>OU452192.1:6667126-7876472 GCA_911728515.1 Peribatodes rhomboidaria
AAAAGGCCCTTTTCAGGGCCACATAAGTTTCGTTATTTAAAAATAAATATAATGTTTCATGACGACGATACCTACACGCATGCACGCACGATAGATTATCCTACTATATAATATTATAAACGCGAACGCGTTTGTATGTATGGATGGACGTATGTTTGTTACTCTTTCACGCCAGAACGGCTGAACAGATCTGGATGAAATTTGGCACAGAGATAGATTATAGTCTAGAATAGCACATAGGATACTTTTTAACCGCGGGTGAGACCGCAGGGCGCAGCTAGTTTATTAATAATTGGTACTTAAGCACCTACCTACCTACCTACCTACCTATCTATCTATCTGTCTGTCTAGTTTACTTACTTAGACTGAGACTTAATTAACGCACGCATCTAAAAGTAGTAGAACCGTTCTAAGCAGCATGACCATCCAATATAATATAACGTTATGTGACAACTCTGTCAACGTTATACGTGATTGATTGATGGCATAATTTTTTTTTTTTTTTTTTTTATACACACACACACACACGGAGTGTAATACAACACCCACACTTCGCCGGACGATATTCAGTCGAACAGAACGGGGAGATGGGGGGGGGGGGGGGGGACAGCCCCCCCGCCCTTCACGTCTCGCGCGCGCGCGCGCGACTCTATCGCTAGAGTGTTCGAGAGCATAAATAAAGAGCAATGCTCAAAAAGCTTCCAGTCGACAGTGCTCCTGACCGTCGTGCCGCGCAGTCGTCTCTTTCCGTTTTTTTTTCCGCTTCACGGAAATTCCGTTATAGTTTTTTTAAATTCAGTGCCCGCTCAGGATCCTTCAGATAGGAGTCCCACGCATCAGCGTAGCGGACTGCAGGTCAGTTAGTGTGCATTAGAGTGACTAAGTGCTTACCGCCGTCCGATTCTGTTCACAGAGCCGCTCGGTGAATCAGTTACGAGTCGCGTAGTGACGTCACCGTGCGTCGAGTGTGTTCTCGAGTCCGGCACCGGGGCGCCTTATCCGTGTAGTGTGTTTAGTTTCGCATACTACACGCGATTCGAGTGACCTAAGTGCGGGACTCGCGCCAAAGCTGGGCCGGCGGGCCCGACCGCCGCCCGCTCACCTCTCCTCACGTCTATCAAATCCACAATTGTGGTCGACGGTGGACACGCATAACGGTGCCAACGAAGCCGATCGCTGTTAGGAGCGTGGACCCGGAGCGCTCGTTTTTCCCCTGCTCAGGGGAAAAACGGAATCCGGTTGGGCTTGGCACCACCGGCCTTGGGGTCGCCCCTCGCCGACGCCAAGCATCTCCCTCCCACCCTTCCGCCTCCCCTCCGATTCCTCGGGTGCGTGTTTGGCTCGGACGGCCGGTTCGCCGGAGTCCCTGTCTCTCCCCCGGGGCAGCTAGGGCCCTGTGTTAGGTACTCACCAACTGCACAATAAGACTGGCAGTTGGCACACATTAGGGAACGAATTAGGCACACACCACCCTGCCTAAACCCGGCAGGGTGATGCCCGCGGCCCGCACCCAGCCGGGGACCTCCTCCCCCGGCGATCGCGATTTATTCGCGACGATGGGGCCGGAAGTGGACTTCGGGGCGGCACTTGCCGCCCTAGGTACCTCCATCCGGGCCCATTTGCGCGCCAACCCGAGCTCCCTTCAGGAGTTCGTAACGGATCCTATAAGGTTTGCAGCCTCTCTGCAAGCCAAGGCCCCTAAGGCCAAGCCTTCCCCCGCCCGCGCCCCTAAGGCCAAGCCTTCCCCCGCCCGCGCCCCTAAGGCAAAGTCCCCCCCCGCCCGCGCCCCTAAGGCAAAGTCCCCCCTCGTCCGCGCCCCTCAGGCCGCCGCGAAGAAGATCGTTGCCCCTGCCCCGGCCCCTAAGGCTACCATTAAGTTGGCGCCCTCCCTCAGAGGGCCGCCGGCCGCCCCGACTCCCGCCGCCGCCGCCGCTAAGAGCCGGTCGCCCGCGGCGAAGCGTTCCCCAGGCGTGGCACGCTCAAGCCGCGTGCGATCGCGTACGGTGGCGCCGCGCTCGCGCTCGCGTTCGCGTTCCCGCTCGCCGCGACTCGCTCTGACGGTCGCACCCACCCATACCTCTACGGAGGAGATGGACATCGTCAGTGGCGGCGACGACGGCTTCACCGTCGTCGCCAACAAGGGGACGAAGCGGCCCGCTTCCGCCGCCGGCTCCCCTCCGCCCCCGTCAAAGGCCGCATGCCCGACTGCATGCCCCTCTCTCCCGCCCACCGCCATGGACGCGCCTCCCGCGCCCAGGGTGGGAAAGCCCCCCCGCCCCTTCGTCGTTCGGGACCGCCACCGCTGGCAGGAGGTGGTCACGATCCTCACGACAAACGGCGTGACGTTCTCCGGCAAGAGCCACACGGACGGCATCTCCGTCACAGTCCCCACGTCTGACGACTATCGTCAGGCCACCCGCTCTCTTAGGGAACACGCGGTCCAATTTCACGCGTATCCGCTGGAAGAGGAAAAAGTGCTCCGCGTAGTACTGCGCGGTATCCCTAAGGAGATCGACACGGAGCTCGTCCGTGACGATCTCCTTGCCCAAGGCCTCCCGGTCCAGCAGGTCCATCGGATGACCAATGGACGGACGAAGGCCCCGATAGACCTTGTGCTGGTCATCCTCGACCGCACGGAGGAGGGGAAGGGGATCTTTCGGATAGAAAGAGTCCTCAACCTCTCCGGCCTGAAAGTCGAGGCTCCCAGGCGGAGAGGCATACCCGGTCAGTGCCACCGCTGCCAACTGTACGGGCACGCCGCCCGCTTCTGCGAAGCGGCGTACCGATGCGTCAAGTGCGCGGGCGAGCACAGCACCGCGCTGTGCAAGCGGGTCAAGGGGGATCCTAATCCTCCTAGTTGCGTGCTCTGCGGGACTCAGGGGCACACCGCGAACTATCGTGGTTGCCCCAAAGCCCCAAAGGCTGCGGCCGGGGCGAAGAGGACCCCTGCGCCCCGTCGCCCAACCCGTCCCCATGGCGTCAGCGCCAAGACCCCTGCGCCGAAGTTCATCGACGCTCCCCTACCCGCCACCAATGCTTGGACCAGGCCCTCGTCCCTGGTCCAACCGAAGGCGGCCCCAGCTCCGGCCAGCAGCGCCCGCGCGCCTGCCCAGAGCCGTCCAACCCCCCCGCCCTCACCCTTCAAACCCGCCCAGGGCCCCTATGGCCTGAAGGCGGATCTGCTCTTGCTGGCAGAGATAGCCTCGGCATTCGACCTCGACGAGGTCCGTGCCGTAGCCCAGGAGGTCCGCGAGCATCCTGATGCCCTATTGGACATCATGATGACTCACGGCAACCTCTTCAGCGCTATGAAGCGCTTCGCCCCCCGCGTCCTCTCCCAATAACCTTAATGGATTGCACACCCACTAAGGTTAAGCCCCATTCATTGGCGTTGGCGTGGTTTAATGCCAACGGCATCCACACCGATGCCAGAGATCAGCGGGATCTCATCCACCACTTTCTAACGACCCATCAGGTCGACATCATGTTGATCAACGAGACCTTTCTGAAACCAAGCAAGAGGAACCCCAGGGTTGCAAACTACTTGATGGTTCGTAATGACAGACTCGCCGCCCCCCTGGGCGGTACTCTGATCTATTACAAAAGGTCTCTGCACTGCACACCCATACCCACTCCCCCGTTAGTCAATCTGGAAGCTTCCTGTTGCCGTCTTGCGATGACCGGTCATCAGTCCATCATAATAGCGTCTTGTTACCACTCGGGTAGCAAGACTCTCCTCAAAGAGGACCTCGAAGCGCTTCTCGCTCTCGGTAGCTCGGTCATTCTGGCCGGCGACTTTAACGGCAAGCACGTGATGTGGGGCTGCAACGCGAACAACCGGAATGGGCACCTTCTGTACTCATTCTCGGATACGCTAAATTTTGACATCATCCCCCCCAGCTCCCCGACTTACTTTAGCAGTAATCTCAACTACAGGCCGGACATTCTCGACCTAGCACTCCTAGAGGTGCTACACGAGCTTGACTCGGACCATAGGCCAGTTCTGATGCTGCTGGGTCCCGACCCGAGCAACAGAACTCCGCCGACAAAGACCGTGGTGAACTGGGAGCTCTTGGGCGAAAGCCTAAAAGCTACCAGTTCACCCGATTTAGATAGAATACCAGACGATATCGCGACCCCCGACGATATCGCTCTTTCCATAGACGCTCTCAACAGTCACCTTCGTAAAGCCGTTGGCGAAGCCTCGAAGCAGGTCCCAGCCGAGGGCGACCAACGCTGGGCCCTGCCCGAGGATGCGAGGGAGCTGTTGAGAGCGAAACACGCGGCCACTAGGGCATACGACTGGTGTCGCACCGAAGAGAACAGAGCCACTCTGCGGTATTACGAGCGTGCCGTAAAGAACCGCATGAGTGAACTCCGCAATCAGAGGTGGGACACCCTGCTCTCGGAGATCAGACCATCTCACCAGGCATACTGGAAGATGGTGAGATCGCTGAAGGGCAGCAAGTCATCTAATATTCCCCCCCTGTCTCGTCCGAACGACACGCTTGCCTTCGAGGACGACGAAAAGGCCGAGTGCCTTGCCGAAAGCCTCGAAAGGCAATGCAGCCCCAGTCTCGAGCGCGTCGACCCCGACCACCTAGATATGGTGGAAGAGGAAGTCGCCGAGTTCACAGCCCGTCCCGCCCTCGAACCCACAGAGCCGGTCTCTGTGTCGGAGGTAGAGTCGATCATCAAGGGTCTCCAAACCAAGAAGGCCCCAGGTGCAGACGGCGTCAGCAATAGAGTGATTAAGCACTTCCCCGTCTTCCTGATCAACCTCCTCGTCAGCATCTTCAATGCCGCCTTGGCCAACTGCACCTTCCCCGACGCTTGGAAGTCTGCCGACGTCATCGGCATTCACAAGCCCGGCAAGAAGGCGTCAGAGCCCTCTAGCTACCGCCCCATCAGTCTCCTCAGTACCTTAGGTAAGATTTACGAGCGCATCCTTCTGAAGCGTATTTGGTCCCACATCCGAGATAACAATCTCCTCCCCGACGAGCAGTTCGGCTTTCGAGCCAGACACTCGTGCGTCCAGCAGGTGCACCGCATCACGGAGCACATCCTAGAGGGTTTCAATCGGAAACCCTACCACGGCTTCACCCAGGTCACGCCCAAATGTCAGTCCACCCTTGCGGTGTTCCTCGACGTGGCGAAAGCGTTCGATAAAGTCTGGCACAGCGGGCTGGTATACAAGTTATACCAGCTCGGGTTCCCGGATGGTCTTGTACTCATAATACACGACTATCTGACTGATCGAAACTTTCGCTATCGCGTCGACGGCACCCGCTCGGCTCCCCACCCCATCGGCGCTGGCGTCCCTCAGGGGTCAGCGCTGGCCCCCGTTCTGTTCTCCCTCTACACGCATGACATTCCACGTCATCCGAAGGTAGAGCTTGCGCTTTTCGCGGACGATACTGCCCTCTTTATAAGAGGGTGGAATCAGTCCATCTCTTTCCGCACGCTTCAACAAGCCCTGCGCCGCTTAGGCGACTGGTTTGAGAAGTGGGCAATCTCGGTCAATCCGGACAAAAGCGCAGCTGTGTGCTTTCACCCCAACAAATGGCCTATCCGGCAGCAGCTCATGCTGCACGATAGGCCCATCCCCTGGGTGAACTCGACCAAGTATCTTGGCGTGACCCTCGATCGTCGACTCACCTTCTCGAGGCACATCCGGACAGTTAGGAATCGAGCGGTTTTCTTTTTAAGCCGACTCGCCCCCCTCCTCAACGATCGTAGTAAGCTATCCCTTAGAAATAAGGTGATATTGTACAAAATTTGCATCCGCCCCGTTATGACCTACGCCTCCGTAGTGTTTGCCCACGCGTCTGGCTTCGACCTGGACAAGCTCCAGGCCGTCCAGAATAGATTTATTCGCAGAGCGGTCGGAGCCAGCTGGTTCCAGCGAAACTCCGACTTGCACTGCGATGTAGAGCTCCCCTCCATTCGGCAGTACTTTAAATTCACTTCGCGCAGATACTTTGATAGGGCCTCCCACCATTCAAATCCTCTAGTCGTTCGCACGGCGGACTACTCAGCAGTAGACGCCGCTGCCCCCCGCCCTCTCCGTAGACGCCCTAGAGACATCTTCGGCGACCCGGACGACCCCATCGCAGTCGCCACGGCGGCTGCGCTGGGGTCGGCCGACCCGACAGCTCCCCGCAACAGGAAGTTTGCTGTTTTTGGTATCGGCGCCGGTTACCAAAGGAACACGATAACAAAACACCGACCTCGCCGGCGAGGTCGAAGACTCCCAGGATCTGTTAGAAGATCGGTTAGATTCTCTCCAAATAGTCAAACAGATAAACCTAATAGGGCTCAAGCGCAAACCCCCTCTGGGTTGCCTGGGCAAATCGACTCCCCCCCCCCCGGCGACGGTCCAAGCCGAGGTCCGTACCTTAGTGGTGCCCTTGTGCCAGTCGCCCTTAGCTTTAAATAACTAAAGTCCATTAAGGTCCTGCGCCCTCCGCGCTTGCCTTACGTCCGGTACGCTGTAGAGGCCTCAGTGGCCAACAGCATTAGTCATTCATAAAAAAAAAAAAAAAAAAAAAAAAAAAAAAAAAAAAAAAAAAAAAAAAAAAAAAAAAAAAAAAAAAAAAAAGCTTCCAGTCGTTCGCTCGCCGTCAACACTCGCGGCCGCTACGGTGTTCAGTTTTGTTATTATCCACTCTTACTAACTAGTTTTTGCTCAAGATGACCGGTCGCGGCAAGGGAGGAAAAGGTCTGGGGAAAGGTGGAGCCAAGCGTCACAGGAAAGTGCTTCGTGATAACATCCAGGGAATCACGAAGCCCGCCATCCGTCGTCTGGCGCGCAGGGGCGGCGTGAAGCGTATCTCCGGTCTGATCTACGAGGAGACCAGAGGCGTGCTGAAGGTGTTCCTCGAGAACGTGATCCGCGACGCCGTCACCTACACTGAGCACGCGAAGAGGAAGACCGTCACCGCCATGGATGTGGTCTACGCTCTCAAACGCCAGGGCCGCACTCTCTACGGTTTCGGAGGTTAAGCCGACGGACGGACGGACGGACGAACGAACAGGGTCGCTTGCGACCTCCTTCGTGTATCATGAAAAAAGGCCCTTTTCAGGGCCGCATAAGTTTCTATGTATAATTTTTAAAGAGAAAAAGAATACGATTATGTTTCGCAAAACGAACGCTTGACACAACACTTGGTTGCTTTCCTGCCTACCTACCCTACCCTACCCTACCTACCTACCTACCTACCTACCTACCTACCTACCTACTTACTTACTTACTTCGACAAACAATATATAAATAAAAATACTACGTTGCATACGTGTACCTACCTACTTATATATGGTACTTATTACTTTATTATTTAAAAAAAAAAAAAAAAAACAGCAATAGGTAAATAGCACTTTTAATGTACCCCAAAACTTATTACGAGTTACTAAACAATAAAATATTTAAATAGTTAACATACTTAATATAGTACAATCGGAACCGTAGAGCAGCGTTCGGTTATAATATTTGCACGGGTGAGCTTTGTGCTGTCTGTCACTTGTAGTTAGTTAGGTTAGGTTAGGTCAGGCTAGGTTAGGTTAGGTTATGAAATTTTTTCGATCACTATATTCTAGAGGTGTGTTCCTGAGATGGGTTCGATTGAACGACGTCCAGCTCGAAGGCAAGGCTTCGCGCGGTTCAGTCAGTCGGTTTGGAAGGAAACTGGTGTAGAGCTGTTTTACGAGCACCAAAATATCGGTCGTTTTATACGATTAAAACATTGAAAATTGCCAAATTTTTCTCTTATATAATGAAAACGATATCTTTGTCGTTTGTTTATCGAATAAAACTAGTCGGAACAGTTGGTTTTATAGAGAAAATTGAATTTTAAACATGACCCATCACTCTCGGTGTCGAGAGTGGCGCGATTAAAACGATTCAGCACTCCAGGCGACCACCTGAGCCGCCGGAGAGTCGGATAGGCGCCTGGCCACGTTCAAAAAGTATCACGGAAAACGCTCCGTTGGCGTGGTATAGTATTAAAATACAGAAAAAAGGTTATTTAATGAGAGCGATGTTAGTGAAAACTCACGAACGTTGTTGCGAGAAATCGTCTCTAGACAGTGGTGCCCTCTTTCCGGTAAAGCGGTCAATCTATACACCCGCCAACGTAGGTTTTTGAAAAGTATTTTACTCAAGTACATAAACGCGCGAGCGCTTCGCAGTGAGTGTGCTGTGTGTGTAAAAAATTTATTAAATAAAAAATTATATATATTATTATATAATGGCCGACACCGCCGTAGCAGCAGAGGCTCCCGCGCCAGCGACTCCCGCGAAGAAGCCGAAGGCGTCCGCAGCAGCCGCAGGCGGCGCCAAGAAACCCAAGGCGAAGCCGACCCACCCGAAGACCTCCGAAATGGTGAACAACGCGATCAAGGAGCTGAAGGAGCGCAGCGGTTCGTCGCTGAAGGCGATCAAGAAATACATCGCGGCCCAGTACAAGGTGGACGCCGAGAAGCTGGCCCCGTTCATCAGGAAGTATCTGAAGAGCGCCGTCGAGTCCGGCGCCCTGATCCAGACGAAGGGAAAGGGAGCTTCGGGCAGTTTCAAGCTCGAATCGAAGTCTTCCTCGGCGAAGAAGCCCGCCGGCGCCGGCGGCAAGGCGTCCGGCAAGTCGTCCGCGAAGGAGAGCGCCTCCACCGCCGCCGCCAAGGCGAAGAAGTCCGCCGCCGCGGCGCCCGCCTCCGGCAGGGGCAGGAAGGCGGCCGCGGCGGCCGCCTCGCCGGCCAAATCGAAGCCCTCCGCCGCCGCCTCGGCGAAGGACAAGAAGGCCGCCGCCGCAGCGAAGAAGAAGCCCGCCGCCGCGAAGAAGGCCGCCGCGCCCGCCAGGGGCAAGAGCGCCGCCGCCCCGAAGGCGAAAAAGACCGCGAAGCCGCCCACCAAGAAGCCGAAGGCGCCCAAGCCGAAGAGGGCCGCCGCCACTCCCAAGTCGAAGGCCGCCGCCGCCACGAAGAAGGCGTCCGCCTCGAAGAAGTGAGCCGCCGTGCAGCAGTGAGTTTTCCGCGTGTGTGCCGTGCTGTGCTTGCTCGCTCGCTCCGTGTGCGTGAACGACGACGACGACGGTGCACGCGAGCTGCGCGCACGCCACGCGCGCGCATCCTCTCCTGCCTGTGTGGGGGCGCGCGGGACGCGCGACACCTCACCTCGCAGCAAAAAGCCCTTTTCAGGGCTAACATATCGTTCGAGAGCGCGTTCATCGCGCTCTGTGTTTCTCTTGAGACGGACCGCAGACAGACAGAAAGACTGGACGGACGACGACGACGCACGCACGCGAACAAACAAAAAACGCGCACGGCGTCGTCGTCGTCCTCCTCCTCCTCCTCCTTCCTCCTGCTGAGCGAGCGCAGCGGGGCCCGCCCGACTGCCCGACTCAACTCGACTCAACTCGACTAGCTAAAACTAACCGAACTAATAAAGAAAATGTAGTTACCCTTACACAATTAATTACAAACACACACACACACAACATACAAACGAATCTCGGATGTCTCTCTCAATGGCTGAACGGAAATTGATGAAATCGACACGCACAGACAGACAGATGTTATTGAATCTGCTCATATTAGCCATACCAAGAGGAATCTATGGATTTACGGACTGTTGTTTGTTTCCATGGGAAATTTAGCCACTGCTTGCTTGCTTCAAAGATTTCTTAAGTGACTCTATGTCGGCTATTTTTTTTTTTTTTTTTTTTTTTTTTTTTTTCTTTGGGAATTCTGGCTTTAACAGCCTTAGTAGTTCTCATCGCACGCGGCCGCCCCGATCTTTCGTGGTTTTCAACAGAGGAAGAGTCGGTAGAGTCTGTCGATACTACGATAATTATACTTATACGAACATACGGCTGATACCGAGATGTTTTGTGCAACGCAATCACTGCAATCCTGTTTTCTTCAACACCCCATGTTCCATTCCATGTTGTAAATTTAATAATAATCACGAAAAATATATTATGTAAAATGGCGGGAAATTGATTGTAGTTTTCGACATGATAAACGCATTCCAAATTTTAATGCATAAAAAAAAAAAAAAAAACAAAAAAAAAAAAAGAAAAATAGTTTAGGTATATTGTTCGATGTTATTGTTACCTACACTCTTCTATCGCGGTATCAGGGTAGGCGCGGAGGCGCGCGCAACCCAACCCAACGAGACTGATCATCGCGTTAGCGTCTCGACGGAGTGGGGCAAGGGTATATCAATAAATCCGAGCACCCGGTTCGAACAAACACGTCACAGCCCGTCCCGCCCTCGAACCCACAGAGCCGGTCTCTGTGTCGGAGGTAGAGTCGATCATCAAGGGTCTCCAAACCAAGAAGGCCCCAGGTGCAGACGGCGTCAGCAATAGAGTGATTAAGCACTTCCCCGTCTTTCTGATCAACCTCCTCGTCAGCATCTTCAATGCCGCCTTGGCCAACTGCACCTTCCCCGACGCTTGGAAGTCTGCCGACGTCATCGGCATTCACAAGCCCGGCAAGAAGGCGTCAGAGCCCTCTAGCTACCGCCCCATCAGTCTCCTCAGTACCTTAGGTAAGATTTACGAGCGCATCCTTCTGAAGCGTATTTGGTCCCACATCCGAGATAACAATCTCCTCCCCGACGAGCAGTTCGGCTTTCGAGCCAGACACTCGTGCGTCCAGCAGGTGCACCGCATCACGGAGCACATCCTAGAGGGTTTCAATCGGAAACCCTACCACGGCTTCACCCAGGTCACGCCCAAATGTCAGTCCACCCTTGCGGTGTTCCTCGACGTGGCGAAAGCGTTCGATAAAGTCTGGCACAGCGGGCTGGTATACAAGTTATACCAGCTCGGGTTCCCGGATGGTCTTGTACTCATAATACATGACTATCTGACTGGTCGAAACTTTCGCTATCGCGTCGACGGCACCCGCTCGGCTCCCCACCCCATCGGCGCTGGCGTCCCTCAGGGGTCAGCGCTGGCCCCCGTTCTGTTCTCCCTCTACACGCATGACATTCCACGTCATCCGAAGGTAGAGCTTGCGCTTTTCGCGGACGATACTGCCCTCTTTATAAGAGGGTGGAATCAGTCCATCTCCTTCCGCACGCTTCAACAAGCCCTGCGCCGCTTAGGCGACTGGTTTGAGAAGTGGGCAATCTCGGTCAATCCGGACAAAAGCGCAGCTGTGTGCTTTCACCCCAACAAATGGCCTATCCGGCAGCAGCTCATGCTGCACGATAGGCCCATCCCCTGGGTGAACTCGACCAAGTATCTTGGCGTGACCCTCGATCGTCGACTCACCTTCTCGAGGCACATCCGGACAGTTAGGAATCGAGCGGTTTTCTTTTTAAGCCGACTCGCCCCCCTCCTCAACGATCGTAGTAAGCTATCCCTTAGAAATAAGGTGATATTGTACAAAATTTGCATCCGCCCCGTTATGACCTACGCCTCCGTAGTGTTTGCCCACGCGTCTGGCTTCGACCTGGACAAGCTCCAGGCCGTCCAGAATAGATTTATTCGCAGAGCGGTCGGAGCCAGCTGGTTCCAGCGAAACTCCGACTTGCACTGCGATGTAGAGCTCCCCTCCATTCGGCAGTACTTTAAATTCACTTCGCGCAGATACTTTGATAGGGCCTCCCACCATTCAAATCCTCTAGTCGTTCGCACGGCGGACTACTCAGCAGTAGACGCCGCTGCCCCCCGCCCTCTCCGTAGACGCCCTAGAGACATCTTCGGCGACCCGGACGACCCCATCGCAGTCGCCACGGCGGCTGCGCTGGGGTCGGCCGACCCGACAGCTCCCCGCAACAGGAAGTTTGCAGTTTTTGGTATAGGCGCCGGTTACCAAAGGAACACGATAACAAAACACCGACCTCGCCGGCGAGGTCGAAGACTCCCAGGATCTGTTAGAAGATCGGTTAGATTCTCTCCAAATAGTCAAACAGATAAACCTAATAGGGCTCAAGCGCAAACCCCCTCTGGGTTGCCTGGGCAAATCGACTCCCCCCCCCCGGCGACGGTCCAAGCCGAGGTCCGTACCTTAGTGGTGCCCTTGTGCCAGTCGCCCTTAGCTTTAAATAACTAAAGTCCATTAAGGTCCTGCGCCCTCCGCGCTTGCCTTACGTCCGGTACGCTGTAGAGGCCTCAGTGGCCAACAGCATTAGTCATTCATAAAAAAAAAAAAAAAAAAAAAAAAAAAAAAAAATCGAACAAACCAAGTGCGCTCGGTACGTTCACGCACGCCGCGCGGCCGCCGTCGTCTCTCTATCTCGTGTTTTCTGAATTATTCTTAAAGCCTTAACCTAACCATGTCGGGACGCGGTAAAGGTGGCAAAGTGAAGGGAAAGGCAAAGTCCCGTTCTAACCGCGCCGGACTACAGTTCCCGGTGGGTCGTATTCATCGCCTCCTGCGCAACGGCAACTATGCCGAGCGCGTGGGTGCCGGAGCGCCGGTCTACCTCGCAGCCGTGATGGAATATCTCGCCGCTGAGGTGCTCGAGTTGGCCGGCAACGCGGCCAGGGACAACAAGAAGACCAGAATCATCCCGCGTCATCTTCAGCTGGCCATAAGGAACGACGAGGAGCTGAACAAGCTGCTCTCCGGTGTGACCATCGCGCAGGGCGGTGTGCTCCCCAACATTCAGGCCGTTCTCCTGCCCAAGAAGACCGAGAAGAAAGCTTAAGGCGTGGACGAGCACTCGCCTTTCGTGTGTGTTTGTTGTTCGCTTTCGCTGCTCTTCTACGCGAGATCGCAAAAAGGCCCTTTTCAGGGCCACAATATCACTCTTGCCATTCACAAACGAATGAATGTTTCATTGATTGAACGGACACACAACGGCATTTATTATTTATTTATTTTCTCTATCTTCTCATCATAATTTATGTAGGTACATTATACCCTACGACAATTCAATACAATACAAAATACTCTGTACAAGTATGCAAAAACTCTTTATTGACACCAAATACAAATAAATCTAAACTGAACATTCAAAAATAAAGGCGCAATTAGCGGTCTTATCTCGCTGAAGAGCGATCACTTCCATATATAAAACCTTTGGATTTGATTGAATGAAAACATTATGATTTAGTGCTAATAATAATCATTAAGGTTGAATAAACTTACTAATTTGAGAATTTTAATAAACTACATACTAATACCAACGCATAAATAATTACTCTATGTACAATAGAAAAACAAATAAATTACCCAGTCATAAACGAAGTACGGCTTCAGTAGTGAAGGACGATGCATAAAAGCCAGAACTATGCACCGGATTCATAAGCTGTCTGTTTTCTGAATTTAGTAGTTTGAGAATCGAATCTATAAATACAATATATTATTATTATACGTACATATTTTTTTTTTTTTTTTAAATTGTAACTCTAGGTAGAGGTAGTCATACGCGCGAGTGAGAGTGAGAGAATGTTTTCCGTCCCTGTCTAATGCGCGACAGACAGACAGCTCGCGGTGGCTCGGGCGAGAGCACGGTCCGGTTTCTCTCAAAAGCGGATTCCATCCCGCCGCAGTTTTTAATCGCTCGCTGTCAGCCGACGAGTTCAGTGCACTAGAGCAATACCGTTTCAGCAAAGCAAGCAAGCAAGCAAGCATCCAACAATGCCGCCCAAGACAAGCGGAAAGGCCGCCAAGAAGTCCGGCAAGGCGCAGAAGAACATCTCCAAGACAGATAAGAAAAAGAAGAAGCACAAGAGGAAGGAGAGCTACGCCATTTACATCTACAAGGTGCTCAAGCAGGTCCACCCGGACACCGGCATCTCCAGCAAGGCCATGTCCATCATGAACTCGTTCGTGAACGACATCTTCGAGCGCATCGCCGCCGAGGCGTCCCGTCTCGCTCACTACAACAAGCGCAGCACGATCACATCGAGGGAGGTGCAGACTTCCGTGAGGCTCCTGCTGCCCGGCGAGCTGGCCAAGCACGCCGTCAGCGAGGGCACCAAGGCCGTCACCAAGTACACCAGCTCCAAGTGATGAGATCGATCGATCGATGTCGCACAAAGACAAAAAGGCCCTTTTCAGGGCCACAAAATGATTCATAAATACTATGTTTCGCAATGCGATCATATTATAATGTTTCACCTGAATGAACATTGACACGACAGACACACACACACTCACATTTTTATGTACCTACCTGCCGCCTGCCTGTAATTTCGAAAATGCATTAATTACATTACGAAACCTAAGTCTTAAGCTGTTAGTAATAATTATGAGTACCTATAATACAATAAAACTTTACTTTTAAGACACGATTTACCAAGTATACAACCAGCTCCAAGCTAGATCGGCGTCGCTCGCGGGCGCGCAGCAGCTCTGCCGCGATCGTCTAGTATAATAATAATAATAATAATAATACCTAATGAAAAAGGCTAGTATAAATAATCGCCCGTCTCATGAAGACACGATTTGTTGCATTTTTTTTTTTTTTTTTTTTTTTTTTTCGCTCAGTTTGCAAGCCAGTTACATTTTAATTTTGTCCACACAGACAGACAGACAGACAGATCTATCCGACCTCGTGTGCGGAGCTGTGCGCGCGTGCAAGCGAGAGGCCCGATCGCGACTCTACCGTATTCTCCACCGTTTTTATAAATAAAGCGCTACATGTTGCTTATTTTTTAACAGTCGTGCGCTGATCGTCGCAGTCGTCGCTCGCTCGTACGTGCGTCCGCGTAAACAGTTGCTTGCTCCTCTCATTGTGTGAAAAGAGTGTGTGTGTGTGTGTGTGTTTGTAAAATGGCACGTACCAAGCAGACCGCTCGTAAATCCACCGGCGGTAAGGCGCCGCGTAAACAGCTCGCCACCAAAGCTGCGCGCAAGAGCGCCCCCGCAACGGGCGGCGTGAAGAAGCCCCATCGCTACAGGCCCGGCACCGTAGCCCTCCGTGAGATCCGTCGCTACCAGAAGAGTACCGAGCTGCTGATCCGCAAGCTGCCGTTCCAGCGTCTCGTGCGCGAAATCGCACAGGACTTCAAGACCGATCTCCGTTTCCAGAGCTCTGCCGTTATGGCGCTTCAGGAGGCCAGCGAAGCGTACCTGGTCGGTCTCTTTGAAGACACCAACCTGTGCGCGATCCACGCCAAGCGCGTGACCATCATGCCCAAGGATATACAGTTGGCGCGAAGAATCCGCGGCGAGCGCGCCTAAGAAGGTTGCGTCCGTCGGCTCTCCTCCGATTCAAATGCAAAAAGGCCCTTTTCAGGGCCACATAAGTTTCGTTATTTAAAAATAAATATAATGTTTCATGACGACGATACCTACACGCATGCACGCACGATAGATTATCCTACTATATAATATTATAAACGCGAACGCGTTTGTATGTATGGATGGACGTATGTTTGTTACTCTTTCACGCCAGAACGGCTGAACAGATCTGGATGAAATTTGGCACAGAGATAGATTATAGTCTAGAATAGCACATAGGATACTTTTTAACCGCGGGTGAGACCGCAGGGCGCAGCTAGTTTATTAATAATTGGTACTTAAGCACCTACCTACCTACCTACCTACCTATCTATCTATCTGTCTGTCTAGTTTACTTACTTAGACTGAGACTTAATTAACGCACGCATCTAAAAGTAGTAGAACCGTTCTAAGCAGCATGACCATCCAATATAATATAACGTTATGTGACAACTCTGTCAACGTTATACGTGATTGATTGATGGCATAATTTTTTTTTTTTTTTTTTTTATACACACACACACACACGGAGTGTAATACAACACCCACACTTCGCCGGACGATATTCAGTCGAACAGAACGGGGAGATGGGGGGGGGGGGGGGGACAGCCCCCCCGCCCTTCACGTCTCGCGCGCGCGCGCGCGACTCTATCGCTAGAGTGTTCGAGAGCATAAATAAAGAGCAATGCTCAAAAAGCTTCCCCAGATAGTGCTCCTGACCGTCGTGCCGCGCAGTCGTCTCTTTCCGTCATTTTTTTCCGCTTCACGGAAATTTCCGTTATAGTTTAAATTCAGTGCCCGCTCAGGATCCTTCAGATAGGAGTCCCACGCTTCAGCGTAGCGGACTGCAGGTCAGTTAGTGTGCATTAAAGTGACTAAGTGCTTACCGCCCCGTCCGATTCTGTTCACAGAGCCGCTCGGTGAAACACTTACGAGTCGCGTAGTGACGTCACCGTGCGTCGAGTGTGTTCTCGAGTCCGGCACCGGGGCGCCTTATCCGTGTAGTGTGTTTAGTTTCGCATACTACACGCGATTCGAGTGACCTAAGTGCGGGACTCGCGCCAAAGCTGGGCCGGCGGGCCCGACCGCCGCCCGCTCACCTCTCCTCACGTCTATCAAATCCACAATTGTGGTCGAAGGTGGACACGCATAACGGTGCCAACGAAGCCGATCGCTGTTAGGAGCGTGGACCCGGAGCGCTCGTTTTTCCCTGCTCAGGGAAAAACGGAATCCGGTTGGGCTTGGCACCACCGGCCTTGGGGTCGCCCCTCGCCGACGCCAAGTATCTCCCTCCCACCCTTCCGCCTCCCCTCCGATTCCTCGGGTGCGTGTTTGGCTCGGACGGCCGGTTCGCCGGAGTCCCTGTCTCTCCCCCGGGGCAGCTAGGGCCCTGTGTTAGGTACTCACCAACTGCACAATAAGACTGGCAGTTGGCACACATTAGGGAACGAATTAGGCACACACCACCCTGCCTAAACCCGGCAGGGTGATGCCCGCGGCCCGCACCCAGCCGGGGACCTCCTCCCCCGGCGATCGCGATTTATTCGCGACGATGGGGCCGGAAGTGGACTTCGGGGCGGCACTTGCCGCCCTAGGTACCTCCATCCGGGCCCATTTGCGCGCCAACCCGAGCTCCCTTCAGGAGTTCGTCACGAATCCGGTTAGGTTTGCAGCCTCTCTGCAAGCCAAGGCCCCTAAGGCCAAGCCTTCCCCCGCCCGCGCCCCTAAGGCAAAGTCCCCCCCCGCCCGCGCCCCTAAGGCAAAGTCCCCCCTCGTCCGCGCCCCTCAGGCCGCCGCGAAGAAGATCGTTGCCCCTGCCCCGGCCCCTAAGGCCACCATTAAGTTGGCGCCCTCCCTCAGAGGGCCGCCGGCCGCCCTGACTCCCGCCGCCGCCGCCGCTAAGAGCCGGTCGCCCGCGGCGAAGCGTTCCCCAGGCGTGGCACGCTCAAGCCGCGTGCGATCGCGTACGGTGGCGCCGCGCTCGCGCTCGCGTTCGCGTTCCCGCTCGCCGCGACTCGCTCTGACGGTCGCGTCCACCCATACCTCTACGGAGGAGATGGACATCGTCAGTGGCGGCGACGACGGCTTCACCGTCGTCGCCAACAAGGGGACGAAGCGGCCCGCTTCCGCCGCCGGCTCCCCTCCGCCCCCGTCAAAGGCCGCATGCCCGACTGCATGCCCCTCTCTCCCGCCCACCGCCATGGACGCGCCTCCCGCGCCCAGGGTGGGAAAGCCCCCCCGCCCCTTCGTCGTTCGGGACCGCCACCGCTGGCAGGAGGTGGTCACGATCCTCACGACAAACGGCGTGACGTTCTCCGGCAAGAGCCACACGGACGGCATCTCCGTCACAGTCCCCACGTCTGACGACTATCGTCAGGCCACCCGCTCTCTTAGGGAACACGCGGTCCAATTTCACGCGTATCCGCTGGAAGAGGAAAAAGTGCTCCGCGTAGTACTGCGCGGTATCCCTAAGGAGATCGACACGGAGCTCGTCCGTGACGATCTCCTTGCCCAAGGCCTCCCGGTCCAGCAGGTCCATCGGATGACCAACGGACGGACGAAGGCCCCGATAGACCTTGTGCTGGTCATCCTCGACCGCACGGAGGAGGGGAAGGGGATCTTTCGGATAGAAAGAGTCCTCAACCTCTCCGGCCTGAAAGTCGAGGCTCCCAGGCGGAGAGGCATACCCGGTCAGTGCCACCGCTGCCAACTGTACGGGCACGCCGCCCGCTTCTGCGAAGCGGCGTACCGATGCGTCAAGTGCGCGGGCGAGCACAGCACCGCGCTGTGCAAGCGGGTCAAGGGGGATCCTAATCCTCCTAGTTGCGTGCTCTGCGGGACTCAGGGGCACACCGCGAACTATCGTGGTTGCCCCAAAGCCCCAAAGGCTGCGGCCGGGGCGAAGAGGACCCCTGCGCCCCGTCGCCCAACCCGTCCCCATGGCGTCAGCGCCAAGACCCCTGCGCCGAAGTTCATCGACGCTCCCCTACCCGCCACCAATGCTTGGACCAGGCCCTCGTCCCTGGTCCAACCGAAGGCGGCCCCAGCTCCGGCCAGCAGCGCCCGCGCGCCTGCCCAGAGCCGTCCAACCCCCCCGCCCTCACCCTTCAAACCCGCCCAGGGCCCCTATGGCCTGAAGGCGGATCTGCTCTTGCTGGCAGAGATAGCCTCGGCATTCGACCTCGACGAGGTCCGTGCCGTAGCCCAGGAGGTCCGCGAGCATCCTGATGCCCTATTGGACATCATGATGACTCACGGCAACCTCTTCAGCGCTATGAAGCGCTTCGCCCCCCGCGTCCTCTCCCAATAACCTTAATGGATTGCACACCCACTAAGGTTAAGCCCCATTCATTGGCGTTGGCGTGGTTTAATGCCAACGGCATCCACACCGATGCCAGAGATCAGCGGGATCTCATCCACCACTTTCTAACGACCCATCAGGTCGACATCATGTTGATCAACGAGACCTTTCTGAAACCAAGCAAGAGGAACCCCAGGGTTGCAAACTACTTGATGGTTCGTAATGACAGACTCGCCGCCCCCCTGGGCGGTACTCTGATCTATTACAAAAGGTCTCTGCACTGCACACCCATACCCACTCCCCCGTTAGTCAATCTGGAAGCTTCCTGTTGCCGTCTTGCGATGACCGGTCATCAGTCCATCATAATAGCGTCTTGTTACCACTCGGGTAGCAAGACTCTCCTCAAAGAGGACCTCGAAGCGCTTCTCGCTCTCGGTAGCTCGGTCATTCTGGCCGGCGACTTTAACGGCAAGCACGTGATGTGGGGCTGCAACGCGAACAACCGGAATGGGCACCTTCTGTACTCATTCTCGGATACGCTAAATTTTGATATCATCCCCCCCAGCTCCCCGACTTACTTTAGCAGTAATCTCAACTACAGGCCGGACATTCTCGACCTAGCACTCCTAAAGGGCGTAACACTCCAGTTGCGTTCTTTGGAGGTGCTACACGAGCTTGACTCTGACCATAGGCCAGTTCTGATGCTGCTGGGTCCCGACCCGAGCAACAGAACTCCGCCGACAAAGACCGTGGTGAACTGGGAGCTCTTGGGCGAAAGCCTAAAAGCTACCAGTTCACCCGATTTAGATAGAATACCAGACGATATCGCGACCCCCGACGATATCGCTCTTTCCATAGACGCTCTCAACAGTCACCTTCGTAAAGCCGTCGGCGAAGCCTCGAAGCAGGTCCCAGCCGAGGGCGACCAACGCTGGGCCCTGCCCGAGGATGCGAGGGAGCTGTTGAGAGCGAAACACGCGGCCACTAGGGCATACGACTGGTGTCGCACCGAAGAGAACAGAGCCACTCTGCGGTATTACGAGCGTGCCGTAAAGAACCGCATGAGTGAACTCCGCAATCAGAGGTGGGACACCCTGCTCTCGGAGATCAGACCATCTCACCAGGCATACTGGAAGATGGTAAGATCGCTGAAGGGCAGCAAGTCATCCAATATTCCCCCCCTGTCTCGTCCGAACGACACGCTTGCCTTCGAGGACGACGAAAAGGCCGAGTGCCTTGCCGAAAGCCTCGAAAGGCAATGCAGCCCCAGTCTCGAGCGCGTCGACCCCGACCACCTAGATATGGTGGAAGAGGAAGTCGCCGAGTTCACAGCCCGTCCCGCCCTCGAACCCACAGAGCCGGTCTCTGTGTCGGAGGTAGGGTCGATCATCAAGGGTCTCCAAACCAAGAAGGCCCCAGGTGCAGACGGCGTCAGCAATAGAGTGATTAAGCACTTCCCCGTCTTCCTGATCAACCTCCTCGTCAGCATCTTCAATGCCGCCTTGGCCAACTGCACCTTCCCCGACGCTTGGAAGTCTGCCGACGTCATCGGCATTCACAAGCCCGGCAAGAAGGCGTCAGAGCCCTCTAGCTACCGCCCCATCAGTCTCCTCAGTACCTTAGGTAAGATTTACGAGCGCATCCTTCTGAAGCGTATTTGGTCCCACATCCGAGATAACAATCTCCTCCCCGACGAGCAGTTCGGCTTTCGAGCCAGACACTCGTGCGTCCAGCAGGTGCACCGCATCACGGAGCACATCCTAGAGGGTTTCAATCGGAAACCCTACCACGGCTTCACCCAGGTCACGCCCAAATGTCAGTCCACCCTTGCGGTGTTCCTCGACGTGGCGAAAGCGTTCGATAAAGTCTGGCACAGCGGGCTGGTATACAAGTTATACCAGCTCGGGTTCCCGGATGGTCTTGTACTCATAATACATGACTATCTGACTGATCGAAACTTTCGCTATCGCGTCGACGGCACCCGCTCGGCTCCCCACCCCATCGGCGCTGGCGTCCCTCAGGGGTCAGCGCTGGCCCCCGTTCTGTTCTCCCTCTACACGCATGACATTCCACGTCATCCGAAGGTAGAGCTTGCGCTTTTCGCGGACGATACTGCCCTCTTTATAAGAGGGTGGAATCAGTCCATCTCTTTCCGCACGCTTCAACAAGCCCTGCGCCGCTTAGGCGACTGGTTTGAGAAGTGGGCAATCTCGGTCAATCCGGACAAAAGCGCAGCTGTGTGCTTTCACCCCAACAAATGGCCTATCCGGCAGCAGCTCATGCTGCACGATAGGCCCATCCCCTGGGTGAACTCGACCAAGTACCTTGGCGTGACCCTCGATCGTCGACTCACCTTCTCGAGGCACATCCGGACAGTTAGGAATCGAGCGGTTTTCTTTTTAAGCCGACTCGCCCCCCTTCTCAACGATCGTAGTAAGCTATCCCTTAGAAATAAGGTGATATTGTACAAAATTTGCATCCGCCCCGTTATGACCTACGCCTCCGTAGTGTTTGCCCACGCGTCTGGCTTCGACCTGGACAAGCTCCAGGCCGTCCAGAATAGATTTATTCGCAGAGCGGTCGGAGCCAGCTGGTTCCAGCGAAACTCCGACTTGCACTGCGATGTAGAGCTCCCCTCCATTCGGCAGTACTTTAAATTCACTTCGCGCAGATACTTTGATAGGGCCTCCCACCATTCAAATCCTCTAGTCGTTCGCACGGCGGACTACTCAGCAGTAGACGCCGCTGCCCCCCGCCCTCTCCGTAGACGCCCTAGAGACATCTTCGGCGACCCGGACGACCCCATCGCAGTCGCCACGGCGGCTGCGCTGGGGTCGGCCGACCCGACAGCTCCCCGCAACAGGAAGTTTGCAGTTTTTGGTATAGGCGCCGGTTACCAAAGGAACACGATAACAAAACACCGACCTCGCCGGCGAGGTCGAAGACTCCCAGGATCTGTTAGAAGATCGGTTAGATTCTCTCCAAATAGTCAAACAGATAAACCTAATAGGGCTCAAGCGCAAACCCCCTCTGGGTTGCCTGGGCAAATCGACTCCCCCCCCCCGGCGACGGTCCAAGCCGAGGTCCGTACCTTAGTGGTGCCCTTGTGCCAGTCGCCCTTAGCTTTAAATAACTAAAGTCCATTAAGGTCCTGCGCCCTCCGCGCTTGCCTTACGTCCGGTACGCTGTAGAGGCCTCAGTGGCCAACAGCATTAGTCATTCATAAAAAAAAAAAAAAAAAAAAAAAAAAAAAAAAAAAAAAGCTTCCAGTCGTTCGCTCGCCGTCAACACTCGCGGCCGCTACGGTGTTCAGTTTTGTTATTATCCACTCTTACTAACTAGTTTTTGCTCAAGATGACCGGTCGCGGCAAGGGAGGAAAAGGTCTGGGGAAAGGTGGAGCCAAGCGTCACAGGAAAGTGCTTCGTGATAACATCCAGGGAATCACGAAGCCCGCCATCCGTCGTCTGGCGCGCAGGGGCGGCGTGAAGCGTATCTCCGGTCTGATCTACGAGGAGACCAGAGGCGTGCTGAAGGTGTTCCTCGAGAACGTGATCCGCGACGCCGTCACCTACACTGAGCACGCGAAGAGGAAGACCGTCACCGCCATGGATGTGGTCTACGCTCTCAAACGCCAGGGCCGCACTCTCTACGGTTTCGGAGGTTAAGCCGACGGACGGACGGACGGACGAACGAACAGGGTCGCTTGCGACCTCCTTCGTGTATCATGAAAAAAGGCCCTTTTCAGGGCCGCATAAGTTTCTATGTATAATTTTTAAAGAGAAAAAGAATACGATTATGTTTCGCAAAACGAACGCTTGACACAACACTTGGTTGCTTTCCTGCCTACCTACCCTACCCTACCCTACCCTACCTACCTACCTACCTACCTACCTACCTACTTACTTACTTACTTCGACAAACAATATATAAATAAAAATACTACGTTGCATACGTGTACCTACCTACTTATATATGGTACTTATTACTTTATTATTTAAAAAAAAAAAAAAAAAACAGCAATAGGTAAATAGCACTTTTAATGTACCCCAAAACTTATTACGAGTTACTAAACAATAAAATATTTAAATAGTTAACATACTTAATATAGTACAATCGGAACCGTAGAGCAGCGTTCGGTTATAATATTTGCACGGGTGAGCTTTGTGCTGTCTGTCACTTGTAGTTAGTTAGGTTAGGTTAGGTCAGGCTAGGTTAGGTTAGGTTATGAAATTTTTTCGATCACTATATTCTAGAGGTGTGTTCCTGAGATGGGTTCGATTGAACGACGTCCAGCTCGAAGGCAAGGCTTCGCGCGGTTCAGTCAGTCGGTTTGGAAGGAAACTGGTGTAGAGCTGTTTTACGAGCACCAAAATATCGGTCGTTTTATACGATTAAAACATTGAAAATTGCCAAATTTTTCTCTTATATAATGAAAACGATATCTTTGTCGTTTGTTTATCGAATAAAACTAGTCGGAACAGTTGGTTTTATAGAGAAAATTGAATTTTAAACATGACCCATCACTCTCGGTGTCGAGAGTGGCGCGATTAAAACGATTCAGCACTCCAGGCGACCACCTGAGCCGCCGGAGAGTCGGATAGGCGCCTGGCCACGTTCAAAAAGTATCACGGAAAACGCTCCGTTGGCGTGGTATAGTATTAAAATACAGAAAAAAGGTTATTTAATGAGAGCGATGTTAGTGAAAACTCACGAACGTTGTTGCGAGAAATCGTCTCTAGACAGTGGTGCCCTCTTTCCGGTAAAGCGGTCAATCTATACACCCGCCAACGTAGGTTTTTGAAAAGTATTTTACTCAAGTACATAAACGCGCGAGCGCTTCGCAGTGAGTGTGCTGTGTGTGTAAAAAATTTATTAAATAAAAAATTATATATATTATTATATAATGGCCGACACCGCCGTAGCAGCAGAGGCTCCCGCGCCAGCGACTCCCGCGAAGAAGCCGAAGGCGTCCGCAGCAGCCGCAGGCGGCGCCAAGAAACCCAAGGCGAAGCCGACCCACCCGAAGACCTCCGAAATGGTGAACAACGCGATCAAGGAGCTGAAGGAGCGCAGCGGTTCGTCGCTGAAGGCGATCAAGAAATACATCGCGGCCCAGTACAAGGTGGACGCCGAGAAGCTGGCCCCGTTCATCAGGAAGTATCTGAAGAGCGCCGTCGAGTCCGGCGCCCTGATCCAGACGAAGGGAAAGGGAGCTTCGGGCAGTTTCAAGCTCGAATCGAAGTCTTCCTCGGCGAAGAAGCCCGCCGGCGCCGGCGGCAAGGCGTCCGGCAAGTCGTCCGCGAAGGAGAGCGCCTCCACCGCCGCCGCCAAGGCGAAGAAGTCCGCCGCCGCGGCGCCCGCCTCCGGCAGGGGCAGGAAGGCGGCCGCCGCGGCCGCCTCGCCGGCCAAATCGAAGCCCTCCGCCGCCGCCTCGGCGAAGGACAAGAAGGCCGCCGCCGCAGCGAAGAAGAAGCCCGCCGCCGCGAAGAAGGCCGCCGCGCCCGCCAGGGGCAAGAGCGCCGCCGCCCCGAAGGCGAAAAAGACCGCGAAGCCGCCCACCAAGAAGCCGAAGGCGCCCAAGCCGAAGAGGGCCGCCGCCACTCCCAAGTCGAAGGCCGCCGCCGCCACGAAGAAGGCGTCCGCCTCGAAGAAGTGAGCCGCCGTGCAGCAGTGAGTTTTCCGCGTGTGTGCCGTGCTGTGCTTGCTCGCTCGCTCCGTGTGCGTGAACGACGACGACGACGGTGCACGCGAGCTGCGCGCACGCCACGCGCGCGCATCCTCTCCTGCCTGTGTGGGGGCGCGCGGGACGCGCGACACCTCACCTCGCAGCAAAAAGCCCTTTTCAGGGCTAACATATCGTTCGAGAGCGCGTTCATCGCGCTCTGTGTTTCTCTTGAGACGGACCGCAGACAGACAGAAAGACTGGACGGACGACGACGACGCACGCACGCGAACAAACAAAAAACGCGCACGGCGTCGTCGTCCTCCTCCTCCTCCTCCTCCTTCCTCCTGCTGAGCGAGCGCAGCGGGGCCCGCCCGACTGCCCGACTCAACTCGACTCAACTCGACTAGCTAAAACTAACCGAACTAATAAAGAAAATGTAGTTACCCTTACACAATTAATTACAAACACACACACACACAACATACAAACGAATCTCGGATGTCTCTCTCAATGGCTGAACGGAAATTGATGAAATCGACACGCACAGACAGACAGATGTTATTGAATCTGCTCATATTAGCCATACCAAGAGGAATCTATGGATTTACGGACTGTTGTTTGTTTCCATGGGAAATTTAGCCACTGCTTGCTTGCTTCAAAGATTTCTTAAGTGACTCTATGTCGGCTATTTTTTTTTTTTTTTTTTTTTTTTTTTTTTTTTTGGGAATTCTGGCTTTAACAGCCTTAGTAGTTCTCATCGCACGCGGCCGCCCCGATCTTTCGTGGTTTTCAACAGAGGAAGAGTCGGTAGAGTCTGTCGATACTACGATAATTATACTTATACGAACATACGGCTGATACCGAGATGTTTTGTGCAACGCAATCACTGCAATCCTGTTTTCTTCAACACCCCATGTTCCATTCCATGTTGTAAATTTAATAATAATCACGAAAAATATATTATGTAAAATGGCGGGAAATTGATTGTAGTTTTCGACATGATAAACGCATTCCAAATTTTAATGCAGAAAAAAAAAAAAAAACAAAAAAAAAAAAAGAAAAATAGTTTAGGTATATTGTTCGATGTTATTGTTACCTACACTCTTCTATCGCGGTATCAGGGTAGGCGCGGAGGCGCGCGCAACCCAACCCAACGAGACTGATCATCGCGTTAGCGTCTCGACGGAGTGGGGCAAGGGTATATCAATAAATCCGAGCACCCGGTTCGAACAAACACAGTTCGCTCGGTACGTTCACGCACGCCGCGCGGCCGCCGTCGTCTCTCTATCTCGTGTTTTCTGAATTATTCTTAAAGCCTTAACCTAACCATGTCGGGACGCGGTAAAGGTGGCAAAGTGAAGGGAAAGGCAAAGTCCCGTTCTAACCGCGCCGGACTACAGTTCCCGGTGGGTCGTATTCATCGCCTCCTGCGCAACGGCAACTATGCCGAGCGCGTGGGTGCCGGAGCGCCGGTCTACCTCGCAGCCGTGATGGAATATCTCGCCGCTGAGGTGCTCGAGTTGGCCGGCAACGCGGCCAGGGACAACAAGAAGACCAGAATCATCCCGCGTCATCTTCAGCTGGCCATAAGGAACGACGAGGAGCTGAACAAGCTGCTCTCCGGTGTGACCATCGCGCAGGGCGGTGTGCTCCCCAACATTCAGGCCGTTCTCCTGCCCAAGAAGACCGAGAAGAAAGCTTAAGGCGTGGACGAGCACTCGCCTTTCGTGTGTGTTTGTTGTTCGCTTTCGCTGCTCTTCTACGCGAGATCGCAAAAAGGCCCTTTTCAGGGCCACAATATCACTCTTGCCATTCACAAACGAATGAATGTTTCATTGATTGAACGGACACACAACGGCATTTATTATTTATTTATTTTCTCTATCTTCTCATCATAATTTATGTAGGTACATTATACCCTACGACAATTCAATACAATACAAAATACTCTGTACAAGTATGCAAAAACTCTTTATTGACACCAAATACAAATAAATCTAAACTGAACATTCAAAAATAAAGGCGCAATTAGCGGTCTTATCTCGCTGAAGAGCGATCACTTCCATATATAAAACCTTTGGATTTGATTGAATGAAAACATTATGATTTAGTGCTAATAATAATCATTAAGGTTGAATAAACTTACTAATTTGAGAATTTTAATAAACTACATACTAATACCAACGCATAAATAATTACTCTATGTACAATAGAAAAACAAATAAATTACCCAGTCATAAACGAAGTACGGCTTCAGTAGTGAAGGACGATGCATAAAAGCCAGAACTATGCACCGGATTCATAAGCTGTCTGTTTTCTGAATTTAGTAGTTTGAGAATCGAATCTATAAATACAATATATTATTATTATACGTACATATTTTTTTTTTTTTTTTAAATTGTAACTCTAGGTAGAGGTAGTCATACGCGCGAGTGAGAGTGAGAGAATGTTTTCCGTCCCTGTCTAATGCGCGACAGACAGACAGCTCGCGGTGGCTCGGGCGAGAGCACGGTCCGGTTTCTCTCAAAAGCGGATTCCATCCCGCCGCAGTTTTTAATCGCTCGCTGTCAGCCGACGAGTTCAGTGCACTAGAGCAATACCGTTTCAGCAAAGCAAGCAAGCAAGCAAGCATCCAACAATGCCGCCCAAGACAAGCGGAAAGGCCGCCAAGAAGTCCGGCAAGGCGCAGAAGAACATCTCCAAGACAGATAAGAAAAAGAAGAAGCACAAGAGGAAGGAGAGCTACGCCATTTACATCTACAAGGTGCTCAAGCAGGTCCACCCGGACACCGGCATCTCCAGCAAGGCCATGTCCATCATGAACTCGTTCGTGAACGACATCTTCGAGCGCATCGCCGCCGAGGCGTCCCGTCTCGCTCACTACAACAAGCGCAGCACGATCACATCGAGGGAGGTGCAGACTTCCGTGAGGCTCCTGCTGCCCGGCGAGCTGGCCAAGCACGCCGTCAGCGAGGGCACCAAGGCCGTCACCAAGTACACCAGCTCCAAGTGATGAGATCGATCGATCGATGTCGCACAAAGACAAAAAGGCCCTTTTCAGGGCCACAAAATGATTCATAAATACTATGTTTCGCAATGCGATCATATTATAATGTTTCACCTGAATGAACATTGACACGACAGACACACACACACTCACATTTTTATGTACCTACCTGCCGCCTGCCTGTAATTTCGAAAATGCATTAATTACATTACGAAACCTAAGTCTTAAGCTGTTAGTAATAATTATGAGTACCTATAATACAATAAAACTTTACTTTTAAGACACGATTTACCAAGTATACAACCAGCTCCAAGCTAGATCGGCGTCGCTCGCGGGCGCGCAGCAGCTCTGCCGCGATCGTCTAGTATAATAATAATAATAATAATAATACCTAATGAAAAAGGCTAGTATAAATAATCGCCCGTCTCATGAAGACACGATTTGTTGCATTTTTTTTTTTTTTTTTTTTTTTTTTTTTTTCGCTCAGTTTGCAAGCCAGTTACATTTTAATTTTGTCCACACAGACAGACAGACAGACAGATCTATCCGACCTCGTGTGCGGAGCTGTGCGCGCGTGCAAGCGAGAGGCCCGATCGCGACTCTACCGTATTCTCCACCGTTTTTATAAATAAAGCGCTACATGTTGCTTATTTTTCATAGTCCCCTCCATTCGGCAGTACTTTAAATTCACTTCGCGCAGATACTTTGATAGGGCCTCCCACCATTCAAATCCTCTAGTCGTTCGCACGGCGGACTACTCAGCAGTAGACGCCGCTGCCCCCCGCCCTCTCCGTAGACGCCCTAGAGACATCTTCGGCGACCCGGACGACCCCATCGCAGTCGCCACGGCGGCTGCGCTGGGGTCGGCCGACCCGACAGCTCCCCGCAACAGGAAGTTTGCAGTTTTTGGTATAGGCGCCGGTTACCAAAGGAACACGATAACAAAACACCGACCTCGCCGGCGAGGTCGAAGACTCCCAGGATCTGTTAGAAGATCGGTTAGATTCTCTCCAAATAGTCAAACAGATAAACCTAATAGGGCTCAAGCGCAAACCCCCTCTGGGTTGCCTGGGCAAATCGACTCCCCCCCCCCCGGCGACGGTCCAAGCCGAGGTCCGTACCTTAGTGGTGCCCTTGTGCCAGTCGCCCTTAGCTTTAAATAACTAAAGTCCATTAAGGTCCTGCGCCCTCCGCGCTTGCCTTACGTCCGGTACGCTGTAGAGGCCTCAGTGGCCAACAGCATTAGTCATTCATAAAAAAAAAAAAAAAAAAAAAAAAAAAAAAAAAAAAAAAAAAAAATTATTTTTCATAGTGCTCCTGACCGTCGTGCCGCGCAGTCGTCTCTTTCCGTTTTTTTTTCCGCTTCACGGAAATTCCGTTATAGTTTTTTTAAATTCAGTGCCCGCTCAGGATCCTTCAGATAGGAGTCCCACGCATCAGCGTAGCGGACTGCAGGTCAGTTAGTGTGCATTAGAGTGACTAAGTGCTTACCGCCGTCCGATTCTGTTCACAGAGCCGCTCGGTGAATCAGTTACGAGTCGCGTAGTGACGTCACCGTGCGTCGAGTGTGTTCTCGAGTCCGGCACCGGGGCGCCTTATCCGTGTAGTGTGTTTAGTTTCGCATACTACACGCGATTCGAGTGACCTAAGTGCGGGACTCGCGCCAAAGCTGGGCCGGCGGGCCCGACCGCCGCCCGCTCACCTCTCCTCACGTCTATCAA
This sequence comes from Peribatodes rhomboidaria, assembly GCA_911728515.1. Classification (NCBI taxonomy): domain Eukaryota; kingdom Metazoa; phylum Arthropoda; class Insecta; order Lepidoptera; family Geometridae; genus Peribatodes; species Peribatodes rhomboidaria. The sequence continues at coordinate 6,696,002 of OU452192.1, forward strand.
ATCCACAATTGTGGTCGACGGTGGACACGCATAACGGTGCCAACGAAGCCGATCGCTGTTAGGAGCGTGGACCCGGAGCGCTCGTTTTTCCCCTGCTCAGGGGAAAAACGGAATCCGGTTGGGCTTGGCACCACCGGCCTTGGGGTCGCCCCTCGCCGACGCCAAGCATCTCCCTCCCACCCTTCCGCCTCCCCTCCGATTCCTCGGGTGCGTGTTTGGCTCGGACGGCCGGTTCGCCGGAGTCCCTGTCTCTCCCCCGGGGCAGCTAGGGCCCTGTTAGGTACTCACCAACTGCACAATAAGACTGGCAGTTGGCACACATTAGGGAACGAATTAGGCACACACCACCCTGCCTAAACCCGGCAGGGTGATGCCCGCGGCCCGCACCCAGCCGGGGACCTCCTCCCCCGGCGATCGCGATTTATTCGCGACGATGGGGCCGGAAGTGGACTTCGGGGCGGCACTTGCCGCCCTAGGTACCTCCATCCGGGCCCATTTGCGCGCCAACCCGAGCTCCCTTCAGGAGTTCGTAACGGATCCTATAAGGTTTGCAGCCTCTCTGCAAGCCAAGGCCCCTAAGGCCAAGCCTTCCCCCGCCCGCGCCCCTAAGGCCAAGCCTTCCCCCGCCCGCGCCCCTAAGGCAAAGTCCCCCCCCGCCCGCGCCCCTAAGGCAAAGTCCCCCCTCGTCCGCGCCCCTCAGGCCGCCGCGAAGAAGATCGTTGCCCCTGCCCCGGCCCCTAAGGCTACCATTAAGTTGGCGCCCTCCCTCAGAGGGCCGCCGGCCGCCCCGACTCCCGCCGCCGCCGCCGCTAAGAGCCGGTCGCCCGCGGCGAAGCGTTCCCCAGGCGTGGCACGCTCAAGCCGCGTGCGATCGCGTACGGTGGCGCCGCGCTCGCGCTCGCGTTCGCGTTCCCGCTCGCCGCGACTCGCTCTGACGGTCGCACCCACCCATACCTCTACGGAGGAGATGGACATCGTCAGTGGCGGCGACGACGGCTTCACCGTCGTCGCCAACAAGGGGACGAAGCGGCCCGCTTCCGCCGCCGGCTCCCCTCCGCCCCCGTCAAAGGCCGCATGCCCGACTGCATGCCCCTCTCTCCCGCCCACCGCCATGGACGCGCCTCCCGCGCCCAGGGTGGGAAAGCCCCCCCGCCCCTTCGTCGTTCGGGACCGCCACCGCTGGCAGGAGGTGGTCACGATCCTCACGACAAACGGCGTGACGTTCTCCGGCAAGAGCCACACGGACGGCATCTCCGTCACAGTCCCCACGTCTGACGACTATCGTCAGGCCACCCGCTCTCTTAGGGAACACGCGGTCCAATTTCACGCGTATCCGCTGGAAGAGGAAAAAGTGCTCCGCGTAGTACTGCGCGGTATCCCTAAGGAGATCGACACGGAGCTCGTCCGTGACGATCTCCTTGCCCAAGGCCTCCCGGTCCAGCAGGTCCATCGGATGACCAACGGACGGACGAAGGCCCCGATAGACCTTGTGCTGGTCATCCTCGACCGCACGGAGGAGGGGAAGGGGATCTTTCGGATAGAAAGAGTCCTCAACCTCTCCGGCCTGAAAGTCGAGGCTCCCAGGCGGAGAGGCATACCCGGTCAGTGCCACCGCTGCCAACTGTACGGGCACGCCGCCCGCTTCTGCGAAGCGGCGTACCGATGCGTCAAGTGCGCGGGCGAGCACAGCACCGCGCTGTGCAAGCGGGTCAAGGGGGATCCTAATCCTCCTAGTTGCGTGCTCTGCGGGACTCAGGGGCACACCGCGAACTATCGTGGTTGCCCCAAAGCCCCAAAGGCTGCGGCCGGGGCGAAGAGGACCCCTGCGCCCCGTCGCCCAACCCGTCCCCATGGCGTCAGCGCCAAGACCCCTGCGCCGAAGTTCATCGACGCTCCCCTACCCGCCACCAATGCTTGGACCAGGCCCTCGTCCCTGGTCCAACCGAAGGCGGCCCCAGCTCCGGCCAGCAGCGCCCGCGCGCCTGCCCAGAGCCGTCCAACCCCCCCGCCCTCACCCTTCAAACCCGCCCAGGGCCCCTATGGCCTGAAGGCGGATCTGCTCTTGCTGGCAGAGATAGCCTCGGCATTCGACCTCGACGAGGTCCGTGCCGTAGCCCAGGAGGTCCGCGAGCATCCTGATGCCCTATTGGACATCATGATGACTCACGGCAACCTCTTCAGCGCTATGAAGCGCTTCGCCCCCCGCGTCCTCTCCCAATAACCTTAATGGATTGCACACCCACTAAGGTTAAGCCCCATTCATTGGCGTTGGCGTGGTTTAATGCCAACGGCATCCACACCGATGCCAGAGATCAGCGGGATCTCATCCACCACTTTCTAACGACCCATCAGGTCGACATCATGTTGATCAACGAGACCTTTCTGAAACCAAGCAAGAGGAACCCCAGGGTTGCAAACTACTTGATGGTTCGTAATGACAGACTCGCCGCCCCCCTGGGCGGTACTCTGATCTATTACAAAAGGTCTCTGCACTGCACACCCATACCCACTCCCCCGTTAGTCAATCTGGAAGCTTCCTGTTGCCGTCTTGCGATGACCGGTCATCAGTCCATCATAATAGCGTCTTGTTACCACTCGGGTAGCAAGACTCTCCTCAAAGAGGACCTCGAAGCGCTTCTCGCTCTCGGTAGCTCGGTCATTCTGGCCGGCGACTTTAACGGCAAGCACGTGATGTGGGGCTGCAACGCGAATAACCGGAATGGGCACCTTCTGTACTCATTCTCGGATACGCTAAATTTTGATATCATCCCCCCCAGCTCCCCGACTTACTTTAGCAGTAATCTCAACTACAGGCCGGACATTCTCGACCTAGCACTCCTAAAGGGCGTAACACTCCAGTTGCGTTCTTTGGAGGTGCTACACGAGCTTGACTCGGACCATAGGCCAGTTCTGATGCTGCTGGGTCCCGACCCGAGCAACAGAACTCCGCCGACAAAGACCGTGGTGAACTGGGAGCTCTTGGGCGAAAGCCTAAAAGCTACCAGTTCACCCGATTTAGATAGAATACCAGACGATATCGCGACCCCCGACGATATCGCTCTCTCCATAGACGCTCTCAACAGTCACCTTCGTAAAGCCGTTGGCGAAGCCTCGAAGCAGGTCCCAGCCGAGGGCGACCAACGCTGGGCCCTGCCCGAGGATGCGAGGGAGCTGTTGAGAGCGAAACACGCGGCCACTAGGGCATACGACTGGTGTCGCACCGAAGAGAACAGAGCCACTCTGCGGTATTACGAGCGTGCCGTAAAGAACCGCATGAGTGAACTCCGCAATCAGAGGTGGGACACCCTGCTCTCGGAGATCAGACCATCTCACCAGGCATACTGGAAGATGGTAAGATCGCTGAAGGGCAGCAAGTCATCTAATATTCCCCCCCTGTCTCGTCCGAACGACACGCTTGCCTTCGAGGACGACGAAAAGGCCGAGTGCCTTGCCGAAAGCCTCGAAAGGCAATGCAGCCCCAGTCTCGAGCGCGTCGACCCCGACCACCTAGATATGGTGGAAGAGGAAGTCGCCGAGTTCACAGCCCGTCCCGCCCTCGAACCCACAGAGCCGGTCTCTGTGTCGGAGGTAGAGTCGATCATCAAGGGTCTCCAAACCAAGAAGGCCCCAGGTGCAGACGGCGTCAGCAATAGAGTGATTAAGCACTTCCCCGTCTTTCTGATCAACCTCCTCGTCAGCATCTTCAATGCCGCCTTGGCCAACTGCACCTTCCCCGACGCTTGGAAGTCTGCCGACGTCATCGGCATTCACAAGCCCGGCAAGAAGGCGTCAGAGCCCTCTAGCTACCGCCCCATCAGTCTCCTCAGTACCTTAGGTAAGATTTACGAGCGCATCCTTCTGAAGCGTATTTGGTCCCACATCCGAGATAACAATCTCCTCCCCGACGAGCAGTTCGGCTTTCGAGCCAGACACTCGTGCGTCCAGCAGGTGCACCGCATCACGGAGCACATCCTAGAGGGTTTCAATCGGAAACCCTACCACGGCTTCACCCAGGTCACGCCCAAATGTCAGTCCACCCTTGCGGTGTTCCTCGACGTGGCGAAAGCGTTCGATAAAGTCTGGCACAGCGGGCTGGTATACAAGTTATACCAGCTCGGGTTCCCGGATGGTCTTGTACTCATAATACATGACTATCTGACTGATCGAAACTTTCGCTATCGCGTCGACGGCACCCGCTCGGCTCCCCACCCCATCGGCGCTGGCGTCCCTCAGGGGTCAGCGCTGGCCCCCGTTCTGTTCTCCCTCTACACGCATGACATTCCACGTCATCCGAAGGTAGAGCTTGCGCTTTTCGCGGACGATACTGCCCTCTTTATAAGAGGGTGGAATCAGTCCATCTCTTTCCGCACGCTTCAACAAGCCCTGCGCCGCTTAGGCGACTGGTTTGAGAAGTGGGCAATCTCGGTCAATCCGGACAAAAGCGCAGCTGTGTGCTTTCACCCCAACAAATGGCCTATCCGGCAGCAGCTCATGCTGCACGATAGGCCCATCCCCTGGGTGAACTCGACCAAGTATCTTGGCGTGACCCTCGATCGTCGACTCACCTTCTCGAGGCACATCCGGACAGTTAGGAATCGAGCGGTTTTCTTTTTAAGCCGACTCGCCCCCCTCCTCAACGATCGTAGTAAGCTATCCCTTAGAAATAAGGTGATATTGTACAAAATTTGCATCCGCCCCGTTATGACCTACGCCTCCGTAGTGTTTGCCCACGCGTCTGGCTTCGACCTGGACAAGCTCCAGGCCGTCCAGAATAGATTTATTCGCAGAGCGGTCGGAGCCAGCTGGTTCCAGCGAAACTCCGACTTGCACTGCGATGTAGAGCTCCCCTCCATTCGGCAGTACTTTAAATTCACTTCGCGCAGATACTTTGATAGGGCCTCCCACCATTCAAATCCTCTAGTCGTTCGCACGGCGGACTACTCAGCAGTAGACGCCGCTGCCCCCCGCCCTCTCCGTAGACGCCCTAGAGACATCTTCGGCGACCCGGACGACCCCATCGCAGTCGCCACGGCGGCTGCGCTGGGGTCGGCCGACCCGACAGCTCCCCGCAACAGGAAGTTTGCAGTTTTTGGTATAGGCGCCGGTTACCAAAGGAACACGATAACAAAACACCGACCTCGCCGGCGAGGTCGAAGACTCCCAGGATCTGTTAGAAGATCGGTTAGATTCTCTCCAAATAGTCAAACAGATAAACCTAATAGGGCTCAAGCGCAAACCCCCTCTGGGTTGCCTGGGCAAATCGACTCCCCCCCCCCCGGCGACGGTCCAAGCCGAGGTCCGTACCTTAGTGGTGCCCTTGTGCCAGTCGCCCTTAGCTTTAAATAACTAAAGTCCATTAAGGTCCTGCGCCCTCCGCGCTTGCCTTACGTCCGGTACGCTGTAGAGGCCTCAGTGGCCAACAGCATTAGTCATTCATAAAAAAAAAAAAAAAAAAAAAAAAAAAAAAAAAAAAAAAAAAAAAAAAAAAAAAAAAAAAAAAAAATTGCTTATTTTTGATAGTGCTCCTGACCGTCGTGCCGCGCAGTCGTCTCTTTCCGTCGTTTTTTTCCGCTTCACGGAAATTTCCGTTATAGTTTAAATTCAGTGCCCGCTCAGGATCCTTCAGATAGGAGTCCCACGCTTCAGCGTAGCGGACTGCAGGTCAGTTAGTGTGCATTAAAGTGACTAAGTGCTTACCGCCCCGTCCGATTCTGTTCACAGAGCCGCTCGGTGAAACACTTACGAGTCGCGTAGTGACGTCACCGTGCGTCGAGTGTGTTCTCGAGTCCGGCACCGGGGCGCCTTATCCGTGTAGTGTGTTTAGTTTCGCATACTACACGCGATTCGAGTGACCTAAGTGCGGGACTCGCGCCAAAGCTGGGCCGGCGGGCCCGACCGCCGCCCGCTCACCTCTCCTCACGTCTATCAAATCCACAATTGTGGTCGAAGGTGGACACGCATAACGGTGCCAACGAAGCCGATCGCTGTTAGGAGCGTGGACCCGGAGCGCTCGTTTTTCCCTGCTCAGGGAAAAACGGAATCCGGTTGGGCTTGGCACCACCGGCCTTGGGGTCGCCCCTCGCCGACGCCAAGTATCTCCCTCCCACCCTTCCGCCTCCCCTCCGATTCCTCGGGTGCGTGTTTGGCTCGGACGGCCGGTTCGCCGGAGTCCCTGTCTCTCCCCCGGGGCAGCTAGGGCCCTGTGTTAGGTACTCACCAACTGCACAATAAGACTGGCAGTTGGCACACATTAGGGAACGAATTAGGCACACACCACCCTGCCTAAACCCGGCAGGGTGATGCCCGCGGCCCGCACCCAGCCGGGGACCTCCTCCCCCGGCGATCGCGATTTATTCGCGACGATGGGGCCGGAAGTGGACTTCGGGGCGGCACTTGCCGCCCTAGGTACCTCCATCCGGGCCCATCTGCGCGCCAACCCGAGCTCCCTTCAGGAGTTCGTAACGGATCCGATAAGGTTTGCAGCCTCTCTGCAAGCCAAGGCCCCTAAGGCCAAGCCTTCCCCCGCCCGCGCCCCTAAGGCCAAGCCTTCCCCCGCCCGCGCCCCTAAGGCAAAGTCCCCCCCCGCCCGCGCCCCTCAGGCCGCCGGGAAGAAATCCGCTGCCCCTGCCCCGGCCCCTAAGGCCACCATCAAGTTGGCGCCCTCCCTCAGAGGGCTGCCGGCCGCCCCGACTCCCGCCGCCGCCGCCGCTAAGAGCCGGTCGCCCGCGGCAAAGCGTTCCCCAGGCGTGGCACGCGCCAGCCGCGTGCGATCGCGTACGGTGGCGCCGCGCTCGCGTTCTCGTTCTCGCTCGCCGCGACTGACCCTGACGGTCGGTTCCAATCACACCTCCACGGAGGAGATGGAAACCGTCAGCGGAGGCGACGACGGCTTCACCGTCGTCGCCAACAAGGGGACGAAGCGGCCCGCTTCCGCCGCCGGCTCCCCTCCGCCCCCGTTAAAGGCCGCATGCCCGACTGCATGCCCCTCTCTCCCGCCCACCGCCATGGACGCGCCTCCCGCGCCCAGGGTGGGCAAGCCCCCCCGCCCCTTCGTGGTTCGGGACCGCCACCGCTGGCAGGAGGTGGTCGCAATCCTCACGGCCAGTAGCGTGACGTTCTCCGGCAAGAGTCATGCTGACGGCATCTCCGTCACAGTCCCCACGTCTGACGACTATCGTCAGGCCACCCGCTCCCTTAGGGAACACCAGATCCAATTCCACGCGTATCCGCTGGAAGAGGAGAAGGTACTCCGCGTTGTACTTCGCGGTATCCCTAAGGAGATCGACACGGAGCTCGTCCGTGACGATCTCCTAGCCCAAGGCCTCCCGGTCCAGCAGGTCCATCGGATGACCAATGGACGGACGAAGGCCCCGATCGACCTTGTGCTGGTCATCCTCGACCGCACGGAGGAGGGGAAGGGGATCTTTCGCATCGAAAGAGTCCTCAACCTCTCCGGCCTGAAAGTCGAGGCTCCCAGGCGGAGAGGCATACCCGGGCAGTGCCACCGCTGCCAACTCTACGGGCACGCCGCCCGCTTCTGCGAAGCGGCGTACCGTTGCGTCAAGTGCGCGGGCGAGCACAGCACCGCGCTGTGCAAGCGGGTCAAGGGGGATCCTAATCCTCCCAGCTGCGTGCTCTGCGGGACTCAGGGGCACACCGCGAACTATCGCGGTTGCCCCAAAGCCCCGAGGGCTGCGGCCGGGGCGAAGAGGACCCCTGCGCCCCGTCGCCCAACCCGTCCCCATGGCATCAGCGCCAAGATCCCTGCGCCGAAGTTCGTCGACGCTCCCCTACCCGCCACCAATGCTTGGACCAGGCCCTCGTCCCTGGTCCAACCGAAGGTGGCCCCAGCTCCGGCCAGCAGCGCCCGCGCGCCTGCCCAGAGCCGTCCAACCCCCCCGCCCTCACCCTTCAAACCCCCCCCGGGCCCCTATGGCCTGAAGGCGGATCTGCTCTTGCTGGCAGAGATAGCCTCGGCATTCGACCTCGACGAGGTCCGTGCCGTAGCCCAGGAGGTCCGCGAGCATCCTGATGCCCTATTGGACATCATGATGACTCACGGCAACCTCTTCAGCGCTATGAAGCGCTTCGCCCCCCGCGTCCTCTCCCAATAACCTTAATGGATTGCACACCCACTAAGGTTAAGCCCCATTCATTGGCGTTGGCGTGGTTTAATGCCAACGGCATCCACACCGATGCCAGAGATCAGCGGGATCTCATCCACCACTTTCTAACGACCCATCAGGTCGACATCATGTTGATCAACGAGACCTTTCTAAAACCAAGCAAGAGGAACCCCAGGGTTGCAAACTACTTGATGGTTCGTAATGACAGACTCGCCGCCCCCCTGGGCGGTACTCTGATCTATTACAAAAGGTCTCTGCACTGCACACCCATACCCACTCCCCCGTTAGTCAATCTGGAAGCTTCCTGTTGCCGTCTTGCGATGACCGGTCATCAGTCCATCATAATAGCGTCTTGTTACCACTCGGGTAGCAAGACTCTCCTCAAAGAGGACCTCGAAGCGCTTCTCGCTCTCGGTAGCTCGGTCATTCTGGCCGGCGACTTTAACGGCAAGCACGTGATGTGGGGCTGCAACGCGAATAACCGGAATGGGCACCTTCTGTACTCATTCTCGGATACGCTAAATTTTGATATCATCCCCCCCAGCTCCCCGACTTACTTTAGCAGTAATCTCAACTACAGGCCGGACATTCTCGACCTAGCACTCCTAAAGGGCGTAACACTCCAGTTGCGTTCTTTGGAGGTGCTACACGAGCTTGACTCGGACCATAGGCCAGTTCTGATGCTGCTGGGTCCCGACCCGAGCAACAGAACTCCGCCGACAAAGACCGTGGTGAACTGGGAGCTCTTGGGCGAAAGCCTAAAAGCTACCAGTTCACCCGATTTAGATAGAATACCAGACGATATCGCGACCCCCGACGATATCGCTCTTTCCATAGACGCTCTCAACAGTCACCTTCGTAAAGCCGTTGGCGAAGCCTCGAAGCAGGTCCCAGCCGAGGGCGACCAACGCTGGGCCCTGCCCGAGGATGCGAGGGAGCTGTTGAGAGCGAAACACGCGGCCACTAGGGCATACGACTGGTGTCGCACCGAAGAGAACAGAGCCACTCTGCGGTATTACGAGCGTGCCGTAAAGAACCGCATGAGTGAACTCCGCAATCAGAGGTGGGACACCCTGCTCTCGGAGATCAGACCATCTCACCAGGCATACTGGAAGATGGTAAGATCGCTGAAGGGCAGCAAGTCATCTAATATTCCCCCCCTGTCTCGTCCGAACGACACGCTTGCCTTCGAGGACGACGAAAAGGCCGAGTGCCTTGCCGAAAGCCTCGAAAGGCAATGCAGCCCCAGTCTCGAGCGCGTCGACCCCGACCACCTAGATATGGTGGAAGAGGAAGTCGCCGAGTTCACAGCCCGTCCCGCCCTCGAACCCACAGAGCCGGTCTCTGTGTCGGAGGTAGAGTCGATCATCAAGGGTCTCCAAACCAAGAAGGCCCCAGGTGCAGACGGCGTCAGCAATAGAGTGATTAAGCACTTCCCCGTCTTTCTGATCAACCTCCTCGTCAGCATCTTCAATGCCGCCTTGGCCAACTGCACCTTCCCCGACGCTTGGAAGTCTGCCGACGTCATCGGCATTCACAAGCCCGGCAAGAAGGCGTCAGAGCCCTCTAGCTACCGCCCCATCAGTCTCCTCAGTACCTTAGGTAAGATTTACGAGCGCATCCTTCTGAAGCGTATTTGGTCCCACATCCGAGATAACAATCTCCTCCCCGACGAGCAGTTCGGCTTTCGAGCCAGACACTCGTGCGTCCAGCAGGTGCACCGCATCACGGAGCACATCCTAGAGGGTTTCAATCGGAAACCCTACCACGGCTTCACCCAGGTCACGCCCAAATGTCAGTCCACCCTTGCGGTGTTCCTCGACGTGGCGAAAGCGTTCGATAAAGTCTGGCACAGCGGGCTGGTATACAAGTTATACCAGCTCGGGTTCCCGGATGGTCTTGTACTCATAATACATGACTATCTGACTGATCGAAACTTTCGCTATCGCGTCGACGGCACCCGCTCGGCTCCCCACCCCATCGGCGCTGGCGTCCCTCAGGGGTCAGCGCTGGCCCCCGTTCTGTTCTCCCTCTACACGCATGACATTCCACGTCATCCGAAGGTAGAGCTTGCGCTTTTCGCGGACGATACTGCCCTCTTTATAAGAGGGTGGAATCAGTCCATCTCTTTCCGCACGCTTCAACAAGCCCTGCGCCGCTTAGGCGACTGGTTTGAGAAGTGGGCAATCTCGGTCAATCCGGACAAAAGCGCAGCTGTGTGCTTTCACCCCAACAAATGGCCTATCCGGCAGCAGCTCATGCTGCACGATAGGCCCATCCCCTGGGTGAACTCGACCAAGTATCTTGGCGTGACCCTCGATCGTCGACTCACCTTCTCGAGGCACATCCGGACAGTTAGGAATCGAGCGGTTTTCTTTTTAAGCCGACTCGCCCCCCTCCTCAACGATCGTAGTAAGCTATCCCTTAGAAATAAGGTGATATTGTACAAAATTTGCATCCGCCCCGTTATGACCTACGCCTCCGTAGTGTTTGCCCACGCGTCTGGCTTCGACCTGGACAAGCTCCAGGCCGTCCAGAATAGATTTATTCGCAGAGCGGTCGGAGCCAGCTGGTTCCAGCGAAACTCCGACTTGCACTGCGATGTAGAGCTCCCCTCCATTCGGCAGTACTTTAAATTCACTTCGCGCAGATACTTTGATAGGGCCTCCCACCATTCAAATCCTCTAGTCGTTCGCACGGCGGACTACTCAGCAGTAGACGCCGCTGCCCCCCGCCCTCTCCGTAGACGCCCTAGAGACATCTTCGGCGACCCGGACGACCCCATCGCAGTCGCCACGGCGGCTGCGCTGGGGTCGGCCGACCCGACAGCTCCCCGCAACAGGAAGTTTGCAGTTTTTGGTATAGGCGCCGGTTACCAAAGGAACACGATAACAAAACACCGACCTCGCCGGCGAGGTCGAAGACTCCCAGGATCTGTTAGAAGATCGGTTAGATTCTCTCCAAATAGTCAAACAGATAAACCTAATAGGGCTCAAGCGCAAACCCCCTCTGGGTTGCCTGGGCAAATCGACTCCCCCCCCCCGGCGACGGTCCAAGCCGAGGTCCGTACCTTAGTGGTGCCCTTGTGCCAGTCGCCCTTAGCTTTAAATAACTAAAGTCCATTAAGGTCCTGCGCCCTCCGCGCTTGCCTTACGTCCGGTACGCTGTAGAGGCCTCAGTGGCCAACAGCATTAGTCATTCATAAAAAAAAAAAAAAAAAAAAAAAAAAAAAAAAAAAAAAAAAAAAAAAAAAAAAATTGCTTATTTTTTAACAGTCGTGCGCTGATCGTCGCAGTCGTCGCTCGCTCGTACGTGCGTCCGCGTAAACAGTTGCTTGCTCCTCTCATTGTGTGAAAAGAGTGTGTGTGTGTGTGTGTGTTTGTAAAATGGCACGTACCAAGCAGACCGCTCGTAAATCCACCGGCGGTAAGGCGCCGCGTAAACAGCTCGCCACCAAAGCTGCGCGCAAGAGCGCCCCCGCAACGGGCGGCGTGAAGAAGCCCCATCGCTACAGGCCCGGCACCGTAGCCCTCCGTGAGATCCGTCGCTACCAGAAGAGTACCGAGCTGCTGATCCGCAAGCTGCCGTTCCAGCGTCTCGTGCGCGAAATCGCACAGGACTTCAAGACCGATCTCCGTTTCCAGAGCTCTGCCGTTATGGCGCTTCAGGAGGCCAGCGAAGCGTACCTGGTCGGTCTCTTTGAAGACACCAACCTGTGCGCGATCCACGCCAAGCGCGTGACCATCATGCCCAAGGATATACAGTTGGCGCGAAGAATCCGCGGCGAGCGCGCCTAAGAAGGTTGCGTCCGTCGGCTCTCCTCCGATTCAAATGCAAAAAGGCCCTTTTCAGGGCCACATAAGTTTCGTTATTTAAAAATAAATATAATGTTTCATGACGACGATACCTACACGCATGCACGCACGATAGATTATCCTACTATATAATATTATAAACGCGAACGCGTTTGTATGTATGGATGGACGTATGTTTGTTACTCTTTCACGCCAGAACGGCTGAACAGATCTGGATGAAATTTGGCACAGAGATAGATTATAGTCTAGAATAGCACATAGGATACTTTTTAACCGCGGGTGAGACCGCAGGGCGCAGCTAGTTTATTAATAATTGGTACTTAAGCACCTACCTACCTACCTACCTACCTATCTATCTATCTGTCTGTCTAGTTTACTTACTTAGACTGAGACTTAATTAACGCACGCATCTAAAAGTAGTAGAACCGTTCTAAGCAGCATGACCATCCAATATAATATAACGTTATGTGACAACTCTGTCAACGTTATACGTGATTGATTGATGGCATAATTTTTTTTTTTTTTTTTTTTATACACACACACACACACGGAGTGTAATACAACACCCACACTTCGCCGGACGATATTCAGTCGAACAGAACGGGGAGATGGGGGGGGGGGGGGGGGACAGCCCCCCCGCCCTTCACGTCTCGCGCGCGCGCGCGCGACTCTATCGCTAGAGTGTTCGAGAGCATAAATAAAGAGCAATGCTCAAAAAGCTTCCAGTCGTTCGCTCGCCGTCAACACTCGCGGCCGCTACGGTGTTCAGTTTTGTTATTATCCACTCTTACTAACTAGTTTTTGCTCAAGATGACCGGTCGCGGCAAGGGAGGAAAAGGTCTGGGGAAAGGTGGAGCCAAGCGTCACAGGAAAGTGCTTCGTGATAACATCCAGGGAATCACGAAGCCCGCCATCCGTCGTCTGGCGCGCAGGGGCGGCGTGAAGCGTATCTCCGGTCTGATCTACGAGGAGACCAGAGGCGTGCTGAAGGTGTTCCTCGAGAACGTGATCCGCGACGCCGTCACCTACACTGAGCACGCGAAGAGGAAGACCGTCACCGCCATGGATGTGGTCTACGCTCTCAAACGCCAGGGCCGCACTCTCTACGGTTTCGGAGGTTAAGCCGACGGACGGACGGACGGACGAACGAACAGGGTCGCTTGCGACCTCCTTCGTGTATCATGAAAAAAGGCCCTTTTCAGGGCCGCATAAGTTTCTATGTATAATTTTTAAAGAGAAAAAGAATACGATTATGTTTCGCAAAACGAACGCTTGACACAACACTTGGTTGCTTTCCTGCCTACCTACCCTACCCTACCCTACCCTACCTACCTACCTACCTACCTACCTACCTACTTACTTACTTACTTCGACAAACAATATATAAATAAAAATACTACGTTGCATACGTGTACCTACCTACTTATATATGGTACTTATTACTTTATTATTTAAAAAAAAAAAAAAAAAACAGCAATAGGTAAATAGCACTTTTAATGTACCCCAAAACTTATTACGAGTTACTAAACAATAAAATATTTAAATAGTTAACATACTTAATATAGTACAATCGGAACCGTAGAGCAGCGTTCGGTTATAATATTTGCACGGGTGAGCTTTGTGCTGTCTGTCACTTGTAGTTAGTTAGGTTAGGTTAGGTCAGGCTAGGTTAGGTTAGGTTATGAAATTTTTTCGATCACTATATTCTAGAGGTGTGTTCCTGAGATGGGTTCGATTGAACGACGTCCAGCTCGAAGGCAAGGCTTCGCGCGGTTCAGTCAGTCGGTTTGGAAGGAAACTGGTGTAGAGCTGTTTTACGAGCACCAAAATATCGGTCGTTTTATACGATTAAAACATTGAAAATTGCCAAATTTTTCTCTTATATAATGAAAACGATATCTTTGTCGTTTGTTTATCGAATAAAACTAGTCGGAACAGTTGGTTTTATAGAGAAAATTGAATTTTAAACATGACCCATCACTCTCGGTGTCGAGAGTGGCGCGATTAAAACGATTCAGCACTCCAGGCGACCACCTGAGCCGCCGGAGAGTCGGATAGGCGCCTGGCCACGTTCAAAAAGTATCACGGAAAACGCTCCGTTGGCGTGGTATAGTATTAAAATACAGAAAAAAGGTTATTTAATGAGAGCGATGTTAGTGAAAACTCACGAACGTTGTTGCGAGAAATCGTCTCTAGACAGTGGTGCCCTCTTTCCGGTAAAGCGGTCAATCTATACACCCGCCAACGTAGGTTTTTGAAAAGTATTTTACTCAAGTACATAAACGCGCGAGCGCTTCGCAGTGAGTGTGCTGTGTGTGTAAAAAATTTATTAAATAAAAAATTATATATATTATTATATAATGGCCGACACCGCCGTAGCAGCAGAGGCTCCCGCGCCAGCGACTCCCGCGAAGAAGCCGAAGGCGTCCGCAGCAGCCGCAGGCGGCGCCAAGAAACCCAAGGCGAAGCCGACCCACCCGAAGACCTCCGAAATGGTGAACAACGCGATCAAGGAGCTGAAGGAGCGCAGCGGTTCGTCGCTGAAGGCGATCAAGAAATACATCGCGGCCCAGTACAAGGTGGACGCCGAGAAGCTGGCCCCGTTCATCAGGAAGTATCTGAAGAGCGCCGTCGAGTCCGGCGCCCTGATCCAGACGAAGGGAAAGGGAGCTTCGGGCAGTTTCAAGCTCGAATCGAAGTCTTCCTCGGCGAAGAAGCCCGCCGGCGCCGGCGGCAAGGCGTCCGGCAAGTCGTCCGCGAAGGAGAGCGCCTCCACCGCCGCCGCCAAGGCGAAGAAGTCCGCCGCCGCGGCGCCCGCCTCCGGCAGGGGCAGGAAGGCGGCCGCCGCGGCCGCCTCGCCGGCCAAATCGAAGCCCTCCGCCGCCGCCTCGGCGAAGGACAAGAAGGCCGCCGCCGCAGCGAAGAAGAAGCCCGCCGCCGCGAAGAAGGCCGCCGCGCCCGCCAGGGGCAAGAGCGCCGCCGCCCCGAAGGCGAAAAAGACCGCGAAGCCGCCCACCAAGAAGCCGAAGGCGCCCAAGCCGAAGAGGGCCGCCGCCACTCCCAAGTCGAAGGCCGCCGCCGCCACGAAGAAGGCGTCCGCCTCGAAGAAGTGAGCCGCCGTGCAGCAGTGAGTTTTCCGCGTGTGTGCCGTGCTGTGCTTGCTCGCTCGCTCCGTGTGCGTGAACGACGACGACGACGGTGCACGCGAGCTGCGCGCACGCCACGCGCGCGCATCCTCTCCTGCCTGTGTGGGGGCGCGCGGGACGCGCGACACCTCACCTCGCAGCAAAAAGCCCTTTTCAGGGCTAACATATCGTTCGAGAGCGCGTTCATCGCGCTCTGTGTTTCTCTTGAGACGGACCGCAGACAGACAGAAAGACTGGACGGACGACGACGACGCACGCACGCGAACAAACAAAAAACGCGCACGGCGTCGTCGTCCTCCTCCTCCTCCTCCTCCTTCCTCCTGCTGAGCGAGCGCAGCGGGGCCCGCCCGACTGCCCGACTCAACTCGACTCAACTCGACTAGCTAAAACTAACCGAACTAATAAAGAAAATGTAGTTACCCTTACACAATTAATTACAAACACACACACACACAACATACAAACGAATCTCGGATGTCTCTCTCAATGGCTGAACGGAAATTGATGAAATCGACACGCACAGACAGACAGATGTTATTGAATCTGCTCATATTAGCCATACCAAGAGGAATCTATGGATTTACGGACTGTTGTTTGTTTCCATGGGAAATTTAGCCACTGCTTGCTTGCTTCAAAGATTTCTTAAGTGACTCTATGTCGGCTATTTTTTTTTTTTTTTTTTTTTTTTTTTTTTCTTTGGGAATTCTGGCTTTAACAGCCTTAGTAGTTCTCATCGCACGCGGCCGCCCCGATCTTTCGTGGTTTTCAACAGAGGAAGAGTCGGTAGAGTCTGTCGATACTACGATAATTATACTTATACGAACATACGGCTGATACCGAGATGTTTTGTGCAACGCAATCACTGCAATCCTGTTTTCTTCAACACCCCATGTTCCATTCCATGTTGTAAATTTAATAATAATCACGAAAAATATATTATGTAAAATGGCGGGAAATTGATTGTAGTTTTCGACATGATAAACGCATTCCAAATTTTAATGCAGAAAAAAAAAAAAAAACAAAAAAAAAAAAAGAAAAATAGTTTAGGTATATTGTTCGATGTTATTGTTACCTACACTCTTCTATCGCGGTATCAGGGTAGGCGCGGAGGCGCGCGCAACCCAACCCAACGAGACTGATCATCGCGTTAGCGTCTCGACGGAGTGGGGCAAGGGTATATCAATAAATCCGAGCACCCGGTTCGAACAAACACAGTTCGCTCGGTACGTTCACGCACGCCGCGCGGCCGCCGTCGTCTCTCTATCTCGTGTTTTCTGAATTATTCTTAAAGCCTTAACCTAACCATGTCGGGACGCGGTAAAGGTGGCAAAGTGAAGGGAAAGGCAAAGTCCCGTTCTAACCGCGCCGGACTACAGTTCCCGGTGGGTCGTATTCATCGCCTCCTGCGCAACGGCAACTATGCCGAGCGCGTGGGTGCCGGAGCGCCGGTCTACCTCGCAGCCGTGATGGAATATCTCGCCGCTGAGGTGCTCGAGTTGGCCGGCAACGCGGCCAGGGACAACAAGAAGACCAGAATCATCCCGCGTCATCTTCAGCTGGCCATAAGGAACGACGAGGAGCTGAACAAGCTGCTCTCCGGTGTGACCATCGCGCAGGGCGGTGTGCTCCCCAACATTCAGGCCGTTCTCCTGCCCAAGAAGACCGAGAAGAAAGCTTAAGGCGTGGACGAGCACTCGCCTTTCGTGTGTGTTTGTTGTTCGCTTTCGCTGCTCTTCTACGCGAGATCGCAAAAAGGCCCTTTTCAGGGCCACAATATCACTCTTGCCATTCACAAACGAATGAATGTTTCATTGATTGAACGGACACACAACGGCATTTATTATTTATTTATTTTCTCTATCTTCTCATCATAATTTATGTAGGTACATTATACCCTACGACAATTCAATACAATACAAAATACTCTGTACAAGTATGCAAAAACTCTTTATTGACACCAAATACAAATAAATCTAAACTGAACATTCAAAAATAAAGGCGCAATTAGCGGTCTTATCTCGCTGAAGAGCGATCACTTCCATATATAAAACCTTTGGATTTGATTGAATGAAAACATTATGATTTAGTGCTAATAATAATCATTAAGGTTGAATAAACTTACTAATTTGAGAATTTTAATAAACTACATACTAATACCAACGCATAAATAATTACTCTATGTACAATAGAAAAACAAATAAATTACCCAGTCATAAACGAAGTACGGCTTCAGTAGTGAAGGACGATGCATAAAAGCCAGAACTATGCACCGGATTCATAAGCTGTCTGTTTTCTGAATTTAGTAGTTTGAGAATCGAATCTATAAATACAATATATTATTATTATACGTACATATTTTTTTTTTTTTTTTAAATTGTAACTCTAGGTAGAGGTAGTCATACGCGCGAGTGAGAGTGAGAGAATGTTTTCCGTCCCTGTCTAATGCGCGACAGACAGACAGCTCGCGGTGGCTCGGGCGAGAGCACGGTCCGGTTTCTCTCAAAAGCGGATTCCATCCCGCCGCAGTTTTTAACAGTCACCAGTCAAGTCCGCTCCGATCCGTCGCACCGTACGGACGTCTCCGACTACCGTCCGCTGCCCGCTATCGCCATCCTGCTCAAGCCTGCTGTTGCTGTCTCCCTCAAGCCTGCTGTTGCTGTCGCCGCTGTTGCTGTCTCAACACAGCAAGCCCTGAGAAGACAGAAGCCGCAAGACTGCGACGTCCGATCCTCTGTTTCGGTCCCTCAACTTCGAGGTGTTAGCGTTGCCACGTATCTTCGCTAACACTATCGATTTCGTTGTATTAACGTTGGTTTCAAACGTCCTCTGTTAATACAACGTACCGGGGTACCGACTGCAGGGATCGTCGTCTCGCCGTGTTCTCCGCCGGACGAAGAAAGCACGCCGTATCTTGATACGGCGTGATCAAACCGCTCTTTTCAGAGCGTCCTAATGTTTCATTGCAAAATCCACGCTTAGTGGTCGATCGGTGGATACTTATAACGGTGCCAACGAAGCCGATCGTGGTTAGGAGCGTGGACCCGGAGCGCTCGTTTTTCCTCCTTCTGAGGAACAACGGAATCCGGCTGGGCTTGGAACCACCGGCCTTGGGGACGCCCCTCGTCGACACCAAGCATCTCCCTCCCACCCTTCCCATCCTTTTTCCTATCCCTCGGGTGTGTGTTTGGCTTGGACGGCCGGTTTCCCCGGAGTCCCTGTCTCTCCCCCGGGGCAGCTAGGGCCGTAGGCACACAACCGGCTGCACAATAAGATCGGCAGCCGGGACACACTAGGGCTACACCTAGGTACACATCTCCCTGCCTATACCCGGCAGGGAGGCTCATGCCCTCTCTTTCCCGCCGGTGAAAATCCTTCACCGGCCGTCTCGCTCTCGCTCCCGTCGCTATGGAGCTTGCCGGGTCGGAGGCCAGTTTCGGCGCGGCTAACGCCATCGTCGAAAATGCTCTCCGAGCCATGTTAGCGTCCAATCCGAGTGCGTACGAGGAATTCGTACGCAACCCGGTAGCCGCTGCAGCCTCTCTGCTAGCGGCAGCCCCTCAGGCCTACCCCTCCCCCGCCCCTGCCCCTCAGGCAAAGCCCGCTAAGGCCCCTAAGGCCAAAAAATCCTCCAACCCTGCCCCTAAGGCCTCAGGCTCTGCGCCTAAGCCTTTACCGGGCACCTCCTCCTCCTCCGCTAAGCCCTCGCCCTCCCTCAGAGGGCCGACGGCCGTCCCGACCCCGAAGGCCCGCTCGCCCGTAAGAGAGCGTTCCTCGCACGAGGCACGATCTCGAAAAGGGCGAGAGGGCAATCGCCGCTCTCTCTCCCGTCATAGGAGTCGCTCGCGTCTCGCCCTGACCGTCAGGTCAGAGAGCGCGACCTCCTTGGCCTCTGCCGTCTCGACGGAGATGGACGTGGCCGGCCCAAGCGACGAGGGCTTCACCCTCGTTGCTCCCAAAGGGAAGAAGCGCCCCGCCGCTGCTTCCTCTCCCCCTCCCCCGTCCAAAGCCTCCTGCATCGCTGCAGGCACTCCTCCGTCTTCCGACGACTCGGACGAGATGGACGTGGCTCCCGCGCCCAGACCGCCGAGACCCCCCCGACCCTTTGTCCTTAGGGACAGGCAGCGCTGGCCGGAGATCTCTAAGATCTTCGCCGACCAGAGCATCAGGTGCTCTGGTAAGAGCCACAAGGACGGTATCTCCGTCGCCATCCCCTCCTCCGACGAGTACCGTCGCGCTACCCGTCTCCTACGTGAAGCTCAGATACAGTTTCACGCCTTCCCCCTTGAGGACGAGAAAGTCCTTCGCGTAGTTATACGCGGCCTCCCCAAAGAGATCAGTACGGACCTCATCCGTACTGACCTCGAGTCCCAGGGTTTCCCGGTCCAACAGGTGCACCGTATGACCAACGGTCGCACCAAGGCCCCCATAGACCTCGTTCTGGTCATCCTCGACCGCAACCAGGAGGGCAAGAGAATCTTCTCAGTCGAGAAGGTACTCAACCTCTCCGGGCTTAAGGTCGAGGCTCCCCGATCCAAAGGCATTCCGGGTCAATGCCACCGCTGCCAGTTGTATGGCCACGCCGCGCGTTTTTGCGAAGCGGCCTTCCGCTGCGTAAAATGCGCGGGTGACCATGCCACTGCAGCATGCAGCCGCAAGAAGGGGGATCCCAGTCCGCCCAGCTGCGTCCTCTGTGGGACGAAAGGGCACACTGCGAATTATCGCGGTTGCCCTAAGGCCCCGAAGGCCGCGGCTGGGTCGAAAAGGACCCCTCCTTCCCGCAACCCTCCCCGGTCCCAAGGCACCGGTGCCAAACTCCGGGTAGCACCCGCCCCCGCTGCGCCGAAATTCGTCGACGCGCCCCGTCCCTCGACCAACGCTTGGTCGAAACCCCCATCCCTGCTCCAGACACCGGTGTCTCGCCCAGTACAGCTCCCCTACCCCGCTGCTACCCCGAGCCGCCCGATCCCCCCACCCATGGCTCCTGCACCCCGCATGCCCGCCCAAGGCTCTTCTAGCCTCACGGAGGACTTCCGCCTACTCACGGAGATCTCCTCGAGTTTCAACCTCGACGAGGTCCGCGAGGTGGCTCAACTCGTCCGTGAACGCCCTGGTGACCTCCTGGGCATCATGGCGACTCACTGCGACCTCTTCCGCGCTCTAAACCACTTCGCTCCCCGCGTCACTTCGTCGTAACTGTCATGGATAGTACAACGACGAAAGTGAAGCCGCGCGCGTTGACGTTGGCATTTTACAATGCCAACAGCCTCTCCTCGGGGAACTCACGTCCCCTCATCCACGAGTTCCTCACGACCCATCAGGTCGACGTCATGTTAGTGTGCGAGACCTTTCTAAAACCGAGCATGAGGGACCCTAGGGTCGCAAACTATGCTCTGGTTCGTAATGACAGGACTACCGCCCGCGGGGGTGGTACCCTGATCTATTACAAAAGATCTCTCCACTGCATTCCCATCGACACTCCTCCTCTCACGAACCTGGAGGCATCCTGTTGCCGCCTATCGATGACGGGCCATCAGTCCGTCATTATTGCGTCTTGTTACCACTCTGGTAACAAACCTCTCCTCAGAAGTGATCTCGAGTCACTTCTCTCCCTCGGAAGCGCCGTCATTCTGGCGGGCGACTTCAACAGCAAGCACACCATGTGGGGTTGCAACGCCACTAACACGAGAGGGTCCCTTATGGACACTCTCTCCACCGACTTGGGCTATGACGTCATTCCCCCGTCCTCCCCGACCCACTTCCCCTTCAACATTGACCTTAGGCCAGACATACTCGACATAGCACTTCTAAAAGGCATAGCGCTCCAGCTACGCTCGTTGGAAGTGCTACACGAGCTTGACTCTGACCACCGACCGGTTCTGATGTCCCTGGGCCCCGACTCAGCCATCAGTACCCCCCCGACTAGGACTGTGGTGAATTGGAAGCTTTTAGGTGAGAGCCTAAAGGAAACCAATTCACCCGACCTAGACCGAATCCCCGACGACATCGTCACCCCAGACGATGTCTCCCTCTCCCTCGATGCGCTCAATAGTCACCTTCACACCGCCATTGGCGGCTCCTCGAGACAGGTCCCAGTCGAGGGCGACCAACGCTGGGCCCTTCCCGAGGACGTGAGGGAGCTATTGAGAGCAAAACACTCTGCCATTGGGGCTTACGACTGGACTCCCACCGAAGAGAACAGAGTCACTATGCGGTATTACGAGCGTGCCGTAAAGACCCGCATACGTGAACTCCGTAATCAGAGGTGGGAGAAACTTCTTTCAGAGATCGAACCATCTCATCTGGCTTACTGGAAGTTGGTGCGATCTATGAAATCCGACAAGACGTCATCCATGCCCCCCCTGACACGACCCAATCTCCCACCCGCCTTCGAGGATGTGGAAAAGGCCGAGTGCCTGGCCGACAGCCTCGAGGCGCAGTGCAGCCCCAGTCTAGACCAAGTCGACCCCGCTCACCGCGAGTCGGTGGACGCGGTAGTCGACGAAGTCTCCTCCCTCCCTCCCCTCTCTTCCCTCGAGCCGGTCACGGCTTCGGAAGTTGAGTCGATCATCAAGGACCTCCACGCCAAGAAGTCCCCAGGTGCAGATGGTATCACCAACAGAGTGCTCAAACTCTTCCCCATTGCCCTTATCCATCTCCTAGTAAGCATCTTCAATGCCGCCATGACCAACTGCATCTTCCCCGACCCCTGGAAGACTGCCGATGTTATCGGCATTCGAAAACCAGGCAAGAAGGCTACCGAGCCTTCTAGTTACCGTCCCATCAGTCTTCTCAGTTCCATTGGGAAGATCTACGAGCGCATCCTTCTGAAGCGCATCTGGTCCCATGTCAGGGAGAATCACATTCTCCCAGACGAGCAGTTTGGATTTAGGTCCAGACACTCTTGCGTCCAACAAGTACACCGCATCACGGAGTACGTCCTGGAAGGTTTCAATCAGAGACCTTGTGGCTTCACCACTCCCAAGCCCCAGGGGACCCTAGCGGTTTTCCTCGACGTCGCGAAAGCCTTCGATAAGGTGTGGCACAACGGGTTGATATACAAGCTATATCAACTCGCGTTCCCAGACAGTCTTGTGCTCATCATCCAAGACTATCTCACCCATCGAAGCTTCCGCTACCGCGTCGATGGAACTCGCTCCTCCCCTCATCCCATCAGCGCCGGCGTCCCTCAGGGCTCAGCGCTAGCCCCTATCCTCTTCTCTCTCTACACTCACGACATCCCTCGGATTCCAAAAGTAGAGTTCGCGCTTTTTGCGGACGACACTGCCCTCTACACCAGAGGTTGGAATCCCCTCCACCTGCGTGGCCGACTTCAGCGAGCCCTTCGCCAGCTTGGCGATTGGTTCAAGAAGTGGGCCATAACGGTCAATCCCGACAAAAGTGCAGCTATGTACTTTCACCCCACCAAGCCCTTTAACCGGGAGCAACTCGTGCTTCACGGTCAGCCCGTCCCTTGGGCTACCTCCACCAAGTACCTTGGCGTGACCCTCGATAGACGACTCACCTTCTCGAAACACATCCAGATAGTCCGGGACCGAGCGGCCTTCATTCTAGGCCGACTCCACCACCTCGTAGGCACACGGAGTAAATTGTCCCTTAGGAATAAGGTGACTATTTACAAAATGTGCATCCGCCCCGTCATGACGTACGCTTCAGTAGTGTTCGCTCATGCCTCCTCCCTAGACCTGGACAAGCTCCAGGTCCTTCAGAATAGGTTCATTCGCAAGGCAGTCGGAGCTAGCTGGTACCAGCGTAACGCCGACCTGCATTGCGATCTCGAACTTCCCTCCATCCGTCAGTACATCAAGTTTCTCTCCCGGCGCTACTTTGATAGAGCCCCTCACCACCCTAACCCTCTTGTCACTCGCACCGTGGACTACTCCGTAGATCCCACAGACCCTCCCCCTCTCCGTAGACGCCCTAGGAACATCCTAGGCGACCCGGACGACCCCATCGCCGTCGTCACGTCGGCGGCGCTGGGGTCGTCCGACCCGGCAGCTCCTTGCAACAGGAAGTA
This sequence comes from Peribatodes rhomboidaria, assembly GCA_911728515.1. Taxonomy (NCBI): domain Eukaryota; kingdom Metazoa; phylum Arthropoda; class Insecta; order Lepidoptera; family Geometridae; genus Peribatodes; species Peribatodes rhomboidaria. The sequence continues at coordinate 6,719,124 of OU452192.1, forward strand.
TTCAGTTTTTGGTATAGGCGTCGGTTACCAAAGGTACACTGTCATACACCGACCTCGCCGGCGAGGTCGAAGACTGCCTACAAGGTCTGTTAGAAGATCGGTTAGTTAGCTCGTAGTGTTCGCTTATTTTACGCCCCTCAGTTTCTTGCCTGTTCTTCTGAGGTGAGGTTCCCCTTCCGAACAAGGCGGTCGAGTCATTGTTAATAATAATTTATTTTGTTTTTAACCTTAACTTCAACCGTCCCCGTTAGGGCCCTAGAGCAAGCCACTTCTGGGCTGCCAGGGCAATTCGACGCCCCTCCCTCGGCGACAGCCCAAGCCGAGGCCGTACCTCAGAGGTGCCCTTGCGCTCGTCGCCCATAGTTTGTAAGCATTTTTGAGGCCCTGCGCCATCTGCGCTTGCCTAATGCCCGGTACGCTGTCGAGGCCTCAGTGGCCAACAGCATAGAGTCATCCAAAAAAAAAAAAAAAAAAAAAAAAAAAAAAAAAAAAAAAAAGCCGCAGTTTTTAATCGCTCGCTGTCAGCCGACGAGTTCAGTGCACTAGAGCAATACCGTTTCAGCAAAGCAAGCAAGCAAGCAAGCATCCAACAATGCCGCCCAAGACAAGCGGAAAGGCCGCCAAGAAGTCCGGCAAGGCGCAGAAGAACATCTCCAAGACAGATAAGAAAAAGAAGAAGCACAAGAGGAAGGAGAGCTACGCCATTTACATCTACAAGGTGCTCAAGCAGGTCCACCCGGACACCGGCATCTCCAGCAAGGCCATGTCCATCATGAACTCGTTCGTGAACGACATCTTCGAGCGCATCGCCGCCGAGGCGTCCCGTCTCGCTCACTACAACAAGCGCAGCACGATCACATCGAGGGAGGTGCAGACTTCCGTGAGGCTCCTGCTGCCCGGCGAGCTGGCCAAGCACGCCGTCAGCGAGGGCACCAAGGCCGTCACCAAGTACACCAGCTCCAAGTGATGAGATCGATCGATCGATGTCGCACAAAGACAAAAAGGCCCTTTTCAGGGCCACAAAATGATTCATAAATACTATGTTTCGCAATGCGATCATATTATAATGTTTCACCTGAATGAACATTGACACGACAGACACACACACACTCACATTTTTATGTACCTACCTGCCGCCTGCCTGTAATTTCGAAAATGCATTAATTACATTACGAAACCTAAGTCTTAAGCTGTTAGTAATAATTATGAGTACCTATAATACAATAAAACTTTACTTTTAAGACACGATTTACCAAGTATACAACCAGCTCCAAGCTAGATCGGCGTCGCTCGCGGGCGCGCAGCAGCTCTGCCGCGATCGTCTAGTATAATAATTGTTGTGGATCTCTTAGTGGACTGTATTTTCTTGCTTATGTTCAGGTCTTCCTACGATGGCTCAGGTAGCTCGGAATGAAACGCTCTGGTCGAAGTCAAGTAACAGAATGAATTTATTTACAAAATGATCCTATCTATATACAAAACAGTACTCTGGCAACTATGACTAGGTTGAGCGAGTAGTCGTCGTTCGCGGATGTCCTATGGCGCGGCGCTCGATGCCGCGCTCTCGCTTGTCTCGGTGGGCGAACTAGCTGTCCTCAACAGCTCTCCCCCCGGCGTAGCTTGCGTAGCCTCTTCTTGCTTCACGAGGACTGCGATCTTGTTCGCCGGACGCCGGAAAGTTCCCGTTTTCGTTCGCAGCTCGACGACTCGTACACCGCCGTCTGGTCCGGGGAAGACGCGCTCGACGACGCCGACTGGCCACACGTTCCGTGGCAAGGTGCGGTCGATCACCACCACGACGTCGCCGGCTCGCAGTTTGTCTTCATTGTTCGCAGGCTCGCCTCGCGGTACCAGGGTCGGCAGGTACTCGCGTACCCAGCGGCGCCAAAATGAGTCGGCGAGCGCCTGACTCACTCGCCAAGTCCGTCGGTCGGCCGCGCTGCAGGGACCGGTGCTTGGCAGGCTCGTTGATGATCCCAACAAAAAGTGGTTGGGGGTGAGCGCTTCCGGATCTTGCGCGCTCACGCTCACGTAGGTCAGAGGCCGAGCGTTGATAGAATACTCGGCCTCGGTGAGGAGGGTCATGAGTACCTCCTCCGACGGCGCCTTTTCATGCAGCGTCGTTGTCAGTGCTGTTTTCACAGAGCGCACCATACGCTCCCAGCTTCCACCTTGGTTCGGCGCTCCGGGCGGTATGAATCGCCACTCCATTCGATGCAGCAGTGCTTCTTCACGGAGGAGCGGCGCCCATGCTTCATACGCCGTTCGTAGTTCTTTGTCGGCTCCTCTGAAGGCGGTGGCGTTGTCGGACCACATTTCACGCGGCCAACCGCGTCGCGCCGCCATCCGCCGGAGAGCCATGATGGCCGAACAGCTGCTCAGGGAAGCCACGATCTCGAGGTGCACCGCCCTTGTCGTTAGGCAGGTAAAAAGCGCGACCCAGCGCTTTTCGCGGCGGCGGCCGATTTTCACAAACATCGGCCCGAAATAATCGCAGCCGCAGTATGAGAAGGCGCGATGAAACGGCTTCATGCGAGCCCCTGGCAGGTCTCCTGTAGTCGGCGTGTTTGGCTTCGCTTTTCTTACGCGGCAAAATGTGCAACGATTCTCGATCGCGCGTACTGTCGGTCGGAGGTGAATGACCCAGTAGCGCTGGCGCAGGTCGTTGGTCACTCGTTCTCTGTTTCCGTGCCCCGCCGAACAGTGCGCTCGTTGCACGATCAATTTTGCGATCAGATGTCTTCCATCCAAAATAATCGGTCGCTTCGTCTCGTTGGGCGCGTTTGATGCGTCGATGCGGCCGTGGACTCGTAGCAATCCCTCTTCAAACACGGGATCAAGCTTGTAGAGGCGGCTCGTCTTAGGAATAGGGCGTGCGTCTTGTAGCTGCCTTATTTCGACGCTGAAGCTATCTCGTTGCGCTTTTTGAAGAAGCAACTTTTCCGCTCGTTCAATGTGTTCAAGTTCAAGGTGCGTCCTTCGGCGCCTACACATGTCGATGAACGCCAGTACTCGCGCTACCGTTCGGATGAGTACTTCGTAGCGCGAGCAGCGGGCAGGATCGGGTAGCCAGTCGTAGCTTGTCTTGTCTTCATCGGTGAACAGGATTTCGTGCTCGACGGCTTCGGTCTCGGAGTTCGATGGCCACTGGTCTTCAGGTTCGCGCAGGAAGTTCGGCCCGCGAAACCAGCGGTCTTCCGACGTTATAGTCGTGCCCGAAAATCTCGTCGCGTCATCTGCTACGTTCTCAGCGGTAGGTAGCCAGCGCCACTGATGCTTCTTGGTGCTTTCTGCGATTTCGCCGAGTCGGTGTGCGACGAACGGTGTGTATCGGCACTGATCGTTTCTAATCCATTGAACGACAGTTGACGAGTCGGTCCAAAAGACAGTGCGGGACACCTTCACACGGTGCTCGGCCAAAATCGTTGCTGCCAGTCTCGTTCCAATCACCGCGGCTTGTAGTTCGAGCCGCGGGATACTCTGTGTTCGTCGTGGCGCCACTTTCGCTTTAGCAGCTACTTGTGTCACGACGATGGTCTTGTCGGGTCGTACCGCTCTCCAAAAGGCGATCGTAGCGTAGGCCTGCTCGCTGGCATCGCATAGGACGTGTAACTCGATGTCATGACAGTTTTGCAGCGCGTAGCACCGTCGTAGCCGTAGAGCCTCTACGTCTCGCAGCTGTTGTAGCCACGTAGCGAAGTTCTCGGCGTGTTCCGCAGGTATGCGCTCGTCCCATTGCGTCTCTTCTCGCCATAAGTTCTGGAGCAGGATGCGGCCTCGGATTGTGAAGTTCGTTATCAATCCGACCGGGTCATACATTGACATGACCGCGCTTAACGCTTCTCTCTTGGTAGGTGCGCGTGATAGCGAGCGCACCTCTGCTGGTACTCTGTGCATGGCGGTGTTGAATCCCATTTCGTCTCGATCGGAGTCCCAGAAGAGCCCGAGTATTTTATTACTCGGAGCTCCCCCCAGTGTTGTAGGCGCGTTCGCTCGTAGTGCCTCAGGAATAGGGTTCAAAATCGCTCGTTCGTTGGAGTTCCAGCTTCGTAGTGTAAAACCGGCTTGTGCATGTACTTCTCGCACCTCGCAGATCGTGCGATGAGCTTCTTCAATATCGTCGTAGCTGTCGGCGTAGTCATCCATGTAATGACTTTTCGTGATAGCTGTGAGCGCTCGGGGGTGCGTATCTTGATGCACGCGTGCGTTGTGATCGCGCACGCTATGCGCGAGAAAGGGTGAGCTTGCCGCGCCGAAAATCATACTCTGCATTTTGTAGGCGCGCGGCGGGTTCTCTCGTTCATTTCCTCGCCATAAAAATTGCTGCGCGGGCTGATCTTCTTTCCTTATCTTGACGCGCAGAAACATCTCTTGGATGTCGGCTGTTACGGCGACGGGTTTCTCCCGGAACCGGAAGATGACTCCGGGCAAGGACAGTAGCAGGTCGGGGCCCTCGAGCAGTCGGTCGTTCAGGCTGACTCCGTAGCTCTTGTGCGCAGCGTCGAAAACGAGCCTTCTCTTTCCGGGCTTGTTCGGGTTTTGTACTGCGAAATGCGGCAAGTACCAGCTGACGGGACTCTCGTTCTCGGTGCCGTCGCAAGGCGTCGCGTAGCCTTTTCTCAGTAGGTTTTCGATCTGCGCCGTGTAGTCGGTTTTGAAGCTCGGGTCGCTGTCCATTTTCTTTTCGATGCCCTTCAGTCGATTCAGTGCGGCGCCGTAGCTCGGGGGCATAGTGACGTTGTCGCTACGCCACGGAAGGCCCACTTCGTAGCCTCCGTCGATCTTCTTAATAGACTCGTTGAATATCTTCACAGCTCGTTGGTCGGCGTCGCTCACTCGCGGCTTTTGTGATACGCCGAGTGACTCGATCTTGAACTGTGACTCGACTAGTTCGTGTAGTCGACGATCGTGCGTCTCGCTCTCACATACACGCGGATCGGGTGCGTATATGTGCAGGACGCTCTCGCTTTTGTAGATAACGCTGCGTGGTGCGGTGCCATGTATCACCCATCCCAGGTGCGTTCTCGAGGCGGCCGGCTCGTTCGATGCGCCGACTCGTAGGTCTCTCGAGACGATCAGCTCCCAGTGGTCGGCACCCACCAGGATCAGCGGACGAGCTTGGTTGTAGTATACGTCGCCGATGTCGCGCAGGTGTTTGTGTCGCAGCAGCGCTCGCGAAACCGTTTGTTCCCGCAGCCGCAGATCACGTACCGTGCGCGCCTTCACGTCGTATAGCGCTGTCTCGCTCTTTCCACGCAAGCGGATCGTTACTAGCTTGCTATCTTTTTCTCTTTGTGACATGTTGACGCCACTCATCTTGAGCGGCTGGTTCGGTCCGTCAGCGCCGATGTTCGCTGCCAGCTCTTGATCGATGAGCGTGATCGTAGCTCCCTCGTCCAGCAGCGCGTAGGTCGCAACTTCACCCTTGGGACCGGAGACGATGACGGGGCACACTTTCAGTAGTACTTCTCGGTCGGTAGCGTGTGAGGTAGCTACCGATAGTACCACGCCGGTGTGACTGGACTTCGATGGTTCGGTGGATCGCGCGGCCGGTTCGGATGCGGGCGGCGCGACCTTCTCTTCCTGGTGTAGCGTTGAGTGATGCGGGCGGCGGCACTTGTTCACGCCGCAGCTTCGCTCTTTGCAATGTATTCTGCGGTGCTTCTTCGTCGCGCATTTGAAACAGAGACCGTTGGATTTCACATAGTCCCATCTCTGTTCCACGTTCATTGCGCGGTATTCTGGGCACTGGGGCAGCTTGTGCACTTCGTTGCACTTCGGGCAGCGGTCGATTTGTTCGGTATCGGCCTCTTCTTCAGTGTTGTAGACGGCGGGCTTCTTCTTATACAATGCGCCCGTGTTCGCTCGAGTCTCGTTCTTACTTGTTGATGCACACGTAGACGGCTGTTCGTAGGCGTAACGCAGTGCGATCTTCGCTTCGCGCATGAGGAATTGCGATAATACGACGATATCGGGTTCTTTGGTATCCTCGTGCGCATGCGCGTACTCGTACCATTTGTTGCGCAGCGTCGGTGTCAACTTTGAGAGTACCTCGCGGGTCAGCTGCGGATCGTACAGGCAGCCTCGTCGGTCCATACTTTGCAAGGCACACACTGCATTTTGAACTTTCACTGCTAACTTGTTCAGGTCTCTGCTTGAGAGGCCTAGCTTGGGGATCTTCCTTACGTCGTCGCTGATCTTGTCGACGATCGCCTCGGGTGAACCGAAGCTTTGCTCCAGCGTCTCCATGATGCGGTCGGGGGTGGAGTCGGTCATGAGGTGGGCCGACACCGCCTCTAGAGCATCGCCGGTGAGCGCTGTTTGCAGACGCAGCACGTTCTCGACGGGGGGTATTTTGAAGAGCGTTGTTGACTCACGCATCGCAGCCTTGAAGCGCAGCCACTCGGTCGGGTTGCCGGAGAACTTAGGCAGGTCCCCGTTGTAGCGGCGCTGTGGTCTCGACATCCTGTCGAGCGCCTCGGCGATCTGAGGTCCGTAACCGCGAACTCGTGCGGGGGTCAACGAGCGGTCTCTTGCATCAAATCTTGCTCGGTGCTCTGGTTCTTGTTCAGGTTCGGTGGGACGCGATGGTTCGCATCGCTCCCCCCGTGGAGCAGCCTTGCGCAGCCACTCGTTGACGCGCTGATGCTGCTCCTCGGGGTTCGTAGTTGGCTCGTCGCGCAGGCTGCCTTCGTTCGTTTCGGCAGCCGCAATCTGCACGGCGAGTCGCTTCTTGATGAGCTCAGTCTCAATCTTGAGCTCCTCCTTCTTGATCGCGGCGAGCTTCTCCGCAGCCTCCAGTTCAGCCAGTCGCACTTGCAGCGTTGAGTTCGTCGTGCGCCGCGATCGATGCGAGTGGTTAGAGGGTTGCGGGGACGGTACTCGCTCCCTTGACATGGTAGCGGCAGAGGTCTCGGCGTGCGGTTCACCGGCCCGGATCGGTGGGCCGGCTGCAGCTCGAGCCTGCGCAGCCGCCAGCATGGTAGGTATTGGTGGTGAAGCTGGTGGCTCGCGGCTCAGGCGGCGCTGCCGCTCTTGCTCGAGGAGCCGGAGCTCTTCCGCGTTCAGCTTCTCCGCTTCGGATCTGGTCACCACCATGCTGGTTCTTGGATCTTGATTCGCTTGACACTTCGATTTTCTGGTTCACTGTTCTTCTGATCCGGCTTCTGAAGGACCAAATGTTGTGGATCTCTTAGTGGACTGTATTTTCTTGCTTATGTTCAGGTCTTCCTACGATGGCTCAGGTAGCTCGGAATGAAACGCTCTGGTCGAAGTCAAGTAACAGAATGAATTTATTTACAAAATGATCCTATCTATATACAAAACAGTACTCTGGCAACTATGACTAGGTTGAGCGAGTAGTCGTCGTTCGCGGATGTCCTATGGCGCGGCGCTCGATGCCGCGCTCTCGCTTGTCTCGGTGGGCGAACTAGCTGTCCTCAACAATAATAATAATAATAATAATACCTAATGAAAAAGGCTAGTATAAATAATCGCCCGTCTCATGAAGACACGATTTGTTGCATTTTTTTTTTTTTTTTTTTTTTTTTTCGCTCAGTTTGCAAGCCAGTTACATTTTAATTTTGTCCACACAGACAGACAGACAGACAGATCTATCCGACCTCGTGTGCGGAGCTGTGCGCGCGTGCAAGCGAGAGGCCCGATCGCGACTCTACCGTATTCTCCACCGTTTTTATAAATAAAGCGCTACATGTTGCTTATTTTTTAACAGTCGTGCGCTGATCGTCGCAGTCGTCGCTCGCTCGTACGTGCGTCCGCGTAAACAGTTGCTTGCTCCTCTCATTGTGTGAAAAGAGTGTGTGTGTGTGTGTGTGTTTGTAAAATGGCACGTACCAAGCAGACCGCTCGTAAATCCACCGGCGGTAAGGCGCCGCGTAAACAGCTCGCCACCAAAGCTGCGCGCAAGAGCGCCCCCGCAACGGGCGGCGTGAAGAAGCCCCATCGCTACAGGCCCGGCACCGTAGCCCTCCGTGAGATCCGTCGCTACCAGAAGAGTACCGAGCTGCTGATCCGCAAGCTGCCGTTCCAGCGTCTCGTGCGCGAAATCGCACAGGACTTCAAGACCGATCTCCGTTTCCAGAGCTCTGCCGTTATGGCGCTTCAGGAGGCCAGCGAAGCGTACCTGGTCGGTCTCTTTGAAGACACCAACCTGTGCGCGATCCACGCCAAGCGCGTGACCATCATGCCCAAGGATATACAGTTGGCGCGAAGAATCCGCGGCGAGCGCGCCTAAGAAGGTTGCGTCCGTCGGCTCTCCTCCGATTCAAATGCAAAAAGGCCCTTTTCAGGGCCACATAAGTTTCGTTATTTAAAAATAAATATAATGTTTCATGACGACGATACCTACACGCATGCACGCACGATAGATTATCCTACTATATAATATTATAAACGCGAACGCGTTTGTATGTATGGATGGACGTATGTTTGTTACTCTTTCACGCCAGAACGGCTGAACAGATCTGGATGAAATTTGGCACAGAGATAGATTATAGTCTAGAATAGCACATAGGATACTTTTTAACCGCGGGTGAGACCGCAGGGCGCAGCTAGTTTATTAATAATTGGTACTTAAGCACCTACCTACCTACCTACCTACCTATCTATCTATCTGTCTGTCTAGTTTACTTACTTAGACTGAGACTTAATTAACGCACGCATCTAAAAGTAGTAGAACCGTTCTAAGCAGCATGACCATCCAATATAATAGCAGCGTTTTACCTGAAATAAAACGCATATTAAAATACTTACCTAACTGGAAGCTATATATATGAGAGTGCATTTCCGTTTCCGTCGAAAGTACCAGCGTTTTCGTACTTTTAATGCCTTTTAACCGGAAATACTAGGTGGCGCCACCTCTGCATTCGCGCTTTGTGAAAATATCGGGCGCCATTTGTCATCATTGGCTTAATTTTCCGAATTTCCACCAGGCAGAAATTAAAGTGATAGCTTCCAGTTAGGTAAGTATTTTAATATGCGTTTTATTTCAGGTAAAACGCTGCTATTAAATAACTTGACCGTAACTGGAAGCTATATATATGAGAGTCTGTTTGGTATTGCCTGGTGGTGCCACCTACAGTAGGACTAGGTATTAACCTTATTGTTAAAAGAAACGCCAATGTGAGCTATAAATAATATTAATAATGATTAAATATCTAATCAAAAATGTTGTAAAAACAACTTGAATATAAGGTTTTTCTTTAGGACTTTCAAGTGTAGTAAATTAATTTTTTTTTTTTTTTTTACTATATTAGTGCATGACATCAAGGCTTTTCCCAAAACTCAATTACCGCCGTAAGTAAAACGGCAAAGCCAAGGGCAAAGATGGTAAAAGCAATATCAGCAATAGGTATATTTTGTTTACATAAAATTAAACCGGTAACAAGGCATTATCTTATTTCTGATCTATTGGTCTGAAACAATTACGTATATTAAAATAGTAAATTTTACATCTGTAAAATGTATGTCACCAGCATCTGTATAATATCGTATTGTCTATAATGCTTTGGGCATCCATTCCATTGAATTTATGACACGTTATGGCAATATATAAATACACATATTTTCTGTCATACTTTGCCTTTGCATTAAGTTTGTATACAAAAGCATACATATTATGTAAGTGGTTAAAAATGGTTATAAAAATCAACAACAGGTCGTTGATCGAAAGATTTTTGTACTATCGCAGGCGACCGCCAACAAACTACTTCTTGGACATACAGCGATACCATTCTTTCTATATATAGTGTTTAACTAGCCAACCATAACTAAGTGGGGTGACAATTTAAGTGACAGGTAAATGTCCGGATCGATAGAAATATCTTTCAACCAGACCGACTCTGGTAATCGGCATTTGTTTTAAAATGGCAAAATAAACTTTAGTGTTTACGTAAACAATTGTATTAAGCTACCGTAACTCATGTGAGTAAGAGATAAATTCGTAAAGCTTAGAACAGTTAAGTATATTACGCATAATATTTAACGAAAACCAAGAATATTTATTATTCGAAAAAACTTTACTGACTTGACAATTCAGTTATACGTGGTAGACAGCTAATATATGTATGTAGAATTAAGATAATGTCCAAAGACCATTAGGGTTTTCAATATGCCTATTTTTAGACTAAAAATCGAATTCATCAAGTTTGAGACAGCTTATGCCAATACTAACGTTTATATTGAAAATTAGGCTTACTTTCACATCTCTTAACTTCAATAGGGATGTACTGAATTTTTGATAGTGAGTGTCCCAGTCAATGCATTAATCATCAGAGTTTGTGATGATTTTGTAAAATATAACATGAAAATCACGCCAGACTTTCAAAGACGACGTAATTTTACCATAAACGTCGTCTGATAAATAATAATGCAATATAGGAAGGATTTCTGCTCCGATACCTATTGCCCTAAGAAAATTTGGTAGTTCAGTTAAGCAACTTACGATAAGCCAGAAATCAGAATTATTGATAACTATAATAGTTACACGTCACAGTTCGCAGTGCAAGTCTTTATACTGTAAGATAAGATAAGAAACATAATTCGAAGAAGGTAGGTAATCAAAAAGAATGGGCGATGGTACTTGCGAGGTACCATCTTTATTTACTGCAAACATTTTATAGGTAGGTAGGTTTTATGGCAATTTGAAACATACAATTTTCTAATGATCAAGTCCAAATCGTGCAAAAACAATTGATATAAGCGCCCGACCCTACTATTTATTTTTTAATTATTATTTGATTGTATAAATATTTAACTAATTTCATATTTTAAATACTTATAATTGTGTTATTCTGAAACGTTGCTTACGAGGAGGGAGCAAACGAGGTTGCTAGTGTCAGTGCGATAGCGCACTTAGTATGACAGACAATGGGCCACACATTCACATATTACGAGGCTGTTCCAAAAGAAATATTTAAAGCACAACATTCGTTCTCGTCACATTATGAATAACAGAATGTCATTTTTAGAGTGACCTAAATTGCAAGAATCGAAAAGATAAAACATCGTTTTAAACCAAGTAGCAGGCATCTCCGTTGTGATTGGAGTCGCAGGAAATACTGCATGAACTCCTAAAGGTTATTGTGCTCGTCGAGCACTTTTGTCGTATGCCAGAAAAAACAAGTGAGAGGCAAGACTCACTTCGAAATTTTGAAAGAACATGTTTCACTTTGCAGGTGATTCAATACTATGCAACCCACCTTGAGGCGGTGACTTTACTTCTAATTAAATTAACGTTACACAGGGAACATAATAAGAACATAACGAAAACTTCTCATTCAGACTGTAACAGACTGGCCTGAAGCCGCGCTTACAATTTGATTGTTCTTATAAGACGTTCCCGCGAGGGTAGTTTTTGCATAAGGTATATTTTTATTTTACCTTGAAAAGGTAGTTTGTTACAAGCAAGCTAGTGTATCTATGTTAATAGTTTCATAAAGAATAAAAGACAGATTAGGCATTACAACAACAATAAAATACGTTTGAAATATTTCATCTAGCTTTAAAACAAGGTTTTAAGAATATTAGCCCGCAAAAAAGATACTTATCCAGCGATGGTTGTTTGTTATGAACATACAACATTATTAAGATCAAAAAATCACCCTGTCAGGATGGTTTGTAATAAGCCTACGATACTTACTTGATACAATGAAATATTGTATTTTCAAAGAGATACTCATCGGGTGAGGATGGTTTGTTACAACCAAACAAGTTTGTGCTATGTTTATCATGCAATTGATATTTTGCAAATATCATTTGCGCAACTATCGTTCAAGTTTTGCAAATAGGGTGGTTTATTTATTACAAACATACATTGCATGTTGTATTAATTGCTTAATACTATGAAATATGATATTTGCAAAAAAGGTACTCACTTGCAATGGTGGCTTATTATAACCATTTTTTTTTTTTTTTTTTTTTTTTTAAATACATTGTGTTAAAACGCTTATAGCAATGTAATATTTGTCAAGAGATTCACCCCGCGAGGGCGTATCGTTACAAGCATACTAAATAATAGTGTATGTATGGATCGCTTGATTCAATAATATGTGAAGTGACATTTGCAAATAGGTAGCCTCCCTGCGAGGGTGGCTTTTGCAAAAGATTACCTACCCTGCGAGGGTGGTTTATTACAAGCATACAATGATGTATGATGTATTGATTGCTTAAAGCAATGTAATATGATATTTGCAAAGAGATTCACCCTGCGAGGGCGTATCGTTACAAGCATACTAAATAATAGTGTATGTATGGATCGCATGATTCAATATTTTGTGAAGTGACATTTGCAAATAGGTAGCCTCCCTGCGAGGGTGGCTTTTGCAAAAGATTACCTACCCTGCGAGGGTGGTTTATTACAAGCATACAATGATGTATGATGTATTGATTGCTTAAAGCAATGTAATATGATATTTGCAAAGAGATTCACCCTGCGAGGGCATATCGTTATAAGCATACTAAATAATAGTGTATGTATGGATCGCTTGATTCAATATTTTGTGAAGTGACATTTGCAAATAGGTAGCCTCCCTGCGAGGGTGGCTTTTGCAAAAGATTACCTACCCTGCGAGGGTGTTTATTACAAGCATACAATGATGTATGATGTATTGATTGCTTAAAGCAATGTAATATGATATTTGCAAAGAGATTCACCCTGCGAGGGCGTATCGTTACAAGCATTTCAGAGTATGCTGTATTGATTACATAATTCAATGTAAGGAGGTACAGGTATTCCCGTATCTCCCTATTATAACCATGCGAATGCATGTTGAACTGATTGTTTGCATAACAATATAGTAAAAGGGAATAAAATCAAAATAAAATACTTGTTCCTCTAAACTTAATTAAACGCAATGTCAAAAGATCAAGTCCACAATTTAAAAACTATTTCAAAAGAAGGTTAGGAAAGCCTTCTTGCCTTTATATGCATTTAAATAATGAAAAGTCTTCAGCATATAGCTAGGTGACGTAAGATATTATATTTTACCCCCACTATTGTTTGTTCCCAGGTCTGTGACACCTGGCTTATGATTTCTTACGTCCACAATAATAGGCATTACCTAGCCGCTAAAAACATGTAATCAAAAAATTTGGCATGGTGTATCAAAAGTATACAGTGACTTAAAGCGAACGAACTGATAGATCGCTAGATAAGGTCGAGTTATTTTTATGACTCGTAGTTAAGCAATTGATACACTGTTGCAACATTTGAAATCCATTGTCTTTATAAAAAGAATTTTTCACTCACCAAATTTCTTCAATTATCGGCCAGCACGTCAACCAATATCGATGAACTAGTAGAATCGCAAAAGCACGCTGTTACGCACCTTTCACTGAACCACGGTCGCGGCCCGTGCTTTGCCGCTTGGGCGTTGGGCGGCAAACTTTTATACGTTTCTGGAAGCAAAACTATGTTAAAAACTGGTAATAATCTTACATATTATCTGAAAAACACTTATGAGGCGTCGTTTGACCGCCATTTTCTAAGCCACAAATGGTTAAAAAACATTGAGGCACACTAAAATTTTTAAATATCAATTTAATCGAACGGTAAAACCGTTAAAACGAATTCTAATCACTCATTTCGAATAAATGAATTGAAGAAATGAAATATAATGTGGTACTTACTGCGTAAAATGTATACTTAACACCGAGTTATTTTTGGGAAATAACTACATTTCAGTATTTTACCACATAATTATTAACAAATTATCACTTTGTAGTAACTAATTAGGCAACACGACGCAAGCTGCTAGGGCTGCGGCGATGTTACTTCGACGAAAATTAAAACGCCAATGATGACAAATGGCGCCCGATATTTTCACAAAGCGCGAATGCAGAGGTGGCGCCACCTAGTATTTCCGGTTAAAAGGCATTAAAAGTACGAAAACGCTGGTACTTTCGACGGAAACGGAAATGCACTCTCATATATATAGCTTCCAGTTACGGTCAAGTTATTTAATATAACGTTATGTGACAACTCTGTCAACGTTATACGTGATTGATTGATGGCATAATTTTTTTTTTTTTTTTTTTTATACACACACACACACACGGAGTGTAATACAACACCCACACTTCGCCGGACGATATTCAGTCGAACAGAACGGGGAGATGGGGGGGGGGGGGGGGACAGCCCCCCCGCCCTTCACGTCTCGCGCGCGCGCGCGCGACTCTATCGCTAGAGTGTTCGAGAGCATAAATAAAGAGCAATGCTCAAAAAGCTTCCAGTCGTTCGCTCGCCGTCAACACTCGCGGCCGCTACGGTGTTCAGTTTTGTTATTATCCACTCTTACTAACTAGTTTTTGCTCAAGATGACCGGTCGCGGCAAGGGAGGAAAAGGTCTGGGGAAAGGTGGAGCCAAGCGTCACAGGAAAGTGCTTCGTGATAACATCCAGGGAATCACGAAGCCCGCCATCCGTCGTCTGGCGCGCAGGGGCGGCGTGAAGCGTATCTCCGGTCTGATCTACGAGGAGACCAGAGGCGTGCTGAAGGTGTTCCTCGAGAACGTGATCCGCGACGCCGTCACCTACACTGAGCACGCGAAGAGGAAGACCGTCACCGCCATGGATGTGGTCTACGCTCTCAAACGCCAGGGCCGCACTCTCTACGGTTTCGGAGGTTAAGCCGACGGACGGACGGACGGACGAACGAACAGGGTCGCTTGCGACCTCCTTCGTGTATCATGAAAAAAGGCCCTTTTCAGGGCCGCATAAGTTTCTATGTATAATTTTTAAAGAGAAAAAGAATACGATTATGTTTCGCAAAACGAACGCTTGACACAACACTTGGTTGCTTTCCTGCCTACCTACCCTACCCTACCCTACCCTACCTACCTACCTACCTACCTACCTACCTACTTACTTACTTACTTCGACAAACAATATATAAATAAAAATACTACGTTGCATACGTGTACCTACCTACTTATATATGGTACTTATTACTTTATTATTTAAAAAAAAAAAAAAAAAACAGCAATAGGTAAATAGCACTTTTAATGTACCCCAAAACTTATTACGAGTTACTAAACAATAAAATATTTAAATAGTTAACATACTTAATATAGTACAATCGGAACCGTAGAGCAGCGTTCGGTTATAATATTTGCACGGGTGAGCTTTGTGCTGTCTGTCACTTGTAGTTAGTTAGGTTAGGTTAGGTCAGGCTAGGTTAGGTTAGGTTATGAAATTTTTTCGATCACTATATTCTAGAGGTGTGTTCCTGAGATGGGTTCGATTGAACGACGTCCAGCTCGAAGGCAAGGCTTCGCGCGGTTCAGTCAGTCGGTTTGGAAGGAAACTGGTGTAGAGCTGTTTTACGAGCACCAAAATATCGGTCGTTTTATACGATTAAAACATTGAAAATTGCCAAATTTTTCTCTTATATAATGAAAACGATATCTTTGTCGTTTGTTTATCGAATAAAACTAGTCGGAACAGTTGGTTTTATAGAGAAAATTGAATTTTAAACATGACCCATCACTCTCGGTGTCGAGAGTGGCGCGATTAAAACGATTCAGCACTCCAGGCGACCACCTGAGCCGCCGGAGAGTCGGATAGGCGCCTGGCCACGTTCAAAAAGTATCACGGAAAACGCTCCGTTGGCGTGGTATAGTATTAAAATACAGAAAAAAGGTTATTTAATGAGAGCGATGTTAGTGAAAACTCACGAACGTTGTTGCGAGAAATCGTCTCTAGACAGTGGTGCCCTCTTTCCGGTAAAGCGGTCAATCTATACACCCGCCAACGTAGGTTTTTGAAAAGTATTTTACTCAAGTACATAAACGCGCGAGCGCTTCGCAGTGAGTGTGCTGTGTGTGTAAAAAATTTATTAAATAAAAAATTATATATATTATTATATAATGGCCGACACCGCCGTAGCAGCAGAGGCTCCCGCGCCAGCGACTCCCGCGAAGAAGCCGAAGGCGTCCGCAGCAGCCGCAGGCGGCGCCAAGAAACCCAAGGCGAAGCCGACCCACCCGAAGACCTCCGAAATGGTGAACAACGCGATCAAGGAGCTGAAGGAGCGCAGCGGTTCGTCGCTGAAGGCGATCAAGAAATACATCGCGGCCCAGTACAAGGTGGACGCCGAGAAGCTGGCCCCGTTCATCAGGAAGTATCTGAAGAGCGCCGTCGAGTCCGGCGCCCTGATCCAGACGAAGGGAAAGGGAGCTTCGGGCAGTTTCAAGCTCGAATCGAAGTCTTCCTCGGCGAAGAAGCCCGCCGGCGCCGGCGGCAAGGCGTCCGGCAAGTCGTCCGCGAAGGAGAGCGCCTCCACCGCCGCCGCCAAGGCGAAGAAGTCCGCCGCCGCGGCGCCCGCCTCCGGCAGGGGCAGGAAGGCGGCCGCCGCGGCCGCCTCGCCGGCCAAATCGAAGCCCTCCGCCGCCGCCTCGGCGAAGGACAAGAAGGCCGCCGCCGCAGCGAAGAAGAAGCCCGCCGCCGCGAAGAAGGCCGCCGCGCCCGCCAGGGGCAAGAGCGCCGCCGCCCCGAAGGCGAAAAAGACCGCGAAGCCGCCCACCAAGAAGCCGAAGGCGCCCAAGCCGAAGAGGGCCGCCGCCACTCCCAAGTCGAAGGCCGCCGCCGCCACGAAGAAGGCGTCCGCCTCGAAGAAGTGAGCCGCCGTGCAGCAGTGAGTTTTCCGCGTGTGTGCCGTGCTGTGCTTGCTCGCTCGCTCCGTGTGCGTGAACGACGACGACGACGGTGCACGCGAGCTGCGCGCACGCCACGCGCGCGCATCCTCTCCTGCCTGTGTGGGGGCGCGCGGGACGCGCGACACCTCACCTCGCATCAAAAAGCCCTTTTCAGGGCTAACATATCGTTCGAGAGCGCGTTCATCGCGCTCTGTGTTTCTCTTGAGACGGACCGCAGACAGACAGAAAGACTGGACGGACGACGACGACGCACGCACGCGAACAAACAAAAAACGCGCACGGCGTCGTCGTCCTCCTCCTCCTCCTCCTCCTTCCTCCTGCTGAGCGAGCGCAGCGGGGCCCGCCCGACTGCCCGACTCAACTCGACTCAACTCGACTAGCTAAAACTAACCGAACTAATAAAGAAAATGTAGTTACCCTTACACAATTAATTACAAACACACACACACACAACATACAAACGAATCTCGGATGTCTCTCTCAATGGCTGAACGGAAATTGATGAAATCGACACGCACAGACAGACAGATGTTATTGAATCTGCTCATATTAGCCATACCAAGAGGAATCTATGGATTTACGGACTGTTGTTTGTTTCCATGGGAAATTTAGCCACTGCTTGCTTGCTTCAAAGATTTCTTAAGTGACTCTATGTCGGCTATTTTTTTTTTTTTTTTTTTTTTTTTTTTTTTTTCTTTGGGAATTCTGGCTTTAACAGCCTTAGTAGTTCTCATCGCACGCGGCCGCCCCGATCTTTCGTGGTTTTCAACAGAGGAAGAGTCGGTAGAGTCTGTCGATACTACGATAATTATACTTATACGAACATACGGCTGATACCGAGATGTTTTGTGCAACGCAATCACTGCAATCCTGTTTTCTTCAACACCCCATGTTCCATTCCATGTTGTAAATTTAATAATAATCACGAAAAATATATTATGTAAAATGGCGGGAAATTGATTGTAGTTTTCGACATGATAAACGCATTCCAAATTTTAATGCAGAAAAAAAAAAAAAAACAAAAAAAAAAAAAGAAAAATAGTTTAGGTATATTGTTCGATGTTATTGTTACCTACACTCTTCTATCGCGGTATCAGGGTAGGCGCGGAGGCGCGCGCAACCCAACCCAACGAGACTGATCATCGCGTTAGCGTCTCGACGGAGTGGGGCAAGGGTATATCAATAAATCCGAGCACCCGGTTCGAACAAACACGTCACAGCCCGTCCCGCCCTCGAACCCACAGAGCCGGTCTCTGTGTCGGAGGTAGAGTCGATCATCAAGGGTCTCCAAACCAAGAAGGCCCCAGGTGCAGACGGCGTCAGCAATAGAGTGATTAAGCACTTCCCCGTCTTTCTGATCAACCTCCTCGTCAGCATCTTCAATGCCGCCTTGGCCAACTGCACCTTCCCCGACGCTTGGAAGTCTGCCGACGTCATCGGCATTCACAAGCCCGGCAAGAAGGCGTCAGAGCCCTCTAGCTACCGCCCCATCAGTCTCCTCAGTACCTTAGGTAAGATTTACGAGCGCATCCTTCTGAAGCGTATTTGGTCCCACATCCGAGATAACAATCTCCTCCCCGACGAGCAGTTCGGCTTTCGAGCCAGACACTCGTGCGTCCAGCAGGTGCACCGCATCACGGAGCACATCCTAGAGGGTTTCAATCGGAAACCCTACCACGGCTTCACCCAGGTCACGCCCAAATGTCAGTCCACCCTTGCGGTGTTCCTCGACGTGGCGAAAGCGTTCGATAAAGTCTGGCACAGCGGGCTGGTATACAAGTTATACCAGCTCGGGTTCCCGGATGGTCTTGTACTCATAATACATGACTATCTGACTGATCGAAACTTTCGCTATCGCGTCGACGGCACCCGCTCGGCTCCCCACCCCATCGGCGCTGGCGTCCCTCAGGGGTCAGCGCTGGCCCCCGTTCTGTTCTCCCTCTACACGCATGACATTCCACGTCATCCGAAGGTAGAGCTTGCGCTTTTCGCGGACGATACTGCCCTCTTTATAAGAGGGTGGAATCAGTCCATCTCTTTCCGCACGCTTCAACAAGCCCTGCGCCGCTTAGGCGACTGGTTTGAGAAGTGGGCAATCTCGGTCAATCCGGACAAAAGCGCAGCTGTGTGCTTTCACCCCAACAAATGGCCTATCCGGCAGCAGCTCATGCTGCACGATAGGCCCATCCCCTGGGTGAACTCGACCAAGTATCTTGGCGTGACCCTCGATCGTCGACTCACCTTCTCGAGGCACATCCGGACAGTTAGGAATCGAGCGGTTTTCTTTTTAAGCCGACTCGCCCCCCTCCTCAACGATCGTAGTAAGCTATCCCTTAGAAATAAGGTGATATTGTACAAAATTTGCATCCGCCCCGTTATGACCTACGCCTCCGTAGTGTTTGCCCACGCGTCTGGCTTCGACCTGGACAAGCTCCAGGCCGTCCAGAATAGATTTATTCGCAGAGCGGTCGGAGCCAGCTGGTTCCAGCGAAACTCCGACTTGCACTGCGATGTAGAGCTCCCCTCCATTCGGCAGTACTTTAAATTCACTTCGCGCAGATACTTTGATAGGGCCTCCCACCATTCAAATCCTCTAGTCGTTCGCACGGCGGACTACTCAGCAGTAGACGCCGCTGCCCCCCGCCCTCTCCGTAGACGCCCTAGAGACATCTTCGGCGACCCGGACGACCCCATCGCAGTCGCCACGGCGGCTGCGCTGGGGTCGGCCGACCCGACAGCTCCCCGCAACAGGAAGTTTGCAGTTTTTGGTATAGGCGCCGGTTACCAAAGGAACACGATAACAAAACACCGACCTCGCCGGCGAGGTCGAAGACTCCCAGGATCTGTTAGAAGATCGGTTAGATTCTCTCCAAATAGTCAAACAGATAAACCTAATAGGGCTCAAGCGCAAACCCCCTCTGGGTTGCCTGGGCAAATCGACTCCCCCCCCCCCGGCGACGGTCCAAGCCGAGGTCCGTACCTTAGTGGTGCCCTTGTGCCAGTCGCCCTTAGCTTTAAATAACTAAAGTCCATTAAGGTCCTGCGCCCTCCGCGCTTGCCTTACGTCCGGTACGCTGTAGAGGCCTCAGTGGCCAACAGCATTAGTCATTCATAAAAAAAAAAAAAAAAAAAAAAAAAAAAAAAAAAAAAAAAAAAAAAAAAAAAAATCGAACAAACACAGTTCGCTCGGTACGTTCACGCACGCCGCGCGGCCGCCGTCGTCTCTCTATCTCGTGTTTTCTGAATTATTCTTAAAGCCTTAACCTAACCATGTCGGGACGCGGTAAAGGTGGCAAAGTGAAGGGAAAGGCAAAGTCCCGTTCTAACCGCGCCGGACTACAGTTCCCGGTGGGTCGTATTCATCGCCTCCTGCGCAACGGCAACTATGCCGAGCGCGTGGGTGCCGGAGCGCCGGTCTACCTCGCAGCCGTGATGGAATATCTCGCCGCTGAGGTGCTCGAGTTGGCCGGCAACGCGGCCAGGGACAACAAGAAGACCAGAATCATCCCGCGTCATCTTCAGCTGGCCATAAGGAACGACGAGGAGCTGAACAAGCTGCTCTCCGGTGTGACCATCGCGCAGGGCGGTGTGCTCCCCAACATTCAGGCCGTTCTCCTGCCCAAGAAGACCGAGAAGAAAGCTTAAGGCGTGGACGAGCACTCGCCTTTCGTGTGTGTTTGTTGTTCGCTTTCGCTGCTCTTCTACGCGAGATCGCAAAAAGGCCCTTTTCAGGGCCACAATATCACTCTTGCCATTCACAAACGAATGAATGTTTCATTGATTGAACGGACACACAACGGCATTTATTATTTATTTATTTTCTCTATCTTCTCATCATAATTTATGTAGGTACATTATACCCTACGACAATTCAATACAATACAAAATACTCTGTACAAGTATGCAAAAACTCTTTATTGACACCAAATACAAATAAATCTAAACTGAACATTCAAAAATAAAGGCGCAATTAGCGGTCTTATCTCGCTGAAGAGCGATCACTTCCATATATAAAACCTTTGGATTTGATTGAATGAAAACATTATGATTTAGTGCTAATAATAATCATTAAGGTTGAATAAACTTACTAATTTGAGAATTTTAATAAACTACATACTAATACCAACGCATAAATAATTACTCTATGTACAATAGAAAAACAAATAAATTACCCAGTCATAAACGAAGTACGGCTTCAGTAGTGAAGGACGATGCATAAAAGCCAGAACTATGCACCGGATTCATAAGCTGTCTGTTTTCTGAATTTAGTAGTTTGAGAATCGAATCTATAAATACAATATATTATTATTATACGTACATATTTTTTTTTTTTTTTTAAATTGTAACTCTAGGTAGAGGTAGTCATACGCGCGAGTGAGAGTGAGAGAATGTTTTCCGTCCCTGTCTAATGCGCGACAGACAGACAGCTCGCGGTGGCTCGGGCGAGAGCACGGTCCGGTTTCTCTCAAAAGCGGATTCCATCCCGCCGCAGTTTTTAATCGCTCGCTGTCAGCCGACGAGTTCAGTGCACTAGAGCAATACCGTTTCAGCAAAGCAAGCAAGCAAGCAAGCATCCAACAATGCCGCCCAAGACAAGCGGAAAGGCCGCCAAGAAGTCCGGCAAGGCGCAGAAGAACATCTCCAAGACAGATAAGAAAAAGAAGAAGCACAAGAGGAAGGAGAGCTACGCCATTTACATCTACAAGGTGCTCAAGCAGGTCCACCCGGACACCGGCATCTCCAGCAAGGCCATGTCCATCATGAACTCGTTCGTGAACGACATCTTCGAGCGCATCGCCGCCGAGGCGTCCCGTCTCGCTCACTACAACAAGCGCAGCACGATCACATCGAGGGAGGTGCAGACTTCCGTGAGGCTCCTGCTGCCCGGCGAGCTGGCCAAGCACGCCGTCAGCGAGGGCACCAAGGCCGTCACCAAGTACACCAGCTCCAAGTGATGAGATCGATCGATCGATGTCGCACAAAGACAAAAAGGCCCTTTTCAGGGCCACAAAATGATTCATAAATACTATGTTTCGCAATGCGATCATATTATAATGTTTCACCTGAATGAACATTGACACGACAGACACACACACACTCACATTTTTATGTACCTACCTGCCGCCTGCCTGTAATTTCGAAAATGCATTAATTACATTACGAAACCTAAGTCTTAAGCTGTTAGTAATAATTATGAGTACCTATAATACAATAAAACTTTACTTTTAAGACACGATTTACCAAGTATACAACCAGCTCCAAGCTAGATCGGCGTCGCTCGCGGGCGCGCAGCAGCTCTGCCGCGATCGTCTAGTATAATAATAATAATAATAATAATACCTAATGAAAAAGGCTAGTATAAATAATCGCCCGTCTCATGAAGACACGATTTGTTGCATTTTTTTTTTTTTTTTTTTTTTTTTTCGCTCAGTTTGCAAGCCAGTTACATTTTAATTTTGTCCACACAGACAGACAGACAGACAGATCTATCCGACCTCGTGTGCGGAGCTGTGCGCGCGTGCAAGCGAGAGGCCCGATCGCGACTCTACCGTATTCTCCACCGTTTTTATAAATAAAGCGCTACATGTTGCTTATTTTTTAACAGTCGTGCGCTGATCGTCGCAGTCGTCGCTCGCTCGTACGTGCGTCCGCGTAAACAGTTGCTTGCTCCTCTCATTGTGTGAAAAGAGTGTGTGTGTGTGTGTGTGTTTGTAAAATGGCACGTACCAAGCAGACCGCTCGTAAATCCACCGGCGGTAAGGCGCCGCGTAAACAGCTCGCCACCAAAGCTGCGCGCAAGAGCGCCCCCGCAACGGGCGGCGTGAAGAAGCCCCATCGCTACAGGCCCGGCACCGTAGCCCTCCGTGAGATCCGTCGCTACCAGAAGAGTACCGAGCTGCTGATCCGCAAGCTGCCGTTCCAGCGTCTCGTGCGCGAAATCGCACAGGACTTCAAGACCGATCTCCGTTTCCAGAGCTCTGCCGTTATGGCGCTTCAGGAGGCCAGCGAAGCGTACCTGGTCGGTCTCTTTGAAGACACCAACCTGTGCGCGATCCACGCCAAGCGCGTGACCATCATGCCCAAGGATATACAGTTGGCGCGAAGAATCCGCGGCGAGCGCGCCTAAGAAGGTTGCGTCCGTCGGCTCTCCTCCGATTCAAATGCAAAAAGGCCCTTTTCAGGGCCACATAAGTTTCGTTATTTAAAAATAAATATAATGTTTCATGACGACGATACCTACACGCATGCACGCACGATAGATTATCCTACTATATAATATTATAAACGCGAACGCGTTTGTATGTATGGATGGACGTATGTTTGTTACTCTTTCACGCCAGAACGGCTGAACAGATCTGGATGAAATTTGGCACAGAGATAGATTATAGTCTAGAATAGCACATAGGATACTTTTTAACCGCGGGTGAGACCGCAGGGCGCAGCTAGTTTATTAATAATTGGTACTTAAGCACCTACCTACCTACCTACCTACCTATCTATCTATCTGTCTGTCTAGTTTACTTACTTAGACTGAGACTTAATTAACGCACGCATCTAAAAGTAGTAGAACCGTTCTAAGCAGCATGACCATCCAATATAATATAACGTTATGTGACAACTCTGTCAACGTTATACGTGATTGATTGATGGCATAATTTTTTTTTTTTTTTTTTTTATACACACACACACACACGGAGTGTAATACAACACCCACACTTCGCCGGACGATATTCAGTCGAACAGAACGGGGAGATGGGGGGGGGGGGGGGGGACAGCCCCCCCGCCCTTCACGTCTCGCGCGCGCGCGCGCGACTCTATCGCTAGAGTGTTCGAGAGCATAAATAAAGAGCAATGCTCAAAAAGCTTCCTCATAGTGCTCCTGACCGTCGTGCCGCGCAGTCGTCTCTTTCCGTTTTTTTTTCCGCTTCACGGAAATTCCGTTATAGTTTTTTTAAATTCAGTGCCCGCTCAGGATCCTTCAGATAGGAGTCCCACGCATCAGCGTAGCGGACTGCAGGTCAGTTAGTGTGCATTAGAGTGACTAAGTGCTTACCGCCGTCCGATTCTGTTCACAGAGCCGCTCGGTGAATCAGTTACGAGTCGCGTAGTGACGTCACCGTGCGTCGAGTGTGTTCTCGAGTCCGGCACCGGGGCGCCTTATCCGTGTAGTGTGTTTAGTTTCGCATACTACACGCGATTCGAGTGACCTAAGTGCGGGACTCGCGCCAAAGCTGGGCCGGCGGGCCCGACCGCCGCCCGCTCACCTCTCCTCACGTCTATCAAATCCACAATTGTGGTCGACGGTGGACACGCATAACGGTGCCAACGAAGCCGATCGCTGTTAGGAGCGTGGACCCGGAGCGCTCGTTTTTCCCTGCTCAGGGAAAAACGGAATCCGGTTGGACTTGGCACCACCGGCCTTGGGGTCGCCCCTCGCCGACGCCAAGTATCTCCCTCCCACCCTTCCGCCTCCCCTCCGATTCCTCGGGTGCGTGTTTGGCTCGGACGGCCGGTTCGCCGGAGTCCCTGTCTCTCCCCCGGGGCAGCTAGGGCCCTGTGTTAGGTACTCACCAACTGCACAATAAGACTGGCAGTTGGCACACATTAGGGAACGAATTAGGCACACACCACCCTGCCTAAACCCGGCAGGGTGATGCCCGCGGCCCGCACCCAGCCGGGGACCTCCTCCCCCGGCGATCGCGATTTATTCGCGACGATGGGGCCGGAAGTGGACTTCGGGGCGGCACTTGCCGCCCTAGGTACCTCCATCCGGGCCCATCTGCGCGCCAACCCGAGCTCCCTTCAGGAGTTCGTAACGGATCCTATAAGGTTTGCAGCCTCTCTGCAAGCCAAGGCCCCTAAGGCCAAGCCTTCCCCCGCCCGCGCCCCTAAGGCCAAGCCTTCCCCCGCCCGCGCCCCTAAGGCAAAGTCCCCCCCCGCCCGCGCCCCTCAGGCCGCCGGGAAGAAATCCGCTGCCCCTGCCCCGGCCCCTAAGGCCACCATTAAGTTGGCGCCCTCCCTCAGAGGGCTGCCGGCCGCCCCGACTCCCGTCGCCGCCGCCGCTAAGAGCCGGTCGCCCGCGGCAAAGCGTTCCCCAGGCGTGGCACGCTCCAGCCGCGTGCGATCGCGTACGGTGGCGCCGCGCTCGCGTTCTCGTTCTCGCTCGCCGCGACTGACCCTGACGGTCGGTTCCAATCACACCTCCACGGAGGAGATGGAAACCGTCAGCGGAGGCGACGACGGCTTCACCGTCGTCGCCAACAAGGGGACGAAGCGGCCCGCTTCCGCCGCCGGCTCCCCTCCGCCCCCGTTAAAGGCCGCATGCCCGACTGCATGCCCCTCTCTCCCGCCCACCGCCATGGACGCGCCTCCCGCGCCCAGGGTGGGCAAGCCCCCCCGCCCCTTCGTGGTTCGGGACCGCCACCGCTGGCAGGAGGTGGTCGCAATCCTCACGGCCAGTAGCGTGACGTTCTCCGGCAAGAGTCATGCTGACGGCATCTCCGTCACAGTCCCCACGTCTGACGACTATCGTCAGGCCACCCGCTCCCTTAGGGAACACCAGATCCAATTCCACGCGTATCCGCTGGAAGAGGAGAAGGTACTCCGCGTTGTACTTCGCGGTATCCCTAAGGAGATCGACACGGAGCTCGTCCGTGACGATCTCCTAGCCCAAGGCCTCCCGGTCCAGCAGGTCCATCGGATGACCAATGGACGGACGAAGGCCCCGATCGACCTTGTGCTGGTCATCCTCGACCGCACGGAGGAGGGGAAGGGGATCTTTCGCATCGAAAGAGTCCTCAACCTCTCCGGCCTGAAAGTCGAGGCTCCCAGGCGGAGAGGCATACCCGGGCAGTGCCACCGCTGCCAACTCTACGGGCACGCCGCCCGCTTCTGCGAAGCGGCGTACCGTTGCGTCAAGTGCGCGGGCGAGCACAGCACCGCGCTGTGCAAGCGGGTCAAGGGGGATCCTAATCCTCCCAGCTGCGTGCTCTGCGGGACTCAGGGGCACACCGCGAACTATCGCGGTTGCCCCAAAGCCCCGAGGGCTGCGGCCGGGGCGAAGAGGACCCCTGCGCCCCGTCGCCCAACCCGTCCCCATGGCATCAGCGCCAAGATCCCTGCGCCGAAGTTCGTCGACGCTCCCCTACCCGCCACCAATGCTTGGACCAGGCCCGCGTCCCTGGTCCAACCGAAGGTGGCCCCAGCTCCGGCCAGCAGCGCCCGCGCGCCTGCCCAGAGCCGTCCAACCCCCCCGCCCTCACCCTTCAAACCCGCCCAGGGCCCCTATGGCCTGAAGGCGGATCTGCTCTTGCTGGCAGAGATAGCCTCGGCATTCGACCTCGACGAGGTCCGTGCCGTAGCCCAGGAGGTCCGCGAGCATCCTGATGCCCTATTGGACATCATGATGACTCACGGCAACCTCTTCAGCGCTATGAAGCGCTTCGCCCCCCGCGTCCTCTCCCAATAACCTTAATGGATTGCACACCCACTAAGGTTAAGCCCCATTCATTGGCGTTGGCGTGGTTTAATGCCAACGGCATCCACACCGATGCCAGAGATCAGCGGGATCTCATCCACCACTTTCTAACGACCCATCAGGTCGACATCATGTTGATCAACGAGACCTTTCTGAAACCAAGCAAGAGGAACCCCAGGGTTGCAAACTACTTGATGGTTCGTAATGACAGACTCGCCGCCCCCCTGGGCGGTACTCTGATCTATTACAAAAGGTCTCTGCACTGCACACCCATACCCACTCCCCCGTTAGTCAATCTGGAAGCTTCCTGTTGCCGTCTTGCGATGACCGGTCATCAGTCCATCATAATAGCGTCTTGTTACCACTCGGGTAGCAAGACTCTCCTCAAAGAGGACCTCGAAGCGCTTCTCGCTCTCGGTAGCTCGGTCATTCTGGCCGGCGACTTTAACGGCAAGCACGTGATGTGGGGCTGCAACGCGAACAACCGGAATGGGCACCTTCTGTACTCATTCTCGGATACGCTAAATTTTGATATCATCCCCCCCAGCTCCCCGACTTACTTTAGCAGTAATCTCAACTACAGGCCGGACATTCTCGACCTAGCACTCCTAAAGGGCGTAACACTCCAGTTGCGTTCTTTGGAGGTGCTACACGAGCTTGACTCGGACCATAGGCCAGTTCTGATGCTGCTGGGTCCCGACCCGAGCAACAGAACTCCGCCGACAAAGACCGTGGTGAACTGGGAGCTCTTGGGCGAAAGCCTAAAAGCTACCAGTTCACCCGATTTAGATAGAATACCAGACGATATCGCGACCCCCGACGATATCGCTCTTTCCATAGACGCTCTCAACAGTCACCTTCGTAAAGCCGTTGGCGAAGCCTCGAAGCAGGTCCCAGCCGAGGGCGACCAACGCTGGGCCCTGCCCGAGGATGCGAGGGAGCGGTTGAGAGCGAAACACGCGGCCACTAGGGCATACGACTGGTGTCGCACCGAAGAGAACAGAGCCACTCTGCGGTATTACGAGCGTGCCGTAAAGAACCGCATGAGTGAACTCCGCAATCAGAGGTGGGACACCCTGCTCTCGGAGATCAGACCATCTCACCAGGCATACTGGAAGATGGTAAGATCGCTGAAGGGCAGCAAGTCATCTAATATTCCCCCCCTGTCTCGTCCGAACGACACGCTTGCCTTCGAGGACGACGAAAAGGCCGAGTGCCTTGCCGAAAGCCTCGAAAGGCAATGCAGCCCCAGTCTCGAGCGCGTCGACCCCGACCACCTAGATATGGTGGAAGAGGAAGTCGCCGAGTTCACAGCCCGTCCCGCCCTCGAACCCACAGAGCCGGTCTCTGTGTCGGAGGTAGAGTCGATCATCAAGGGTCTCCAAACCAAGAAGGCCCCAGGTGCAGACGGCGTCAGCAATAGAGTGATTAAGCACTTCCCCGTCTTTCTGATCAACCTCCTCGTCAGCATCTTCAATGCCGCCTTGGCCAACTGCACCTTCCCCGACGCTTGGAAGTCTGCCGACGTCATCGGCATTCACAAGCCCGGCAAGAAGGCGTCAGAGCCCTCTAGCTACCGCCCCATCAGTCTCCTCAGTACCTTAGGTAAGATTTACGAGCGCATCCTTCTGAAGCGTATTTGGTCCCACATCCGAGATAACAATCTCCTCCCCGACGAGCAGTTCGGCTTTCGAGCCAGACACTCGTGCGTCCAGCAGGTGCACCGCATCACGGAGCACATCCTAGAGGGTTTCAATCGGAAACCCTACCACGGCTTCACCCAGGTCACGCCCAAATGTCAGTCCACCCTTGCGGTGTTCCTCGACGTAGCGAAAGCGTTCGATAAAGTCTGGCACAGCGGGCTGGTATACAAGTTATACCAGCTCGGGTTCCCGGATGGTCTTGTACTCATAATACACGACTATCTGACTGATCGAAACTTTCGCTATCGCGTCGACGGCACCCGCTCGGCTCCCCACCCCATCGGCGCTGGCGTCCCTCAGGGGTCAGCGCTGGCCCCCGTTCTGTTCTCCCTCTACACGCATGACATTCCACGTCATCCGAAGGTAGAGCTTGCGCTTTTCGCGGACGATACTGCCCTCTTTATAAGAGGGTGGAATCAGTCCATCTCTTTCCGCACGCTTCAACAAGCCCTGCGCCGCCTAGGCGACTGGTTTGAGAAGTGGGCCATCTCGGTCAATCCGGACAAAAGCGCAGCTGTGTGCTTTCACCCCAACAAATGGCCTATCCGGCAGCAGCTCATGCTGCACGATAGGCCCATCCCCTGGGTGAACTCGACCAAGTACCTTGGCGTGACCCTCGATCGTCGACTCACCTTCTCGAGGCACATCCGGACAGTTAGGAATCGAGCGGTTTTCTTTTTAAGCCGACTCGCCCCCCTCCTCAACGATCGTAGTAAGCTATCCCTTAGAAATAAGGTGATATTGTACAAAATTTGCATCCGCCCCGTTATGACCTACGCCTCCGTAGTGTTTGCCCACGCGTCTGGCTTCGACCTGGACAAGCTCCAGGCCGTCCAGAATAGATTTATTCGCAGAGCGGTCGGAGCCAGCTGGTTCCAGCGAAACTCCGACTTGCACTGCGATGTAGAGCTCCCCTCCATTCGGCAGTACTTTAAATTCACTTCGCGCAGATACTTTGATAGGGCCTCCCACCATTCAAATCCTCTAGTCGTTCGCACGGCGGACTACTCAGCAGTAGACGCCGCTGCCCCCCGCCCTCTCCGTAGACGCCCTAGAGACATCTTCGGCGACCCGGACGACCCCATCGCAGTCGCCACGGCGGCTGCGCTGGGGTCGGCCGACCCGACAGCTCCCCGCAACAGGAAGTTTGCAGTTTTTGGTATAGGCGCCGGTTACCAAAGGAACACGATAACAAAACACCGACCTCGCCGGCGAGGTCGAAGACTCCCAGGATCTGTTAGAAGATCGGTTAGATTCTCTCCAAATAGTCAAACAGATAAACCTAATAGGGCTCAAGCGCAAACCCCCTCTGGGTTGCCTGGGCAAATCGACTCCCCCCCCCCGGCGACGGTCCAAGCCGAGGTCCGTACCTTAGTGGTGCCCTTGTGCCAGTCGCCCTTAGCTTTAAATAACTAAAGTCCATTAAGGTCCTGCGCCCTCCGCGCTTGCCTTACGTCCGGTACGCTGTAGAGGCCTCAGTGGCCAACAGCATTAGTCATTCATAAAAAAAAAAAAAAAAAAAAAAAAAAAAAAATCGCTCGCCGTCAACACTCGCGGCCGCTACGGTGTTCAGTTTTGTTATTATCCACTCTTACTAACTAGTTTTTGCTCAAGATGACCGGTCGCGGCAAGGGAGGAAAAGGTCTGGGGAAAGGTGGAGCCAAGCGTCACAGGAAAGTGCTTCGTGATAACATCCAGGGAATCACGAAGCCCGCCATCCGTCGTCTGGCGCGCAGGGGCGGCGTGAAGCGTATCTCCGGTCTGATCTACGAGGAGACCAGAGGCGTGCTGAAGGTGTTCCTCGAGAACGTGATCCGCGACGCCGTCACCTACACTGAGCACGCGAAGAGGAAGACCGTCACCGCCATGGATGTGGTCTACGCTCTCAAACGCCAGGGCCGCACTCTCTACGGTTTCGGAGGTTAAGCCGACGGACGGACGGACGGACGAACGAACAGGGTCGCTTGCGACCTCCTTCGTGTATCATGAAAAAAGGCCCTTTTCAGGGCCGCATAAGTTTCTATGTATAATTTTTAAAGAGAAAAAGAATACGATTATGTTTCGCAAAACGAACGCTTGACACAACACTTGGTTGCTTTCCTGCCTACCTACCCTACCCTACCCTACCCTACCTACCTACCTACCTACCTACCTACCTACTTACTTACTTACTTCGACAAACAATATATAAATAAAAATACTACGTTGCATACGTGTACCTACCTACTTATATATGGTACTTATTACTTTATTATTTAAAAAAAAAAAAAAAAAACAGCAATAGGTAAATAGCACTTTTAATGTACCCCAAAACTTATTACGAGTTACTAAACAATAAAATATTTAAATAGTTAACATACTTAATATAGTACAATCGGAACCGTAGAGCAGCGTTCGGTTATAATATTTGCACGGGTGAGCTTTGTGCTGTCTGTCACTTGTAGTTAGTTAGGTTAGGTTAGGTCAGGCTAGGTTAGGTTAGGTTATGAAATTTTTTCGATCACTATATTCTAGAGGTGTGTTCCTGAGATGGGTTCGATTGAACGACGTCCAGCTCGAAGGCAAGGCTTCGCGCGGTTCAGTCAGTCGGTTTGGAAGGAAACTGGTGTAGAGCTGTTTTACGAGCACCAAAATATCGGTCGTTTTATACGATTAAAACATTGAAAATTGCCAAATTTTTCTCTTATATAATGAAAACGATATCTTTGTCGTTTGTTTATCGAATAAAACTAGTCGGAACAGTTGGTTTTATAGAGAAAATTGAATTTTAAACATGACCCATCACTCTCGGTGTCGAGAGTGGCGCGATTAAAACGATTCAGCACTCCAGGCGACCACCTGAGCCGCCGGAGAGTCGGATAGGCGCCTGGCCACGTTCAAAAAGTATCACGGAAAACGCTCCGTTGGCGTGGTATAGTATTAAAATACAGAAAAAAGGTTATTTAATGAGAGCGATGTTAGTGAAAACTCACGAACGTTGTTGCGAGAAATCGTCTCTAGACAGTGGTGCCCTCTTTCCGGTAAAGCGGTCAATCTATACACCCGCCAACGTAGGTTTTTGAAAAGTATTTTACTCAAGTACATAAACGCGCGAGCGCTTCGCAGTGAGTGTGCTGTGTGTGTAAAAAATTTATTAAATAAAAAATTATATATATTATTATATAATGGCCGACACCGCCGTAGCAGCAGAGGCTCCCGCGCCAGCGACTCCCGCGAAGAAGCCGAAGGCGTCCGCAGCAGCCGCAGGCGGCGCCAAGAAACCCAAGGCGAAGCCGACCCACCCGAAGACCTCCGAAATGGTGAACAACGCGATCAAGGAGCTGAAGGAGCGCAGCGGTTCGTCGCTGAAGGCGATCAAGAAATACATCGCGGCCCAGTACAAGGTGGACGCCGAGAAGCTGGCCCCGTTCATCAGGAAGTATCTGAAGAGCGCCGTCGAGTCCGGCGCCCTGATCCAGACGAAGGGAAAGGGAGCTTCGGGCAGTTTCAAGCTCGAATCGAAGTCTTCCTCGGCGAAGAAGCCCGCCGGCGCCGGCGGCAAGGCGTCCGGCAAGTCGTCCGCGAAGGAGAGCGCCTCCACCGCCGCCGCCAAGGCGAAGAAGTCCGCCGCCGCGGCGCCCGCCTCCGGCAGGGGCAGGAAGGCGGCCGCCGCGGCCGCCTCGCCGGCCAAATCGAAGCCCTCCGCCGCCGCCTCGGCGAAGGACAAGAAGGCCGCCGCCGCAGCGAAGAAGAAGCCCGCCGCCGCGAAGAAGGCCGCCGCGCCCGCCAGGGGCAAGAGCGCCGCCGCCCCGAAGGCGAAAAAGACCGCGAAGCCGCCCACCAAGAAGCCGAAGGCGCCCAAGCCGAAGAGGGCCGCCGCCACTCCCAAGTCGAAGGCCGCCGCCGCCACGAAGAAGGCGTCCGCCTCGAAGAAGTGAGCCGCCGTGCAGCAGTGAGTTTTCCGCGTGTGTGCCGTGCTGTGCTTGCTCGCTCGCTCCGTGTGCGTGAACGACGACGACGACGGTGCACGCGAGCTGCGCGCACGCCACGCGCGCGCATCCTCTCCTGCCTGTGTGGGGGCGCGCGGGACGCGCGACACCTCACCTCGCAGCAAAAAGCCCTTTTCAGGGCTAACATATCGTTCGAGAGCGCGTTCATCGCGCTCTGTGTTTCTCTTGAGACGGACCGCAGACAGACAGAAAGACTGGACGGACGACGACGACGCACGCACGCGAACAAACAAAAAACGCGCACGGCGTCGTCGTCCTCCTCCTCCTCCTCCTCCTTCCTCCTGCTGAGCGAGCGCAGCGGGGCCCGCCCGACTGCCCGACTCAACTCGACTCAACTCGACTAGCTAAAACTAACCGAACTAATAAAGAAAATGTAGTTACCCTTACACAATTAATTACAAACACACACACACACAACATACAAACGAATCTCGGATGTCTCTCTCAATGGCTGAACGGAAATTGATGAAATCGACACGCACAGACAGACAGATGTTATTGAATCTGCTCATATTAGCCATACCAAGAGGAATCTATGGATTTACGGACTGTTGTTTGTTTCCATGGGAAATTTAGCCACTGCTTGCTTGCTTCAAAGATTTCTTAAGTGACTCTATGTCGGCTATTTTTTTTTTTTTTTTTTTTTTTTTTTTTTCTTTGGGAATTCTGGCTTTAACAGCCTTAGTAGTTCTCATCGCACGCGGCCGCCCCGATCTTTCGTGGTTTTCAACAGAGGAAGAGTCGGTAGAGTCTGTCGATACTACGATAATTATACTTATACGAACATACGGCTGATACCGAGATGTTTTGTGCAACGCAATCACTGCAATCCTGTTTTCTTCAACACCCCATGTTCCATTCCATGTTGTAAATTTAATAATAATCACGAAAAATATATTATGTAAAATGGCGGGAAATTGATTGTAGTTTTCGACATGATAAACGCATTCCAAATTTTAATGCAGAAAAAAAAAAAAAAACAAAAAAAAAAAAAGAAAAATAGTTTAGGTATATTGTTCGATGTTATTGTTACCTACACTCTTCTATCGCGGTATCAGGGTAGGCGCGGAGGCGCGCGCAACCCAACCCAACGAGACTGATCATCGCGTTAGCGTCTCGACGGAGTGGGGCAAGGGTATATCAATAAATCCGAGCACCCGGTTCGAACAAACACAGTTCGCTCGGTACGTTCACGCACGCCGCGCGGCCGCCGTCGTCTCTCTATCTCGTGTTTTCTGAATTATTCTTAAAGCCTTAACCTAACCATGTCGGGACGCGGTAAAGGTGGCAAAGTGAAGGGAAAGGCAAAGTCCCGTTCTAACCGCGCCGGACTACAGTTCCCGGTGGGTCGTATTCATCGCCTCCTGCGCAACGGCAACTATGCCGAGCGCGTGGGTGCCGGAGCGCCGGTCTACCTCGCAGCCGTGATGGAATATCTCGCCGCTGAGGTGCTCGAGTTGGCCGGCAACGCGGCCAGGGACAACAAGAAGACCAGAATCATCCCGCGTCATCTTCAGCTGGCCATAAGGAACGACGAGGAGCTGAACAAGCTGCTCTCCGGTGTGACCATCGCGCAGGGCGGTGTGCTCCCCAACATTCAGGCCGTTCTCCTGCCCAAGAAGACCGAGAAGAAAGCTTAAGGCGTGGACGAGCACTCGCCTTTCGTGTGTGTTTGTTGTTCGCTTTCGCTGCTCTTCTACGCGAGATCGCAAAAAGGCCCTTTTCAGGGCCACAATATCACTCTTGCCATTCACAAACGAATGAATGTTTCATTGATTGAACGGACACACAACGGCATTTATTATTTATTTATTTTCTCTATCTTCTCATCATAATTTATGTAGGTACATTATACCCTACGACAATTCAATACAATACAAAATACTCTGTACAAGTATGCAAAAACTCTTTATTGACACCAAATACAAATAAATCTAAACTGAACATTCAAAAATAAAGGCGCAATTAGCGGTCTTATCTCGCTGAAGAGCGATCACTTCCATATATAAAACCTTTGGATTTGATTGAATGAAAACATTATGATTTAGTGCTAATAATAATCATTAAGGTTGAATAAACTTACTAATTTGAGAATTTTAATAAACTACATACTAATACCAACGCATAAATAATTACTCTATGTACAATAGAAAAACAAATAAATTACCCAGTCATAAACGAAGTACGGCTTCAGTAGTGAAGGACGATGCATAAAAGCCAGAACTATGCACCGGATTCATAAGCTGTCTGTTTTCTGAATTTAGTAGTTTGAGAATCGAATCTATAAATACAATATATTATTATTATACGTACATATTTTTTTTTTTTTTTTAAATTGTAACTCTAGGTAGAGGTAGTCATACGCGCGAGTGAGAGTGAGAGAATGTTTTCCGTCCCTGTCTAATGCGCGACAGACAGACAGCTCGCGGTGGCTCGGGCGAGAGCACGGTCCGGTTTCTCTCAAAAGCGGATTCCATCCCGCCGCAGTTTTTAATCGCTCGCTGTCAGCCGACGAGTTCAGTGCACTAGAGCAATACCGTTTCAGCAAAGCAAGCAAGCAAGCAAGCATCCAACAATGCCGCCCAAGACAAGCGGAAAGGCCGCCAAGAAGTCCGGCAAGGCGCAGAAGAACATCTCCAAGACAGATAAGAAAAAGAAGAAGCACAAGAGGAAGGAGAGCTACGCCATTTACATCTACAAGGTGCTCAAGCAGGTCCACCCGGACACCGGCATCTCCAGCAAGGCCATGTCCATCATGAACTCGTTCGTGAACGACATCTTCGAGCGCATCGCCGCCGAGGCGTCCCGTCTCGCTCACTACAACAAGCGCAGCACGATCACATCGAGGGAGGTGCAGACTTCCGTGAGGCTCCTGCTGCCCGGCGAGCTGGCCAAGCACGCCGTCAGCGAGGGCACCAAGGCCGTCACCAAGTACACCAGCTCCAAGTGATGAGATCGATCGATCGATGTCGCACAAAGACAAAAAGGCCCTTTTCAGGGCCACAAAATGATTCATAAATACTATGTTTCGCAATGCGATCATATTATAATGTTTCACCTGAATGAACATTGACACGACAGACACACACACACTCACATTTTTATGTACCTACCTGCCGCCTGCCTGTAATTTCGAAAATGCATTAATTACATTACGAAACCTAAGTCTTAAGCTGTTAGTAATAATTATGAGTACCTATAATACAATAAAACTTTACTTTTAAGACACGATTTACCAAGTATACAACCAGCTCCAAGCTAGATCGGCGTCGCTCGCGGGCGCGCAGCAGCTCTGCCGCGATCGTCTAGTATAATAATAATAATAATAATAATACCTAATGAAAAAGGCTAGTATAAATAATCGCCCGTCTCATGAAGACACGATTTGTTGCATTTTTTTTTTTTTTTTTTTTTTTTTTCGCTCAGTTTGCAAGCCAGTTACATTTTAATTTTGTCCACACAGACAGACAGACAGACAGATCTATCCGACCTCGTGTGCGGAGCTGTGCGCGCGTGCAAGCGAGAGGCCCGATCGCGACTCTACCGTATTCTCCACCGTTTTTATAAATAAAGCGCTACATGTTGCTTATTTTTTAACAGTCGTGCGCTGATCGTCGCAGTCGTCGCTCGCTCGTACGTGCGTCCGCGTAAACAGTTGCTTGCTCCTCTCATTGTGTGAAAAGAGTGTGTGTGTGTGTGTGTGTTTGTAAAATGGCACGTACCAAGCAGACCGCTCGTAAATCCACCGGCGGTAAGGCGCCGCGTAAACAGCTCGCCACCAAAGCTGCGCGCAAGAGCGCCCCCGCAACGGGCGGCGTGAAGAAGCCCCATCGCTACAGGCCCGGCACCGTAGCCCTCCGTGAGATCCGTCGCTACCAGAAGAGTACCGAGCTGCTGATCCGCAAGCTGCCGTTCCAGCGTCTCGTGCGCGAAATCGCACAGGACTTCAAGACCGATCTCCGTTTCCAGAGCTCTGCCGTTATGGCGCTTCAGGAGGCCAGCGAAGCGTACCTGGTCGGTCTCTTTGAAGACACCAACCTGTGCGCGATCCACGCCAAGCGCGTGACCATCATGCCCAAGGATATACAGTTGGCGCGAAGAATCCGCGGCGAGCGCGCCTAAGAAGGTTGCGTCCGTCGGCTCTCCTCCGATTCAAATGCAAAAAGGCCCTTTTCAGGGCCACATAAGTTTCGTTATTTAAAAATAAATATAATGTTTCATGACGACGATACCTACACGCATGCACGCACGATAGATTATCCTACTATATAATATTATAAACGCGAACGCGTTTGTATGTATGGATGGACGTATGTTTGTTACTCTTTCACGCCAGAACGGCTGAACAGATCTGGATGAAATTTGGCACAGAGATAGATTATAGTCTAGAATAGCACATAGGATACTTTTTAACCGCGGGTGAGACCGCAGGGCGCAGCTAGTTTATTAATAATTGGTACTTAAGCACCTACCTACCTACCTACCTACCTATCTATCTATCTGTCTGTCTAGTTTACTTACTTAGACTGAGACTTAATTAACGCACGCATCTAAAAGTAGTAGAACCGTTCTAAGCAGCATGACCATCCAATATAATATAACGTTATGTGACAACTCTGTCAACGTTATACGTGATTGATTGATGGCATAATTTTTTTTTTTTTTTTTTTTATACACACACACACACACGGAGTGTAATACAACACCCACACTTCGCCGGACGATATTCAGTCGAACAGAACGGGGAGATGGGGGGGGGGGGGGGGGACAGCCCCCCCGCCCTTCACGTCTCGCGCGCGCGCGCGCGACTCTATCGCTAGAGTGTTCGAGAGCATAAATAAAGAGCAATGCTCAAAAAGCTTCCAGCTGACGGCATCTCCGTCACAGTCCCCACGTCTGACGACTATCGTCAGGCCACCCGCTCCCTTAGGGAACACCAGATCCAATTCCACGCGTATCCGCTGGAAGAGGAGAAGGTACTCCGCGTTGTACTTCGCGGCATCCCTAAGGAGATCGACACGGAGCTCGTCCGTGACGATCTCCTAGCCCAAGGCCTCCCGGTCCAGCAGGTCCATCGGATGACCAATGGACGGACGAAGGCCCCGATCGACCTTGTGCTGGTCATCCTCGACCGCACGGAGGAGGGGAAGGGGATCTTTCGCATCGAAAGAGTCCTCAACCTCTCCGGCCTGAAAGTCGAGGCTCCCAGGCGGAGAGGCATACCCGGGCAGTGCCACCGCTGCCAACTCTACGGGCACGCCGCCCGCTTCTGCGAAGCGGCGTACCGTTGCGTCAAGTGCGCGGGCGAGCACAGCACCGCGCTGTGCAAGCGGGTCAAGGGGGATCCTAATCCTCCCAGCTGCGTGCTCTGCGGGACTCAGGGGCACACCGCGAACTATCGTGGTTGCCCCAAAGCCCCGAAGGCTGCGGCCGGGGCGAAGAGGACCCCTGCGCCCCGTCGCCCAACCCGTCCCCATGGCATCAGCGCCAAGATCCCTGCGCCGAAGTTCGTCGACGCTCCCCTACCCGCCACCAATGCTTGGACCAGGCCCTCGTCCCTGGTCCAACCGAAGGTGGCCCCAGCTCCGGCCAGCAGCGCCCGCGCGCCTGCCCAGAGCCGTCCAACCCCCCCGCCCTCACCCTTCAAACCCGCCCAGGGCCCCTATGGCCTGAAGGCGGATCTGCTCTTGCTGGCAGAGATAGCCTCGGCATTCGACCTCGACGAGGTCCGTGCCGTAGCCCAGGAGGTCCGCGAGCATCCTGATGCCCTATTGGACATCATGATGACTCACGGCAACCTCTTCAGCGCTATGAAGCGCTTCGCCCCCCGCGTCCTCTCCCAATAACCTTAATGGATTGCACACCCACTAAGGTTAAGCCCCATTCATTGGCGTTGGCGTGGTTTAATGCCAACGGCATCCACACCGATGCCAGAGATCAGCGGGATCTCATCCACCACTTTCTAACGACCCATCAGGTCGACATCATGTTGATCAACGAGACCTTTCTGAAACCAAGCAAGAGGAACCCCAGGGTTGCAAACTACTTGATGGTTCGTAATGACAGACTCGCCGCCCCCCTGGGCGGTACTCTGATCTATTACAAAAGGTCTCTGCACTGCACACCCATACCCACTCCCCCGTTAGTCAATCTGGAAGCTTCCTGTTGCCGTCTTGCGATGACCGGTCATCAGTCCATCATAATAGCGTCTTGTTACCACTCGGGTAGCAAGACTCTCCTCAAAGAGGACCTCGAAGCGCTTCTCGCTCTCGGTAGCTCGGTCATTCTGGCCGGCGACTTTAACGGCAAGCACGTGATGTGGGGCTGCAACGCGAATAACCGGAATGGGCACCTTCTGTACTCATTCTCGGATACGCTAAATTTTGATATCATCCCCCCCAGCTCCCCGACTTACTTCAGCAGTAATCTCAACTACAGGCCGGACATTCTCGACCTAGCACTCCTAAAGGGCGTAACACTCCAGTTGCGTTCTTTGGAGGTGCTACACGAGCTTGACTCGGACCATAGGCCAGTTCTGATGCTGCTGGGTCCCGACCCGAGCAACAGAACTCCGCCGACAAAGACCGTGGTGAACTGGGAGCTCTTGGGCGAAAGCCTAAAAGCTACCAGTTCACCCGATTTAGATAGAATACCAGACGATATCGCGACCCCCGACGATATCGCTCTTTCCATAGACGCTCTCAACAGTCACCTTCGTAAAGCCGTTGGCGAAGCCTCGAAGCAGGTCCCAGCCGAGGGCGACCAACGCTGGGCCCTGCCCGAGGATGCGAGGGAGCTGTTGAGAGCGAAACACGCGGCCACTAGGGCATACGACTGGTGTCGCACCGAAGAGAACAGAGCCACTCTGCGGTATTACGAGCGTGCCGTAAAGAACCGCATGAGTGAACTCCGCAATCAGAGGTGGGACACCCTGCTCTCGGAGATCAGACCATCTCACCAGGCATACTGGAAGATGGTAAGATCGCTGAAGGGCAGCAAGTCATCCAATATTCCCCCCCTGTCTCGTCCGAACGACACGCTTGCCTTCGAGGACGACGAAAAGGCCGAGTGCCTTGCCGAAAGCCTCGAAAGGCAATGCAGCCCCAGTCTCGAGCGCGTCGACCCCGACCACCTAGATATGGTGGAAGAGGAAGTCGCCGAGTTCACAGCCCGTCCCGCCCTCGAACCCACAGAGCCGGTCTCTGTGTCGGAGGTAGAGTCGATCATCAAGGGTCTCCAAACCAAGAAGGCCCCAGGTGCAGACGGCGTCAGCAATAGAGTGATTAAGCACTTCCCCGTCTTCCTGATCAACCTCCTCGTCAGCATCTTCAATGCCGCCTTGGCCAACTGCACCTTCCCCGACGCTTGGAAGTCTGCCGACGTCATCGGCATTCACAAGCCCGGCAAGAAGGCGTCAGAGCCCTCTAGCTACCGCCCCATCAGTCTCCTCAGTACCTTAGGTAAGATTTACGAGCGCATCCTTCTGAAGCGTATTTGGTCCCACATCCGAGATAACAATCTCCTCCCCGACGAGCAGTTCGGCTTTCGAGCCAGACACTCGTGCGTCCAGCAGGTGCACCGCATCACGGAGCACATCCTAGAGGGTTTCAATCGGAAACCCTACCACGGCTTCACCCAGGTCACGCCCAAATGTCAGTCCACCCTTGCGGTGTTCCTCGACGTAGCGAAAGCGTTCGATAAAGTCTGGCACAGCGGGCTGGTATACAAGTTATACCAGCTCGGGTTCCCGGATGGTCTTGTACTCATAATACACGACTATCTGACTGATCGAAACTTTCGCTATCGCGTCGACGGCACCCGCTCGGCTCCCCACCCCATCGGCGCTGGCGTCCCTCAGGGGTCAGCGCTGGCCCCCGTTCTGTTCTCCCTCTACACGCATGACATTCCACGTCATCCGAAGGTAGAGCTTGCGCTTTTCGCGGACGATACTGCCCTCTTTATAAGAGGGTGGAATCAGTCCATCTCTTTCCGCACGCTTCAACAAGCCCTGCGCCGCCTAGGCGACTGGTTTGAGAAGTGGGCCATCTCGGTCAATCCGGACAAAAGCGCAGCTGTGTGCTTTCACCCCAACAAATGGCCTATCCGGCAGCAGCTCATGCTGCACGATAGGCCCATCCCCTGGGTGAACTCGACCAAGTACCTTGGCGTGACCCTCGATCGTCGACTCACCTTCTCGAGGCACATCCGGACAGTTAGGAATCGAGCGGTT
The DNA here is from genome assembly GCA_911728515.1 of Peribatodes rhomboidaria. NCBI lineage: Eukaryota > Metazoa > Arthropoda > Insecta > Lepidoptera > Geometridae > Peribatodes > Peribatodes rhomboidaria. The sequence continues at coordinate 6,759,197 of OU452192.1, forward strand.
TTCTTTTTAAGCCGACTCGCCCCCCTCCTCAACGATCGTAGTAAGCTATCCCTTAGAAATAAGGTGATATTGTACAAAATTTGCATCCGCCCCGTTATGACCTACGCCTCCGTAGTGTTTGCCCACGCGTCTGGCTTCGACCTGGACAAGCTCCAGGCCGTCCAGAATAGATTTATTCGCAGAGCGGTCGGAGCCAGCTGGTTCCAGCGAAACTCCGACTTGCACTGCGATGTAGAGCTCCCCTCCATTCGGCAGTACTTTAAATTCACCTCGCGCAGATACTTTGATAGGGCCTCCCACCATTCAAATCCTCTAGTCGTTCGCACGGCGGACTACTCAGCAGTAGACGCCGCTGCCCCCCGCCCTCTCCGTAGACGCCCTAGAGACATCTTCGGCGACCCGGACGACCCCATCGCAGTCGCCACGGCGGCTGCGCTGGGGTCGGCCGACCCGACAGCTCCCCGCAACAGGAAGTTTGCAGTTTTTGGTATAGGCGCCGGTTACCAAAGGAACACGATAACAAAACACCGACCTCGCCGGCGAGGTCGAAGACTCCCAGGATCTGTTAGAAGATCGGTTAGATTCTCTCCAAATAGTCAAACAGATAAACCTAATAGGGCTCAAGCGCAAACCCCCTCTGGGTTGCCTGGGCAAATCGACTCCCCCCCCCCGGCGACGGTCCAAGCCGAGGTCCGTACCTTAGTGGTGCCCTTGTGCCAGTCGCCCTTAGCTTTAAATAACTAAAGTCCATTAAGGTCCTGCGCCCTCCGCGCTTGCCTTACGTCCGGTACGCTGTAGAGGCCTCAGTGGCCAACAGCATTAGTCATTCATAAAAAAAAAAAAAAAAAAAAAAAAAAAAAAAAAAAAAAAGCTTCCAGTCGTTCGCTCGCCGTCAACACTCGCGGCCGCTACGGTGTTCAGTTTTGTTATTATCCACTCTTACTAACTAGTTTTTGCTCAAGATGACCGGTCGCGGCAAGGGAGGAAAAGGTCTGGGGAAAGGTGGAGCCAAGCGTCACAGGAAAGTGCTTCGTGATAACATCCAGGGAATCACGAAGCCCGCCATCCGTCGTCTGGCGCGCAGGGGCGGCGTGAAGCGTATCTCCGGTCTGATCTACGAGGAGACCAGAGGCGTGCTGAAGGTGTTCCTCGAGAACGTGATCCGCGACGCCGTCACCTACACTGAGCACGCGAAGAGGAAGACCGTCACCGCCATGGATGTGGTCTACGCTCTCAAACGCCAGGGCCGCACTCTCTACGGTTTCGGAGGTTAAGCCGACGGACGGACGGACGGACGAACGAACAGGGTCGCTTGCGACCTCCTTCGTGTATCATGAAAAAAGGCCCTTTTCAGGGCCGCATAAGTTTCTATGTATAATTTTTAAAGAGAAAAAGAATACGATTATGTTTCGCAAAACGAACGCTTGACACAACACTTGGTTGCTTTCCTGCCTACCTACCCTACCCTACCCTACCCTACCTACCTACCTACCTACCTACCTACCTACTTACTTACTTACTTCGACAAACAATATATAAATAAAAATACTACGTTGCATACGTGTACCTACCTACTTATATATGGTACTTATTACTTTATTATTTAAAAAAAAAAAAAAAAAACAGCAATAGGTAAATAGCACTTTTAATGTACCCCAAAACTTATTACGAGTTACTAAACAATAAAATATTTAAATAGTTAACATACTTAATATAGTACAATCGGAACCGTAGAGCAGCGTTCGGTTATAATATTTGCACGGGTGAGCTTTGTGCTGTCTGTCACTTGTAGTTAGTTAGGTTAGGTTAGGTCAGGCTAGGTTAGGTTAGGTTATGAAATTTTTTCGATCACTATATTCTAGAGGTGTGTTCCTGAGATGGGTTCGATTGAACGACGTCCAGCTCGAAGGCAAGGCTTCGCGCGGTTCAGTCAGTCGGTTTGGAAGGAAACTGGTGTAGAGCTGTTTTACGAGCACCAAAATATCGGTCGTTTTATACGATTAAAACATTGAAAATTGCCAAATTTTTCTCTTATATAATGAAAACGATATCTTTGTCGTTTGTTTATCGAATAAAACTAGTCGGAACAGTTGGTTTTATAGAGAAAATTGAATTTTAAACATGACCCATCACTCTCGGTGTCGAGAGTGGCGCGATTAAAACGATTCAGCACTCCAGGCGACCACCTGAGCCGCCGGAGAGTCGGATAGGCGCCTGGCCACGTTCAAAAAGTATCACGGAAAACGCTCCGTTGGCGTGGTATAGTATTAAAATACAGAAAAAAGGTTATTTAATGAGAGCGATGTTAGTGAAAACTCACGAACGTTGTTGCGAGAAATCGTCTCTAGACAGTGGTGCCCTCTTTCCGGTAAAGCGGTCAATCTATACACCCGCCAACGTAGGTTTTTGAAAAGTCCAGCTCCCCGACTTACTTTAGCAATAATATCAACAACAGGCCGGACATTCTCGACCTAGCACTCCTAAAGGGCGTAACACTCCAGTTGCGTTCTTTGGAGGTGCTACACGAGCTTGACTCGGACCATAGGCCAGTTCTGATGCTGCTGGGTCCCGACCCGAGCAACAGAACTCCGCCGACCAAGACCGTGGTGAACTGGGAGCTCTTGGGCGAAAGCCTAAAAGCTACCAGTTCACCCGATTTAGATAGAATACCAGACGATATCGCGACCCCCGACGATATCGCTCTTTCCATAGACGCTCTCAACAGTCACCTTCGTAAAGCCGTCGGCGAAGCCTCGAAGCAGGTCCCAGCCGAGGGCGACCAACGCTGGGCCCTGCCCGAGGATGCGAGGGAGCTGTTGAGAGCGAAACACGCGGCCACTAGGGCATACGACTGGTGTCGCACCGAAGAGAACAGAGCCACTCTGCGGTATTACGAGCGTGCCGTAAAGAACCGCATGAGTGAACTCCGCAATCAGAGGTGGGACACCCTGCTCTCGGAGATCAGACCATCTCACCAGGCATACTGGAAGATGGTAAGATCGCTGAAGGGCAGCAAGTCATCCAATATTCCCCCCCTGTCTCGTCCGAACGACACGCTTGCCTTCGAGGACGACGAAAAGGCCGAGTGCCTTGCCGAAAGCCTCGAAAGGCAATGCAGCCCCAGTCTCGAGCGCGTCGACCCCGACCACCTAGATATGGTGGAAGAGGAAGTCGCCGAGTTCACAGCCCGTCCCGCCCTCGAACCCACAGAGCCGGTCTCTGTGTCGGAGGTAGAGTCGATCATCAAGGGTCTCCAAACCAAGAAGGCCCCAGGTGCAGACGGCGTCAGCAATAGAGTGATTAAGCACTTCCCCGTCTTTCTGATCAACCTCCTCGTCAGCATCTTCAATGCCGCCTTGGCCAACTGCACCTTCCCCGACGCTTGGAAGTCTGCCGACGTCATCGGCATTCACAAGCCCGGCAAGAAGGCGTCAGAGCCCTCTAGCTACCGCCCCATCAGTCTCCTCAGTACCTTAGGTAAGATTTACGAGCGCATCCTTCTGAAGCGTATTTGGTCCCACATCCGAGATAACAATCTCCTCCCCGACGAGCAGTTCGGCTTTCGAGCCAGACACTCGTGCGTCCAGCAGGTGCACCGCATCACGGAGCACATCCTAGAGGGTTTCAATCGGAAACCCTACCACGGCTTCACCCAGGTCACGCCCAAATGTCAGTCCACCCTTGCGGTGTTCCTCGACGTGGCGAAAGCGTTCGATAAAGTCTGGCACAGCGGGCTGGTATACAAGTTATACCAGCTCGGGTTCCCGGATGGTCTTGTACTCATAATACATGACTATCTGACTGATCGAAACTTTCGCTATCGCGTCGACGGCACCCGCTCGGCTCCCCACCCCATCGGCGCTGGCGTCCCTCAGGGGTCAGCGCTGGCCCCCGTTCTGTTCTCCCTCTACACGCATGACATTCCACGTCATCCGAAGGTAGAGCTTGCGCTTTTCGCGGACGATACTGCCCTCTTTATAAGAGGGTGGAATCAGTCCATCTCTTTCCGCACGCTTCAACAAGCCCTGCGCCGCTTAGGCGACTGGTTTGAGAAGTGGGCAATCTCGGTCAATCCGGACAAAAGCGCAGCTGTGTGCTTTCACCCCAACAAATGGCCTATCCGGCAGCAGCTCATGCTGCACGATAGGCCCATCCCCTGGGTGAACTCGACCAAGTATCTTGGCGTGACCCTCGATCGTCGACTCACCTTCTCGAGGCACATCCGGACAGTTAGGAATCGAGCGGTTTTCTTTTTAAGCCGACTCGCCCCCCTCCTCAACGATCGTAGTAAGCTATCCCTTAGAAATAAGGTGATATTGTACAAAATTTGCATCCGCCCCGTTATGACCTACGCCTCCGTAGTGTTTGCCCACGCGTCTGGCTTCGACCTGGACAAGCTCCAGGCCGTCCAGAATAGATTTATTCGCAGAGCGGTCGGAGCCAGCTGGTTCCAGCGAAACTCCGACTTGCACTGCGATGTAGAGCTCCCCTCCATTCGGCAGTACTTTAAATTCACTTCGCGCAGATACTTTGATAGGGCCTCCCACCATTCAAATCCTCTAGTCGTTCGCACGGCGGACTACTCAGCAGTAGACGCCGCTGCCCCCCGCCCTCTCCGTAGACGCCCTAGAGACATCTTCGGCGACCCGGACGACCCCATCGCAGTCGCCACGGCGGCTGCGCTGGGGTCGGCCGACCCGACAGCTCCCCGCAACAGGAAGTTTGCAGTTTTTGGTATAGGCGCCGGTTACCAAAGGAACACGATAACAAAACACCGACCTCGCCGGCGAGGTCGAAGACTCCCAGGATCTGTTAGAAGATCGGTTAGATTCTCTCCAAATAGTCAAACAGATAAACCTAATAGGGCTCAAGCGCAAACCCCCTCTGGGTTGCCTGGGCAAATCGACTCCCCCCCCCCGGCGACGGTCCAAGCCGAGGTCCGTACCTTAGTGGTGCCCTTGTGCCAGTCGCCCTTAGCTTTAAATAACTAAAGTCCATTAAGGTCCTGCGCCCTCCGCGCTTGCCTTACGTCCGGTACGCTGTAGAGGCCTCAGTGGCCAACAGCATTAGTCATTCATAAAAAAAAAAAAAAAAAAAAAAAAAAAAAAAAAAAAAAAAAAAAAAAAAAAAAAAAAAAAAAAAAAAAAAAAAAAAAGTTTTTGAAAAGTATTTTACTCAAGTACATAAACGCGCGAGCGCTTCGCAGTGAGTGTGCTGTGTGTGTAAAAAATTTATTAAATAAAAAATTATATATATTATTATATAATGGCCGACACCGCCGTAGCAGCAGAGGCTCCCGCGCCAGCGACTCCCGCGAAGAAGCCGAAGGCGTCCGCAGCAGCCGCAGGCGGCGCCAAGAAACCCAAGGCGAAGCCGACCCACCCGAAGACCTCCGAAATGGTGAACAACGCGATCAAGGAGCTGAAGGAGCGCAGCGGTTCGTCGCTGAAGGCGATCAAGAAATACATCGCGGCCCAGTACAAGGTGGACGCCGAGAAGCTGGCCCCGTTCATCAGGAAGTATCTGAAGAGCGCCGTCGAGTCCGGCGCCCTGATCCAGACGAAGGGAAAGGGAGCTTCGGGCAGTTTCAAGCTCGAATCGAAGTCTTCCTCGGCGAAGAAGCCCGCCGGCGCCGGCGGCAAGGCGTCCGGCAAGTCGTCCGCGAAGGAGAGCGCCTCCACCGCCGCCGCCAAGGCGAAGAAGTCCGCCGCCGCGGCGCCCGCCTCCGGCAGGGGCAGGAAGGCGGCCGCCGCGGCCGCCTCGCCGGCCAAATCGAAGCCCTCCGCCGCCGCCTCGGCGAAGGACAAGAAGGCCGCCGCCGCAGCGAAGAAGAAGCCCGCCGCCGCGAAGAAGGCCGCCGCGCCCGCCAGGGGCAAGAGCGCCGCCGCCCCGAAGGCGAAAAAGACCGCGAAGCCGCCCACCAAGAAGCCGAAGGCGCCCAAGCCGAAGAGGGCCGCCGCCACTCCCAAGTCGAAGGCCGCCGCCGCCACGAAGAAGGCGTCCGCCTCGAAGAAGTGAGCCGCCGTGCAGCAGTGAGTTTTCCGCGTGTGTGCCGTGCTGTGCTTGCTCGCTCGCTCCGTGTGCGTGAACGACGACGACGACGGTGCACGCGAGCTGCGCGCACGCCACGCGCGCGCATCCTCTCCTGCCTGTGTGGGGGCGCGCGGGACGCGCGACACCTCACCTCGCAGCAAAAAGCCCTTTTCAGGGCTAACATATCGTTCGAGAGCGCGTTCATCGCGCTCTGTGTTTCTCTTGAGACGGACCGCAGACAGACAGAAAGACTGGACGGACGACGACGACGCACGCACGCGAACAAACAAAAAACGCGCACGGCGTCGTCGTCCTCCTCCTCCTCCTCCTCCTTCCTCCTGCTGAGCGAGCGCAGCGGGGCCCGCCCGACTGCCCGACTCAACTCGACTCAACTCGACTAGCTAAAACTAACCGAACTAATAAAGAAAATGTAGTTACCCTTACACAATTAATTACAAACACACACACACACAACATACAAACGAATCTCGGATGTCTCTCTCAATGGCTGAACGGAAATTGATGAAATCGACACGCACAGACAGACAGATGTTATTGAATCTGCTCATATTAGCCATACCAAGAGGAATCTATGGATTTACGGACTGTTGTTTGTTTCCATGGGAAATTTAGCCACTGCTTGCTTGCTTCAAAGATTTCTTAAGTGACTCTATGTCGGCTATTTTTTTTTTTTTTTTTTTTTTTTTTTTTTCTTTGGGAATTCTGGCTTTAACAGCCTTAGTAGTTCTCATCGCACGCGGCCGCCCCGATCTTTCGTGGTTTTCAACAGAGGAAGAGTCGGTAGAGTCTGTCGATACTACGATAATTATACTTATACGAACATACGGCTGATACCGAGATGTTTTGTGCAACGCAATCACTGCAATCCTGTTTTCTTCAACACCCCATGTTCCATTCCATGTTGTAAATTTAATAATAATCACGAAAAATATATTATGTAAAATGGCGGGAAATTGATTGTAGTTTTCGACATGATAAACGCATTCCAAATTTTAATGCAGAAAAAAAAAAAAAAACAAAAAAAAAAAAAGAAAAATAGTTTAGGTATATTGTTCGATGTTATTGTTACCTACACTCTTCTATCGCGGTATCAGGGTAGGCGCGGAGGCGCGCGCAACCCAACCCAACGAGACTGATCATCGCGTTAGCGTCTCGACGGAGTGGGGCAAGGGTATATCAATAAATCCGAGCACCCGGTTCGAACAAACACAGTTCGCTCGGTACGTTCACGCACGCCGCGCGGCCGCCGTCGTCTCTCTATCTCGTGTTTTCTGAATTATTCTTAAAGCCTTAACCTAACCATGTCGGGACGCGGTAAAGGTGGCAAAGTGAAGGGAAAGGCAAAGTCCCGTTCTAACCGCGCCGGACTACAGTTCCCGGTGGGTCGTATTCATCGCCTCCTGCGCAACGGCAACTATGCCGAGCGCGTGGGTGCCGGAGCGCCGGTCTACCTCGCAGCCGTGATGGAATATCTCGCCGCTGAGGTGCTCGAGTTGGCCGGCAACGCGGCCAGGGACAACAAGAAGACCAGAATCATCCCGCGTCATCTTCAGCTGGCCATAAGGAACGACGAGGAGCTGAACAAGCTGCTCTCCGGTGTGACCATCGCGCAGGGCGGTGTGCTCCCCAACATTCAGGCCGTTCTCCTGCCCAAGAAGACCGAGAAGAAAGCTTAAGGCGTGGACGAGCACTCGCCTTTCGTGTGTGTTTGTTGTTCGCTTTCGCTGCTCTTCTACGCGAGATCGCAAAAAGGCCCTTTTCAGGGCCACAATATCACTCTTGCCATTCACAAACGAATGAATGTTTCATTGATTGAACGGACACACAACGGCATTTATTATTTATTTATTTTCTCTATCTTCTCATCATAATTTATGTAGGTACATTATACCCTACGACAATTCAATACAATACAAAATACTCTGTACAAGTATGCAAAAACTCTTTATTGACACCAAATACAAATAAATCTAAACTGAACATTCAAAAATAAAGGCGCAATTAGCGGTCTTATCTCGCTGAAGAGCGATCACTTCCATATATAAAACCTTTGGATTTGATTGAATGAAAACATTATGATTTAGTGCTAATAATAATCATTAAGGTTGAATAAACTTACTAATTTGAGAATTTTAATAAACTACATACTAATACCAACGCATAAATAATTACTCTATGTACAATAGAAAAACAAATAAATTACCCAGTCATAAACGAAGTACGGCTTCAGTAGTGAAGGACGATGCATAAAAGCCAGAACTATGCACCGGATTCATAAGCTGTCTGTTTTCTGAATTTAGTAGTTTGAGAATCGAATCTATAAATACAATATATTATTATTATACGTACATATTTTTTTTTTTTTTTTAAATTGTAACTCTAGGTAGAGGTAGTCATACGCGCGAGTGAGAGTGAGAGAATGTTTTCCGTCCCTGTCTAATGCGCGACAGACAGACAGCTCGCGGTGGCTCGGGCGAGAGCACGGTCCGGTTTCTCTCAAAAGCGGATTCCATCCCGCCGCAGTTTTTAATCGCTCGCTGTCAGCCGACGAGTTCAGTGCACTAGAGCAATACCGTTTCAGCAAAGCAAGCAAGCAAGCAAGCATCCAACAATGCCGCCCAAGACAAGCGGAAAGGCCGCCAAGAAGTCCGGCAAGGCGCAGAAGAACATCTCCAAGACAGATAAGAAAAAGAAGAAGCACAAGAGGAAGGAGAGCTACGCCATTTACATCTACAAGGTGCTCAAGCAGGTCCACCCGGACACCGGCATCTCCAGCAAGGCCATGTCCATCATGAACTCGTTCGTGAACGACATCTTCGAGCGCATCGCCGCCGAGGCGTCCCGTCTCGCTCACTACAACAAGCGCAGCACGATCACATCGAGGGAGGTGCAGACTTCCGTGAGGCTCCTGCTGCCCGGCGAGCTGGCCAAGCACGCCGTCAGCGAGGGCACCAAGGCCGTCACCAAGTACACCAGCTCCAAGTGATGAGATCGATCGATCGATGTCGCACAAAGACAAAAAGGCCCTTTTCAGGGCCACAAAATGATTCATAAATACTATGTTTCGCAATGCGATCATATTATAATGTTTCACCTGAATGAACATTGACACGACAGACACACACACACTCACATTTTTATGTACCTACCTGCCGCCTGCCTGTAATTTCGAAAATGCATTAATTACATTACGAAACCTAAGTCTTAAGCTGTTAGTAATAATTATGAGTACCTATAATACAATAAAACTTTACTTTTAAGACACGATTTACCAAGTATACAACCAGCTCCAAGCTAGATCGGCGTCGCTCGCGGGCGCGCAGCAGCTCTGCCGCGATCGTCTAGTATAATAATAATAATAATAATAATACCTAATGAAAAAGGCTAGTATAAATAATCGCCCGTCTCATGAAGACACGATTTGTTGCATTTTTTTTTTTTTTTTTTTTTTTTTTCGCTCAGTTTGCAAGCCAGTTACATTTTAATTTTGTCCACACAGACAGACAGACAGACAGATCTATCCGACCTCGTGTGCGGAGCTGTGCGCGCGTGCAAGCGAGAGGCCCGATCGCGACTCTACCGTATTCTCCACCGTTTTTATAAATAAAGCGCTACATGTTGCTTATTTTTTAACAGTCGTGCGCTGATCGTCGCAGTCGTCGCTCGCTCGTACGTGCGTCCGCGTAAACAGTTGCTTGCTCCTCTCATTGTGTGAAAAGAGTGTGTGTGTGTGTGTGTGTTTGTAAAATGGCACGTACCAAGCAGACCGCTCGTAAATCCACCGGCGGTAAGGCGCCGCGTAAACAGCTCGCCACCAAAGCTGCGCGCAAGAGCGCCCCCGCAACGGGCGGCGTGAAGAAGCCCCATCGCTACAGGCCCGGCACCGTAGCCCTCCGTGAGATCCGTCGCTACCAGAAGAGTACCGAGCTGCTGATCCGCAAGCTGCCGTTCCAGCGTCTCGTGCGCGAAATCGCACAGGACTTCAAGACCGATCTCCGTTTCCAGAGCTCTGCCGTTATGGCGCTTCAGGAGGCCAGCGAAGCGTACCTGGTCGGTCTCTTTGAAGACACCAACCTGTGCGCGATCCACGCCAAGCGCGTGACCATCATGCCCAAGGATATACAGTTGGCGCGAAGAATCCGCGGCGAGCGCGCCTAAGAAGGTTGCGTCCGTCGGCTCTCCTCCGATTCAAATGCAAAAAGGCCCTTTTCAGGGCCACATAAGTTTCGTTATTTAAAAATAAATATAATGTTTCATGACGACGATACCTACACGCATGCACGCACGATAGATTATCCTACTATATAATATTATAAACGCGAACGCGTTTGTATGTATGGATGGACGTATGTTTGTTACTCTTTCACGCCAGAACGGCTGAACAGATCTGGATGAAATTTGGCACAGAGATAGATTATAGTCTAGAATAGCACATAGGATACTTTTTAACCGCGGGTGAGACCGCAGGGCGCAGCTAGTTTATTAATAATTGGTACTTAAGCACCTACCTACCTACCTACCTACCTATCTATCTATCTGTCTGTCTAGTTTACTTACTTAGACTGAGACTTAATTAACGCACGCATCTAAAAGTAGTAGAACCGTTCTAAGCAGCATGACCATCCAATATAATATAACGTTATGTGACAACTCTGTCAACGTTATACGTGATTGATTGATGGCATAATTTTTTTTTTTTTTTTTTTTATACACACACACACACACGGAGTGTAATACAACACCCACACTTCGCCGGACGATATTCAGTCGAACAGAACGGGGAGATGGGGGGGGGGGGGGGGGACAGCCCCCCCGCCCTTCACGTCTCGCGCGCGCGCGCGCGACTCTATCGCTAGAGTGTTCGAGAGCATAAATAAAGAGCAATGCTCAAAAAGCTTCCTCCAGTCGCAGTCGAGATAGTGCTCCTGACCGTCGTGCCGCGCAGTCGTCTCTTTCCGTTTTTTTTTCCGCTTCACGGAAATTTCCGTTATAGTTTTTTTTAAATTCAGTGCCCGCTCAGGATCCTTCAGATAGGAGTCCCACGCATCAGCGTAGCGGACTGCAGGTCAGTTAGTGTGCATTAGAGTGACTAAGTGCTTACCGCCGTCCGATTCTGTTCACAGAGCCGCTCGGTGAATCAGTTACGAGTCGCGTAGTGACGTCACCGTGCGTCGAGTGTGTTCTCGAGTCCGGCACCGGGGCGCCTTATCCGTGTAGTGTGTTTAGTTTCGCATACTACACGCGATTCGAGTGACCTAAGTGCGGGACTCGCGCCAAAGCTGGGCCGGCGGGCCCGACCGCCGCCCGCTCACCTCTCCTCACGTCTATCAAATCCACAATTGTGGTCGACGGTGGACACGCATAACGGTGCCAACGAAGCCGATCGCTGTTAGGAGCGTGGACCCGGAGCGCTCGTTTTTCCCTGCTCAGGGAAAAACGGAATCCGGTTGGACTTGGCACCACCGGCCTTGGGGTCGCCCCTCGCCGACGCCAAGTATCTCCCTCCCACCCTTCCGCCTCCCCTCCGATTCCTCGGGTGCGTGTTTGGCTCGGACGGCCGGTTCGCCGGAGTCCCTGTCTCTCCCCCGGGGCAGCTAGGGCCCTGTGTTAGGTACTCACCAACTGCACAATAAGACTGGCAGTTGGCACACATTAGGGAACGAATTAGGCACACACCACCCTGCCTAAACCCGGCAGGGTGATGCCCGCGGCCCGCACCCAGCCGGGGACCTCCTCCCCCGGCGATCGCGATTTATTCGCGACGATGGGGCCGGAAGTGGACTTCGGGGCGGCACTTGCCGCCCTAGGTACCTCCATCCGGGCCCATCTGCGCGCCAACCCGAGCTCCCTTCAGGAGTTCGTAACGGATCCTATAAGGTTTGCAGCCTCTCTGCAAGCCAAGGCCCCTAAGGCCAAGCCTTCCCCCGCCCGCGCCCCTAAGGCCAAGCCTTCCCCCGCCCGCGCCCCTAAGGCAAAGTCCCCCCCCGCCCGCGCCCCTCAGGCCGCCGGGAAGAAATCCGCTGCCCCTGCCCCGGCCCCTAAGGCCACCATTAAGTTGGCGCCCTCCCTCAGAGGGCTGCCGGCCGCCCCGACTCCCGCCGCCGCCGCCGCTAAGAGCCGGTCGCCCGCGGCAAAGCGTTCCCCAGGCGTGGCACGCTCCAGCCGCGTGCGATCGCGTACGGTGGCGCCGCGCTCGCGTTCTCGTTCTCGCTCGCCGCGACTGACCCTGACGGTCGGTTCCAATCACACCTCCACGGAGGAGATGGAAACCGTCAGCGGAGGCGACGACGGCTTCACCGTCGTCGCCAACAAGGGGACGAAGCGGCCCGCTTCCGCCGCCGGCTCCCCTCCGCCCCCGCTAAAGGCCGCATGCCCGACTGCATGCCCCTCTCTCCCGCCCACCGCCATGGACGCGCCTCCCGCGCCCAGGGTGGGCAAGCCCCCCCGCCCCTTCGTGGTTCGGGACCGCCACCGCTGGCAGGAGGTGGTCGCAATCCTCACGGCCAGTAGCGTGACGTTCTCCGGCAAGAGTCATGCTGACGGCATCTCCGTCACAGTCCCCACGTCTGACGACTATCGTCAGGCCACCCGCTCCCTTAGGGAACACCAGATCCAATTCCACGCGTATCCGCTGGAAGAGGAGAAGGTACTCCGCGTTGTACTTCGCGGTATCCCTAAGGAGATCGACACGGAGCTCGTCCGTGACGATCTCCTAGCCCAAGGCCTCCCGGTCCAGCAGGTCCATCGGATGACCAATGGACGGACGAAGGCCCCGATCGACCTTGTGCTGGTCATCCTCGACCGCACGGAGGAGGGGAAGGGGATCTTTCGCATCGAAAGAGTCCTCAACCTCTCCGGCCTGAAAGTCGAGGCTCCCAGGCGGAGAGGCATACCCGGGCAGTGCCACCGCTGCCAACTCTACGGGCACGCCGCCCGCTTCTGCGAAGCGGCGTACCGTTGCGTCAAGTGCGCGGGCGAGCACAGCACCGCGCTGTGCAAGCGGGTCAAGGGGGATCCTAATCCTCCCAGCTGCGTGCTCTGCGGGACTCAGGGGCACACCGCGAACTATCGCGGTTGCCCCAAAGCCCCGAGGGCTGCGGCCGGGGCGAAGAGGACCCCTGCGCCCCGTCGCCCAACCCGTCCCCATGGCATCAGCGCCAAGATCCCTGCGCCGAAGTTCGTCGACGCTCCCCTACCCGCCACCAATGCTTGGACCAGGCCCTCGTCCCTGGTCCAACCGAAGGTGGCCCCAGCTCCGGCCAGCAGCGCCCGCGCGCCTGCCCAGAGCCGTCCAACCCCCCCGCCCTCACCCTTCAAACCCGCCCAGGGCCCCTATGGCCTGAAGGCGGATCTGCTCTTGCTGGCAGAGATAGCCTCGGCATTCGACCTCGACGAGGTCCGTGCCGTAGCCCAGGAGGTCCGCGAGCATCCTGATGCCCTATTGGACATCATGATGACTCACGGCAACCTCTTCAGCGCTATGAAGCGCTTCGCCCCCCGCGTCCTCTCCCAATAACCTTAATGGATTGCACACCCACTAAGGTTAAGCCCCATTCATTGGCGTTGGCGTGGTTTAATGCCAACGGCATCCACACCGATGCCAGAGATCAGCGGGATCTCATCCACCACTTTCTAACGACCCATCAGGTCGACATCATGTTGATCAACGAGACCTTTCTGAAACCAAGCAAGAGGAACCCCAGGGTTGCAAACTACTTGATGGTTCGTAATGACAGACTCGCCGCCCCCCTGGGCGGTACTCTGATCTATTACAAAAGGTCTCTGCACTGCACACCCATACCCACTCCCCCGTTAGTCAATCTGGAAGCTTCCTGTTGCCGTCTTGCGATGACCGGTCATCAGTCCATCATAATAGCGTCTTGTTACCACTCGGGTAGCAAGACTCTCCTCAAAGAGGACCTCGAAGCGCTTCTCGCTCTCGGTAGCTCGGTCATTCTGGCCGGCGACTTTAACGGCAAGCACGTGATGTGGGGCTGCAACGCGAATAACCGGAATGGGCACCTTCTGTACTCATTCTCGGATACGCTAAATTTTGATATCATCCCCCCCAGCTCCCCGACTTACTTTAGCAGTAATCTCAACTACAGGCCGGACATTCTCGACCTAGCACTCCTAAAGGGCGTAACACTCCAGTTGCGTTCTTTGGAGGTGCTACACGAGCTTGACTCGGACCATAGGCCAGTTCTGATGCTGCTGGGTCCCGACCCGAGCAACAGAACTCCGCCGACCAAGACCGTGGTGAACTGGGAGCTCTTGGGCGAAAGCCTAAAAGCTACCAGTTCACCCGATTTAGATAGAATACCAGACGATATCGCGACCCCCGACGATATCGCTCTCTCCATAGACGCTCTCAACAGCCACCTTCGTAAAGCCGTTGGCGAAGCCTCGAAGCAGGTCCCAGCCGAGGGCGACCAACGCTGGGCCCTGCCCGAGGATGCGAGGGAGCTGTTGAGAGCGAAACACGCGGCCACTAGGGCATACGACTGGTGTCGCACCGAAGAGAACAGAGCCACTCTGCGGTATTACGAGCGTGCCGTAAAGAACCGCATGAGTGAACTCCGCAATCAGAGGTGGGACACCCTGCTCTCGGAGATCAGACCATCTCACCAGGCATACTGGAAGATGGTAAGATCGCTGAAGGGCAGCAAGTCATCCAATATTCCCCCCCTGTCTCGTCCGAACGACACGCTTGCCTTCGAGGACGACGAAAAGGCCGAGTGCCTTGCCGAAAGCCTCGAAAGGCAATGCAGCCCTAGTCTCGAGCGCGTCGACCCCGACCACCTAGATATGGTGGAAGAGGAAGTCGCCGAGTTCACAGCCCGTCCCGCCCTCGAACCCACAGAGCCGGTCTCTGTGTCGGAGGTAGAGTCGATCATCAAGGGTCTCCAAACCAAGAAGGCCCCAGGTGCAGACGGCGTCAGCAATAGAGTGATTAAGCACTTCCCCGTCTTCCTGATCAACCTCCTCGTCAGCATCTTCAATGCCGCCTTGGCC
Source organism: Peribatodes rhomboidaria (assembly GCA_911728515.1). Lineage (NCBI taxonomy): Eukaryota > Metazoa > Arthropoda > Insecta > Lepidoptera > Geometridae > Peribatodes > Peribatodes rhomboidaria. The sequence continues at coordinate 6,774,266 of OU452192.1, forward strand.
AACTGCACCTTCCCCGACGCTTGGAAGTCTGCCGACGTCATCGGCATTCACAAGCCCGGCAAGAAGGCGTCAGAGCCCTCTAGCTACCGCCCCATCAGTCTCCTCAGTACCTTAGGTAAGATTTACGAGCGCATCCTTCTGAAGCGTATTTGGTCCCACATCCGAGATAACAATCTCCTCCCCGACGAGCAGTTCGGCTTTCGAGCCAGACACTCGTGCGTCCAGCAGGTGCACCGCATCACGGAGCACATCCTAGAGGGTTTCAATCGGAAACCCTACCACGGCTTCACCCAGGTCACGCCCAAATGTCAGTCCACCCTTGCGGTGTTCCTCGACGTAGCGAAAGCGTTCGATAAAGTCTGGCACAGCGGGCTGGTATACAAGTTATACCAGCTCGGGTTCCCGGATGGTCTTGTACTCATAATACATGACTATCTGACTGATCGAAACTTTCGCTATCGCGTCGACGGCACCCGCTCGGCTCCCCACCCCATCGGCGCTGGCGTCCCTCAGGGGTCAGCGCTGGCCCCCGTTCTGTTCTCCCTCTACACGCATGACATTCCACGTCATCCGAAGGTAGAGCTTGCGCTTTTCGCGGACGATACTGCCCTCTTTATAAGAGGGTGGAATCAGTCCATCTCTTTCCGCACGCTTCAACAAGCCCTGCGCCGCTTAGGCGACTGGTTTGAGAAGTGGGCAATCTCGGTCAATCCGGACAAAAGCGCAGCTGTGTGCTTTCACCCCAACAAATGGCCTATCCGGCAGCAGCTCATGCTGCACGATAGGCCCATCCCCTGGGTGAACTCGACCAAGTATCTTGGCGTGACCCTCGATCGTCGACTCACCTTCTCGAGGCACATCCGGACAGTTAGGAATCGAGCGGTTTTCTTTTTAAGCCGACTCGCCCCCCTCCTCAACGATCGTAGTAAGCTATCCCTTAGAAATAAGGTGATATTGTACAAAATTTGCATCCGCCCCGTTATGACCTACGCCTCCGTAGTGTTTGCCCACGCGTCTGGCTTCGACCTGGACAAGCTCCAGGCCGTCCAGAATAGATTTATTCGCAGAGCGGTCGGAGCCAGCTGGTTCCAGCGAAACTCCGACTTGCACTGCGATGTAGAGCTCCCCTCCATTCGGCAGTACTTTAAATTCACTTCGCGCAGATACTTTGATAGGGCCTCCCACCATTCAAATCCTCTAGTCGTTCGCACGGCGGACTACTCAGCAGTAGACACCGCTGCCCCCCGCCCTCTCCGTAGACGCCCTAGAGACATCTTCGGCGACCCGGACGACCCCATCGCAGTCGCCACGGCGGCTGCGCTGGGGTCGGCCGACCCGACAGCTCCCCGCAACAGGAAGTTTGCAGTTTTTGGTATAGGCGCCGGTTACCAAAGGAACACGATAACAAAACACCGACCTCGCCGGCGAGGTCGAAGACTCCCAGGATCTGTTAGAAGATCGGTTAGATTCTCTCCAAATAGTCAAACAGATAAACCTAATAGGGCTCAAGCGCAAACCCCCTCTGGGTTGCCTGGGCAAATCGACTCCCCCCCCCCGGCGACGGTCCAAGCCGAGGTCCGTACCTTAGTGGTGCCCTTGTGCCAGTCGCCCTTAGCTTTAAATAACTAAAGTCTATTAAGGTCCTGCGCCCTCCGCGCTTGCCTTACGTCCGGTACGCTGTAGAGGCCTCAGTGGCCAACAGCATTAGTCATTCATAAAAAAAAAAAAAAAAAAAAAAAAGCTTCCAGTCGTTCGCTCGCCGTCAACACTCGCGGCCGCTACGGTGTTCAGTTTTGTTATTATCCACTCTTACTAACTAGTTTTTGCTCAAGATGACCGGTCGCGGCAAGGGAGGAAAAGGTCTGGGGAAAGGTGGAGCCAAGCGTCACAGGAAAGTGCTTCGTGATAACATCCAGGGAATCACGAAGCCCGCCATCCGTCGTCTGGCGCGCAGGGGCGGCGTGAAGCGTATCTCCGGTCTGATCTACGAGGAGACCAGAGGCGTGCTGAAGGTGTTCCTCGAGAACGTGATCCGCGACGCCGTCACCTACACTGAGCACGCGAAGAGGAAGACCGTCACCGCCATGGATGTGGTCTACGCTCTCAAACGCCAGGGCCGCACTCTCTACGGTTTCGGAGGTTAAGCCGACGGACGGACGGACGGACGAACGAACAGGGTCGCTTGCGACCTCCTTCGTGTATCATGAAAAAAGGCCCTTTTCAGGGCCGCATAAGTTTCTATGTATAATTTTTAAAGAGAAAAAGAATACGATTATGTTTCGCAAAACGAACGCTTGACACAACACTTGGTTGCTTTCCTGCCTACCTACCCTACCCTACCCTACCCTACCTACCTACCTACCTACCTACCTACCTACTTACTTACTTACTTCGACAAACAATATATAAATAAAAATACTACGTTGCATACGTGTACCTACCTACTTATATATGGTACTTATTACTTTATTATTTAAAAAAAAAAAAAAAAAACAGCAATAGGTAAATAGCACTTTTAATGTACCCCAAAACTTATTACGAGTTACTAAACAATAAAATATTTAAATAGTTAACATACTTAATATAGTACAATCGGAACCGTAGAGCAGCGTTCGGTTATAATATTTGCACGGGTGAGCTTTGTGCTGTCTGTCACTTGTAGTTAGTTAGGTTAGGTTAGGTCAGGCTAGGTTAGGTTAGGTTATGAAATTTTTTCGATCACTATATTCTAGAGGTGTGTTCCTGAGATGGGTTCGATTGAACGACGTCCAGCTCGAAGGCAAGGCTTCGCGCGGTTCAGTCAGTCGGTTTGGAAGGAAACTGGTGTAGAGCTGTTTTACGAGCACCAAAATATCGGTCGTTTTATACGATTAAAACATTGAAAATTGCCAAATTTTTCTCTTATATAATGAAAACGATATCTTTGTCGTTTGTTTATCGAATAAAACTAGTCGGAACAGTTGGTTTTATAGAGAAAATTGAATTTTAAACATGACCCATCACTCTCGGTGTCGAGAGTGGCGCGATTAAAACGATTCAGCACTCCAGGCGACCACCTGAGCCGCCGGAGAGTCGGATAGGCGCCTGGCCACGTTCAAAAAGTATCACGGAAAACGCTCCGTTGGCGTGGTATAGTATTAAAATACAGAAAAAAGGTTATTTAATGAGAGCGATGTTAGTGAAAACTCACGAACGTTGTTGCGAGAAATCGTCTCTAGACAGTGGTGCCCTCTTTCCGGTAAAGCGGTCAATCTATACACCCGCCAACGTAGGTTTTTGAAAAGTATTTTACTCAAGTACATAAACGCGCGAGCGCTTCGCAGTGAGTGTGCTGTGTGTGTAAAAAATTTATTAAATAAAAAATTATATATATTATTATATAATGGCCGACACCGCCGTAGCAGCAGAGGCTCCCGCGCCAGCGACTCCCGCGAAGAAGCCGAAGGCGTCCGCAGCAGCCGCAGGCGGCGCCAAGAAACCCAAGGCGAAGCCGACCCACCCGAAGACCTCCGAAATGGTGAACAACGCGATCAAGGAGCTGAAGGAGCGCAGCGGTTCGTCGCTGAAGGCGATCAAGAAATACATCGCGGCCCAGTACAAGGTGGACGCCGAGAAGCTGGCCCCGTTCATCAGGAAGTATCTGAAGAGCGCCGTCGAGTCCGGCGCCCTGATCCAGACGAAGGGAAAGGGAGCTTCGGGCAGTTTCAAGCTCGAATCGAAGTCTTCCTCGGCGAAGAAGCCCGCCGGCGCCGGCGGCAAGGCGTCCGGCAAGTCGTCCGCGAAGGAGAGCGCCTCCACCGCCGCCGCCAAGGCGAAGAAGTCCGCCGCCGCGGCGCCCGCCTCCGGCAGGGGCAGGAAGGCGGCCGCCGCGGCCGCCTCGCCGGCCAAATCGAAGCCCTCCGCCGCCGCCTCGGCGAAGGACAAGAAGGCCGCCGCCGCAGCGAAGAAGAAGCCCGCCGCCGCGAAGAAGGCCGCCGCGCCCGCCAGGGGCAAGAGCGCCGCCGCCCCGAAGGCGAAAAAGACCGCGAAGCCGCCCACCAAGAAGCCGAAGGCGCCCAAGCCGAAGAGGGCCGCCGCCACTCCCAAGTCGAAGGCCGCCGCCGCCACGAAGAAGGCGTCCGCCTCGAAGAAGTGAGCCGCCGTGCAGCAGTGAGTTTTCCGCGTGTGTGCCGTGCTGTGCTTGCTCGCTCGCTCCGTGTGCGTGAACGACGACGACGACGGTGCACGCGAGCTGCGCGCACGCCACGCGCGCGCATCCTCTCCTGCCTGTGTGGGGGCGCGCGGGACGCGCGACACCTCACCTCGCAGCAAAAAGCCCTTTTCAGGGCTAACATATCGTTCGAGAGCGCGTTCATCGCGCTCTGTGTTTCTCTTGAGACGGACCGCAGACAGACAGAAAGACTGGACGGACGACGACGACGCACGCACGCGAACAAACAAAAAACGCGCACGGCGTCGTCGTCCTCCTCCTCCTCCTCCTCCTTCCTCCTGCTGAGCGAGCGCAGCGGGGCCCGCCCGACTGCCCGACTCAACTCGACTCAACTCGACTAGCTAAAACTAACCGAACTAATAAAGAAAATGTAGTTACCCTTACACAATTAATTACAAACACACACACACACAACATACAAACGAATCTCGGATGTCTCTCTCAATGGCTGAACGGAAATTGATGAAATCGACACGCACAGACAGACAGATGTTATTGAATCTGCTCATATTAGCCATACCAAGAGGAATCTATGGATTTACGGACTGTTGTTTGTTTCCATGGGAAATTTAGCCACTGCTTGCTTGCTTCAAAGATTTCTTAAGTGACTCTATGTCGGCTATTTTTTTTTTTTTTTTTTTTTTTTTTTTTTCTTTGGGAATTCTGGCTTTAACAGCCTTAGTAGTTCTCATCGCACGCGGCCGCCCCGATCTTTCGTGGTTTTCAACAGAGGAAGAGTCGGTAGAGTCTGTCGATACTACGATAATTATACTTATACGAACATACGGCTGATACCGAGATGTTTTGTGCAACGCAATCACTGCAATCCTGTTTTCTTCAACACCCCATGTTCCATTCCATGTTGTAAATTTAATAATAATCACGAAAAATATATTATGTAAAATGGCGGGAAATTGATTGTAGTTTTCGACATGATAAACGCATTCCAAATTTTAATGCAGAAAAAAAAAAAAAAACAAAAAAAAAAAAAGAAAAATAGTTTAGGTATATTGTTCGATGTTATTGTTACCTACACTCTTCTATCGCGGTATCAGGGTAGGCGCGGAGGCGCGCGCAACCCAACCCAACGAGACTGATCATCGCGTTAGCGTCTCGACGGAGTGGGGCAAGGGTATATCAATAAATCCGAGCACCCGGTTCGAACAGTCATAGTGCTCCTGACCGTCGTGCCGCGCAGTCGTCTCTTTCCGTTTTTTTCCGCTTCACGGAAATTTCCGTTATAGTTTTTTTAAATTCAGTGCCCGCTCAGGATCCTTCAGATAGGAGTCCCACGCATCAGCGTAGCGGACTGCAGGTCAGTTAGTGTGCATTAGAGTGACTAAGTGCTTACCGCCGTCCGATTCTGTTCACAGAGCCGCTCGGTGAATCAGTTACGAGTCGCGTAGTGACGTCACCGTGCGTCGAGTGTGTTCTCGAGTCCGGCACCGGGGCGCCTTATCCGTGTAGTGTGTTTAGTTTCGCATACTACACGCGATTCGAGTGACCTAAGTGCGGGACTCGCGCCAAAGCTGGGCCGGCGGGCCCGACCGCCGCCCGCTCACCTCTCCTCACGTCTATCAAATCCACAATTGTGGTCGACGGTGGACACGCATAACGGTGCCAACGAAGCCGATCGCTGTTAGGAGCGTGGACCCGGAGCGCTCGTTTTTCCCTGCTCAGGGAAAAACGGAATCCGGTTGGACTTGGCACCACCGGCCTTGGGGTCGCCCCTCGCCGACGCCAAGTATCTCCCTCCCACCCTTCCGCCTCCCCTCCGATTCCTCGGGTGCGTGTTTGGCTCGGACGGCCGGTTCGCCGGAGTCCCTGTCTCTCCCCCGGGGCAGCTAGGGCCCTGTGTTAGGTACTCACCAACTGCACAATAAGACTGGCAGTTGGCACACATTAGGGAACGAATTAGGCACACACCACCCTGCCTAAACCCGGCAGGGTGATGCCCGCGGCCCGCACCCAGCCGGGGACCTCCTCCCCCGGCGATCGCGATTTATTCGCGACGATGGGGCCGGAAGTGGACTTCGGGGCGGCACTTGCCGCCCTAGGTACCTCCATCCGGGCCCATCTGCGCGCCAACCCGAGCTCCCTTCAGGAGTTCGTAACGGATCCTATAAGGTTTGCAGCCTCTCTGCAAGCCAAGGCCCCTAAGGCCAAGCCTTCCCCCGCCCGCGCCCCTAAGGCCAAGCCTTCCCCCGCCCGCGCCCCTAAGGCAAAGTCCCCCCCCGCCCGCGCCCCTCAGGCCGCCGGGAAGAAATCCGCTGCCCCGGCCCCTAAGGCCACCATTAAGTTGGCGCCCTCCCTCAGAGGGCTGCCGGCCGCCCCGACTCCCGCCGCCGCCGCCGCTAAGAGCCGGTCGCCCGCGGCAAAGCGTTCCCCAGGCGTGGCACGCTCCAGCCGCGTGCGATCGCGTACGGTGGCGCCGCGCTCGCGTTCTCGTTCTCGCTCGCCGCGACTGACCCTGACGGTCGGTTCCAATCACACCTCCACGGAGGAGATGGAAACCGTCAGCGGAGGCGACGACGGCTTCACCGTCGTCGCCAACAAGGGGACGAAGCGGCCCGCTTCCGCCGCCGGCTCCCCTCCGCCCCCGTTAAAGGCCGCATGCCCGACTGCATGCCCCTCTCTCCCGCCCACCGCCATGGACGCGCCTCCCGCGCCCAGGGTGGGCAAGCCCCCCCGCCCCTTCGTGGTTCGGGACCGCCACCGCTGGCAGGAGGTGGTCGCAATCCTCACGGCCAGTAGCGTGACGTTCTCCGGCAAGAGTCATGCTGACGGCATCTCCGTCACAGTCCCCACGTCTGACGACTATCGTCAGGCCACCCGCTCCCTTAGGGAACACCAGATCCAATTCCACGCGTATCCGCTGGAAGAGGAGAAGGTACTCCGCGTTGTACTTCGCGGTATCCCTAAGGAGATCGACACGGAGCTCGTCCGTGACGATCTCCTAGCCCAAGGCCTCCCGGTCCAGCAGGTCCATCGGATGACCAATGGACGGACGAAGGCCCCGATCGACCTTGTGCTGGTCATCCTCGACCGCACGGAGGAGGGGAAGGGGATCTTTCGCATCGAAAGAGTCCTCAACCTCTCCGGCCTGAAAGTCGAGGCTCCCAGGCGGAGAGGCATACCCGGGCAGTGCCACCGCTGCCAACTCTACGGGCACGCCGCCCGCTTCTGCGAAGCGGCGTACCGTTGCGTCAAGTGCGCGGGCGAGCACAGCACCGCGCTGTGCAAGCGGGTCAAGGGGGATCCTAATCCTCCTAGTTGCGTGCTCTGCGGGACTCAGGGGCACACCGCGAACTATCGTGGTTGCCCCAAAGCCCCAAAGGCTGCGGCCGGGGCGAAGAGGACCCCTGCGCCCCGTCGCCCAACCCGTCCCCATGGCGTCAGCGCCAAGACCCCTGCGCCGAAGTTCATCGACGCTCCCCTACCCGCCACCAATGCTTGGACCAGGCCCTCGTCCCTGGTCCAACCGAAGGCGGCCCCAGCTCCGGCCAGCAGCGCCCGCGCGCCTGCCCAGAGCCGTCCAACCCCCCCGCCCTCACCCTTCAAACCCGCCCAGGGCCCCTATGGCCTGAAGGCGGATCTGCTCTTGCTGGCAGAGATAGCCTCGGCATTCGACCTCGACGAGGTCCGTGCCGTAGCCCAGGAGGTCCGCGAGCATCCTGATGCCCTATTGGACATCATGATGACTCACGGCAACCTCTTCAGCGCTATGAAGCGCTTCGCCCCCCGCGTCCTCTCCCAATAACCTTAATGGATTGCACACCCACTAAGGTTAAGCCCCATTCATTGGCGTTGGCGTGGTTTAATGCCAACGGCATCCACACCGATGCCAGAGATCAGCGGGATCTCATCCACCACTTTCTAACGACCCATCAGGTCGACATCATGTTGATCAACGAGACCTTTCTGAAACCAAGCAAGAGGAACCCCAGGGTTGCAAACTACTTGATGGTTCGTAATGACAGACTCGCCGCCCCCCTGGGCGGTACTCTGATCTATTACAAAAGGTCTCTGCACTGCACACCCATACCCACTCCCCCGTTAGTCAATCTGGAAGCTTCCTGTTGCCGTCTTGCGATGACCGGTCATCAGTCCATCATAATAGCGTCTTGTTACCACTCGGGTAGCAAGACTCTCCTCAAAGAGGACCTCGAAGCGCTTCTCGCTCTCGGTAGCTCGGTCATTCTGGCCGGCGACTTTAACGGCAAGCACGTGATGTGGGGCTGCAACGCGAACAACCGGAATGGGCACCTTCTGTACTCATTCTCGGATACGCTAAATTTTGATATCATCCCCCCCAGCTCCCCGACTTACTTTAGCAGTAATCTCAACTACAGGCCGGACATTCTCGACCTAGCACTCCTAAAGGGCGTAACACTCCAGTTGCGTTCTTTGGAGGTGCTACACGAGCTTGACTCGGACCATAGGCCAGTTCTGATGCTGCTGGGTCCCGACCCGAGCAACAGAACTCCGCCGACAAAGACCGTGGTGAACTGGGAGCTCTTGGGCGAAAGCCTAAAAGCTACCAGTTCACCCGATTTAGATAGAATACCAGACGATATCGCGACCCCCGACGATATCGCTCTTTCCATAGACGCTCTCAACAGTCACCTTCGTAAAGCCGTTGGCGAAGCCTCGAAGCAGGTCCCAGCCGAGGGCGACCAACGCTGGGCCCTGCCCGAGGATGCGAGGGAGCTGTTGAGAGCGAAACACGAGGCCACTAGGGCATACGACTGGTGTCGCACCGAAGAGAACAGAGCCACTCTGCGGTATTACGAGCGTGCCGTAAAGAACCGCATGAGTGAACTCCGCAATCAGAGGTGGGACACCCTGCTCTCGGAGATCAGACCATCTCACCAGGCATACTGGAAGATGGTAAGATCGCTGAAGGGCAGCAAGTCATCCAATATTCCCCCCCTGTCTCGTCCGAACGACACGCTTGCCTTCGAGGACGACGAAAAGGCCGAGTGCCTTGCCGAAAGCCTCGAAAGGCAATGCAGCCCCAGTCTCGAGCGCGTCGACCCCGACCACCTAGATATGGTGGAAGAGGAAGTCGCCGAGTTCACAGCCCGTCCCGCCCTCGAACCCACAGAGCCGGTCTCTGTGTCGGAGGTAGAGTCGATCATCAAGGGTCTCCAAACCAAGAAGGCCCCAGGTGCAGACGGCGTCAGCAATAGAGTGATTAAGCACTTCCCCGTCTTTCTGATCAACCTCCTCGTCAGCATCTTCAATGCCGCCTTGGCCAACTGCACCTTCCCCGACGCTTGGAAGTCTGCCGACGTCATCGGCATTCACAAGCCCGGCAAGAAGGCGTCAGAGCCCTCTAGCTACCGCCCCATCAGTCTCCTCAGTACCTTAGGTAAGATTTACGAGCGCATCCTTCTGAAGCGTATTTGGTCCCACATCCGAGATAACAATCTCCTCCCCGACGAGCAGTTCGGCTTTCGAGCCAGACACTCGTGCGTCCAGCAGGTGCACCGCATCACGGAGCACATCCTAGAGGGTTTCAATCGGAAACCCTACCACGGCTTCACCCAGGTCACGCCCAAATGTCAGTCCACCCTTGCGGTGTTCCTCGACGTGGCGAAAGCGTTCGATAAAGTCTGGCACAGCGGGCTGGTATACAAGTTATACCAGCTCGGGTTCCCGGATGGTCTTGTACTCATAATACATGACTATCTGACTGGTCGAAACTTTCGCTATCGCGTCGACGGCACCCGCTCGGCTCCCCACCCCATCGGCGCTGGCGTCCCTCAGGGGTCAGCGCTGGCCCCCGTTCTGTTCTCCCTCTACACGCATGACATTCCACGTCATCCGAAGGTAGAGCTTGCGCTTTTCGCGGACGATACTGCCCTCTTTATAAGAGGGTGGAATCAGTCCATCTCCTTCCGCACGCTTCAACAAGCCCTGCGCCGCTTAGGCGACTGGTTTGAGAAGTGGGCAATCTCGGTCAATCCGGACAAAAGCGCAGCTGTGTGCTTTCACCCCAACAAATGGCCTATCCGGCAGCAGCTCATGCTGCACGATAGGCCCATCCCCTGGGTGAACTCGACCAAGTATCTTGGCGTGACCCTCGATCGTCGACTCACCTTCTCGAGGCACATCCGGACAGTTAGGAATCGAGCGGTTTTCTTTTTAAGCCGACTCGCCCCCCTCCTCAACGATCGTAGTAAGCTATCCCTTAGAAATAAGGTGATATTGTACAAAATTTGCATCCGCCCCGTTATGACCTACGCCTCCGTAGTGTTTGCCCACGCGTCTGGCTTCGACCTGGACAAGCTCCAGGCCGTCCAGAATAGATTTATTCGCAGAGCGGTCGGAGCCAGCTGGTTCCAGCGAAACTCCGACTTGCACTGCGATGTAGAGCTCCCCTCCATTCGGCAGTACTTTAAATTCACTTCGCGCAGATACTTTGATAGGGCCTCCCACCATTCAAATCCTCTAGTCGTTCGCACGGCGGACTACTCAGCAGTAGACGCCGCTGCCCCCCGCCCTCTCCGTAGACGCCCTAGAGACATCTTCGGCGACCCGGACGACCCCATCGCAGTCGCCACGGCGGCTGCGCTGGGGTCGGCCGACCCGACAGCTCCCCGCAACAGGAAGTTTGCAGTTTTTGGTATAGGCGCCGGTTACCAAAGGAACACGATAACAAAACACCGACCTCGCCGGCGAGGTCGAAGACTCCCAGGATCTGTTAGAAGATCGGTTAGATTCTCTCCAAATAGTCAAACAGATAAACCTAATAGGGCTCAAGCGCAAACCCCCTCTGGGTTGCCTGGGCAAATCGACTCCCCCCCCCCGGCGACGGTCCAAGCCGAGGTCCGTACCTTAGTGGTGCCCTTGTGCCAGTCGCCCTTAGCTTTAAATAACTAAAGTCCATTAAGGTCCTGCGCCCTCCGCGCTTGCCTTACGTCCGGTACGCTGTAGAGGCCTCAGTGGCCAACAGCATTAGTCATTCATAAAAAAAAAAAAAAAAAAAAAAAAAAAAAAAAAACCCGGTTCGAACAAACACAGTTCGCTCGGTACGTTCACGCACGCCGCGCGGCCGCCGTCGTCTCTCTATCTCGTGTTTTCTGAATTATTCTTAAAGCCTTAACCTAACCATGTCGGGACGCGGTAAAGGTGGCAAAGTGAAGGGAAAGGCAAAGTCCCGTTCTAACCGCGCCGGACTACAGTTCCCGGTGGGTCGTATTCATCGCCTCCTGCGCAACGGCAACTATGCCGAGCGCGTGGGTGCCGGAGCGCCGGTCTACCTCGCAGCCGTGATGGAATATCTCGCCGCTGAGGTGCTCGAGTTGGCCGGCAACGCGGCCAGGGACAACAAGAAGACCAGAATCATCCCGCGTCATCTTCAGCTGGCCATAAGGAACGACGAGGAGCTGAACAAGCTGCTCTCCGGTGTGACCATCGCGCAGGGCGGTGTGCTCCCCAACATTCAGGCCGTTCTCCTGCCCAAGAAGACCGAGAAGAAAGCTTAAGGCGTGGACGAGCACTCGCCTTTCGTGTGTGTTTGTTGTTCGCTTTCGCTGCTCTTCTACGCGAGATCGCAAAAAGGCCCTTTTCAGGGCCACAATATCACTCTTGCCATTCACAAACGAATGAATGTTTCATTGATTGAACGGACACACAACGGCATTTATTATTTATTTATTTTCTCTATCTTCTCATCATAATTTATGTAGGTACATTATACCCTACGACAATTCAATACAATACAAAATACTCTGTACAAGTATGCAAAAACTCTTTATTGACACCAAATACAAATAAATCTAAACTGAACATTCAAAAATAAAGGCGCAATTAGCGGTCTTATCTCGCTGAAGAGCGATCACTTCCATATATAAAACCTTTGGATTTGATTGAATGAAAACATTATGATTTAGTGCTAATAATAATCATTAAGGTTGAATAAACTTACTAATTTGAGAATTTTAATAAACTACATACTAATACCAACGCATAAATAATTACTCTATGTACAATAGAAAAACAAATAAATTACCCAGTCATAAACGAAGTACGGCTTCAGTAGTGAAGGACGATGCATAAAAGCCAGAACTATGCACCGGATTCATAAGCTGTCTGTTTTCTGAATTTAGTAGTTTGAGAATCGAATCTATAAATACAATATATTATTATTATACGTACATATTTTTTTTTTTTTTTTAAATTGTAATTTTTTTTTTTTTTTTTTTTTTTTTTTTTTTTTTTTTTTTTTTTTTTTTTTTTTTTTTTTATGAATGACTAATGCTGTTGGCCACTGAGGCCTCTACAGCGTACCGGACGTAAGGCAAGCGCGGAGGGCGCAGGACCTTAATAGACTTTAGTTATTTAAAGCTAAGGGCGACTGGCACAAGGGCACCACTAAGGTACGGACCTCGGCTTGGACCGTCGCCGGGGGGGGGGAGTCGATTTGCCCAGGCAACCCAGAGGGGGTTTGCGCTTGAGCCCTATTAGGTTTATCTGTTTGACTATTTGGAGAGAATCTAACCGATCTTCTAACAGATCCTGGGAGTCTTCGACCTCGCCGGCGAGGTCGGTGTTTTGTTATCGTGTTCCTTTGGTAACCGGCGCCTATACCAAAAACTGCAAACTTCCTGTTGCGGGGAGCTGTCGGGTCGGCCGACCCCAGCGCAGCCGCCGTGGCGACTGCGATGGGGTCGTCCGGGTCGCCGAAGATGTCTCTAGGGCGTCTACGGAGAGGGCGGGGGGCAGCGGTGTCTACTGCTGAGTAGTCCGCCGTGCGAACGACTAGAGGATTTGAATGGTGGGAGGCCCTATCAAAGTATCTGCGCGAAGTGAATTTAAAGTACTGCCGAATGGAGGGGAGCTCTACATCGCAGTGCAAGTCGGAGTTTCGCTGGAACCAGCTGGCTCCGACCGCTCTGCGAATAAATCTATTCTGGACGGCCTGGAGCTTGTCCAGGTCGAAGCCAGACGCGTGGGCAAACACTACGGAGGCGTAGGTCATAACGGGGCGGATGCAAATTTTGTACAATATCACCTTATTTCTAAGGGATAGCTTACTACGATCGTTGAGGAGGGGGGCGAGTCGGCTTAAAAAGAAAACCGCTCGATTCCTAACTGTCCGGATGTGCCTCGAGAAGGTGAGTCGACGATCGAGGGTCACGCCAAGATACTTGGTCGAGTTCACCCAGGGGATGGGCCTATCGTGCAGCATGAGCTGCTGCCGGATAGGCCATTTGTTGGGGTGAAAGCACACAGCTGCGCTTTTGTCCGGATTGACCGAGATTGCCCACTTCTCAAACCAGTCGCCTAAGCGGCGCAGGGCTTGTTGAAGCGTGCGGAAAGAGATGGACTGATTCCACCCTCTTATAAAGAGGGCAGTATCGTCCGCGAAAAGCGCAAGCTCTACCTTCGGATGACGTGGAATGTCATGCGTGTAGAGGGAGAACAGAACGGGGGCCAGCGCTGACCCCTGAGGGACGCCAGCGCCGATGGGGTGGGGAGCCGAGCGGGTGCCGTCGACGCGATAGCGAAAGTTTCGATCAGTCAGATAGTCATGTATTATGAGTACAAGACCATCCGGGAACCCGAGCTGGTATAACTTGTATACCAGCCCGCTGTGCCAGACTTTATCGAACGCTTTCGCTACGTCGAGGAACACCGCAAGGGTGGACTGACATTTGGGCGTGACCTGGGTGAAGCCGTGGTAGGGTTTCCGATTGAAACCCTCTAGGATGTGCTCCGTGATGCGGTGCACCTGCTGGACGCACGAGTGTCTGGCTCGAAAGCCGAACTGCTCGTCGGGGAGGAGATTGTTATCTCGGATGTGGGACCAAATACGCTTCAGAAGGATGCGCTCGTAAATCTTACCTAAGGTACTGAGGAGACTGATGGGGCGGTAGCTAGAGGGCTCTGACGCCTTCTTGCCGGGCTTGTGAATGCCGATGACGTCGGCAGACTTCCAAGCGTCGGGGAAGGTGCAGTTGGCCAAGGCGGCATTGAAGATGCTGACGAGGAGGTTGATCAGGAAGACGGGGAAGTGCTTAATCACTCTATTGCTGACGCCGTCTGCACCTGGGGCCTTCTTGGTTTGGAGACCCTTGATGATCGACTCTACCTCCGACACAGAGACCGGCTCTGTGGGTTCGAGGGCGGGACGGGCTGTGAACTCGGCGACTTCCTCTTCCACCATATCTAGGTGGTCGGGGTCGACGCGCTCGAGACTAGGGCTGCATTGCCTTTCGAGGCTTTCGGCAAGGCACTCGGCCTTTTCGTCGTCCTCGAAGGCAAGCGTGTCGTTCGGACGAGACAGGGGGGGAATATTGGATGACTTGCTGCCCTTCAGCGATCTTACCATCTTCCAGTATGCCTGGTGAGATGGTCTGATCTCCGAGAGCAGGGTGTCCCACCTCTGATTGCGGAGTTCACTCATGCGGTTCTTTACGGCACGCTCGTAATACCGCAGAGTGGCTCTGTTCTCTTCGGTGCGACACCAGTCGTATGCCCTAGTGGCCGCGTGTTTCGCTCTCAACAGCTCCCTCGCATCCTCGGGCAGGGCCCAGCGTTGGTCGCCCTCGGCTGGGACCTGCTTCGAGGCTTCGCCAACGGCTTTACGAAGGTGGCTGTTGAGAGCGTCTATGGAGAGAGCGATATCGTCGGGGGTCGCGATATCGTCTGGTATTCTATCTAAATCGGGTGAACTGGTAGCTTTTAGGCTTTCGCCCAAGAGCTCCCAGTTCACCACGGTCTTGGTCGGCGGAGTTCTGTTGCTCGGGTCGGGACCCAGCAGCATCAGAACTGGCCTATGGTCCGAGTCAAGCTCGTGTAGCACCTCCAAAGAACGCAACTGGAGTGTTACGCCCTTTAGGAGTGCTAGGTCGAGAATGTCCGGCCTGTAGTTGAGATTACTGCTAAAGTAAGTCGGGGAGCTGGGGGGGATGATATCAAAATTTAGCGTATCCGAGAATGAGTACAGAAGGTGCCCATTCCGGTTATTCGCGTTGCAGCCCCACATCACGTGCTTGCCGTTAAAGTCGCCGGCCAGAATGACCGAGCTACCGAGAGCGAGAAGCGCTTCGAGGTCCTCTTTGAGGAGAGTCTTGCTACCCGAGTGGTAACAAGACGCTATTATGATGGACTGATGACCGGTCATCGCAAGACGGCAACAGGAAGCTTCCAGATTGACTAACGGGGGAGTGGGTATGGGTGTGCAGTGCAGAGACCTTTTGTAATAGATCAGAGTACCGCCCAGGGGGGCGGCGAGTCTGTCATTACGAACCATCAAGTAGTTTGCAACCCTGGGGTTCCTCTTGCTTGGTTTCAGAAAGGTCTCGTTGATCAACATGATGTCGACCTGATGGGTCGTTAGAAAGTGGTGGATGAGATCCCGCTGATCTCTGGCATCGGTGTGGATGCCGTTGGCATTAAACCACGCCAACGCCAATGAATGGGGCTTAACCTTAGTGGGTGTGCAATCCATTAAGGTTATTGGGAGAGGACGCGGGGGGCGAAGCGCTTCATAGCGCTGAAGAGGTTGCCGTGAGTCATCATGATGTCCAATAGGGCATCAGGATGCTCGCGGACCTCCTGGGCTACGGCACGGACCTCGTCGAGGTCGAATGCCGAGGCTATCTCTGCCAGCAAGAGCAGATCCGCCTTCAGGCCATAGGGGCCCTGGGCGGGTTTGAAGGGTGAGGGCGGGGGGGTTGGACGGCTCTGGGCAGGCGCGCGGGCGCTGCTGGCCGGAGCTGGGGCCACCTTCGGTTGGACCAGGGACGAGGGCCTGGTCCAAGCATTGGTGGCGGGTAGGGGAGCGTCGACGAACTTCGGCGCAGGGATCTTGGCGCTGATGCCATGGGGACGGGTTGGGCGACGGGGCGCAGGGGTCCTCTTCGCCCCGGCCGCAGCCCTCGGGGCTTTGGGGCAACCGCGATAGTTCGCGGTGTGCCCCTGAGTCCCGCAGAGCACGCAGCTGGGAGGATTAGGATCCCCCTTGACCCGCTTGCACAGCGCGGTGCTGTGCTCGCCCGCGCACTTGACGCAACGGTACGCCGCTTCGCAGAAGCGGGCGGCGTGCCCGTAGAGTTGGCAGCGGTGGCACTGCCCGGGTATGCCTCTCCGCCTGGGAGCCTCGACTTTCAGGCCGGAGAGGTTGAGGACTCTTTCGATGCGAAAGATCCCCTTCCCCTCCTCCGTGCGGTCGAGGATGACCAGCACAAGGTCGATCGGGGCCTTCGTCCGTCCATTGGTCATCCGATGGACCTGCTGGACCGGGAGGCCTTGGGCTAGGAGATCGTCACGGACGAGCTCCGTGTCGATCTCCTTAGGGATACCGCGAAGTACAACGCGGAGTACCTTCTCCTCTTCCAGCGGATACGCGTGGAATTGGATCTGGTGTTCCCTAAGGGAGCGGGTGGCCTGACGATAGTCGTCAGACGTGGGGACTGTGACGGAGATGCCGTCAGCATGACTCTTGCCGGAGAACGTCACGCTACTGGCCGTGAGGATTGCGACCACCTCCTGCCAGCGGTGGCGGTCCCGAACCACGAAGGGGCGGGGGGGCTTGCCCACCCTGGGCGCGGGAGGCGCGTCCATGGCGGTGGGCGGGAGAGAGGGGCATGCAGTCGGGCATGCGGCCTTTAGCGGGGGCGGAGGGGAGCCGGCGGCGGAAGCGGGCCGCTTCGTCCCCTTGTTGGCGACGACGGTGAAGCCGTCGTCGCCTCCGCTGACGGTTTCCATCTCCTCCGTGGAGGTGTGATTGGAACCGACCGTCAGGGTCAGTCGCGGCGAGCGAGAACGAGAACGCGAGCGCGGCGCCACCGTACGCGATCGCACGCGGCTGGAGCGTGCCACGCCTGGGGAACGCTTTGCCGCGGGCGACCGGCTCTTAGCGGCGGCGGCGGCGGGAGTCGGGGCGGCCGGCAGCCCTCTGAGGGAGGGCGCCAACTTAATGGTGGCCTTAGGGGCCGGGGCAGGGGCAGCGGATTTCTTCCCGGCGGCCTGAGGGGCGCGGGCGGGGGGGGACTTTGCCTTAGGGGCGCGGGCGGGGGAAGGCTTGGCCTTAGGGGCGCGGGCGGGGGAAGGCTTGGCCTTAGGGGCCTTGGCTTGCAGAGAGGCTGCAAACCTTATAGGATCCGTTACGAACTCCTGAAGGGAGCTCGGGTTGGCGCGCAGATGGGCCCGGATGGAGGTACCTAGGGCGGCAAGTGCCGCCCCGAAGTCCACTTCCGGCCCCATCGTCGCGAATAAATCGCGATCGCCGGGGGAGGAGGTCCCCGGCTGGGTGCGGGCCGCGGGCATCACCCTGCCGGGTTTAGGCAGGGTGGTGTGTGCCTAATTCGTTCCCTAATGTGTGCCAACTGCCAGTCTTATTGTGCAGTTGGTGAGTACCTAACACAGGGCCCTAGCTGCCCCGGGGGAGAGACAGGGACTCCGGCGAACCGGCCGTCCGAGCCAAACACGCACCCGAGGAATCGGAGGGGAGGCGGAAGGGTGGGAGGGAGATACTTGGCGTCGGCGAGGGGCGACCCCAAGGCCGGTGGTGCCAAGTCCAACCGGATTCCGTTTTTCCCTGAGCAGGGAAAAACGAGCGCTCCGGGTCCACGCTCCTAACAGCGATCGGCTTCGTTGGCACCGTTATGCGTGTCCACCGTCGACCACAATTGTGGATTTGATAGACGTGAGGAGAGGTGAGCGGGCGGCGGTCGGGCCCGCCGGCCCAGCTTTGGCGCGAGTCCCGCACTTAGGTCACTCGAATCGCGTGTAGTATGCGAAACTAAACACACTACACGGATAAGGCGCCCCGGTGCCGGACTCGAGAACACACTCGACGCACGGTGACGTCACTACGCGACTCGTAACTGATTCACCGAGCGGCTCTGTGAACAGAATCGGACGGCGGTAAGCACTTAGTCACTCTAATGCACACTAACTGACCTGCAGTCCGCTACGCTGATGCGTGGGACTCCTATCTGAAGGATCCTGAGCGGGCACTGAATTTAAAAAAAACTATAACGGAAATTTCCGTGAAGCGGAAAAAAAAACGGAAAGAGACGACTGCGCGGCACGACGGTCAGGAGCACTATCTCGACTGCGACTGGAGCTTTAAATTGTAACTCTAGGTAGAGGTAGTCATACGCGCGAGTGAGAGTGAGAGAATGTTTTCCGTCCCTGTCTAATGCGCGACAGACAGACAGCTCGCGGTGGCTCGGGCGAGAGCACGGTCCGGTTTCTCTCAAAAGCGGATTCCATCCCGCCGCAGTTTTTAATCGCTCGCTGTCAGCCGACGAGTTCAGTGCACTAGAGCAATACCGTTTCAGCAAAGCAAGCAAGCAAGCAAGCATCCAACAATGCCGCCCAAGACAAGCGGAAAGGCCGCCAAGAAGTCCGGCAAGGCGCAGAAGAACATCTCCAAGACAGATAAGAAAAAGAAGAAGCACAAGAGGAAGGAGAGCTACGCCATTTACATCTACAAGGTGCTCAAGCAGGTCCACCCGGACACCGGCATCTCCAGCAAGGCCATGTCCATCATGAACTCGTTCGTGAACGACATCTTCGAGCGCATCGCCGCCGAGGCGTCCCGTCTCGCTCACTACAACAAGCGCAGCACGATCACATCGAGGGAGGTGCAGACTTCCGTGAGGCTCCTGCTGCCCGGCGAGCTGGCCAAGCACGCCGTCAGCGAGGGCACCAAGGCCGTCACCAAGTACACCAGCTCCAAGTGATGAGATCGATCGATCGATGTCGCACAAAGACAAAAAGGCCCTTTTCAGGGCCACAAAATGATTCATAAATACTATGTTTCGCAATGCGATCATATTATAATGTTTCACCTGAATGAACATTGACACGACAGACACACACACACTCACATTTTTATGTACCTACCTGCCGCCTGCCTGTAATTTCGAAAATGCATTAATTACATTACGAAACCTAAGTCTTAAGCTGTTAGTAATAATTATGAGTACCTATAATACAATAAAACTTTACTTTTAAGACACGATTTACCAAGTATACAACCAGCTCCAAGCTAGATCGGCGTCGCTCGCGGGCGCGCAGCAGCTCTGCCGCGATCGTCTAGTATAATAATAATAATAATACCTAATGAAAAAGGCTAGTATAAATAATCGCCCGTCTCATGAAGACACGATTTGTTGCATTTTTTTTTTTTTTTTTTTTTTTTTTCGCTCAGTTTGCAAGCCAGTTACATTTTAATTTTGTCCACACAGACAGACAGACAGACAGATCTATCCGACCTCGTGTGCGGAGCTGTGCGCGCGTGCAAGCGAGAGGCCCGATCGCGACTCTACCGTATTCTCCACCGTTTTTATAAATAAAGCGCTACATGTTGCTTATTTTTTAACAGTCGTGCGCTGATCGTCGCAGTCGTCGCTCGCTCGTACGTGCGTCCGCGTAAACAGTTGCTTGCTCCTCTCATTGTGTGAAAAGAGTGTGTGTGTGTGTGTGTGTTTGTAAAATGGCACGTACCAAGCAGACCGCTCGTAAATCCACCGGCGGTAAGGCGCCGCGTAAACAGCTCGCCACCAAAGCTGCGCGCAAGAGCGCCCCCGCAACGGGCGGCGTGAAGAAGCCCCATCGCTACAGGCCCGGCACCGTAGCCCTCCGTGAGATCCGTCGCTACCAGAAGAGTACCGAGCTGCTGATCCGCAAGCTGCCGTTCCAGCGTCTCGTGCGCGAAATCGCACAGGACTTCAAGACCGATCTCCGTTTCCAGAGCTCTGCCGTTATGGCGCTTCAGGAGGCCAGCGAAGCGTACCTGGTCGGTCTCTTTGAAGACACCAACCTGTGCGCGATCCACGCCAAGCGCGTGACCATCATGCCCAAGGATATACAGTTGGCGCGAAGAATCCGCGGCGAGCGCGCCTAAGAAGGTTGCGTCCGTCGGCTCTCCTCCGATTCAAATGCAAAAAGGCCCTTTTCAGGGCCACATAAGTTTCGTTATTTAAAAATAAATATAATGTTTCATGACGACGATACCTACACGCATGCACGCACGATAGATTATCCTACTATATAATATTATAAACGCGAACGCGTTTGTATGTATGGATGGACGTATGTTTGTTACTCTTTCACGCCAGAACGGCTGAACAGATCTGGATGAAATTTGGCACAGAGATAGATTATAGTCTAGAATAGCACATAGGATACTTTTTAACCGCGGGTGAGACCGCAGGGCGCAGCTAGTTTATTAATAATTGGTACTTAAGCACCTACCTACCTACCTACCTACCTATCTATCTATCTGTCTGTCTAGTTTACTTACTTAGACTGAGACTTAATTAACGCACGCATCTAAAAGTAGTAGAACCGTTCTAAGCAGCATGACCATCCAATATAATATAACGTTATGTGACAACTCTGTCAACGTTATACGTGATTGATTGATGGCATAATTTTTTTTTTTTTTTTTTTTATACACACACACACACACGGAGTGTAATACAACACCCACACTTCGCCGGACGATATTCAGTCGAACAGAACGGGGAGATGGGGGGGGGGGGGGGGGGACAGCCCCCCCGCCCTTCACGTCTCGCGCGCGCGCGCGCGACTCTATCGCTAGAGTGTTCGAGAGCATAAATAAAGAGCAATGCTCAAAAAGCTTCCTCATAGTGCTCCTGACCGTCGTGCCGCGCAGTCGTCTCTTTCCGTTTTTTTTTCCGCTTCACGGAAATTCCGTTATAGTTTTTTTAAATTCAGTGCCCGCTCAGGATCCTTCAGATAGGAGTCCCACGCATCAGCGTAGCGGACTGCAGGTCAGTTAGTGTGCATTAGAGTGACTAAGTGCTTACCGCCGTCCGATTCTGTTCACAGAGCCGCTCGGTGAATCAGTTACGAGTCGCGTAGTGACGTCACCGTGCGTCGAGTGTGTTCTCGAGTCCGGCACCGGGGCGCCTTATCCGTGTAGTGTGTTTAGTTTCGCATACTACACGCGATTCGAGTGACCTAAGTGCGGGACTCGCGCCAAAGCTGGGCCGGCGGGCCCGACCGCCGCCCGCTCACCTCTCCTCACGTCTATCAAATCCACAATTGTGGTCGACGGTGGACACGCATAACGGTGCCAACGAAGCCGATCGCTGTTAGGAGCGTGGACCCGGAGCGCTCGTTTTTCCCTGCTCAGGGAAAAACGGAATCCGGTTGGACTTGGCACCACCGGCCTTGGGGTCGCCCCTCGCCGACGCCAAGTATCTCCCTCCCACCCTTCCGCCTCCCCTCCGATTCCTCGGGTGCGTGTTTGGCTCGGACGGCCGGTTCGCCGGAGTCCCTGTCTCTCCCCCGGGGCAGCTAGGGCCCTGTGTTAGGTACTCACCAACTGCACAATAAGACTGGCAGTTGGCACACATTAGGGAACGAATTAGGCACACACCACCCTGCCTAAACCCGGCAGGGTGATGCCCGCGGCCCGCACCCAGCCGGGGACCTCCTCCCCCGGCGATCGCGATTTATTCGCGACGATGGGGCCGGAAGTGGACTTCGGGGCGGCACTTGCCGCCCTAGGTACCTCCATCCGGGCCCATCTGCGCGCCAACCCGAGCTCCCTTCAGGAGTTCGTAACGGATCCTATAAGGTTTGCAGCCTCTCTGCAAGCCAAGGCCCCTAAGGCCAAGCCTTCCCCCGCCCGCGCCCCTAAGGCCAAGCCTTCCCCCGCCCGCGCCCCTAAGGCAAAGTCCCCCCCCGCCCGCGCCCCTCAGGCCGCCGGGAAGAAATCCGCTGCCCCTGCCCCGGCCCCTAAGGCCACCATTAAGTTGGCGCCCTCCCTCAGAGGGCTGCCGGCCGCCCCGACTCCCGTCGCCGCCGCCGCTAAGAGCCGGTCGCCCGCGGCAAAGCGTTCCCCAGGCGTGGCACGCTCCAGCCGCGTGCGATCGCGTACGGTGGCGCCGCGCTCGCGTTCTCGTTCTCGCTCGCCGCGACTGACCCTGACGGTCGGTTCCAATCACACCTCCACGGAGGAGATGGAAACCGTCAGCGGAGGCGACGACGGCTTCACCGTCGTCGCCAACAAGGGGACGAAGCGGCCCGCTTCCGCCGCCGGCTCCCCTCCGCCCCCGTTAAAGGCCGCATGCCCGACTGCATGCCCCTCTCTCCCGCCCACCGCCATGGACGCGCCTCCCGCGCCCAGGGTGGGCAAGCCCCCCCGCCCCTTCGTGGTTCGGGACCGCCACCGCTGGCAGGAGGTGGTCGCAATCCTCACGGCCAGTAGCGTGACGTTCTCCGGCAAGAGTCATGCTGACGGCATCTCCGTCACAGTCCCCACGTCTGACGACTATCGTCAGGCCACCCGCTCCCTTAGGGAACACCAGATCCAATTCCACGCGTATCCGCTGGAAGAGGAGAAGGTACTCCGCGTTGTACTTCGCGGTATCCCTAAGGAGATCGACACGGAGCTCGTCCGTGACGATCTCCTAGCCCAAGGCCTCCCGGTCCAGCAGGTCCATCGGATGACCAATGGACGGACGAAGGCCCCGATCGACCTTGTGCTGGTCATCCTCGACCGCACGGAGGAGGGGAAGGGGATCTTTCGCATCGAAAGAGTCCTCAACCTCTCCGGCCTGAAAGTCGAGGCTCCCAGGCGGAGAGGCATACCCGGGCAGTGCCACCGCTGCCAACTCTACGGGCACGCCGCCCGCTTCTGCGAAGCGGCGTACCGTTGCGTCAAGTGCGCGGGCGAGCACAGCACCGCGCTGTGCAAGCGGGTCAAGGGGGATCCTAATCCTCCCAGCTGCGTGCTCTGCGGGACTCAGGGGCACACCGCGAACTATCGCGGTTGCCCCAAAGCCCCGAGGGCTGCGGCCGGGGCGAAGAGGACCCCTGCGCCCCGTCGCCCAACCCGTCCCCATGGCATCAGCGCCAAGATCCCTGCGCCGAAGTTCGTCGACGCTCCCCTACCCGCCACCAATGCTTGGACCAGGCCCGCGTCCCTGGTCCAACCGAAGGTGGCCCCAGCTCCGGCCAGCAGCGCCCGCGCGCCTGCCCAGAGCCGTCCAACCCCCCCGCCCTCACCCTTCAAACCCGCCCAGGGCCCCTATGGCCTGAAGGCGGATCTGCTCTTGCTGGCAGAGATAGCCTCGGCATTCGACCTCGACGAGGTCCGTGCCGTAGCCCAGGAGGTCCGCGAGCATCCTGATGCCCTATTGGACATCATGATGACTCACGGCAACCTCTTCAGCGCTATGAAGCGCTTCGCCCCCCGCGTCCTCTCCCAATAACCTTAATGGATTGCACACCCACTAAGGTTAAGCCCCATTCATTGGCGTTGGCGTGGTTTAATGCCAACGGCATCCACACCGATGCCAGAGATCAGCGGGATCTCATCCACCACTTTCTAACGACCCATCAGGTCGACATCATGTTGATCAACGAGACCTTTCTGAAACCAAGCAAGAGGAACCCCAGGGTTGCAAACTACTTGATGGTTCGTAATGACAGACTCGCCGCCCCCCTGGGCGGTACTCTGATCTATTACAAAAGGTCTCTGCACTGCACACCCATACCCACTCCCCCGTTAGTCAATCTGGAAGCTTCCTGTTGCCGTCTTGCGATGACCGGTCATCAGTCCATCATAATAGCGTCTTGTTACCACTCGGGTAGCAAGACTCTCCTCAAAGAGGACCTCGAAGCGCTTCTCGCTCTCGGTAGCTCGGTCATTCTGGCCGGCGACTTTAACGGCAAGCACGTGATGTGGGGCTGCAACGCGAACAACCGGAATGGGCACCTTCTGTACTCATTCTCGGATACGCTAAATTTTGATATCATCCCCCCCAGCTCCCCGACTTACTTTAGCAGTAATCTCAACTACAGGCCGGACATTCTCGACCTAGCACTCCTAAAGGGCGTAACACTCCAGTTGCGTTCTTTGGAGGTGCTACACGAGCTTGACTCGGACCATAGGCCAGTTCTGATGCTGCTGGGTCCCGACCCGAGCAACAGAACTCCGCCGACAAAGACCGTGGTGAACTGGGAGCTCTTGGGCGAAAGCCTAAAAGCTACCAGTTCACCCGATTTAGATAGAATACCAGACGATATCGCGACCCCCGACGATATCGCTCTTTCCATAGACGCTCTCAACAGTCACCTTCGTAAAGCCGTTGGCGAAGCCTCGAAGCAGGTCCCAGCCGAGGGCGACCAACGCTGGGCCCTGCCCCAGGATGCGAGGGAGCTGTTGAGAGCGAAACACGCGGCCACTAGGGCATACGACTGGTGTCGCACCGAAGAGAACAGAGCCACTCTGCGGTATTACGAGCGTGCCGTAAAGAACCGCATGAGTGAACTCCGCAATCAGAGGTGGGACACCCTGCTCTCGGAGATCAGACCATCTCACCAGGCATACTGGAAGATGGTAAGATCGCTGAAGGGCAGCAAGTCATCCAATATTCCCCCCCTGTCTCGTCCGAACGACACGCTTGCCTTCGAGGACGACGAAAAGGCCGAGTGCCTTGCCGAAAGCCTCGAAAGGCAATGCAGCCCCAGTCTCGAGCGCGTCGACCCCGACCACCTAGATATGGTGGAAGAGGAAGTCGCCGAGTTCACAGCCCGTCCCGCCCTCGAACCCACAGAGCCGGTCTCTGTGTCGGAGGTAGAGTCGATCATCAAGGGTCTCCAAACCAAGAAGGCCCCAGGTGCAGACGGCGTCAGCAATAGAGTGATTAAGCACTTCCCCGTCTTTCTGATCAACCTCCTCGTCAGCATCTTCAATGCCGCCTTGGCCAACTGCACCTTCCCCGACGCTTGGAAGTCTGCCGACGTCATCGGCATTCACAAGCCCGGCAAGAAGGCGTCAGAGCCCTCTAGCTACCGCCCCATCAGTCTCCTCAGTACCTTAGGTAAGATTTACGAGCGCATCCTTCTGAAGCGTATTTGGTCCCACATCCGAGATAACAATCTCCTCCCCGACGAGCAGTTCGGCTTTCGAGCCAGACACTCGTGCGTCCAGCAGGTGCACCGCATCACGGAGCACATCCTAGAGGGTTTCAATCGGAAACCCTACCACGGCTTCACCCAGGTCACGCCCAAATGTCAGTCCACCCTTGCGGTGTTCCTCGACGTAGCGAAAGCGTTCGATAAAGTCTGGCACAGCGGGCTGGTATACAAGTTATACCAGCTCGGGTTCCCGGATGGTCTTGTACTCATAATACATGACTATCTGACTGATCGAAACTTTCGCTATCGCGTCGACGGCACCCGCTCGGCTCCCCACCCCATCGGCGCTGGCGTCCCTCAGGGGTCAGCGCTGGCCCCCGTTCTGTTCTCCCTCTACACGCATGACATTCCACGTCATCCGAAGGTAGAGCTTGCGCTTTTCGCGGACGATACTGCCCTCTTTATAAGAGGGTGGAATCAGTCCATCTCTTTCCGCACGCTTCAACAAGCCCTGCGCCGCTTAGGCGACTGGTTTGAGAAGTGGGCAATCTCGGTCAATCCGGACAAAAGCGCAGCTGTGTGCTTTCACCCCAACAAATGGCCTATCCGGCAGCAGCTCATGCTGCACGATAGGCCCATCCCCTGGGTGAACTCGACCAAGTATCTTGGCGTGACCCTCGATCGTCGACTCACCTTCTCGAGGCACATCCGGACAGTTAGGAATCGAGCGGTCTTCTTTTTAAGCCGACTCGCCCCCCTCCTCAACGATCGTAGTAAGCTATCCCTTAGAAATAAGGTGATATTGTACAAAATTTGCATCCGCCCCGTTATGACCTACGCCTCCGTAGTGTTTGCCCACGCGTCTGGCTTCGACCTGGACAAGCTCCAGGCCGTCCAGAATAGATTTATTCGCAGAGCGGTCGGAGCCAGCTGGTTCCAGCGAAACTCCGACTTGCACTGCGATGTAGAGCTCCCCTCCATTCGGCAGTACTTTAAATTCACTTCGCGCAGATACTTTGATAGGGCCTCCCACCATTCAAATCCTCTAGTCGTTCGCACGGCGGACTACTCAGCAGTAGACGCCGCTGCCCCCCGCCCTCTCCGTAGACGCCCTAGAGACATCTTCGGCGACCCGGACGACCCCATCGCAGTCGCCACGGCGGCTGCGCTGGGGTCGGCCGACCCGACAGCTCCCCGCAACAGGAAGTTTGCAGTTTTTGGTATAGGCGCCGGTTACCAAAGGAACACGATAACAAAACACCGACCTCGCCGGCGAGGTCGAAGACTCCCAGGATCTGTTAGAAGATCGGTTAGATTCTCTCCAAATAGTCAAACAGATAAACCTAATAGGGCTCAAGCGCAAACCCCCTCTGGGTTGCCTGGGCAAATCGACTCCCCCCCCCCGGCGACGGTCCAAGCCGAGGTCCGTACCTTAGTGGTGCCCTTGTGCCAGTCGCCCTTAGCTTTAAATAACTAAAGTCCATTAAGGTCCTGCGCCCTCCGCGCTTGCCTTACGTCCGGTACGCTGTAGAGGCCTCAGTGGCCAACAGCATTAGTCATTCATAAAAAAAAAAAAAAAAAAAAAAAAAAAAAAAAAAAAAAAAAATTGCTTATTTTTTAACAGTCGTGCGCTGATCGTCGCAGTCGTCGCGCGCGCGTACGTGCGTCCGCGTAAACAGTTGCTTGCTCCTCTCATTGTGTGAAAAGAGTGTGTGTGTGTGTGTGTGTTTGTAAAATGGCACGTACCAAGCAGACCGCTCGTAAATCCACCGGCGGTAAGGCGCCGCGTAAACAGCTCGCCACCAAAGCTGCGCGCAAGAGCGCCCCCGCAACGGGCGGCGTGAAGAAGCCCCATCGCTACAGGCCCGGCACCGTAGCCCTCCGTGAGATCCGTCGCTACCAGAAGAGTACCGAGCTGCTGATCCGCAAGCTGCCGTTCCAGCGTCTCGTGCGCGAAATCGCACAGGACTTCAAGACCGATCTCCGTTTCCAGAGCTCTGCCGTTATGGCGCTTCAGGAGGCCAGCGAAGCGTACCTGGTCGGTCTCTTTGAAGACACCAACCTGTGCGCGATCCACGCCAAGCGCGTGACCATCATGCCCAAGGATATACAGTTGGCGCGAAGAATCCGCGGCGAGCGCGCCTAAGAAGGTTGCGTCCGTCGGCTCTCCTCCGATTCAAATGCAAAAAGGCCCTTTTCAGGGCCACATAAGTTTCGTTATTTAAAAATAAATATAATGTTTCATGACGACGATACCTACACGCATGCACGCACGATAGATTATCCTACTATATAATATTATAAACGCGAACGCGTTTGTATGTATGGATGGACGTATGTTTGTTACTCTTTCACGCCAGAACGGCTGAACAGATCTGGATGAAATTTGGCACAGAGATAGATTATAGTCTAGAATAGCACATAGGATACTTTTTAACCGCGGGTGAGACCGCAGGGCGCAGCTAGTTTATTAATAATTGGTACTTAAGCACCTACCTACCTACCTACCTACCTATCTATCTATCTGTCTGTCTAGTTTACTTACTTAGACTGAGACTTAATTAACGCACGCATCTAAAAGTAGTAGAACCGTTCTAAGCAGCATGACCATCCAATATAATATAACGTTATGTGACAACTCTGTCAACGTTATACGTGATTGATTGATGGCATAATTTTTTTTTTTTTTTTTTTTATACACACACACACACACGGAGTGTAATACAACACCCACACTTCGCCGGACGATATTCAGTCGAACAGAACGGGGAGATGGGGGGGGGGGGGGGGGACAGCCCCCCCGCCCTTCACGTCTCGCGCGCGCGCGCGCGACTCTATCGCTAGAGTGTTCGAGAGCATAAATAAAGAGCAATGCTCAAAAAGCTTCCAGTCTATCAAATCCACAATTGTGGTCGACGGTGGACACGCATAACGGTGCCAACGAAGCCGATCGCTGTTAGGAGCGTGGACCCGGAGCGCTCGTTTTTCCCCTGCTCAGGGGAAAAACGGAATCCGGTTGGGCTTGGCACCACCGGCCTTGGGGTCGCCCCTCGCCGACGCCAAGCATCTCCCTCCCACCCTTCCGCCTCCCCTCCGATTCCTCGGGTGCGTGTTTGGCTCGGACGGCCGGTTCGCCGGAGTCCCTGTCTCTCCCCCGGGGCAGCTAGGGCCCTGTGTAGGTACTCACCAACTGCACAATAAGACTGGCAGTTGGCACACTTTAGGGAACGAGTTAGGCACACACCACCCTGCCTAAACCCGGCAGGGTGATGCCCGCGGCCCGCACTCAGCCGGGGACCTCCTCCCCCGGCAATCGCGACTTATTCGCGACGATGGGGTCGGAAGTAGACTTCGGGGCGGCACTTGCCACCCTAGGTACCTCCATCCGGGCCCATCTGCGCGCCAACCCGAGCTCCCTTCAGGAGTTCGTCACGAATCCGATTAGGTTTGCAGCCTCTCTGCAAGCCAAGGCCCCTAAGGCCAAGCCTTCCCCCGCCCGCGCCCCTAAGGCAAAGTCCCCCCCCGCCCGCGCCCCTAAGGCAAAGTCCCCCCTCGTCCGCGCCCCTCAGGCCGCCGCGAAGAAGATCGTTGCCCCTGCCCCGGCCCCTAAGGCCACCATTAAGTTGGCGCCCTCCCTCAGAGGGCCGCCGGCCGCCCTGACTCCCGCCGCCGCCGCCGCTAAGAGCCGGTCGCCCGCGGCGAAGCGTTCC
Source organism: Peribatodes rhomboidaria (assembly GCA_911728515.1). Taxonomy (NCBI): domain Eukaryota; kingdom Metazoa; phylum Arthropoda; class Insecta; order Lepidoptera; family Geometridae; genus Peribatodes; species Peribatodes rhomboidaria. The sequence continues at coordinate 6,803,054 of OU452192.1, forward strand.
CCAGGCGTGGCACGCTCAAGCCGCGTGCGATCGCGTACGGTGGCGCCGCGCTCGCGCTCGCGTTCGCGTTCCCGCTCGCCGCGACTCGCTCTGACGGTCGCGTCCACCCATACCTCTACGGAGGAGATGGACATCGTCAGTGGCGGCGACGACGGCTTCACCGTCGTCGCCAACAAGGGGACGAAGCGGCCCGCTTCCGCCGCCGGCTCCCCTCCGCCCCCGTCAAAGGCCGCATGCCCGACTGCATGCCCCTCTCTCCCGCCCACCGCCATGGACGCGCCTCCCGCGCCCAGGGTGGGCAAGCCCCCCCGCCCCTTCGTCGTTCGGGACCGCCACCGCTGGCAGGAGGTGGTCACGATCCTCACGACAAACGGCGTGACGTTCTCCGGCAAGAGCCACACCGACGGCATCTCCGTCACAGTCCCCACGTCTGACGACTATCGTCAGGCCACCCGCTCTCTTAGGGAACACGCGGTCCAATTTCACGCGTATCCGCTGGAAGAGGAAAAAGTGCTCCGCGTAGTACTGCGCGGTATCCCTAAGGAGATCGACACGGAGCTCGTCCGTGACGATCTCCTTGCCCAAGGCCTCCCGGTCCAGCAGGTCCATCGGATGACCAACGGACGGACGAAGGCCCCGATAGACCTTGTGCTGGTCATCCTCGACCGCACGGAGGAGGGGAAGGGGATCTTTCGGATAGAAAGAGTCCTCAACCTCTCCGGCCTGAAAGTCGAGGCTCCCAGGCGGAGAGGCATACCCGGTCAGTGCCACCGCTGCCAACTGTACGGGCACGCCGCCCGCTTCTGCGAAGCGGCGTACCGATGCGTCAAGTGCGCGGGCGAGCACAGCACCGCGCTGTGCAAGCGGGTCAAGGGGGATCCTAATCCTCCCAGTTGCGTGCTCTGCGGGACTCAGGGGCACACCGCGAACTATCGTGGTTGCCCCAAAGCCCCAAAGGCTGCGGCCGGGGCGAAGAGGACCCCTGCGCCCCGTCGCCCAACCCGTCCCCATGGCGTCAGCGCCAAGACCCCTGCGCCGAAGTTCATCGACGCTCCCCTACCCGCCACCAATGCTTGGACCAGGCCCTCGTCCCTGGTCCAACCGAAGGCGGCCCCAGCTCCGGCCAGCAGCGCCCGCGCGCCTGCCCAGAGCCGTCCAACCCCCCCGCCCTCACCCTTCAAACCCGCCCAGGGCCCCTACGGCCTGAAGGCGGATCTGCTTTTGCTGGCAGAGATAGCCTCGGCATTCGACCTCGACGAGGTCCGTGCCGTAGCCCAGGAGGTCCGCGAGCATCCTGATGCCCTATTGGACATCATGATGTCTCACGGCAACCTCTTCAGCGCTATGAAGCGCTTCGCCCCCCGCGTCCTCTCCCAATAACCTTAATGGATTGCACACCCACTAAGGTTAAGCCCCATTCATTGGCGTTGGCGTGGTTTAATGCCAACGGCATCCACACCGATGCCAGAGATCAGCGGGATCTCATCCACCACTTTTTAACGACCCATCAGGTCGACATCATGTTGATAAACGAGACCTTTCTGAAACCAAGCAAGAGGAACCCTAGGGTTGCAAACTACTTGATGGTTCGTAATGACAGACTCGCCGCCCCCCTGGGCGGTACTCTGATCTATTACAAAAGGTCTCTGCACTGCACACCCATAGCCACTCCCCCGTTAGTCAATCTGGAAGCTTCCTGTTGCCGTCTTGCGATGACCGGTCATCAGTCCATCATAATAGCGTCTTGCTACCACTCGGGTAGCAAGACTCTCCTCAAAGAGGACCTCGAAGCGCTTCTCGCTCTCGGTAGCTCGGTCATTCTGGCCGGCGACTTTAACGGCAAGCACGTGATGTGGGGCTGCAACGCTAATAACCGGAATGGGCACCTTCTGTACTCATTCTCGGATACGCTAAATTTTGATATCATCCCCCCCAGCTCCCCGACTTACTTTAGCAATAATATCAACAACAGGCCGGACATTCTCGACCTAGCACTCCTAAAGGGCGTAACACTCCAGTTGCGTTCTTTGGAGGTGCTACACGAGCTTGACTCGGACCATAGGCCAGTTCTGATGCTGCTGGGTCCCGACCCGAGCAACAGAACTCCGCCGACCAAGACCGTGGTGAACTGGGAGCTCTTGGGCGAAAGCCTAAAAGCTACCAGTTCACCCGATTTAGATAGAATACCAGACGATATCGCGACCCCCGACGATATCGCTCTTTCCATAGACGCTCTCAACAGTCACCTTCGTAAAGCCGTCGGCGAAGCCTCGAAGCAGGTCCCAGCCGAGGGCGACCAACGCTGGGCCCTGCCCGAGGATGCGAGGGAGCTGTTGAGAGCGAAACACGCGGCCACTAGGGCATACGACTGGTGTCGCACCGAAGAGAACAGAGCCACTCTGCGGTATTACGAGCGTGCCGTAAAGAACCGCATGAGTGAACTCCGCAATCAGAGGTGGGACACCCTGCTCTCGGAGATCAGACCATCTCACCAGGCATACTGGAAGATGGTAAGATCGCTGAAGGGCAGCAAGTCATCCAATATTCCCCCCCTGTCTCGTCCGAACGACACGCTTGCCTTCGAGGACGACGAAAAGGCCGAGTGCCTTGCCGAAAGCCTCGAAAGGCAATGCAGCCCCAGTCTCGAGCGCGTCGACCCCGACCACCTAGATATGGTGGAAGAGGAAGTCGCCGAGTTCACAGCCCGTCCCGCCCTCGAACCCACAGAGCCGGTCTCTGTGTCGGAGGTAGAGTCGATCATCAAGGGTCTCCAAACCAAGAAGGCCCCAGGTGCAGACGGCGTCAGCAATAGAGTGATTAAGCACTTCCCCGTCTTTCTGATCAACCTCCTCGTCAGCATCTTCAATGCCGCCTTGGCCAACTGCACCTTCCCCGACGCTTGGAAGTCTGCCGACGTCATCGGCATTCACAAGCCCGGCAAGAAGGCGTCAGAGCCCTCTAGCTACCGCCCCATCAGTCTCCTCAGTACCTTAGGTAAGATTTACGAGCGCATCCTTCTGAAGCGTATTTGGTCCCACATCCGAGATAACAATCTCCTCCCCGACGAGCAGTTCGGCTTTCGAGCCAGACACTCGTGCGTCCAGCAGGTGCACCGCATCACGGAGCACATCCTAGAGGGTTTCAATCGGAAACCCTACCACGGCTTCACCCAGGTCACGCCCAAATGTCAGTCCACCCTTGCGGTGTTCCTCGACGTAGCGAAAGCGTTCGATAAAGTCTGGCACAGCGGGCTGGTATACAAGTTATACCAGCTCGGGTTCCCGGATGGTCTTGTACTCATAATACATGACTATCTGACTGGTCGAAACTTTCGCTATCGCGTCGACGGCACCCGCTCGGCTCCCCACCCCATCGGCGCTGGCGTCCCTCAGGGGTCAGCGCTGGCCCCCGTTCTGTTCTCCCTCTACACGCATGACATTCCACGTCATCCGAAGGTAGAGCTTGCGCTTTTCGCGGACGATACTGCCCTCTTTATAAGAGGGTGGAATCAGTCCACCTCCTTCCGCACGCTTCAACAAGCCCTGCGCCGCTTAGGCGACTGGTTTGAGAAGTGGGCAATCTCGGTCAATCCGGACAAAAGCGCAGCTGTGTGCTTTCACCCCAACAAATGGCCTATCCGGCAGCAGCTCATGCTGCACGATAGGCCCATCCCCTGGGTGAACTCGACCAAGTACCTTGGCGTGACCCTCGATCGTCGACTCACCTTCTCGAGGCACATCCGGACAGTTAGGAATCGAGCGGTTTTCTTTTTAAGCCGACTCGCCCCCCTCCTCAACGATCGTAGTAAGCTATCCCTTAGAAATAAGGTGATATTGTACAAAATTTGCATCCGCCCCGTTATGACCTACGCCTCCGTAGTGTTTGCCCACGCGTCTGGCTTCGACCTGGACAAGCTCCAGGCCGTCCAGAATAGATTTATTCGCAGAGCGGTCGGAGCCAGCTGGTTCCAGCGAAACTCCGACTTGCACTGCGATGTAGAGCTCCCCTCCATTCGGCAGTACTTTAAATTCACTTCGCGCAGATACTTTGATAGGGCCTCCCACCATTCAAATCCTCTAGTCGTTCGCACGGCGGACTACTCAGCAGTAGACGCCGCTGCCCCCCGCCCTCTCCGTAGACGCCCTAGAGACATCTTCGGCGACCCGGACGACCCCATCGCAGTCGCCACGGCGGCTGCGCTGGGGTCGGCCGACCCGACAGCTCCCCGCAACAGGAAGTTTGCAGTTTTTGGTATAGGCGCCGGTTACCAAAGGAACACGATAACAAAACACCGACCTCGCCGGCGAGGTCGAAGACTCCCAGGATCTGTTAGAAGATCGGTTAGATTCTCTCCAAATAGTCAAACAGATAAACCTAATAGGGCTCAAGCGCAAACCCCCTCTGGGTTGCCTGGGCAAATCGACTCCCCCCCCCCGGCGACGGTCCAAGCCGAGGTCCGTACCTTAGTGGTGCCCTTGTGCCAGTCGCCCTTAGCTTTAAATAACTAAAGTCCATTAAGGTCCTGCGCCCTCCGCGCTTGCCTTACGTCCGGTACGCTGTAGAGGCCTCAGTGGCCAACAGCATTAGTCATTCATAAAAAAAAAAAAAAAAAAAAAAAAAAAAAAAAAAAAAAAAAAAAAAAAAAAAAAAAAAAAAAAAAAAAAAAAAAAAGCTTCCAGTCGTTCGCTCGCCGTCAACACTCGCGGCCGCTACGGTGTTCAGTTTTGTTATTATCCACTCTTACTAACTAGTTTTTGCTCAAGATGACCGGTCGCGGCAAGGGAGGAAAAGGTCTGGGGAAAGGTGGAGCCAAGCGTCACAGGAAAGTGCTTCGTGATAACATCCAGGGAATCACGAAGCCCGCCATCCGTCGTCTGGCGCGCAGGGGCGGCGTGAAGCGTATCTCCGGTCTGATCTACGAGGAGACCAGAGGCGTGCTGAAGGTGTTCCTCGAGAACGTGATCCGCGACGCCGTCACCTACACTGAGCACGCGAAGAGGAAGACCGTCACCGCCATGGATGTGGTCTACGCTCTCAAACGCCAGGGCCGCACTCTCTACGGTTTCGGAGGTTAAGCCGACGGACGGACGGACGGACGAACGAACAGGGTCGCTTGCGACCTCCTTCGTGTATCATGAAAAAAGGCCCTTTTCAGGGCCGCATAAGTTTCTATGTATAATTTTTAAAGAGAAAAAGAATACGATTATGTTTCGCAAAACGAACGCTTGACACAACACTTGGTTGCTTTCCTGCCTACCTACCCTACCCTACCCTACCCTACCTACCTACCTACCTACCTACCTACCTACTTACTTACTTACTTCGACAAACAATATATAAATAAAAATACTACGTTGCATACGTGTACCTACCTACTTATATATGGTACTTATTACTTTATTATTTAAAAAAAAAAAAAAAAAACAGCAATAGGTAAATAGCACTTTTAATGTACCCCAAAACTTATTACGAGTTACTAAACAATAAAATATTTAAATAGTTAACATACTTAATATAGTACAATCGGAACCGTAGAGCAGCGTTCGGTTATAATATTTGCACGGGTGAGCTTTGTGCTGTCTGTCACTTGTAGTTAGTTAGGTTAGGTTAGGTCAGGCTAGGTTAGGTTAGGTTATGAAATTTTTTCGATCACTATATTCTAGAGGTGTGTTCCTGAGATGGGTTCGATTGAACGACGTCCAGCTCGAAGGCAAGGCTTCGCGCGGTTCAGTCAGTCGGTTTGGAAGGAAACTGGTGTAGAGCTGTTTTACGAGCACCAAAATATCGGTCGTTTTATACGATTAAAACATTGAAAATTGCCAAATTTTTCTCTTATATAATGAAAACGATATCTTTGTCGTTTGTTTATCGAATAAAACTAGTCGGAACAGTTGGTTTTATAGAGAAAATTGAATTTTAAACATGACCCATCACTCTCGGTGTCGAGAGTGGCGCGATTAAAACGATTCAGCACTCCAGGCGACCACCTGAGCCGCCGGAGAGTCGGATAGGCGCCTGGCCACGTTCAAAAAGTATCACGGAAAACGCTCCGTTGGCGTGGTATAGTATTAAAATACAGAAAAAAGGTTATTTAATGAGAGCGATGTTAGTGAAAACTCACGAACGTTGTTGCGAGAAATCGTCTCTAGACAGTGGTGCCCTCTTTCCGGTAAAGCGGTCAATCTATACACCCGCCAACGTAGGTTTTTGAAAAGTATTTTCCCCTCCGACAGCCGTCGGAGGTGCGGACCGCTAGACGCTGCCTATGGCTTGGCCGGCGCCGCACCCGCGGCGCCTGGCCGGCCGTCCATTGCCGCCGTAAGGCGACCGCTTCAGCATCCTAAAGGGCTGCTAGAGCCGTGACAGCTGGCTCACGCCGGCTAAGCGTGCCCGCGCCCTTCTCGCCGTCCGTATTCATCGCTCCGTCCGCTAGGGTCCGCCCGGCCTTACGCGCCGGAGTCCCCGAGCGAGACGTCGAGCGAGACGGCGAGAGTTATTCCTTCGGTGGAGATGCCGCCCGTTAGCTGCGACGGGTGCGGGACTCCACCGACCACTGAAACCTGCGAAGTGTGTAGTGCGAACTACACACTTCGACGCCAGTGCGAGCTGCCGCCGGCGCAAGCCGGGCCTGGCGCCGCACTCGCAATTGCCCTGGGGGCATTGTCCCCCAGCGTCCAGCCGCGGTAAAGAGGTTCGCCTCGAGACCGCAACCTTACTCCCCCGAACAGGGAGGGAGAAGAACCCCACGACGACGACGAAAAGTATTTTACTCAAGTACATAAACGCGCGAGCGCTTCGCAGTGAGTGTGCTGTGTGTGTAAAAAATTTATTAAATAAAAAATTATATATATTATTATATAATGGCCGACACCGCCGTAGCAGCAGAGGCTCCCGCGCCAGCGACTCCCGCGAAGAAGCCGAAGGCGTCCGCAGCAGCCGCAGGCGGCGCCAAGAAACCCAAGGCGAAGCCGACCCACCCGAAGACCTCCGAAATGGTGAACAACGCGATCAAGGAGCTGAAGGAGCGCAGCGGTTCGTCGCTGAAGGCGATCAAGAAATACATCGCGGCCCAGTACAAGGTGGACGCCGAGAAGCTGGCCCCGTTCATCAGGAAGTATCTGAAGAGCGCCGTCGAGTCCGGCGCCCTGATCCAGACGAAGGGAAAGGGAGCTTCGGGCAGTTTCAAGCTCGAATCGAAGTCTTCCTCGGCGAAGAAGCCCGCCGGCGCCGGCGGCAAGGCGTCCGGCAAGTCGTCCGCGAAGGAGAGCGCCTCCACCGCCGCCGCCAAGGCGAAGAAGTCCGCCGCCGCGGCGCCCGCCTCCGGCAGGGGCAGGAAGGCGGCCGCCGCGGCCGCCTCGCCGGCCAAATCGAAGCCCTCCGCCGCCGCCTCGGCGAAGGACAAGAAGGCCGCCGCCGCAGCGAAGAAGAAGCCCGCCGCCGCGAAGAAGGCCGCCGCGCCCGCCAGGGGCAAGAGCGCCGCCGCCCCGAAGGCGAAAAAGACCGCGAAGCCGCCCACCAAGAAGCCGAAGGCGCCCAAGCCGAAGAGGGCCGCCGCCACTCCCAAGTCGAAGGCCGCCGCCGCCACGAAGAAGGCGTCCGCCTCGAAGAAGTGAGCCGCCGTGCAGCAGTGAGTTTTCCGCGTGTGTGCCGTGCTGTGCTTGCTCGCTCGCTCCGTGTGCGTGAACGACGACGACGACGGTGCACGCGAGCTGCGCGCACGCCACGCGCGCGCATCCTCTCCTGCCTGTGTGGGGGCGCGCGGGACGCGCGACACCTCACCTCGCAGCAAAAAGCCCTTTTCAGGGCTAACATATCGTTCGAGAGCGCGTTCATCGCGCTCTGTGTTTCTCTTGAGACGGACCGCAGACAGACAGAAAGACTGGACGGACGACGACGACGCACGCACGCGAACAAACAAAAAACGCGCACGGCGTCGTCGTCCTCCTCCTCCTCCTCCTCCTTCCTCCTGCTGAGCGAGCGCAGCGGGGCCCGCCCGACTGCCCGACTCAACTCGACTCAACTCGACTAGCTAAAACTAACCGAACTAATAAAGAAAATGTAGTTACCCTTACACAATTAATTACAAACACACACACACACAACATACAAACGAATCTCGGATGTCTCTCTCAATGGCTGAACGGAAATTGATGAAATCGACACGCACAGACAGACAGATGTTATTGAATCTGCTCATATTAGCCATACCAAGAGGAATCTATGGATTTACGGACTGTTGTTTGTTTCCATGGGAAATTTAGCCACTGCTTGCTTGCTTCAAAGATTTCTTAAGTGACTCTATGTCGGCTATTTTTTTTTTTTTTTTTTTTTTTTTTTTTTCTTTGGGAATTCTGGCTTTAACAGCCTTAGTAGTTCTCATCGCACGCGGCCGCCCCGATCTTTCGTGGTTTTCAACAGAGGAAGAGTCGGTAGAGTCTGTCGATACTACGATAATTATACTTATACGAACATACGGCTGATACCGAGATGTTTTGTGCAACGCAATCACTGCAATCCTGTTTTCTTCAACACCCCATGTTCCATTCCATGTTGTAAATTTAATAATAATCACGAAAAATATATTATGTAAAATGGCGGGAAATTGATTGTAGTTTTCGACATGATAAACGCATTCCAAATTTTAATGCAGAAAAAAAAAAAAAAACAAAAAAAAAAAAAGAAAAATAGTTTAGGTATATTGTTCGATGTTATTGTTACCTACACTCTTCTATCGCGGTATCAGGGTAGGCGCGGAGGCGCGCGCAACCCAACCCAACGAGACTGATCATCGCGTTAGCGTCTCGACGGAGTGGGGCAAGGGTATATCAATAAATCCGAGCACCCGGTTCGAACCATAGTTTTTTAAATTCAGTGCCCGCTCAGGATCCTTCAGATAGGAGTCCCACGCATCAGCGTAGCGGACTGCAGGTCAGTTAGTGTTCATTAGAGTGACTAAGTGCTTACCGCCGTCCGATTCTGTTCACAGAGCCGCTCGGTGAAACAGTTACGAGTCGCGTAGTGACGTCACCGTGCGTCGAGTGTGTTCTCGAGTCCGGCACCGGGGCGCCTTATCCGTGTAGTGTGTTTAGTTTCGCATACTACACGCGATTCGAGTGACCTAAGTGCGGGACTCGCGCCAAAGCTGGGCCGGCGGGCCCGACCGCCGCCCGCTCACCTCTCCTCACGTCTATCAAATCCACAATTGTGGTCGACGGTGGACACGCATAACGGTGCCAACGAAGCCGATCGCTGTTAGGAGCGTGGACCCGGAGCGCTCGTTTTTCCCCTGCTCAGGGGAAAAACGGAATCCGGTTGGGCTTGGCACCACCGGCCTTGGGGTCGCCCCTCGCCGACGCCAAGCATCTCCCTCCCACCCTTCCGCCTCCCCTCCGATTCCTCGGGTGCGTGTTTGGCTCGGACGGCCGGTTCGCCGGAGTCCCTGTCTCTCCCCCGGGGCAGCTAGGGCCCTGTGTAGGTACTCACCAACTGCACAATAAGACTGGCAGTTGGCACACTTTAGGGAACGAGTTAGGCACACACCACCCTGCCTAAACCCGGCAGGGTGATGCCCGCGGCCCGCACTCAGCCGGGGACCTCCTCCCCCGGCAATCGCGACTTATTCGCGACGATGGGGTCGGAAGTAGACTTCGGGGCGGCACTTGCCACCCTAGGTACCTCCATCCGGGCCCATCTGCGCGCCAACCCGAGCTCCCTTCAGGAGTTCGTCACGAATCCGATTAGGTTTGCAGCCTCTCTGCAAGCCAAGGCCCCTAAGGCCAAGCCTTCCCCCGCCCGCGCCCCTAAGGCAAAGTCCCCCCCCGCCCGCGCCCCTAAGGCAAAGTCCCCCCTCGTCCGCGCCCCTCAGGCCGCCGCGAAGAAGATCGTTGCCCCTGCCCCGGCCCCTAAGGCCACCATTAAGTTGGCGCCCTCCCTCAGAGGGCCGCCGGCCGCCCTGACTCCCGCCGCCGCCGCCGCTAAGAGCCGGTCGCCCGCGGCGAAGCGTTCCCCAGGCGTGGCACGCTCAAGCCGCGTGCGATCGCGTACGGTGGCGCCGCGCTCGCGCTCGCGTTCGCGTTCCCGCTCGCCGCGACTCGCTCTGACGGTCGCGTCCACCCATACCTCTACGGAGGAGATGGACATCGTCAGTGGCGGCGACGACGGCTTCACCGTCGTCGCCAACAAGGGGACGAAGCGGCCCGCTTCCGCCGCCGGCTCCCCTCCGCCCCCGTCAAAGGCCGCATGCCCGACTGCATGCCCCTCTCTCCCGCCCACCGCCATGGACGCGCCTCCCGCGCCCAGGGTGGGCAAGCCCCCCCGCCCCTTCGTCGTTCGGGACCGCCACCGCTGGCAGGAGGTGGTCACGATCCTCACGACAAACGGCGTGACGTTCTCCGGCAAGAGCCACACCGACGGCATCTCCGTCACAGTCCCCACGTCTGACGACTATCGTCAGGCCACCCGCTCTCTTAGGGAACACGCGGTCCAATTTCACGCGTATCCGCTGGAAGAGGAAAAAGTGCTCCGCGTAGTACTGCGCGGTATCCCTAAGGAGATCGACACGGAGCTCGTCCGTGACGATCTCCTTGCCCAAGGCCTCCCGGTCCAGCAGGTCCATCGGATGACCAACGGACGGACGAAGGCCCCGATAGACCTTGTGCTGGTCATCCTCGACCGCACGGAGGAGGGGAAGGGGATCTTTCGGATAGAAAGAGTCCTCAACCTCTCCGGCCTGAAAGTCGAGGCTCCCAGGCGGAGAGGCATACCCGGTCAGTGCCACCGCTGCCAACTGTACGGGCACGCCGCCCGCTTCTGCGAAGCGGCGTACCGATGCGTCAAGTGCGCGGGCGAGCACAGCACCGCGCTGTGCAAGCGGGTCAAGGGGGATCCTAATCCTCCCAGTTGCGTGCTCTGCGGGACTCAGGGGCACACCGCGAACTATCGTGGTTGCCCCAAAGCCCCAAAGGCTGCGGCCGGGGCGAAGAGGACCCCTGCGCCCCGTCGCCCAACCCGTCCCCATGGCGTCAGCGCCAAGACCCCTGCGCCGAAGTTCATCGACGCTCCCCTACCCGCCACCAATGCTTGGACCAGGCCCTCGTCCCTGGTCCAACCGAAGGCGGCCCCAGCTCCGGCCAGCAGCGCCCGCGCGCCTGCCCAGAGCCGTCCAACCCCCCCGCCCTCACCCTTCAAACCCGCCCAGGGCCCCTACGGCCTGAAGGCGGATCTGCTTTTGCTGGCAGAGATAGCCTCGGCATTCGACCTCGACGAGGTCCGTGCCGTAGCCCAGGAGGTCCGCGAGCATCCTGATGCCCTATTGGACATCATGATGTCTCACGGCAACCTCTTCAGCGCTATGAAGCGCTTCGCCCCCCGCGTCCTCTCCCAATAACCTTAATGGATTGCACACCCACTAAGGTTAAGCCCCATTCATTGGCGTTGGCGTGGTTTAATGCCAACGGCATCCACACCGATGCCAGAGATCAGCGGGATCTCATCCACCACTTTTTAACGACCCATCAGGTCGACATCATGTTGATAAACGAGACCTTTCTGAAACCAAGCAAGAGGAACCCTAGGGTTGCAAACTACTTGATGGTTCGTAATGACAGACTCGCCGCCCCCCTGGGCGGTACTCTGATCTATTACAAAAGGTCTCTGCACTGCACACCCATAGCCACTCCCCCGTTAGTCAATCTGGAAGCTTCCTGTTGCCGTCTTGCGATGACCGGTCATCAGTCCATCATAATAGCGTCTTGCTACCACTCGGGTAGCAAGACTCTCCTCAAAGAGGACCTCGAAGCGCTTCTCGCTCTCGGTAGCTCGGTCATTCTGGCCGGCGACTTTAACGGCAAGCACGTGATGTGGGGCTGCAACGCGAATAACCGGAATGGGCACCTTCTGTACTCATTCTCGGATACGCTAAATTTTGATATCATCCCCCCCAGCTCCCCGACTTACTTTAGCAATAATATCAACAACAGGCCGGACATTCTCGACCTAGCACTCCTAAAGGGCGTAACACTCCAGTTGCGTTCTTTGGAGGTGCTACACGAGCTTGACTCGGACCATAGGCCAGTTCTGATGCTGCTGGGTCCCGACCCGAGCAACAGAACTCCGCCGACCAAGACCGTGGTGAACTGGGAGCTCTTGGGCGAAAGCCTAAAAGCTACCAGTTCACCCGATTTAGATAGAATACCAGACGATATCGCGACCCCCGACGATATCGCTCTTTCCATAGACGCTCTCAACAGTCACCTTCGTAAAGCCGTCGGCGAAGCCTCGAAGCAGGTCCCAGCCGAGGGCGACCAACGCTGGGCCCTGCCCGAGGATGCGAGGGAGCTGTTGAGAGCGAAACACGCGGCCACTAGGGCATACGACTGGTGTCGCACCGAAGAGAACAGAGCCACTCTGCGGTATTACGAGCGTGCCGTAAAGAACCGCATGAGTGAACTCCGCAATCAGAGGTGGGACACCCTGCTCTCGGAGATCAGACCATCTCACCAGGCATACTGGAAGATGGTAAGATCGCTGAAGGGCAGCAAGTCATCCAATATTCCCCCCCTGTCTCGTCCGAACGACACGCTTGCCTTCGAGGACGACGAAAAGGCCGAGTGCCTTGCCGAAAGCCTCGAAAGGCAATGCAGCCCCAGTCTCGAGCGCGTCGACCCCGACCACCTAGATATGGTGGAAGAGGAAGTCGCCGAGTTCACAGCCCGTCCCGCCCTCGAACCCACAGAGCCGGTCTCTGTGTCGGAGGTAGAGTCGATCATCAAGGGTCTCCAAACCAAGAAGGCCCCAGGTGCAGACGGCGTCAGCAATAGAGTGATTAAGCACTTCCCCGTCTTTCTGATCAACCTCCTCGTCAGCATCTTCAATGCCGCCTTGGCCAACTGCACCTTCCCCGACGCTTGGAAGTCTGCCGACGTCATCGGCATTCACAAGCCCGGCAAGAAGGCGTCAGAGCCCTCTAGCTACCGCCCCATCAGTCTCCTCAGTACCTTAGGTAAGATTTACGAGCGCATCCTTCTGAAGCGTATTTGGTCCCACATCCGAGATAACAATCTCCTCCCCGACGAGCAGTTCGGCTTTCGAGCCAGACACTCGTGCGTCCAGCAGGTGCACCGCATCACGGAGCACATCCTAGAGGGTTTCAATCGGAAACCCTACCACGGCTTCACCCAGGTCACGCCCAAATGTCAGTCCACCCTTGCGGTGTTCCTCGACGTAGCGAAAGCGTTCGATAAAGTCTGGCACAGCGGGCTGGTATACAAGTTATACCAGCTCGGGTTCCCGGATGGTCTTGTACTCATAATACATGACTATCTGACTGGTCGAAACTTTCGCTATCGCGTCGACGGCACCCGCTCGGCTCCCCACCCCATCGGCGCTGGCGTCCCTCAGGGGTCAGCGCTGGCCCCCGTTCTGTTCTCCCTCTACACGCATGACATTCCACGTCATCCGAAGGTAGAGCTTGCGCTTTTCGCGGACGATACTGCCCTCTTTATAAGAGGGTGGAATCAGTCCATCTCCTTCCGCACGCTTCAACAAGCCCTGCGCCGCTTAGGCGACTGGTTTGAGAAGTGGGCAATCTCGGTCAATCCGGACAAAAGCGCAGCTGTGTGCTTTCACCCCAACAAATGGCCTATCCGGCAGCAGCTCATGCTGCACGATAGGCCCATCCCCTGGGTGAACTCGACCAAGTACCTTGGCGTGACCCTCGATCGTCGACTCACCTTCTCGAGGCACATCCGGACAGTTAGGAATCGAGCGGTTTTCTTTTTAAGCCGACTCGCCCCCCTCCTCAACGATCGTAGTAAGCTATCCCTTAGAAATAAGGTGATATTGTACAAAATTTGCATCCGCCCCGTTATGACCTACGCCTCCGTAGTGTTTGCCCACGCGTCTGGCTTCGACCTGGACAAGCTCCAGGCCGTCCAGAATAGATTTATTCGCAGAGCGGTCGGAGCCAGCTGGTTCCAGCGAAACTCCGACTTGCACTGCGATGTAGAGCTCCCCTCCATTCGGCAGTACTTTAAATTCACTTCGCGCAGATACTTTGATAGGGCCTCCCACCATTCAAATCCTCTAGTCGTTCGCACGGCGGACTACTCAGCAGTAGACGCCGCTGCCCCCCGCCCTCTCCGTAGACGCCCTAGAGACATCTTCGGCGACCCGGACGACCCCATCGCAGTCGCCACGGCGGCTGCGCTGGGGTCGGCCGACCCGACAGCTCCCCGCAACAGGAAGTTTGCAGTTTTTGGTATAGGCGCCGGTTACCAAAGGAACACGATAACAAAACACCGACCTCGCCGGCGAGGTCGAAGACTCCCAGGATCTGTTAGAAGATCGGTTAGATTCTCTCCAAATAGTCAAACAGATAAACCTAATAGGGCTCAAGCGCAAACCCCCTCTGGGTTGCCTGGGCAAATCGACTCCCCCCCCCCGGCGACGGTCCAAGCCGAGGTCCGTACCTTAGTGGTGCCCTTGTGCCAGTCGCCCTTAGCTTTAAATAACTAAAGTCCATTAAGGTCCTGCGCCCTCCGCGCTTGCCTTACGTCCGGTACGCTGTAGAGGCCTCAGTGGCCAACAGCATTAGTCATTCATAAAAAAAAAAAAAAAAAAAAAAAAAAAAAAAAAAAACCGGTTCGAACAAACACAGTTCGCTCGGTACGTTCACGCACGCCGCGCGGCCGCCGTCGTCTCTCTATCTCGTGTTTTCTGAATTATTCTTAAAGCCTTAACCTAACCATGTCGGGACGCGGTAAAGGTGGCAAAGTGAAGGGAAAGGCAAAGTCCCGTTCTAACCGCGCCGGACTACAGTTCCCGGTGGGTCGTATTCATCGCCTCCTGCGCAACGGCAACTATGCCGAGCGCGTGGGTGCCGGAGCGCCGGTCTACCTCGCAGCCGTGATGGAATATCTCGCCGCTGAGGTGCTCGAGTTGGCCGGCAACGCGGCCAGGGACAACAAGAAGACCAGAATCATCCCGCGTCATCTTCAGCTGGCCATAAGGAACGACGAGGAGCTGAACAAGCTGCTCTCCGGTGTGACCATCGCGCAGGGCGGTGTGCTCCCCAACATTCAGGCCGTTCTCCTGCCCAAGAAGACCGAGAAGAAAGCTTAAGGCGTGGACGAGCACTCGCCTTTCGTGTGTGTTTGTTGTTCGCTTTCGCTGCTCTTCTACGCGAGATCGCAAAAAGGCCCTTTTCAGGGCCACAATATCACTCTTGCCATTCACAAACGAATGAATGTTTCATTGATTGAACGGACACACAACGGCATTTATTATTTATTTATTTTCTCTATCTTCTCATCATAATTTATGTAGGTACATTATACCCTACGACAATTCAATACAATACAAAATACTCTGTACAAGTATGCAAAAACTCTTTATTGACACCAAATACAAATAAATCTAAACTGAACATTCAAAAATAAAGGCGCAATTAGCGGTCTTATCTCGCTGAAGAGCGATCACTTCCATATATAAAACCTTTGGATTTGATTGAATGAAAACATTATGATTTAGTGCTAATAATAATCATTAAGGTTGAATAAACTTACTAATTTGAGAATTTTAATAAACTACATACTAATACCAACGCATAAATAATTACTCTATGTACAATAGAAAAACAAATAAATTACCCAGTCATAAACGAAGTACGGCTTCAGTAGTGAAGGACGATGCATAAAAGCCAGAACTATGCACCGGATTCATAAGCTGTCTGTTTTCTGAATTTAGTAGTTTGAGAATCGAATCTATAAATACAATATATTATTATTATACGTACATATTTTTTTTTTTTTTTTAAATTGTAACTCTAGGTAGAGGTAGTCATACGCGCGAGTGAGAGTGAGAGAATGTTTTCCGTCCCTGTCTAATGCGCGACAGACAGACAGCTCGCGGTGGCTCGGGCGAGAGCACGGTCCGGTTTCTCTCAAAAGCGGATTCCATCCCGCCGCAGTTTTTAATCGCTCGCTGTCAGCCGACGAGTTCAGTGCACTAGAGCAATACCGTTTCAGCAAAGCAAGCAAGCAAGCAAGCATCCAACAATGCCGCCCAAGACAAGCGGAAAGGCCGCCAAGAAGTCCGGCAAGGCGCAGAAGAACATCTCCAAGACAGATAAGAAAAAGAAGAAGCACAAGAGGAAGGAGAGCTACGCCATTTACATCTACAAGGTGCTCAAGCAGGTCCACCCGGACACCGGCATCTCCAGCAAGGCCATGTCCATCATGAACTCGTTCGTGAACGACATCTTCGAGCGCATCGCCGCCGAGGCGTCCCGTCTCGCTCACTACAACAAGCGCAGCACGATCACATCGAGGGAGGTGCAGACTTCCGTGAGGCTCCTGCTGCCCGGCGAGCTGGCCAAGCACGCCGTCAGCGAGGGCACCAAGGCCGTCACCAAGTACACCAGCTCCAAGTGATGAGATCGATCGATCGATGTCGCACAAAGACAAAAAGGCCCTTTTCAGGGCCACAAAATGATTCATAAATACTATGTTTCGCAATGCGATCATATTATAATGTTTCACCTGAATGAACATTGACACGACAGACACACACACACTCACATTTTTATGTACCTACCTGCCGCCTGCCTGTAATTTCGAAAATGCATTAATTACATTACGAAACCTAAGTCTTAAGCTGTTAGTAATAATTATGAGTACCTATAATACAATAAAACTTTACTTTTAAGACACGATTTACCAAGTATACAACCAGCTCCAAGCTAGATCGGCGTCGCTCGCGGGCGCGCAGCAGCTCTGCCGCGATCGTCTAGTATAATAATAATAATAATAATAATACCTAATGAAAAAGGCTAGTATAAATAATCGCCCGTCTCATGAAGACACGATTTGTTGCATTTTTTTTTTTTTTTTTTTTTTTTTCGCTCAGTTTGCAAGCCAGTTACATTTTAATTTTGTCCACACAGACAGACAGACAGACAGATCTATCCGACCTCGTGTGCGGAGCTGTGCGCGCGTGCAAGCGAGAGGCCCGATCGCGACTCTACCGTATTCTCCACCGTTTTTATAAATAAAGCGCTACATGTTGCTTATTTTTCCCGATTTAGATAGAATACCAGACGATATCGCGACCCCCGACGATATCGCTCTTTCCATAGACGCTCTCAACAGTCACCTTCGTAAAGCCGTTGGCGAAGCCTCGAAGCAGGTCCCAGCCGAGGGCGACCAACGCTGGGCCCTGCCCGAGGATGCGAGGGAGCTGTTGAGAGCGAAACACGCGGCCACTAGGGCATACGACTGGTGTCGCACCGAAGAGAACAGAGCCACTCTGCGGTATTACGAGCGTGCCGTAAAGAACCGCATGAGTGAACTCCGCAATCAGAGGTGGGACACCCTGCTCTCGGAGATCAGACCATCTCACCAGGCATACTGGAAGATGGTAAGATCGCTGAAGGGCAGCAAGTCATCCAATATTCCCCCCCTGTCTCGTCCGAACGACACGCTTGCCTTCGAGGACGACGAAAAGGCCGAGTGCCTTGCCGAAAGCCTCGAAAGGCAATGCAGCCCCAGTCTCGAGCGCGTCGACCCCGACCACCTAGATATGGTGGAAGAGGAAGTCGCCGAGTTCACAGCCCGTCCCGCCCTCGAACCCACAGAGCCGGTCTCTGTGTCGGAGGTAGAGTCGATCATCAAGGGTCTCCAAACCAAGAAGGCCCCAGGTGCAGACGGCGTCAGCAATAGAGTGATTAAGCACTTCCCCGTCTTTCTGATCAACCTCCTCGTCAGCATCTTCAATGCCGCCTTGGCCAACTGCACCTTCCCCGACGCTTGGAAGTCTGCCGACGTCATCGGCATTCACAAGCCCGGCAAGAAGGCGTCAGAGCCCTCTAGCTACCGCCCCATCAGTCTCCTCAGTACCTTAGGTAAGATTTACGAGCGCATCCTTCTGAAGCGTATTTGGTCCCACATCCGAGATAACAATCTCCTCCCCGACGAGCAGTTCGGCTTTCGAGCCAGACACTCGTGCGTCCAGCAGGTGCACCGCATCACGGAGCACATCCTAGAGGGTTTCAATCGGAAACCCTACCACGGCTTCACCCAGGTCACGCCCAAATGTCAGTCCACCCTTGCGGTGTTCCTCGACGTAGCGAAAGCGTTCGATAAAGTCTGGCACAGCGGGCTGGTATACAAGTTATACCAGCTCGGGTTCCCGGATGGTCTTGTACTCATAATACATGACTATCTGACTGGTCGAAACTTTCGCTATCGCGTCGACGGCACCCGCTCGGCTCCCCACCCCATCGGCGCTGGCGTCCCTCAGGGGTCAGCGCTGGCCCCCGTTCTGTTCTCCCTCTACACGCATGACATTCCACGTCATCCGAAGGTAGAGCTTGCGCTTTTCGCGGACGATACTGCCCTCTTTATAAGAGGGTGGAATCAGTCCATCTCCTTCCGCACGCTTCAACAAGCCCTGCGCCGCTTAGGCGACTGGTTTGAGAAGTGGGCAATCTCGGTCAATCCGGACAAAAGCGCAGCTGTGTGCTTTCACCCCAACAAATGGCCTATCCGGCAGCAGCTCATGCTGCACGATAGGCCCATCCCCTGGGTGAACTCGACCAAGTACCTTGGCGTGACCCTCGATCGTCGACTCACCTTCTCGAGGCACATCCGGACAGTTAGGAATCGAGCGGTTTTCTTTTTAAGCCGACTCGCCCCCCTCCTCAACGATCGTAGTAAGCTATCCCTTAGAAATAAGGTGATATTGTACAAAATTTGCATCCGCCCCGTTATGACCTACGCCTCCGTAGTGTTTGCCCACGCGTCTGGCTTCGACCTGGACAAGCTCCAGGCCGTCCAGAATAGATTTATTCGCAGAGCGGTCGGAGCCAGCTGGTTCCAGCGAAACTCCGACTTGCACTGCGATGTAGAGCTCCCCTCCATTCGGCAGTACTTTAAATTCACTTCGCGCAGATACTTTGATAGGGCCTCCCACCATTCAAATCCTCTAGTCGTTCGCACGGCGGACTACTCAGCAGTAGACGCCGCTGCCCCCCGCCCTCTCCGTAGACGCCCTAGAGACATCTTCGGCGACCCGGACGACCCCATCGCAGTCGCCACGGCGGCTGCGCTGGGGTCGGCCGACCCGACAGCTCCCCGCAACAGGAAGTTTGCAGTTTTTGGTATAGGCGCCGGTTACCAAAGGAACACGATAACAAAACACCGACCTCGCCGGCGAGGTCGAAGACTCCCAGGATCTGTTAGAAGATCGGTTAGATTCTCTCCAAATAGTCAAACAGATAAACCTAATAGGGCTCAAGCGCAAACCCCCTCTGGGTTGCCTGGGCAAATCGACTCCCCCCCCCCGGCGACGGTCCAAGCCGAGGTCCGTACCTTAGTGGTGCCCTTGTGCCAGTCGCCCTTAGCTTTAAATAACTAAAGTCCATTAAGGTCCTGCGCCCTCCGCGCTTGCCTTACGTCCGGTACGCTGTAGAGGCCTCAGTGGCCAACAGCATTAGTCATTCATAAAAAAAAAAAAAAAAAAAAAAAAAAAAAAAAAAAAAAAAAAAAAAAATTGCTTATTTTTTAACAGTCGTGCGCTGATCGTCGCAGTCGTCGCTCGCTCGTACGTGCGTCCGCGTAAACAGTTGCTTGCTCCTCTCATTGTGTGAAAAGAGTGTGTGTGTGTGTGTGTGTTTGTAAAATGGCACGTACCAAGCAGACCGCTCGTAAATCCACCGGCGGTAAGGCGCCGCGTAAACAGCTCGCCACCAAAGCTGCGCGCAAGAGCGCCCCCGCAACGGGCGGCGTGAAGAAGCCCCATCGCTACAGGCCCGGCACCGTAGCCCTCCGTGAGATCCGTCGCTACCAGAAGAGTACCGAGCTGCTGATCCGCAAGCTGCCGTTCCAGCGTCTCGTGCGCGAAATCGCACAGGACTTCAAGACCGATCTCCGTTTCCAGAGCTCTGCCGTTATGGCGCTTCAGGAGGCCAGCGAAGCGTACCTGGTCGGTCTCTTTGAAGACACCAACCTGTGCGCGATCCACGCCAAGCGCGTGACCATCATGCCCAAGGATATACAGTTGGCGCGAAGAATCCGCGGCGAGCGCGCCTAAGAAGGTTGCGTCCGTCGGCTCTCCTCCGATTCAAATGCAAAAAGGCCCTTTTCAGGGCCACATAAGTTTCGTTATTTAAAAATAAATATAATGTTTCATGACGACGATACCTACACGCATGCACGCACGATAGATTATCCTACTATATAATATTATAAACGCGAACGCGTTTGTATGTATGGATGGACGTATGTTTGTTACTCTTTCACGCCAGAACGGCTGAACAGATCTGGATGAAATTTGGCACAGAGATAGATTATAGTCTAGAATAGCACATAGGATACTTTTTAACCGCGGGTGAGACCGCAGGGCGCAGCTAGTTTATTAATAATTGGTACTTAAGCACCTACCTACCTACCTACCTACCTATCTATCTATCTGTCTGTCTAGTTTACTTACTTAGACTGAGACTTAATTAACGCACGCATCTAAAAGTAGTAGAACCGTTCTAAGCAGCATGACCATCCAATATAATATAACGTTATGTGACAACTCTGTCAACGTTATACGTGATTGATTGATGGCATAATTTTTTTTTTTTTTTTTTTTATACACACACACACACACGGAGTGTAATACAACACCCACACTTCGCCGGACGATATTCAGTCGAACAGAACGGGGAGATGGGGGGGGGGGGGGGGGACAGCCCCCCCGCCCTTCACGTCTCGCGCGCGCGCGCGCGACTCTATCGCTAGAGTGTTCGAGAGCATAAATAAAGAGCAATGCTCAAAAAGCTTCCAGTCGTTCGCTCGCCGTCAACACTCGCGGCCGCTACGGTGTTCAGTTTTGTTATTATCCACTCTTACTAACTAGTTTTTGCTCAAGATGACCGGTCGCGGCAAGGGAGGAAAAGGTCTGGGGAAAGGTGGAGCCAAGCGTCACAGGAAAGTGCTTCGTGATAACATCCAGGGAATCACGAAGCCCGCCATCCGTCGTCTGGCGCGCAGGGGCGGCGTGAAGCGTATCTCCGGTCTGATCTACGAGGAGACCAGAGGCGTGCTGAAGGTGTTCCTCGAGAACGTGATCCGCGACGCCGTCACCTACACTGAGCACGCGAAGAGGAAGACCGTCACCGCCATGGATGTGGTCTACGCTCTCAAACGCCAGGGCCGCACTCTCTACGGTTTCGGAGGTTAAGCCGACGGACGGACGGACGGACGAACGAACAGGGTCGCTTGCGACCTCCTTCGTGTATCATGAAAAAAGGCCCTTTTCAGGGCCGCATAAGTTTCTATGTATAATTTTTAAAGAGAAAAAGAATACGATTATGTTTCGCAAAACGAACGCTTGACACAACACTTGGTTGCTTTCCTGCCTACCTACCCTACCCTACCCTACCCTACCTACCTACCTACCTACCTACCTACCTACTTACTTACTTACTTCGACAAACAATATATAAATAAAAATACTACGTTGCATACGTGTACCTACCTACTTATATATGGTACTTATTACTTTATTATTTAAAAAAAAAAAAAAAAAACAGCAATAGGTAAATAGCACTTTTAATGTACCCCAAAACTTATTACGAGTTACTAAACAATAAAATATTTAAATAGTTAACATACTTAATATAGTACAATCGGAACCGTAGAGCAGCGTTCGGTTATAATATTTGCACGGGTGAGCTTTGTGCTGTCTGTCACTTGTAGTTAGTTAGGTTAGGTTAGGTCAGGCTAGGTTAGGTTAGGTTATGAAATTTTTTCGATCACTATATTCTAGAGGTGTGTTCCTGAGATGGGTTCGATTGAACGACGTCCAGCTCGAAGGCAAGGCTTCGCGCGGTTCAGTCAGTCGGTTTGGAAGGAAACTGGTGTAGAGCTGTTTTACGAGCACCAAAATATCGGTCGTTTTATACGATTAAAACATTGAAAATTGCCAAATTTTTCTCTTATATAATGAAAACGATATCTTTGTCGTTTGTTTATCGAATAAAACTAGTCGGAACAGTTGGTTTTATAGAGAAAATTGAATTTTAAACATGACCCATCACTCTCGGTGTCGAGAGTGGCGCGATTAAAACGATTCAGCACTCCAGGCGACCACCTGAGCCGCCGGAGAGTCGGATAGGCGCCTGGCCACGTTCAAAAAGTATCACGGAAAACGCTCCGTTGGCGTGGTATAGTATTAAAATACAGAAAAAAGGTTATTTAATGAGAGCGATGTTAGTGAAAACTCACGAACGTTGTTGCGAGAAATCGTCTCTAGACAGTGGTGCCCTCTTTCCGGTAAAGCGGTCAATCTATACACCCGCCAACGTAGGTTTTTGAAAAGTATTTTACTCAAGTACATAAACGCGCGAGCGCTTCGCAGTGAGTGTGCTGTGTGTGTAAAAAATTTATTAAATAAAAAATTATATATATTATTATATAATGGCCGACACCGCCGTAGCAGCAGAGGCTCCCGCGCCAGCGACTCCCGCGAAGAAGCCGAAGGCGTCCGCAGCAGCCGCAGGCGGCGCCAAGAAACCCAAGGCGAAGCCGACCCACCCGAAGACCTCCGAAATGGTGAACAACGCGATCAAGGAGCTGAAGGAGCGCAGCGGTTCGTCGCTGAAGGCGATCAAGAAATACATCGCGGCCCAGTACAAGGTGGACGCCGAGAAGCTGGCCCCGTTCATCAGGAAGTATCTGAAGAGCGCCGTCGAGTCCGGCGCCCTGATCCAGACGAAGGGAAAGGGAGCTTCGGGCAGTTTCAAGCTCGAATCGAAGTCTTCCTCGGCGAAGAAGCCCGCCGGCGCCGGCGGCAAGGCGTCCGGCAAGTCGTCCGCGAAGGAGAGCGCCTCCACCGCCGCCGCCAAGGCGAAGAAGTCCGCCGCCGCGGCGCCCGCCTCCGGCAGGGGCAGGAAGGCGGCCGCCGCGGCCGCCTCGCCGGCCAAATCGAAGCCCTCCGCCGCCGCCTCGGCGAAGGACAAGAAGGCCGCCGCCGCAGCGAAGAAGAAGCCCGCCGCCGCGAAGAAGGCCGCCGCGCCCGCCAGGGGCAAGAGCGCCGCCGCCCCGAAGGCGAAAAAGACCGCGAAGCCGCCCACCAAGAAGCCGAAGGCGCCCAAGCCGAAGAGGGCCGCCGCCACTCCCAAGTCGAAGGCCGCCGCCGCCACGAAGAAGGCGTCCGCCTCGAAGAAGTGAGCCGCCGTGCAGCAGTGAGTTTTCCGCGTGTGTGCCGTGCTGTGCTTGCTCGCTCGCTCCGTGTGCGTGAACGACGACGACGACGGTGCACGCGAGCTGCGCGCACGCCACGCGCGCGCATCCTCTCCTGCCTGTGTGGGGGCGCGCGGGACGCGCGACACCTCACCTCGCAGCAAAAAGCCCTTTTCAGGGCTAACATATCGTTCGAGAGCGCGTTCATCGCGCTCTGTGTTTCTCTTGAGACGGACCGCAGACAGACAGAAAGACTGGACGGACGACGACGACGCACGCACGCGAACAAACAAAAAACGCGCACGGCGTCGTCGTCCTCCTCCTCCTCCTCCTCCTTCCTCCTGCTGAGCGAGCGCAGCGGGGCCCGCCCGACTGCCCGACTCAACTCGACTCAACTCGACTAGCTAAAACTAACCGAACTAATAAAGAAAATGTAGTTACCCTTACACAATTAATTACAAACACACACACACACAACATACAAACGAATCTCGGATGTCTCTCTCAATGGCTGAACGGAAATTGATGAAATCGACACGCACAGACAGACAGATGTTATTGAATCTGCTCATATTAGCCATACCAAGAGGAATCTATGGATTTACGGACTGTTGTTTGTTTCCATGGGAAATTTAGCCACTGCTTGCTTGCTTCAAAGATTTCTTAAGTGACTCTATGTCGGCTATTTTTTTTTTTTTTTTTTTTTTTTTTTTTTCTTTGGGAATTCTGGCTTTAACAGCCTTAGTAGTTCTCATCGCACGCGGCCGCCCCGATCTTTCGTGGTTTTCAACAGAGGAAGAGTCGGTAGAGTCTGTCGATACTACGATAATTATACTTATACGAACATACGGCTGATACCGAGATGTTTTGTGCAACGCAATCACTGCAATCCTGTTTTCTTCAACACCCCATGTTCCATTCCATGTTGTAAATTTAATAATAATCACGAAAAATATATTATGTAAAATGGCGGGAAATTGATTGTAGTTTTCGACATGATAAACGCATTCCAAATTTTAATGCAGAAAAAAAAAAAAAAACAAAAAAAAAAAAAGAAAAATAGTTTAGGTATATTGTTCGATGTTATTGTTACCTACACTCTTCTATCGCGGTATCAGGGTAGGCGCGGAGGCGCGCGCAACCCAACCCAACGAGACTGATCATCGCGTTAGCGTCTCGACGGAGTGGGGCAAGGGTATATCAATAAATCCGAGCACCCGGTTCGAACAAACACAGTTCGCTCGGTACGTTCACGCACGCCGCGCGGCCGCCGTCGTCTCTCTATCTCGTGTTTTCTGAATTATTCTTAAAGCCTTAACCTAACCATGTCGGGACGCGGTAAAGGTGGCAAAGTGAAGGGAAAGGCAAAGTCCCGTTCTAACCGCGCCGGACTACAGTTCCC
Organism: Peribatodes rhomboidaria; assembly: GCA_911728515.1. Taxonomy (NCBI): domain Eukaryota; kingdom Metazoa; phylum Arthropoda; class Insecta; order Lepidoptera; family Geometridae; genus Peribatodes; species Peribatodes rhomboidaria. Next base: position 6,827,687 of record OU452192.1, read on the forward strand.
GGTGGGTCGTATTCATCGCCTCCTGCGCAACGGCAACTATGCCGAGCGCGTGGGTGCCGGAGCGCCGGTCTACCTCGCAGCCGTGATGGAATATCTCGCCGCTGAGGTGCTCGAGTTGGCCGGCAACGCGGCCAGGGACAACAAGAAGACCAGAATCATCCCGCGTCATCTTCAGCTGGCCATAAGGAACGACGAGGAGCTGAACAAGCTGCTCTCCGGTGTGACCATCGCGCAGGGCGGTGTGCTCCCCAACATTCAGGCCGTTCTCCTGCCCAAGAAGACCGAGAAGAAAGCTTAAGGCGTGGACGAGCACTCGCCTTTCGTGTGTGTTTGTTGTTCGCTTTCGCTGCTCTTCTACGCGAGATCGCAAAAAGGCCCTTTTCAGGGCCACAATATCACTCTTGCCATTCACAAACGAATGAATGTTTCATTGATTGAACGGACACACAACGGCATTTATTATTTATTTATTTTCTCTATCTTCTCATCATAATTTATGTAGGTACATTATACCCTACGACAATTCAATACAATACAAAATACTCTGTACAAGTATGCAAAAACTCTTTATTGACACCAAATACAAATAAATCTAAACTGAACATTCAAAAATAAAGGCGCAATTAGCGGTCTTATCTCGCTGAAGAGCGATCACTTCCATATATAAAACCTTTGGATTTGATTGAATGAAAACATTATGATTTAGTGCTAATAATAATCATTAAGGTTGAATAAACTTACTAATTTGAGAATTTTAATAAACTACATACTAATACCAACGCATAAATAATTACTCTATGTACAATAGAAAAACAAATAAATTACCCAGTCATAAACGAAGTACGGCTTCAGTAGTGAAGGACGATGCATAAAAGCCAGAACTATGCACCGGATTCATAAGCTGTCTGTTTTCTGAATTTAGTAGTTTGAGAATCGAATCTATAAATACAATATATTATTATTATACGTACATATTTTTTTTTTTTTTTTAAATTGTAACTCTAGGTAGAGGTAGTCATACGCGCGAGTGAGAGTGAGAGAATGTTTTCCGTCCCTGTCTAATGCGCGACAGACAGACAGCTCGCGGTGGCTCGGGCGAGAGCACGGTCCGGTTTCTCTCAAAAGCGGATTCCATCCCGCCGCAGTTTTTAATCGCTCGCTGTCAGCCGACGAGTTCAGTGCACTAGAGCAATACCGTTTCAGCAAAGCAAGCAAGCAAGCAAGCATCCAACAATGCCGCCCAAGACAAGCGGAAAGGCCGCCAAGAAGTCCGGCAAGGCGCAGAAGAACATCTCCAAGACAGATAAGAAAAAGAAGAAGCACAAGAGGAAGGAGAGCTACGCCATTTACATCTACAAGGTGCTCAAGCAGGTCCACCCGGACACCGGCATCTCCAGCAAGGCCATGTCCATCATGAACTCGTTCGTGAACGACATCTTCGAGCGCATCGCCGCCGAGGCGTCCCGTCTCGCTCACTACAACAAGCGCAGCACGATCACATCGAGGGAGGTGCAGACTTCCGTGAGGCTCCTGCTGCCCGGCGAGCTGGCCAAGCACGCCGTCAGCGAGGGCACCAAGGCCGTCACCAAGTACACCAGCTCCAAGTGATGAGATCGATCGATCGATGTCGCACAAAGACAAAAAGGCCCTTTTCAGGGCCACAAAATGATTCATAAATACTATGTTTCGCAATGCGATCATATTATAATGTTTCACCTGAATGAACATTGACACGACAGACACACACACACTCACATTTTTATGTACCTACCTGCCGCCTGCCTGTAATTTCGAAAATGCATTAATTACATTACGAAACCTAAGTCTTAAGCTGTTAGTAATAATTATGAGTACCTATAATACAATAAAACTTTACTTTTAAGACACGATTTACCAAGTATACAACCAGCTCCAAGCTAGATCGGCGTCGCTCGCGGGCGCGCAGCAGCTCTGCCGCGATCGTCTAGTATAATAATAATAATAATAATAATACCTAATGAAAAAGGCTAGTATAAATAATCGCCCGTCTCATGAAGACACGATTTGTTGCATTTTTTTTTTTTTTTTTTTTTTTTTTCGCTCAGTTTGCAAGCCAGTTACATTTTAATTTTGTCCACACAGACAGACAGACAGACAGATCTATCCGACCTCGTGTGCGGAGCTGTGCGCGCGTGCAAGCGAGAGGCCCGATCGCGACTCTACCGTATTCTCCACCGTTTTTATAAATAAAGCGCTACATGTTGCTTATTTTTTAACAGTCGTGCGCTGATCGTCGCAGTCGTCGCTCGCTCGTACGTGCGTCCGCGTAAACAGTTGCTTGCTCCTCTCATTGTGTGAAAAGAGTGTGTGTGTGTGTGTGTGTTTGTAAAATGGCACGTACCAAGCAGACCGCTCGTAAATCCACCGGCGGTAAGGCGCCGCGTAAACAGCTCGCCACCAAAGCTGCGCGCAAGAGCGCCCCCGCAACGGGCGGCGTGAAGAAGCCCCATCGCTACAGGCCCGGCACCGTAGCCCTCCGTGAGATCCGTCGCTACCAGAAGAGTACCGAGCTGCTGATCCGCAAGCTGCCGTTCCAGCGTCTCGTGCGCGAAATCGCACAGGACTTCAAGACCGATCTCCGTTTCCAGAGCTCTGCCGTTATGGCGCTTCAGGAGGCCAGCGAAGCGTACCTGGTCGGTCTCTTTGAAGACACCAACCTGTGCGCGATCCACGCCAAGCGCGTGACCATCATGCCCAAGGATATACAGTTGGCGCGAAGAATCCGCGGCGAGCGCGCCTAAGAAGGTTGCGTCCGTCGGCTCTCCTCCGATTCAAATGCAAAAAGGCCCTTTTCAGGGCCACATAAGTTTCGTTATTTAAAAATAAATATAATGTTTCATGACGACGATACCTACACGCATGCACGCACGATAGATTATCCTACTATATAATATTATAAACGCGAACGCGTTTGTATGTATGGATGGACGTATGTTTGTTACTCTTTCACGCCAGAACGGCTGAACAGATCTGGATGAAATTTGGCACAGAGATAGATTATAGTCTAGAATAGCACATAGGATACTTTTTAACCGCGGGTGAGACCGCAGGGCGCAGCTAGTTTATTAATAATTGGTACTTAAGCACCTACCTACCTACCTATCTATCTATCTGTCTGTCTAGTTTACTTACTTAGACTGAGACTTAATTAACGCACGCATCTAAAAGTAGTAGAACCGTTCTAAGCAGCATGACCATCCAATATAATATAACGTTATGTGACAACTCTGTCAACGTTATACGTGATTGATTGATGGCATAATTTTTTTTTTTTTTTTTTTTATACACACACACACACACGGAGTGTAATACAACACCCACACTTCGCCGGACGATATTCAGTCGAACAGAACGGGGAGATGGGGGGGGGGGGGGGGGACAGCCCCCCCGCCCTTCACGTCTCGCGCGCGCGCGCGCGACTCTATCGCTAGAGTGTTCGAGAGCATAAATAAAGAGCAATGCTCAAAAAGCTTCCAGTCGTTCGCTCGCCGTCAACACTCGCGGCCGCTACGGTGTTCAGTTTTGTTATTATCCACTCTTACTAACTAGTTTTTGCTCAAGATGACCGGTCGCGGCAAGGGAGGAAAAGGTCTGGGGAAAGGTGGAGCCAAGCGTCACAGGAAAGTGCTTCGTGATAACATCCAGGGAATCACGAAGCCCGCCATCCGTCGTCTGGCGCGCAGGGGCGGCGTGAAGCGTATCTCCGGTCTGATCTACGAGGAGACCAGAGGCGTGCTGAAGGTGTTCCTCGAGAACGTGATCCGCGACGCCGTCACCTACACTGAGCACGCGAAGAGGAAGACCGTCACCGCCATGGATGTGGTCTACGCTCTCAAACGCCAGGGCCGCACTCTCTACGGTTTCGGAGGTTAAGCCGACGGACGGACGGACGGACGAACGAACAGGGTCGCTTGCGACCTCCTTCGTGTATCATGAAAAAAGGCCCTTTTCAGGGCCGCATAAGTTTCTATGTATAATTTTTAAAGAGAAAAAGAATACGATTATGTTTCGCAAAACGAACGCTTGACACAACACTTGGTTGCTTTCCTGCCTACCTACCCTACCCTACCCTACCCTACCTACCTACCTACCTACCTACCTACCTACTTACTTCGACAAACAATATATAAATAAAAATACTACGTTGCATACGTGTACCTACCTACTTATATATGGTACTTATTACTTTATTATTTAAAAAAAAAAAAAAAAAACAGCAATAGGTAAATAGCACTTTTAATGTACCCCAAAACTTATTACGAGTTACTAAACAATAAAATATTTAAATAGTTAACATACTTAATATAGTACAATCGGAACCGTAGAGCAGCGTTCGGTTATAATATTTGCACGGGTGAGCTTTGTGCTGTCTGTCACTTGTAGTTAGTTAGGTTAGGTTAGGTCAGGCTAGGTTAGGTTAGGTTATGAAATTTTTTCGATCACTATATTCTAGAGGTGTGTTCCTGAGATGGGTTCGATTGAACGACGTCCAGCTCGAAGGCAAGGCTTCGCGCGGTTCAGTCAGTCGGTTTGGAAGGAAACTGGTGTAGAGCTGTTTTACGAGCACCAAAATATCGGTCGTTTTATACGATTAAAACATTGAAAATTGCCAAATTTTTCTCTTATATAATGAAAACGATATCTTTGTCGTTTGTTTATCGAATAAAACTAGTCGGAACAGTTGGTTTTATAGAGAAAATTGAATTTTAAACATGACCCATCACTCTCGGTGTCGAGAGTGGCGCGATTAAAACGATTCAGCACTCCAGGCGACCACCTGAGCCGCCGGAGAGTCGGATAGGCGCCTGGCCACGTTCAAAAAGTATCACGGAAAACGCTCCGTTGGCGTGGTATAGTATTAAAATACAGAAAAAAGGTTATTTAATGAGAGCGATGTTAGTGAAAACTCACGAACGTTGTTGCGAGAAATCGTCTCTAGACAGTGGTGCCCTCTTTCCGGTAAAGCGGTCAATCTATACACCCGCCAACGTAGGTTTTTGAAAAGTATTTTACTCAAGTACATAAACGCGCGAGCGCTTCGCAGTGAGTGTGCTGTGTGTGTAAAAAATTTATTAAATAAAAAATTATATATATTATTATATAATGGCCGACACCGCCGTAGCAGCAGAGGCTCCCGCGCCAGCGACTCCCGCGAAGAAGCCGAAGGCGTCCGCAGCAGCCGCAGGCGGCGCCAAGAAACCCAAGGCGAAGCCGACCCACCCGAAGACCTCCGAAATGGTGAACAACGCGATCAAGGAGCTGAAGGAGCGCAGCGGTTCGTCGCTGAAGGCGATCAAGAAATACATCGCGGCCCAGTACAAGGTGGACGCCGAGAAGCTGGCCCCGTTCATCAGGAAGTATCTGAAGAGCGCCGTCGAGTCCGGCGCCCTGATCCAGACGAAGGGAAAGGGAGCTTCGGGCAGTTTCAAGCTCGAATCGAAGTCTTCCTCGGCGAAGAAGCCCGCCGGCGCCGGCGGCAAGGCGTCCGGCAAGTCGTCCGCGAAGGAGAGCGCCTCCACCGCCGCCGCCAAGGCGAAGAAGTCCGCCGCCGCGGCGCCCGCCTCCGGCAGGGGCAGGAAGGCGGCCGCCGCGGCCGCCTCGCCGGCCAAATCGAAGCCCTCCGCCGCCGCCTCGGCGAAGGACAAGAAGGCCGCCGCCGCAGCGAAGAAGAAGCCCGCCGCCGCGAAGAAGGCCGCCGCGCCCGCCAGGGGCAAGAGCGCCGCCGCCCCGAAGGCGAAAAAGACCGCGAAGCCGCCCACCAAGAAGCCGAAGGCGCCCAAGCCGAAGAGGGCCGCCGCCACTCCCAAGTCGAAGGCCGCCGCCGCCACGAAGAAGGCGTCCGCCTCGAAGAAGTGAGCCGCCGTGCAGCAGTGAGTTTTCCGCGTGTGTGCCGTGCTGTGCTTGCTCGCTCGCTCCGTGTGCGTGAACGACGACGACGACGGTGCACGCGAGCTGCGCGCACGCCACGCGCGCGCATCCTCTCCTGCCTGTGTGGGGGCGCGCGGGACGCGCGACACCTCACCTCGCAGCAAAAAGCCCTTTTCAGGGCTAACATATCGTTCGAGAGCGCGTTCATCGCGCTCTGTGTTTCTCTTGAGACGGACCGCAGACAGACAGAAAGACTGGACGGACGACGACGACGCACGCACGCGAACAAACAAAAAACGCGCACGGCGTCGTCGTCCTCCTCCTCCTCCTCCTCCTTCCTCCTGCTGAGCGAGCGCAGCGGGGCCCGCCCGACTGCCCGACTCAACTCGACTCAACTCGACTAGCTAAAACTAACCGAACTAATAAAGAAAATGTAGTTACCCTTACACAATTAATTACAAACACACACACACACAACATACAAACGAATCTCGGATGTCTCTCTCAATGGCTGAACGGAAATTGATGAAATCGACACGCACAGACAGACAGATGTTATTGAATCTGCTCATATTAGCCATACCAAGAGGAATCTATGGATTTACGGACTGTTGTTTGTTTCCATGGGAAATTTAGCCACTGCTTGCTTGCTTCAAAGATTTCTTAAGTGACTCTATGTCGGCTATTTTTTTTTTTTTTTTTTTTTTTTTTTTTTCTTTGGGAATTCTGGCTTTAACAGCCTTAGTAGTTCTCATCGCACGCGGCCGCCCCGATCTTTCGTGGTTTTCAACAGAGGAAGAGTCGGTAGAGTCTGTCGATACTACGATAATTATACTTATACGAACATACGGCTGATACCGAGATGTTTTGTGCAACGCAATCACTGCAATCCTGTTTTCTTCAACACCCCATGTTCCATTCCATGTTGTAAATTTAATAATAATCACGAAAAATATATTATGTAAAATGGCGGGAAATTGATTGTAGTTTTCGACATGATAAACGCATTCCAAATTTTAATGCAGAAAAAAAAAAAAAAACAAAAAAAAAAAAAGAAAAATAGTTTAGGTATATTGTTCGATGTTATTGTTACCTACACTCTTCTATCGCGGTATCAGGGTAGGCGCGGAGGCGCGCGCAACCCAACCCAACGAGACTGATCATCGCGTTAGCGTCTCGACGGAGTGGGGCAAGGGTATATCAATAAATCCGAGCACCCGGTTCGAACAAACGGTTTCGGTCCCTCAACTTCGAGGTGTTAGCGTTGCCACGTATCTTCGCTAACACTATCGATTTCGTTGTATTAACGTGGTTTCAAACGTCCTCTGTTAATACAACGTACCGGGGTACCGACTGCAGGGATCGTCGTCTCGCCGTGTTCTCCGCCGGACGAAGAAAGCACGCCGTATCTTGATACGGCGTGATCAAACCGCTCTTTTCAGAGCGTCCTAATGTTTCATTGCAAAATCCACGCTTAGTGGTCGATCGGTGGATACTTATAACGGTGCCAACGAAGCCGATCGTGGTTAGGAGCGTGGACCCGGAGCGCTCGTTTTTCCTCCTTCTGAGGAACAACGGAATCCGGCTGGGCTTGGAACCACCGGCCTTGGGGACGCCCCTCGTCGACACCAAGCATCTCCCTCCCACCCTTCCCATCCTTTTTCCTATCCCTCGGGTGTGTGTTTGGCTTGGACGGCCGGTTTCCCCGGAGTCCCTGTCTCTCCCCCGGGGCAGCTAGGGCCGTAGGCACACAACCGGCTGCACAATAAGATCGGCAGCCGGGACACACTAGGGCTACACCTAGGTACACATCTCCCTGCCTATACCCGGCAGGGAGGCTCATGCCCTCTCTTTCCCGCCGGTGAAAATCCTTCACCGGCTGTCTCGCTCTCGCTCCCGTCGCTATGGAGCTTGCCGGGTCGGAGGCCAGTTTCGGCGCGGCTAACGCCATCGTCGAAAATGTTCTCCGAGCCATGTTAGCGTCCAATCCGAGTGCGTACGAGGATTTTGTACGCAACCCGGTAGCCGCTGCAGCCTCTCTGCTAGCGGCGGCCCCTCAGGCCTACCCCTCCCCCGCCCCTGCCCCTCAGGCAAAGCCCGCTAAGGCCCCTAAGGCCAAAAAATCCTCCAACCCTGCCCCTAAGGCCTCAGGCTCTGCGCCTAAGCCTTTACCGGGCACCTCCTCCTCCTCCGCTAAGCCCTCGCCCTCCCTCAGAGGGCCGACGGCCGTCCCGACCCCGAAGGCCCGCTCGCCCGTAAGAGAGCGTTCCTCGCACGAGGCACGATCTCGAAAAGGGCGAGAGGGCAATCGCCGCTCTCTCTCCCGTCATAGGAGTCGCTCGCGTCTCGCCCTGACCGTCAGGTCAGAGAGCGCGACCTCCTTGGCCTCTGCCGTCTCGACGGAGATGGACGTGGCCGGCCCAAGCGACGAGGGCTTCACCCTCGTTGCTCCCAAAGGGAAGAAGCGCCCCGCCGCTGCTTCCTCTCCCCCTCCCCCGTCCAAAGCCTCCTGCATCGCTGCAGGCACTCCTCCGTCTTCCGACGACTCGGACGAGATGGACGTGGCTCCCGCGCCCAGACCGCCGAGACCCCCCCGACCCTTTGTCCTTAGGGACAGGCAGCGCTGGCCGGAGATCTCTAAGATCTTCGCCGACCAGAGCATCAGGTGCTCTGGTAAGAGCCACAAGGACGGTATCTCCGTCGCCATCCCCTCCTCCGACGAGTACCGTCGCGCTACCCGTCTCCTACGTGAAGCTCAGATCCAGTTTCACGCCTTCCCCCTTGAGGACGAGAAAGTCCTTCGCGTAGTTATACGCGGCCTCCCCAAAGAGATCAGTACGGACCTCATCCGTACTGACCTCGAGTCCCAGGGCTTCCCGGTCCAACAGGTGCACCGTATGACCAACGGTCGCACCAAGGCCCCCATAGACCTCGTTCTGGTCATCCTCGACCGCAACCAGGAGGGCAAGAGAATCTTCTCAGTCGAGAAGGTACTCAACCTCTCCGGGCTTAAGGTCGAGGCTCCCCGATCCAAAGGCATTCCGGGTCAATGCCATCGCTGCCAGTTGTATGGCCACGCCGCGCGTTTTTGCGAAGCGGCCTTCCGCTGCGTAAAGTGCGCGGGTGACCATGCCACTGCAGCATGCAGCCGCAAGAAGGGGGATCCCAGTCCGCCCAGCTGCGTCCTCTGTGGGACGAAAGGGCACACTGCGAATTATCGCGGTTGCCCTAAGGCCCCGAAGGCCGCGGCTGGGTCGAAAAGGACCCCTCCTTCCCGCAACCCTCCCCGGTCCCAAGGCACCGGTGCCAAGCTCCGGGTAGCACCCGCCCCCGCTGCGCCGAAATTCGTCGACGCGCCCCGTCCCTCGACCAACGCTTGGTCGAAACCCCCATCCCTGCTCCAGACACCGGTGTCTCGCCCAGTGCAGCTCCCCTACCCCGCTGCTACCCCGAGCCGCCCGATCCCCCCACCCGTGGCTCCTGCACCCCGCATGCCCGCCCAAAGCCCTTCTGGCCTCACGGCGGATTTCCACCTTCTCACTGAGATCTCCTCGAGTTTTGACCTCGACGAGGTCCGCGAGGTGGCTCAACTCGTCCGTGAACGCCCTGGTGACCTACTGGTCATCATGGCTACTCACAGCGATCTCTTCCGCGCTCTGAAGCACTTCGCTCCCCGCGTCACTTCGTCGTAACTGTCATGGATAGTACAACGACGAAAGTGAAGCCGCGCGCGTTGACGTTGGCATTTTACAATGCCAACAGCCTCTCCTCGGGGAACTCACGTCCCCTCATCCACGAGTTCCTCACGACCCATCAGGTCGATGTCATGTTAGTGTGCGAGACCTTTCTAAAACCGAGCATGAGGGACCCTAGGGTCGCAAACTATGCTCTGGTTCGTAATGACAGGACTACCGCCCGCGGGGGTGGTACCCTGATCTATTACAAAAGATCTCTCCACTGCATTCCCATCGACACTCCTCCTCTCACGAACCTGGAGGCATCCTGTTGCCGCCTATCGATGACGGGCCATCAGTCCGTCATCATTGCGTCTTGTTACCACTCTGGTAACAAACCTCTCCTCAGAAGTGATCTCGAGGCACTTCTCTCCCTCGGAAGCGCCGTCATTCTGGCGGGCGACTTCAACAGCAAGCACACCATGTGGGGTTGCAACGCCACTAACACGAGAGGGTCCCTTATGGACACTCTCTCCACCGACTTGGGCTATGACGTCATTCCCCCGTCCTCCCCGACCCACTTCCCCTTCAACATTGACCTTAGGCCAGACATACTCGACATAGCACTTCTAAAAGGCATAGCGCTTCAGCTACGCTCGTTAGAAGTGCTACACGAGCTTGACTCTGACCACCGACCGGTTCTGATGTCCCTGGGCCCCGACTCAGCCATCAGTACCCCCCCGACTAGGACTGTGGTGAATTGGAAGCTTTTAGGTGAGAGCCTAAAGGAAACCAACTCACCCGACCTAGACCGAATCCCCGACGACATCGTCACCCCAGACGATGTCTCCCTCTCCCTCGATGCGCTCAATAGTCACCTTCACACCGCCATTGGCGGCTCCTCGAGACAGGTCCCAGTCGAGGGCGACCAACGCTGGGCCCTTCCCGAGGACGTGAGGGAGCTATTGAGAGCAAAACACTCTGCCATTAGGGCTTACGACTGGACTCCCACCGAAGAGAACAGAGTCACTATGCGGTATTACGAGCGTGCCGTAAAGACCCGCATACGTGAACTCCGTAATCAGAGGTGGGAGAAACTTCTTTCAGAGATCGAACCATCTCATCTGGCTTACTGGAAGTTGGTGCGATCTATGAAATCCGACAAGACGTCATCCATGCCCCCCCTGACACGACCCAATCTCCCACCCGCCTTCGAGGATGTGGAAAAGGCCGAGTGCCTGGCCCACAGCCTCGAGGCGCAGTGCAGCCCCAGTCTAGACCAAGTCGACCCCGCTCATCGCGAGTCGGTGGACGCGGTAGTCGACGAAGTCTCCTCCCTCCCTCCCCTCTCTTCCCTCGAGCCGGTCACGGCTTCGGAAGTTGAGTCGATCATCAAGGACCTCCACGCCAAGAAGTCCCCAGGTGCAGATGGTATCACCAACAGAGTGCTCAAACTCTTCCCCATTGCCCTTATCCATCTCTTAGTAAGCATCTTCAATGCCGCCATGACCAACTGCATCTTCCCCGACCCCTGGAAGACTGCCGATGTTATCGGCATTCGAAAACCAGGCAAGAAGGCTACCGAGCCTTCTAGTTACCGTCCCATCAGTCTTCTCAGCTCCATTGGGAAGATTTACGAGCGCATCCTTCTGAAGCGCATCTGGTCCCATGTCAGGGAGAATCACATTCTCCCAGACGAGCAGTTTGGATTTAGGTCCAGACACTCTTGCGTCCAACAAGTACACCGCATCACGGAGTACGTCCTAGAAGGTTTCAATCAGAGACCTTGTGGCTTCACCACTCCCAAGCCCCAGGGGACCCTAGCGGTTTTCCTCGACGTCGCGAAAGCCTTCGATAAGGTGTGGCACAACGGGTTGATATACAAGCTATATCAACTCGCGTTCCCAGACAGTCTTGTGCTCATCATCCAAGACTATCTCACCCATCGAAGCTTCCGCTACCGCGTCGATGGAACTCGCTCCTCCCCTCATCCCATCAGCGCCGGCGTCCCTCAGGGCTCAGCGCTAGCCCCTATCCTCTTCTCTCTCTACACTCACGACATCCCTCGGATTCCAAAAGTAGAGTTCGCGCTTTTCGCGGACGACACTGCCCTCTACACCAGAGGTTGGAATCCCCTCCACCTGCGTGGCCGACTTCAGCGAGCCCTTCGCCAGCTTGGCGATTGGTTCAAGAAGTGGGCCATAACGGTCAATCCCGACAAAAGTGCAGCCATGTACTTTCACCCCACCAAGCCCTTTAACCGGGAGCAACTCGTGCTTCACGGTCAGCCCGTCCCTTGGGCTACCTCCACCAAGTACCTTGGCGTGACCCTCGATAGACGACTCACCTTCTCGAAACACATCCAGATAGTCCGGGACCGAGCGGCCTTCATTCTAGGCCGACTCCACCACCTCGTAGGCGCACGGAGTAAATTGTCCCTTAGGAATAAGGTGACTATTTACAAAATGTGCATCCGCCCCGTCATGACGTACGCTTCAGTAGTGTTCGCTCATGCCTCCTCCCTAGACCTGGACAAGCTCCAGGTCCTTCAGAATAGGTTCATTCGCAAGGCAGTCGGAGCTAGCTGGTACCAGCGTAACGCCGACCTGCATTGCGATCTCGAACTTCCCTCCATCCGTCAGTACATCAAGTTTCTCTCCCGGCGCTACTTTGATAGAGCCCCTCACCACCCCAACCCTCTTGTCACTCGCACCGTGGACTACTCCGTAGATCCCACAGACCCTCCCCCTCTCCGTAGGCGCCCTAGGAACGTCCTAGGCGACCCGGACGACCCCATCGCCGTCGTCACGTCGGCGGCGCTGGGGTCGTCCGACCCGGCAGCTCCTTGCAACAGGAAGTATTCAGTTTTTGGTATAGGCGTCGGTTACCAAAGGTACACTGTCATACACCGACCTCGCCGGCGAGGTCGAAGACTGCCTACAAGGTCTGTTAGAAGATCGGTTAGTTAGCTCGTAGTGTTCGCTTATTTTACGCCCCTCAGTTTCTTGCCTGTTCTTCTGAGGTGAGGTTCCATTTCCGAACAAGGCGGTCGAGTCATTGTTAATAATAATTTATTTTGTTTTTAACCTTAACTTCAACCGTCCCCGTTAGGGCCCTAGAGCAAGCCCCTTCTGGGCTGCCAGGGCAATTCGACGCCCCTCCCTCGGCGACAGCCCAAGCCGAGGCCGTACCTCAGAGGTGCCCTTGCGCTCGTCGCCCATAGTTTGTAAGCATTTTTGAGGCCCTGCGCCATCTGCGCTTGCCTAATGCCCGGTACGCTGTCGAGGCCTCAGTGGCCAACAGCATAGAGTCATCGAAAAAAAAAAAAAAAAAAAAAAAAAAAAAAAAAAAAAACCGGTTCGAACAAACACAGTTCGCTCGGTACGTTCACGCACGCCGCGCGGCCGCCGTCGTCTCTCTATCTCGTGTTTTCTGAATTATTCTTAAAGCCTTAACCTAACCATGTCGGGACGCGGTAAAGGTGGCAAAGTGAAGGGAAAGGCAAAGTCCCGTTCTAACCGCGCCGGACTACAGTTCCCGGTGGGTCGTATTCATCGCCTCCTGCGCAACGGCAACTATGCCGAGCGCGTGGGTGCCGGAGCGCCGGTCTACCTCGCAGCCGTGATGGAATATCTCGCCGCTGAGGTGCTCGAGTTGGCCGGCAACGCGGCCAGGGACAACAAGAAGACCAGAATCATCCCGCGTCATCTTCAGCTGGCCATAAGGAACGACGAGGAGCTGAACAAGCTGCTCTCCGGTGTGACCATCGCGCAGGGCGGTGTGCTCCCCAACATTCAGGCCGTTCTCCTGCCCAAGAAGACCGAGAAGAAAGCTTAAGGCGTGGACGAGCACTCGCCTTTCGTGTGTGTTTGTTGTTCGCTTTCGCTGCTCTTCTACGCGAGATCGCAAAAAGGCCCTTTTCAGGGCCACAATATCACTCTTGCCATTCACAAACGAATGAATGTTTCATTGATTGAACGGACACACAACGGCATTTATTATTTATTTATTTTCTCTATCTTCTCATCATAATTTATGTAGGTACATTATACCCTACGACAATTCAATACAATACAAAATACTCTGTACAAGTATGCAAAAACTCTTTATTGACACCAAATACAAATAAATCTAAACTGAACATTCAAAAATAAAGGCGCAATTAGCGGTCTTATCTCGCTGAAGAGCGATCACTTCCATATATAAAACCTTTGGATTTGATTGAATGAAAACATTATGATTTAGTGCTAATAATAATCATTAAGGTTGAATAAACTTACTAATTTGAGAATTTTAATAAACTACATACTAATACCAACGCATAAATAATTACTCTATGTACAATAGAAAAACAAATAAATTACCCAGTCATAAACGAAGTACGGCTTCAGTAGTGAAGGACGATGCATAAAAGCCAGAACTATGCACCGGATTCATAAGCTGTCTGTTTTCTGAATTTAGTAGTTTGAGAATCGAATCTATAAATACAATATATTATTATTATACGTACATATTTTTTTTTTTTTTTTAAATTGTAACTCTAGGTAGAGGTAGTCATACGCGCGAGTGAGAGTGAGAGAATGTTTTCCGTCCCTGTCTAATGCGCGACAGACAGACAGCTCGCGGTGGCTCGGGCGAGAGCACGGTCCGGTTTCTCTCAAAAGCGGATTCCATCCCGCCGCAGTTTTTAATCGCTCGCTGTCAGCCGACGAGTTCAGTGCACTAGAGCAATACCGTTTCAGCAAAGCAAGCAAGCAAGCAAGCATCCAACAATGCCGCCCAAGACAAGCGGAAAGGCCGCCAAGAAGTCCGGCAAGGCGCAGAAGAACATCTCCAAGACAGATAAGAAAAAGAAGAAGCACAAGAGGAAGGAGAGCTACGCCATTTACATCTACAAGGTGCTCAAGCAGGTCCACCCGGACACCGGCATCTCCAGCAAGGCCATGTCCATCATGAACTCGTTCGTGAACGACATCTTCGAGCGCATCGCCGCCGAGGCGTCCCGTCTCGCTCACTACAACAAGCGCAGCACGATCACATCGAGGGAGGTGCAGACTTCCGTGAGGCTCCTGCTGCCCGGCGAGCTGGCCAAGCACGCCGTCAGCGAGGGCACCAAGGCCGTCACCAAGTACACCAGCTCCAAGTGATGAGATCGATCGATCGATGTCGCACAAAGACAAAAAGGCCCTTTTCAGGGCCACAAAATGATTCATAAATACTATGTTTCGCAATGCGATCATATTATAATGTTTCACCTGAATGAACATTGACACGACAGACACACACACACTCACATTTTTATGTACCTACCTGCCGCCTGCCTGTAATTTCGAAAATGCATTAATTACATTACGAAACCTAAGTCTTAAGCTGTTAGTAATAATTATGAGTACCTATAATACAATAAAACTTTACTTTTAAGACACGATTTACCAAGTATACAACCAGCTCCAAGCTAGATCGGCGTCGCTCGCGGGCGCGCAGCAGCTCTGCCGCGATCGTCTAGTATAATAATAATAATAATAATAATACCTAATGAAAAAGGCTAGTATAAATAATCGCCCGTCTCATGAAGACACGATTTGTTGCATTTTTTTTTTTTTTTTTTTTTTTTTTCGCTCAGTTTGCAAGCCAGTTACATTTTAATTTTGTCCACACAGACAGACAGACAGACAGATCTATCCGACCTCGTGTGCGGAGCTGTGCGCGCGTGCAAGCGAGAGGCCCGATCGCGACTCTACCGTATTCTCCACCGTTTTTATAAATAAAGCGCTACATGTTGCTTATTTTTTAACAGTCGTGCGCTGATCGTCGCAGTCGTCGCTCGCTCGTACGTGCGTCCGCGTAAACAGTTGCTTGCTCCTCTCATTGTGTGAAAAGAGTGTGTGTGTGTGTGTGTGTTTGTAAAATGGCACGTACCAAGCAGACCGCTCGTAAATCCACCGGCGGTAAGGCGCCGCGTAAACAGCTCGCCACCAAAGCTGCGCGCAAGAGCGCCCCCGCAACGGGCGGCGTGAAGAAGCCCCATCGCTACAGGCCCGGCACCGTAGCCCTCCGTGAGATCCGTCGCTACCAGAAGAGTACCGAGCTGCTGATCCGCAAGCTGCCGTTCCAGCGTCTCGTGCGCGAAATCGCACAGGACTTCAAGACCGATCTCCGTTTCCAGAGCTCTGCCGTTATGGCGCTTCAGGAGGCCAGCGAAGCGTACCTGGTCGGTCTCTTTGAAGACACCAACCTGTGCGCGATCCACGCCAAGCGCGTGACCATCATGCCCAAGGATATACAGTTGGCGCGAAGAATCCGCGGCGAGCGCGCCTAAGAAGGTTGCGTCCGTCGGCTCTCCTCCGATTCAAATGCAAAAAGGCCCTTTTCAGGGCCACATAAGTTTCGTTATTTAAAAATAAATATAATGTTTCATGACGACGATACCTACACGCATGCACGCACGATAGATTATCCTACTATATAATATTATAAACGCGAACGCGTTTGTATGTATGGATGGACGTATGTTTGTTACTCTTTCACGCCAGAACGGCTGAACAGATCTGGATGAAATTTGGCACAGAGATAGATTATAGTCTAGAATAGCACATAGGATACTTTTTAACCGCGGGTGAGACCGCAGGGCGCAGCTAGTTTATTAATAATTGGTACTTAAGCACCTACCTACCTACCTACCTACCTATCTATCTATCTGTCTGTCTAGTTTACTTACTTAGACTGAGACTTAATTAACGCACGCATCTAAAAGTAGTAGAACCGTTCTAAGCAGCATGACCATCCAATATAATATAACGTTATGTGACAACTCTGTCAACGTTATACGTGATTGATTGATGGCATAATTTTTTTTTTTTTTTTTTTTATACACACACACACACACGGAGTGTAATACAACACCCACACTTCGCCGGACGATATTCAGTCGAACAGAACGGGGAGATGGGGGGGGGGGGGGGGGACAGCCCCCCCGCCCTTCACGTCTCGCGCGCGCGCGCGCGACTCTATCGCTAGAGTGTTCGAGAGCATAAATAAAGAGCAATGCTCAAAAAGCTTCCAGCCCCAGATAGTGCTCCTGACCGTCGTGCCGCGCAGTCGTCTCTTTCCGTCATTTTTTTCCGCTTCACGGAAATTTCCGTTATAGTTTAAATTCAGTGCCCGCTCAGGATCCTTCAGATAGGAGTCCCACGCTTCAGCGTAGCGGACTGCAGGTCAGTTAGTGTGCATTAAAGTGACTAAGTGCTTACCGCCCCGTCCGATTCTGTTCACAGAGCCGCTCGGTGAAACACTTACGAGTCGCGTAGTGACGTCACCGTGCGTCGAGTGTGTTCTCGAGTCCGGCACCGGGGCGCCTTATCCGTGTAGTGTGTTTAGTTTCGCATACTACACGCGATT
Source organism: Peribatodes rhomboidaria (assembly GCA_911728515.1). Lineage (NCBI taxonomy): Eukaryota > Metazoa > Arthropoda > Insecta > Lepidoptera > Geometridae > Peribatodes > Peribatodes rhomboidaria. Next base: position 6,844,666 of record OU452192.1, read on the forward strand.
CGAGTGACCTAAGTGCGGGACTCGCGCCAAAGCTGGGCCGGCGGGCCCGACCGCCGCCCGCTCACCTCTCCTCACGTCTATCAAATCCACAATTGTGGTCGAAGGTGGACACGCATAACGGTGCCAACGAAGCCGATCGCTGTTAGGAGCGTGGACCCGGAGCGCTCGTTTTTCCCTGCTCAGGGAAAAACGGAATCCGGTTGGGCTTGGCACCACCGGCCTTGGGGTCGCCCCTCGCCGACGCCAAGTATCTCCCTCCCACCCTTCCGCCTCCCCTCCGATTCCTCGGGTGCGTGTTTGGCTCGGACGGCCGGTTCGCCGGAGTCCCTGTCTCTCCCCCGGGGCAGCTAGGGCCCTGTGTTAGGTACTCACCAACTGCACAATAAGACTGGCAGTTGGCACACATTAGGGAACGAATTAGGCACACACCACCCTGCCTAAACCCGGCAGGGTGATGCCCGCGGCCCGCACCCAGCCGGGGACCTCCTCCCCCGGCGATCGCGATTTATTCGCGACGATGGGGCCGGAAGTGGACTTCGGGGCGGCACTTGCCGCCCTAGGTACCTCCATCCGGGCCCATTTGCGCGCCAACCCGAGCTCCCTTCAGGAGTTCGTCACGAATCCGGTTAGGTTTGCAGCCTCTCTGCAAGCCAAGGCCCCTAAGGCCAAGCCTTCCCCCGCCCGCGCCCCTAAGGCAAAGTCCCCCCCCGCCCGCGCCCCTAAGGCAAAGTCCCCCCTCGTCCGCGCCCCTCAGGCCGCCGCGAAGAAGATCGTTGCCCCTGCCCCGGCCCCTAAGGCCACCATTAAGTTGGCGCCCTCCCTCAGAGGGCCGCCGGCCGCCCTGACTCCCGCCGCCGCCGCCGCTAAGAGCCGGTCGCCCGCGGCGAAGCGTTCCCCAGGCGTGGCACGCTCAAGCCGCGTGCGATCGCGTACGGTGGCGCCGCGCTCGCGCTCGCGTTCGCGTTCCCGCTCGCCGCGACTCGCTCTGACGGTCGCGTCCACCCATACCTCTACGGAGGAGATGGACATCGTCAGTGGCGGCGACGACGGCTTCACCGTCGTCGCCAACAAGGGGACGAAGCGGCCCGCTTCCGCCGCCGGCTCCCCTCCGCCCCCGTCAAAGGCCGCATGCCCGACTGCATGCCCCTCTCTCCCGCCCACCGCCATGGACGCGCCTCCCGCGCCCAGGGTGGGAAAGCCCCCCCGCCCCTTCGTCGTTCGGGACCGCCACCGCTGGCAGGAGGTGGTCACGATCCTCACGACAAACGGCGTGACGTTCTCCGGCAAGAGCCACACGGACGGCATCTCCGTCACAGTCCCCACGTCTGACGACTATCGTCAGGCCACCCGCTCTCTTAGGGAACACGCGGTCCAATTTCACGCGTATCCGCTGGAAGAGGAAAAAGTGCTCCGCGTAGTACTGCGCGGTATCCCTAAGGAGATCGACACGGAGCTCGTCCGTGACGATCTCCTTGCCCAAGGCCTCCCGGTCCAGCAGGTCCATCGGATGACCAACGGACGGACGAAGGCCCCGATAGACCTTGTGCTGGTCATCCTCGACCGCACGGAGGAGGGGAAGGGGATCTTTCGGATAGAAAGAGTCCTCAACCTCTCCGGCCTGAAAGTCGAGGCTCCCAGGCGGAGAGGCATACCCGGTCAGTGCCACCGCTGCCAACTGTACGGGCACGCCGCCCGCTTCTGCGAAGCGGCGTACCGATGCGTCAAGTGCGCGGGCGAGCACAGCACCGCGCTGTGCAAGCGGGTCAAGGGGGATCCTAATCCTCCTAGTTGCGTGCTCTGCGGGACTCAGGGGCACACCGCGAACTATCGTGGTTGCCCCAAAGCCCCAAAGGCTGCGGCCGGGGCGAAGAGGACCCCTGCGCCCCGTCGCCCAACCCGTCCCCATGGCGTCAGCGCCAAGACCCCTGCGCCGAAGTTCATCGACGCTCCCCTACCCGCCACCAATGCTTGGACCAGGCCCTCGTCCCTGGTCCAACCGAAGGCGGCCCCAGCTCCGGCCAGCAGCGCCCGCGCGCCTGCCCAGAGCCGTCCAACCCCCCCGCCCTCACCCTTCAAACCCGCCCAGGGCCCCTATGGCCTGAAGGCGGATCTGCTCTTGCTGGCAGAGATAGCCTCGGCATTCGACCTCGACGAGGTCCGTGCCGTAGCCCAGGAGGTCCGCGAGCATCCTGATGCCCTATTGGACATCATGATGACTCACGGCAACCTCTTCAGCGCTATGAAGCGCTTCGCCCCCCGCGTCCTCTCCCAATAACCTTAATGGATTGCACACCCACTAAGGTTAAGCCCCATTCATTGGCGTTGGCGTGGTTTAATGCCAACGGCATCCACACCGATGCCAGAGATCAGCGGGATCTCATCCACCACTTTCTAACGACCCATCAGGTCGACATCATGTTGATCAACGAGACCTTTCTGAAACCAAGCAAGAGGAACCCCAGGGTTGCAAACTACTTGATGGTTCGTAATGACAGACTCGCCGCCCCCCTGGGCGGTACTCTGATCTATTACAAAAGGTCTCTGCACTGCACACCCATACCCACTCCCCCGTTAGTCAATCTGGAAGCTTCCTGTTGCCGTCTTGCGATGACCGGTCATCAGTCCATCATAATAGCGTCTTGTTACCACTCGGGTAGCAAGACTCTCCTCAAAGAGGACCTCGAAGCGCTTCTCGCTCTCGGTAGCTCGGTCATTCTGGCCGGCGACTTTAACGGCAAGCACGTGATGTGGGGCTGCAACGCGAACAACCGGAATGGGCACCTTCTGTACTCATTCTCGGATACGCTAAATTTTGATATCATCCCCCCCAGCTCCCCGACTTACTTTAGCAGTAATCTCAACTACAGGCCGGACATTCTCGACCTAGCACTCCTAAAGGGCGTAACACTCCAGTTGCGTTCTTTGGAGGTGCTACACGAGCTTGACTCTGACCATAGGCCAGTTCTGATGCTGCTGGGTCCCGACCCGAGCAACAGAACTCCGCCGACAAAGACCGTGGTGAACTGGGAGCTCTTGGGCGAAAGCCTAAAAGCTACCAGTTCACCCGATTTAGATAGAATACCAGACGATATCGCGACCCCCGACGATATCGCTCTTTCCATAGACGCTCTCAACAGTCACCTTCGTAAAGCCGTCGGCGAAGCCTCGAAGCAGGTCCCAGCCGAGGGCGACCAACGCTGGGCCCTGCCCGAGGATGCGAGGGAGCTGTTGAGAGCGAAACACGCGGCCACTAGGGCATACGACTGGTGTCGCACCGAAGAGAACAGAGCCACTCTGCGGTATTACGAGCGTGCCGTAAAGAACCGCATGAGTGAACTCCGCAATCAGAGGTGGGACACCCTGCTCTCGGAGATCAGACCATCTCACCAGGCATACTGGAAGATGGTAAGATCGCTGAAGGGCAGCAAGTCATCCAATATTCCCCCCCTGTCTCGTCCGAACGACACGCTTGCCTTCGAGGACGACGAAAAGGCCGAGTGCCTTGCCGAAAGCCTCGAAAGGCAATGCAGCCCCAGTCTCGAGCGCGTCGACCCCGACCACCTAGATATGGTGGAAGAGGAAGTCGCCGAGTTCACAGCCCGTCCCGCCCTCGAACCCACAGAGCCGGTCTCTGTGTCGGAGGTAGGGTCGATCATCAAGGGTCTCCAAACCAAGAAGGCCCCAGGTGCAGACGGCGTCAGCAATAGAGTGATTAAGCACTTCCCCGTCTTCCTGATCAACCTCCTCGTCAGCATCTTCAATGCCGCCTTGGCCAACTGCACCTTCCCCGACGCTTGGAAGTCTGCCGACGTCATCGGCATTCACAAGCCCGGCAAGAAGGCGTCAGAGCCCTCTAGCTACCGCCCCATCAGTCTCCTCAGTACCTTAGGTAAGATTTACGAGCGCATCCTTCTGAAGCGTATTTGGTCCCACATCCGAGATAACAATCTCCTCCCCGACGAGCAGTTCGGCTTTCGAGCCAGACACTCGTGCGTCCAGCAGGTGCACCGCATCACGGAGCACATCCTAGAGGGTTTCAATCGGAAACCCTACCACGGCTTCACCCAGGTCACGCCCAAATGTCAGTCCACCCTTGCGGTGTTCCTCGACGTGGCGAAAGCGTTCGATAAAGTCTGGCACAGCGGGCTGGTATACAAGTTATACCAGCTCGGGTTCCCGGATGGTCTTGTACTCATAATACATGACTATCTGACTGATCGAAACTTTCGCTATCGCGTCGACGGCACCCGCTCGGCTCCCCACCCCATCGGCGCTGGCGTCCCTCAGGGGTCAGCGCTGGCCCCCGTTCTGTTCTCCCTCTACACGCATGACATTCCACGTCATCCGAAGGTAGAGCTTGCGCTTTTCGCGGACGATACTGCCCTCTTTATAAGAGGGTGGAATCAGTCCATCTCTTTCCGCACGCTTCAACAAGCCCTGCGCCGCTTAGGCGACTGGTTTGAGAAGTGGGCAATCTCGGTCAATCCGGACAAAAGCGCAGCTGTGTGCTTTCACCCCAACAAATGGCCTATCCGGCAGCAGCTCATGCTGCACGATAGGCCCATCCCCTGGGTGAACTCGACCAAGTACCTTGGCGTGACCCTCGATCGTCGACTCACCTTCTCGAGGCACATCCGGACAGTTAGGAATCGAGCGGTTTTCTTTTTAAGCCGACTCGCCCCCCTCCTCAACGATCGTAGTAAGCTATCCCTTAGAAATAAGGTGATATTGTACAAAATTTGCATCCGCCCCGTTATGACCTACGCCTCCGTAGTGTTTGCCCACGCGTCTGGCTTCGACCTGGACAAGCTCCAGGCCGTCCAGAATAGATTTATTCGCAGAGCGGTCGGAGCCAGCTGGTTCCAGCGAAACTCCGACTTGCACTGCGATGTAGAGCTCCCCTCCATTCGGCAGTACTTTAAATTCACTTCGCGCAGATACTTTGATAGGGCCTCCCACCATTCAAATCCTCTAGTCGTTCGCACGGCGGACTACTCAGCAGTAGACGCCGCTGCCCCCCGCCCTCTCCGTAGACGCCCTAGAGACATCTTCGGCGACCCGGACGACCCCATCGCAGTCGCCACGGCGGCTGCGCTGGGGTCGGCCGACCCGACAGCTCCCCGCAACAGGAAGTTTGCAGTTTTTGGTATAGGCGCCGGTTACCAAAGGAACACGATAACAAAACACCGACCTCGCCGGCGAGGTCGAAGACTCCCAGGATCTGTTAGAAGATCGGTTAGATTCTCTCCAAATAGTCAAACAGATAAACCTAATAGGGCTCAAGCGCAAACCCCCTCTGGGTTGCCTGGGCAAATCGACTCCCCCCCCCCGGCGACGGTCCAAGCCGAGGTCCGTACCTTAGTGGTGCCCTTGTGCCAGTCGCCCTTAGCTTTAAATAACTAAAGTCCATTAAGGTCCTGCGCCCTCCGCGCTTGCCTTACGTCCGGTACGCTGTAGAGGCCTCAGTGGCCAACAGCATTAGTCATTCATAAAAAAAAAAAAAAAAAAAAAAAAAAAAAAAAAAAAAAGCTTCCAGTCGTTCGCTCGCCGTCAACACTCGCGGCCGCTACGGTGTTCAGTTTTGTTATTATCCACTCTTACTAACTAGTTTTTGCTCAAGATGACCGGTCGCGGCAAGGGAGGAAAAGGTCTGGGGAAAGGTGGAGCCAAGCGTCACAGGAAAGTGCTTCGTGATAACATCCAGGGAATCACGAAGCCCGCCATCCGTCGTCTGGCGCGCAGGGGCGGCGTGAAGCGTATCTCCGGTCTGATCTACGAGGAGACCAGAGGCGTGCTGAAGGTGTTCCTCGAGAACGTGATCCGCGACGCCGTCACCTACACTGAGCACGCGAAGAGGAAGACCGTCACCGCCATGGATGTGGTCTACGCTCTCAAACGCCAGGGCCGCACTCTCTACGGTTTCGGAGGTTAAGCCGACGGACGGACGGACGGACGAACGAACAGGGTCGCTTGCGACCTCCTTCGTGTATCATGAAAAAAGGCCCTTTTCAGGGCCGCATAAGTTTCTATGTATAATTTTTAAAGAGAAAAAGAATACGATTATGTTTCGCAAAACGAACGCTTGACACAACACTTGGTTGCTTTCCTGCCTACCTACCCTACCCTACCCTACCCTACCTACCTACCTACCTACCTACCTACCTACTTACTTACTTACTTCGACAAACAATATATAAATAAAAATACTACGTTGCATACGTGTACCTACCTACTTATATATGGTACTTATTACTTTATTATTTAAAAAAAAAAAAAAAAAACAGCAATAGGTAAATAGCACTTTTAATGTACCCCAAAACTTATTACGAGTTACTAAACAATAAAATATTTAAATAGTTAACATACTTAATATAGTACAATCGGAACCGTAGAGCAGCGTTCGGTTATAATATTTGCACGGGTGAGCTTTGTGCTGTCTGTCACTTGTAGTTAGTTAGGTTAGGTTAGGTCAGGCTAGGTTAGGTTAGGTTATGAAATTTTTTCGATCACTATATTCTAGAGGTGTGTTCCTGAGATGGGTTCGATTGAACGACGTCCAGCTCGAAGGCAAGGCTTCGCGCGGTTCAGTCAGTCGGTTTGGAAGGAAACTGGTGTAGAGCTGTTTTACGAGCACCAAAATATCGGTCGTTTTATACGATTAAAACATTGAAAATTGCCAAATTTTTCTCTTATATAATGAAAACGATATCTTTGTCGTTTGTTTATCGAATAAAACTAGTCGGAACAGTTGGTTTTATAGAGAAAATTGAATTTTAAACATGACCCATCACTCTCGGTGTCGAGAGTGGCGCGATTAAAACGATTCAGCACTCCAGGCGACCACCTGAGCCGCCGGAGAGTCGGATAGGCGCCTGGCCACGTTCAAAAAGTATCACGGAAAACGCTCCGTTGGCGTGGTATAGTATTAAAATACAGAAAAAAGGTTATTTAATGAGAGCGATGTTAGTGAAAACTCACGAACGTTGTTGCGAGAAATCGTCTCTAGACAGTGGTGCCCTCTTTCCGGTAAAGCGGTCAATCTATACACCCGCCAACGTAGGTTTTTGAAAAGTATTTTACTCAAGTACATAAACGCGCGAGCGCTTCGCAGTGAGTGTGCTGTGTGTGTAAAAAATTTATTAAATAAAAAATTATATATATTATTATATAATGGCCGACACCGCCGTAGCAGCAGAGGCTCCCGCGCCAGCGACTCCCGCGAAGAAGCCGAAGGCGTCCGCAGCAGCCGCAGGCGGCGCCAAGAAACCCAAGGCGAAGCCGACCCACCCGAAGACCTCCGAAATGGTGAACAACGCGATCAAGGAGCTGAAGGAGCGCAGCGGTTCGTCGCTGAAGGCGATCAAGAAATACATCGCGGCCCAGTACAAGGTGGACGCCGAGAAGCTGGCCCCGTTCATCAGGAAGTATCTGAAGAGCGCCGTCGAGTCCGGCGCCCTGATCCAGACGAAGGGAAAGGGAGCTTCGGGCAGTTTCAAGCTCGAATCGAAGTCTTCCTCGGCGAAGAAGCCCGCCGGCGCCGGCGGCAAGGCGTCCGGCAAGTCGTCCGCGAAGGAGAGCGCCTCCACCGCCGCCGCCAAGGCGAAGAAGTCCGCCGCCGCGGCGCCCGCCTCCGGCAGGGGCAGGAAGGCGGCCGCCGCGGCCGCCTCGCCGGCCAAATCGAAGCCCTCCGCCGCCGCCTCGGCGAAGGACAAGAAGGCCGCCGCCGCAGCGAAGAAGAAGCCCGCCGCCGCGAAGAAGGCCGCCGCGCCCGCCAGGGGCAAGAGCGCCGCCGCCCCGAAGGCGAAAAAGACCGCGAAGCCGCCCACCAAGAAGCCGAAGGCGCCCAAGCCGAAGAGGGCCGCCGCCACTCCCAAGTCGAAGGCCGCCGCCGCCACGAAGAAGGCGTCCGCCTCGAAGAAGTGAGCCGCCGTGCAGCAGTGAGTTTTCCGCGTGTGTGCCGTGCTGTGCTTGCTCGCTCGCTCCGTGTGCGTGAACGACGACGACGACGGTGCACGCGAGCTGCGCGCACGCCACGCGCGCGCATCCTCTCCTGCCTGTGTGGGGGCGCGCGGGACGCGCGACACCTCACCTCGCAGCAAAAAGCCCTTTTCAGGGCTAACATATCGTTCGAGAGCGCGTTCATCGCGCTCTGTGTTTCTCTTGAGACGGACCGCAGACAGACAGAAAGACTGGACGGACGACGACGACGCACGCACGCGAACAAACAAAAAACGCGCACGGCGTCGTCGTCCTCCTCCTCCTCCTCCTCCTTCCTCCTGCTGAGCGAGCGCAGCGGGGCCCGCCCGACTGCCCGACTCAACTCGACTCAACTCGACTAGCTAAAACTAACCGAACTAATAAAGAAAATGTAGTTACCCTTACACAATTAATTACAAACACACACACACACAACATACAAACGAATCTCGGATGTCTCTCTCAATGGCTGAACGGAAATTGATGAAATCGACACGCACAGACAGACAGATGTTATTGAATCTGCTCATATTAGCCATACCAAGAGGAATCTATGGATTTACGGACTGTTGTTTGTTTCCATGGGAAATTTAGCCACTGCTTGCTTGCTTCAAAGATTTCTTAAGTGACTCTATGTCGGCTATTTTTTTTTTTTTTTTTTTTTTTTTTTTTTCTTTGGGAATTCTGGCTTTAACAGCCTTAGTAGTTCTCATCGCACGCGGCCGCCCCGATCTTTCGTGGTTTTCAACAGAGGAAGAGTCGGTAGAGTCTGTCGATACTACGATAATTATACTTATACGAACATACGGCTGATACCGAGATGTTTTGTGCAACGCAATCACTGCAATCCTGTTTTCTTCAACACCCCATGTTCCATTCCATGTTGTAAATTTAATAATAATCACGAAAAATATATTATGTAAAATGGCGGGAAATTGATTGTAGTTTTCGACATGATAAACGCATTCCAAATTTTAATGCAGAAAAAAAAAAAAAAACAAAAAAAAAAAAAGAAAAATAGTTTAGGTATATTGTTCGATGTTTTTTTTTTTTTTTTTTTTTTTTTTTTTTTTTTTTTTTTTTTTTATGAATGACTAATGCTGTTGGCCACTGAGGCCTCTACAGCGTACCGGACGTAAGGCAAGCGCGGAGGGCGCAGGACCTTAATAGACTTTAGTTATTTAAAGCTAAGGGCGACTGGCACAAGGGCACCACTAAGGTACGGACCTCGGCTTGGACCGTCGCCGGGGGGGGGGAGTCGATTTGCCCAGGCAACCCAGAGGGGGTTTGCGCTTGAGCCCTATTAGGTTTATCTGTTTGACTATTTGGAGAGAATCTAACCGATCTTCTAACAGATCCTGGAAGTCTTCGACCTCGCCGGCGAGGTCGGTGTTTTGTTATCGTGTTCCTTTGGTAACCGGCGCCTATACCAAAAACTGCAAACTTCCTGTTGCGGGGAGCTGTCGGGTCGGCCGACCCCAGCGCAGCCGCCGTGGCGACTGCGATGGGGTCGTCCGGGTCGCCGAAGATGTCTCTAGGGCGTCTACGGAGAGGGCGGGGGGCAGCGGTGTCTACTGCTGAGTAGTCCGCCGTGCGAACGACTAGAGGATTTGAATGGTGGGAGGCCCTATCAAAGTATCTGCGCGAAGTGAATTTAAAGTACTGCCGAATGGAGGGGAGCTCTACATCGCAGTGCAAGTCGGAGTTTCGCTGGAACCAGCTGGCTCCGACCGCTCTGCGAATAAATCTATTCTGGACGGCCTGGAGCTTGTCCAGGTCGAAGCCAGACGCGTGGGCAAACACTACGGAGGCGTAGGTCATAACGGGGCGGATGCAAATTTTGTACAATATCACCTTATTTCTAAGGGATAGCTTACTACGATCGTTGAGGAGGGGGGCGAGTCGGCTTAAAAAGAAAACCGCTCGATTCCTAACTGTCCGGATGTGCCTCGAGAAGGTGAGTCGACGATCGAGGGTCACGCCAAGATACTTGGTCGAGTTCACCCAGGGGATGGGCCTATCGTGCAGCATGAGCTGCTGCCGGATAGGCCATTTGTTGGGGTGAAAGCACACAGCTGCGCTTTTGTCCGGATTGACCGAGATTGCCCACTTCTCAAACCAGTCGCCTAAGCGGCGCAGGGCTTGTTGAAGCGTGCGGAAAGAGATGGACTGATTCCACCCTCTTATAAAGAGGGCAGTATCGTCCGCGAAAAGCGCAAGCTCTACCTTCGGATGACGTGGAATGTCATGCGTGTAGAGGGAGAACAGAACGGGGGCCAGCGCTGACCCCTGAGGGACGCCAGCGCCGATGGGGTGGGGAGCCGAGCGGGTGCCGTCGACGCGATAGCGAAAGTTTCGATCAGTCAGATAGTCATGTATTATGAGTACAAGACCATCCGGGAACCCGAGCTGGTATAACTTGTATACCAGCCCGCTGTGCCAGACTTTATCGAACGCTTTCGCCACGTCGAGGAACACCGCAAGGGTGGACTGACATTTGGGCGTGACCTGGGTGAAGCCGTGGTAGGGTTTCCGATTGAAACCCTCTAGGATGTGCTCCGTGATGCGGTGCACCTGCTGGACGCACGAGTGTCTGGCTCGAAAGCCGAACTGCTCGTCGGGGAGGAGATTGTTATCTCGGATGTGGGACCAAATACGCTTCAGAAGGATGCGCTCGTAAATCTTACCTAAGGTACTGAGGAGACTGATGGGGCGGTAGCTAGAGGGCTCTGACGCCTTCTTGCCGGGCTTGTGAATGCCGATGACGTCGGCAGACTTCCAAGCGTCGGGGAAGGTGCAGTTGGCCAAGGCGGCATTGAAGATGCTGACGAGGAGGTTGATCAGAAAGACGGGGAAGTGCTTAATCACTCTATTGCTGACGCCGTCTGCACCTGGGGCCTTCTTGGTTTGGAGACCCTTGATGATCGACTCTACCTCCGACACAGAGACCGGCTCTGTGGGTTCGAGGGCGGGACGGGCTGTGAACTCGGCGACTTCCTCTTCCACCATATCTAGGTGGTCGGGGTCGACGCGCTCGAGACTGGGGCTGCATTGCCTTTCGAGGCTTTCGGCAAGGCACTCGGCCTTTTCGTCGTCCTCGAAGGCAAGCGTGTCGTTCGGACGAGACAGGGGGGGAATATTGGATGACTTGCTGCCCTTCAGCGATCTTACCATCTTCCAGTATGCCTGGTGAGATGGTCTGATCTCCGAGAGCAGGGTGTCCCACCTCTGATTGCGGAGTTCACTCATGCGGTTCTTTACGGCACGCTCGTAATACCGCAGAGTGGCTCTGTTCTCTTCGGTGCGACACCAGTCGTATGCCCTAGTGGCCGCGTGTTTCGCTCTCAACAGCTCCCTCGCATCCTCGGGCAGGGCCCAGCGTTGGTCGCCCTCGGCTGGGACCTGCTTCGAGGCTTCGCCAACGGCTTTACGAAGGTGACTGTTGAGAGCGTCTATGGAAAGAGCGATATCGTCGGGGGTCGCGATATCGTCTGGTATTCTATCTAAATCGGGTGAACTGGTAGCTTTTAGGCTTTCGCCCAAGAGCTCCCAGTTCACCACGGTCTTTGTCGGCGGAGTTCTGTTGCTCGGGTCGGGACCCAGCAGCATCAGAACTGGCCTATGGTCCGAGTCAAGCTCGTGTAGCACCTCCAAAGAACGCAACTGGAGTGTTACGCCCTTTAGGAGTGCTAGGTCGAGAATGTCCGGCCTGTAGTTGAGATTACTGCTAAAGTAAGTCGGGGAGCTGGGGGGGATGATATCAAAATTTAGCGTATCCGAGAATGAGTACAGAAGGTGCCCATTCCGGTTATTCGCGTTGCAGCCCCACATCACGTGCTTGCCGTTAAAGTCGCCGGCCAGAATGACCGAGCTACCGAGAGCGAGAAGCGCTTCGAGGTCCTCTTTGAGGAGAGTCTTGCTACCCGAGTGGTAACAAGACGCTATTATGATGGACTGATGACCGGTCATCGCAAGACGGCAACAGGAAGCTTCCAGATTGACTAACGGGGGAGTGGGTATGGGTGTGCAGTGCAGAGACCTTTTGTAATAGATCAGAGTACCGCCCAGGGGGGCGGCGAGTCTGTCATTACGAACCATCAAGTAGTTTGCAACCCTGGGGTTCCTCTTGCTTGGTTTCAGAAAGGTCTCGTTGATCAACATGATGTCGACCTGATGGGTCGTTAGAAAGTGGTGGATGAGATCCCGCTGATCTCTGGCATCGGTGTGGATGCCGTTGGCATTAAACCACGCCAACGCCAATGAATGGGGCTTAACCTTAGTGGGTGTGCAATCCATTAAGGTTATTGGGAGAGGACGCGGGGGGCGAAGCGCTTCATAGCGCTGAAGAGGTTGCCGTGAGTCATCATGATGTCCAATAGGGCATCAGGATGCTCGCGGACCTCCTGGGCTACGGCACGGACCTCGTCGAGGTCGAATGCCGAGGCTATCTCTGCCAGCAAGAGCAGATCCGCCTTCAGGCCATAGGGGCCCTGGGCGGGTTTGAAGGGTGAGGGCGGGGGGGTTGGACGGCTCTGGGCAGGCGCGCGGGCGCTGCTGGCCGGAGCTGGGGCCACCTTCGGTTGGACCAGGGACGAGGGCCTGGTCCAAGCATTGGTGGCGGGTAGGGGAGCGTCGACGAACTTCGGCGCAGGGATCTTGGCGCTGATGCCATGGGGACGGGTTGGGCGACGGGGCGCAGGGGTCCTCTTCGCCCCGGCCGCAGCCCTCGGGGCTTTGGGGCAACCGCGATAGTTCGCGGTGTGCCCCTGAGTCCCGCAGAGCACGCAGCTGGGAGGATTAGGATCCCCCTTGACCCGCTTGCACAGCGCGGTGCTGTGCTCGCCCGCGCACTTGACGCAACGGTACGCCGCTTCGCAGAAGCGGGCGGCGTGCCCGTAGAGTTGGCAGCGGTGGCACTGCCCGGGTATGCCTCTCCGCCTGGGAGCCTCGACTTTCAGGCCGGAGAGGTTGAGGACTCTTTCGATGCGAAAGATCCCCTTCCCCTCCTCCGTGCGGTCGAGGATGACCAGCACAAGGTCGATCGGGGCCTTCGTCCGTCCATTGGTCATCCGATGGACCTGCTGGACCGGGAGGCCTTGGGCTAGGAGATCGTCACGGACGAGCTCCGTGTCGATCTCCTTAGGGATACCGCGAAGTACAACGCGGAGTACCTTCTCCTCTTCCAGCGGATACGCGTGGAATTGGATCTGGTGTTCCCTAAGGGAGCGGGTGGCCTGACGATAGTCGTCAGACGTGGGGACTGTGACGGAGATGCCGTCAGCATGACTCTTGCCGGAGAACGTCACGCTACTGGCCGTGAGGATTGCGACCACCTCCTGCCAGCGGTGGCGGTCCCGAACCACGAAGGGGCGGGGGGGCTTGCCCACCCTGGGCGCGGGAGGCGCGTCCATGGCGGTGGGCGGGAGAGAGGGGCATGCAGTCGGGCATGCGGCCTTTAGCGGGGGCGGAGGGGAGCCGGCGGCGGAAGCGGGCCGCTTCGTCCCCTTGTTGGCGACGACGGTGAAGCCGTCGTCGCCTCCGCTGACGGTTTCCATCTCCTCCGTGGAGGTGTGATTGGAACCGACCGTCAGGGTCAGTCGCGGCGAGCGAGAACGAGAACGCGAGCGCGGCGCCACCGTACGCGATCGCACGCGGCTGGAGCGTGCCACGCCTGGGGAACGCTTTGCCGCGGGCGACCGGCTCTTAGCGGCGGCGGCGGCGGGAGTCGGGGCGGCCGGCAGCCCTCTGAGGGAGGGCGCCAACTTAATGGTGGCCTTAGGGGCCGGGGCAGGGGCAGCGGATTTCTTCCCGGCGGCCTGAGGGGCGCGGGCGGGGGGGGACTTTGCCTTAGGGGCGCGGGCGGGGGAAGGCTTGGCCTTAGGGGCGCGGGCGGGGGAAGGCTTGGCCTTAGGGGCCTTGGCTTGCAGAGAGGCTGCAAACCTTATAGGATCCGTTACGAACTCCTGAAGGGAGCTCGGGTTGGCGCGCAGATGGGCCCGGATGGAGGTACCTAGGGTGGCAAGTGCCGCCCCGAAGTCTACTTCCGACCCCATCGTCGCGAATAAGTCGCGATTGCCGGGGGAGGAGGTCCCCGGCTGAGTGCGGGCCGCGGGCATCACCCTGCCGGGTTTAGGCAGGGTGGTGTGTGCCTAACTCGTTCCCTAAAGTGTGCCAACTGCCAGTCTTATTGTGCAGTTGGTGAGTACCTACACAGGGCCCTAGCTGCCCCGGGGGAGAGACAGGGACTCCGGCGAACCGGCCGTCCGAGCCAAACACGCACCCGAGGAATCGGAGGGGAGGCGGAAGGGTGGGAGGGAGATGCTTGGCGTCGGCGAGGGGCGACCCCAAGGCCGGTGGTGCCAAGCCCAACCGGATTCCGTTTTTCCCCTGAGCAGGGGAAAAACGAGCGCTCCGGGTCCACGCTCCTAACGGCGATCGGCTTCGTTGGCACCGTTATGCGTGTCCACCGTCGACCACAATTGTGGATTTGATAGACGTGAGGAGAGGTGAGCGGGCGGCGGTCGGGCCCGCCGGCCCAGCTTTGGCGCGAGTCCCGCACTTAGGTCACTCGAATCGCGTGTAGTATGCGAAACTAAACACACTACACGGATAAGGCGCCCCGGTGCCGGACTCGAGAACACACTCGACGCACGGTGACGTCACTACGCGACTCGTAACTGTTTCACCGAGCGGCTCTGTGAACAGAATCGGACGGCGGTAAGCACTTAGTCACTCTAATGAACACTAACTGACCTGCAGTCCGCTACGCTGATGCGTGGGACTCCTATCTGAAGGATCCTGAGCGGGCACTGAATTTAAAAAACTATAACGGAAATTTCCGTGAAGCGGAAAAAAACGACGGAAAGAGACGACTGCGCGGCACGACGGTCAGGAGCACTATTGTTCGATGTTATTGTTACCTACACTCTTCTATCGCGGTATCAGGGTAGGCGCGGAGGCGCGCGCAACCCAACCCAACGAGACTGATCATCGCGTTAGCGTCTCGACGGAGTGGGGCAAGGGTATATCAATAAATCCGAGCACCCGGTTCGAACAAACACAGTTCGCTCGGTACGTTCACGCACGCCGCGCGGCCGCCGTCGTCTCTCTATCTCGTGTTTTCTGAATTATTCTTAAAGCCTTAACCTAACCATGTCGGGACGCGGTAAAGGTGGCAAAGTGAAGGGAAAGGCAAAGTCCCGTTCTAACCGCGCCGGACTACAGTTCCCGGTGGGTCGTATTCATCGCCTCCTGCGCAACGGCAACTATGCCGAGCGCGTGGGTGCCGGAGCGCCGGTCTACCTCGCAGCCGTGATGGAATATCTCGCCGCTGAGGTGCTCGAGTTGGCCGGCAACGCGGCCAGGGACAACAAGAAGACCAGAATCATCCCGCGTCATCTTCAGCTGGCCATAAGGAACGACGAGGAGCTGAACAAGCTGCTCTCCGGTGTGACCATCGCGCAGGGCGGTGTGCTCCCCAACATTCAGGCCGTTCTCCTGCCCAAGAAGACCGAGAAGAAAGCTTAAGGCGTGGACGAGCACTCGCCTTTCGTGTGTGTTTGTTGTTCGCTTTCGCTGCTCTTCTACGCGAGATCGCAAAAAGGCCCTTTTCAGGGCCACAATATCACTCTTGCCATTCACAAACGAATGAATGTTTCATTGATTGAACGGACACACAACGGCATTTATTATTTATTTATTTTCTCTATCTTCTCATCATAATTTATGTAGGTACATTATACCCTACGACAATTCAATACAATACAAAATACTCTGTACAAGTATGCAAAAACTCTTTATTGACACCAAATACAAATAAATCTAAACTGAACATTCAAAAATAAAGGCGCAATTAGCGGTCTTATCTCGCTGAAGAGCGATCACTTCCATATATAAAACCTTTGGATTTGATTGAATGAAAACATTATGATTTAGTGCTAATAATAATCATTAAGGTTGAATAAACTTACTAATTTGAGAATTTTAATAAACTACATACTAATACCAACGCATAAATAATTACTCTATGTACAATAGAAAAACAAATAAATTACCCAGTCATAAACGAAGTACGGCTTCAGTAGTGAAGGACGATGCATAAAAGCCAG
Source organism: Peribatodes rhomboidaria (assembly GCA_911728515.1). Classification (NCBI taxonomy): domain Eukaryota; kingdom Metazoa; phylum Arthropoda; class Insecta; order Lepidoptera; family Geometridae; genus Peribatodes; species Peribatodes rhomboidaria. Next base: position 6,860,751 of record OU452192.1, read on the forward strand.
AACTATGCACCGGATTCATAAGCTGTCTGTTTTCTGAATTTAGTAGTTTGAGAATCGAATCTATAAATACAATATATTATTATTATACGTACATATTTTTTTTTTTTTTTTAAATTGTAACTCTAGGTAGAGGTAGTCATACGCGCGAGTGAGAGTGAGAGAATGTTTTCCGTCCCTGTCTAATGCGCGACAGACAGACAGCTCGCGGTGGCTCGGGCGAGAGCACGGTCCGGTTTCTCTCAAAAGCGGATTCCATCCCGCCGCAGTTTTTAATCGCTCGCTGTCAGCCGACGAGTTCAGTGCACTAGAGCAATACCGTTTCAGCAAAGCAAGCAAGCAAGCAAGCATCCAACAATGCCGCCCAAGACAAGCGGAAAGGCCGCCAAGAAGTCCGGCAAGGCGCAGAAGAACATCTCCAAGACAGATAAGAAAAAGAAGAAGCACAAGAGGAAGGAGAGCTACGCCATTTACATCTACAAGGTGCTCAAGCAGGTCCACCCGGACACCGGCATCTCCAGCAAGGCCATGTCCATCATGAACTCGTTCGTGAACGACATCTTCGAGCGCATCGCCGCCGAGGCGTCCCGTCTCGCTCACTACAACAAGCGCAGCACGATCACATCGAGGGAGGTGCAGACTTCCGTGAGGCTCCTGCTGCCCGGCGAGCTGGCCAAGCACGCCGTCAGCGAGGGCACCAAGGCCGTCACCAAGTACACCAGCTCCAAGTGATGAGATCGATCGATCGATGTCGCACAAAGACAAAAAGGCCCTTTTCAGGGCCACAAAATGATTCATAAATACTATGTTTCGCAATGCGATCATATTATAATGTTTCACCTGAATGAACATTGACACGACAGACACACACACACTCACATTTTTATGTACCTACCTGCCGCCTGCCTGTAATTTCGAAAATGCATTAATTACATTACGAAACCTAAGTCTTAAGCTGTTAGTAATAATTATGAGTACCTATAATACAATAAAACTTTACTTTTAAGACACGATTTACCAAGTATACAACCAGCTCCAAGCTAGATCGGCGTCGCTCGCGGGCGCGCAGCAGCTCTGCCGCGATCGTCTAGTATAATAATAATAATAATAATAATACCTAATGAAAAAGGCTAGTATAAATAATCGCCCGTCTCATGAAGACACGATTTGTTGCATTTTTTTTTTTTTTTTTTTTTTTTTTCGCTCAGTTTGCAAGCCAGTTACATTTTAATTTTGTCCACACAGACAGACAGACAGACAGATCTATCCGACCTCGTGTGCGGAGCTGTGCGCGCGTGCAAGCGAGAGGCCCGATCGCGACTCTACCGTATTCTCCACCGTTTTTATAAATAAAGCGCTACATGTTGCTTATTTTTTAACAGTCGTGCGCTGATCGTCGCAGTCGTCGCTCGCTCGTACGTGCGTCCGCGTAAACAGTTGCTTGCTCCTCTCATTGTGTGAAAAGAGTGTGTGTGTGTGTGTGTGTTTGTAAAATGGCACGTACCAAGCAGACCGCTCGTAAATCCACCGGCGGTAAGGCGCCGCGTAAACAGCTCGCCACCAAAGCTGCGCGCAAGAGCGCCCCCGCAACGGGCGGCGTGAAGAAGCCCCATCGCTACAGGCCCGGCACCGTAGCCCTCCGTGAGATCCGTCGCTACCAGAAGAGTACCGAGCTGCTGATCCGCAAGCTGCCGTTCCAGCGTCTCGTGCGCGAAATCGCACAGGACTTCAAGACCGATCTCCGTTTCCAGAGCTCTGCCGTTATGGCGCTTCAGGAGGCCAGCGAAGCGTACCTGGTCGGTCTCTTTGAAGACACCAACCTGTGCGCGATCCACGCCAAGCGCGTGACCATCATGCCCAAGGATATACAGTTGGCGCGAAGAATCCGCGGCGAGCGCGCCTAAGAAGGTTGCGTCCGTCGGCTCTCCTCCGATTCAAATGCAAAAAGGCCCTTTTCAGGGCCACATAAGTTTCGTTATTTAAAAATAAATATAATGTTTCATGACGACGATACCTACACGCATGCACGCACGATAGATTATCCTACTATATAATATTATAAACGCGAACGCGTTTGTATGTATGGATGGACGTATGTTTGTTACTCTTTCACGCCAGAACGGCTGAACAGATCTGGATGAAATTTGGCACAGAGATAGATTATAGTCTAGAATAGCACATAGGATACTTTTTAACCGCGGGTGAGACCGCAGGGCGCAGCTAGTTTATTAATAATTGGTACTTAAGCACCTACCTACCTACCTACCTACCTATCTATCTATCTGTCTGTCTAGTTTACTTACTTAGACTGAGACTTAATTAACGCACGCATCTAAAAGTAGTAGAACCGTTCTAAGCAGCATGACCATCCAATATAATATAACGTTATGTGACAACTCTGTCAACGTTATACGTGATTGATTGATGGCATAATTTTTTTTTTTTTTTTTTTTATACACACACACACACACGGAGTGTAATACAACACCCACACTTCGCCGGACGATATTCAGTCGAACAGAACGGGGAGATGGGGGGGGGGGGGGGGGACAGCCCCCCCGCCCTTCACGTCTCGCGCGCGCGCGCGCGACTCTATCGCTAGAGTGTTCGAGAGCATAAATAAAGAGCAATGCTCAAAAAGCTTCCAGTCGTTCGCTCGCCGTCAACACTCGCGGCCGCTACGGTGTTCAGTTTTGTTATTATCCACTCTTACTAACTAGTTTTTGCTCAAGATGACCGGTCGCGGCAAGGGAGGAAAAGGTCTGGGGAAAGGTGGAGCCAAGCGTCACAGGAAAGTGCTTCGTGATAACATCCAGGGAATCACGAAGCCCGCCATCCGTCGTCTGGCGCGCAGGGGCGGCGTGAAGCGTATCTCCGGTCTGATCTACGAGGAGACCAGAGGCGTGCTGAAGGTGTTCCTCGAGAACGTGATCCGCGACGCCGTCACCTACACTGAGCACGCGAAGAGGAAGACCGTCACCGCCATGGATGTGGTCTACGCTCTCAAACGCCAGGGCCGCACTCTCTACGGTTTCGGAGGTTAAGCCGACGGACGGACGGACGGACGAACGAACAGGGTCGCTTGCGACCTCCTTCGTGTATCATGAAAAAAGGCCCTTTTCAGGGCCGCATAAGTTTCTATGTATAATTTTTAAAGAGAAAAAGAATACGATTATGTTTCGCAAAACGAACGCTTGACACAACACTTGGTTGCTTTCCTGCCTACCTACCCTACCCTACCCTACCCTACCTACCTACCTACCTACCTACCTACCTACTTACTTACTTACTTCGACAAACAATATATAAATAAAAATACTACGTTGCATACGTGTACCTACCTACTTATATATGGTACTTATTACTTTATTATTTAAAAAAAAAAAAAAAAAACAGCAATAGGTAAATAGCACTTTTAATGTACCCCAAAACTTATTACGAGTTACTAAACAATAAAATATTTAAATAGTTAACATACTTAATATAGTACAATCGGAACCGTAGAGCAGCGTTCGGTTATAATATTTGCACGGGTGAGCTTTGTGCTGTCTGTCACTTGTAGTTAGTTAGGTTAGGTTAGGTCAGGCTAGGTTAGGTTAGGTTATGAAATTTTTTCGATCACTATATTCTAGAGGTGTGTTCCTGAGATGGGTTCGATTGAACGACGTCCAGCTCGAAGGCAAGGCTTCGCGCGGTTCAGTCAGTCGGTTTGGAAGGAAACTGGTGTAGAGCTGTTTTACGAGCACCAAAATATCGGTCGTTTTATACGATTAAAACATTGAAAATTGCCAAATTTTTCTCTTATATAATGAAAACGATATCTTTGTCGTTTGTTTATCGAATAAAACTAGTCGGAACAGTTGGTTTTATAGAGAAAATTGAATTTTAAACATGACCCATCACTCTCGGTGTCGAGAGTGGCGCGATTAAAACGATTCAGCACTCCAGGCGACCACCTGAGCCGCCGGAGAGTCGGATAGGCGCCTGGCCACGTTCAAAAAGTATCACGGAAAACGCTCCGTTGGCGTGGTATAGTATTAAAATACAGAAAAAAGGTTATTTAATGAGAGCGATGTTAGTGAAAACTCACGAACGTTGTTGCGAGAAATCGTCTCTAGACAGTGGTGCCCTCTTTCCGGTAAAGCGGTCAATCTATACACCCGCCAACGTAGGTTTTTGAAAAGTATTTTACTCAAGTACATAAACGCGCGAGCGCTTCGCAGTGAGTGTGCTGTGTGTGTAAAAAATTTATTAAATAAAAAATTATATATATTATTATATAATGGCCGACACCGCCGTAGCAGCAGAGGCTCCCGCGCCAGCGACTCCCGCGAAGAAGCCGAAGGCGTCCGCAGCAGCCGCAGGCGGCGCCAAGAAACCCAAGGCGAAGCCGACCCACCCGAAGACCTCCGAAATGGTGAACAACGCGATCAAGGAGCTGAAGGAGCGCAGCGGTTCGTCGCTGAAGGCGATCAAGAAATACATCGCGGCCCAGTACAAGGTGGACGCCGAGAAGCTGGCCCCGTTCATCAGGAAGTATCTGAAGAGCGCCGTCGAGTCCGGCGCCCTGATCCAGACGAAGGGAAAGGGAGCTTCGGGCAGTTTCAAGCTCGAATCGAAGTCTTCCTCGGCGAAGAAGCCCGCCGGCGCCGGCGGCAAGGCGTCCGGCAAGTCGTCCGCGAAGGAGAGCGCCTCCACCGCCGCCGCCAAGGCGAAGAAGTCCGCCGCCGCGGCGCCCGCCTCCGGCAGGGGCAGGAAGGCGGCCGCCGCGGCCGCCTCGCCGGCCAAATCGAAGCCCTCCGCCGCCGCCTCGGCGAAGGACAAGAAGGCCGCCGCCGCAGCGAAGAAGAAGCCCGCCGCCGCGAAGAAGGCCGCCGCGCCCGCCAGGGGCAAGAGCGCCGCCGCCCCGAAGGCGAAAAAGACCGCGAAGCCGCCCACCAAGAAGCCGAAGGCGCCCAAGCCGAAGAGGGCCGCCGCCACTCCCAAGTCGAAGGCCGCCGCCGCCACGAAGAAGGCGTCCGCCTCGAAGAAGTGAGCCGCCGTGCAGCAGTGAGTTTTCCGCGTGTGTGCCGTGCTGTGCTTGCTCGCTCGCTCCGTGTGCGTGAACGACGACGACGACGGTGCACGCGAGCTGCGCGCACGCCACGCGCGCGCATCCTCTCCTGCCTGTGTGGGGGCGCGCGGGACGCGCGACACCTCACCTCGCAGCAAAAAGCCCTTTTCAGGGCTAACATATCGTTCGAGAGCGCGTTCATCGCGCTCTGTGTTTCTCTTGAGACGGACCGCAGACAGACAGAAAGACTGGACGGACGACGACGACGCACGCACGCGAACAAACAAAAAACGCGCACGGCGTCGTCGTCCTCCTCCTCCTCCTCCTCCTTCCTCCTGCTGAGCGAGCGCAGCGGGGCCCGCCCGACTGCCCGACTCAACTCGACTCAACTCGACTAGCTAAAACTAACCGAACTAATAAAGAAAATGTAGTTACCCTTACACAATTAATTACAAACACACACACACACAACATACAAACGAATCTCGGATGTCTCTCTCAATGGCTGAACGGAAATTGATGAAATCGACACGCACAGACAGACAGATGTTATTGAATCTGCTCATATTAGCCATACCAAGAGGAATCTATGGATTTACGGACTGTTGTTTGTTTCCATGGGAAATTTAGCCACTGCTTGCTTGCTTCAAAGATTTCTTAAGTGACTCTATGTCGGCTATTTTTTTTTTTTTTTTTTTTTTTTTTTTTTCTTTGGGAATTCTGGCTTTAACAGCCTTAGTAGTTCTCATCGCACGCGGCCGCCCCGATCTTTCGTGGTTTTCAACAGAGGAAGAGTCGGTAGAGTCTGTCGATACTACGATAATTATACTTATACGAACATACGGCTGATACCGAGATGTTTTGTGCAACGCAATCACTGCAATCCTGTTTTCTTCAACACCCCATGTTCCATTCCATGTTGTAAATTTAATAATAATCACGAAAAATATATTATGTAAAATGGCGGGAAATTGATTGTAGTTTTCGACATGATAAACGCATTCCAAATTTTAATGCAGAAAAAAAAAAAAAAACAAAAAAAAAAAAAGAAAAATAGTTTAGGTATATTGTTCGATGTTATTGTTACCTACACTCTTCTATCGCGGTATCAGGGTAGGCGCGGAGGCGCGCGCAACCCAACCCAACGAGACTGATCATCGCGTTAGCGTCTCGACGGAGTGGGGCAAGGGTATATCAATAAATCCGAGCACCCGGTTCGAACAAACACAGTTCGCTCGGTACGTTCACGCACGCCGCGCGGCCGCCGTCGTCTCTCTATCTCGTGTTTTCTGAATTATTCTTAAAGCCTTAACCTAACCATGTCGGGACGCGGTAAAGGTGGCAAAGTGAAGGGAAAGGCAAAGTCCCGTTCTAACCGCGCCGGACTACAGTTCCCGGTGGGTCGTATTCATCGCCTCCTGCGCAACGGCAACTATGCCGAGCGCGTGGGTGCCGGAGCGCCGGTCTACCTCGCAGCCGTGATGGAATATCTCGCCGCTGAGGTGCTCGAGTTGGCCGGCAACGCGGCCAGGGACAACAAGAAGACCAGAATCATCCCGCGTCATCTTCAGCTGGCCATAAGGAACGACGAGGAGCTGAACAAGCTGCTCTCCGGTGTGACCATCGCGCAGGGCGGTGTGCTCCCCAACATTCAGGCCGTTCTCCTGCCCAAGAAGACCGAGAAGAAAGCTTAAGGCGTGGACGAGCACTCGCCTTTCGTGTGTGTTTGTTGTTCGCTTTCGCTGCTCTTCTACGCGAGATCGCAAAAAGGCCCTTTTCAGGGCCACAATATCACTCTTGCCATTCACAAACGAATGAATGTTTCATTGATTGAACGGACACACAACGGCATTTATTATTTATTTATTTTCTCTATCTTCTCATCATAATTTATGTAGGTACATTATACCCTACGACAATTCAATACAATACAAAATACTCTGTACAAGTATGCAAAAACTCTTTATTGACACCAAATACAAATAAATCTAAACTGAACATTCAAAAATAAAGGCGCAATTAGCGGTCTTATCTCGCTGAAGAGCGATCACTTCCATATATAAAACCTTTGGATTTGATTGAATGAAAACATTATGATTTAGTGCTAATAATAATCATTAAGGTTGAATAAACTTACTAATTTGAGAATTTTAATAAACTACATACTAATACCAACGCATAAATAATTACTCTATGTACAATAGAAAAACAAATAAATTACCCAGTCATAAACGAAGTACGGCTTCAGTAGTGAAGGACGATGCATAAAAGCCAGAACTATGCACCGGATTCATAAGCTGTCTGTTTTCTGAATTTAGTAGTTTGAGAATCGAATCTATAAATACAATATATTATTATTATACGTACATATTTTTTTTTTTTTTTTAAATTGTAACTCTAGGTAGAGGTAGTCATACGCGCGAGTGAGAGTGAGAGAATGTTTTCCGTCCCTGTCTAATGCGCGACAGACAGACAGCTCGCGGTGGCTCGGGCGAGAGCACGGTCCGGTTTCTCTCAAAAGCGGATTCCATCCCGCCGCAGTTTTTAATCGCTCGCTGTCAGCCGACGAGTTCAGTGCACTAGAGCAATACCGTTTCAGCAAAGCAAGCAAGCAAGCAAGCATCCAACAATGCCGCCCAAGACAAGCGGAAAGGCCGCCAAGAAGTCCGGCAAGGCGCAGAAGAACATCTCCAAGACAGATAAGAAAAAGAAGAAGCACAAGAGGAAGGAGAGCTACGCCATTTACATCTACAAGGTGCTCAAGCAGGTCCACCCGGACACCGGCATCTCCAGCAAGGCCATGTCCATCATGAACTCGTTCGTGAACGACATCTTCGAGCGCATCGCCGCCGAGGCGTCCCGTCTCGCTCACTACAACAAGCGCAGCACGATCACATCGAGGGAGGTGCAGACTTCCGTGAGGCTCCTGCTGCCCGGCGAGCTGGCCAAGCACGCCGTCAGCGAGGGCACCAAGGCCGTCACCAAGTACACCAGCTCCAAGTGATGAGATCGATCGATCGATGTCGCACAAAGACAAAAAGGCCCTTTTCAGGGCCACAAAATGATTCATAAATACTATGTTTCGCAATGCGATCATATTATAATGTTTCACCTGAATGAACATTGACACGACAGACACACACACACTCACATTTTTATGTACCTACCTGCCGCCTGCCTGTAATTTCGAAAATGCATTAATTACATTACGAAACCTAAGTCTTAAGCTGTTAGTAATAATTATGAGTACCTATAATACAATAAAACTTTACTTTTAAGACACGATTTACCAAGTATACAACCAGCTCCAAGCTAGATCGGCGTCGCTCGCGGGCGCGCAGCAGCTCTGCCGCGATCGTCTAGTATAATAATAATAATAATAATAATACCTAATGAAAAAGGCTAGTATAAATAATCGCCCGTCTCATGAAGACACGATTTGTTGCATTTTTTTTTTTTTTTTTTTTTTTTTTCGCTCAGTTTGCAAGCCAGTTACATTTTAATTTTGTCCACACAGACAGACAGACAGACAGATCTATCCGACCTCGTGTGCGGAGCTGTGCGCGCGTGCAAGCGAGAGGCCCGATCGCGACTCTACCGTATTCTCCACCGTTTTTATAAATAAAGCGCTACATGTTGCTTATTTTTTGAACAACATATAGTGCTCCTGACCGTCGTGCCGCGCAGTCGTCTCTTTCCGTCGTTTTTTTTTTCCGCTTCACGGAAATTTCCGTTATAGTTTAAATTCAGTGCCCGCTCAGGATCCTTCAGATAGGAGTCCCACGCTTCAGCGTAGCGGACTGCAGGTCAGTTAGTGTGCATTAAAGTGACTAAGTGCTTACCGCCCCGTCCGATTCTGTTCACAGAGCCGCTCGGTGAAACACTTACGAGTCGCGTAGTGACGTCACCGTGCGTCGAGTGTGTTCTCGAGTCCGGCACCGGGGCGCCTTATCCGTGTAGTGTGTTTAGTTTCGCATACTACACGCGATTCGAGTGACCTAAGTGCGGGACTCGCGCCAAAGCTGGGCCGGCGGGCCCGACCGCCGCCCGCTCACCTCTCCTCACGTCTATCAAATCCACAATTGTGGTCGACGGTGGACACGCATAACGGTGCCAACGAAGCCGATCGCTGTTAGGAGCGTGGACCCGGAGCGCTCGTTTTTCCCTGCTCAGGGAAAAACGGAATCCGGTTGGACTTGGCACCACCGGCCTTGGGGTCGCCCCTCGCCGACGCCAAGTATCTCCCTCCCACCCTTCCGCCTCCCCTCCGATTCCTCGGGTGCGTGTTTGGCTCGGACGGCCGGTTCGCCGGAGTCCCTGTCTCTCCCCCGGGGCAGCTAGGGCCCTGTGTTAGGTACTCACCAACTGCACAATAAGACTGGCAGTTGGCACACATTAGGGAACGAATTAGGCACACACCACCCTGCCTAAACCCGGCAGGGTGATGCCCGCGGCCCGCACCCAGCCGGGGACCTCCTCCCCCGGCGATCGCGATTTATTCGCGACGATGGGGCCGGAAGTGGACTTCGGGGCGGCACTTGCCGCCCTAGGTACCTCCATCCGGGCCCATCTGCGCGCCAACCCGAGCTCCCTTCAGGAGTTCGTAACGGATCCTATAAGGTTTGCAGCCTCTCTGCAAGCCAAGGCCCCTAAGGCCAAGCCTTCCCCCGCCCGCGCCCCTAAGGCCAAGCCTTCCCCCGCCCGCGCCCCTAAGGCAAAGTCCCCCCCCGCCCGCGCCCCTCAGGCCGCCGGGAAGAAATCCGCTGCCCCGGCCCCTAAGGCCACCATTAAGTTGGCGCCCTCCCTCAGAGGGCTGCCGGCCGCCACGACTCCCGCCGCCGCCGCCGCTAAGAGCCGGTCGCCCGCGGCAAAGCGTTCCCCAGGCGTGGCACGCTCCAGCCGCGTGCGATCGCGTACGGTGGCGCCGCGCTCGCGTTCTCGTTCTCGCTCGCCGCGACTGACCCTGACGGTCGGTTCCAATCACACCTCCACGGAGGAGATGGAAACCGTCAGCGGAGGCGACGACGGCTTCACCGTCGTCGCCAACAAGGGGACGAAGCGGCCCGCTTCCGCCGCCGGCTCCCCTCCGCCCCCGTTAAAGGCCGCATGCCCGACTGCATGCCCCTCTCTCCCGCCCACCGCCATGGACGCGCCTCCCGCGCCCAGGGTGGGCAAGCCCCCCCGCCCCTTCGTGGTTCGGGACCGCCACCGCTGGCAGGAGGTGGTCGCAATCCTCACGGCCAGTAGCGTGACGTTCTCCGGCAAGAGTCATGCTGACGGCATCTCCGTCACAGTCCCCACGTCTGACGACTATCGTCAGGCCACCCGCTCCCTTAGGGAACACCAGATCCAATTCCACGCGTATCCGCTGGAAGAGGAGAAGGTACTCCGCGTTGTACTTCGCGGTATCCCTAAGGAGATCGACACGGAGCTCGTCCGTGACGATCTCCTAGCCCAAGGCCTCCCGGTCCAGCAGGTCCATCGGATGACCAATGGACGGACGAAGGCCCCGATCGACCTTGTGCTGGTCATCCTCGACCGCACGGAGGAGGGGAAGGGGATCTTTCGCATCGAAAGAGTCCTCAACCTCTCCGGCCTGAAAGTCGAGGCTCCCAGGCGGAGAGGCATACCCGGGCAGTGCCACCGCTGCCAACTCTACGGGCACGCCGCCCGCTTCTGCGAAGCGGCGTACCGTTGCGTCAAGTGCGCGGGCGAGCACAGCACCGCGCTGTGCAAGCGGGTCAAGGGGGATCCTAATCCTCCTAGTTGCGTGCTCTGCGGGACTCAGGGGCACACCGCGAACTATCGTGGTTGCCCCAAAGCCCCAAAGGCTGCGGCCGGGGCGAAGAGGACCCCTGCGCCCCGTCGCCCAACCCGTCCCCATGGCGTCAGCGCCAAGACCCCTGCGCCGAAGTTCATCGACGCTCCCCTACCCGCCACCAATGCTTGGACCAGGCCCTCGTCCCTGGTCCAACCGAAGGCGGCCCCAGCTCCGGCCAGCAGCGCCCGCGCGCCTGCCCAGAGCCGTCCAACCCCCCCGCCCTCACCCTTCAAACCCGCCCAGGGCCCCTATGGCCTGAAGGCGGATCTGCTCTTGCTGGCAGAGATAGCCTCGGCATTCGACCTCGACGAGGTCCGTGCCGTAGCCCAGGAGGTCCGCGAGCATCCTGATGCCCTATTGGACATCATGATGACTCACGGCAACCTCTTCAGCGCTATGAAGCGCTTCGCCCCCCGCGTCCTCTCCCAATAACCTTAATGGATTGCACACCCACTAAGGTTAAGCCCCATTCATTGGCGTTGGCGTGGTTTAATGCCAACGGCATCCACACCGATGCCAGAGATCAGCGGGATCTCATCCACCACTTTCTAACGACCCATCAGGTCGACATCATGTTGATCAACGAGACCTTTCTGAAACCAAGCAAGAGGAACCCCAGGGTTGCAAACTACTTGATGGTTCGTAATGACAGACTCGCCGCCCCCCTGGGCGGTACTCTGATCTATTACAAAAGGTCTCTGCACTGCACACCCATACCCACTCCCCCGTTAGTCAATCTGGAAGCTTCCTGTTGCCGTCTTGCGATGACCGGTCATCAGTCCATCATAATAGCGTCTTGTTACCACTCGGGTAGCAAGACTCTCCTCAAAGAGGACCTCGAAGCGCTTCTCGCTCTCGGTAGCTCGGTCATTCTGGCCGGCGACTTTAACGGCAAGCACGTGATGTGGGGCTGCAACGCGAACAACCGGAATGGGCACCTTCTGTACTCATTCTCGGATACGCTAAATTTTGATATCATCCCCCCCAGCTCCCCGACTTACTTTAGCAGTAATCTCAACTACAGGCCGGACATTCTCGACCTAGCACTCCTAAAGGGCGTAACACTCCAGTTGCGTTCTTTGGAGGTGCTACACGAGCTTGACTCGGACCATAGGCCAGTTCTGATGCTGCTGGGTCCCGACCCGAGCAACAGAACTCCGCCGACAAAGACCGTGGTGAACTGGGAGCTCTTGGGCGAAAGCCTAAAAGCTACCAGTTCACCCGATTTAGATAGAATACCAGACGATATCGCGACCCCCGACGATATCGCTCTTTCCATAGACGCTCTCAACAGTCACCTTCGTAAAGCCGTTGGCGAAGCCTCGAAGCAGGTCCCAGCCGAGGGCGACCAACGCTGGGCCCTGCCCGAGGATGCGAGGGAGCTGTTGAGAGCGAAACACGAGGCCACTAGGGCATACGACTGGTGTCGCACCGAAGAGAACAGAGCCACTCTGCGGTATTACGAGCGTGCCGTAAAGAACCGCATGAGTGAACTCCGCAATCAGAGGTGGGACACCCTGCTCTCGGAGATCAGACCATCTCACCAGGCATACTGGAAGATGGTAAGATCGCTGAAGGGCAGCAAGTCATCCAATATTCCCCCCCTGTCTCGTCCGAACGACACGCTTGCCTTCGAGGACGACGAAAAGGCCGAGTGCCTTGCCGAAAGCCTCGAAAGGCAATGCAGCCCCAGTCTCGAGCGCGTCGACCCCGACCACCTAGATATGGTGGAAGAGGAAGTCGCCGAGTTCACAGCCCGTCCCGCCCTCGAACCCACAGAGCCGGTCTCTGTGTCGGAGGTAGAGTCGATCATCAAGGGTCTCCAAACCAAGAAGGCCCCAGGTGCAGACGGCGTCAGCAATAGAGTGATTAAGCACTTCCCCGTCTTTCTGATCAACCTCCTCGTCAGCATCTTCAATGCCGCCTTGGCCAACTGCACCTTCCCCGACGCTTGGAAGTCTGCCGACGTCATCGGCATTCACAAGCCCGGCAAGAAGGCGTCAGAGCCCTCTAGCTACCGCCCCATCAGTCTCCTCAGTACCTTAGGTAAGATTTACGAGCGCATCCTTCTGAAGCGTATTTGGTCCCACATCCGAGATAACAATCTCCTCCCCGACGAGCAGTTCGGCTTTCGAGCCAGACACTCGTGCGTCCAGCAGGTGCACCGCATCACGGAGCACATCCTAGAGGGTTTCAATCGGAAACCCTACCACGGCTTCACCCAGGTCACGCCCAAATGTCAGTCCACCCTTGCGGTGTTCCTCGACGTAGCGAAAGCGTTCGATAAAGTCTGGCACAGCGGGCTGGTATACAAGTTATACCAGCTCGGGTTCCCGGATGGTCTTGTACTCATAATACATGACTATCTGACTGGTCGAAACTTTCGCTATCGCGTCGACGGCACCCGCTCGGCTCCCCACCCCATCGGCGCTGGCGTCCCTCAGGGGTCAGCGCTGGCCCCCGTTCTGTTCTCCCTCTACACGCATGACATTCCACGTCATCCGAAGGTAGAGCTTGCGCTTTTCGCGGACGATACTGCCCTCTTTATAAGAGGGTGGAATCAGTCCATCTCCTTCCGCACGCTTCAACAAGCCCTGCGCCGCTTAGGCGACTGGTTTGAGAAGTGGGCAATCTCGGTCAATCCGGACAAAAGCGCAGCTGTGTGCTTTCACCCCAACAAATGGCCTATCCGGCAGCAGCTCATGCTGCACGATAGGCCCATCCCCTGGGTGAACTCGACCAAGTACCTTGGCGTGACCCTCGATCGTCGACTCACCTTCTCGAGGCACATCCGGACAGTTAGGAATCGAGCGGTTTTCTTTTTAAGCCGACTCGCCCCCCTCCTCAACGATCGTAGTAAGCTATCCCTTAGAAATAAGGTGATATTGTACAAAATTTGCATCCGCCCCGTTATGACCTACGCCTCCGTAGTGTTTGCCCACGCGTCTGGCTTCGACCTGGACAAGCTCCAGGCCGTCCAGAATAGATTTATTCGCAGAGCGGTCGGAGCCAGCTGGTTCCAGCGAAACTCCGACTTGCACTGCGATGTAGAGCTCCCCTCCATTCGGCAGTACTTTAAATTCACTTCGCGCAGATACTTTGATAGGGCCTCCCACCATTCAAATCCTCTAGTCGTTCGCACGGCGGACTACTCAGCAGTAGACGCCGCTGCCCCCCGCCCTCTCCGTAGACGCCCTAGAGACATCTTCGGCGACCCGGACGACCCCATCGCAGTCGCCACGGCGGCTGCGCTGGGGTCGGCCGACCCGACAGCTCCCCGCAACAGGAAGTTTGCAGTTTTTGGTATAGGCGCCGGTTACCAAAGGAACACGATAACAAAACACCGACCTCGCCGGCGAGGTCGAAGACTCCCAGGATCTGTTAGAAGATCGGTTAGATTCTCTCCAAATAGTCAAACAGATAAACCTAATAGGGCTCAAGCGCAAACCCCCTCTGGGTTGCCTGGGCAAATCGACTCCCCCCCCCCGGCGACGGTCCAAGCCGAGGTCCGTACCTTAGTGGTGCCCTTGTGCCAGTCGCCCTTAGCTTTAAATAACTAAAGTCCATTAAGGTCCTGCGCCCTCCGCGCTTGCCTTACGTCCGGTACGCTGTAGAGGCCTCAGTGGCCAACAGCATTAGTCATTCATAAAAAAAAAAAAAAAAAAAAAAAAAAAAAAAAAAAAAAAAATGCTTATTTTTTAACAGTCGTGCGCTGATCGTCGCAGTCGTCGCTCGCTCGTACGTGCGTCCGCGTAAACAGTTGCTTGCTCCTCTCATTGTGTGAAAAGAGTGTGTGTGTGTGTGTGTGTTTGTAAAATGGCACGTACCAAGCAGACCGCTCGTAAATCCACCGGCGGTAAGGCGCCGCGTAAACAGCTCGCCACCAAAGCTGCGCGCAAGAGCGCCCCCGCAACGGGCGGCGTGAAGAAGCCCCATCGCTACAGGCCCGGCACCGTAGCCCTCCGTGAGATCCGTCGCTACCAGAAGAGTACCGAGCTGCTGATCCGCAAGCTGCCGTTCCAGCGTCTCGTGCGCGAAATCGCACAGGACTTCAAGACCGATCTCCGTTTCCAGAGCTCTGCCGTTATGGCGCTTCAGGAGGCCAGCGAAGCGTACCTGGTCGGTCTCTTTGAAGACACCAACCTGTGCGCGATCCACGCCAAGCGCGTGACCATCATGCCCAAGGATATACAGTTGGCGCGAAGAATCCGCGGCGAGCGCGCCTAAGAAGGTTGCGTCCGTCGGCTCTCCTCCGATTCAAATGCAAAAAGGCCCTTTTCAGGGCCACATAAGTTTCGTTATTTAAAAATAAATATAATGTTTCATGACGACGATACCTACACGCATGCACGCACGATAGATTATCCTACTATATAATATTATAAACGCGAACGCGTTTGTATGTATGGATGGACGTATGTTTGTTACTCTTTCACGCCAGAACGGCTGAACAGATCTGGATGAAATTTGGCACAGAGATAGATTATAGTCTAGAATAGCACATAGGATACTTTTTAACCGCGGGTGAGACCGCAGGGCGCAGCTAGTTTATTAATAATTGGTACTTAAGCACCTACCTACCTACCTACCTACCTATCTATCTATCTGTCTGTCTAGTTTACTTACTTAGACTGAGACTTAATTAACGCACGCATCTAAAAGTAGTAGAACCGTTCTAAGCAGCATGACCATCCAATATAATATAACGTTATGTGACAACTCTGTCAACGTTATACGTGATTGATTGATGGCATAATTTTTTTTTTTTTTTTTTTTATACACACACACACACACGGAGTGTAATACAACACCCACACTTCGCCGGACGATATTCAGTCGAACAGAACGGGGAGATGGGGGGGGGGGGGGGGGACAGCCCCCCCGCCCTTCACGTCTCGCGCGCGCGCGCGCGACTCTATCGCTAGAGTGTTCGAGAGCATAAATAAAGAGCAATGCTCAAAAAGCTTCCAGTCGTTCGCTCGCCGTCAACACTCGCGGCCGCTACGGTGTTCAGTTTTGTTATTATCCACTCTTACTAACTAGTTTTTGCTCAAGATGACCGGTCGCGGCAAGGGAGGAAAAGGTCTGGGGAAAGGTGGAGCCAAGCGTCACAGGAAAGTGCTTCGTGATAACATCCAGGGAATCACGAAGCCCGCCATCCGTCGTCTGGCGCGCAGGGGCGGCGTGAAGCGTATCTCCGGTCTGATCTACGAGGAGACCAGAGGCGTGCTGAAGGTGTTCCTCGAGAACGTGATCCGCGACGCCGTCACCTACACTGAGCACGCGAAGAGGAAGACCGTCACCGCCATGGATGTGGTCTACGCTCTCAAACGCCAGGGCCGCACTCTCTACGGTTTCGGAGGTTAAGCCGACGGACGGACGGACGGACGAACGAACAGGGTCGCTTGCGACCTCCTTCGTGTATCATGAAAAAAGGCCCTTTTCAGGGCCGCATAAGTTTCTATGTATAATTTTTAAAGAGAAAAAGAATACGATTATGTTTCGCAAAACGAACGCTTGACACAACACTTGGTTGCTTTCCTGCCTACCTACCCTACCCTACCCTACCCTACCTACCTACCTACCTACCTACCTACCTACTTACTTACTTACTTCGACAAACAATATATAAATAAAAATACTACGTTGCATACGTGTACCTACCTACTTATATATGGTACTTATTACTTTATTATTTAAAAAAAAAAAAAAAAAACAGCAATAGGTAAATAGCACTTTTAATGTACCCCAAAACTTATTACGAGTTACTAAACAATAAAATATTTAAATAGTTAACATACTTAATATAGTACAATCGGAACCGTAGAGCAGCGTTCGGTTATAATATTTGCACGGGTGAGCTTTGTGCTGTCTGTCACTTGTAGTTAGTTAGGTTAGGTTAGGTCAGGCTAGGTTAGGTTAGGTTATGAAATTTTTTCGATCACTATATTCTAGAGGTGTGTTCCTGAGATGGGTTCGATTGAACGACGTCCAGCTCGAAGGCAAGGCTTCGCGCGGTTCAGTCAGTCGGTTTGGAAGGAAACTGGTGTAGAGCTGTTTTACGAGCACCAAAATATCGGTCGTTTTATACGATTAAAACATTGAAAATTGCCAAATTTTTCTCTTATATAATGAAAACGATATCTTTGTCGTTTGTTTATCGAATAAAACTAGTCGGAACAGTTGGTTTTATAGAGAAAATTGAATTTTAAACATGACCCATCACTCTCGGTGTCGAGAGTGGCGCGATTAAAACGATTCAGCACTCCAGGCGACCACCTGAGCCGCCGGAGAGTCGGATAGGCGCCTGGCCACGTTCAAAAAGTATCACGGAAAACGCTCCGTTGGCGTGGTATAGTATTAAAATACAGAAAAAAGGTTATTTAATGAGAGCGATGTTAGTGAAAACTCACGAACGTTGTTGCGAGAAATCGTCTCTAGACAGTGGTGCCCTCTTTCCGGTAAAGCGGTCAATCTATACACCCGCCAACGTAGGTTTTTGAAAAGTATTTTACTCAAGTACATAAACGCGCGAGCGCTTCGCAGTGAGTGTGCTGTGTGTGTAAAAAATTTATTAAATAAAAAATTATATATATTATTATATAATGGCCGACACCGCCGTAGCAGCAGAGGCTCCCGCGCCAGCGACTCCCGCGAAGAAGCCGAAGGCGTCCGCAGCAGCCGCAGGCGGCGCCAAGAAACCCAAGGCGAAGCCGACCCACCCGAAGACCTCCGAAATGGTGAACAACGCGATCAAGGAGCTGAAGGAGCGCAGCGGTTCGTCGCTGAAGGCGATCAAGAAATACATCGCGGCCCAGTACAAGGTGGACGCCGAGAAGCTGGCCCCGTTCATCAGGAAGTATCTGAAGAGCGCCGTCGAGTCCGGCGCCCTGATCCAGACGAAGGGAAAGGGAGCTTCGGGCAGTTTCAAGCTCGAATCGAAGTCTTCCTCGGCGAAGAAGCCCGCCGGCGCCGGCGGCAAGGCGTCCGGCAAGTCGTCCGCGAAGGAGAGCGCCTCCACCGCCGCCGCCAAGGCGAAGAAGTCCGCCGCCGCGGCGCCCGCCTCCGGCAGGGGCAGGAAGGCGGCCGCCGCGGCCGCCTCGCCGGCCAAATCGAAGCCCTCCGCCGCCGCCTCGGCGAAGGACAAGAAGGCCGCCGCCGCAGCGAAGAAGAAGCCCGCCGCCGCGAAGAAGGCCGCCGCGCCCGCCAGGGGCAAGAGCGCCGCCGCCCCGAAGGCGAAAAAGACCGCGAAGCCGCCCACCAAGAAGCCGAAGGCGCCCAAGCCGAAGAGGGCCGCCGCCACTCCCAAGTCGAAGGCCGCCGCCGCCACGAAGAAGGCGTCCGCCTCGAAGAAGTGAGCCGCCGTGCAGCAGTGAGTTTTCCGCGTGTGTGCCGTGCTGTGCTTGCTCGCTCGCTCCGTGTGCGTGAACGACGACGACGACGGTGCACGCGAGCTGCGCGCACGCCACGCGCGCGCATCCTCTCCTGCCTGTGTGGGGGCGCGCGGGACGCGCGACACCTCACCTCGCAGCAAAAAGCCCTTTTCAGGGCTAACATATCGTTCGAGAGCGCGTTCATCGCGCTCTGTGTTTCTCTTGAGACGGACCGCAGACAGACAGAAAGACTGGACGGACGACGACGACGCACGCACGCGAACAAACAAAAAACGCGCACGGCGTCGTCGTCCTCCTCCTCCTCCTCCTCCTTCCTCCTGCTGAGCGAGCGCAGCGGGGCCCGCCCGACTGCCCGACTCAACTCGACTCAACTCGACTAGCTAAAACTAACCGAACTAATAAAGAAAATGTAGTTACCCTTACACAATTAATTACAAACACACACACACACAACATACAAACGAATCTCGGATGTCTCTCTCAATGGCTGAACGGAAATTGATGAAATCGACACGCACAGACAGACAGATGTTATTGAATCTGCTCATATTAGCCATACCAAGAGGAATCTATGGATTTACGGACTGTTGTTTGTTTCCATGGGAAATTTAGCCACTGCTTGCTTGCTTCAAAGATTTCTTAAGTGACTCTATGTCGGCTATTTTTTTTTTTTTTTTTTTTTTTTTTTTTTCTTTGGGAATTCTGGCTTTAACAGCCTTAGTAGTTCTCATCGCACGCGGCCGCCCCGATCTTTCGTGGTTTTCAACAGAGGAAGAGTCGGTAGAGTCTGTCGATACTACGATAATTATACTTATACGAACATACGGCTGATACCGAGATGTTTTGTGCAACGCAATCACTGCAATCCTGTTTTCTTCAACACCCCATGTTCCATTCCATGTTGTAAATTTAATAATAATCACGAAAAATATATTATGTAAAATGGCGGGAAATTGATTGTAGTTTTCGACATGATAAACGCATTCCAAATTTTAATGCAGAAAAAAAAAAAAAAACAAAAAAAAAAAAAGAAAAATAGTTTAGGTATATTGTTCGATGTTATTGTTACCTACACTCTTCTATCGCGGTATCAGGGTAGGCGCGGAGGCGCGCGCAACCCAACCCAACGAGACTGATCATCGCGTTAGCGTCTCGACGGAGTGGGGCAAGGGTATATCAATAAATCCGAGCACCCGGTTCGAACAAACACAGTTCGCTCGGTACGTTCACGCACGCCGCGCGGCCGCCGTCGTCTCTCTATCTCGTGTTTTCTGAATTATTCTTAAAGCCTTAACCTAACCATGTCGGGACGCGGTAAAGGTGGCAAAGTGAAGGGAAAGGCAAAGTCCCGTTCTAACCGCGCCGGACTACAGTTCCCGGTGGGTCGTATTCATCGCCTCCTGCGCAACGGCAACTATGCCGAGCGCGTGGGTGCCGGAGCGCCGGTCTACCTCGCAGCCGTGATGGAATATCTCGCCGCTGAGGTGCTCGAGTTGGCCGGCAACGCGGCCAGGGACAACAAGAAGACCAGAATCATCCCGCGTCATCTTCAGCTGGCCATAAGGAACGACGAGGAGCTGAACAAGCTGCTCTCCGGTGTGACCATCGCGCAGGGCGGTGTGCTCCCCAACATTCAGGCCGTTCTCCTGCCCAAGAAGACCGAGAAGAAAGCTTAAGGCGTGGACGAGCACTCGCCTTTCGTGTGTGTTTGTTGTTCGCTTTCGCTGCTCTTCTACGCGAGATCGCAAAAAGGCCCTTTTCAGGGCCACAATATCACTCTTGCCATTCACAAACGAATGAATGTTTCATTGATTGAACGGACACACAACGGCATTTATTATTTATTTATTTTCTCTATCTTCTCATCATAATTTATGTAGGTACATTATACCCTACGACAATTCAATACAATACAAAATACTCTGTACAAGTATGCAAAAACTCTTTATTGACACCAAATACAAATAAATCTAAACTGAACATTCAAAAATAAAGGCGCAATTAGCGGTCTTATCTCGCTGAAGAGCGATCACTTCCATATATAAAACCTTTGGATTTGATTGAATGAAAACATTATGATTTAGTGCTAATAATAATCATTAAGGTTGAATAAACTTACTAATTTGAGAATTTTAATAAACTACATACTAATACCAACGCATAAATAATTACTCTATGTACAATAGAAAAACAAATAAATTACCCAGTCATAAACGAAGTACGGCTTCAGTAGTGAAGGACGATGCATAAAAGCCAGAACTATGCACCGGATTCATAAGCTGTCTGTTTTCTGAATTTAGTAGTTTGAGAATCGAATCTATAAATACAATATATTATTATTATACGTACATATTTTTTTTTTTTTTTTAAATTGTAACTCTAGGTAGAGGTAGTCATACGCGCGAGTGAGAGTGAGAGAATGTTTTCCGTCCCTGTCTAATGCGCGACAGACAGACAGCTCGCGGTGGCTCGGGCGAGAGCACGGTCCGGTTTCTCTCAAAAGCGGATTCCATCCCGCCGCAGTTTTTAATCGCTCGCTGTCAGCCGACGAGTTCAGTGCACTAGAGCAATACCGTTTCAGCAAAGCAAGCAAGCAAGCAAGCATCCAACAATGCCGCCCAAGACAAGCGGAAAGGCCGCCAAGAAGTCCGGCAAGGCGCAGAAGAACATCTCCAAGACAGATAAGAAAAAGAAGAAGCACAAGAGGAAGGAGAGCTACGCCATTTACATCTACAAGGTGCTCAAGCAGGTCCACCCGGACACCGGCATCTCCAGCAAGGCCATGTCCATCATGAACTCGTTCGTGAACGACATCTTCGAGCGCATCGCCGCCGAGGCGTCCCGTCTCGCTCACTACAACAAGCGCAGCACGATCACATCGAGGGAGGTGCAGACTTCCGTGAGGCTCCTGCTGCCCGGCGAGCTGGCCAAGCACGCCGTCAGCGAGGGCACCAAGGCCGTCACCAAGTACACCAGCTCCAAGTGATGAGATCGATCGATCGATGTCGCACAAAGACAAAAAGGCCCTTTTCAGGGCCACAAAATGATTCATAAATACTATGTTTCGCAATGCGATCATATTATAATGTTTCACCTGAATGAACATTGACACGACAGACACACACACACTCACATTTTTATGTACCTACCTGCCGCCTGCCTGTAATTTCGAAAATGCATTAATTACATTACGAAACCTAAGTCTTAAGCTGTTAGTAATAATTATGAGTACCTATAATACAATAAAACTTTACTTTTAAGACACGATTTACCAAGTATACAACCAGCTCCAAGCTAGATCGGCGTCGCTCGCGGGCGCGCAGCAGCTCTGCCGCGATCGTCTAGTATAATAATAATAATAATAATAATACCTAATGAAAAAGGCTAGTATAAATAATCGCCCGTCTCATGAAGACACGATTTGTTGCATTTTTTTTTTTTTTTTTTTTTTTTTCGCTCAGTTTGCAAGCCAGTTACATTTTAATTTTGTCCACACAGACAGACAGACAGACAGATCTATCCGACCTCGTGTGCGGAGCTGTGCGCGCGTGCAAGCGAGAGGCCCGATCGCGACTCTACCGTATTCTCCACCGTTTTTATAAATAAAGCGCTACATGTTGCTTATTTTTCCCGATTTAGATAGAATACCAGACGATATCGCGACCCCCGACGATATCGCTCTTTCCATAGACGCTCTCAACAGTCACCTTCGTAAAGCCGTTGGCGAAGCCTCGAAGCAGGTCCCAGCCGAGGGCGACCAACGCTGGGCCCTGCCCGAGGATGCGAGGGAGCTGTTGAGAGCGAAACACGCGGCCACTAGGGCATACGACTGGTGTCGCACCGAAGAGAACAGAGCCACTCTGCGGTATTACGAGCGTGCCGTAAAGAACCGCATGAGTGAACTCCGCAATCAGAGGTGGGACACCCTGCTCTCGGAGATCAGACCATCTCACCAGGCATACTGGAAGATGGTAAGATCGCTGAAGGGCAGCAAGTCATCCAATATTCCCCCCCTGTCTCGTCCGAACGACACGCTTGCCTTCGAGGACGACGAAAAGGCCGAGTGCCTTGCCGAAAGCCTCGAAAGGCAATGCAGCCCCAGTCTCGAGCGCGTCGACCCCGACCACCTAGATATGGTGGAAGAGGAAGTCGCCGAGTTCACAGCCCGTCCCGCCCTCGAACCCACAGAGCCGGTCTCTGTGTCGGAGGTAGAGTCGATCATCAAGGGTCTCCAAACCAAGAAGGCCCCAGGTGCAGACGGCGTCAGCAATAGAGTGATTAAGCACTTCCCCGTCTTTCTGATCAACCTCCTCGTCAGCATCTTCAATGCCGCCTTGGCCAACTGCACCTTCCCCGACGCTTGGAAGTCTGCCGACGTCATCGGCATTCACAAGCCCGGCAAGAAGGCGTCAGAGCCCTCTAGCTACCGCCCCATCAGTCTCCTCAGTACCTTAGGTAAGATTTACGAGCGCATCCTTCTGAAGCGTATTTGGTCCCACATCCGAGATAACAATCTCCTCCCCGACGAGCAGTTCGGCTTTCGAGCCAGACACTCGTGCGTCCAGCAGGTGCACCGCATCACGGAGCACATCCTAGAGGGTTTCAATCGGAAACCCTACCACGGCTTCACCCAGGTCACGCCCAAATGTCAGTCCACCCTTGCGGTGTTCCTCGACGTAGCGAAAGCGTTCGATAAAGTCTGGCACAGCGGGCTGGTATACAAGTTATACCAGCTCGGGTTCCCGGATGGTCTTGTACTCATAATACATGACTATCTGACTGGTCGAAACTTTCGCTATCGCGTCGACGGCACCCGCTCGGCTCCCCACCCCATCGGCGCTGGCGTCCCTCAGGGGTCAGCGCTGGCCCCCGTTCTGTTCTCCCTCTACACGCATGACATTCCACGTCATCCGAAGGTAGAGCTTGCGCTTTTCGCGGACGATACTGCCCTCTTTATAAGAGGGTGGAATCAGTCCATCTCCTTCCGCACGCTTCAACAAGCCCTGCGCCGCTTAGGCGACTGGTTTGAGAAGTGGGCAATCTCGGTCAATCCGGACAAAAGCGCAGCTGTGTGCTTTCACCCCAACAAATGGCCTATCCGGCAGCAGCTCATGCTGCACGATAGGCCCATCCCCTGGGTGAACTCGACCAAGTACCTTGGCGTGACCCTCGATCGTCGACTCACCTTCTCGAGGCACATCCGGACAGTTAGGAATCGAGCGGTTTTCTTTTTAAGCCGACTCGCCCCCCTCCTCAACGATCGTAGTAAGCTATCCCTTAGAAATAAGGTGATATTGTACAAAATTTGCATCCGCCCCGTTATGACCTACGCCTCCGTAGTGTTTGCCCACGCGTCTGGCTTCGACCTGGACAAGCTCCAGGCCGTCCAGAATAGATTTATTCGCAGAGCGGTCGGAGCCAGCTGGTTCCAGCGAAACTCCGACTTGCACTGCGATGTAGAGCTCCCCTCCATTCGGCAGTACTTTAAATTCACTTCGCGCAGATACTTTGATAGGGCCTCCCACCATTCAAATCCTCTAGTCGTTCGCACGGCGGACTACTCAGCAGTAGACGCCGCTGCCCCCCGCCCTCTCCGTAGACGCCCTAGAGACATCTTCGGCGACCCGGACGACCCCATCGCAGTCGCCACGGCGGCTGCGCTGGGGTCGGCCGACCCGACAGCTCCCCGCAACAGGAAGTTTGCAGTTTTTGGTATAGGCGCCGGTTACCAAAGGAACACGATAACAAAACACCGACCTCGCCGGCGAGGTCGAAGACTCCCAGGATCTGTTAGAAGATCGGTTAGATTCTCTCCAAATAGTCAAACAGATAAACCTAATAGGGCTCAAGCGCAAACCCCCTCTGGGTTGCCTGGGCAAATCGACTCCCCCCCCCCGGCGACGGTCCAAGCCGAGGTCCGTACCTTAGTGGTGCCCTTGTGCCAGTCGCCCTTAGCTTTAAATAACTAAAGTCCATTAAGGTCCTGCGCCCTCCGCGCTTGCCTTACGTCCGGTACGCTGTAGAGGCCTCAGTGGCCAACAGCATTAGTCATTCATAAAAAAAAAAAAAAAAAAAAAAAAGCTTATTTTTTAACAGTCGTGCGCTGATCGTCGCAGTCGTCGCTCGCTCGTACGTGCGTCCGCGTAAACAGTTGCTTGCTCCTCTCATTGTGTGAAAAGAGTGTGTGTGTGTGTGTGTGTTTGTAAAATGGCACGTACCAAGCAGACCGCTCGTAAATCCACCGGCGGTAAGGCGCCGCGTAAACAGCTCGCCACCAAAGCTGCGCGCAAGAGCGCCCCCGCAACGGGCGGCGTGAAGAAGCCCCATCGCTACAGGCCCGGCACCGTAGCCCTCCGTGAGATCCGTCGCTACCAGAAGAGTACCGAGCTGCTGATCCGCAAGCTGCCGTTCCAGCGTCTCGTGCGCGAAATCGCACAGGACTTCAAGACCGATCTCCGTTTCCAGAGCTCTGCCGTTATGGCGCTTCAGGAGGCCAGCGAAGCGTACCTGGTCGGTCTCTTTGAAGACACCAACCTGTGCGCGATCCACGCCAAGCGCGTGACCATCATGCCCAAGGATATACAGTTGGCGCGAAGAATCCGCGGCGAGCGCGCCTAAGAAGGTTGCGTCCGTCGGCTCTCCTCCGATTCAAATGCAAAAAGGCCCTTTTCAGGGCCACATAAGTTTCGTTATTTAAAAATAAATATAATGTTTCATGACGACGATACCTACACGCATGCACGCACGATAGATTATCCTACTATATAATATTATAAACGCGAACGCGTTTGTATGTATGGATGGACGTATGTTTGTTACTCTTTCACGCCAGAACGGCTGAACAGATCTGGATGAAATTTGGCACAGAGATAGATTATAGTCTAGAATAGCACATAGGATACTTTTTAACCGCGGGTGAGACCGCAGGGCGCAGCTAGTTTATTAATAATTGGTACTTAAGCACCTACCTACCTACCTACCTACCTATCTATCTATCTGTCTGTCTAGTTTACTTACTTAGACTGAGACTTAATTAACGCACGCATCTAAAAGTAGTAGAACCGTTCTAAGCAGCATGACCATCCAATATAATATAACGTTATGTGACAACTCTGTCAACGTTATACGTGATTGATTGATGGCATAATTTTTTTTTTTTTTTTTTTTATACACACACACACACACGGAGTGTAATACAACACCCACACTTCGCCGGACGATATTCAGTCGAACAGAACGGGGAGATGGGGGGGGGGGGGGGGGACAGCCCCCCCGCCCTTCACGTCTCGCGCGCGCGCGCGCGACTCTATCGCTAGAGTGTTCGAGAGCATAAATAAAGAGCAATGCTCAAAAAGCTTCCAGTCGTTCGCTCGCCGTCAACACTCGCGGCCGCTACGGTGTTCAGTTTTGTTATTATCCACTCTTACTAACTAGTTTTTGCTCAAGATGACCGGTCGCGGCAAGGGAGGAAAAGGTCTGGGGAAAGGTGGAGCCAAGCGTCACAGGAAAGTGCTTCGTGATAACATCCAGGGAATCACGAAGCCCGCCATCCGTCGTCTGGCGCGCAGGGGCGGCGTGAAGCGTATCTCCGGTCTGATCTACGAGGAGACCAGAGGCGTGCTGAAGGTGTTCCTCGAGAACGTGATCCGCGACGCCGTCACCTACACTGAGCACGCGAAGAGGAAGACCGTCACCGCCATGGATGTGGTCTACGCTCTCAAACGCCAGGGCCGCACTCTCTACGGTTTCGGAGGTTAAGCCGACGGACGGACGGACGGACGAACGAACAGGGTCGCTTGCGACCTCCTTCGTGTATCATGAAAAAAGGCCCTTTTCAGGGCCGCATAAGTTTCTATGTATAATTTTTAAAGAGAAAAAGAATACGATTATGTTTCGCAAAACGAACGCTTGACACAACACTTGGTTGCTTTCCTGCCTACCTACCCTACCCTACCCTACCCTACCTACCTACCTACCTACCTACCTACCTACTTACTTACTTACTTCGACAAACAATATATAAATAAAAATACTACGTTGCATACGTGTACCTACCTACTTATATATGGTACTTATTACTTTATTATTTAAAAAAAAAAAAAAAAAACAGCAATAGGTAAATAGCACTTTTAATGTACCCCAAAACTTATTACGAGTTACTAAACAATAAAATATTTAAATAGTTAACATACTTAATATAGTACAATCGGAACCGTAGAGCAGCGTTCGGTTATAATATTTGCACGGGTGAGCTTTGTGCTGTCTGTCACTTGTAGTTAGTTAGGTTAGGTTAGGTCAGGCTAGGTTAGGTTAGGTTATGAAATTTTTTCGATCACTATATTCTAGAGGTGTGTTCCTGAGATGGGTTCGATTGAACGACGTCCAGCTCGAAGGCAAGGCTTCGCGCGGTTCAGTCAGTCGGTTTGGAAGGAAACTGGTGTAGAGCTGTTTTACGAGCACCAAAATATCGGTCGTTTTATACGATTAAAACATTGAAAATTGCCAAATTTTTCTCTTATATAATGAAAACGATATCTTTGTCGTTTGTTTATCGAATAAAACTAGTCGGAACAGTTGGTTTTATAGAGAAAATTGAATTTTAAACATGACCCATCACTCTCGGTGTCGAGAGTGGCGCGATTAAAACGATTCAGCACTCCAGGCGACCACCTGAGCCGCCGGAGAGTCGGATAGGCGCCTGGCCACGTTCAAAAAGTATCACGGAAAACGCTCCGTTGGCGTGGTATAGTATTAAAATACAGAAAAAAGGTTATTTAATGAGAGCGATGTTAGTGAAAACTCACGAACGTTGTTGCGAGAAATCGTCTCTAGACAGTGGTGCCCTCTTTCCGGTAAAGCGGTCAATCTATACACCCGCCAACGTAGGTTTTTGAAAAGTATTTTACTCAAGTACATAAACGCGCGAGCGCTTCGCAGTGAGTGTGCTGTGTGTGTAAAAAATTTATTAAATAAAAAATTATATATATTATTATATAATGGCCGACACCGCCGTAGCAGCAGAGGCTCCCGCGCCAGCGACTCCCGCGAAGAAGCCGAAGGCGTCCGCAGCAGCCGCAGGCGGCGCCAAGAAACCCAAGGCGAAGCCGACCCACCCGAAGACCTCCGAAATGGTGAACAACGCGATCAAGGAGCTGAAGGAGCGCAGCGGTTCGTCGCTGAAGGCGATCAAGAAATACATCGCGGCCCAGTACAAGGTGGACGCCGAGAAGCTGGCCCCGTTCATCAGGAAGTATCTGAAGAGCGCCGTCGAGTCCGGCGCCCTGATCCAGACGAAGGGAAAGGGAGCTTCGGGCAGTTTCAAGCTCGAATCGAAGTCTTCCTCGGCGAAGAAGCCCGCCGGCGCCGGCGGCAAGGCGTCCGGCAAGTCGTCCGCGAAGGAGAGCGCCTCCACCGCCGCCGCCAAGGCGAAGAAGTCCGCCGCCGCGGCGCCCGCCTCCGGCAGGGGCAGGAAGGCGGCCGCCGCGGCCGCCTCGCCGGCCAAATCGAAGCCCTCCGCCGCCGCCTCGGCGAAGGACAAGAAGGCCGCCGCCGCAGCGAAGAAGAAGCCCGCCGCCGCGAAGAAGGCCGCCGCGCCCGCCAGGGGCAAGAGCGCCGCCGCCCCGAAGGCGAAAAAGACCGCGAAGCCGCCCACCAAGAAGCCGAAGGCGCCCAAGCCGAAGAGGGCCGCCGCCACTCCCAAGTCGAAGGCCGCCGCCGCCACGAAGAAGGCGTCCGCCTCGAAGAAGTGAGCCGCCGTGCAGCAGTGAGTTTTCCGCGTGTGTGCCGTGCTGTGCTTGCTCGCTCGCTCCGTGTGCGTGAACGACGACGACGACGGTGCACGCGAGCTGCGCGCACGCCACGCGCGCGCATCCTCTCCTGCCTGTGTGGGGGCGCGCGGGACGCGCGACACCTCACCTCGCAGCAAAAAGCCCTTTTCAGGGCTAACATATCGTTCGAGAGCGCGTTCATCGCGCTCTGTGTTTCTCTTGAGACGGACCGCAGACAGACAGAAAGACTGGACGGACGACGACGACGCACGCACGCGAACAAACAAAAAACGCGCACGGCGTCGTCGTCCTCCTCCTCCTCCTCCTCCTTCCTCCTGCTGAGCGAGCGCAGCGGGGCCCGCCCGACTGCCCGACTCAACTCGACTCAACTCGACTAGCTAAAACTAACCGAACTAATAAAGAAAATGTAGTTACCCTTACACAATTAATTACAAACACACACACACACAACATACAAACGAATCTCGGATGTCTCTCTCAATGGCTGAACGGAAATTGATGAAATCGACACGCACAGACAGACAGATGTTATTGAATCTGCTCATATTAGCCATACCAAGAGGAATCTATGGATTTACGGACTGTTGTTTGTTTCCATGGGAAATTTAGCCACTGCTTGCTTGCTTCAAAGATTTCTTAAGTGACTCTATGTCGGCTATTTTTTTTTTTTTTTTTTTTTTTTTTTTTTCTTTGGGAATTCTGGCTTTAACAGCCTTAGTAGTTCTCATCGCACGCGGCCGCCCCGATCTTTCGTGGTTTTCAACAGAGGAAGAGTCGGTAGAGTCTGTCGATACTACGATAATTATACTTATACGAACATACGGCTGATACCGAGATGTTTTGTGCAACGCAATCACTGCAATCCTGTTTTCTTCAACACCCCATGTTCCATTCCATGTTGTAAATTTAATAATAATCACGAAAAATATATTATGTAAAATGGCGGGAAATTGATTGTAGTTTTCGACATGATAAACGCATTCCAAATTTTAATGCAGAAAAAAAAAAAAAAACAAAAAAAAAAAAAGAAAAATAGTTTAGGTATATTGTTCGATGTTATTGTTACCTACACTCTTCTATCGCGGTATCAGGGTAGGCGCGGAGGCGCGCGCAACCCAACCCAACGAGACTGATCATCGCGTTAGCGTCTCGACGGAGTGGGGCAAGGGTATATCAATAAATCCGAGCACCCGGTTCGAACAAACACAGTTCGCTCGGTACGTTCACGCACGCCGCGCGGCCGCCGTCGTCTCTCTATCTCGTGTTTTCTGAATTATTCTTAAAGCCTTAACCTAACCATGTCGGGACGCGGTAAAGGTGGCAAAGTGAAGGGAAAGGCAAAGTCCCGTTCTAACCGCGCCGGACTACAGTTCCCGGTGGGTCGTATTCATCGCCTCCTGCGCAACGGCAACTATGCCGAGCGCGTGGGTGCCGGAGCGCCGGTCTACCTCGCAGCCGTGATGGAATATCTCGCCGCTGAGGTGCTCGAGTTGGCCGGCAACGCGGCCAGGGACAACAAGAAGACCAGAATCATCCCGCGTCATCTTCAGCTGGCCATAAGGAACGACGAGGAGCTGAACAAGCTGCTCTCCGGTGTGACCATCGCGCAGGGCGGTGTGCTCCCCAACATTCAGGCCGTTCTCCTGCCCAAGAAGACCGAGAAGAAAGCTTAAGGCGTGGACGAGCACTCGCCTTTCGTGTGTGTTTGTTGTTCGCTTTCGCTGCTCTTCTACGCGAGATCGCAAAAAGGCCCTTTTCAGGGCCACAATATCACTCTTGCCATTCACAAACGAATGAATGTTTCATTGATTGAACGGACACACAACGGCATTTATTATTTATTTATTTTCTCTATCTTCTCATCATAATTTATGTAGGTACATTATACCCTACGACAATTCAATACAATACAAAATACTCTGTACAAGTATGCAAAAACTCTTTATTGACACCAAATACAAATAAATCTAAACTGAACATTCAAAAATAAAGGCGCAATTAGCGGTCTTATCTCGCTGAAGAGCGATCACTTCCATATATAAAACCTTTGGATTTGATTGAATGAAAACATTATGATTTAGTGCTAATAATAATCATTAAGGTTGAATAAACTTACTAATTTGAGAATTTTAATAAACTACATACTAATACCAACGCATAAATAATTACTCTATGTACAATAGAAAAACAAATAAATTACCCAGTCATAAACGAAGTACGGCTTCAGTAGTGAAGGACGATGCATAAAAGCCAGAACTATGCACCGGATTCATAAGCTGTCTGTTTTCTGAATTTAGTAGTTTGAGAATCGAATCTATAAATACAATATATTATTATTATACGTACATATTTTTTTTTTTTTTTTAAATTGTAACTCTAGGTAGAGGTAGTCATACGCGCGAGTGAGAGTGAGAGAATGTTTTCCGTCCCTGTCTAATGCGCGACAGACAGACAGCTCGCGGTGGCTCGGGCGAGAGCACGGTCCGGTTTCTCTCAAAAGCGGATTCCATCCCGCCGCAGTTTTTAATCGCTCGCTGTCAGCCGACGAGTTCAGTGCACTAGAGCAATACCGTTTCAGCAAAGCAAGCAAGCAAGCAAGCATCCAACAATGCCGCCCAAGACAAGCGGAAAGGCCGCCAAGAAGTCCGGCAAGGCGCAGAAGAACATCTCCAAGACAGATAAGAAAAAGAAGAAGCACAAGAGGAAGGAGAGCTACGCCATTTACATCTACAAGGTGCTCAAGCAGGTCCACCCGGACACCGGCATCTCCAGCAAGGCCATGTCCATCATGAACTCGTTCGTGAACGACATCTTCGAGCGCATCGCCGCCGAGGCGTCCCGTCTCGCTCACTACAACAAGCGCAGCACGATCACATCGAGGGAGGTGCAGACTTCCGTGAGGCTCCTGCTGCCCGGCGAGCTGGCCAAGCACGCCGTCAGCGAGGGCACCAAGGCCGTCACCAAGTACACCAGCTCCAAGTGATGAGATCGATCGATCGATGTCGCACAAAGACAAAAAGGCCCTTTTCAGGGCCACAAAATGATTCATAAATACTATGTTTCGCAATGCGATCATATTATAATGTTTCACCTGAATGAACATTGACACGACAGACACACACACACTCACATTTTTATGTACCTACCTGCCGCCTGCCTGTAATTTCGAAAATGCATTAATTACATTACGAAACCTAAGTCTTAAGCTGTTAGTAATAATTATGAGTACCTATAATACAATAAAACTTTACTTTTAAGACACGATTTACCAAGTATACAACCAGCTCCAAGCTAGATCGGCGTCGCTCGCGGGCGCGCAGCAGCTCTGCCGCGATCGTCTAGTATAATAATAATAATAATAATAATACCTAATGAAAAAGGCTAGTATAAATAATCGCCCGTCTCATGAAGACACGATTTGTTGCATTTTTTTTTTTTTTTTTTTTTTTTTTCGCTCAGTTTGCAAGCCAGTTACATTTTAATTTTGTCCACACAGACAGACAGACAGACAGATCTATCCGACCTCGTGTGCGGAGCTGTGCGCGCGTGCAAGCGAGAGGCCCGATCGCGACTCTACCGTATTCTCCACCGTTTTTATAAATAAAGCGCTACATGTTGCTTATTTTTCACTCCCCCGTTAGTCAATCTGGAAGCTTCCTGTTGCCGTCTTGCGATGACCGGTCATCAGTCCATCATAATAGCGTCTTGTTACCACTCGGGTAGCAAGACTCTCCTCAAAGAGGACCTCGAAGCGCTTCTCGCTCTCGGTAGCTCGGTCATTCTGGCCGGCGACTTTAACGGCAAGCACGTGATGTGGGGCTGCAACGCGAACAACCGGAATGGGCACCTTCTGTACTCATTCTCGGATACGCTAAATTTTGATATCATCCCCCCCAGCTCCCCGACTTACTTTAGCAGTAATCTCAACTACAGGCCGGACATTCTCGACCTAGCACTCCTAAAGGGCGTAACACTCCAGTTGCGTTCTTTGGAGGTGCTACACGAGCTTGACTCGGACCATAGGCCAGTTCTGATGCTGCTGGGTCCCGACCCGAGCAACAGAACTCCGCCGACAAAGACCGTGGTGAACTGGGAGCTCTTGGGCGAAAGCCTAAAAGCTACCAGTTCACCCGATTTAGATAGAATACCAGACGATATCGCGACCCCCGACGATATCGCTCTTTCCATAGACGCTCTCAACAGTCACCTTCGTAAAGCCGTTGGCGAAGCCTCGAAGCAGGTCCCAGCCGAGGGCGACCAACGCTGGGCCCTGCCCGAGGATGCGAGGGAGCTGTTGAGAGCGAAACACGCGGCCACTAGGGCATACGACTGGTGTCGCACCGAAGAGAACAGAGCCACTCTGCGGTATTACGAGCGTGCCGTAAAGAACCGCATGAGTGAACTCCGCAATCAGAGGTGGGACACCCTGCTCTCGGAGATCAGACCATCTCACCAGGCATACTGGAAGATGGTAAGATCGCTGAAGGGCAGCAAGTCATCTAATATTCCCCCCCTGTCTCGTCCGAACGACACGCTTGCCTTCGAGGACGACGAAAAGGCCGAGTGCCTTGCCGAAAGCCTCGAAAGGCAATGCAGCCCCAGTCTCGAGCGCGTCGACCCCGACCACCTAGATATGGTGGAAGAGGAAGTCGCCGAGTTCACAGCCCGTCCCGCCCTCGAACCCACAGAGCCGGTCTCTGTGTCGGAGGTAGAGTCGATCATCAAGGGTCTCCAAACCAAGAAGGCCCCAGGTGCAGACGGCGTCAGCAATAGAGTGATTAAGCACTTCCCCGTCTTTCTGATCAACCTCCTCGTCAGCATCTTCAATGCCGCCTTGGCCAACTGCACCTTCCCCGACGCTTGGAAGTCTGCCGACGTCATCGGCATTCACAAGCCCGGCAAGAAGGCGTCAGAGCCCTCTAGCTACCGCCCCATCAGTCTCCTCAGTACCTTAGGTAAGATTTACGAGCGCATCCTTCTGAAGCGTATTTGGTCCCACATCCGAGATAACAATCTCCTCCCCGACGAGCAGTTCGGCTTTCGAGCCAGACACTCGTGCGTCCAGCAGGTGCACCGCATCACGGAGCACATCCTAGAGGGTTTCAATCGGAAACCCTACCACGGCTTCACCCAGGTCACGCCCAAATGTCAGTCCACCCTTGCGGTGTTCCTCGACGTGGCGAAAGCGTTCGATAAAGTCTGGCACAGCGGGCTGGTATACAAGTTATACCAGCTCGGGTTCCCGGATGGTCTTGTACTCATAATACATGACTATCTGACTGATCGAAACTTTCGCTATCGCGTCGACGGCACCCGCTCGGCTCCCCACCCCATCGGCGCTGGCGTCCCTCAGGGGTCAGCGCTGGCCCCCGTTCTGTTCTCCCTCTACACGCATGACATTCCACGTCATCCGAAGGTAGAGCTTGCGCTTTTCGCGGACGATACTGCCCTCTTTATAAGAGGGTGGAATCAGTCCATCTCTTTCCGCACGCTTCAACAAGCCCTGCGCCGCTTAGGCGACTGGTTTGAGAAGTGGGCAATCTCGGTCAATCCGGACAAAAGCGCAGCTGTGTGCTTTCACCCCAACAAATGGCCTATCCGGCAGCAGCTCATGCTGCACGATAGGCCCATCCCCTGGGTGAACTCGACCAAGTATCTTGGCGTGACCCTCGATCGTCGACTCACCTTCTCGAGGCACATCCGGACAGTTAGGAATCGAGCGGTTTTCTTTTTAAGCCGACTCGCCCCCCTCCTCAACGATCGTAGTAAGCTATCCCTTAGAAATAAGGTGATATTGTACAAAATTTGCATCCGCCCCGTTATGACCTACGCCTCCGTAGTGTTTGCCCACGCGTCTGGCTTCGACCTGGACAAGCTCCAGGCCGTCCAGAATAGATTTATTCGCAGAGCGGTCGGAGCCAGCTGGTTCCAGCGAAACTCCGACTTGCACTGCGATGTAGAGCTCCCCTCCATTCGGCAGTACTTTAAATTCACTTCGCGCAGATACTTTGATAGGGCCTCCCACCATTCAAATCCTCTAGTCGTTCGCACGGCGGACTACTCAGCAGTAGACGCCGCTGCCCCCCGCCCTCTCCGTAGACGCCCTAGAGACATCTTCGGCGACCCGGACGACCCCATCGCAGTCGCCACGGCGGCTGCGCTGGGGTCGGCCGACCCGACAGCTCCCCGCAACAGGAAGTTTGCAGTTTTTGGTATAGGCGCCGGTTACCAAAGGAACACGATAACAAAACACCGACCTCGCCGGCGAGGTCGAAGACTCCCAGGATCTGTTAGAAGATCGGTTAGATTCTCTCCAAATAGTCAAACAGATAAACCTAATAGGGCTCAAGCGCAAACCCCCTCTGGGTTGCCTGGGCAAATCGACTCCCCCCCCCCGGCGACGGTCCAAGCCGAGGTCCGTACCTTAGTGGTGCCCTTGTGCCAGTCGCCCTTAGCTTTAAATAACTAAAGTCCATTAAGGTCCTGCGCCCTCCGCGCTTGCCTTACGTCCGGTACGCTGTAGAGGCCTCAGTGGCCAACAGCATTAGTCATTCATAATAAAAAAAAAAAAAAAAAAAAAAAAAAAAAAAAAAAAAAAAAAAAAAAAAAAAAAAAAAAAAAAAAAAAAAAAAAAAAAAAAAAAAATTGCTTATTTTTTAACAGTCGTGCGCTGATCGTCGCAGTCGTCGCTCGCTCGTACGTGCGTCCGCGTAAACAGTTGCTTGCTCCTCTCATTGTGTGAAAAGAGTGTGTGTGTGTGTGTGTGTTTGTAAAATGGCACGTACCAAGCAGACCGCTCGTAAATCCACCGGCGGTAAGGCGCCGCGTAAACAGCTCGCCACCAAAGCTGCGCGCAAGAGCGCCCCCGCAACGGGCGGCGTGAAGAAGCCCCATCGCTACAGGCCCGGCACCGTAGCCCTCCGTGAGATCCGTCGCTACCAGAAGAGTACCGAGCTGCTGATCCGCAAGCTGCCGTTCCAGCGTCTCGTGCGCGAAATCGCACAGGACTTCAAGACCGATCTCCGTTTCCAGAGCTCTGCCGTTATGGCGCTTCAGGAGGCCAGCGAAGCGTACCTGGTCGGTCTCTTTGAAGACACCAACCTGTGCGCGATCCACGCCAAGCGCGTGACCATCATGCCCAAGGATATACAGTTGGCGCGAAGAATCCGCGGCGAGCGCGCCTAAGAAGGTTGCGTCCGTCGGCTCTCCTCCGATTCAAATGCAAAAAGGCCCTTTTCAGGGCCACATAAGTTTCGTTATTTAAAAATAAATATAATGTTTCATGACGACGATACCTACACGCATGCACGCACGATAGATTATCCTACTATATAATATTATAAACGCGAACGCGTTTGTATGTATGGATGGACGTATGTTTGTTACTCTTTCACGCCAGAACGGCTGAACAGATCTGGATGAAATTTGGCACAGAGATAGATTATAGTCTAGAATAGCACATAGGATACTTTTTAACCGCGGGTGAGACCGCAGGGCGCAGCTAGTTTATTAATAATTGGTACTTAAGCACCTACCTACCTACCTACCTACCTATCTATCTATCTGTCTGTCTAGTTTACTTACTTAGACTGAGACTTAATTAACGCACGCATCTAAAAGTAGTAGAACCGTTCTAAGCAGCATGACCATCCAATATAATATAACGTTATGTGACAACTCTGTCAACGTTATACGTGATTGATTGATGGCATAATTTTTTTTTTTTTTTTTTTTATACACACACACACACACGGAGTGTAATACAACACCCACACTTCGCCGGACGATATTCAGTCGAACAGAACGGGGAGATGGGGGGGGGGGGGGGGGACAGCCCCCCCGCCCTTCACGTCTCGCGCGCGCGCGCGCGACTCTATCGCTAGAGTGTTCGAGAGCATAAATAAAGAGCAATGCTCAAAAAGCTTCCAGTCGTTCGCTCGCCGTCAACACTCGCGGCCGCTACGGTGTTCAGTTTTGTTATTATCCACTCTTACTAACTAGTTTTTGCTCAAGATGACCGGTCGCGGCAAGGGAGGAAAAGGTCTGGGGAAAGGTGGAGCCAAGCGTCACAGGAAAGTGCTTCGTGATAACATCCAGGGAATCACGAAGCCCGCCATCCGTCGTCTGGCGCGCAGGGGCGGCGTGAAGCGTATCTCCGGTCTGATCTACGAGGAGACCAGAGGCGTGCTGAAGGTGTTCCTCGAGAACGTGATCCGCGACGCCGTCACCTACACTGAGCACGCGAAGAGGAAGACCGTCACCGCCATGGATGTGGTCTACGCTCTCAAACGCCAGGGCCGCACTCTCTACGGTTTCGGAGGTTAAGCCGACGGACGGACGGACGGACGAACGAACAGGGTCGCTTGCGACCTCCTTCGTGTATCATGAAAAAAGGCCCTTTTCAGGGCCGCATAAGTTTCTATGTATAATTTTTAAAGAGAAAAAGAATACGATTATGTTTCGCAAAACGAACGCTTGACACAACACTTGGTTGCTTTCCTGCCTACCTACCCTACCCTACCCTACCCTACCTACCTACCTACCTACCTACCTACCTACTTACTTACTTACTTCGACAAACAATATATAAATAAAAATACTACGTTGCATACGTGTACCTACCTACTTATATATGGTACTTATTACTTTATTATTTAAAAAAAAAAAAAAAAAACAGCAATAGGTAAATAGCACTTTTAATGTACCCCAAAACTTATTACGAGTTACTAAACAATAAAATATTTAAATAGTTAACATACTTAATATAGTACAATCGGAACCGTAGAGCAGCGTTCGGTTATAATATTTGCACGGGTGAGCTTTGTGCTGTCTGTCACTTGTAGTTAGTTAGGTTAGGTTAGGTCAGGCTAGGTTAGGTTAGGTTATGAAATTTTTTCGATCACTATATTCTAGAGGTGTGTTCCTGAGATGGGTTCGATTGAACGACGTCCAGCTCGAAGGCAAGGCTTCGCGCGGTTCAGTCAGTCGGTTTGGAAGGAAACTGGTGTAGAGCTGTTTTACGAGCACCAAAATATCGGTCGTTTTATACGATTAAAACATTGAAAATTGCCAAATTTTTCTCTTATATAATGAAAACGATATCTTTGTCGTTTGTTTATCGAATAAAACTAGTCGGAACAGTTGGTTTTATAGAGAAAATTGAATTTTAAACATGACCCATCACTCTCGGTGTCGAGAGTGGCGCGATTAAAACGATTCAGCACTCCAGGCGACCACCTGAGCCGCCGGAGAGTCGGATAGGCGCCTGGCCACGTTCAAAAAGTATCACGGAAAACGCTCCGTTGGCGTGGTATAGTATTAAAATACAGAAAAAAGGTTATTTAATGAGAGCGATGTTAGTGAAAACTCACGAACGTTGTTGCGAGAAATCGTCTCTAGACAGTGGTGCCCTCTTTCCGGTAAAGCGGTCAATCTATACACCCGCCAACGTAGGTTTTTGAAAAGTATTTTACTCAAGTACATAAACGCGCGAGCGCTTCGCAGTGAGTGTGCTGTGTGTGTAAAAAATTTATTAAATAAAAAATTATATATATTATTATATAATGGCCGACACCGCCGTAGCAGCAGAGGCTCCCGCGCCAGCGACTCCCGCGAAGAAGCCGAAGGCGTCCGCAGCAGCCGCAGGCGGCGCCAAGAAACCCAAGGCGAAGCCGACCCACCCGAAGACCTCCGAAATGGTGAACAACGCGATCAAGGAGCTGAAGGAGCGCAGCGGTTCGTCGCTGAAGGCGATCAAGAAATACATCGCGGCCCAGTACAAGGTGGACGCCGAGAAGCTGGCCCCGTTCATCAGGAAGTATCTGAAGAGCGCCGTCGAGTCCGGCGCCCTGATCCAGACGAAGGGAAAGGGAGCTTCGGGCAGTTTCAAGCTCGAATCGAAGTCTTCCTCGGCGAAGAAGCCCGCCGGCGCCGGCGGCAAGGCGTCCGGCAAGTCGTCCGCGAAGGAGAGCGCCTCCACCGCCGCCGCCAAGGCGAAGAAGTCCGCCGCCGCGGCGCCCGCCTCCGGCAGGGGCAGGAAGGCGGCCGCCGCGGCCGCCTCGCCGGCCAAATCGAAGCCCTCCGCCGCCGCCTCGGCGAAGGACAAGAAGGCCGCCGCCGCAGCGAAGAAGAAGCCCGCCGCCGCGAAGAAGGCCGCCGCGCCCGCCAGGGGCAAGAGCGCCGCCGCCCCGAAGGCGAAAAAGACCGCGAAGCCGCCCACCAAGAAGCCGAAGGCGCCCAAGCCGAAGAGGGCCGCCGCCACTCCCAAGTCGAAGGCCGCCGCCGCCACGAAGAAGGCGTCCGCCTCGAAGAAGTGAGCCGCCGTGCAGCAGTGAGTTTTCCGCGTGTGTGCCGTGCTGTGCTTGCTCGCTCGCTCCGTGTGCGTGAACGACGACGACGACGGTGCACGCGAGCTGCGCGCACGCCACGCGCGCGCATCCTCTCCTGCCTGTGTGGGGGCGCGCGGGACGCGCGACACCTCACCTCGCAGCAAAAAGCCCTTTTCAGGGCTAACATATCGTTCGAGAGCGCGTTCATCGCGCTCTGTGTTTCTCTTGAGACGGACCGCAGACAGACAGAAAGACTGGACGGACGACGACGACGCACGCACGCGAACAAACAAAAAACGCGCACGGCGTCGTCGTCCTCCTCCTCCTCCTCCTCCTTCCTCCTGCTGAGCGAGCGCAGCGGGGCCCGCCCGACTGCCCGACTCAACTCGACTCAACTCGACTAGCTAAAACTAACCGAACTAATAAAGAAAATGTAGTTACCCTTACACAATTAATTACAAACACACACACACACAACATACAAACGAATCTCGGATGTCTCTCTCAATGGCTGAACGGAAATTGATGAAATCGACACGCACAGACAGACAGATGTTATTGAATCTGCTCATATTAGCCATACCAAGAGGAATCTATGGATTTACGGACTGTTGTTTGTTTCCATGGGAAATTTAGCCACTGCTTGCTTGCTTCAAAGATTTCTTAAGTGACTCTATGTCGGCTATTTTTTTTTTTTTTTTTTTTTTTTTTTTTTTTTTGGGAATTCTGGCTTTAACAGCCTTAGTAGTTCTCATCGCACGCGGCCGCCCCGATCTTTCGTGGTTTTCAACAGAGGAAGAGTCGGTAGAGTCTGTCGATACTACGATAATTATACTTATACGAACATACGGCTGATACCGAGATGTTTTGTGCAACGCAATCACTGCAATCCTGTTTTCTTCAACACCCCATGTTCCATTCCATGTTGTAAATTTAATAATAATCACGAAAAATATATTATGTAAAATGGCGGGAAATTGATTGTAGTTTTCGACATGATAAACGCATTCCAAATTTTAATGCAGAAAAAAAAAAAAAAACAAAAAAAAAAAAAGAAAAATAGTTTAGGTATATTGTTCGATGTTATTGTTACCTACACTCTTCTATCGCGGTATCAGGGTAGGCGCGGAGGCGCGCGCAACCCAACCCAACGAGACTGATCATCGCGTTAGCGTCTCGACGGAGTGGGGCAAGGGTATATCAATAAATCCGAGCACCCGGTTCGAACAAACACAGTTCGCTCGGTACGTTCACGCACGCCGCGCGGCCGCCGTCGTCTCTCTATCTCGTGTTTTCTGAATTATTCTTAAAGCCTTAACCTAACCATGTCGGGACGCGGTAAAGGTGGCAAAGTGAAGGGAAAGGCAAAGTCCCGTTCTAACCGCGCCGGACTACAGTTCCCGGTGGGTCGTATTCATCGCCTCCTGCGCAACGGCAACTATGCCGAGCGCGTGGGTGCCGGAGCGCCGGTCTACCTCGCAGCCGTGATGGAATATCTCGCCGCTGAGGTGCTCGAGTTGGCCGGCAACGCGGCCAGGGACAACAAGAAGACCAGAATCATCCCGCGTCATCTTCAGCTGGCCATAAGGAACGACGAGGAGCTGAACAAGCTGCTCTCCGGTGTGACCATCGCGCAGGGCGGTGTGCTCCCCAACATTCAGGCCGTTCTCCTGCCCAAGAAGACCGAGAAGAAAGCTTAAGGCGTGGACGAGCACTCGCCTTTCGTGTGTGTTTGTTGTTCGCTTTCGCTGCTCTTCTACGCGAGATCGCAAAAAGGCCCTTTTCAGGGCCACAATATCACTCTTGCCATTCACAAACGAATGAATGTTTCATTGATTGAACGGACACACAACGGCATTTATTATTTATTTATTTTCTCTATCTTCTCATCATAATTTATGTAGGTACATTATACCCTACGACAATTCAATACAATACAAAATACTCTGTACAAGTATGCAAAAACTCTTTATTGACACCAAATACAAATAAATCTAAACTGAACATTCAAAAATAAAGGCGCAATTAGCGGTCTTATCTCGCTGAAGAGCGATCACTTCCATATATAAAACCTTTGGATTTGATTGAATGAAAACATTATGATTTAGTGCTAATAATAATCATTAAGGTTGAATAAACTTACTAATTTGAGAATTTTAATAAACTACATACTAATACCAACGCATAAATAATTACTCTATGTACAATAGAAAAACAAATAAATTACCCAGTCATAAACGAAGTACGGCTTCAGTAGTGAAGGACGATGCATAAAAGCCAGAACTATGCACCGGATTCATAAGCTGTCTGTTTTCTGAATTTAGTAGTTTGAGAATCGAATCTATAAATACAATATATTATTATTATACGTACATATTTTTTTTTTTTTTTTAAATTGTAACTCTAGGTAGAGGTAGTCATACGCGCGAGTGAGAGTGAGAGAATGTTTTCCGTCCCTGTCTAATGCGCGACAGACAGACAGCTCGCGGTGGCTCGGGCGAGAGCACGGTCCGGTTTCTCTCAAAAGCGGATTCCATCCCGCCGCAGTTTTTAATCGCTCGCTGTCAGCCGACGAGTTCAGTGCACTAGAGCAATACCGTTTCAGCAAAGCAAGCAAGCAAGCAAGCATCCAACAATGCCGCCCAAGACAAGCGGAAAGGCCGCCAAGAAGTCCGGCAAGGCGCAGAAGAACATCTCCAAGACAGATAAGAAAAAGAAGAAGCACAAGAGGAAGGAGAGCTACGCCATTTACATCTACAAGGTGCTCAAGCAGGTCCACCCGGACACCGGCATCTCCAGCAAGGCCATGTCCATCATGAACTCGTTCGTGAACGACATCTTCGAGCGCATCGCCGCCGAGGCGTCCCGTCTCGCTCACTACAACAAGCGCAGCACGATCACATCGAGGGAGGTGCAGACTTCCGTGAGGCTCCTGCTGCCCGGCGAGCTGGCCAAGCACGCCGTCAGCGAGGGCACCAAGGCCGTCACCAAGTACACCAGCTCCAAGTGATGAGATCGATCGATCGATGTCGCACAAAGACAAAAAGGCCCTTTTCAGGGCCACAAAATGATTCATAAATACTATGTTTCGCAATGCGATCATATTATAATGTTTCACCTGAATGAACATTGACACGACAGACACACACACACTCACATTTTTATGTACCTACCTGCCGCCTGCCTGTAATTTCGAAAATGCATTAATTACATTACGAAACCTAAGTCTTAAGCTGTTAGTAATAATTATGAGTACCTATAATACAATAAAACTTTACTTTTAAGACACGATTTACCAAGTATACAACCAGCTCCAAGCTAGATCGGCGTCGCTCGCGGGCGCGCAGCAGCTCTGCCGCGATCGTCTAGTATAATAATAATAATAATAATAATACCTAATGAAAAAGGCTAGTATAAATAATCGCCCGTCTCATGAAGACACGATTTGTTGCATTTTTTTTTTTTTTTTTTTTTTTTTTCGCTCAGTTTGCAAGCCAGTTACATTTTAATTTTGTCCACACAGACAGACAGACAGACAGATCTATCCGACCTCGTGTGCGGAGCTGTGCGCGCGTGCAAGCGAGAGGCCCGATCGCGACTCTACCGTATTCTCCACCGTTTTTATAAATAAAGCGCTACATGTTGCTTATTTTTTAACAGTCGTGCGCTGATCGTCGCAGTCGTCGCTCGCTCGTACGTGCGTCCGCGTAAACAGTTGCTTGCTCCTCTCATTGTGTGAA
This sequence comes from Peribatodes rhomboidaria, assembly GCA_911728515.1. Classification (NCBI taxonomy): domain Eukaryota; kingdom Metazoa; phylum Arthropoda; class Insecta; order Lepidoptera; family Geometridae; genus Peribatodes; species Peribatodes rhomboidaria. Next base: position 6,902,872 of record OU452192.1, read on the forward strand.
AAGAGTGTGTGTGTGTGTGTGTGTTTGTAAAATGGCACGTACCAAGCAGACCGCTCGTAAATCCACCGGCGGTAAGGCGCCGCGTAAACAGCTCGCCACCAAAGCTGCGCGCAAGAGCGCCCCCGCAACGGGCGGCGTGAAGAAGCCCCATCGCTACAGGCCCGGCACCGTAGCCCTCCGTGAGATCCGTCGCTACCAGAAGAGTACCGAGCTGCTGATCCGCAAGCTGCCGTTCCAGCGTCTCGTGCGCGAAATCGCACAGGACTTCAAGACCGATCTCCGTTTCCAGAGCTCTGCCGTTATGGCGCTTCAGGAGGCCAGCGAAGCGTACCTGGTCGGTCTCTTTGAAGACACCAACCTGTGCGCGATCCACGCCAAGCGCGTGACCATCATGCCCAAGGATATACAGTTGGCGCGAAGAATCCGCGGCGAGCGCGCCTAAGAAGGTTGCGTCCGTCGGCTCTCCTCCGATTCAAATGCAAAAAGGCCCTTTTCAGGGCCACATAAGTTTCGTTATTTAAAAATAAATATAATGTTTCATGACGACGATACCTACACGCATGCACGCACGATAGATTATCCTACTATATAATATTATAAACGCGAACGCGTTTGTATGTATGGATGGACGTATGTTTGTTACTCTTTCACGCCAGAACGGCTGAACAGATCTGGATGAAATTTGGCACAGAGATAGATTATAGTCTAGAATAGCACATAGGATACTTTTTAACCGCGGGTGAGACCGCAGGGCGCAGCTAGTTTATTAATAATTGGTACTTAAGCACCTACCTACCTACCTACCTACCTATCTATCTATCTGTCTGTCTAGTTTACTTACTTAGACTGAGACTTAATTAACGCACGCATCTAAAAGTAGTAGAACCGTTCTAAGCAGCATGACCATCCAATATAATATAACGTTATGTGACAACTCTGTCAACGTTATACGTGATTGATTGATGGCATAATTTTTTTTTTTTTTTTTTTTATACACACACACACACACGGAGTGTAATACAACACCCACACTTCGCCGGACGATATTCAGTCGAACAGAACGGGGAGATGGGGGGGGGGGGGGGGACAGCCCCCCCGCCCTTCACGTCGCGCGCGCGCGCGCGCGACTCTATCGCTAGAGTGTTCGAGAGCATAAATAAAGAGCAATGCTCAAAAAGCTTCCAGTCGTTCGCTCGCCGTCAACACTCGCGGCCGCTACGGTGTTCAGTTTTGTTATTATCCACTCTTACTAACTAGTTTTTGCTCAAGATGACCGGTCGCGGCAAGGGAGGAAAAGGTCTGGGGAAAGGTGGAGCCAAGCGTCACAGGAAAGTGCTTCGTGATAACATCCAGGGAATCACGAAGCCCGCCATCCGTCGTCTGGCGCGCAGGGGCGGCGTGAAGCGTATCTCCGGTCTGATCTACGAGGAGACCAGAGGCGTGCTGAAGGTGTTCCTCGAGAACGTGATCCGCGACGCCGTCACCTACACTGAGCACGCGAAGAGGAAGACCGTCACCGCCATGGATGTGGTCTACGCTCTCAAACGCCAGGGCCGCACTCTCTACGGTTTCGGAGGTTAAGCCGACGGACGGACGGACGGACGAACGAACAGGGTCGCTTGCGACCTCCTTCGTGTATCATGAAAAAAGGCCCTTTTCAGGGCCGCATAAGTTTCTATGTATAATTTTTAAAGAGAAAAAGAATACGATTATGTTTCGCAAAACGAACGCTTGACACAACACTTGGTTGCTTTCCTGCCTACCTACCCTACCCTACCCTACCCTACCTACCTACCTACCTACCTACCTACCTACTTACTTACTTACTTCGACAAACAATATATAAATAAAAATACTACGTTGCATACGTGTACCTACCTACTTATATATGGTACTTATTACTTTATTATTTAAAAAAAAAAAAAAAAAACAGCAATAGGTAAATAGCACTTTTAATGTACCCCAAAACTTATTACGAGTTACTAAACAATAAAATATTTAAATAGTTAACATACTTAATATAGTACAATCGGAACCGTAGAGCAGCGTTCGGTTATAATATTTGCACGGGTGAGCTTTGTGCTGTCTGTCACTTGTAGTTAGTTAGGTTAGGTTAGGTCAGGCTAGGTTAGGTTAGGTTATGAAATTTTTTCGATCACTATATTCTAGAGGTGTGTTCCTGAGATGGGTTCGATTGAACGACGTCCAGCTCGAAGGCAAGGCTTCGCGCGGTTCAGTCAGTCGGTTTGGAAGGAAACTGGTGTAGAGCTGTTTTACGAGCACCAAAATATCGGTCGTTTTATACGATTAAAACATTGAAAATTGCCAAATTTTTCTCTTATATAATGAAAACGATATCTTTGTCGTTTGTTTATCGAATAAAACTAGTCGGAACAGTTGGTTTTATAGAGAAAATTGAATTTTAAACATGACCCATCACTCTCGGTGTCGAGAGTGGCGCGATTAAAACGATTCAGCACTCCAGGCGACCACCTGAGCCGCCGGAGAGTCGGATAGGCGCCTGGCCACGTTCAAAAAGTATCACGGAAAACGCTCCGTTGGCGTGGTATAGTATTAAAATACAGAAAAAAGGTTATTTAATGAGAGCGATGTTAGTGAAAACTCACGAACGTTGTTGCGAGAAATCGTCTCTAGACAGTGGTGCCCTCTTTCCGGTAAAGCGGTCAATCTATACACCCGCCAACGTAGGTTTTTGAAAAGTATTTTACTCAAGTACATAAACGCGCGAGCGCTTCGCAGTGAGTGTGCTGTGTGTGTAAAAAATTTATTAAATAAAAAATTATATATATTATTATATAATGGCCGACACCGCCGTAGCAGCAGAGGCTCCCGCGCCAGCGACTCCCGCGAAGAAGCCGAAGGCGTCCGCAGCAGCCGCAGGCGGCGCCAAGAAACCCAAGGCGAAGCCGACCCACCCGAAGACCTCCGAAATGGTGAACAACGCGATCAAGGAGCTGAAGGAGCGCAGCGGTTCGTCGCTGAAGGCGATCAAGAAATACATCGCGGCCCAGTACAAGGTGGACGCCGAGAAGCTGGCCCCGTTCATCAGGAAGTATCTGAAGAGCGCCGTCGAGTCCGGCGCCCTGATCCAGACGAAGGGAAAGGGAGCTTCGGGCAGTTTCAAGCTCGAATCGAAGTCTTCCTCGGCGAAGAAGCCCGCCGGCGCCGGCGGCAAGGCGTCCGGCAAGTCGTCCGCGAAGGAGAGCGCCTCCACCGCCGCCGCCAAGGCGAAGAAGTCCGCCGCCGCGGCGCCCGCCTCCGGCAGGGGCAGGAAGGCGGCCGCCGCGGCCGCCTCGCCGGCCAAATCGAAGCCCTCCGCCGCCGCCTCGGCGAAGGACAAGAAGGCCGCCGCCGCAGCGAAGAAGAAGCCCGCCGCCGCGAAGAAGGCCGCCGCGCCCGCCAGGGGCAAGAGCGCCGCCGCCCCGAAGGCGAAAAAGACCGCGAAGCCGCCCACCAAGAAGCCGAAGGCGCCCAAGCCGAAGAGGGCCGCCGCCACTCCCAAGTCGAAGGCCGCCGCCGCCACGAAGAAGGCGTCCGCCTCGAAGAAGTGAGCCGCCGTGCAGCAGTGAGTTTTCCGCGTGTGTGCCGTGCTGTGCTTGCTCGCTCGCTCCGTGTGCGTGAACGACGACGACGACGGTGCACGCGAGCTGCGCGCACGCCACGCGCGCGCATCCTCTCCTGCCTGTGTGGGGGCGCGCGGGACGCGCGACACCTCACCTCGCAGCAAAAAGCCCTTTTCAGGGCTAACATATCGTTCGAGAGCGCGTTCATCGCGCTCTGTGTTTCTCTTGAGACGGACCGCAGACAGACAGAAAGACTGGACGGACGACGACGACGCACGCACGCGAACAAACAAAAAACGCGCACGGCGTCGTCGTCCTCCTCCTCCTCCTCCTCCTTCCTCCTGCTGAGCGAGCGCAGCGGGGCCCGCCCGACTGCCCGACTCAACTCGACTCAACTCGACTAGCTAAAACTAACCGAACTAATAAAGAAAATGTAGTTACCCTTACACAATTAATTACAAACACACACACACACAACATACAAACGAATCTCGGATGTCTCTCTCAATGGCTGAACGGAAATTGATGAAATCGACACGCACAGACAGACAGATGTTATTGAATCTGCTCATATTAGCCATACCAAGAGGAATCTATGGATTTACGGACTGTTGTTTGTTTCCATGGGAAATTTAGCCACTGCTTGCTTGCTTCAAAGATTTCTTAAGTGACTCTATGTCGGCTATTTTTTTTTTTTTTTTTTTTTTTTTTTTTCTTTGGGAATTCTGGCTTTAACAGCCTTAGTAGTTCTCATCGCACGCGGCCGCCCCGATCTTTCGTGGTTTTCAACAGAGGAAGAGTCGGTAGAGTCTGTCGATACTACGATAATTATACTTATACGAACATACGGCTGATACCGAGATGTTTTGTGCAACGCAATCACTGCAATCCTGTTTTCTTCAACACCCCATGTTCCATTCCATGTTGTAAATTTAATAATAATCACGAAAAATATATTATGTAAAATGGCGGGAAATGGGAAATTGATTGTAGTTTTCGACATGATAAACGCATTCCAAATTTTAATGCAGAAAAAAAAAAAAAAACAAAAAAAAAAAAAGAAAAATAGTTTAGGTATATTGTTCGATGTTATTGTTACCTACACTCTTCTATCGCGGTATCAGGGTAGGCGCGGAGGCGCGCGCAACCCAACCCAACGAGACTGATCATCGCGTTAGCGTCTCGACGGAGTGGGGCAAGGGTATATCAATAAATCCGAGCACCCGGTTCGAACAAACACAGTTCGCTCGGTACGTTCACGCACGCCGCGCGGCCGCCGTCGTCTCTCTATCTCGTGTTTTCTGAATTATTCTTAAAGCCTTAACCTAACCATGTCGGGACGCGGTAAAGGTGGCAAAGTGAAGGGAAAGGCAAAGTCCCGTTCTAACCGCGCCGGACTACAGTTCCCGGTGGGTCGTATTCATCGCCTCCTGCGCAACGGCAACTATGCCGAGCGCGTGGGTGCCGGAGCGCCGGTCTACCTCGCAGCCGTGATGGAATATCTCGCCGCTGAGGTGCTCGAGTTGGCCGGCAACGCGGCCAGGGACAACAAGAAGACCAGAATCATCCCGCGTCATCTTCAGCTGGCCATAAGGAACGACGAGGAGCTGAACAAGCTGCTCTCCGGTGTGACCATCGCGCAGGGCGGTGTGCTCCCCAACATTCAGGCCGTTCTCCTGCCCAAGAAGACCGAGAAGAAAGCTTAAGGCGTGGACGAGCACTCGCCTTTCGTGTGTGTTTGTTGTTCGCTTTCGCTGCTCTTCTACGCGAGATCGCAAAAAGGCCCTTTTCAGGGCCACAATATCACTCTTGCCATTCACAAACGAATGAATGTTTCATTGATTGAACGGACACACAACGGCATTTTTTATTTATTTATTTTCTCTATCTTCTCATCATAATTTATGTAGGTACATTATACCCTACGACAATTCAATACAATACAAAATACTCTGTACAAGTATGCAAAAACTCTTTATTGACACCAAATACAAATAAATCTAAACTGAACATTCAAAAATAAAGGCGCAATTAGCGGTCTTATCTCGCTGAAGAGCGATCACTTCCATATATAAAACCTTTGGATTTGATTGAATGAAAACATTATGATTTAGTGCTAATAATAATCATTAAGGTTGAATAAACTTACTAATTTGAGAATTTTAATAAACTACATACTAATACCAACGCATAAATAATTACTCTATGTACAATAGAAAAACAAATAAATTACCCAGTCATAAACGAAGTACGGCTTCAGTAGTGAAGGACGATGCATAAAAGCCAGAACTATGCACCGGATTCATAAGCTGTCTGTTTTCTGAATTTAGTAGTTTGAGAATCGAATCTATAAATACAATATATTATTATTATACGTACATATTTTTTTTTTTTTTTTAAATTGTAACTCTAGGTAGAGGTAGTCATACGCGCGAGTGAGAGTGAGAGAATGTTTTCCGTCCCTGTCTAATGCGCGACAGACAGACAGCTCGCGGTGGCTCGGGCGAGAGCACGGTCCGGTTTCTCTCAAAAGCGGATTCCATCCCGCCGCAGTTTTTAATCGCTCGCTGTCAGCCGACGAGTTCAGTGCACTAGAGCAATACCGTTTCAGCAAAGCAAGCAAGCAAGCAAGCATCCAACAATGCCGCCCAAGACAAGCGGAAAGGCCGCCAAGAAGTCCGGCAAGGCGCAGAAGAACATCTCCAAGACAGATAAGAAAAAGAAGAAGCACAAGAGGAAGGAGAGCTACGCCATTTACATCTACAAGGTGCTCAAGCAGGTCCACCCGGACACCGGCATCTCCAGCAAGGCCATGTCCATCATGAACTCGTTCGTGAACGACATCTTCGAGCGCATCGCCGCCGAGGCGTCCCGTCTCGCTCACTACAACAAGCGCAGCACGATCACATCGAGGGAGGTGCAGACTTCCGTGAGGCTCCTGCTGCCCGGCGAGCTGGCCAAGCACGCCGTCAGCGAGGGCACCAAGGCCGTCACCAAGTACACCAGCTCCAAGTGATGAGATCGATCGATCGATGTCGCACAAAGACAAAAAGGCCCTTTTCAGGGCCACAAAATGATTCATAAATACTATGTTTCGCAATGCGATCATATTATAATGTTTCACCTGAATGAACATTGACACGACAGACACACACACACTCACATTTTTATGTACCTACCTGCCGCCTGCCTGTAATTTCGAAAATGCATTAATTACATTACGAAACCTAAGTCTTAAGCTGTTAGTAATAATTATGAGTACCTATAATACAATAAAACTTTACACGATTTACCAAGTATACAACCAGCTCCAAGCTAGATCGGCGTCGCTCGCGGGCGCGCAGCAGCTCTGCCGCGATCGTCTAGTATAATAATAATAATAATAATACCTAATGAAAAAGGCTAGTATAAATAATCGCCCGTCTCATGAAGACACGATTTGTTGCATTTTTTTTTTTTTTTTTTTTTTTTTTTTCGCTCAGTTTGCAAGCCAGTTACATTTTAATTTTGTCCACACAGACAGACAGACAGACAGATCTATCCGACCTCGTGTGCGGAGCTGTGCGCGCGTGCAAGCGAGAGGCCCGATCGCGACTCTACCGTATTCTCCACCGTTTTTATAAATAAAGCGCTACATGTTGCTTATTTTTTAACAGTCGTGCGCTGATCGTCGCAGTCGTCGCTCGCTCGTACGTGCGTCCGCGTAAACAGTTGCTTGCTCCTCTCATTGTGTGAAAAGAGTGTGTGTGTGTGTGTGTGTTTGTAAAATGGCACGTACCAAGCAGACCGCTCGTAAATCCACCGGCGGTAAGGCGCCGCGTAAACAGCTCGCCACCAAAGCTGCGCGCAAGAGCGCCCCCGCAACGGGCGGCGTGAAGAAGCCCCATCGCTACAGGCCCGGCACCGTAGCCCTCCGTGAGATCCGTCGCTACCAGAAGAGTACCGAGCTGCTGATCCGCAAGCTGCCGTTCCAGCGTCTCGTGCGCGAAATCGCACAGGACTTCAAGACCGATCTCCGTTTCCAGAGCTCTGCCGTTATGGCGCTTCAGGAGGCCAGCGAAGCGTACCTGGTCGGTCTCTTTGAAGACACCAACCTGTGCGCGATCCACGCCAAGCGCGTGACCATCATGCCCAAGGATATACAGTTGGCGCGAAGAATCCGCGGCGAGCGCGCCTAAGAAGGTTGCGTCCGTCGGCTCTCCTCCGATTCAAATGCAAAAAGGCCCTTTTCAGGGCCACATAAGTTTCGTTATTTAAAAATAAATATAATGTTTCATGACGACGATACCTACACGCATGCACGCACGATAGATTATCCTACTATATAATATTATAAACGCGAACGCGTTTGTATGTATGGATGGACGTATGTTTGTTACTCTTTCACGCCAGAACGGCTGAACAGATCTGGATGAAATTTGGCACAGAGATAGATTATAGTCTAGAATAGCACATAGGATACTTTTTAACCGCGGGTGAGACCGCAGGGCGCAGCTAGTTTATTAATAATTGGTACTTAAGCACCTACCTACCTACCTACCTACCTATCTATCTATCTATCTGTCTGTCTACTTTACTTACTTAGACTGAGACTTAATTAACGCACGCATCTAAAAGTAGTAGAACCGTTCTAAGCAGCATGACCATCCAATATAATATAACGTTATGTGACAACTCTGTCAACGTTATACGTGATTGATTGCATAATTTTTTTTTTTTTTTTTTTTTTTTTTTATACACACACACACACACGGAGTGTAATACAACACCCACACTTCGCCGGACGATATTCAGTCGAACAGAACGGGGAGATGGGGGGGGGGGGGACAGCCCCCCCGCCCTTCACGTCTCGCGCGCGCGCGCGCGACTCTATCGCTAGAGTGTTCGAGAGCATAAATAAAGAGCAATGCTCAAAAAGCTTCCAGTCGTTCGCTCGCCGTCAACACTCGCGGCCGCTACGGTGTTCAGTTTTGTTATTATCCACTCTTACTAACTAGTTTTTGCTCAAGATGACCGGTCGCGGCAAGGGAGGAAAAGGTCTGGGGAAAGGTGGAGCCAAGCGTCACAGGAAAGTGCTTCGTGATAACATCCAGGGAATCACGAAGCCCGCCATCCGTCGTCTGGCGCGCAGGGGCGGCGTGAAGCGTATCTCCGGTCTGATCTACGAGGAGACCAGAGGCGTGCTGAAGGTGTTCCTCGAGAACGTGATCCGCGACGCCGTCACCTACACTGAGCACGCGAAGAGGAAGACCGTCACCGCCATGGATGTGGTCTACGCTCTCAAACGCCAGGGCCGCACTCTCTACGGTTTCGGAGGTTAAGCCGACGGACGGACGGACGAACGAACAGGGTCGCTTGCGACCTCCTTCGTGTATCATGAAAAAAGGCCCTTTTCAGGGCCGCATAAGTTTCTATGTATAATTTTTAAAGAGAAAAAGAATACGATTATGTTTCGCAAAACGAACGCTTGACACAACACTTGGTTGCTTTCCTGCCTACCTACCCTACCCTACCCTACCCTACCTACCTACCTACCTACCTACCTACCTACCTACTTACTTACTTACTTCGACAAACAATATATAAATAAAAATACTACGTTGCATACGTGTACCTACCTACTTATATATGGTACTTATTACTTTATTTTTTAAAAAAAAAAAAAAAAACAGCAATAGGTAAATAGCACTTTTAATGTACCCCAAAACTTATTACGAGTTACTAAACAATAAAATATTTAAATAGTTAACATACTTAATATAGTACAATCGGAACCGTAGAGCAGCGTTCGGTTATAATATTTGCACGGGTGAGCTTTGTGCTGTCTGTCACTTGTAGTTAGTTAGGTTAGGTTAGGTCAGGCTAGGTTAGGTTAGGTTATGAAATTTTTTCGATCACTATATTCTAGAGGTGTGTTCCTGAGATGGGTTCGATTGAACGACGTCCAGCTCGAAGGCAAGGCTTCGCGCGGTTCAGTCAGTCGGTTTGGAAGGAAACTGGTGTAGAGCTGTTTTACGAGCACCAAAATATCGGTCGTTTTATACGATTAAAACATTGAAAATTGCCAAATTTTTCTCTTATATAATGAAAACGATATCTTTGTCGTTTGTTTATCGAATAAAACTAGTCGGAACAGTTGGTTTTATAGAGAAAATTGAATTTTAAACATGACCCATCACTCTCGGTGTCGAGAGTGGCGCGATTAAAACGATTCAGCACTCCAGGCGACCACCTGAGCCGCCGGAGAGTCGGATAGGCGCCTGGCCACGTTCAAAAAGTATCACGGAAAACGCTCCGTTGGCGTGGTATAGTATTAAAATACAGAAAAAAGGTTATTTAATGAGAGCGATGTTAGTGAAAACTCACGAACGTTGTTGCGAGAAATCGTCTCTAGACAGTGGTGCCCTCTTTCCGGTAAAGCGGTCAATCTATACACCCGCCAACGTAGAGCCGCGCAGTTTTTGAAAAGTATTTTACTCAAGTACATAAACGCGCGAGCGCTTCGCAGTGAGTGTGCTGTGTGTGTAAAAAATTTATTAAATAAAAAATTATATATATTATTATATAATGGCCGACACCGCCGTAGCAGCAGAGGCTCCCGCGCCAGCGACTCCCGCGAAGAAGCCGAAGGCGTCCGCAGCAGCCGCAGGCGGCGCCAAGAAACCCAAGGCGAAGCCGACCCACCCGAAGACCTCCGAAATGGTGAACAACGCGATCAAGGAGCTGAAGGAGCGCAGCGGTTCGTCGCTGAAGGCGATCAAGAAATACATCGCGGCCCAGTACAAGGTGGACGCCGAGAAGCTGGCCCCGTTCATCAGGAAGTATCTGAAGAGCGCCGTCGAGTCCGGCGCCCTGATCCAGACGAAGGGAAAGGGAGCTTCGGGCAGTTTCAAGCTCGAATCGAAGTCTTCCTCGGCGAAGAAGCCCGCCGGCGCCGGCGGCAAGGCGTCCGGCAAGTCGTCCGCGAAGGAGAGCGCCTCCACCGCCGCCGCCAAGGCGAAGAAGTCCGCCGCCGCGGCGCCCGCCTCCGGCAGGGGCAGGAAGGCGGCCGCCGCGGCCGCCTCGCCGGCCAAATCGAAGCCCTCCGCCGCCGCCTCGGCGAAGGACAAGAAGGCCGCCGCCGCAGCGAAGAAGAAGCCCGCCGCCGCGAAGAAGGCCGCCGCGCCCGCCAGGGGCAAGAGCGCCGCCGCCCCGAAGGCGAAAAAGACCGCGAAGCCGCCCACCAAGAAGCCGAAGGCGCCCAAGCCGAAGAGGGCCGCCGCCACTCCCAAGTCGAAGGCCGCCGCCGCCACGAAGAAGGCGTCCGCCTCGAAGAAGTGAGCCGCCGTGCAGCAGTGAGTTTTCCGCGTGTGTGCCGTGCTGTGCTTGCTCGCTCGCTCCGTGTGCGTGAACGACGACGACGACGGTGCACGCGAGCTGCGCGCACGCCACGCGCGCGCATCCTCTCCTGCCTGTGTGGGGGCGCGCGGGACGCGCGACACCTCACCTCGCAGCAAAAAGCCCTTTTCAGGGCTAACATATCGTTCGAGAGCGCGTTCATCGCGCTCTGTGTTTCTCTTGAGACGGACCGCAGACAGACAGAAAGACTGGACGGACGACGACGACGCACGCACGCGAACAAACAAAAAACGCGCACGGCGTCGTCGTCGTCCTCCTCCTCCTCCTCCTTCCTCCTGCTGAGCGAGCGCAGCGGGGCCCGCCCGACTGCCCGACTCAACTCGACTCAACTCGACTAGCTAAAACTAACCGAACTAATAAAGAAAATGTAGTTACCCTTACACAATTAATTACAAACACACACACACAACATACAAACGAATCTCGGATGTCTCTCTCAATGGCTGAACGGAAATTGATGAAATCGACACGCACAGACAGACAGATGTTATTGAATCTGCTCATATTAGCCATACCAAGAGGAATCTATGGATTTACGGACTGTTGTTTGTTTCCATGGGAAATTTAGCCACTGCTTGCTTGCTTCAAAGATTTCTTAAGTGACTCTATGTCTGTCGATACTACGATAATTATACTTATACGAACATACGGCTGATACCGAGATGTTTTGTGCAACGCAATCACTGCAATCCTGTTTTCTTCAACACCCCATGTTCAATTCCTTTTTTTAAATTTAATAATAATAACTAAAAATATATTATGTAAAATGGGGGTAAATTGATTGTAGTTTTCGACATGATAAACGCATTCCAAATTTTAATGCAAAAAAAAAAAAAAAAACAAAAAAAAAAAAAGAAAAATAGTTTAGGTATATTGTTCGATGTTATTGTTACCTACACTCTTCTATCGCGGTATCAGGGTAGGCGCGGAGGCGCGCGCAACCCAACCCAACGAGACTGATCATCGCGTTAGCGTCTCGACGGAGTGGGGCAAGGGTATATCAATAAATCCGAGCACCCGGTTCGAACAAACACAGTTCGCTCGGTACGTTCACGCACGCCGCGCGGCCGCCGTCGTCTCTCTATCTCGTGTTTTCTGAATTATTCTTAAAGCCTTAACCTAACCATGTCGGGACGCGGTAAAGGTGGCAAAGTGAAGGGAAAGGCAAAGTCCCGTTCTAACCGCGCCGGACTACAGTTCCCGGTGGGTCGTATTCATCGCCTCCTGCGCAACGGCAACTATGCCGAGCGCGTGGGTGCCGGAGCGCCGGTCTACCTCGCAGCCGTGATGGAATATCTCGCCGCTGAGGTGCTCGAGTTGGCCGGCAACGCGGCCAGGGACAACAAGAAGACCAGAATCATCCCGCGTCATCTTCAGCTGGCCATAAGGAACGACGAGGAGCTGAACAAGCTGCTCTCCGGTGTGACCATCGCGCAGGGCGGTGTGCTCCCCAACATTCAGGCCGTTCTCCTGCCCAAGAAGACCGAGAAGAAAGCTTAAGGCGTGGACGAGCACTCGCCTTTCGTGTGTGTTTGTTGTTCGCTTTCGCTGCTCTTCTACGCGAGATCGCAAAAAGGCCCTTTTCAGGGCCACAATATCACTCTTGCCATTCACAAACGAATGAATGTTTCATTGATTGAACGGACACACAACGGCATTTTTTATTTATTTATTTTCTCTATCTTCTCATCATAATTTATGTAGGTACATTATACCCTACGACAATTCAATACAATACAAAATACTCTGTACAAGTATGCAAAAACTCTTTATTGACACCAAATACAAATAAATCTAAACTGAACATTCAAAAATAAAGGCGCAATTAGCGGTCTTATCTCGCTGAAGAGCGATCACTTCCATATATAAAACCTTTGGATTTGATTGAATGAAAACATTATGATTTAGTGCTAATAATAATCATTAAGGTTGAATAAACTTACTAATTTGAGAATTTTAATAAACTACATACTAATACCAACGCATAAATAATTACTCTATGTACAATAGAAAAACAAATAAATTACCCAGTCATAAACGAAGTACGGCTTCAGTAGTGAAGGACGATGCATAAAAGCCAGAACTATGCACCGGATTCATAAGCTGTCTGTTTTCTGAATTTAGTAGTTTGAGAATCGAATCTATAAATACAATATATTATTATTATACGTACATATTTTTTTTTTTTTTTTAAATTGTAACTCTAGGTAGAGGTAGTCATACGCGCGAGTGAGAGTGAGAGAATGTTTTCCGTCCCTGTCTAATGCGCGACAGACAGACAGCTCGCGGTGGCTCGGGCGAGAGCACGGTCCGGTTTCTCTCAAAAGCGGATTCCATCCCGCCGCAGTTTTTAATCGCTCGCTGTCAGCCGACGAGTTCAGTGCACTAGAGCAATACCGTTTCAGCAAAGCAAGCAAGCAAGCAAGCATCCAACAATGCCGCCCAAGACAAGCGGAAAGGCCGCCAAGAAGTCCGGCAAGGCGCAGAAGAACATCTCCAAGACAGATAAGAAAAAGAAGAAGCACAAGAGGAAGGAGAGCTACGCCATTTACATCTACAAGGTGCTCAAGCAGGTCCACCCGGACACCGGCATCTCCAGCAAGGCCATGTCCATCATGAACTCGTTCGTGAACGACATCTTCGAGCGCATCGCCGCCGAGGCGTCCCGTCTCGCTCACTACAACAAGCGCAGCACGATCACATCGAGGGAGGTGCAGACTTCCGTGAGGCTCCTGCTGCCCGGCGAGCTGGCCAAGCACGCCGTCAGCGAGGGCACCAAGGCCGTCACCAAGTACACCAGCTCCAAGTGATGAGATCGATCGATCGATGTCGCACAAAGACAAAAAGGCCCTTTTCAGGGCCACAAAATGATTCATAAATACTATGTTTCGCAATGCGATCATATTATAATGTTTCACCTGAATGAACATTGACACGACAGACACACACACACTCACATTTTTATGTACCTACCTGCCGCCTGCCTGTAATTTCGAAAATGCATTAATTACATTACGAAACCTAAGTCTTAAGCTGTTAGTAATAATTATGAGTACCTATAATACAATAAAACTTTACACGATTTACCAAGTATACAACCAGCTCCAAGCTAGATCGGCGTCGCTCGCGGGCGCGCAGCAGCTCTGCCGCGATCGTCTAGTATAATAATAATAATAATAATACCTAATGAAAAAGGCTAGTATAAATAATCGCCCGTCTCATGAAGACACGATTTGTTGCATTTTTTTTTTTTTTTTTTTTTTTTTTTTCGCTCAGTTTGCAAGCCAGTTACATTTTAATTTTGTCCACACAGACAGACAGACAGACAGATCTATCCGACCTCGTGTGCGGAGCTGTGCGCGCGTGCAAGCGAGAGGCCCGATCGCGACTCTACCGTATTCTCCACCGTTTTTATAAATAAAGCGCTACATGTTGCTTATTTTTTAACAGTCGTGCGCTGATCGTCGCAGTCGTCGCTCGCTCGTACGTGCGTCCGCGTAAACAGTTGCTTGCTCCTCTCATTGTGTGAAAAGAGTGTGTGTGTGTGTGTGTGTTTGTAAAATGGCACGTACCAAGCAGACCGCTCGTAAATCCACCGGCGGTAAGGCGCCGCGTAAACAGCTCGCCACCAAAGCTGCGCGCAAGAGCGCCCCCGCAACGGGCGGCGTGAAGAAGCCCCATCGCTACAGGCCCGGCACCGTAGCCCTCCGTGAGATCCGTCGCTACCAGAAGAGTACCGAGCTGCTGATCCGCAAGCTGCCGTTCCAGCGTCTCGTGCGCGAAATCGCACAGGACTTCAAGACCGATCTCCGTTTCCAGAGCTCTGCCGTTATGGCGCTTCAGGAGGCCAGCGAAGCGTACCTGGTCGGTCTCTTTGAAGACACCAACCTGTGCGCGATCCACGCCAAGCGCGTGACCATCATGCCCAAGGATATACAGTTGGCGCGAAGAATCCGCGGCGAGCGCGCCTAAGAAGGTTGCGTCCGTCGGCTCTCCTCCGATTCAAATGCAAAAAGGCCCTTTTCAGGGCCACATAAGTTTCGTTATTTAAAAATAAATATAATGTTTCATGACGACGATACCTACACGCATGCACGCACGATAGATTATCCTACTATATAATATTATAAACGCGAACGCGTTTGTATGTATGGATGGACGTATGTTTGTTACTCTTTCACGCCAGAACGGCTGAACAGATCTGGATGAAATTTGGCACAGAGATAGATTATAGTCTAGAATAGCACATAGGATACTTTTTAACCGCGGGTGAGACCGCAGGGCGCAGCTAGTTTATTAATAATTGGTACTTAAGCACCTACCTACCTACCTACCTACCTATCTATCTATCTATCTGTCTGTCTACTTTACTTACTTAGACTGAGACTTAATTAACGCACGCATCTAAAAGTAGTAGAACCGTTCTAAGCAGCATGACCATCCAATATAATATAACGTTATGTGACAACTCTGTCAACGTTATACGTGATTGATTGCATAATTTTTTTTTTTTTTTTTTTTTTTTTTTATACACAAACACACACACGGAGTGTAAAACAACACCCACAATTCGCCGGACGATATTCAGTCGAACAGAACGGGGAGATGGGGGGGGGGGGGGACCGCCCCCCCGCCCTTCACGTCTCGCGCGCGCGCGCGCGACTCTATCGCTAGAGTGTTCGAGAGCATAAATAAAGAGCAATGCTCAAAAAGCTTCCAGTCGTTCGCTCGCCGTCAACACTCGCGGCCGCTACGGTGTTCAGTTTTGTTATTATCCACTCTTACTAACTAGTTTTTGCTCAAGATGACCGGTCGCGGCAAGGGAGGAAAAGGTCTGGGGAAAGGTGGAGCCAAGCGTCACAGGAAAGTGCTTCGTGATAACATCCAGGGAATCACGAAGCCCGCCATCCGTCGTCTGGCGCGCAGGGGCGGCGTGAAGCGTATCTCCGGTCTGATCTACGAGGAGACCAGAGGCGTGCTGAAGGTGTTCCTCGAGAACGTGATCCGCGACGCCGTCACCTACACTGAGCACGCGAAGAGGAAGACCGTCACCGCCATGGATGTGGTCTACGCTCTCAAACGCCAGGGCCGCACTCTCTACGGTTTCGGAGGTTAAGCCGACGGACGGACGGACGAACGAACAGGGTCGCTTGCGACCTCCTTCGTGTATCATGAAAAAAGGCCCTTTTCAGGGCCGCATAAGTTTCTATGTATAATTTTTAAAGAGAAAAAGAATACGATTATGTTTCGCAAAACGAACGCTTGACACAACACTTGGTTGCTTTCCTGCCTACCTACCCTACCCTACCCTACCCTACCTACCTACCTACCTACCTACCTACCTACCTACTTACTTACTTACTTCGACAAACAATATATAAATAAAAATACTACGTTGCATACGTGTACCTACCTACTTATATATGGTACTTATTACTTTATTATTTAAAAAAAAAAAAAAAAAACAGCAATAGGTAAATAGCACTTTTAATGTACCCCAAAACTTATTACGAGTTACTAAACAATAAAATATTTAAATAGTTAACATACTTAATATAGTACAATCGGAACCGTAGAGCAGCGTTCGGTTATAATATTTGCACGGGTGAGCTTTGTGCTGTCTGTCACTTGTAGTTAGTTAGGTTAGGTTAGGTCAGGCTAGGTTAGGTTAGGTTATGAAATTTTTTCGATCACTATATTCTAGAGGTGTGTTCCTGAGATGGGTTCGATTGAACGACGTCCAGCTCGAAGGCAAGGCTTCGCGCGGTTCAGTCAGTCGGTTTGGAAGGAAACTGGTGTAGAGCTGTTTTACGAGCACCAAAATATCGGTCGTTTTATACGATTAAAACATTGAAAATTGCCAAATTTTTCTCTTATATAATGAAAACGATATCTTTGTCGTTTGTTTATCGAATAAAACTAGTCGGAACAGTTGGTTTTATAGAGAAAATTGAATTTTAAACATGACCCATCACTCTCGGTGTCGAGAGTGGCGCGATTAAAACGATTCAGCACTCCAGGCGACCACCTGAGCCGCCGGAGAGTCGGATAGGCGCCTGGCCACGTTCAAAAAGTATCACGGAAAACGCTCCGTTGGCGTGGTATAGTATTAAAATACAGAAAAAAGGTTATTTAATGAGAGCGATGTTAGTGAAAACTCACGAACGTTGTTGCGAGAAATCGTCTCTAGACAGTGGTGCCCTCTTTCCGGTAAAGCGGTCAATCTATACACCCGCCAACGTAGAGCCGCGCAGTTGGGGTCCCGCCCGGTGCCGTCGAGTGCGCACGTCCGCCTCCGGCCACCCTCGCGCGCGACTACAGTTTTCGCACCCCGTCGTTAGGGGTGGGGTTGCTGCTCCGCCCGCGAGCGTCGAGCACCCCCACCCCCGTACTACAGCGGCGCACTGCGGAAAAGATTGCCACGGTGACTCAGCCGAGTGCGCGTCCGCCAGCTGCGCCATCAAGCGGCGAAGTGGCGGACCGCCCGCCGAGTCACGCTCCAAGCGCGTTTTTTAACGAAATCGCGCACCCGCGCTCGTCCGCCTGCTACCGGGGCGTTCCCGCGGGAACGTCCGGCTAGCCGCCGACCACCGCGGGCCTTACCATGAAGTTGACGACGCTTAGACCGGGTTCGCAGCGCGCTTCCTGTCGCCGATCGGGTTAGGTGGGCCTCACCCGGTACGCCGGGGGTCTCACCCGCACTAGCCCTGTATCGCCGGAAGCGCGACTGAACCTGGAAAGCGTCGTCCTTCCAACCGAAGACCACCATCAAGCGGAGCGGCGACGGTCATCGACCGCCCCTCCGCACACACCGCTCACACCTCGAACCTGCCGAGCTCGCAGCGCACCTCGCTCGCTCGGCCGCATCGCGCACCGCCATCGCCGGTCAAGCCCGCCGACGCCCCGCAAGGTTCGCCGACGGTTGAGCTGAGCTCAACGCAGTCGCGAATCCCTCCGGTGCCGTCCGGCGGGCGGACCGCGACAGCAAGCGCAGTGCATCCCTCTCGCACTACGGAGGCGCGGCCGCACACGCGGCGCTCCGCCACCTAGCTGCGAGCCTATGCACCACCGGCCCAGGCGCACCTTGCGCTAGCCGGACCAGCCACCACCGCGGAGGTCGAGCTCCCAGCTCCCTCCGCCAAACTGACATCCACCCCCAAAGGACGGCGGCCGAGTTCGCTCGCCCCGTCCGCACCAGGCCCCGACCCGTTCAGAGGCCAAGCCCACATCAAGACCCGGAGGCCGGGGATCGAGAATTCTCCCCGGCACCGGCCCGGCCCAGGCGCACACGGCGCTAGCCCCATTGATTCTACGCGGAGCGGGGGTTGATATTCCCCCCGCCTCCCGCACCCGGCCCAGGCGCACCCGGCGCTAGCCCCATATCCAGACAGCGGGGGTGAGCTTGCCTCCCCCTGCCTCACCACACCGGACCAGACACCGAGGGCAGCGTGAACTGCCCTCACATCCAGATTGACCTCAATTGATTCCCGCGCGCGCTTGCAGCGCGCGCGCACCCGACGACGGCGCGGCACCCGCATCTCACCGGGTCTCCCTCTCGTTTGGGTCTGCCGCGGTTCCGTTCTTGGGGGAACGTCGAGCCGCCGCGGACCACCGGTTCGAGAGCGGGATGCGCCGGACGTCATTGGACTTTAATCCTGAGCCGGATGGTGTGAGCCGGCTCAGCGCCCAGCCTCCGTCACTACGGTGACGTTCAACGCCGATGCTTCGCGCTCGGCTAAAGACAAGACACGCTGCCATCTGGCGGGCCCCTCGCCACCCGGCTCGAGGCACGGCCCGCCAGCATCACCGAATCCCGCTGTCCAAGCAGCACTTGGACACCGCCCACTGCCCCGTAGCGCTACGTCATGCGGGGCGCCCCACCGACGGAGGGCCCCTGTAGAATGGGACTGCAGGCCGGCCCTCCACATCACTGCAAGCCTCTACACCGCGGCCGGGTGAGTACGCTCCCCGGCCGCACCACCCTGCGGACACGACCCCCTCGGCCGCCGGCCTAGAGGGTGCGTCGGTCCGCCTCAACGAAACCCGCCGCCGGAATCCCGGCACATGACGATGACGTCATCCACACACCGCCCGTCGCCCCCTGCGCGCGGGCCGTGAAATGACTCCCCGCCTTCGTCGAGCGATGCTCCGAAGGCGCGTCGCACCTCCGCGCCTCGGTGCGAGGTGTAATAGCCGCCTATGGTCGAGCGAGGCTCCCTAGGCGGCCTCCACACAGCGGGCGGTCCCCTCCGACAGCCGTCGGAGGCGCGGACCGCTAGACGCTGCCAAAGGCTAGGCCGGCGCCGCACCCGCGGCGCCTGGCCGGCCGTCCATTGCCGCCGCAAGGCGACCGCATCACATCTAAAGGGCTGCTAGAGCCGTGACAGCTGGCTCACGCCGGCTAAGCGTGCCCGCGCCCTTCTCGCCGTCCGTAATCACCGCTCCGTCCGCTAGGGCCCGCCCGGCCTTACGCGCCGGAGACCCCGAGCGAGACGTCGAGCGAGACGGCGAGAGTTTATCCTTCGGTGGAGATGCCGCCCGTTAGCTGCGACGGGTGCGGGACTCCACCGACCACTGAAACCTGCGAAGTGTGTAGCCCACACTACACACTTCGACGCCAGTGCGAGCTGCCGCCGGCGCAAGCCGGGCCTGGCGCCGCACTCGCAATTGCCCTGGGGGCAGTGTCCCCCAGCGTCCAGCCTCGGAAAAGAGGGTATCCCTCGAGTCCGAAACCTTACTCCCCCGAAAAGGGAGGGAGAAGAACCCTACGACGACGACCGCGCAGTTTTTGAAAAGTATTTTACTCAAGTACATAAACGCGCGAGCGCTTCGCAGTGAGTGTGCTGTGTGTGTAAAAAATTTATTAAATAAAAAATTATATATATTATTATATAATGGCCGACACCGCCGTAGCAGCAGAGGCTCCCGCGCCAGCGACTCCCGCGAAGAAGCCGAAGGCGTCCGCAGCAGCCGCAGGCGGCGCCAAGAAACCCAAGGCGAAGCCGACCCACCCGAAGACCTCCGAAATGGTGAACAACGCGATCAAGGAGCTGAAGGAGCGCAGCGGTTCGTCGCTGAAGGCGATCAAGAAATACATCGCGGCCCAGTACAAGGTGGACGCCGAGAAGCTGGCCCCGTTCATCAGGAAGTATCTGAAGAGCGCCGTCGAGTCCGGCGCCCTGATCCAGACGAAGGGAAAGGGAGCTTCGGGCAGTTTCAAGCTCGAATCGAAGTCTTCCTCGGCGAAGAAGCCCGCCGGCGCCGGCGGCAAGGCGTCCGGCAAGTCGTCCGCGAAGGAGAGCGCCTCCACCGCCGCCGCCAAGGCGAAGAAGTCCGCCGCCGCGGCGCCCGCCTCCGGCAGGGGCAGGAAGGCGGCCGCCGCGGCCGCCTCGCCGGCCAAATCGAAGCCCTCCGCCGCCGCCTCGGCGAAGGACAAGAAGGCCGCCGCCGCAGCGAAGAAGAAGCCCGCCGCCGCGAAGAAGGCCGCCGCGCCCGCCAGGGGCAAGAGCGCCGCCGCCCCGAAGGCGAAAAAGACCGCGAAGCCGCCCACCAAGAAGCCGAAGGCGCCCAAGCCGAAGAGGGCCGCCGCCACTCCCAAGTCGAAGGCCGCCGCCGCCACGAAGAAGGCGTCCGCCTCGAAGAAGTGAGCCGCCGTGCAGCAGTGAGTTTTCCGCGTGTGTGCCGTGCTGTGCTTGCTCGCTCGCTCCGTGTGCGTGAACGACGACGACGACGGTGCACGCGAGCTGCGCGCACGCCACGCGCGCGCATCCTCTCCTGCCTGTGTGGGGGCGCGCGGGACGCGCGACACCTCACCTCGCAGCAAAAAGCCCTTTTCAGGGCTAACATATCGTTCGAGAGCGCGTTCATCGCGCTCTGTGTTTCTCTTGAGACGGACCGCAGACAGACAGAAAGACTGGACGGACGACGACGACGCACGCACGCGAACAAACAAAAAACGCGCACGGCGTCGTCGTCCTCCTCCTCCTCCTCCTCCTTCCTCCTGCTGAGCGAGCGCAGCGGGGCCCGCCCGACTGCCCGACTCAACTCGACTCAACTCGACTAGCTAAAACTAACCGAACTAATAAAGAAAATGTAGTTACCCTTACACAATTAATTACAAACACACACACACAACATACAAACGAATCTCGGATGTCTCTCTCAATGGCTGAACGGAAATTGATGAAATCGACACGCACAGACAGACAGATGTTATTGAATCTGCTCATATTAGCCATACCAAGAGGAATCTATGGATTTACGGACTGTTGTTTGTTTCCATGGGAAATTTAGCCACTGCTTGCTTGCTTCAAAGATTTCTTAAGTGACTCTATGTCTGTCGATACTACGATAATTATACTTATACGAACATACGGCTGATACCGAGATGTTTTGTGCAACGCAATCACTGCAATCCTGTTTTCTTCAACACCCCATGTTCCATTCCATGTTGTAAATTTAATAATAATCACTAAAAATATTTTATTTAAAATGGCGGGAAATTGATTTTATTTTTCGAAATGATAAACGCATTCCAAATTTTAATGCATAAAAAAAAAAAAAAAACAAAAAAAAAAAAAGAAAAATAGTTTAGGTATATTGTTCGATGTTATTGTTACCTACACTCTTCTATCGCGGTATCAGGGTAGGCGCGGAGGCGCGCGCAACCCAACCCAACGAGACTGATCATCGCGTTAGCGTCTCGACGGAGTGGGGCAAGGGTATATCAATAAATCCGAGCACCCGGTTCGAACAAACACAGTTCGCTCGGTACGTTCACGCACGCCGCGCGGCCGCCGTCGTCTCTCTATCTCGTGTTTTCTGAATTATTCTTAAAGCCTTAACCTAACCATGTCGGGACGCGGTAAAGGTGGCAAAGTGAAGGGAAAGGCAAAGTCCCGTTCTAACCGCGCCGGACTACAGTTCCCGGTGGGTCGTATTCATCGCCTCCTGCGCAACGGCAACTATGCCGAGCGCGTGGGTGCCGGAGCGCCGGTCTACCTCGCAGCCGTGATGGAATATCTCGCCGCTGAGGTGCTCGAGTTGGCCGGCAACGCGGCCAGGGACAACAAGAAGACCAGAATCATCCCGCGTCATCTTCAGCTGGCCATAAGGAACGACGAGGAGCTGAACAAGCTGCTCTCCGGTGTGACCATCGCGCAGGGCGGTGTGCTCCCCAACATTCAGGCCGTTCTCCTGCCCAAGAAGACCGAGAAGAAAGCTTAAGGCGTGGACGAGCACTCGCCTTTCGTGTGTGTTTGTTGTTCGCTTTCGCTGCTCTTCTACGCGAGATCGCAAAAAGGCCCTTTTCAGGGCCACAATATCACTCTTGCCATTCACAAACGAATGAATGTTTCATTGATTGAACGGACACACAACGGCATTTTTTATTTATTTATTTTCTCTATCTTCTCATCATAATTTATGTAGGTACATTATACCCTACGACAATTCAATACAATACAAAATACTCTGTACAAGTATGCAAAAACTCTTTATTGACACCAAATACAAATAAATCTAAACTGAACATTCAAAAATAAAGGCGCAATTAGCGGTCTTATCTCGCTGAAGAGCGATCACTTCCATATATAAAACCTTTGGATTTGATTGAATGAAAACATTATGATTTAGTGCTAATAATAATCATTAAGGTTGAATAAACTTACTAATTTGAGAATTTTAATAAACTACATACTAATACCAACGCATAAATAATTACTCTATGTACAATAGAAAAACAAATAAATTACCCAGTCATAAACGAAGTACGGCTTCAGTAGTGAAGGACGATGCATAAAAGCCAGAACTATGCACCGGATTCATAAGCTGTCTGTTTTCTGAATTTAGTAGTTTGAGAATCGAATCTATAAATACAATATATTATTATTATACGTACATATTTTTTTTTTTTTTTTAAATTGTAACTCTAGGTAGAGGTAGTCATACGCGCGAGTGAGAGTGAGAGAATGTTTTCCGTCCCTGTCTAATGCGCGACAGACAGACAGCTCGCGGTGGCTCGGGCGAGAGCACGGTCCGGTTTCTCTCAAAAGCGGATTCCATCCCGCCGCAGTTTTTAATCGCTCGCTGTCAGCCGACGAGTTCAGTGCACTAGAGCAATACCGTTTCAGCAAAGCAAGCAAGCAAGCAAGCATCCAACAATGCCGCCCAAGACAAGCGGAAAGGCCGCCAAGAAGTCCGGCAAGGCGCAGAAGAACATCTCCAAGACAGATAAGAAAAAGAAGAAGCACAAGAGGAAGGAGAGCTACGCCATTTACATCTACAAGGTGCTCAAGCAGGTCCACCCGGACACCGGCATCTCCAGCAAGGCCATGTCCATCATGAACTCGTTCGTGAACGACATCTTCGAGCGCATCGCCGCCGAGGCGTCCCGTCTCGCTCACTACAACAAGCGCAGCACGATCACATCGAGGGAGGTGCAGACTTCCGTGAGGCTCCTGCTGCCCGGCGAGCTGGCCAAGCACGCCGTCAGCGAGGGCACCAAGGCCGTCACCAAGTACACCAGCTCCAAGTGATGAGATCGATCGATCGATGTCGCACAAAGACAAAAAGGCCCTTTTCAGGGCCACAAAATGATTCATAAATACTATGTTTCGCAATGCGATCATATTATAATGTTTCACCTGAATGAACATTGACACGACAGACACACACACACTCACATTTTTATGTACCTACCTGCCGCCTGCCTGTAATTTCGAAAATGCATTAATTACATTACGAAACCTAAGTCTTAAGCTGTTAGTAATAATTATGAGTACCTATAATACAATAAAACTTTACACGATTTACCAAGTATACAACCAGCTCCAAGCTAGATCGGCGTCGCTCGCGGGCGCGCAGCAGCTCTGCCGCGATCGTCTAGTATAATAATAATAATAATAATACCTAATGAAAAAGGCTAGTATAAATAATCGCCCGTCTCATGAAGACACGATTTGTTGCATTTTTTTTTTTTTTTTTTTTTTTTTTTTCGCTCAGTTTGCAAGCCAGTTACATTTTAATTTTGTCCACACAGACAGACAGACAGACAGATCTATCCGACCTCGTGTGCGGAGCTGTGCGCGCGTGCAAGCGAGAGGCCCGATCGCGACTCTACCGTATTCTCCACCGTTTTTATAAATAAAGCGCTACATGTTGCTTATTTTTTAACAGTCGTGCGCTGATCGTCGCAGTCGTCGCTCGCTCGTACGTGCGTCCGCGTAAACAGTTGCTTGCTCCTCTCATTGTGTGAAAAGAGTGTGTGTGTGTGTGTGTGTTTGTAAAATGGCACGTACCAAGCAGACCGCTCGTAAATCCACCGGCGGTAAGGCGCCGCGTAAACAGCTCGCCACCAAAGCTGCGCGCAAGAGCGCCCCCGCAACGGGCGGCGTGAAGAAGCCCCATCGCTACAGGCCCGGCACCGTAGCCCTCCGTGAGATCCGTCGCTACCAGAAGAGTACCGAGCTGCTGATCCGCAAGCTGCCGTTCCAGCGTCTCGTGCGCGAAATCGCACAGGACTTCAAGACCGATCTCCGTTTCCAGAGCTCTGCCGTTATGGCGCTTCAGGAGGCCAGCGAAGCGTACCTGGTCGGTCTCTTTGAAGACACCAACCTGTGCGCGATCCACGCCAAGCGCGTGACCATCATGCCCAAGGATATACAGTTGGCGCGAAGAATCCGCGGCGAGCGCGCCTAAGAAGGTTGCGTCCGTCGGCTCTCCTCCGATTCAAATGCAAAAAGGCCCTTTTCAGGGCCACATAAGTTTCGTTATTTAAAAATAAATATAATGTTTCATGACGACGATACCTACACGCATGCACGCACGATAGATTATCCTACTATATAATATTATAAACGCGAACGCGTTTGTATGTATGGATGGACGTATGTTTGTTACTCTTTCACGCCAGAACGGCTGAACAGATCTGGATGAAATTTGGCACAGAGATAGATTATAGTCTAGAATAGCACATAGGATACTTTTTAACCGCGGGTGAGACCGCAGGGCGCAGCTAGTTTATTAATAATTGGTACTTAAGCACCTACCTACCTACCTACCTACCTATCTATCTATCTATCTGTCTGTCTACTTTACTTACTTAGACTGAGACTTAATTAACGCACGCATCTAAAAGTAGTAGAACCGTTCTAAGCAGCATGACCATCCAATATAATATAACGTTATGTGACAACTCTGTCAACGTTATACGTGATTGATTGCATAATTTTTTTTTTTTTTTTTTTTTTTTTTTATACACACACACACACACGGAGTGTAATACAACACCCACACTTCGCCGGACGATATTCAGTCGAACAGAACGGGGAGATGGGGGGGGGGGGGGACAGCCCCCCCGCCCTTCACGTCTCGCGCGCGCGCGCGCGACTCTATCGCTAGAGTGTTCGAGAGCATAAATAAAGAGCAATGCTCAAAAAGCTTCCAGTCGTTCGCTCGCCGTCAACACTCGCGGCCGCTACGGTGTTCAGTTTTGTTATTATCCACTCTTACTAACTAGTTTTTGCTCAAGATGACCGGTCGCGGCAAGGGAGGAAAAGGTCTGGGGAAAGGTGGAGCCAAGCGTCACAGGAAAGTGCTTCGTGATAACATCCAGGGAATCACGAAGCCCGCCATCCGTCGTCTGGCGCGCAGGGGCGGCGTGAAGCGTATCTCCGGTCTGATCTACGAGGAGACCAGAGGCGTGCTGAAGGTGTTCCTCGAGAACGTGATCCGCGACGCCGTCACCTACACTGAGCACGCGAAGAGGAAGACCGTCACCGCCATGGATGTGGTCTACGCTCTCAAACGCCAGGGCCGCACTCTCTACGGTTTCGGAGGTTAAGCCGACGGACGGACGGACGAACGAACAGGGTCGCTTGCGACCTCCTTCGTGTATCATGAAAAAAGGCCCTTTTCAGGGCCGCATAAGTTTCTATGTATAATTTTTAAAGAGAAAAAGAATACGATTATGTTTCGCAAAACGAACGCTTGACACAACACTTGGTTGCTTTCCTGCCTACCTACCCTACCCTACCCTACCCTACCTACCTACCTACCTACCTACCTACCTACCTACTTACTTACTTACTTCGACAAACAATATATAAATAAAAATACTACGTTGCATACGTGTACCTACCTACTTATATATGGTACTTATTACTTTATTATTTAAAAAAAAAAAAAAAAAACAGCAATAGGTAAATAGCACTTTTAATGTACCCCAAAACTTATTACGAGTTACTAAACAATAAAATATTTAAATAGTTAACATACTTAATATAGTACAATCGGAACCGTAGAGCAGCGTTCGGTTATAATATTTGCACGGGTGAGCTTTGTGCTGTCTGTCACTTGTAGTTAGTTAGGTTAGGTTAGGTCAGGCTAGGTTAGGTTAGGTTATGAAATTTTTTCGATCACTATATTCTAGAGGTGTGTTCCTGAGATGGGTTCGATTGAACGACGTCCAGCTCGAAGGCAAGGCTTCGCGCGGTTCAGTCAGTCGGTTTGGAAGGAAACTGGTGTAGAGCTGTTTTACGAGCACCAAAATATCGGTCGTTTTATACGATTAAAACATTGAAAATTGCCAAATTTTTCTCTTATATAATGAAAACGATATCTTTGTCGTTTGTTTATCGAATAAAACTAGTCGGAACAGTTGGTTTTATAGAGAAAATTGAATTTTAAACATGACCCATCACTCTCGGTGTCGAGAGTGGCGCGATTAAAACGATTCAGCACTCCAGGCGACCACCTGAGCCGCCGGAGAGTCGGATAGGCGCCTGGCCACGTTCAAAAAGTATCACGGAAAACGCTCCGTTGGCGTGGTATAGTATTAAAATACAGAAAAAAGGTTATTTAATGAGAGCGATGTTAGTGAAAACTCACGAACGTTGTTGCGAGAAATCGTCTCTAGACAGTGGTGCCCTCTTTCCGGTAAAGCGGTCAATCTATACACCCGCCAACGTAGAGCCGCGCAGTTATCGGCGCTGGCGTCCCTCAGGGGTCAGCGCTGGCCCCCGTTCTGTTCTCCCTCTACACGCATGACATTCCACGTCATCCGAAGGTAGAGCTTGCGCTTTTCGCGGACGATACTGCCCTCTTTATAAGAGGGTGGAATCAGTCCATCTCCTTCCGCACGCTTCAACAAGCCCTGCGCCGCTTAGGCGACTGGTTTGAGAAGTGGGCAATCTCGGTCAATCCGGACAAAAGCGCAGCTGTGTGCTTTCACCCCAACAAATGGCCTATCCGGCAGCAGCTCATGCTGCACGATAGGCCCATCCCCTGGGTGAACTCGACCAAGTACCTTGGCGTGACCCTCGATCGTCGACTCACCTTCTCGAGGCACATCCGGACAGTTAGGAATCGAGCGGTCTTCTTTTTAAGCCGACTCGCCCCCCTCCTCAACGATCGTAGTAAGCTATCCCTTAGAAATAAGGTGATATTGTACAAAATTTGCATCCGCCCCGTTATGACCTACGCCTCCGTAGTGTTTGCCCACGCGTCTGGCTTCGACCTGGACAAGCTCCAGGCCGTCCAGAATAGATTTATTCGCAGAGCGGTCGGAGCCAGCTGGTTCCAGCGAAACTCCGACTTGCACTGCGATGTAGAGCTCCCCTCCATTCGGCAGTACTTTAAATTCACTTCGCGCAGATACTTTGATAGGGCCTCCCACCATTCAAATCCTCTAGTCGTTCGCACGGCGGACTACTCAGCAGTAGACGCCGCTGCCCCCCGCCCTCTCCGTAGACGCCCTAGAGACATCTTCGGCGACCCGGACGACCCCATCGCAGTCGCCACGGCGGCTGCGCTGGGGTCGGCCGACCCGACAGCTCCCCGCAACAGGAAGTTTGCAGTTTTTGGTATAGGCGCCGGTTACCAAAGGAACACGATAACAAAACACCGACCTCGCCGGCGAGGTCGAAGACTCCCAGGATCTGTTAGAAGATCGGTTAGATTCTCTCCAAATAGTCAAACAGATAAACCTAATAGTGCTCAAGCGCAAACCCCCTCTGGGTTGCCTGGGCAAATCGACTCCCCCCCCCCGGCGACGGTCCAAGCCGAGGTCCGTACCTTAGTGGTGCCCTTGTGCCAGTCGCCCTTAGCTTTAAATAACTAAAGTCCATTAAGGTCCTGCGCCCTCCGCGCTTGCCTTACGTCCGGTACGCTGTAGAGGCCTCAGTGGCCAACAGCATTAGTCATTCATAAAAAAAAAAAAAAAAAAAAAAAAAAAAAAAAGCCGCGCAGTTTTTGAAAAGTATTTTACTCAAGTACATAAACGCGCGAGCGCTTCGCAGTGAGTGTGCTGTGTGTGTAAAAAATTTATTAAATAAAAAATTATATATATTATTATATAATGGCCGACACCGCCGTAGCAGCAGAGGCTCCCGCGCCAGCGACTCCCGCGAAGAAGCCGAAGGCGTCCGCAGCAGCCGCAGGCGGCGCCAAGAAACCCAAGGCGAAGCCGACCCACCCGAAGACCTCCGAAATGGTGAACAACGCGATCAAGGAGCTGAAGGAGCGCAGCGGTTCGTCGCTGAAGGCGATCAAGAAATACATCGCGGCCCAGTACAAGGTGGACGCCGAGAAGCTGGCCCCGTTCATCAGGAAGTATCTGAAGAGCGCCGTCGAGTCCGGCGCCCTGATCCAGACGAAGGGAAAGGGAGCTTCGGGCAGTTTCAAGCTCGAATCGAAGTCTTCCTCGGCGAAGAAGCCCGCCGGCGCCGGCGGCAAGGCGTCCGGCAAGTCGTCCGCGAAGGAGAGCGCCTCCACCGCCGCCGCCAAGGCGAAGAAGTCCGCCGCCGCGGCGCCCGCCTCCGGCAGGGGCAGGAAGGCGGCCGCCGCGGCCGCCTCGCCGGCCAAATCGAAGCCCTCCGCCGCCGCCTCGGCGAAGGACAAGAAGGCCGCCGCCGCAGCGAAGAAGAAGCCCGCCGCCGCGAAGAAGGCCGCCGCGCCCGCCAGGGGCAAGAGCGCCGCCGCCCCGAAGGCGAAAAAGACCGCGAAGCCGCCCACCAAGAAGCCGAAGGCGCCCAAGCCGAAGAGGGCCGCCGCCACTCCCAAGTCGAAGGCCGCCGCCGCCACGAAGAAGGCGTCCGCCTCGAAGAAGTGAGCCGCCGTGCAGCAGTGAGTTTTCCGCGTGTGTGCCGTGCTGTGCTTGCTCGCTCGCTCCGTGTGCGTGAACGACGACGACGACGGTGCACGCGAGCTGCGCGCACGCCACGCGCGCGCATCCTCTCCTGCCTGTGTGGGGGCGCGCGGGACGCGCGACACCTCACCTCGCAGCAAAAAGCCCTTTTCAGGGCTAACATATCGTTCGAGAGCGCGTTCATCGCGCTCTGTGTTTCTCTTGAGACGGACCGCAGACAGACAGAAAGACTGGACGGACGACGACGACGCACGCACGCGAACAAAAAAAAAAACGCGCACGGCGTCGTCGTCCTCCTCCTCCTCCTCCTCCTTCCTCCTGCTGAGCGAGCGCAGCGGGGCCCGCCCGACTGCCCGACTCAACTCGACTCAACTCGACTAGCTAAAACTAACCGAACTAATAAAGAAAATGTAGTTACCCTTACACAATTAATTACAAACACACACACACAACATACAAACGAATCTCGGATGTCTCTCTCAATGGCTGAACGGAAATTGATGAAATCGACACGCACAGACAGACAGATGTTATTGAATCTGCTCATATTAGCCATACCAAGAGGAATCTATGGATTTACGGACTGTTGTTTGTTTCCATGGGAAATTTAGCCACTGCTTGCTTGCTTCAAAGATTTCTTAAGTGACTCTATGTCTGTCGATACTACGATAATTATACTTATACGAACATACGGCTGATACCGAGATGTTTTGTGCAACGCAATCACTGCAATCCTGTTTTCTTCAACACCCCATGTTCCATTCCATGTTGTAAATTTAATAATAATCACGAAAAATATATTATGTAAAATGGCGGGAAATTGATTGTAGTTTTCGACATGATAAACGCATTCCAAATTTTAATGCAGAAAAAAAAAAAAAAACAAAAAAAAAAAAAGAAAAATAGTTTAGGTATATTGTTCGATGTTATTGTTACCTACACTCTTCTATCGCGGTATCAGGGTAGGCGCGGAGGCGCGCGCAACCCAACCCAACGAGACTGATCATCGCGTTAGCGTCTCGACGGAGTGGGGCAAGGGTATATCAATAAATCCGAGCACCCGGTTCGAACAAACACAGTTCGCTCGGTACGTTCACGCACGCCGCGCGGCCGCCGTCGTCTCTCTATCTCGTGTTTTCTGAATTATTCTTAAAGCCTTAACCTAACCATGTCGGGACGCGGTAAAGGTGGCAAAGTGAAGGGAAAGGCAAAGTCCCGTTCTAACCGCGCCGGACTACAGTTCCCGGTGGGTCGTATTCATCGCCTCCTGCGCAACGGCAACTATGCCGAGCGCGTGGGTGCCGGAGCGCCGGTCTACCTCGCAGCCGTGATGGAATATCTCGCCGCTGAGGTGCTCGAGTTGGCCGGCAACGCGGCCAGGGACAACAAGAAGACCAGAATCATCCCGCGTCATCTTCAGCTGGCCATAAGGAACGACGAGGAGCTGAACAAGCTGCTCTCCGGTGTGACCATCGCGCAGGGCGGTGTGCTCCCCAACATTCAGGCCGTTCTCCTGCCCAAGAAGACCGAGAAGAAAGCTTAAGGCGTGGACGAGCACTCGCCTTTCGTGTGTGTTTGTTGTTCGCTTTCGCTGCTCTTCTACGCGAGATCGCAAAAAGGCCCTTTTCAGGGCCACAATATCACTCTTGCCATTCACAAACGAATGAATGTTTCATTGATTGAACGGACACACAACGGCATTTTTTATTTATTTATTTTCTCTATCTTCTCATCATAATTTATGTAGGTACATTATACCCTACGACAATTCAATACAATACAAAATACTCTGTACAAGTATGCAAAAACTCTTTATTGACACCAAATACAAATAAATCTAAACTGAACATTCAAAAATAAAGGCGCAATTAGCGGTCTTATCTCGCTGAAGAGCGATCACTTCCATATATAAAACCTTTGGATTTGATTGAATGAAAACATTATGATTTAGTGCTAATAATAATCATTAAGGTTGAATAAACTTACTAATTTGAGAATTTTAATAAACTACATACTAATACCAACGCATAAATAATTACTCTATGTACAATAGAAAAACAAATAAATTACCCAGTCATAAACGAAGTACGGCTTCAGTAGTGAAGGACGATGCATAAAAGCCAGAACTATGCACCGGATTCATAAGCTGTCTGTTTTCTGAATTTAGTAGTTTGAGAATCGAATCTATAAATACAATATATTATTATTATACGTACATATTTTTTTTTTTTTTTTAAATTGTAATTTTTTTTTTTTTTTTTTTTTTTTTTTATGAATGACTAATGCTGTTGGCCACTGAGGCCTCTACAGCGTACCGGACGTAAGGCAAGCGCGGAGGGCGCAGGACCTTAATGGACTTTAGTTATTTAAAGCTAAGGGCGACTGGCACAAGGGCACCACTAAGGTACGGACCTCGGCTTGGACCGTCGCCGGGGGGGGGGAGTCGATTTGCCCAGGCAACCCAGAGGGGGTTTGCGCTTGAGCCCTATTAGGTTTATCTGTTTGACTATTTGGAGAGAATCTAACCGATCTTCTAACAGATCCTGGGAGTCTTCGACCTCGCCGGCGAGGTCGGTGTTTTGTTATCGTGTTCCTTTGGTAACCGGCGCCTATACCAAAAACTGCAAACTTCCTGTTGCGGGGAGCTGTCGGGTCGGCCGACCCCAGCGCAGCCGCCGTGGCGACTGCGATGGGGTCGTCCGGGTCGCCGAAGATGTCTCTAGGGCGTCTACGGAGAGGGCGGGGGGCAGCGGCGTCTACTGCTGAGTAGTCCGCCGTGCG
The DNA here is from genome assembly GCA_911728515.1 of Peribatodes rhomboidaria. Classification (NCBI taxonomy): domain Eukaryota; kingdom Metazoa; phylum Arthropoda; class Insecta; order Lepidoptera; family Geometridae; genus Peribatodes; species Peribatodes rhomboidaria. The sequence continues at coordinate 6,934,780 of OU452192.1, forward strand.
AACGACTAGAGGATTTGAATGGTGGGAGGCCCTATCAAAGTATCTGCGCGAAGTGAATTTAAAGTACTGCCGAATGGAGGGGAGCTCTACATCGCAGTGCAAGTCGGAGTTTCGCTGGAACCAGCTGGCTCCGACCGCTCTGCGAATAAATCTATTCTGGACGGCCTGGAGCTTGTCCAGGTCGAAGCCAGACGCGTGGGCAAACACTACGGAGGCGTAGGTCATAACGGGGCGGATGCAAATTTTGTACAATATCACCTTATTTCTAAGGGATAGCTTACTACGATCGTTGAGGAGGGGGGCGAGTCGGCTTAAAAAGAAAACCGCTCGATTCCTAACTGTCCGGATGTGCCTCGAGAAGGTGAGTCGACGATCGAGGGTCACGCCAAGATACTTGGTCGAGTTCACCCAGGGGATGGGCCTATCGTGCAGCATGAGCTGCTGCCGGATAGGCCATTTGTTGGGGTGAAAGCACACAGCTGCGCTTTTGTCCGGATTGACCGAGATTGCCCACTTCTCAAACCAGTCGCCTAAGCGGCGCAGGGCTTGTTGAAGCGTGCGGAAAGAGATGGACTGATTCCACCCTCTTATAAAGAGGGCAGTATCGTCCGCGAAAAGCGCAAGCTCTACCTTCGGATGACGTGGAATGTCATGCGTGTAGAGGGAGAACAGAACGGGGGCCAGCGCTGACCCCTGAGGGACGCCAGCGCCGATGGGGTGGGGAGCCGAGCGGGTGCCGTCGACGCGATAGCGAAAGTTTCGATCAGTCAGATAGTCATGTATTATGAGTACAAGACCATCCGGGAACCCGAGCTGGTATAACTTGTATACCAGCCCGCTGTGCCAGACTTTATCGAACGCTTTCGCCACGTCGAGGAACACCGCAAGGGTGGACTGACATTTGGGCGTGACCTGGGTGAAGCCGTGGTAGGGTTTCCGATTGAAACCCTCTAGGATGTGCTCCGTGATGCGGTGCACCTGCTGGACGCACGAGTGTCTGGCTCGAAAGCCGAACTGCTCGTCGGGGAGGAGATTGTTATCTCGGATGTGGGACCAAATACGCTTCAGAAGGATGCGCTCGTAAATCTTACCTAAGGTACTGAGGAGACTGATGGGGCGGTAGCTAGAGGGCTCTGACGCCTTCTTGCCGGGCTTGTGAATGCCGATGACGTCGGCAGACTTCCAAGCGTCGGGGAAGGTGCAGTTGGCCAAGGCGGCATTGAAGATGCTGACGAGGAGGTTGATCAGAAAGACGGGGAAGTGCTTAATCACTCTATTGCTGACGCCGTCTGCACCTGGGGCCTTCTTGGTTTGGAGACCCTTGATGATCGACTCTACCTCCGACACAGAGACCGGCTCTGTGGGTTCGAGGGCGGGACGGGCTGTGAACTCGGCGACTTCCTCTTCCACCATATCTAGGTGGTCGGGGTCGACGCGCTCGAGACTGGGGCTGCATTGCCTTTCGAGGCTTTCGGCAAGGCACTCGGCCTTTTCGTCGTCCTCGAAGGCAAGCGTGTCGTTCGGACGAGACAGGGGGGGAATATTGGATGACTTGCTGCCCTTCAGCGATCTTACCATCTTCCAGTATGCCTGGTGAGATGGTCTGATCTCCGAGAGCAGGGTGTCCCACCTCTGATTGCGGAGTTCACTCATGCGGTTCTTTACGGCACGCTCGTAATACCGCAGAGTGGCTCTGTTCTCTTCGGTGCGACACCAGTCGTATGCCCTAGTGGCCGCGTGTTTCGCTCTCAACAGCTCCCTCGCATCCTCGGGCAGGGCCCAGCGTTGGTCGCCCTCGGCTGGGACCTGCTTCGAGGCTTCGCCAACGGCTTTACGAAGGTGACTGTTGAGAGCGTCTATGGAAAGAGCGATATCGTCGGGGGTCGCGATATCGTCTGGTATTCTATCTAAATCGGGTGAACTGGTAGCTTTTAGGCTTTCGCCCAAGAGCTCCCAGTTCACCACGGTCTTTGTCGGCGGAGTTCTGTTGCTCGGGTCGGGACCCAGCAGCATCAGAACTGGCCTATGGTCCGAGTCAAGCTCGTGTAGCACCTCCAAAGAACGCAACTGGAGTGTTACGCCCTTTAGGAGTGCTAGGTCGAGAATGTCCGGCCTGTAGTTGAGATTACTGCTGAAGTAAGTCGGGGAGCTGGGGGGGATGATATCAAAATTTAGCGTATCCGAGAATGAGTACAGAAGGTGCCCATTCCGGTTATTCGCGTTGCAGCCCCACATCACGTGCTTGCCGTTAAAGTCGCCGGCCAGAATGACCGAGCTACCGAGAGCGAGAAGCGCTTCGAGGTCCTCTTTGAGGAGAGTCTTGCTACCCGAGTGGTAACAAGACGCTATTATGATGGACTGATGACCGGTCATCGCAAGACGGCAACAGGAAGCTTCCAGATTGACTAACGGGGGAGTGGGTATGGGTGTGCAGTGCAGAGACCTTTTGTAATAGATCAGAGTACCGCCCAGGGGGGCGGCGAGTCTGTCATTACGAACCATCAAGTAGTTTGCAACCCTGGGGTTCCTCTTGCTTGGTTTCAGAAAGGTCTCGTTGATCAACATGATGTCGACCTGATGGGTCGTTAGAAAGTGGTGGATGAGATCCCGCTGATCTCTGGCATCGGTGTGGATGCCGTTGGCATTAAACCACGCCAACGCCAATGAATGGGGCTTAACCTTAGTGGGTGTGCAATCCATTAAGGTTATTGGGAGAGGACGCGGGGGGCGAAGCGCTTCATAGCGCTGAAGAGGTTGCCGTGAGTCATCATGATGTCCAATAGGGCATCAGGATGCTCGCGGACCTCCTGGGCTACGGCACGGACCTCGTCGAGGTCGAATGCCGAGGCTATCTCTGCCAGCAAGAGCAGATCCGCCTTCAGGCCATAGGGGCCCTGGGCGGGTTTGAAGGGTGAGGGCGGGGGGGTTGGACGGCTCTGGGCAGGCGCGCGGGCGCTGCTGGCCGGAGCTGGGGCCACCTTCGGTTGGACCAGGGACGAGGGCCTGGTCCAAGCATTGGTGGCGGGTAGGGGAGCGTCGACGAACTTCGGCGCAGGGATCTTGGCGCTGATGCCATGGGGACGGGTTGGGCGACGGGGCGCAGGGGTCCTCTTCGCCCCGGCCGCAGCCTTCGGGGCTTTGGGGCAACCGCGATAGTTCGCGGTGTGCCCCTGAGTCCCGCAGAGCACGCAGCTGGGAGGATTAGGATCCCCCTTGACCCGCTTGCACAGCGCGGTGCTGTGCTCGCCCGCGCACTTGACGCAACGGTACGCCGCTTCGCAGAAGCGGGCGGCGTGCCCGTAGAGTTGGCAGCGGTGGCACTGCCCGGGTATGCCTCTCCGCCTGGGAGCCTCGACTTTCAGGCCGGAGAGGTTGAGGACTCTTTCGATGCGAAAGATCCCCTTCCCCTCCTCCGTGCGGTCGAGGATGACCAGCACAAGGTCGATCGGGGCCTTCGTCCGTCCATTGGTCATCCGATGGACCTGCTGGACCGGGAGGCCTTGGGCTAGGAGATCGTCACGGACGAGCTCCGTGTCGATCTCCTTAGGGATGCCGCGAAGTACAACGCGGAGTACCTTCTCCTCTTCCAGCGGATACGCGTGGAATTGGATCTGGTGTTCCCTAAGGGAGCGGGTGGCCTGACGATAGTCGTCAGACGTGGGGACTGTGACGGAGATGCCGTCAGCATGACTCTTGCCGGAGAACGTCACGCTACTGGCCGTGAGGATTGCGACCACCTCCTGCCAGCGGTGGCGGTCCCGAACCACGAAGGGGCGGGGGGGCTTGCCCACCCTGGGCGCGGCAGGCGCGTCCATGGCGGTGGGCGGGAGAGAGGGGCATGCAGTCGGGCATGCGGCCTTTAACGGGGGCGGAGGGGAGCCGGCGGCGGAAGCGGGCCGCTTCGTCCCCTTGTTGGCGACGACGGTGAAGCCGTCGTCGCCTCCGCTGACGGTTTCCATCTCCTCCGTGGAGGTGTGATTGGAACCGACCGTCAGGGTCAGTCGCGGCGAGCGAGAACGAGAACGCGAGCGCGGCGCCACCGTACGCGATCGCACGCGGCTGGAGCGTGCCACGCCTGGGGAACGCTTTGCCGCGGGCGACCGGCTCTTAGCGGCGGCGGCGGCGGGAGTCGGGGCGGCCGGCAGCCCTCTGAGGGAGGGCGCCAACTTGATGGTGGCCTTAGGGGCCGGGGCAGGGGCAGCGGATTTCTTCCCGGCGGCCTGAGGGGCGCGGGCGGGGGGGGACTTTGCCTTAGGGGCGCGGGCGGGGGAAGGCTTGGCCTTAGGGGCGCGGGCGGGGGAAGGCTTGGCCTTAGGGGCCTTGGCTTGCAGAGAGGCTGCAAACCTTATAGGATCCGTTACGAACTCCTGAAGGGAGCTCGGGTTGGCGCGCAGATGGGCCCGGATGGAGGTACCTAGGGCGGCAAGTGCCGCCCCGAAGTCCACTTCCGGCCCCATCGTCGCGAATAAATCGCGATCGCCGGGGGAGGAGGTCCCCGGCTGGGTGCGGGCCGCGGGCATCACCCTGCCGGGTTTAGGCAGGGTGGTGTGTGCCTAATTCGTTCCCTAATGTGTGCCAACTGCCAGTCTTATTGTGCAGTTGGTGAGTACCTAACACAGGGCCCTAGCTGCCCCGGGGGAGAGACAGGGACTCCGGCGAACCGGCCGTCCGAGCCAAACACGCACCCGAGGAATCGGAGGGGAGGCGGAAGGGTGGGAGGGAGATACTTGGCGTCGGCGAGGGGCGACCCCAAGGCCGGTGGTGCCAAGCCCAACCGGATTCCGTTTTTCCCTGAGCAGGGAAAAACGAGCGCTCCGGGTCCACGCTCCTAACAGCGATCGGCTTCGTTGGCACCGTTATGCGTGTCCACCTTCGACCACAATTGTGGATTTGATAGACGTGAGGAGAGGTGAGCGGGCGGCGGTCGGGCCCGCCGGCCCAGCTTTGGCGCGAGTCCCGCACTTAGGTCACTCGAATCGCGTGTAGTATGCGAAACTAAACACACTACACGGATAAGGCGCCCCGGTGCCGGACTCGAGAACACACTCGACGCACGGTGACGTCACTACGCGACTCGTAAGTGTTTCACCGAGCGGCTCTGTGAACAGAATCGGACGGGGCGGTAAGCACTTAGTCACTTTAATGCACACTAACTGACCTGCAGTCCGCTACGCTGAAGCGTGGGACTCCTATCTGAAGGATCCTGAGCGGGCACTGAATTTAAACTATAACGGAAATTTCCGTGAAGCGGAAAAACGACGGAAAGAGACGACTGCGCGGCACGACGGTCAGGAGCACTATGACTGGAAGCTTTTTGAGCATTGCTCTTTATTTATGCTCTCGAACACTCTAGCGATAGAGTCGCGCGCGCGCGCGCGAGACGTGAAGGGCGGGGGGGCTGTCCCCCCCCCCCCCCCATCTCCCCGTTCTGTTCGACTGAATATCGTCCGGCGAAGTGTGGGTGTTGTATTACACTCCGTGTGTGTGTGTGTGTATAAAAAAAAAAAAAAAAAAAAAAAAAAATTATGCAATCAATCACGTATAACGTTGACAGAGTTGTCACATAACGTTATATTATATTGGATGGTCATGCTGCTTAGAACGGTTCTACTACTTTTAGATGCGTGCGTTAATTAAGTCTCAGTCTAAGTAAGTAAAGTAGACAGACAGATAGATAGATAGATAGGTAGGTAGGTAGGTAGGTAGGTGCTTAAGTACCAATTATTAATAAACTAGCTGCGCCCTGCGGTCTCACCCGCGGTTAAAAAGTATCCTATGTGCTATTCTAGACTATAATCTATCTCTGTGCCAAATTTCATCCAGATCTGTTCAGCCGTTCTGGCGTGAAAGAGTAACAAACATACGTCCATCCATACATACAAACGCGTTCGCGTTTATAATATTATATAGTAGGATAATCTATCGTGCGTGCATGCGTGTAGGTATCGTCGTCATGAAACATTATATTTATTTTTAAATAACGAAACTTATGTGGCCCTGAAAAGGGCCTTTTTGCATTTGAATCGGAGGAGAGCCGACGGACGCAACCTTCTTAGGCGCGCTCGCCGCGGATTCTTCGCGCCAACTGTATATCCTTGGGCATGATGGTCACGCGCTTGGCGTGGATCGCGCACAGGTTGGTGTCTTCAAAGAGACCGACCAGGTACGCTTCGCTGGCCTCCTGAAGCGCCATAACGGCAGAGCTCTGGAAACGGAGATCGGTCTTGAAGTCCTGTGCGATTTCGCGCACGAGACGCTGGAACGGCAGCTTGCGGATCAGCAGCTCGGTACTCTTCTGGTAGCGACGGATCTCACGGAGGGCTACGGTGCCGGGCCTGTAGCGATGGGGCTTCTTCACGCCGCCCGTTGCGGGGGCGCTCTTGCGCGCAGCTTTGGTGGCGAGCTGTTTACGCGGCGCCTTACCGCCGGTGGATTTACGAGCGGTCTGCTTGGTACGTGCCATTTTACAAACACACACACACACACACACTCTTTTCACACAATGAGAGGAGCAAGCAACTGTTTACGCGGACGCACGTACGAGCGAGCGACGACTGCGACGATCAGCGCACGACTGTTAAAAAATAAGCAACATGTAGCGCTTTATTTATAAAAACGGTGGAGAATACGGTAGAGTCGCGATCGGGCCTCTCGCTTGCACGCGCGCACAGCTCCGCACACGAGGTCGGATAGATCTGTCTGTCTGTCTGTCTGTGTGGACAAAATTAAAATGTAACTGGCTTGCAAACTGAGCGAAAAAAAAAAAAAAAAAAAAAAAAAAAATGCAACAAATCGTGTCTTCATGAGACGGGCGATTATTTATACTAGCCTTTTTCATTAGGTATTATTATTATTATTATTATACTAGACGATCGCGGCAGAGCTGCTGCGCGCCCGCGAGCGACGCCGATCTAGCTTGGAGCTGGTTGTATACTTGGTAAATCGTGTAAAGTTTTATTGTATTATAGGTACTCATAATTATTACTAACAGCTTAAGACTTAGGTTTCGTAATGTAATTAATGCATTTTCGAAATTACAGGCAGGCGGCAGGTAGGTACATAAAAATGTGAGTGTGTGTGTGTCTGTCGTGTCAATGTTCATTCAGGTGAAACATTATAATATGATCGCATTGCGAAACATAGTATTTATGAATCATTTTGTGGCCCTGAAAAGGGCCTTTTTGTCTTTGTGCGACATCGATCGATCGATCTCATCACTTGGAGCTGGTGTACTTGGTGACGGCCTTGGTGCCCTCGCTGACGGCGTGCTTGGCCAGCTCGCCGGGCAGCAGGAGCCTCACGGAAGTCTGCACCTCCCTCGATGTGATCGTGCTGCGCTTGTTGTAGTGAGCGAGACGGGACGCCTCGGCGGCGATGCGCTCGAAGATGTCGTTCACGAACGAGTTCATGATGGACATGGCCTTGCTGGAGATGCCGGTGTCCGGGTGGACCTGCTTGAGCACCTTGTAGATGTAAATGGCGTAGCTCTCCTTCCTCTTGTGCTTCTTCTTTTTCTTATCTGTCTTGGAGATGTTCTTCTGCGCCTTGCCGGACTTCTTGGCGGCCTTTCCGCTTGTCTTGGGCGGCATTGTTGGATGCTTGCTTGCTTGCTTGCTTTGCTGAAACGGTATTGCTCTAGTGCACTGAACTCGTCGGCTGACAGCGAGCGATTAAAAACTGCGGCGGGATGGAATCCGCTTTTGAGAGAAACCGGACCGTGCTCTCGCCCGAGCCACCGCGAGCTGTCTGTCTGTCGCGCATTAGACAGGGACGGAAAACATTCTCTCACTCTCACTCGCGCGTATGACTACCTCTACCTAGAGTTACAATTTAAAAAAAAAAAAAAAATATGTACGTATAATAATAATATATTGTATTTATAGATTCGATTCTCAAACTACTAAATTCAGAAAACAGACAGCTTATGAATCCGGTGCATAGTTCTGGCTTTTATGCATCGTCCTTCACTACTGAAGCCGTACTTCGTTTATGACTGGGTAATTTATTTGTTTTTCTATTGTACATAGAGTAATTATTTATGCGTTGGTATTAGTATGTAGTTTATTAAAATTCTCAAATTAGTAAGTTTATTCAACCTTAATGATTATTATTAGCACTAAATCATAATGTTTTCATTCAATCAAATCCAAAGGTTTTATATATGGAAGTGATCGCTCTTCAGCGAGATAAGACCGCTAATTGCGCCTTTATTTTTGAATGTTCAGTTTAGATTTATTTGTATTTGGTGTCAATAAAGAGTTTTTGCATACTTGTACAGAGTATTTTGTATTGTATTGAATTGTCGTAGGGTATAATGTACCTACATAAATTATGATGAGAAGATAGAGAAAATAAATAAATAAAAAATGCCGTTGTGTGTCCGTTCAATCAATGAAACATTCATTCGTTTGTGAATGGCAAGAGTGATATTGTGGCCCTGAAAAGGGCCTTTTTGCGATCTCGCGTAGAAGAGCAGCGAAAGCGAACAACAAACACACACGAAAGGCGAGTGCTCGTCCACGCCTTAAGCTTTCTTCTCGGTCTTCTTGGGCAGGAGAACGGCCTGAATGTTGGGGAGCACACCGCCCTGCGCGATGGTCACACCGGAGAGCAGCTTGTTCAGCTCCTCGTCGTTCCTTATGGCCAGCTGAAGATGACGCGGGATGATTCTGGTCTTCTTGTTGTCCCTGGCCGCGTTGCCGGCCAACTCGAGCACCTCAGCGGCGAGATATTCCATCACGGCTGCGAGGTAGACCGGCGCTCCGGCACCCACGCGCTCGGCATAGTTGCCGTTGCGCAGGAGGCGATGAATACGACCCACCGGGAACTGTAGTCCGGCGCGGTTAGAACGGGACTTTGCCTTTCCCTTCACTTTGCCACCTTTACCGCGTCCCGACATGGTTAGGTTAAGGCTTTAAGAATAATTCAGAAAACACGAGATAGAGAGACGACGGCGGCCGCGCGGCGTGCGTGAACGTACCGAGCGAACTGTGTTTGTTCGAACCGGGTGCTCGGATTTATTGATATACCCTTGCCCCACTCCGTCGAGACGCTAACGCGATGATCAGTCTCGTTGGGTTGGGTTGCGCGCGCCTCCGCGCCTACCCTGATACCGCGATAGAAGAGTGTAGGTAACAATAACATCGAACAATATACCTAAACTATTTTTCTTTTTTTTTTTTTGTTTTTTTTTTTTTTTCTGCATTAAAATTTGGAATGCGTTTATCATGTCGAAAACTACAATCAATTTCCCGCCATTTTACATAATATATTTTTCGTGATTATTATTAAATTTACAACATGGAATGGAACATGGGGTGTTGAAGAAAACAGGATTGCAGTGATTGCGTTGCACAAAACATCTCGGTATCAGCCGTATGTTCGTATAAGTATAATTATCGTAGTATCGACAGACATAGAGTCACTTAAGAAATCTTTGAAGCAAGCAAGCAGTGGCTAAATTTCCCATGGAAACAAACAACAGTCCGTAAATCCATAGATTCCTCTTGGTATGGCTAATATGAGCAGATTCAATAACATCTGTCTGTCTGTGCGTGTCGATTTCATCAATTTCCGTTCAGCCATTGAGAGAGACATCCGAGATTCGTTTGTATGTTGTGTGTGTGTGTTTGTAATTAATTGTGTAAGGGTAACTACATTTTCTTTATTAGTTCGGTTAGTTTTAGCTAGTCGAGTTGAGTCGAGTTGAGTCGGGCAGTCGGGCGGGCCCCGCTGCGCTCGCTCAGCAGGAGGAAGGAGGAGGAGGAGGAGGAGGACGACGACGCCGTGCGCGTTTTTTGTTTGTTCGCGTGCGTGCGTCGTCGTCGTCCGTCCAGTCTTTCTGTCTGTCTGCGGTCCGTCTCAAGAGAAACACAGAGCGCGATGAACGCGCTCTCGAACGATATGTTAGCCCTGAAAAGGGCTTTTTGCTGCGAGGTGAGGTGTCGCGCGTCCCGCGCGCCCCCACACAGGCAGGAGAGGATGCGCGCGCGTGGCGTGCGCGCAGCTCGCGTGCACCGTCGTCGTCGTCGTTCACGCACACGGAGCGAGCGAGCAAGCACAGCACGGCACACACGCGGAAAACTCACTGCTGCACGGCGGCTCACTTCTTCGAGGCGGACGCCTTCTTCGTGGCGGCGGCGGCCTTCGACTTGGGAGTGGCGGCGGCCCTCTTCGGCTTGGGCGCCTTCGGCTTCTTGGTGGGCGGCTTCGCGGTCTTTTTCGCCTTCGGGGCGGCGGCGCTCTTGCCCCTGGCGGGCGCGGCGGCCTTCTTCGCGGCGGCGGGCTTCTTCTTCGCTGCGGCGGCGGCCTTCTTGTCCTTCGCCGAGGCGGCGGCGGAGGGCTTCGATTTGGCCGGCGAGGCGGCCGCGGCGGCCGCCTTCCTGCCCCTGCCGGAGGCGGGCGCCGCGGCGGCGGACTTCTTCGCCTTGGCGGCGGCGGTGGAGGCGCTCTCCTTCGCGGACGACTTGCCGGACGCCTTGCCGCCGGCGCCGGCGGGCTTCTTCGCCGAGGAAGACTTCGATTCGAGCTTGAAACTGCCCGAAGCTCCCTTTCCCTTCGTCTGGATCAGGGCGCCGGACTCGACGGCGCTCTTCAGATACTTCCTGATGAACGGGGCCAGCTTCTCGGCGTCCACCTTGTACTGGGCCGCGATGTATTTCTTGATCGCCTTCAGCGACGAACCGCTGCGCTCCTTCAGCTCCTTGATCGCGTTGTTCACCATTTCGGAGGTCTTCGGGTGGGTCGGCTTCGCCTTGGGTTTCTTGGCGCCGCCTGCGGCTGCTGCGGACGCCTTCGGCTTCTTCGCGGGAGTCGCTGGCGCGGGAGCCTCTGCTGCTACGGCGGTGTCGGCCATTATATAATAATATATATAATTTTTTATTTAATAAATTTTTTACACACACAGCACACTCACTGCGAAGCGCTCGCGCGTTTATGTACTTGAGTAAAATACTTTTCAAAAACTGCGCGGACGACGACGCTGGATCTTCTCCCTCCCTTTGGGGGGAGTGAGGTTTCGGCTTCGAGGATACCCTCCTAGCCGAGGCTGGGCTCTGAGGGACACAGCCCTCAGGGGGTTTTTAGAGGACGCGAGTACCTTCCCAGCGCGAGCCGGGTGGCATCTCAAGCGCCCTCTTCCGATATGGTCGCGGTGGCCACATCTTGGCTTTGTGGAGCCTTCTTCGTCTCCTTCTTCTTTCTTCCTCCTTCTCCTCTTCGGGCCTCATCTTCATCTTTGCCGCTGGGTCCCTCTTCGTCCTCCTGACCAGTCAGTAGGAGGTCTCGAGGGAGGGCACGCCAGGTACGTACGTCAGGGGGGCGTGAGTGCAGCGGTGCAATGTTATGAAGGTGGGGGTGTGGTCCGTTGTCGGCTCCAGCAAACATATTGCGAGCCAAACGAACCACGAACTCCCCCACCGTTTCGATTTTCACGTCCCGGGCGATGACGTCATTGCGTACGTACCGGCCGGCTCCCGAGACCATCCTCAGTGAGACGTTTTGGACCACCTGGATCTTTTTCTTCTGACTGGCCGAGCATAGCGCATACCACGCCGGCGCAGCGTAGGTCAATCTAGTCCTGACATAAGACTTGTAAATCCCGACTTTGGTTCTTAATGGCAGCTTAGAGCGTAGGACCGGGGCGAGTAGCGCTCTAGCAGCCTTCGCCTGGTGGACGGCGTGCGTGGTCTGCGAGCGCATTCTCAAGTCCCGGTCGATGAGGACGCCCAGGTACTTCACTGTCCTTTCCCACGTGACGTCCTGTCCTCTAAGCTGCATTGGTGGAGGGTGTTTACTACGCTGCGGGCCGGTCAGCAGCGCGGCCGTCTTGCCCACGTTGACGGCCATCCGCCACTTGTCCAGCCAGTTCGGCAGGATGTCGAGGGCTCGTTGCACCCTGTTGACGGCGATGGCAGTGCTGCGTGATGAGGCGATGTATGCGCTATCGTCCGCGAAGAGGGACAGGACGACTCTCCTTTCGCCTGGTAGGATAGCCTCCGGGATTGGGATGTCGTCGGTGTAAGCGGCGTAGAGTGCTGGAGATGCGCAACTCCCCTGGGGGACACCCGCACCGATGGCTCTGTATCCGGAGCTGACGTTCTCAACGGATACGAAGAACTGCCTGTCGGTGAGGAACGATGCCACGATTCGTATTAACGCCGGCGGCAACGTTGTGCGCATCAACTTAAAGATGAGGCCTTCATGCCACACCCTGTCGAAGGCCTTCTCTATGTCTAAGAACACGGCAACGGATCTCCGCCCCATGTTCATCTCGTGGGTCATGTGGTGCAGCACGCGCGTCAGCTGGAGCGTGGTGGAGTGCTGTGTGCGGAACCCGAATTGTTCGTCCCGGGGTGTGAGGTGGGGACGCATTCTCCGCAACAGCAGTCGCTCAAACAGCTTCGCGCAGTGCGGCAGCAAGGTGATGGGGCGGTAGCTGGCAGGCTGTCTTCGGTCCTTCCCCGGCTTGTGGAGGACTATAACCTTGCCAGTCTTCCATGATGAAGGGTAGTGTCCTGTGCGGAGTATTCCGTTGAAGAGACGGGTTAGGCAGACGATTCCCTTCGCCGGCATCCACTTGAGGGCGGCGTTTGGTATACCGTCATGCCCGGGCGCCTTCTTCACCTTCAGCCAACGCACAGCTCGGACTACCTCCGTTGGGGCTATGAAGTCCTCGCCTCCCAACGGAGGAGCTGGGGACTGAAGGTATGTGGACACTTCCCTTACAACTTGCCTGTGGTGCTCTTCGACTTCGGTTGAGGCCTGTGGCGGGACAGGGTGTGGTTGGAACTGACCTTCCAAATGGTCAGCTAATAGCTCTGCCCTCTCTAAGGCTGAGTAACGCCGTTGCCCTGCACTATCTACCAGCGGGCAAACGGACGCTTTAGCCTGGGTCAGGTGGCGGTTGAGGCTGTACAGATTGGTCTTATTCTCTTCACACTGGGCCAAGTGCTCGTCCCAGGTGGTTCCTCTCCAGGTGCGGACCTCATCTGCAAACCTCTCTGATACTGCGTTCAGCTCCCTCTTGACTCTTGGACAGCGCGAGTGGGCCCACAGCTGTCTGAGCTTGCGCTTGCGAACACGCATGGCTCTTAGGGCCGGAGGAAGCTCTTCACGCTTTCTTGAAAATGGTACCTCTGTGGTAGCTGCTTCGTAAGCGGCTACGATGGAGTTGGTCAGCTCAGTCGCGCAGTTTTCCACCTCCTCTGCTGACGACATCTTGCCGACCGTGATCCTTTGAATCTCACTGCGGTACTTCTCCCAGTTGGTTGATTTTCGGGCCTTCTTGGCAGTCGTAAGGGCTGCATCACCTCCCACGGTTATGAGAAGGGGGAGGTGCTGCTCATCCAGATCGTAAATAACTTCCATGGCGATGGCGGCCTCTATCTCCTGATGCAGGACGATGTCGAGTACGTCGGCTTTGTACCTCGGGTTTGCGGGGATGTGTGAGGGAGAGTCCGGCCCAATCACTGAGAAGCCCCTTCTCTCGGCTTCTTTTAGGAGTTGTTTCCCTTGTGCTGTGTTTAGGCGAGATCCCCACGTTACGTGCTTCGCATTTAGATCCGCGGCTAGTAGCACTGGGACGTTTTTCCTGAAGATTTCCCCAAAGTCTTCAGTGTGGATGGGACCAGAAGTGGGCGGTCTGTAGCCGGCAAAGATCTCCGTTTCTTTGCCGGCCACCAGTGTCCTTATTCCGGTCGTTCTGGTCTGTGTGAACTTCAGGGGCTCAAGCTCCTCGTGAACTACGTCCCTTCTTACTAGGACCGCCGTTCCCCGGTATGCGATCCCACTCGGGGAGATCTCGTCCCTTCGGTACGTAGTATAATTAGGGAGCTTGAGCGCTTGATTGGGTGTTAGTTTCGTCTCACCCAGGAGGATTATGTGTATGTCCTGCGACTGGGTGAGAAGTTTAAGTCCTTGAATTTTGTTCCGGATACCTCCGGCGTTCCAATAAAGGATTCTCAAACTATCCATGGTAGTATGCTTGAATATAGGCCAATCCTCTTAATGCTGCTTCTTGGAGATCTCCCCGGGCAGCAATAGCAGAAAACAAACCCGTCAGGGCCCACATTATTAGTTCAATGGGGTCCCTGCGCTGGGCGTTTGCTGTTTGTCCGGCTGTAGTGCCGGGGTAGTGATGTGGTGGCCGCTGATTGTCGAACCGCGGGCCGAGAGGAAGGCCTGGCGGAGCTCGCTGTGCCTGGAAGAGGAAGGGTTGGCCTTCTCTGTTATTTCGCCCTGCCGGCATCGGCGGGGCAGGGCGGGCAGGGCGTACTTCTTCTGCGGTCGGCAGCTGCGTTCCGGCTTGGACCGGTGGGACGAAGCGGACTCGAGGGTCCTGGTTTTGGTTGGGTTGTGGGCCTCTTTCGGGCGGAGGAGCCGGTGCTGGGCCTTGCATCGGCTCAGGGGCCGACATGGCGGCAGGAGTTGGAGCACCAGGTACATTCGTCTCCATGGGCCCCGTCTCTTTATTTCTTTTAGCTCGGAGTAGCTTCAGTCTCTTCCATTGTTTCCTCTTCAGGTTCCTCCTGGAGGAAGATGGCTGTCTTCGTTGGTTGGTGTCTTCAGCTGTAGCTCCTCCTGGGAGTGCTTGTGTGAAGGGTTCGAACCTAGGTGGCTCACGGTATTGAGGCAGGGGAGTCGAGGAAGCCGGTGGGGCGGATCTCTTCCCTCTTGTCTTCGACCTCCCTCTGCCTCTCGATCCTCCTCTTGGCCGCCTATCTTCCCTCGGCATGTTGGCTGGTGGGCACAACGTCGTGGGGGGCGGCGGGGGAATGTAGGCCGGGTGCGGTAGTACTGGCCATCCCCAACCCGGGGGCGCTGCTTGGCTTCTGGGTGCCGGTATTGGTGGTTGTCCTGGAACCGCCGCCGTGGGGGCGGTGCGGGTATTGGGCTGTTGATTTTTGCGCGGGGCGCTTGTGGGCTGGGCGGCCGGTGGGCGGGGGTCCCCCGGGATTCGAATATTTCTCTTCCTGGCCTCTTTCCTATAGACTGCGCAGGTTCTGCTGTTGGCCGCGTGCTGCTTCTGGCAGTTGGCACATTTCGGCGGGGCGCCTTCTTCTTTGGGGCACTCGGAGCCAAAGTGGGGTCCCGCGCACTTGACACATTTCTGGGGCCTATGGCAATTGGTGGAGGAGTGTCCAAACTGCTGACATCTGTGGCACTGGGGCACGGTTGTGCCTCCCCTCCACGCCTCGATCCCCACATTGGGCATGTTTAGGAGCTCGGTTGTGGCGTATAGTTTTTCCAGCTGGTCCTTAGACATCGGGTCCAGCTGGACGTGGTAGACACTTCTTCTTGTGGTGGGCTTGGTGGGCAGTGCCCTGGCGAACTTGGCTGGGAATCCCAGCTCCTTTAGTGCCCCTGTGATGAGCTCGGATTCCGTGTCCTTTGGTAGTCCCCACAGTGCCACCTTGTGGGGCCTCTCGTTTGCCAGAGAGTAACAATACCATGATAGGCCTGGTGTTGTTGATTCGGCTTGAATCAGATGGGCTTGTATTGCTCTGAATTCTTCCGGAGTCTTGGGGTTGAATCGAATCCCTTTGTCCATGGGTTTCGCGTTTGGGACGTGCCCGAGCTTCTTCCTTAGCTCTGCCAGGTGCGAGGGCCAGTTGGGTAGGCATTCAGCGATGATCGCCGGGTACGATCCTTTCCCCGCTGCCTTTTCTGTGGCTGGGGGAGGGGCGGTATTCTGGACTGTCTGCGCTGGCTGTGGCGCCGCCCTCGGGGGGGGCGGGGAGCGTAGGGCCGCTGCGTAGGAGGGGCCAGGGACCGGTGACGGCGACGGCATGGAAGGGAACATGATCGCGTCCATGGGTACCGGTTCCGATTCCAGGGCGGCATATGACGTTGAGTCATGAGGGACGTCTCTGGGTGGGCTGGCCTGGCCTCCAAATGTCTGAAAGGACATGAGGTGCCCGCTCTGCTCTGGAGAGAAGGGTGGCGTAGGCGTACTCCTCTGCTGGGATGATGTTGCCGCTGTCCAGGGCGGCGGAGTCATCCTCGGAGGCGGGGTTACCTCGCGTCCGGTCGGGGGGGTCGCGTTCCTCTGCGAGTGACTCCCGGCCCGGGGTGAGTTTGCCGTTGGTCGCTGAGGCGAGAGTGACGGCGAGGCTGGTGGTGTGTTGCGTGCCGGCAGGGCCGGCTCGTGGTGTGGCACTTGCTGCGCTTGTTGCGTAGTCAGTGTTGGTGTGGTCGCTCTTGCCTCTAGGGCTGACGTGGGCTGCTGAGTGGTGGGTTTCAGTTGTGGTTGCGGCGTCTTCTTCTTCTTCGGCAGTCTTTGAGGCAGAGGGGTTGCTTCTGCCTCCGGGACGTTTGCGGCTATTACTCGTATAGTCGGCTTCGGTGCTTTGCGCGTGGTCGGTGGTGGAGATGGTGAAGGGGAGGACATGGAGTCTCTTCCCAGCTTCGGGATCTTCATCTCCCTGGGTGTGATGTCGCAGCTTGAGCCAGCGCTCCGCTTGCTCATCGAGCGAGTAGAGCCCCGACTTGAAATGCTCGAGCCGCGGGATCGCGCTCTCGAGGCGCGGGGGCGGATCTTCAAGTCTCGTAGTTCGACCGGGTCCGTAGTCAGGATTTTGGTCCCGGTGATCGGATCGTACAGCGACTTCACCAGTTTAGGTGAATGGTGCTGCTCCTCGTCGGGGGCGTTGGGACCGCTGGCCTCATCGTCCGAGGACGATAAGATGAGTGAGCGGTCGGACATGGCGGGTGGGGGGGGGGGAGTGCGACAGTACACACGCGACTGCCCAGCCGCGTTCGGCGATACAGGACCGATCGGGTGAGATCGCCGTGAAAACGGCGAAGGCCCAATCAGTCCGATCGGCGACGTAACGCGGCGTTCAGTCGCGTCGTGTCGACGCGTAGGTAGTCCCAACCCGTCGCCGCTGACCTTCCGTTTGAGCAACAAACGGCTAGGCAGCTAGGCGGTGGAGGTTGGTGCGCAGGCTTCTGCGCGTGGGTGCTAACGCACGGGTGCGGCGGCGGCGCGATCGAACCCGCACTCGACGTCAAACCGACGGAGTTGCTAGGTTCGGTCGGGCGGCCGCGCGGCGCGGCAAGGCGTAGTACGGCGGCGCCCTTCGCGGGGGGCGGGGAGCCTCGACGCACGCGGGCGGAGACTCGACCCTACCACTCGGAAGAACGGGTCGGCACTACTGCGCGGCTCTACGTTGGCGGGTGTATAGATTGACCGCTTTACCGGAAAGAGGGCACCACTGTCTAGAGACGATTTCTCGCAACAACGTTCGTGAGTTTTCACTAACATCGCTCTCATTAAATAACCTTTTTTCTGTATTTTAATACTATACCACGCCAACGGAGCGTTTTCCGTGATACTTTTTGAACGTGGCCAGGCGCCTATCCGACTCTCCGGCGGCTCAGGTGGTCGCCTGGAGTGCTGAATCGTTTTAATCGCGCCACTCTCGACACCGAGAGTGATGGGTCATGTTTAAAATTCAATTTTCTCTATAAAACCAACTGTTCCGACTAGTTTTATTCGATAAACAAACGACAAAGATATCGTTTTCATTATATAAGAGAAAAATTTGGCAATTTTCAATGTTTTAATCGTATAAAACGACCGATATTTTGGTGCTCGTAAAACAGCTCTACACCAGTTTCCTTCCAAACCGACTGACTGAACCGCGCGAAGCCTTGCCTTCGAGCTGGACGTCGTTCAATCGAACCCATCTCAGGAACACACCTCTAGAATATAGTGATCGAAAAAATTTCATAACCTAACCTAACCTAGCCTGACCTAACCTAACCTAACTAACTACAAGTGACAGACAGCACAAAGCTCACCCGTGCAAATATTATAACCGAACGCTGCTCTACGGTTCCGATTGTACTATATTAAGTATGTTAACTATTTAAATATTTTATTGTTTAGTAACTCGTAATAAGTTTTGGGGTACATTAAAAGTGCTATTTACCTATTGCTGTTTTTTTTTTTTTTTTTTAAATAATAAAGTAATAAGTACCATATATAAGTAGGTAGGTACACGTATGCAACGTAGTATTTTTATTTATATATTGTTTGTCGAAGTAAGTAAGTAAGTAGGTAGGTAGGTAGGTAGGTAGGTAGGTAGGTAGGGTAGGGTAGGGTAGGGTAGGTAGGCAGGAAAGCAACCAAGTGTTGTGTCAAGCGTTCGTTTTGCGAAACATAATCGTATTCTTTTTCTCTTTAAAAATTATACATAGAAACTTATGCGGCCCTGAAAAGGGCCTTTTTTCATGATACACGAAGGAGGTCGCAAGCGACCCTGTTCGTTCGTCCGTCCGTCCGTCGGCTTAACCTCCGAAACCGTAGAGAGTGCGGCCCTGGCGTTTGAGAGCGTAGACCACATCCATGGCGGTGACGGTCTTCCTCTTCGCGTGCTCAGTGTAGGTGACGGCGTCGCGGATCACGTTCTCGAGGAACACCTTCAGCACGCCTCTGGTCTCCTCGTAGATCAGACCGGAGATACGCTTCACGCCGCCCCTGCGCGCCAGACGACGGATGGCGGGCTTCGTGATTCCCTGGATGTTATCACGAAGCACTTTCCTGTGACGCTTGGCTCCACCTTTCCCCAGACCTTTTCCTCCCTTGCCGCGACCGGTCATCTTGAGCAAAAACTAGTTAGTAAGAGTGGATAATAACAAAACTGAACACCGTAGCGGCCGCGAGTGTTGACGGCGAGCGAACGACTGGAAGCTTTTTTTTTTTTTTTTTTTTTTTTTTTTTTTTTTTTTTTTTTTTTTTTTTTTTTTTTTTTTGGATGACTCTATGCTGTTGGCCACTGAGGCCTCGACAGCGTACCGGGCATTAGGCAAGCGCAGATGGCGCAGGGCCTCAAAAATGCTTACAAACTATGGGCGACGAGCGCAAGGGCACCTCTGAGGTACGGCCTCGGCTTGGGCTGTCGCCGAGGGAGGGGCGTCGAATTGCCCTGGCAGCCCAGAAGGGGCTTGCTCTAGGGCCCTAACGGGGACGGTTGAAGTTAAAGTTAAAAACAAAATAAATTATTATTAACAATGACTCGACCGCCTTGTTCGGAAATGGAACCTCACCTCAGAAGAACAGGCAAGAAACTGAGGGGCGTAAAATAAGCGAACACTACGAGCTAACTAACCGATCTTCTAACAGACCTTGTAGGCAGTCTTCGACCTCGCCGGCGAGGTCGGTGTATGACAGTGTACCTTTGGTAACCGACGCCTATACCAAAAACTGAATACTTCCTGTTGCAAGGAGCTGCCGGGTCGGACGACCCCAGCGCCGCCGACGTGACGACGGCGATGGGGTCGTCCGGGTCGCCTAGGACGTTCCTAGGGCGCCTACGGAGAGGGGGAGGGTCTGTGGGATCTACGGAGTAGTCCACGGTGCGAGTGACAAGAGGGTTGGGGTGGTGAGGGGCTCTATCAAAGTAGCGCCGGGAGAGAAACTTGATGTACTGACGGATGGAGGGAAGTTCGAGATCACAATGCAGGTCGGCGTTACGCTGGTACCAGCTAGCTCCGACTGCCTTGCGAATGAACCTATTCTGAAGGACCTGGAGCTTGTCCAGGTCTAGGGAGGAGGCATGAGCGAACACTACTGAAGCGTACGTCATGACGGGGCGGATGCACATTTTGTAAATAGTCACCTTATTCCTAAGGGACAATTTACTCCGTGCGCCTACGAGGTGGTGGAGTCGGCCTAGAATGAAGGCCGCTCGGTCCCGGACTATCTGGATGTGTTTCGAGAAGGTGAGTCGTCTATCGAGGGTCACGCCAAGGTACTTGGTGGAGGTAGCCCAAGGGACGGGCTGACCGTGAAGCACGAGTTGCTCCCGGTTAAAGGGCTTGGTGGGGTGAAAGTACATAGCTGCACTTTTGTCGGGATTGACCGTTATGGCCCACTTCTTGAACCAATCGCCAAGCTGGCGAAGGGCTCGCTGAAGTCGGCCACGCAGGTGGAGGGGATTCCAACCTCTGGTGTAGAGGGCAGTGTCGTCCGCGAAAAGCGCGAACTCTACTTTTGGAATCCGAGGGATGTCGTGAGTGTAGAGAGAGAAGAGGATAGGGGCTAGCGCTGAGCCCTGAGGGACGCCGGCGCTGATGGGATGAGGGGAGGAGCGAGTTCCATCGACGCGGTAGCGGAAGCTTCGATGGGTGAGATAGTCTTGGATGATGAGCACAAGACTGTCTGGGAACGCGAGTTGATATAGCTTGTATATCAACCCGTTGTGCCACACCTTATCGAAGGCTTTCGCGACGTCGAGGAAAACCGCTAGGGTCCCCTGGGGCTTGGGAGTGGTGAAGCCACAAGGTCTCTGATTGAAACCTTCTAGGACGTACTCCGTGATGCGGTGTACTTGTTGGACGCAAGAGTGTCTGGACCTAAATCCAAACTGCTCGTCTGGGAGAATGTGATTCTCCCTGACATGGGACCAGATGCGCTTCAGAAGGATGCGCTCGTAAATCTTCCCAATGGAGCTGAGAAGACTGATGGGACGGTAACTAGAAGGCTCGGTAGCCTTCTTGCCTGGTTTTCGAATGCCGATAACATCGGCAGTCTTCCAGGGGTCGGGGAAGATGCAGTTGGTCATGGCGGCATTGAAGATGCTTACTAAGAGATGGATAAGGGCAATGGGGAAGAGTTTGAGCACTCTGTTGGTGATACCATCTGCACCTGGGGACTTCTTGGCGTGGAGGTCCTTGATGATCGACTCAACTTCCGAAGCCGTGACCGGCTCGAGGGAAGAGAGGGGAGGGAGGGAGGAGACTTCGTCGACTACCGCGTCCACCGACTCGCGATGAGCGGGGTCGACTTGGTCTAGACTGGGGCTGCACTGCGCCTCGAGGCTGTGGGCCAGGCACTCGGCCTTTTCCACATCCTCGAAGGCGGGTGGGAGATTGGGTCGTGTCAGGGGGGGCATGGATGACGTCTTGTCGGATTTCATAGATCGCACCAACTTCCAGTAAGCCAGATGAGATGGTTCGATCTCTGAAAGAAGTTTCTCCCACCTCTGATTACGGAGTTCACGTATGCGGGTCTTTACGGCACGCTCGTAATACCGCATAGTGACTCTGTTCTCTTCGGTGGGAGTCCAGTCGTAAGCCCTAATGGCAGAGTGTTTTGCTCTCAATAGCTCCCTCACGTCCTCGGGAAGGGCCCAGCGTTGGTCGCCCTCGACTGGGACCTGTCTCGAGGAGCCGCCAATGGCGGTGTGAAGGTGACTATTGAGCGCATCGAGGGAGAGGGAGACATCGTCTGGGGTGACGATGTCGTCGGGGATTCGGTCTAGGTCGGGTGAGTTGGTTTCCTTTAGGCTCTCACCTAAAAGCTTCCAATTCACCACAGTCCTAGTCGGGGGGGTACTGATGGCTGAGTCGGGGCCCAGGGACATCAGAACCGGTCGGTGGTCAGAGTCAAGCTCGTGTAGCACTTCTAACGAGCGTAGCTGAAGCGCTATGCCTTTTAGAAGTGCTATGTCGAGTATGTCTGGCCTAAGGTCAATGTTGAAGGGGAAGTGGGTCGGGGAGGACGGGGGAATGACGTCATAGCCCAAGTCGGTGGAGAGAGTGTCCATAAGGGACCCTCTCGTGTTAGTGGCGTTGCAACCCCACATGGTGTGCTTGCTGTTGAAGTCGCCCGCCAGAATGACGGCGCTTCCGAGGGAGAGAAGTGACTCGAGATCACTTCTGAGGAGAGGTTTGTTACCAGAGTGGTAACAAGACGCAATGATGACGGACTGATGGCCCGTCATCGATAGGCGGCAACAGGATGCCTCCAGGTTCGTGAGAGGAGGAGTGTCGATGGGAATGCAGTGGAGAGATCTTTTGTAATAGATCAGGGTACCACCCCCGCGGGCGGTAGTCCTGTCATTACGAACCAGAGCATAGTTTGCGACCCTAGGGTCCCTCATGCTCGGTTTTAGAAAGGTCTCGCACACTAACATGACATCGACCTGATGGGTCGTGAGGAACTCGTGGATGAGGGGACGTGAGTTCCCCGAGGAGAGGCTGTTGGCATTGTAAAATGCCAACGTCAACGCGCGCGGCTTCACTTTCGTCGTTGTACTATCCATGACAGTTACGACGAAGTGACGCGGGGAGCGAAGTGCTTCAGAGCGCGGAAGAGATCGCTGTGAGTAGCCATGATGACCAGTAGGTCACCAGGGCGTTCACGGACGAGTTGAGCCACCTCGCGGACCTCGTCGAGGTCAAAACTCGAGGAGATCTCAGTGAGAAGGTGGAAATCCGCCGTGAGGCCAGAAGGGCTTTGGGCGGGCATGCGGGGTGCAGGAGCCACGGGTGGGGGGATCGGGCGGCTCGGGGTAGCAGCGGGGTAGGGGAGCTGCATTGGGCGAGACACCGGTGTCTGGAGCAGGGATGGGGGTTTCGACCAAGCGTTGGTCGAGGGACGGGGCGCGTCGACGAATTTCGGCGCAGCGGGGGCGGGTGCTACCCGGAGCTTGGCACCGGTGCCTTGGGACCGGGGAGGGTTGCGGGAAGGAGGGGTCCTTTTCGACCCAGCCGCGGCCTTCGGGGCCTTAGGGCAACCGCGATAATTCGCAGTGTGCCCTTTCGTCCCACAGAGGACGCAGCTGGGCGGACTGGGATCCCCCTTCTTGCGGCTGCATGCTGCAGTGGCATGGTCACCCGCGCACTTTACGCAGCGGAAGGCCGCTTCGCAAAAACGCGCGGCGTGGCCATACAACTGGCAGCGGTGGCATTGACCCGGAATGCCTTTGGATCGGGGAGCCTCGACCTTAAGCCCGGAGAGGTTGAGTACCTTCTCGACTGAGAAGATTCTCTTGCCCTCCTGGTTGCGGTCGAGGATGACCAGAACGAGGTCTATGGGGGCCTTGGTGCGACCGTTGGTCATACGGTGCACCTGTTGGACCGGGAAGCCCTGGGACTCGAGGTCAGTACGGATGAGGTCCGTACTGATCTCTTTGGGGAGGCCGCGTATCACTACGCGAAGGACTTTCTCGTCCTCAAGGGGGAAGGCGTGAAACTGTATCTGAGCTTCACGTAGGAGACGGGTAGCGCGACGGTACTCGTCGGAGGAGGGGATGGCGACGGAGATACCGTCCTTGTGGCTCTTACCAGAGCACCTGATGCTCTGGTCGGCGAAGATCTTAGAGATCTCCGGCCAGCGCTGCCTGTCCCTAAGGACAAAGGGTCGGGGGGGTCTCGGCGGTCTGGGCGCGGGAGCCACGTCCATCTCGTCCGAGTCGTCGGAAGACGGAGGAGTGCCTGCAGCGATGCAGGAGGCTTTGGACGGGGGAGGGGGAGAGGAAGCAGCGGCGGGGCGCTTCTTCCCTTTGGGAGCAACGAGGGTGAAGCCCTCGTCGCTTGGGCCGGCCACGTCCATCTCCGTCGAGACGGCAGAGGCCAAGGAGGTCGCGCTCTCTGACCTGACGGTCAGGGCGAGACGCGAGCGACTCCTATGACGGGAGAGAGAGCGGCGATTGCCCTCTCGCCCTTTTCGAGATCGTGCCTCGTGCGAGGAACGCTCTCTTACGGGCGAGCGGGCCTTCGGGGTCGGGACGGCCGTCGGCCCTCTGAGGGAGGGCGAGGGCTTAGCGGAGGAGGAGGAGGTGCCCGGTAAAGGCTTAGGCGCAGAGCCTGAGGCCTTAGGGGCAGGGTTGGAGGATTTTTTGGCCTTAGGGGCCTTAGCGGGCTTTGCCTGAGGGGCAGGGGCGGGGGAGGGGTAGGCCTGAGGGGCCGCCGCTAGCAGAGAGGCTGCAGCGGCTACCGGGTTGCGTACGAAATCCTCGTACGCACTCGGATTGGACGCTAACATGGCTCGGAGAACATTTTCGACGATGGCGTTAGCCGCGCCGAAACTGGCCTCCGACCCGGCAAGCTCCATAGCGACGGGAGCGAGAGCGAGACAGCCGGTGAAGGATTTTCACCGGCGGGAAAGAGAGGGCATGAGCCTCCCTGCCGGGTATAGGCAGGGAGATGTGTACCTAGGTGTAGCCCTAGTGTGTCCCGGCTGCCGATCTTATTGTGCAGCCGGTTGTGTGCCTACGGCCCTAGCTGCCCCGGGGGAGAGACAGGGACTCCGGGGAAACCGGCCGTCCAAGCCAAACACACACCCGAGGGATAGGAAAAAGGATGGGAAGGGTGGGAGGGAGATGCTTGGTGTCGACGAGGGGCGTCCCCAAGGCCGGTGGTTCCAAGCCCAGCCGGATTCCGTTGTTCCTCAGAAGGAGGAAAAACGAGCGCTCTGGGTCCACGCTCCTAACCACGATCGGCTTCGTTGGCACCGTTATAAGTATCCACCGATCGACCACTAAGCGTGGATTTTGCAATGAAACATTAGGACGCTCTGAAAAGAGCGGTTTGATCACGCCGTATCAAGATACGGCGTGCTTTCTTCGTCCGGCGGAGAACACGGCGAGACGACGATCCCTGCAGTCGGTACCCCGGTACGTTGTATTAACAGAGGACGTTTGAAACCAACGTTAATACAACGAAATCGATAGTGTTAGCGAAGATACGTGGCAACGCTAACACCTCGAAGTTGAGGGACCGAAACAGAGGATCGGACGTCGCAGTCTTGCGGCTTCTGTCTTCTCAGGGCTTGCTGTGTTGAGACAGCAACAGCGGCGACAGCAACAGCAGGCTTGAGGGAGACAGCAACAGCAGGCTTGAGCAGGATGGCGATAGCGGGCAGCGGACGGTAGTCGGAGACGTCCGTACGGTGCGACGGATCGGAGCGGAATGACTGGAAGCTTTTTGAGCATTGCTCTTTATTTATGCTCTCGAACACTCTAGCGATAGAGTCGCGCGCGCGCGCGCGAGACGTGAAGGGCGGGGGGGCTGTCCCCCCCCCCCCCCCCATCTCCCCGTTCTGTTCGACTGAATATCGTCCGGCGAAGTGTGGGTGTTGTATTACACTCCGTGTGTGTGTGTGTGTATAAAAAAAAAAAAAAAAAAAAAAAAAAATTATGCAATCAATCACGTATAACG
This sequence comes from Peribatodes rhomboidaria, assembly GCA_911728515.1. Taxonomy (NCBI): domain Eukaryota; kingdom Metazoa; phylum Arthropoda; class Insecta; order Lepidoptera; family Geometridae; genus Peribatodes; species Peribatodes rhomboidaria. The sequence continues at coordinate 6,959,731 of OU452192.1, forward strand.
TTGACAGAGTTGTCACATAACGTTATATTATATTGGATGGTCATGCTGCTTAGAACGGTTCTACTACTTTTAGATGCGTGCGTTAATTAAGTCTCAGTCTAAGTAAGTAAAGTAGACAGACAGATAGATAGATAGATAGGTAGGTAGGTAGGTAGGTAGGTGCTTAAGTACCAATTATTAATAAACTAGCTGCGCCCTGCGGTCTCACCCGCGGTTAAAAAGTATCCTATGTGCTATTCTAGACTATAATCTATCTCTGTGCCAAATTTCATCCAGATCTGTTCAGCCGTTCTGGCGTGAAAGAGTAACAAACATACGTCCATCCATACATACAAACGCGTTCGCGTTTATAATATTATATAGTAGGATAATCTATCGTGCGTGCATGCGTGTAGGTATCGTCGTCATGAAACATTATATTTATTTTTAAATAACGAAACTTATGTGGCCCTGAAAAGGGCCTTTTTGCATTTGAATCGGAGGAGAGCCGACGGACGCAACCTTCTTAGGCGCGCTCGCCGCGGATTCTTCGCGCCAACTGTATATCCTTGGGCATGATGGTCACGCGCTTGGCGTGGATCGCGCACAGGTTGGTGTCTTCAAAGAGACCGACCAGGTACGCTTCGCTGGCCTCCTGAAGCGCCATAACGGCAGAGCTCTGGAAACGGAGATCGGTCTTGAAGTCCTGTGCGATTTCGCGCACGAGACGCTGGAACGGCAGCTTGCGGATCAGCAGCTCGGTACTCTTCTGGTAGCGACGGATCTCACGGAGGGCTACGGTGCCGGGCCTGTAGCGATGGGGCTTCTTCACGCCGCCCGTTGCGGGGGCGCTCTTGCGCGCAGCTTTGGTGGCGAGCTGTTTACGCGGCGCCTTACCGCCGGTGGATTTACGAGCGGTCTGCTTGGTACGTGCCATTTTACAAACACACACACACACACACACTCTTTTCACACAATGAGAGGAGCAAGCAACTGTTTACGCGGACGCACGTACGAGCGAGCGACGACTGCGACGATCAGCGCACGACTGTTAAAAAATAAGCAACATGTAGCGCTTTATTTATAAAAACGGTGGAGAATACGGTAGAGTCGCGATCGGGCCTCTCGCTTGCACGCGCGCACAGCTCCGCACACGAGGTCGGATAGATCTGTCTGTCTGTCTGTCTGTGTGGACAAAATTAAAATGTAACTGGCTTGCAAACTGAGCGAAAAAAAAAAAAAAAAAAAAAAAAAAAATGCAACAAATCGTGTCTTCATGAGACGGGCGATTATTTATACTAGCCTTTTTCATTAGGTATTATTATTATTATTATTATACTAGACGATCGCGGCAGAGCTGCTGCGCGCCCGCGAGCGACGCCGATCTAGCTTGGAGCTGGTTGTATACTTGGTAAATCGTGTAAAGTTTTATTGTATTATAGGTACTCATAATTATTACTAACAGCTTAAGACTTAGGTTTCGTAATGTAATTAATGCATTTTCGAAATTACAGGCAGGCGGCAGGTAGGTACATAAAAATGTGAGTGTGTGTGTGTCTGTCGTGTCAATGTTCATTCAGGTGAAACATTATAATATGATCGCATTGCGAAACATAGTATTTATGAATCATTTTGTGGCCCTGAAAAGGGCCTTTTTGTCTTTGTGCGACATCGATCGATCGATCTCATCACTTGGAGCTGGTGTACTTGGTGACGGCCTTGGTGCCCTCGCTGACGGCGTGCTTGGCCAGCTCGCCGGGCAGCAGGAGCCTCACGGAAGTCTGCACCTCCCTCGATGTGATCGTGCTGCGCTTGTTGTAGTGAGCGAGACGGGACGCCTCGGCGGCGATGCGCTCGAAGATGTCGTTCACGAACGAGTTCATGATGGACATGGCCTTGCTGGAGATGCCGGTGTCCGGGTGGACCTGCTTGAGCACCTTGTAGATGTAAATGGCGTAGCTCTCCTTCCTCTTGTGCTTCTTCTTTTTCTTATCTGTCTTGGAGATGTTCTTCTGCGCCTTGCCGGACTTCTTGGCGGCCTTTCCGCTTGTCTTGGGCGGCATTGTTGGATGCTTGCTTGCTTGCTTGCTTTGCTGAAACGGTATTGCTCTAGTGCACTGAACTCGTCGGCTGACAGCGAGCGATTAAAAACTGCGGCGGGATGGAATCCGCTTTTGAGAGAAACCGGACCGTGCTCTCGCCCGAGCCACCGCGAGCTGTCTGTCTGTCGCGCATTAGACAGGGACGGAAAACATTCTCTCACTCTCACTCGCGCGTATGACTACCTCTACCTAGAGTTACAATTTAAAAAAAAAAAAAAAATATGTACGTATAATAATAATATATTGTATTTATAGATTCGATTCTCAAACTACTAAATTCAGAAAACAGACAGCTTATGAATCCGGTGCATAGTTCTGGCTTTTATGCATCGTCCTTCACTACTGAAGCCGTACTTCGTTTATGACTGGGTAATTTATTTGTTTTTCTATTGTACATAGAGTAATTATTTATGCGTTGGTATTAGTATGTAGTTTATTAAAATTCTCAAATTAGTAAGTTTATTCAACCTTAATGATTATTATTAGCACTAAATCATAATGTTTTCATTCAATCAAATCCAAAGGTTTTATATATGGAAGTGATCGCTCTTCAGCGAGATAAGACCGCTAATTGCGCCTTTATTTTTGAATGTTCAGTTTAGATTTATTTGTATTTGGTGTCAATAAAGAGTTTTTGCATACTTGTACAGAGTATTTTGTATTGTATTGAATTGTCGTAGGGTATAATGTACCTACATAAATTATGATGAGAAGATAGAGAAAATAAATAAATAAAAAATGCCGTTGTGTGTCCGTTCAATCAATGAAACATTCATTCGTTTGTGAATGGCAAGAGTGATATTGTGGCCCTGAAAAGGGCCTTTTTGCGATCTCGCGTAGAAGAGCAGCGAAAGCGAACAACAAACACACACGAAAGGCGAGTGCTCGTCCACGCCTTAAGCTTTCTTCTCGGTCTTCTTGGGCAGGAGAACGGCCTGAATGTTGGGGAGCACACCGCCCTGCGCGATGGTCACACCGGAGAGCAGCTTGTTCAGCTCCTCGTCGTTCCTTATGGCCAGCTGAAGATGACGCGGGATGATTCTGGTCTTCTTGTTGTCCCTGGCCGCGTTGCCGGCCAACTCGAGCACCTCAGCGGCGAGATATTCCATCACGGCTGCGAGGTAGACCGGCGCTCCGGCACCCACGCGCTCGGCATAGTTGCCGTTGCGCAGGAGGCGATGAATACGACCCACCGGGAACTGTAGTCCGGCGCGGTTAGAACGGGACTTTGCCTTTCCCTTCACTTTGCCACCTTTACCGCGTCCCGACATGGTTAGGTTAAGGCTTTAAGAATAATTCAGAAAACACGAGATAGAGAGACGACGGCGGCCGCGCGGCGTGCGTGAACGTACCGAGCGAACTGTGTTTGTTCGATTTTTTTTTTTTTTTTTTTTTTTTTTTTTTTTTTTTTTTTTTTTTTTTTTTTTTATGAATGACTAATGCTGTTGGCCACTGAGGCCTCTACAGCGTACCGGACGTAAGGCAAGCGCGGAGGGCGCAGGACCTTAATGGACTTTAGTTATTTAAAGCTAAGGGCGACTGGCACAAGGGCACCACTAAGGTACGGACCTCGGCTTGGACCGTCGCCGGGGGGGGGGAGTCGATTTGCCCAGGCAACCCAGAGGGGGTTTGCGCTTGAGCCCTATTAGGTTTATCTGTTTGACTATTTGGAGAGAATCTAACCGATCTTCTAACAGATCCTGGGAGTCTTCGACCTCGCCGGCGAGGTCGGTGTTTTGTTATCGTGTTCCTTTGGTAACCGGCGCCTATACCAAAAACTGCAAACTTCCTGTTGCGGGGAGCTGTCGGGTCGGCCGACCCCAGCGCAGCCGCCGTGGCGACTGCGATGGGGTCGTCCGGGTCGCCGAAGATGTCTCTAGGGCGTCTACGGAGAGGGCGGGGGGCAGCGGCGTCTACTGCTGAGTAGTCCGCCGTACGAACGACTAGAGGATTTGAATGGTGGGAGGCCCTATCAAAGTATCTGCGCGAAGTGAATTTAAAGTACTGCCGAATGGAGGGGAGCTCTACATCGCAGTGCAAGTCGGAGTTTCGCTGGAACCAGCTGGCTCCGACCGCTCTGCGAATAAATCTATTCTGGACGGCCTGGAGCTTGTCCAGGTCGAAGCCAGACGCGTGGGCAAACACTACGGAGGCGTAGGTCATAACGGGGCGGATGCAAATTTTGTACAATATCACCTTATTTCTAAGGGATAGCTTACTACGATCGTTGAGGAGGGGGGCGAGTCGGCTTAAAAAGAAAACCGCTCGATTCCTAACTGTCCGGATGTGCCTCGAGAAGGTGAGTCGACGATCGAGGGTCACGCCAAGATACTTGGTCGAGTTCACCCAGGGGATGGGCCTATCGTGCAGCATGAGCTGCTGCCGGATAGGCCATTTGTTGGGGTGAAAGCACACAGCTGCGCTTTTGTCCGGATTGACCGAGATTGCCCACTTCTCAAACCAGTCGCCTAAGCGGCGCAGGGCTTGTTGAAGCGTGCGGAAAGAGATGGACTGATTCCACCCTCTTATAAAGAGGGCAGTATCGTCCGCGAAAAGCGCAAGCTCTACCTTCGGATGACGTGGAATGTCATGCGTGTAGAGGGAGAACAGAACGGGGGCCAGCGCTGACCCCTGAGGGACGCCAGCGCCGATGGGGTGGGGAGCCGAGCGGGTGCCGTCGACGCGATAGCGAAAGTTTCGATCAGTCAGATAGTCATGTATTATGAGTACAAGACCATCCGGGAACCCGAGCTGGTATAACTTGTATACCAGCCCGCTGTGCCAGACTTTATCGAACGCTTTCGCCACGTCGAGGAACACCGCAAGGGTGGACTGACATTTGGGCGTGACCTGGGTGAAGCCGTGGTAGGGTTTCCGATTGAAACCCTCTAGGATGTGCTCCGTGATGCGGTGCACCTGCTGGACGCACGAGTGTCTGGCTCGAAAGCCGAACTGCTCGTCGGGGAGGAGATTGTTATCTCGGATGTGGGACCAAATACGCTTCAGAAGGATGCGCTCGTAAATCTTACCTAAGGTACTGAGGAGACTGATGGGGCGGTAGCTAGAGGGCTCTGACGCCTTCTTGCCGGGCTTGTGAATGCCGATGACGTCGGCAGACTTCCAAGCGTCGGGGAAGGTGCAGTTGGCCAAGGCGGCATTGAAGATGCTGACGAGGAGGTTGATCAGAAAGACGGGGAAGTGCTTAATCACTCTATTGCTGACGCCGTCTGCACCTGGGGCCTTCTTGGTTTGGAGACCCTTGATGATCGACTCTACCTCCGACACAGAGACCGGCTCTGTGGGTTCGAGGGCGGGACGGGCTGTGAACTCGGCGACTTCCTCTTCCACCATATCTAGGTGGTCGGGGTCGACGCGCTCGAGACTGGGGCTGCATTGCCTTTCGAGGCTTTCGGCAAGGCACTCGGCCTTTTCGTCGTCCTCGAAGGCAAGCGTGTCGTTCGGACGAGACAGGGGGGGAATATTAGATGACTTGCTGCCCTTCAGCGATCTTACCATCTTCCAGTATGCCTGGTGAGATGGTCTGATCTCCGAGAGCAGGGTGTCCCACCTCTGATTGCGGAGTTCACTCATGCGGTTCTTTACGGCACGCTCGTAATACCGCAGAGTGGCTCTGTTCTCTTCGGTGCGACACCAGTCGTATGCCCTAGTGGCCGCGTGTTTCGCTCTCAACAGCTCCCTCGCATCCTCGGGCAGGGCCCAGCGTTGGTCGCCCTCGGCTGGGACCTGCTTCGAGGCTTCGCCAACGGCTTTACGAAGGTGACTGTTGAGAGCGTCTATGGAAAGAGCGATATCGTCGGGGGTCGCGATATCGTCTGGTATTCTATCTAAATCGGGTGAACTGGTAGCTTTTAGGCTTTCGCCCAAGAGCTCCCAGTTCACCACGGTCTTTGTCGGCGGAGTTCTGTTGCTCGGGTCGGGACCCAGCAGCATCAGAACTGGCCTATGGTCCGAGTCAAGCTCGTGTAGCACCTCCAAAGAACGCAACTGGAGTGTTACGCCCTTTAGGAGTGCTAGGTCGAGAATGTCCGGCCTGTAGTTGAGATTACTGCTAAAGTAAGTCGGGGAGCTGGGGGGGATGATATCAAAATTTAGCGTATCCGAGAATGAGTACAGAAGGTGCCCATTCCGGTTGTTCGCGTTGCAGCCCCACATCACGTGCTTGCCGTTAAAGTCGCCGGCCAGAATGACCGAGCTACCGAGAGCGAGAAGCGCTTCGAGGTCCTCTTTGAGGAGAGTCTTGCTACCCGAGTGGTAACAAGACGCTATTATGATGGACTGATGACCGGTCATCGCAAGACGGCAACAGGAAGCTTCCAGATTGACTAACGGGGGAGTGGGTATGGGTGTGCAGTGCAGAGACCTTTTGTAATAGATCAGAGTACCGCCCAGGGGGGCGGCGAGTCTGTCATTACGAACCATCAAGTAGTTTGCAACCCTGGGGTTCCTCTTGCTTGGTTTCAGAAAGGTCTCGTTGATCAACATGATGTCGACCTGATGGGTCGTTAGAAAGTGGTGGATGAGATCCCGCTGATCTCTGGCATCGGTGTGGATGCCGTTGGCATTAAACCACGCCAACGCCAATGAATGGGGCTTAACCTTAGTGGGTGTGCAATCCATTAAGGTTATTGGGAGAGGACGCGGGGGGCGAAGCGCTTCATAGCGCTGAAGAGGTTGCCGTGAGTCATCATGATGTCCAATAGGGCATCAGGATGCTCGCGGACCTCCTGGGCTACGGCACGGACCTCGTCGAGGTCGAATGCCGAGGCTATCTCTGCCAGCAAGAGCAGATCCGCCTTCAGGCCATAGGGGCCCTGGGCGGGTTTGAAGGGTGAGGGCGGGGGGGTTGGACGGCTCTGGGCAGGCGCGCGGGCGCTGCTGGCCGGAGCTGGGGCCGCCTTCGGTTGGACCAGGGACGAGGGCCTGGTCCAAGCATTGGTGGCGGGTAGGGGAGCGTCGATGAACTTCGGCGCAGGGGTCTTGGCGCTGACGCCATGGGGACGGGTTGGGCGACGGGGCGCAGGGGTCCTCTTCGCCCCGGCCGCAGCCTTCGGGGCTTTGGGGCAACCGCGATAGTTCGCGGTGTGCCCCTGAGTCCCGCAGAGCACGCAGCTGGGAGGATTAGGATCCCCCTTGACCCGCTTGCACAGCGCGGTGCTGTGCTCGCCCGCGCACTTGACGCAACGGTACGCCGCTTCGCAGAAGCGGGCGGCGTGCCCGTAGAGTTGGCAGCGGTGGCACTGCCCGGGTATGCCTCTCCGCCTGGGAGCCTCGACTTTCAGGCCGGAGAGGTTGAGGACTCTTTCGATGCGAAAGATCCCCTTCCCCTCCTCCGTGCGGTCGAGGATGACCAGCACAAGGTCGATCGGGGCCTTCGTCCGTCCGTTGGTCATCCGATGGACCTGCTGGACCGGGAGGCCTTGGGCAAGGAGATCGTCACGGACGAGCTCCGTGTCGATCTCCTTAGGGATACCGCGCAGTACTACGCGGAGCACTTTTTCCTCTTCCAGCGGATACGCGTGAAATTGGACCGCGTGTTCCCTAAGAGAGCGGGTGGCCTGACGATAGTCGTCAGACGTGGGGACTGTGACGGAGATGCCGTCGGTGTGGCTCTTGCCGGAGAACGTCACGCCGTTTGTCGTGAGGATCGTGACCACCTCCTGCCAGCGGTGGCGGTCCCGAACGACGAAGGGGCGGGGGGGCTTGCCCACCCTGGGCGCGGGAGGCGCGTCCATGGCGGTGGGCGGGAGAGAGGGGCATGCAGTCGGGCATGCGGCCTTTGACGGGGGCGGAGGGGAGCCGGCGGCGGAAGCGGGCCGCTTCGTCCCCTTGTTGGCGACGACGGTGAAGCCGTCGTCGCCGCCACTGACGATGTCCATCTCCTCCGTAGAGGTATGGGTGGACGCGACCGTCAGAGCGAGTCGCGGCGAGCGGGAACGCGAACGCGAGCGCGAGCGCGGCGCCACCGTACGCGATCGCACGCGGCTTGAGCGTGCCACGCCTGGGGAACGCTTCGCCGCGGGCGACCGGCTCTTAGCGGCGGCGGCGGCGGGAGTCAGGGCGGCCGGCGGCCCTCTGAGGGAGGGCGCCAACTTAATGGTGGCCTTAGGGGCCGGGGCAGGGGCAACGATCTTCTTCGCGGCGGCCTGAGGGGCGCGGACGAGGGGGGACTTTGCCTTAGGGGCGCGGGCGGGGGGGGACTTTGCCTTAGGGGCGCGGGCGGGGGAAGGCTTGGCCTTAGGGGCCTTGGCTTGCAGAGAGGCTGCAAACCTAATCGGATTCGTGACGAACTCCTGAAGGGAGCTCGGGTTGGCGCGCAGATGGGCCCGGATGGAGGTACCTAGGGTGGCAAGTGCCGCCCCGAAGTCTACTTCCGACCCCATCGTCGCGAATAAGTCGCGATTGCCGGGGGAGGAGGTCCCCGGCTGAGTGCGGGCCGCGGGCATCACCCTGCCGGGTTTAGGCAGGGTGGTGTGTGCCTAACTCGTTCCCTAAAGTGTGCCAACTGCCAGTCTTATTGTGCAGTTGGTGAGTACCTACACAGGGCCCTAGCTGCCCCGGGGGAGAGACAGGGACTCCGGCGAACCGGCCGTCCGAGCCAAACACGCACCCGAGGAATCGGAGGGGAGGCGGAAGGGTGGGAGGGAGATGCTTGGCGTCGGCGAGGGGCGACCCCAAGGCCGGTGGTGCCAAGCCCAACCGGATTCCGTTTTTCCCTGAGCAGGGAAAAACGAGCGCTCCGGGTCCACGCTCCTAACAGCGATCGGCTTCGTTGGCACCGTTATGCGTGTCCACCTTCGACCACAATTGTGGATTTGATAGACGTGAGGAGAGGTGAGCGGGCGGCGGTCGGGCCCGCCGGCCCAGCTTTGGCGCGAGTCCCGCACTTAGGTCACTCGAATCGCGTGTAGTATGCGAAACTAAACACACTACACGGATAAGGCGCCCCGGTGCCGGACTCGAGAACACACTCGACGCACGGTGACGTCACTACGCGACTCGTAAGTGTTTCACCGAGCGGCTCTGTGAACAGAATCGGACGGGGCGGTAAGCACTTAGTCACTTTAATGCACACTAACTGACCTGCAGTCCGCTACGCTGAAGCGTGGGACTCCTATCTGAAGGATCCTGAGCGGGCACTGAATTTAAACTATAACGGAAATTTCCGTGAAGCGGAAAAAAACGACGGAAAGAGACGACTGCGCGGCACGACGGTCAGGAGCACTATGTGTTTGTGTTTGTTCGAACCGGGTGCTCGGATTTATTGATATACCCTTGCCCCACTCCGTCGAGACGCTAACGCGATGATCAGTCTCGTTGGGTTGGGTTGCGCGCGCCTCCGCGCCTACCCTGATACCGCGATAGAAGAGTGTAGGTAACAATAACATCGAACAATATACCTAAACTATTTTTCTTTTTTTTTTTTTGTTTTTTTTTTTTTTTCTGCATTAAAATTTGGAATGCGTTTATCATGTCGAAAACTACAATCAATTTCCCGCCATTTTACATAATATATTTTTCGTGATTATTATTAAATTTACAACATGGAATGGAACATGGGGTGTTGAAGAAAACAGGATTGCAGTGATTGCGTTGCACAAAACATCTCGGTATCAGCCGTATGTTCGTATAAGTATAATTATCGTAGTATCGACAGACATAGAGTCACTTAAGAAATCTTTGAAGCAAGCAAGCAGTGGCTAAATTTCCCATGGAAACAAACAACAGTCCGTAAATCCATAGATTCCTCTTGGTATGGCTAATATGAGCAGATTCAATAACATCTGTCTGTCTGTGCGTGTCGATTTCATCAATTTCCGTTCAGCCATTGAGAGAGACATCCGAGATTCGTTTGTATGTTGTGTGTGTGTGTTTGTAATTAATTGTGTAAGGGTAACTACATTTTCTTTATTAGTTCGGTTAGTTTTAGCTAGTCGAGTTGAGTCGAGTTGAGTCGGGCAGTCGGGCGGGCCCCGCTGCGCTCGCTCAGCAGGAGGAAGGAGGAGGAGGAGGAGGAGGACGACGACGCCGTGCGCGTTTTTTGTTTGTTCGCGTGCGTGCGTCGTCGTCGTCCGTCCAGTCTTTCTGTCTGTCTGCGGTCCGTCTCAAGAGAAACACAGAGCGCGATGAACGCGCTCTCGAACGATATGTTAGCCCTGAAAAGGGCTTTTTGCTGCGAGGTGAGGTGTCGCGCGTCCCGCGCGCCCCCACACAGGCAGGAGAGGATGCGCGCGCGTGGCGTGCGCGCAGCTCGCGTGCACCGTCGTCGTCGTCGTTCACGCACACGGAGCGAGCGAGCAAGCACAGCACGGCACACACGCGGAAAACTCACTGCTGCACGGCGGCTCACTTCTTCGAGGCGGACGCCTTCTTCGTGGCGGCGGCGGCCTTCGACTTGGGAGTGGCGGCGGCCCTCTTCGGCTTGGGCGCCTTCGGCTTCTTGGTGGGCGGCTTCGCGGTCTTTTTCGCCTTCGGGGCGGCGGCGCTCTTGCCCCTGGCGGGCGCGGCGGCCTTCTTCGCGGCGGCGGGCTTCTTCTTCGCTGCGGCGGCGGCCTTCTTGTCCTTCGCCGAGGCGGCGGCGGAGGGCTTCGATTTGGCCGGCGAGGCGGCCGCGGCGGCCGCCTTCCTGCCCCTGCCGGAGGCGGGCGCCGCGGCGGCGGACTTCTTCGCCTTGGCGGCGGCGGTGGAGGCGCTCTCCTTCGCGGACGACTTGCCGGACGCCTTGCCGCCGGCGCCGGCGGGCTTCTTCGCCGAGGAAGACTTCGATTCGAGCTTGAAACTGCCCGAAGCTCCCTTTCCCTTCGTCTGGATCAGGGCGCCGGACTCGACGGCGCTCTTCAGATACTTCCTGATGAACGGGGCCAGCTTCTCGGCGTCCACCTTGTACTGGGCCGCGATGTATTTCTTGATCGCCTTCAGCGACGAACCGCTGCGCTCCTTCAGCTCCTTGATCGCGTTGTTCACCATTTCGGAGGTCTTCGGGTGGGTCGGCTTCGCCTTGGGTTTCTTGGCGCCGCCTGCGGCTGCTGCGGACGCCTTCGGCTTCTTCGCGGGAGTCGCTGGCGCGGGAGCCTCTGCTGCTACGGCGGTGTCGGCCATTATATAATAATATATATAATTTTTTATTTAATAAATTTTTTACACACACAGCACACTCACTGCGAAGCGCTCGCGCGTTTATGTACTTGAGTAAAATACTTTTCAAAAACTGCGCGGTCGTCGTCGTGGGGTTCTTCTCCCTCCCTGTTCGGGGGAGTAAGGTTGCGGTCTCGAGGCGAACCTCTTTACCGCGGCTGGACGCTGGGGGACACTGCCCCCAGGGCAATTGCGAGTGCGGCGCCAGGCCCGGCTTGCGCCGGCGGCAGCTCGCACTGGCGTCGAAGTGTGTAGTTCGCACTACACACTTCGCAGGTTTCAGTGGTCGGTGGAGTCCCGCACCCGTCGCAGCTAACGGGCGGCATCTCCACCGAAGGAATAACTCTCGCCGTCTCGCTCGACGTCTCGCTCGGGGTCTCCGGCGCGTAAGGCCGGGCGGGCCCTAGCGGACGGAGCGGTGATTACGGACGGCGAGAAGGGCGCGGGCACGCTTAGCCGGCGTGAGCCAGCTGTCACGGCTCTAGCAGCCCTTTAGATGAGATGCGGTCGCCTTGCGGCGGCAATGGACGGCCGGCCAGGCGTCGCGGGTGCGGCGCCGGCCAAGCCATGGGCAGCGTCTAGCGGTCCGCTCCTCCGACGGCTGTCGGAGGGGACCGCCCGCTGTGTGGAGACCGCCTAGGGAGCCTCGCTCGACCTTAGGCGGCTGTTTCACCTCGCACCGAGGCGCAGAGGTGTGGCACGCCTTCGGAGCATCGCTCACGAAGGCGGGGTCGTCATATCACGGCCCGCGCGCAGGGGGCGACGGGCGGTGTGTTTGTGACGTCACTGTCACTATGCCGGCGAACCGGCGGCGGTTTGTTTGAGGCGGACCGACGCACCCTCTAGGCCGGCGGCCGAGGGGTCGTGTCCGCAGGGTGGTGCGGCCGGGGAGCGTACTCACCCGGCCGCGGTGTAGAGGCTTGCAGTGTAGTGAAGGGCCGACCTGCAGTCCCATTCTACAGGGGCCCTCCGTCGGTGGGGCGCCCCGCATGACGTAGCGCTACGGGGCAGTGGGCGGTGTCCAAGTGCTGCTTGGACAGCGGGATTCGGTGATGCTGGCGGGCCGTGCCTCGAGCCGGGTGGCGAGGGGCCCGCCAGATGGTGGCGAGTCGGATCTTTAGCCGAGCGCGAAGCATCGGCGTTGAACGTCACCGTAGTGACGGAGGCTGGGCGCTGAGCCGGCTCACACCATCCGGCTCAGGATTAAAGTCCAATGACGTCCGGCGCATCCCGCTCTCGAACCGGTGGTCCGCGGCGGTTCAACGTTCCCCCAAGAACGGAGCCAGCGGCGGACCCAAACGAGAGGGAGACCCGGTGAGATGCGGGTGCCGCGCCGTCGTCGGGTGCGCGCGCGCTTGCAGCGCGCGCGGGAATCAATGTAGTCAAGCAGGATGTGAGGGCAGTTCACGCTGCCCTCGGTGTCTGGTCCGGTGTGGTGAGGCAGGGGGAGGCAAGCTCACCCCTGCGGTCTTAATATGGGGCTAGCGCCGGGTGCGCCTGGGCCGGGTGCGGGAGGCGGGGGGAATATCAACCCCCGCTCCGCGTAGAAGCAAAGTGGCTAGCGCCGTGTGCGCCTGGGCCGGGCCGGCGCCGGGGAGAATTCTCGATCCCCGGCATCCGGGTCTTGATGTGGGCTTGACCACTGTACGGGTCGGGGCCTGGTGCGGACGGGGCGAGCGTACTCGGCCACCGTCCTTAGGGGGTGGTTGTCAAGTGGGCGGAGGGAGCTGGGAGCTCGACCTCCGCGGTGGTGGCAGGACCGGCTAGCGCAAGGGGCGCCTGGGCCGGTTGTGCGTGGTCTCGGCGCTAGGTGGCGGAGCGCCGCGTGTGCGGCCGCGCCTCCATAGTGCGAGAGGGATGCACTGCTTCGCGCTTGCTGTCGCGGTCCGTCCGCCGGACGGCACCGGAGGGATTCGCGACTGCGTTGAGCTCAGCTCAACCGTCGGCGAACCTTGCGGGGCGTCGGCGGGCTTGACCGGCGATGGCGGTGCGTGATGCGGCCGAGCGAGCGAGGTGCGCTGCGAGCTCGGCAGGTATGATGTGTGAGCGGTGTGTGCGGAGGGGCGGTCGATGACCGTTGCCGCTCCGCTTGAAGTTGGTTAGCAGTTGGAAGGACGACGCTTTCCAGGTTCAGTCGCGCTTCCGGCGATACAGGGCTAGTGCGGGTGAGACCCCCGGCGTACCGGGTGAGGCCCACCTAACCCGATCGGCGACAGGAAGCGCGCTGCGAACCCGGTCTAAGCGTCGTCAACTTCATGGTAAGGCCCGCGGTGGTCGGCGGCTAGCCGGACGTTCCCGCGGGAACGCCCCGGTAGCAGGCGGACGAGCGCGGGTGCGCGATTTCGGTGAAAACGCGCATTGATGGCGTGACTCGGCGGGCGGTCCGCCACTTCGCCGCTTGATGGCGCAGCTGGCGGACGCGCACTCGGCTGAGTCACCGTGGCAGTTGCTTTTGCAGTGCGCCGCTGTAGTACGGGGGTGGGGGTGCTCGACGCTCGCGGGCGGAGCAGCAACCCCACCCCTAACGACGGGGTGCGAAAACTGTAGTCGCGCGCGAGGGTGGCCGGAGGCGGACGTGCGCACTCGACGGCACCGGGCGGGACCAAACTGCGCGGTCGTCGTCGTGGGGTTCTTCTCCCTCCCTGTTCGGGGGAGTAAGGTTGCGGTCTCGAGGCGAACCTCTTTACCGCGGCTGGACGCTGGGGGACAATGCCCCCAGGGCAATTGCGAGTGCGGCGCCAGGCCCGGCTTGCGCCGGCGGCAGCTCGCACTGGCGTCGAGTGTGTAGTTCGCACTACACACTTCGCAGGTTTCAGTGGTCGGTGGAGTCCCGCACCCGTCGCAGCTAACGGGCGGCATCTCCACCGAAGGAATAACTCTCGCCGTCTCGCTCGACGTCTCGCTCGGGGACTCCGGCGCGTAAGGCCGGGCGGGCCCTAGCGGACGGAGCGATGAATACGGACGGCGAGAAGGGCGCGGGCACGCTTAGCCGGCGTGAGCCAGCTGTCACGGCTCTAGCAGCCCTTTAGGATGCTGAAGCGGTCGCCTTACGGCGGCAATGGACGGCCGGCCAGGCGCCGCGGGTGCGGCGCCGGCCAAGCCATAGGCAGCGTCTAGCGGTCCGCACCTCCGACGGCTGTCGGAGGGGACCGCCCGCTGTGTGGAGGCCGCCTAGGGAGCCTCGCTCGACCATAGGCGGCTATTGCACCTCGCACCGAGGCGCGGAGGTGCGACGAGCCTTCGGAGCATCGCTCGACGAAGGCGGGGAGTCATTTCACGGCCCGCGCGCAGGGGGCGACGGGCGGTGTGTGGATGACGTCATCGTCATATGCCGGGATTCCGGCGGCGGGTTTCGATGAGGCGGACCGACGCACCCTCTAGGCCGGCGGCCGAGGGGGTCGTGTCCGCAGGGTGGTGCGGCCGGGGAGCGTACTCACCCGGCCGCGGAGTAGAGGCTTGCAGTGATGTGGAGGGCCGGCCTGCAGTCCCATTCTACAGGGGCCCTCCGTCGGTGGGGCGCCCCGCATGACGTAGCGCTACGGGGCAGTGGGCGGTGTCCAAGTGCTGCTTGGACAGCGGGATTCGGTGATGCTGGCGGGCCGTGCCTCGAGCCGGGTGGCGAGGGGCCCGCCAGATGGCAGCGTGTCTTGTCTTTAGCCGAGCGCGAAGCATCGGCGTTGAACGTCACCGTAGTGACGGAGGCTGGGCGCTGAGCCGGCTCACACCATCCGGCTCAGGATTAAAGTCCAATGACGTCCGGCGCATCCCGCTCTCGAACCGGTGGTCCGCGGCGGTTCAACGTTCCCCCAAGAACGGAGCCAGCGGCGGACCCAAACGAGAGGGAGACCCGGTGAGATGCGGGTGCCGCGCCGTCGTCGGGTGCGCGCGCGCTTGCAGCGCGCGCGGGAATCAATGTAGTCAAGCAGGATGTGAGGGCAGTTCACGCTGCCCTCGGTGTCTGGTCCGGTGTGGTGAGGCAGGGGGAGGCAAGCTCACCCCTGCGGTCTTAATATGGGGCTAGCGCCGGGTGCGCCTGGGCCGGGTGCGGGAGGCGGGGGGAATATCAACCCCCGCTCCGCGTAGAAGCAAAGTGGCTAGCGCCGTGTGCGCCTGGGCCGGGCCGGCGCCGGGGAGAATTCTCGATCCCCGGCATCCGGGTCTTGATGTGGGCTTGACCACTGTACGGGTCGGGGCCTGGTGCGGACGGGGCGAGCGTACTCGGCCACCGTCCTTAGGGGGTGGTTGTCAAGTGGGCGGAGGGAGCTGGGAGCTCGACCTCCGCGGTGGTGGCAGGACCGGCTAGCGCAAGGGGCGCCTGGGCCGGTTGTGCGTGGTCTCGGCGCTAGGTGGCGGAGCGCCGCGTGTGCGGCCGCGCCTCCATAGTGCGAGAGGGATGCACTGCTTCGCGCTTGCTGTCGCGGTCTGTCCGCCGGACGGCACCGGAGGGATTCGCGACTGCGTTGAGCTCAGCTCAACCGTCGGCGAACCTTGCGGGGCGTCGGCGGGCTTGACCGGCGATGGCGGTGCGTGATGCGGCCGAGCGAGCGAGGTGCGCTGCGAGCTCGGCAGGTATGATGTGTGAGCGGTGTGTGCGGAGGGGCGGTCGATGACCGTTGCCGCTCCGCTTGAAGTTGGTTAGCAGTTGGAAGGACGACGCTTTCCAGGTTCAGTCGCGCTTCCGGCGATACAGGGCTAGTGCGGGTGAGACCCCCGGCGTACCGGGTGAGGCCCACCTAACCCGATCGGCGACAGGAAAGCGCGCTGCGAACCCGGTCTAAGCGTCGTCGACTTCGTGGTGAGGCCTGCGGTGGTCGGCGGCTAGGCGGGCGTTCCCGCGGGAAACGCCCTGGTAGCAGGCGGACAAGCGCAGGTGCGCGTTCTCTTCGAGAACGCGCATTGATGTGTGACTCGGCGGGCGGTCCGCCACTTCGCCGCTTGATGGCGCAGCTGGCGGACGCGCACTCGGCTGAGTCATCGCGGCAATTGTTTTGGCAGTGCGCCGCTGTAGTACGGGGGTGGGGGTGCTCGACGCTCGCGGGCGGAGCAACAACCCCACCCCTAACGACGGGGTGCGAAAACTGTAGTCGCGCGCGAGGGTGGCCGGAGGCGGACGTGCGCACTCGACGGCACCGGGCGGGACCGAAAACTGCGCGGCTCTACGTTGGCGGGTGTATAGATTGACCGCTTTACCGGAAAGAGGGCACCACTGTCTAGAGACGATTTCTCGCAACAACGTTCGTGAGTTTTCACTAACATCGCTCTCATTAAATAACCTTTTTTCTGTATTTTAATACTATACCACGCCAACGGAGCGTTTTCCGTGATACTTTTTGAACGTGGCCAGGCGCCTATCCGACTCTCCGGCGGCTCAGGTGGTCGCCTGGAGTGCTGAATCGTTTTAATCGCGCCACTCTCGACACCGAGAGTGATGGGTCATGTTTAAAATTCAATTTTCTCTATAAAACCAACTGTTCCGACTAGTTTTATTCGATAAACAAACGACAAAGATATCGTTTTCATTATATAAGAGAAAAATTTGGCAATTTTCAATGTTTTAATCGTATAAAACGACCGATATTTTGGTGCTCGTAAAACAGCTCTACACCAGTTTCCTTCCAAACCGACTGACTGAACCGCGCGAAGCCTTGCCTTCGAGCTGGACGTCGTTCAATCGAACCCATCTCAGGAACACACCTCTAGAATATAGTGATCGAAAAAATTTCATAACCTAACCTAACCTAGCCTGACCTAACCTAACCTAACTAACTACAAGTGACAGACAGCACAAAGCTCACCCGTGCAAATATTATAACCGAACGCTGCTCTACGGTTCCGATTGTACTATATTAAGTATGTTAACTATTTAAATATTTTATTGTTTAGTAACTCGTAATAAGTTTTGGGGTACATTAAAAGTGCTATTTACCTATTGCTGTTTTTTTTTTTTTTTTTTAAATAATAAAGTAATAAGTACCATATATAAGTAGGTAGGTACACGTATGCAACGTAGTATTTTTATTTATATATTGTTTGTCGAAGTAAGTAAGTAAGTAGGTAGGTAGGTAGGTAGGTAGGTAGGTAGGTAGGGTAGGGTAGGGTAGGGTAGGTAGGCAGGAAAGCAACCAAGTGTTGTGTCAAGCGTTCGTTTTGCGAAACATAATCGTATTCTTTTTCTCTTTAAAAATTATACATAGAAACTTATGCGGCCCTGAAAAGGGCCTTTTTTCATGATACACGAAGGAGGTCGCAAGCGACCCTGTTCGTTCGTCCGTCCGTCCGTCGGCTTAACCTCCGAAACCGTAGAGAGTGCGGCCCTGGCGTTTGAGAGCGTAGACCACATCCATGGCGGTGACGGTCTTCCTCTTCGCGTGCTCAGTGTAGGTGACGGCGTCGCGGATCACGTTCTCGAGGAACACCTTCAGCACGCCTCTGGTCTCCTCGTAGATCAGACCGGAGATACGCTTCACGCCGCCCCTGCGCGCCAGACGACGGATGGCGGGCTTCGTGATTCCCTGGATGTTATCACGAAGCACTTTCCTGTGACGCTTGGCTCCACCTTTCCCCAGACCTTTTCCTCCCTTGCCGCGACCGGTCATCTTGAGCAAAAACTAGTTAGTAAGAGTGGATAATAACAAAACTGAACACCGTAGCGGCCGCGAGTGTTGACGGCGAGCGAACGACTGGAAGCTTTTTTTTTTTTTTTTTTTTTTTTTTTTTTTTTTTTTATGAATGACTAATGCTGTTGGCCACTGAGGCCTCTACAGCGTACCGGACGTAAGGCAAGCGCGGAGGGCGCAGGACCTTAATGGACTTTAGTTATTTAAAGCTAAGGGCGACTGGCACAAGGGCACCACTAAGGTACGGACCTCGGCTTGGACCGTCGCCGGGGGGGGGGAGTCGATTTGCCCAGGCAACCCAGAGGGGGTTTGCGCTTGAGCCCTATTAGGTTTATCTGTTTGACTATTTGGAGAGAATCTAACCGATCTTCTAACAGATCCTGGGAGTCTTCGACCTCGCCGGCGAGGTCGGTGTTTTGTTATCGTGTTCCTTTGGTAACCGGCGCCTATACCAAAAACTGCAAACTTCCTGTTGCGGGGAGCTGTCGGGTCGGCCGACCCCAGCGCAGCCGCCGTGGCGACTGCGATGGGGTCGTCCGGGTCGCCGAAGATGTCTCTAGGGCGTCTACGGAGAGGGCGGGGGGCAGCGGCGTCTACTGCTGAGTAGTCCGCCGTACGAACGACTAGAGGATTTGAATGGTGGGAGGCCCTATCAAAGTATCTGCGCGAAGTGAATTTAAAGTACTGCCGAATGGAGGGGAGCTCTACATCGCAGTGCAAGTCGGAGTTTCGCTGGAACCAGCTGGCTCCGACCGCTCTGCGAATAAATCTATTCTGGACGGCCTGGAGCTTGTCCAGGTCGAAGCCAGACGCGTGGGCAAACACTACGGAGGCGTAGGTCATAACGGGGCGGATGCAAATTTTGTACAATATCACCTTATTTCTAAGGGATAGCTTACTACGATCGTTGAGGAGGGGGGCGAGTCGGCTTAAAAAGAAAACCGCTCGATTCCTAACTGTCCGGATGTGCCTCGAGAAGGTGAGTCGACGATCGAGGGTCACGCCAAGATACTTGGTCGAGTTCACCCAGGGGATGGGCCTATCGTGCAGCATGAGCTGCTGCCGGATAGGCCATTTGTTGGGGTGAAAGCACACAGCTGCGCTTTTGTCCGGATTGACCGAGATTGCCCACTTCTCAAACCAGTCGCCTAAGCGGCGCAGGGCTTGTTGAAGCGTGCGGAAAGAGATGGACTGATTCCACCCTCTTATAAAGAGGGCAGTATCGTCCGCGAAAAGCGCAAGCTCTACCTTCGGATGACGTGGAATGTCATGCGTGTAGAGGGAGAACAGAACGGGGGCCAGCGCTGACCCCTGAGGGACGCCAGCGCCGATGGGGTGGGGAGCCGAGCGGGTGCCGTCGACGCGATAGCGAAAGTTTCGATCAGTCAGATAGTCATGTATTATGAGTACAAGACCATCCGGGAACCCGAGCTGGTATAACTTGTATACCAGCCCGCTGTGCCAGACTTTATCGAACGCTTTCGCCACGTCGAGGAACACCGCAAGGGTGGACTGACATTTGGGCGTGACCTGGGTGAAGCCGTGGTAGGGTTTCCGATTGAAACCCTCTAGGATGTGCTCCGTGATGCGGTGCACCTGCTGGACGCACGAGTGTCTGGCTCGAAAGCCGAACTGCTCGTCGGGGAGGAGATTGTTATCTCGGATGTGGGACCAAATACGCTTCAGAAGGATGCGCTCGTAAATCTTACCTAAGGTACTGAGGAGACTGATGGGGCGGTAGCTAGAGGGCTCTGACGCCTTCTTGCCGGGCTTGTGAGGAAGCTTTTTGAGCATTGCTCTTTATTTATGCTCTCGAACACTCTAGCGATAGAGTCGCGCGCGCGCGCGCGAGACGTGAAGGGCGGGGGGGCTGTCCCCCCCCCCCCCCATCTCCCCGTTCTGTTCGACTGAATATCGTCCGGCGAAGTGTGGGTGTTGTATTACACTCCGTGTGTGTGTGTGTGTATAAAAAAAAAAAAAAAAAAAAAAAAAAATTATGCAATCAATCACGTATAACGTTGACAGAGTTGTCACATAACGTTATATTATATTGGATGGTCATGCTGCTTAGAACGGTTCTACTACTTTTAGATGCGTGCGTTAATTAAGTCTCAGTCTAAGTAAGTAAAGTAGACAGACAGATAGATAGATAGATAGGTAGGTAGGTAGGTAGGTAGGTGCTTAAGTACCAATTATTAATAAACTAGCTGCGCCCTGCGGTCTCACCCGCGGTTAAAAAGTATCCTATGTGCTATTCTAGACTATAATCTATCTCTGTGCCAAATTTCATCCAGATCTGTTCAGCCGTTCTGGCGTGAAAGAGTAACAAACATACGTCCATCCATACATACAAACGCGTTCGCGTTTATAATATTATATAGTAGGATAATCTATCGTGCGTGCATGCGTGTAGGTATCGTCGTCATGAAACATTATATTTATTTTTAAATAACGAAACTTATGTGGCCCTGAAAAGGGCCTTTTTGCATTTGAATCGGAGGAGAGCCGACGGACGCAACCTTCTTAGGCGCGCTCGCCGCGGATTCTTCGCGCCAACTGTATATCCTTGGGCATGATGGTCACGCGCTTGGCGTGGATCGCGCACAGGTTGGTGTCTTCAAAGAGACCGACCAGGTACGCTTCGCTGGCCTCCTGAAGCGCCATAACGGCAGAGCTCTGGAAACGGAGATCGGTCTTGAAGTCCTGTGCGATTTCGCGCACGAGACGCTGGAACGGCAGCTTGCGGATCAGCAGCTCGGTACTCTTCTGGTAGCGACGGATCTCACGGAGGGCTACGGTGCCGGGCCTGTAGCGATGGGGCTTCTTCACGCCGCCCGTTGCGGGGGCGCTCTTGCGCGCAGCTTTGGTGGCGAGCTGTTTACGCGGCGCCTTACCGCCGGTGGATTTACGAGCGGTCTGCTTGGTACGTGCCATTTTACAAACACACACACACACACACACTCTTTTCACACAATGAGAGGAGCAAGCAACTGTTTACGCGGACGCACGTACGAGCGAGCGACGACTGCGACGATCAGCGCACGACTGTTAAAAAATAAGCAACATGTAGCGCTTTATTTATAAAAACGGTGGAGAATACGGTAGAGTCGCGATCGGGCCTCTCGCTTGCACGCGCGCACAGCTCCGCACACGAGGTCGGATAGATCTGTCTGTCTGTCTGTCTGTGTGGACAAAATTAAAATGTAACTGGCTTGCAAACTGAGCGAAAAAAAAAAAAAAAAAAAAAAAAAAAATGCAACAAATCGTGTCTTCATGAGACGGGCGATTATTTATACTAGCCTTTTTCATTAGGTATTATTATTATTATTATTATACTAGACGATCGCGGCAGAGCTGCTGCGCGCCCGCGAGCGACGCCGATCTAGCTTGGAGCTGGTTGTATACTTGGTAAATCGTGTAAAGTTTTATTGTATTATAGGTACTCATAATTATTACTAACAGCTTAAGACTTAGGTTTCGTAATGTAATTAATGCATTTTCGAAATTACAGGCAGGCGGCAGGTAGGTACATAAAAATGTGAGTGTGTGTGTGTCTGTCGTGTCAATGTTCATTCAGGTGAAACATTATAATATGATCGCATTGCGAAACATAGTATTTATGAATCATTTTGTGGCCCTGAAAAGGGCCTTTTTGTCTTTGTGCGACATCGATCGATCGATCTCATCACTTGGAGCTGGTGTACTTGGTGACGGCCTTGGTGCCCTCGCTGACGGCGTGCTTGGCCAGCTCGCCGGGCAGCAGGAGCCTCACGGAAGTCTGCACCTCCCTCGATGTGATCGTGCTGCGCTTGTTGTAGTGAGCGAGACGGGACGCCTCGGCGGCGATGCGCTCGAAGATGTCGTTCACGAACGAGTTCATGATGGACATGGCCTTGCTGGAGATGCCGGTGTCCGGGTGGACCTGCTTGAGCACCTTGTAGATGTAAATGGCGTAGCTCTCCTTCCTCTTGTGCTTCTTCTTTTTCTTATCTGTCTTGGAGATGTTCTTCTGCGCCTTGCCGGACTTCTTGGCGGCCTTTCCGCTTGTCTTGGGCGGCATTGTTGGATGCTTGCTTGCTTGCTTGCTTTGCTGAAACGGTATTGCTCTAGTGCACTGAACTCGTCGGCTGACAGCGAGCGATTAAAAACTGCGGCGGGATGGAATCCGCTTTTGAGAGAAACCGGACCGTGCTCTCGCCCGAGCCACCGCGAGCTGTCTGTCTGTCGCGCATTAGACAGGGACGGAAAACATTCTCTCACTCTCACTCGCGCGTATGACTACCTCTACCTAGAGTTACAATTTAAAAAAAAAAAAAAAATATGTACGTATAATAATAATATATTGTATTTATAGATTCGATTCTCAAACTACTAAATTCAGAAAACAGACAGCTTATGAATCCGGTGCATAGTTCTGGCTTTTATGCATCGTCCTTCACTACTGAAGCCGTACTTCGTTTATGACTGGGTAATTTATTTGTTTTTCTATTGTACATAGAGTAATTATTTATGCGTTGGTATTAGTATGTAGTTTATTAAAATTCTCAAATTAGTAAGTTTATTCAACCTTAATGATTATTATTAGCACTAAATCATAATGTTTTCATTCAATCAAATCCAAAGGTTTTATATATGGAAGTGATCGCTCTTCAGCGAGATAAGACCGCTAATTGCGCCTTTATTTTTGAATGTTCAGTTTAGATTTATTTGTATTTGGTGTCAATAAAGAGTTTTTGCATACTTGTACAGAGTATTTTGTATTGTATTGAATTGTCGTAGGGTATAATGTACCTACATAAATTATGATGAGAAGATAGAGAAAATAAATAAATAAAAAATGCCGTTGTGTGTCCGTTCAATCAATGAAACATTCATTCGTTTGTGAATGGCAAGAGTGATATTGTGGCCCTGAAAAGGGCCTTTTTGCGATCTCGCGTAGAAGAGCAGCGAAAGCGAACAACAAACACACACGAAAGGCGAGTGCTCGTCCACGCCTTAAGCTTTCTTCTCGGTCTTCTTGGGCAGGAGAACGGCCTGAATGTTGGGGAGCACACCGCCCTGCGCGATGGTCACACCGGAGAGCAGCTTGTTCAGCTCCTCGTCGTTCCTTATGGCCAGCTGAAGATGACGCGGGATGATTCTGGTCTTCTTGTTGTCCCTGGCCGCGTTGCCGGCCAACTCGAGCACCTCAGCGGCGAGATATTCCATCACGGCTGCGAGGTAGACCGGCGCTCCGGCACCCACGCGCTCGGCATAGTTGCCGTTGCGCAGGAGGCGATGAATACGACCCACCGGGAACTGTAGTCCGGCGCGGTTAGAACGGGACTTTGCCTTTCCCTTCACTTTGCCACCTTTACCGCGTCCCGACATGGTTAGGTTAAGGCTTTAAGAATAATTCAGAAAACACGAGATAGAGAGACGACGGCGGCCGCGCGGCGTGCGTGAACGTACCGAGCGAACTGTGTTTGTTCGAACCGGGTGCTCGGATTTATTGATATACCCTTGCCCCACTCCGTCGAGACGCTAACGCGATGATCAGTCTCGTTGGGTTGGGTTGCGCGCGCCTCCGCGCCTACCCTGATACCGCGATAGAAGAGTGTAGGTAACAATAACATCGAACAATATACCTAAACTATTTTTCTTTTTTTTTTTTTGTTTTTTTTTTTTTTTCTGCATTAAAATTTGGAATGCGTTTATCATGTCGAAAACTACAATCAATTTCCCGCCATTTTACATAATATATTTTTCGTGATTATTATTAAATTTACAACATGGAATGGAACATGGGGTGTTGAAGAAAACAGGATTGCAGTGATTGCGTTGCACAAAACATCTCGGTATCAGCCGTATGTTCGTATAAGTATAATTATCGTAGTATCGACAGACATAGAGTCACTTAAGAAATCTTTGAAGCAAGCAAGCAGTGGCTAAATTTCCCATGGAAACAAACAACAGTCCGTAAATCCATAGATTCCTCTTGGTATGGCTAATATGAGCAGATTCAATAACATCTGTCTGTCTGTGCGTGTCGATTTCATCAATTTCCGTTCAGCCATTGAGAGAGACATCCGAGATTCGTTTGTATGTTGTGTGTGTGTGTTTGTAATTAATTGTGTAAGGGTAACTACATTTTCTTTATTAGTTCGGTTAGTTTTAGCTAGTCGAGTTGAGTCGAGTTGAGTCGGGCAGTCGGGCGGGCCCCGCTGCGCTCGCTCAGCAGGAGGAAGGAGGAGGAGGAGGAGGAGGACGACGACGCCGTGCGCGTTTTTTGTTTGTTCGCGTGCGTGCGTCGTCGTCGTCCGTCCAGTCTTTCTGTCTGTCTGCGGTCCGTCTCAAGAGAAACACAGAGCGCGATGAACGCGCTCTCGAACGATATGTTAGCCCTGAAAAGGGCTTTTTGCTGCGAGGTGAGGTGTCGCGCGTCCCGCGCGCCCCCACACAGGCAGGAGAGGATGCGCGCGCGTGGCGTGCGCGCAGCTCGCGTGCACCGTCGTCGTCGTCGTTCACGCACACGGAGCGAGCGAGCAAGCACAGCACGGCACACACGCGGAAAACTCACTGCTGCACGGCGGCTCACTTCTTCGAGGCGGACGCCTTCTTCGTGGCGGCGGCGGCCTTCGACTTGGGAGTGGCGGCGGCCCTCTTCGGCTTGGGCGCCTTCGGCTTCTTGGTGGGCGGCTTCGCGGTCTTTTTCGCCTTCGGGGCGGCGGCGCTCTTGCCCCTGGCGGGCGCGGCGGCCTTCTTCGCGGCGGCGGGCTTCTTCTTCGCTGCGGCGGCGGCCTTCTTGTCCTTCGCCGAGGCGGCGGCGGAGGGCTTCGATTTGGCCGGCGAGGCGGCCGCGGCGGCCGCCTTCCTGCCCCTGCCGGAGGCGGGCGCCGCGGCGGCGGACTTCTTCGCCTTGGCGGCGGCGGTGGAGGCGCTCTCCTTCGCGGACGACTTGCCGGACGCCTTGCCGCCGGCGCCGGCGGGCTTCTTCGCCGAGGAAGACTTCGATTCGAGCTTGAAACTGCCCGAAGCTCCCTTTCCCTTCGTCTGGATCAGGGCGCCGGACTCGACGGCGCTCTTCAGATACTTCCTGATGAACGGGGCCAGCTTCTCGGCGTCCACCTTGTACTGGGCCGCGATGTATTTCTTGATCGCCTTCAGCGACGAACCGCTGCGCTCCTTCAGCTCCTTGATCGCGTTGTTCACCATTTCGGAGGTCTTCGGGTGGGTCGGCTTCGCCTTGGGTTTCTTGGCGCCGCCTGCGGCTGCTGCGGACGCCTTCGGCTTCTTCGCGGGAGTCGCTGGCGCGGGAGCCTCTGCTGCTACGGCGGTGTCGGCCATTATATAATAATATATATAATTTTTTATTTAATAAATTTTTTACACACACAGCACACTCACTGCGAAGCGCTCGCGCGTTTATGTACTTGAGTAAAATACTTTTCAAAAACTGCGCGGTCGTCGTCGTGGGGTTCTTCTCCCTCCCTGTTCGGGGGAGTAAGGTTGCGGTCTCGAGGCGAACCTCTTTACCGCGGCTGGACGCTGGGGGACACTGCCCCCAGGGCAATTGCGAGTGCGGCGCCAGGCCCGGCTTGCGCCGGCGGCAGCTCGCACTGGCGTCGAAGTGTGTAGTTCGCACTACACACTTCGCAGGTTTCAGTGGTCGGTGGAGTCCCGCACCCGTCGCAGCTAACGGGCGGCATCTCCACCGAAGGAATAACTCTCGCCGTCTCGCTCGACGTCTCGCTCGGGGTCTCCGGCGCGTAAGGCCGGGCGGGCCCTAGCGGACGGAGCGGTGATTACGGACGGCGAGAAGGGCGCGGGCACGCTTAGCCGGCGTGAGCCAGCTGTCACGGCTCTAGCAGCCCTTTAGATGAGATGCGGTCGCCTTGCGGCGGCAATGGACGGCCGGCCAGGCGTCGCGGGTGCGGCGCCGGCCAAGCCATGGGCAGCGTCTAGCGGTCCGCTCCTCCGACGGCTGTCGGAGGGGACCGCCCGCTGTGTGGAGACCGCCTAGGGAGCCTCGCTCGACCTTAGGCGGCTGTTTCACCTCGCACCGAGGCGCAGAGGTGTGGCACGCCTTCGGAGCATCGCTCACGAAGGCGGGGTCGTCATATCACGGCCCGCGCGCAGGGGGCGACGGGCGGTGTGTTTGTGACGTCACTGTCACTATGCCGGCGAACCGGCGGCGGTTTGTTTGAGGCGGACCGACGCACCCTCTAGGCCGGCGGCCGAGGGGTCGTGTCCGCAGGGTGGTGCGGCCGGGGAGCGTACTCACCCGGCCGCGGTGTAGAGGCTTGCAGTGTTGTGAAGGGCCGACCTGCAGTCCCATTCTACAGGGGCCCTCCGTCGGTGGGGCGCCCCGCATGACGTAGCGCTACGGGGCAGTGGGCGGTGTCCAAGTGCTGCTTGGACAGCGGGATTCGGTGATGCTGGCGGGCCGTGCCTCGAGCCGGGTGGCGAGGGGCCCGCCAGATGGTGGCGAGTCGGATCTTTAGCCGAGCGCGAAGCATCGGCGTTGAACGTCACCGTAGTGACGGAGGCTGGGCGCTGAGCCGGCTCACACCATCCGGCTCAGGATTAAAGTCCAATGACGTCCGGCGCATCCCGCTCTCGAACCGGTGGTCCGCGGCGGCTCGACGTTCCCCCAAGAACGGAACCGCGGCAGACCCAAACGAGAGGGAGACCCGGTGAGATGCGGGTGCCGCGCCGTCGTCGGGTGCGCGCGCGCTGCAAGCGCGCGCGGGAATCAATTGAGGTCAATCTGGATGTGAGGGCAGTTCACGCTGCCCTCGATGTCTGGTCCGGTGTGGTGAGGCAGGGGGAGGCAAGCTCACCCCCGCTGTCTGGATATGGGGCTAGCGCCGGGTGCGCCTGGGCCGGGTGCGGGAAGCGGGGGGAATATCAACCCCCGCTCCGCGTAGAATCAATGGGGCTAGCGCCGTGTGCGCCTGGGCCGGGCCGGTGCCGGGGAGAATTCTCGATCCCCGGCCTCCGGGTCTTGATGTGGGCTTGACCTCTGAACGGGTCGGGGCCTGGTGCGGGCGGGGCGAGCGAACTCGGCCGCCGTCCTTTGGGGGTGGATGTCAGTTTGGCGGAGGGAGCTGGGAGCTCGACCTCCGCGGTGGTGGCTGGTCCGGCTAGCGCAAGGTGCGCCTGGGCCGGTGGTGCATAGGCTCGCAGCTAGGTGGCGGAGCGCCGCGTGTGCGGCCGCGCCTCCGTAGTGCGAGAGGGATGCACTGCGCTTGCTGTCGCGGTCCGCCCGCCGGACGGCACCGGAGGGATTCGCGACTGCGTTGAGCTCAGCTCAACCGTCGGCGAACCTTGCGGGGCGTCGGCGGGCTTGACCGGCGATGGCGGTGCGCGATGCGGCCGAGCGAGCGAGGTGCGCTGCGAGCTCGGCAGGTTCGAGGTGTGAGCGGTGTGTGCGGAGGGGCGGTCGATGACCGTCGCCGCTCCGCTTGATGGTGGTCTTCGGTTGGAAGGACGACGCTTTCCAGGTTCAGTCGCGCTTCCGGCGATACAGGGCTAGTGCGGGTGAGACCCCCGGCGTACCGGGTGAGGCCCACCTAACCCGATCGGCGACAGGAAAGCGCGCTGCGACCCGGTCTAAGCGTCGTCAACTTCGTGGTGAGGCCTGCGGTGGTCGGCGGCTAGGCGGGCGTTCCCGCGGGAAACGCCCTGGTAGCAGGCGGACAAGCGCAGGTGCGCGTTCTCTTCGAGAACTCGCATTGATGTGTGACTCGGCGGGCGGTCCGCCACTTCGCCGCTTGATGGCGCAGCTGGCGGACGCGCACTCGGCTGAGTCACCGTGGCAATCTTTTCCGCAGTGCGCCGCTGTAGTACGGGGGTGGGGGTGCTCGACGCTCGCGGGCGGAGCAGCAACCCCACCCCTAACGACGGGGTGCGAAAAATGTAGTCGCGCGCGAAGGTGGCCGGAGGCGGACGTGCGCACTCGACGGCACCGGGCGGGACCCCCGAAAACTGCGCGGCTCTACGTTGGCGGGTGTATAGATTGACCGCTTTACCGGAAAGAGGGCACCACTGTCTAGAGACGATTTCTCGCAACAACGTTCGTGAGTTTTCACTAACATCGCTCTCATTAAATAACCTTTTTTCTGTATTTTAATACTATACCACGCCAACGGAGCGTTTTCCGTGATACTTTTTGAACGTGGCCAGGCGCCTATCCGACTCTCCGGCGGCTCAGGTGGTCGCCTGGAGTGCTGAATCGTTTTAATCGCGCCACTCTCGACACCGAGAGTGATGGGTCATGTTTAAAATTCAATTTTCTCTATAAAACCAACTGTTCCGACTAGTTTTATTCGATAAACAAACGACAAAGATATCGTTTTCATTATATAAGAGAAAAATTTGGCAATTTTCAATGTTTTAATCGTATAAAACGACCGATATTTTGGTGCTCGTAAAACAGCTCTACACCAGTTTCCTTCCAAACCGACTGACTGAACCGCGCGAAGCCTTGCCTTCGAGCTGGACGTCGTTCAATCGAACCCATCTCAGGAACACACCTCTAGAATATAGTGATCGAAAAAATTTCATAACCTAACCTAACCTAGCCTGACCTAACCTAACCTAACTAACTACAAGTGACAGACAGCACAAAGCTCACCCGTGCAAATATTATAACCGAACGCTGCTCTACGGTTCCGATTGTACTATATTAAGTATGTTAACTATTTAAATATTTTATTGTTTAGTAACTCGTAATAAGTTTTGGGGTACATTAAAAGTGCTATTTACCTATTGCTGTTTTTTTTTTTTTTTTTTAAATAATAAAGTAATAAGTACCATATATAAGTAGGTAGGTACACGTATGCAACGTAGTATTTTTATTTATATATTGTTTGTCGAAGTAAGTAAGTAAGTAGGTAGGTAGGTAGGTAGGTAGGTAGGTAGGGTAGGGTAGGGTAGGGTAGGTAGGCAGGAAAGCAACCAAGTGTTGTGTCAAGCGTTCGTTTTGCGAAACATAATCGTATTCTTTTTCTCTTTAAAAATTATACATAGAAACTTATGCGGCCCTGAAAAGGGCCTTTTTTCATGATACACGAAGGAGGTCGCAAGCGACCCTGTTCGTTCGTCCGTCCGTCCGTCGGCTTAACCTCCGAAACCGTAGAGAGTGCGGCCCTGGCGTTTGAGAGCGTAGACCACATCCATGGCGGTGACGGTCTTCCTCTTCGCGTGCTCAGTGTAGGTGACGGCGTCGCGGATCACGTTCTCGAGGAACACCTTCAGCACGCCTCTGGTCTCCTCGTAGATCAGACCGGAGATACGCTTCACGCCGCCCCTGCGCGCCAGACGACGGATGGCGGGCTTCGTGATTCCCTGGATGTTATCACGAAGCACTTTCCTGTGACGCTTGGCTCCACCTTTCCCCAGACCTTTTCCTCCCTTGCCGCGACCGGTCATCTTGAGCAAAAACTAGTTAGTAAGAGTGGATAATAACAAAACTGAACACCGTAGCGGCCGCGAGTGTTGACGGCGAGCGAACGACTGGAAGCTTTTTTTTTTTTTTTTTTTTTTTTTTTTTTTTTTTTTTTTTTTTTTTTTTTTTTTTTTTTTTTTTATGAATGACTAATGCTGTTGGCCACTGAGGCCTCTACAGCGTACCGGACTTAAGGCAAGCGCGGAGGGCGCAGGACCTTAATGGACTTTAGTTATTTAAAGCTAAGGGCGACTGGCACAAGGGCACCACTAAGGTACGGACCTCGGCTTGGACCGTCGCCGGGGGGGGGGAGTCGATTTGCCCAGGCAACCCAGAGGGGGTTTGCGCTTGAGCCCTATTAGGTTTATCTGTTTGACTATTTGGAGAGAATCTAACCGATCTTCTAACAGATCCTGGGAGTCTTCGACCTCGCCGGCGAGGTCGGTGTTTTGTTATCGTGTTCCTTTGGTAACCGGCGCCTATACCAAAAACTGCAAACTTCCTGTTGCGGGGAGCTGTCGGGTCGGCCGACCCCAGCGCAGCCGCCGTGGCGACTGCGATGGGGTCGTCCGGGTCGCCGAAGATGTCTCTAGGGCGTCTACGGAGAGGGCGGGGGGCAGCGGCGTCTACTGCTGAGTAGTCCGCCGTGCGAACGACTAGAGGATTTGAATGGTGGGAGGCCCTATCAAAGTATCTGCGCGAAGTGAATTTAAAGTACTGCCGAATGGAGGGGAGCTCTACATCGCAGTGCAAGTCGGAGTTTCGCTGGAACCAGCTGGCTCCGACCGCTCTGCGAATAAATCTATTCTGGACGGCCTGGAGCTTGTCCAGGTCGAAGCCAGACGCGTGGGCAAACACTACGGAGGCGTAGGTCATAACGGGGCGGATGCAAATTTTGTACAATATCACCTTATTTCTAAGGGATAGCTTACTACGATCGTTGAGGAGGGGGGCGAGTCGGCTTAAAAAGAAGACCGCTCGATTCCTAACTGTCCGGATGTGCCTCGAGAAGGTGAGTCGACGATCGAGGGTCACGCCAAGGTACTTGGTCGAGTTCACCCAGGGGATGGGCCTATCGTGCAGCATGAGCTGCTGCCGGATAGGCCATTTGTTGGGGTGAAAGCACACAGCTGCGCTTTTGTCCGGATTGACCGAGATTGCCCACTTCTCAAACCAGTCGCCTAAGCGGCGCAGGGCTTGTTGAAGCGTGCGGAAGGAGATGGACTGATTCCACCCTCTTATAAAGAGGGCAGTATCGTCCGCGAAAAGCGCAAGCTCTACCTTCGGATGACGTGGAATGTCATGCGTGTAGAGGGAGAACAGAACGGGGGCCAGCGCTGACCCCTGAGGGACGCCAGCGCCGATGGGGTGGGGAGCCGAGCGGGTGCCGTCGACGCGATAGCGAAAGTTTCGACCAGTCAGATAGTCATGTATTATGAGTACAAGACCATCCGGGAACCCGAGCTGGTATAACTTGTATACCAGCCCGCTGTGCCAGACTTTATCGAACGCTTTCGCTACGTCGAGGAACACCGCAAGGGTGGACTGACATTTGGGCGTGACCTGGGTGAAGCCGTGGTAGGGTTTCCGATTGAAACCCTCTAGGATGTGCTCCGTGATGCGGTGCACCTGCTGGACGCACGAGTGTCTGGCTCGAAAGCCGAACTGCTCGTCGGGGAGGAGATTGTTATCTCGGATGTGGGACCAAATACGCTTCAGAAGGATGCGCTCGTAAATCTTACCTAAGGTACTGAGGAGACTGATGGGGCGGTAGCTAGAGGGCTCTGACGCCTTCTTGCCGGGCTTGTGAATGCCGATGACGTCGGCAGACTTCCAAGCGTCGGGGAAGGTGCAGTTGGCCAAGGCGGCATTGAAGATGCTGACGAGGAGGTTGATCAGAAAGACGGGGAAGTGCTTAATCACTCTATTGCTGACGCCGTCTGCACCTGGGGCCTTCTTGGTTTGGAGACCCTTGATGATCGACTCTACCTCCGACACAGAGACCGGCTCTGTGGGTTCGAGGGCGGGACGGGCTGTGAACTCGGCGACTTCCTCTTCCACCATATCTAGGTGGTCGGGGTCGACGCGCTCGAGACTGGGGCTGCATTGCCTTTCGAGGCTTTCGGCAAGGCACTCGGCCTTTTCGTCGTCCTCGAAGGCAAGCGTGTCGTTCGGACGAGACAGGGGGGGAATATTGGATGACTTGCTGCCCTTCAGCGATCTTACCATCTTCCAGTATGCCTGGTGAGATGGTCTGATCTCCGAGAGCAGGGTGTCCCACCTCTGATTGCGGAGTTCACTCATGCGGTTCTTTACGGCACGCTCGTAATACCGCAGAGTGGCTCTGTTCTCTTCGGTGCGACACCAGTCGTATGCCCTAGTGGCCGCGTGTTTCGCTCTCAACAGCTCCCTCGCATCCTCGGGCAGGGCCCAGCGTTGGTCGCCCTCGGCTGGGACCTGCTTCGAGGCTTCGCCAACGGCTTTACGAAGGTGACTGTTGAGAGCGTCTATGGAAAGAGCGATATCGTCGGGGGTCGCGATATCGTCTGGTATTCTATCTAAATCGGGTGAACTGGTAGCTTTTAGGCTTTCGCCCAAGAGCTCCCAGTTCACCACGGTCTTTGTCGGCGGAGTTCTGTTGCTCGGGTCGGGACCCAGCAGCATCAGAACTGGCCTATGGTCCGAGTCAAGCTCGTGTAGCACCTCCAAAGAACGCAACTGGAGTGTTACGCCCTTTAGGAGTGCTAGGTCGAGAATGTCCGGCCTGTAGTTGAGATTACTGCTAAAGTAAGTCGGGGAGCTGGGGGGGATGATATCAAAATTTAGCGTATCCGAGAATGAGTACAGAAGGTGCCCATTCCGGTTATTCGCGTTGCAGCCCCACATCACGTGCTTGCCGTTAAAGTCGCCGGCCAGAATGACCGAGCTACCGAGAGCGAGAAGCGCTTCGAGGTCCTCTTTGAGGAGAGTCTTGCTACCCGAGTGGTAACAAGACGCTATTATGATGGACTGATGACCGGTCATCGCAAGACGGCAACAGGAAGCTTCCAGATTGACTAACGGGGGAGTGGGTATGGGTGTGCAGTGCAGAGACCTTTTGTAATAGATCAGAGTACCGCCCAGGGGGGCGGCGAGTCTGTCATTACGAACCATCAAGTAGTTTGCAACCCTGGGGTTCCTCTTGCTTGGTTTTAGAAAGGTCTCGTTGATCAACATGATGTCGACCTGATGGGTCGTTAGAAAGTGGTGGATGAGATCCCGCTGATCTCTGGCATCGGTGTGGATGCCGTTGGCATTAAACCACGCCAACGCCAATGAATGGGGCTTAACCTTAGTGGGTGTGCAATCCATTAAGGTTATTGGGAGAGGACGCGGGGGGCGAAGCGCTTCATAGCGCTGAAGAGGTTGCCGTGAGTCATCATGATGTCCAATAGGGCATCAGGATGCTCGCGGACCTCCTGGGCTACGGCACGGACCTCGTCGAGGTCGAATGCCGAGGCTATCTCTGCCAGCAAGAGCAGATCCGCCTTCAGGCCATAGGGGCCCTGGGCGGGTTTGAAGGGTGAGGGCGGGGGGGTTGGACGGCTCTGGGCAGGCGCGCGGGCGCTGCTGGCCGGAGCTGGGGCCACCTTCGGTTGGACCAGGGACGAGGGCCTGGTCCAAGCATTGGTGGCGGGTAGGGGAGCGTCGACGAACTTCGGCGCAGGGATCTTGGCGCTGATGCCATGGGGACGGGTTGGGCGACGGGGCGCAGGGGTCCTCTTCGCCCCGGCCGCAGCCTTCGGGGCTTTGGGGCAACCGCGATAGTTCGCGGTGTGCCCCTGAGTCCCGCAGAGCACGCAGCTGGGAGGATTAGGATCCCCCTTGACCCGCTTGCACAGCGCGGTGCTGTGCTCGCCCGCGCACTTGACGCAACGGTACGCCGCTTCGCAGAAGCGGGCGGCGTGCCCGTAGAGTTGGCAGCGGTGGCACTGCCCGGGTATGCCTCTCCGCCTGGGAGCCTCGACTTTCAGGCCGGAGAGGTTGAGGACTCTTTCGATGCGAAAGATCCCCTTCCCCTCCTCCGTGCGGTCGAGGATGACCAGCACAAGGTCGATCGGGGCCTTCGTCCGTCCATTGGTCATCCGATGGACCTGCTGGACCGGGAGGCCTTGGGCTAGGAGATCGTCACGGACGAGCTCCGTGTCGATCTCCTTAGGGATACCGCGAAGTACAACGCGGAGTACCTTCTCCTCTTCCAGCGGATACGCGTGGAATTGGATCTGGTGTTCCCTAAGGGAGCGGGTGGCCTGACGATAGTCGTCAGACGTGGGGACTGTGACGGAGATGCCGTCAGCATGACTCTTGCCGGAGAACGTCACGCTACTGGCCGTGAGGATTGCGACCACCTCCTGCCAGCGGTGGCGGTCCCGAACCACGAAGGGGCGGGGGGGCTTGCCCACCCTGGGCGCGGGAGGCGCGTCCATGGCGGTGGGCGGGAGAGAGGGGCATGCAGTCGGGCATGCGGCCTTTAACGGGGGCGGAGGGGAGCCGGCGGCGGAAGCGGGCCGCTTCGTCCCCTTGTTGGCGACGACGGTGAAGCCGTCGTCGCCTCCGCTGACGGTTTCCATCTCCTCCGTGGAGGTGTGATTGGAACCGACCGTCAGGGTCAGTCGCGGCGAGCGAGAACGAGAACGCGAGCGCGGCGCCACCGTACGCGATCGCACGCGGCTGGAGCGTGCCACGCCTGGGGAACGCTTTGCCGCGGGCGACCGGCTCTTAGCGGCGGCGGCGGCGGGAGTCGGGGCGGCCGGCAGCCCTCTGAGGGAGGGCGCCAACTTAATGGTGGCCTTAGGGGCCGGGGCAGGGGCAGCGGATTTCTTCCCGGCAGCCTGAGGGGCGCGGGCGGGGGGGGACTTTGCCTTAGGGGCGCGGGCGGGGGAAGGCTTGGCCTTAGGGGCGCGGGCGGGGGAAGGCTTGGCCTTAGGGGCCTTGGCTTGCAGAGAGGCTGCAAACCTTATAGGATCCGTTACGAACTCCTGAAGGGAGCTCGGGTTGGCGCGCAGATGGGCCCGGATGGAGGTACCTAGGGCGGCAAGTGCCGCCCCGAAGTCCACTTCCGGCCCCATCGTCGCGAATAAATCGCGATCGCCGGGGGAGGAGGTCCCCGGCTGGGTGCGGGCCGCGGGCATCACCCTGCCGGGTTTAGGCAGGGTGGTGAGTGCCTAATTCGTTCCCTAATGTGTGCCAACTGCCAGTCTTATTGTGCAGTTGGTGAGTACCTAACACAGGGCCCTAGCTGCCCCGGGGGAGAGACAGGGACTCCGGCGAACCGGCCGTCCGAGCCAAACACGCACCCGAGGAATCGGAGGGGAGGCGGAAGGGTGGGAGGGAGATGCTTGGCGTCGGCGAGGGGCGACCCCAAGGCCGGTGGTGCCAAGCCCAACCGGATTCCGTTTTTCCCCTGAGCAGGGGAAAAACGAGCGCTCCGGGTCCACGCTCCTAACAGCGATCGGCTTCGTTGGCACCGTTATGCGTGTCCACCGTCGACCACAATTGTGGATTTGATAGACGTGAGGAGAGGTGAGCGGGCGGCGGTCGGGCCCGCCGGCCCAGCTTTGGCGCGAGTCCCGCACTTAGGTCACTCGAATCGCGTGTAGTATGCGAAACTAAACACACTACACGGATAAGGCGCCCCGGTGCCGGACTCGAGAACACACTCGACGCACGGTGACGTCACTACGCGACTCGTAACTGATTCACCGAGCGGCTCTGTGAACAGAATCGGACGGCGGTAAGCACTTAGTCACTCTAATGCACACTAACTGACCTGCAGTCCGCTACGCTGATGCGTGGGACTCCTATCTGAAGGATCCTGAGCGGGCACTGAATTTAAAAAAACTATAACGGAATTTCCGTGAAGCGGAAAAAAAAACGGAAAGAGACGACTGCGCGGCACGACGGTCAGGAGCACTTTGACGGCGAGCGAACGACTGGGGAAGCTTTTTGAGCATTGCTCTTTATTTATGCTCTCGAACACTCTAGCGATAGAGTCGCGCGCGCGCGCGCGAGACGTGAAGGGCGGGGGGGCTGTCCCCCCCCCCCCCCCCATCTCCCCGTTCTGTTCGACTGAATATCGTCCGGCGAAGTGTGGGTGTTGTATTACACTCCGTGTGTGTGTGTGTGTATAAAAAAAAAAAAAAAAAAAAAAAAAAATTATGCAATCAATCACGTATAACGTTGACAGAGTTGTCACATAACGTTATATTATATTGGATGGTCATGCTGCTTAGAACGGTTCTACTACTTTTAGATGCGTGCGTTAATTAAGTCTCAGTCTAAGTAAGTAAAGTAGACAGACAGATAGATAGATAGATAGGTAGGTAGGTAGGTAGGTAGGTGCTTAAGTACCAATTATTAATAAACTAGCTGCGCCCTGCGGTCTCACCCGCGGTTAAAAAGTATCCTATGTGCTATTCTAGACTATAATCTATCTCTGTGCCAAATTTCATCCAGATCTGTTCAGCCGTTCTGGCGTGAAAGAGTAACAAACATACGTCCATCCATACATACAAACGCGTTCGCGTTTATAATATTATATAGTAGGATAATCTATCGTGCGTGCATGCGTGTAGGTATCGTCGTCATGAAACATTATATTTATTTTTAAATAACGAAACTTATGTGGCCCTGAAAAGGGCCTTTTTGCATTTGAATCGGAGGAGAGCCGACGGACGCAACCTTCTTAGGCGCGCTCGCCGCGGATTCTTCGCGCCAACTGTATATCCTTGGGCATGATGGTCACGCGCTTGGCGTGGATCGCGCACAGGTTGGTGTCTTCAAAGAGACCGACCAGGTACGCTTCGCTGGCCTCCTGAAGCGCCATAACGGCAGAGCTCTGGAAACGGAGATCGGTCTTGAAGTCCTGTGCGATTTCGCGCACGAGACGCTGGAACGGCAGCTTGCGGATCAGCAGCTCGGTACTCTTCTGGTAGCGACGGATCTCACGGAGGGCTACGGTGCCGGGCCTGTAGCGATGGGGCTTCTTCACGCCGCCCGTTGCGGGGGCGCTCTTGCGCGCAGCTTTGGTGGCGAGCTGTTTACGCGGCGCCTTACCGCCGGTGGATTTACGAGCGGTCTGCTTGGTACGTGCCATTTTACAAACACACACACACACACACACTCTTTTCACACAATGAGAGGAGCAAGCAACTGTTTACGCGGACGCACGTACGAGCGAGCGACGACTGCGACGATCAGCGCACGACTGTTAAAAAATAAGCAACATGTAGCGCTTTATTTATAAAAACGGTGGAGAATACGGTAGAGTCGCGATCGGGCCTCTCGCTTGCACGCGCGCACAGCTCCGCACACGAGGTCGGATAGATCTGTCTGTCTGTCTGTCTGTGTGGACAAAATTAAAATGTAACTGGCTTGCAAACTGAGCGAAAAAAAAAAAAAAAAAAAAAAAAAAAATGCAACAAATCGTGTCTTCATGAGACGGGCGATTATTTATACTAGCCTTTTTCATTAGGTATTATTATTATTATTATTATACTAGACGATCGCGGCAGAGCTGCTGCGCGCCCGCGAGCGACGCCGATCTAGCTTGGAGCTGGTTGTATACTTGGTAAATCGTGTAAAGTTTTATTGTATTATAGGTACTCATAATTATTACTAACAGCTTAAGACTTAGGTTTCGTAATGTAATTAATGCATTTTCGAAATTACAGGCAGGCGGCAGGTAGGTACATAAAAATGTGAGTGTGTGTGTGTCTGTCGTGTCAATGTTCATTCAGGTGAAACATTATAATATGATCGCATTGCGAAACATAGTATTTATGAATCATTTTGTGGCCCTGAAAAGGGCCTTTTTGTCTTTGTGCGACATCGATCGATCGATCTCATCACTTGGAGCTGGTGTACTTGGTGACGGCCTTGGTGCCCTCGCTGACGGCGTGCTTGGCCAGCTCGCCGGGCAGCAGGAGCCTCACGGAAGTCTGCACCTCCCTCGATGTGATCGTGCTGCGCTTGTTGTAGTGAGCGAGACGGGACGCCTCGGCGGCGATGCGCTCGAAGATGTCGTTCACGAACGAGTTCATGATGGACATGGCCTTGCTGGAGATGCCGGTGTCCGGGTGGACCTGCTTGAGCACCTTGTAGATGTAAATGGCGTAGCTCTCCTTCCTCTTGTGCTTCTTCTTTTTCTTATCTGTCTTGGAGATGTTCTTCTGCGCCTTGCCGGACTTCTTGGCGGCCTTTCCGCTTGTCTTGGGCGGCATTGTTGGATGCTTGCTTGCTTGCTTGCTTTGCTGAAACGGTATTGCTCTAGTGCACTGAACTCGTCGGCTGACAGCGAGCGATTAAAAACTGCGGCGGGATGGAATCCGCTTTTGAGAGAAACCGGACCGTGCTCTCGCCCGAGCCACCGCGAGCTGTCTGTCTGTCGCGCATTAGACAGGGACGGAAAACATTCTCTCACTCTCACTCGCGCGTATGACTACCTCTACCTAGAGTTACAATTTAAAACCAGTCATAGTGCTCCTGACCGTCGTGCCGCGCAGTCGTCTCTTTCCGTCGTTTTTCCGCTTCACGGAAATTTCCGTTATAGTTTAAATTCAGTGCCCGCTCAGGATCCTTCAGATAGGAGTCCCACGCTTCAGCGTAGCGGACTGCAGGTCAGTTAGTGTGCATTAAAGTGACTAAGTGCTTACCGCCCCGTCCGATTCTGTTCACAGAGCCGCTCGGTGAAACACTTACGAGTCGCGTAGTGACGTCACCGTGCGTCGAGTGTGTTCTCGAGTCCGGCACCGGGGCGCCTTATCCGTGTAGTGTGTTTAGTTTCGCATACTACACGCGATTCGAGTGACCTAAGTGCGGGACTCGCGCCAAAGCTGGGCCGGCGGGCCCGACCGCCGCCCGCTCACCTCTCCTCACGTCTATCAAATCCACAATTGTGGTCGAAGGTGGACACGCATAACGGTGCCAACGAAGCCGATCGCTGTTAGGAGCGTGGACCCGGAGCGCTCGTTTTTCCCTGCTCAGGGAAAAACGGAATCCGGTTGGGCTTGGCACCACCGGCCTTGGGGTCGCCCCTCGCCGACGCCAAGTATCTCCCTCCCACCCTTCCGCCTCCCCTCCGATTCCTCGGGTGCGTGTTTGGCTCGGACGGCCGGTTCGCCGGAGTCCCTGTCTCTCCCCCGGGGCAGCTAGGGCCCTGTGTTAGGTACTCACCAACTGCACAATAAGACTGGCAGTTGGCACACATTAGGGAACGAATTAGGCACACACCACCCTGCCTAAACCCGGCAGGGTGATGCCCGCGGCCCGCACCCAGCCGGGGACCTCCTCCCCCGGCGATCGCGATTTATTCGCGACGATGGGGCCGGAAGTGGACTTCGGGGCGGCACTTGCCGCCCTAGGTACCTCCATCCGGGCCCATCTGCGCGCCAACCCGAGCTCCCTTCAGGAGTTCGTAACGGATCCTATAAGGTTTGCAGCCTCTCTGCAAGCCAAGGCCCCTAAGGCCAAGCCTTCCCCCGCCCGCGCCCCTAAGGCCAAGCCTTCCCCCGCCCGCGCCCCTAAGGCAAAGTCCCCCCCCGCCCGCGCCCCTCAGGCCGCCGGGAAGAAATCCGCTGCCCCTGCCCCGGCCCCTAAGGCCACCATCAAGTTGGCGCCCTCCCTCAGAGGGCTGCCGGCCGCCCCGACTCCCGCCGCCGCCGCCGCTAAGAGCCGGTCGCCCGCGGCAAAGCGTTCCCCAGGCGTGGCACGCTCCAGCCGCGTGCGATCGCGTACGGTGGCGCCGCGCTCGCGTTCTCGTTCTCGCTCGCCGCGACTGACCCTGACGGTCGGTTCCAATCACACCTCCACGGAGGAGATGGAAACCGTCAGCGGAGGCGACGACGGCTTCACCGTCGTCGCCAACAAGGGGACGAAGCGGCCCGCTTCCGCCGCCGGCTCCCCTCCGCCCCCGTTAAAGGCCGCATGCCCGACTGCATGCCCCTCTCTCCCGCCCACCGCCATGGACGCGCCTGCCGCGCCCAGGGTGGGCAAGCCCCCCCGCCCCTTCGTGGTTCGGGACCGCCACCGCTGGCAGGAGGTGGTCGCAATCCTCACGGCCAGTAGCGTGACGTTCTCCGGCAAGAGTCATGCTGACGGCATCTCCGTCACAGTCCCCACGTCTGACGACTATCGTCAGGCCACCCGCTCCCTTAGGGAACACCAGATCCAATTCCACGCGTATCCGCTGGAAGAGGAGAAGGTACTCCGCGTTGTACTTCGCGGCATCCCTAAGGAGATCGACACGGAGCTCGTCCGTGACGATCTCCTAGCCCAAGGCCTCCCGGTCCAGCAGGTCCATCGGATGACCAATGGACGGACGAAGGCCCCGATCGACCTTGTGCTGGTCATCCTCGACCGCACGGAGGAGGGGAAGGGGATCTTTCGCATCGAAAGAGTCCTCAACCTCTCCGGCCTGAAAGTCGAGGCTCCCAGGCGGAGAGGCATACCCGGGCAGTGCCACCGCTGCCAACTCTACGGGCACGCCGCCCGCTTCTGCGAAGCGGCGTACCGTTGCGTCAAGTGCGCGGGCGAGCACAGCACCGCGCTGTGCAAGCGGGTCAAGGGGGATCCTAATCCTCCCAGCTGCGTGCTCTGCGGGACTCAGGGGCACACCGCGAACTATCGCGGTTGCCCCAAAGCCCCGAAGGCTGCGGCCGGGGCGAAGAGGACCCCTGCGCCCCGTCGCCCAACCCGTCCCCATGGCATCAGCGCCAAGATCCCTGCGCCGAAGTTCGTCGACGCTCCCCTACCCGCCACCAATGCTTGGACCAGGCCCTCGTCCCTGGTCCAACCGAAGGTGGCCCCAGCTCCGGCCAGCAGCGCCCGCGCGCCTGCCCAGAGCCGTCCAACCCCCCCGCCCTCACCCTTCAAACCCGCCCAGGGCCCCTATGGCCTGAAGGCGGATCTGCTCTTGCTGGCAGAGATAGCCTCGGCATTCGACCTCGACGAGGTCCGTGCCGTAGCCCAGGAGGTCCGCGAGCATCCTGATGCCCTATTGGACATCATGATGACTCACGGCAACCTCTTCAGCGCTATGAAGCGCTTCGCCCCCCGCGTCCTCTCCCAATAACCTTAATGGATTGCACACCCACTAAGGTTAAGCCCCATTCATTGGCGTTGGCGTGGTTTAATGCCAACGGCATCCACACCGATGCCAGAGATCAGCGGGATCTCATCCACCACTTTCTAACGACCCATCAGGTCGACATCATGTTGATCAACGAGACCTTTCTGAAACCAAGCAAGAGGAACCCCAGGGTTGCAAACTACTTGATGGTTCGTAATGACAGACTCGCCGCCCCCCTGGGCGGTACTCTGATCTATTACAAAAGGTCTCTGCACTGCACACCCATACCCACTCCCCCGTTAGTCAATCTGGAAGCTTCCTGTTGCCGTCTTGCGATGACCGGTCATCAGTCCATCATAATAGCGTCTTGTTACCACTCGGGTAGCAAGACTCTCCTCAAAGAGGACCTCGAAGCGCTTCTCGCTCTCGGTAGCTCGGTCATTCTGGCCGGCGACTTTAACGGCAAGCACGTGATGTGGGGCTGCAACGCGAATAACCGGAATGGGCACCTTCTGTACTCATTCTCGGATACGCTAAATTTTGATATCATCCCCCCCAGCTCCCCGACTTACTTCAGCAGTAATCTCAACTACAGGCCGGACATTCTCGACCTAGCACTCCTAAAGGGCGTAACACTCCAGTTGCGTTCTTTGGAGGTGCTACACGAGCTTGACTCGGACCATAGGCCAGTTCTGATGCTGCTGGGTCCCGACCCGAGCAACAGAACTCCGCCGACAAAGACCGTGGTGAACTGGGAGCTCTTGGGCGAAAGCCTAAAAGCTACCAGTTCACCCGATTTAGATAGAATACCAGACGATATCGCGACCCCCGACGATATCGCTCTTTCCATAGACGCTCTCAACAGTCACCTTCGTAAAGCCGTTGGCGAAGCCTCGAAGCAGGTCCCAGCCGAGGGCGACCAACGCTGGGCCCTGCCCGAGGATGCGAGGGAGCTGTTGAGAGCGAAACACGCGGCCACTAGGGCATACGACTGGTGTCGCACCGAAGAGAACAGAGCCACTCTGCGGTATTACGAGCGTGCCGTAAAGAACCGCATGAGTGAACTCCGCAATCAGAGGTGGGACACCCTGCTCTCGGAGATCAGACCATCTCACCAGGCATACTGGAAGATGGTAAGATCGCTGAAGGGCAGCAAGTCATCCAATATTCCCCCCCTGTCTCGTCCGAACGACACGCTTGCCTTCGAGGACGACGAAAAGGCCGAGTGCCTTGCCGAAAGCCTCGAAAGGCAATGCAGCCCCAGTCTCGAGCGCGTCGACCCCGACCACCTAGATATGGTGGAAGAGGAAGTCGCCGAGTTCACAGCCCGTCCCGCCCTCGAACCCACAGAGCCGGTCTCTGTGTCGGAGGTAGAGTCGATCATCAAGGGTCTCCAAACCAAGAAGGCCCCAGGTGCAGACGGCGTCAGCAATAGAGTGATTAAGCACTTCCCCGTCTTTCTGATCAACCTCCTCGTCAGCATCTTCAATGCCGCCTTGGCCAACTGCACCTTCCCCGACGCTTGGAAGTCTGCCGACGTCATCGGCATTCACAAGCCCGGCAAGAAGGCGTCAGAGCCCTCTAGCTACCGCCCCATCAGTCTCCTCAGTACCTTAGGTAAGATTTACGAGCGCATCCTTCTGAAGCGTATTTGGTCCCACATCCGAGATAACAATCTCCTCCCCGACGAGCAGTTCGGCTTTCGAGCCAGACACTCGTGCGTCCAGCAGGTGCACCGCATCACGGAGCACATCCTAGAGGGTTTCAATCGGAAACCCTACCACGGCTTCACCCAGGTCACGCCCAAATGTCAGTCCACCCTTGCGGTGTTCCTCGACGTGGCGAAAGCGTTCGATAAAGTCTGGCACAGCGGGCTGGTATACAAGTTATACCAGCTCGGGTTCCCGGATGGTCTTGTACTCATAATACATGACTATCTGACTGATCGAAACTTTCGCTATCGCGTCGACGGCACCCGCTCGGCTCCCCACCCCATCGGCGCTGGCGTCCCTCAGGGGTCAGCGCTGGCCCCCGTTCTGTTCTCCCTCTACACGCATGACATTCCACGTCATCCGAAGGTAGAGCTTGCGCTTTTCGCGGACGATACTGCCCTCTTTATAAGAGGGTGGAATCAGTCCATCTCTTTCCGCACGCTTCAACAAGCCCTGCGCCGCTTAGGCGACTGGTTTGAGAAGTGGGCAATCTCGGTCAATCCGGACAAAAGCGCAGCTGTGTGCTTTCACCCCAACAAATGGCCTATCCGGCAGCAGCTCATGCTGCACGATAGGCCCATCCCCTGGGTGAACTCGACCAAGTATCTTGGCGTGACCCTCGATCGTCGACTCACCTTCTCGAGGCACATCCGGACAGTTAGGAATCGAGCGGTTTTCTTTTTAAGCCGACTCGCCCCCCTCCTCAACGATCGTAGTAAGCTATCCCTTAGAAATAAGGTGATATTGTACAAAATTTGCATCCGCCCCGTTATGACCTACGCCTCCGTAGTGTTTGCCCACGCGTCTGGCTTCGACCTGGACAAGCTCCAGGCCGTCCAGAATAGATTTATTCGCAGAGCGGTCGGAGCCAGCTGGTTCCAGCGAAACTCCGACTTGCACTGCGATGTAGAGCTCCCCTCCATTCGGCAGTACTTTAAATTCACTTCGCGCAGATACTTTGATAGGGCCTCCCACCATTCAAATCCTCTAGTCGTTCGCACGGCGGACTACTCAGCAGTAGACGCCGCTGCCCCCCGCCCTCTCCGTAGACGCCCTAGAGACATCTTCGGCGACCCGGACGACCCCATCGCAGTCGCCACGGCGGCTGCGCTGGGGTCGGCCGACCCGACAGCTCCCCGCAACAGGAAGTTTGCAGTTTTTGGTATAGGCGCCGGTTACCAAAGGAACACGATAACAAAACACCGACCTCGCCGGCGAGGTCGAAGACTCCCAGGATCTGTTAGAAGATCGGTTAGATTCTCTCCAAATAGTCAAACAGATAAACCTAATAGGGCTCAAGCGCAAACCCCCTCTGGGTTGCCTGGGCAAATCGACTCCCCCCCCCCGGCGACGGTCCAAGCCGAGGTCCGTACCTTAGTGGTGCCCTTGTGCCAGTCGCCCTTAGCTTTAAATAACTAAAGTCCATTAAGGTCCTGCGCCCTCCGCGCTTGCCTTACGTCCGGTACGCTGTAGAGGCCTCAGTGGCCAACAGCATTAGTCATTCATAAAAAAAAAAAAAAAAAAAAAAAAAAATTACAATTTAAAAAAAAAAAAAAAATATGTACGTATAATAATAATATATTGTATTTATAGATTCGATTCTCAAACTACTAAATTCAGAAAACAGACACCTTATGAATCCGGTGCATAGTTCTGGCTTTTATGCATCGTCCTTCACTACTGAAGCCGTACTTCGTTTATGACTGGGTAATTTATTTGTTTTTCTATTGTACATAGAGTAATTATTTATGCGTTGGTATTAGTATGTAGTTTATTAAAATTCTCAAATTAGTAAGTTTATTCAACCTTAATGATTATTATTAGCACTAAATCATAATGTTTTCATTCAATCAAATCCAAAGGTTTTATATATGGAAGTGATCGCTCTTCAGCGAGATAAGACCGCTAATTGCGCCTTTATTTTTGAATGTTCAGTTTAGATTTATTTGTATTTGGTGTCAATAAAGAGTTTTTGCATACTTGTACAGAGTATTTTGTATTGTATTGAATTGTCGTAGGGTATAATGTACCTACATAAATTATGATGAGAAGATAGAGAAAATAAATAAATAAAAAATGCCGTTGTGTGTCCGTTCAATCAATGAAACATTCATTCGTTTGTGAATGGCAAGAGTGATATTGTGGCCCTGAAAAGGGCCTTTTTGCGATCTCGCGTAGAAGAGCAGCGAAAGCGAACAACAAACACACACGAAAGGCGAGTGCTCGTCCACGCCTTAAGCTTTCTTCTCGGTCTTCTTGGGCAGGAGAACGGCCTGAATGTTGGGGAGCACACCGCCCTGCGCGATGGTCACACCGGAGAGCAGCTTGTTCAGCTCCTCGTCGTTCCTTATGGCCAGCTGAAGATGACGCGGGATGATTCTGGTCTTCTTGTTGTCCCTGGCCGCGTTGCCGGCCAACTCGAGCACCTCAGCGGCGAGATATTCCATCACGGCTGCGAGGTAGACCGGCGCTCCGGCACCCACGCGCTCGGCATAGTTGCCGTTGCGCAGGAGGCGATGAATACGACCCACCGGGAACTGTAGTCCGGCGCGGTTAGAACGGGACTTTGCCTTTCCCTTCACTTTGCCACCTTTACCGCGTCCCGACATGGTTAGGTTAAGGCTTTAAGAATAATTCAGAAAACACGAGATAGAGAGACGACGGCGGCCGCGCGGCGTGCGTGAACGTACCGAGCGAACTGTGTTTGTTCGAACCGGGTGCTCGGATTTATTGATATACCCTTGCCCCACTCCGTCGAGACGCTAACGCGATGATCAGTCTCG
Source organism: Peribatodes rhomboidaria (assembly GCA_911728515.1). NCBI lineage: Eukaryota > Metazoa > Arthropoda > Insecta > Lepidoptera > Geometridae > Peribatodes > Peribatodes rhomboidaria. The sequence continues at coordinate 7,004,615 of OU452192.1, forward strand.
TTGGGTTGGGTTGCGCGCGCCTCCGCGCCTACCCTGATACCGCGATAGAAGAGTGTAGGTAACAATAACATCGAACAATATACCTAAACTATTTTTCTTTTTTTTTTTTTGTTTTTTTTTTTTTTTCTGCATTAAAATTTGGAATGCGTTTATCATGTCGAAAACTACAATCAATTTCCCGCCATTTTACATAATATATTTTTCGTGATTATTATTAAATTTACAACATGGAATGGAACATGGGGTGTTGAAGAAAACAGGATTGCAGTGATTGCGTTGCACAAAACATCTCGGTATCAGCCGTATGTTCGTATAAGTATAATTATCGTAGTATCGACAGACATAGAGTCACTTAAGAAATCTTTGAAGCAAGCAAGCAGTGGCTAAATTTCCCATGGAAACAAACAACAGTCCGTAAATCCATAGATTCCTCTTGGTATGGCTAATATGAGCAGATTCAATAACATCTGTCTGTCTGTGCGTGTCGATTTCATCAATTTCCGTTCAGCCATTGAGAGAGACATCCGAGATTCGTTTGTATGTTGTGTGTGTGTGTTTGTAATTAATTGTGTAAGGGTAACTACATTTTCTTTATTAGTTCGGTTAGTTTTAGCTAGTCGAGTTGAGTCGAGTTGAGTCGGGCAGTCGGGCGGGCCCCGCTGCGCTCGCTCAGCAGGAGGAAGGAGGAGGAGGAGGAGGAGGACGACGACGCCGTGCGCGTTTTTTGTTTGTTCGCGTGCGTGCGTCGTCGTCGTCCGTCCAGTCTTTCTGTCTGTCTGCGGTCCGTCTCAAGAGAAACACAGAGCGCGATGAACGCGCTCTCGAACGATATGTTAGCCCTGAAAAGGGCTTTTTGCTGCGAGGTGAGGTGTCGCGCGTCCCGCGCGCCCCCACACAGGCAGGAGAGGATGCGCGCGCGTGGCGTGCGCGCAGCTCGCGTGCACCGTCGTCGTCGTCGTTCACGCACACGGAGCGAGCGAGCAAGCACAGCACGGCACACACGCGGAAAACTCACTGCTGCACGGCGGCTCACTTCTTCGAGGCGGACGCCTTCTTCGTGGCGGCGGCGGCCTTCGACTTGGGAGTGGCGGCGGCCCTCTTCGGCTTGGGCGCCTTCGGCTTCTTGGTGGGCGGCTTCGCGGTCTTTTTCGCCTTCGGGGCGGCGGCGCTCTTGCCCCTGGCGGGCGCGGCGGCCTTCTTCGCGGCGGCGGGCTTCTTCTTCGCTGCGGCGGCGGCCTTCTTGTCCTTCGCCGAGGCGGCGGCGGAGGGCTTCGATTTGGCCGGCGAGGCGGCCGCGGCGGCCGCCTTCCTGCCCCTGCCGGAGGCGGGCGCCGCGGCGGCGGACTTCTTCGCCTTGGCGGCGGCGGTGGAGGCGCTCTCCTTCGCGGACGACTTGCCGGACGCCTTGCCGCCGGCGCCGGCGGGCTTCTTCGCCGAGGAAGACTTCGATTCGAGCTTGAAACTGCCCGAAGCTCCCTTTCCCTTCGTCTGGATCAGGGCGCCGGACTCGACGGCGCTCTTCAGATACTTCCTGATGAACGGGGCCAGCTTCTCGGCGTCCACCTTGTACTGGGCCGCGATGTATTTCTTGATCGCCTTCAGCGACGAACCGCTGCGCTCCTTCAGCTCCTTGATCGCGTTGTTCACCATTTCGGAGGTCTTCGGGTGGGTCGGCTTCGCCTTGGGTTTCTTGGCGCCGCCTGCGGCTGCTGCGGACGCCTTCGGCTTCTTCGCGGGAGTCGCTGGCGCGGGAGCCTCTGCTGCTACGGCGGTGTCGGCCATTATATAATAATATATATAATTTTTTATTTAATAAATTTTTTACACACACAGCACACTCACTGCGAAGCGCTCGCGCGTTTATGTACTTGAGTAAAATACTTTTCAAAAACTGCGCGGCTCTACGTTGGCGGGTGTATAGATTGACCGCTTTACCGGAAAGAGGGCACCACTGTCTAGAGACGATTTCTCGCAACAACGTTCGTGAGTTTTCACTAACATCGCTCTCATTAAATAACCTTTTTTCTGTATTTTAATACTATACCACGCCAACGGAGCGTTTTCCGTGATACTTTTTGAACGTGGCCAGGCGCCTATCCGACTCTCCGGCGGCTCAGGTGGTCGCCTGGAGTGCTGAATCGTTTTAATCGCGCCACTCTCGACACCGAGAGTGATGGGTCATGTTTAAAATTCAATTTTCTCTATAAAACCAACTGTTCCGACTAGTTTTATTCGATAAACAAACGACAAAGATATCGTTTTCATTATATAAGAGAAAAATTTGGCAATTTTCAATGTTTTAATCGTATAAAACGACCGATATTTTGGTGCTCGTAAAACAGCTCTACACCAGTTTCCTTCCAAACCGACTGACTGAACCGCGCGAAGCCTTGCCTTCGAGCTGGACGTCGTTCAATCGAACCCATCTCAGGAACACACCTCTAGAATATAGTGATCGAAAAAATTTCATAACCTAACCTAACCTAGCCTGACCTAACCTAACCTAACTAACTACAAGTGACAGACAGCACAAAGCTCACCCGTGCAAATATTATAACCGAACGCTGCTCTACGGTTCCGATTGTACTATATTAAGTATGTTAACTATTTAAATATTTTATTGTTTAGTAACTCGTAATAAGTTTTGGGGTACATTAAAAGTGCTATTTACCTATTGCTGTTTTTTTTTTTTTTTTTTAAATAATAAAGTAATAAGTACCATATATAAGTAGGTAGGTACACGTATGCAACGTAGTATTTTTATTTATATATTGTTTGTCGAAGTAAGTAAGTAAGTAGGTAGGTAGGTAGGTAGGTAGGTAGGTAGGTAGGGTAGGGTAGGGTAGGGTAGGTAGGCAGGAAAGCAACCAAGTGTTGTGTCAAGCGTTCGTTTTGCGAAACATAATCGTATTCTTTTTCTCTTTAAAAATTATACATAGAAACTTATGCGGCCCTGAAAAGGGCCTTTTTTCATGATACACGAAGGAGGTCGCAAGCGACCCTGTTCGTTCGTCCGTCCGTCCGTCGGCTTAACCTCCGAAACCGTAGAGAGTGCGGCCCTGGCGTTTGAGAGCGTAGACCACATCCATGGCGGTGACGGTCTTCCTCTTCGCGTGCTCAGTGTAGGTGACGGCGTCGCGGATCACGTTCTCGAGGAACACCTTCAGCACGCCTCTGGTCTCCTCGTAGATCAGACCGGAGATACGCTTCACGCCGCCCCTGCGCGCCAGACGACGGATGGCGGGCTTCGTGATTCCCTGGATGTTATCACGAAGCACTTTCCTGTGACGCTTGGCTCCACCTTTCCCCAGACCTTTTCCTCCCTTGCCGCGACCGGTCATCTTGAGCAAAAACTAGTTAGTAAGAGTGGATAATAACAAAACTGAACACCGTAGCGGCCGCGAGTGTTGACGGCGAGCGAACGACTGGAAGCTTTTTGAGCATTGCTCTTTATTTATGCTCTCGAACACTCTAGCGATAGAGTCGCGCGCGCGCGCGCGAGACGTGAAGGGCGGGGGGGCTGTCCCCCCCCCCCCCCATCTCCCCGTTCTGTTCGACTGAATATCGTCCGGCGAAGTGTGGGTGTTGTATTACACTCCGTGTGTGTGTGTGTGTATAAAAAAAAAAAAAAAAAAAAAAAAAAATTATGCAATCAATCACGTATAACGTTGACAGAGTTGTCACATAACGTTATATTATATTGGATGGTCATGCTGCTTAGAACGGTTCTACTACTTTTAGATGCGTGCGTTAATTAAGTCTCAGTCTAAGTAAGTAAAGTAGACAGACAGATAGATAGATAGATAGGTAGGTAGGTAGGTAGGTAGGTGCTTAAGTACCAATTATTAATAAACTAGCTGCGCCCTGCGGTCTCACCCGCGGTTAAAAAGTATCCTATGTGCTATTCTAGACTATAATCTATCTCTGTGCCAAATTTCATCCAGATCTGTTCAGCCGTTCTGGCGTGAAAGAGTAACAAACATACGTCCATCCATACATACAAACGCGTTCGCGTTTATAATATTATATAGTAGGATAATCTATCGTGCGTGCATGCGTGTAGGTATCGTCGTCATGAAACATTATATTTATTTTTAAATAACGAAACTTATGTGGCCCTGAAAAGGGCCTTTTTGCATTTGAATCGGAGGAGAGCCGACGGACGCAACCTTCTTAGGCGCGCTCGCCGCGGATTCTTCGCGCCAACTGTATATCCTTGGGCATGATGGTCACGCGCTTGGCGTGGATCGCGCACAGGTTGGTGTCTTCAAAGAGACCGACCAGGTACGCTTCGCTGGCCTCCTGAAGCGCCATAACGGCAGAGCTCTGGAAACGGAGATCGGTCTTGAAGTCCTGTGCGATTTCGCGCACGAGACGCTGGAACGGCAGCTTGCGGATCAGCAGCTCGGTACTCTTCTGGTAGCGACGGATCTCACGGAGGGCTACGGTGCCGGGCCTGTAGCGATGGGGCTTCTTCACGCCGCCCGTTGCGGGGGCGCTCTTGCGCGCAGCTTTGGTGGCGAGCTGTTTACGCGGCGCCTTACCGCCGGTGGATTTACGAGCGGTCTGCTTGGTACGTGCCATTTTACAAACACACACACACACACACACTCTTTTCACACAATGAGAGGAGCAAGCAACTGTTTACGCGGACGCACGTACGAGCGAGCGACGACTGCGACGATCAGCGCACGACTGTTAAAAAATAAGCAACATGTAGCGCTTTATTTATAAAAACGGTGGAGAATACGGTAGAGTCGCGATCGGGCCTCTCGCTTGCACGCGCGCACAGCTCCGCACACGAGGTCGGATAGATCTGTCTGTCTGTCTGTCTGTGTGGACAAAATTAAAATGTAACTGGCTTGCAAACTGAGCGAAAAAAAAAAAAAAAAAAAAAAAAAAAATGCAACAAATCGTGTCTTCATGAGACGGGCGATTATTTATACTAGCCTTTTTCATTAGGTATTATTATTATTATTATTATACTAGACGATCGCGGCAGAGCTGCTGCGCGCCCGCGAGCGACGCCGATCTAGCTTGGAGCTGGTTGTATACTTGGTAAATCGTGTAAAGTTTTATTGTATTATAGGTACTCATAATTATTACTAACAGCTTAAGACTTAGGTTTCGTAATGTAATTAATGCATTTTCGAAATTACAGGCAGGCGGCAGGTAGGTACATAAAAATGTGAGTGTGTGTGTGTCTGTCGTGTCAATGTTCATTCAGGTGAAACATTATAATATGATCGCATTGCGAAACATAGTATTTATGAATCATTTTGTGGCCCTGAAAAGGGCCTTTTTGTCTTTGTGCGACATCGATCGATCGATCTCATCACTTGGAGCTGGTGTACTTGGTGACGGCCTTGGTGCCCTCGCTGACGGCGTGCTTGGCCAGCTCGCCGGGCAGCAGGAGCCTCACGGAAGTCTGCACCTCCCTCGATGTGATCGTGCTGCGCTTGTTGTAGTGAGCGAGACGGGACGCCTCGGCGGCGATGCGCTCGAAGATGTCGTTCACGAACGAGTTCATGATGGACATGGCCTTGCTGGAGATGCCGGTGTCCGGGTGGACCTGCTTGAGCACCTTGTAGATGTAAATGGCGTAGCTCTCCTTCCTCTTGTGCTTCTTCTTTTTCTTATCTGTCTTGGAGATGTTCTTCTGCGCCTTGCCGGACTTCTTGGCGGCCTTTCCGCTTGTCTTGGGCGGCATTGTTGGATGCTTGCTTGCTTGCTTGCTTTGCTGAAACGGTATTGCTCTAGTGCACTGAACTCGTCGGCTGACAGCGAGCGATTAAAAACTGCGGCGGGATGGAATCCGCTTTTGAGAGAAACCGGACCGTGCTCTCGCCCGAGCCACCGCGAGCTGTCTGTCTGTCGCGCATTAGACAGGGACGGAAAACATTCTCTCACTCTCACTCGCGCGTATGACTACCTCTACCTAGAGTTACAATTTAAAAAAAAAAAAAAAATATGTACGTATAATAATAATATATTGTATTTATAGATTCGATTCTCAAACTACTAAATTCAGAAAACAGACAGCTTATGAATCCGGTGCATAGTTCTGGCTTTTATGCATCGTCCTTCACTACTGAAGCCGTACTTCGTTTATGACTGGGTAATTTATTTGTTTTTCTATTGTACATAGAGTAATTATTTATGCGTTGGTATTAGTATGTAGTTTATTAAAATTCTCAAATTAGTAAGTTTATTCAACCTTAATGATTATTATTAGCACTAAATCATAATGTTTTCATTCAATCAAATCCAAAGGTTTTATATATGGAAGTGATCGCTCTTCAGCGAGATAAGACCGCTAATTGCGCCTTTATTTTTGAATGTTCAGTTTAGATTTATTTGTATTTGGTGTCAATAAAGAGTTTTTGCATACTTGTACAGAGTATTTTGTATTGTATTGAATTGTCGTAGGGTATAATGTACCTACATAAATTATGATGAGAAGATAGAGAAAATAAATAAATAAAAAATGCCGTTGTGTGTCCGTTCAATCAATGAAACATTCATTCGTTTGTGAATGGCAAGAGTGATATTGTGGCCCTGAAAAGGGCCTTTTTGCGATCTCGCGTAGAAGAGCAGCGAAAGCGAACAACAAACACACACGAAAGGCGAGTGCTCGTCCACGCCTTAAGCTTTCTTCTCGGTCTTCTTGGGCAGGAGAACGGCCTGAATGTTGGGGAGCACACCGCCCTGCGCGATGGTCACACCGGAGAGCAGCTTGTTCAGCTCCTCGTCGTTCCTTATGGCCAGCTGAAGATGACGCGGGATGATTCTGGTCTTCTTGTTGTCCCTGGCCGCGTTGCCGGCCAACTCGAGCACCTCAGCGGCGAGATATTCCATCACGGCTGCGAGGTAGACCGGCGCTCCGGCACCCACGCGCTCGGCATAGTTGCCGTTGCGCAGGAGGCGATGAATACGACCCACCGGGAACTGTAGTCCGGCGCGGTTAGAACGGGACTTTGCCTTTCCCTTCACTTTGCCACCTTTACCGCGTCCCGACATGGTTAGGTTAAGGCTTTAAGAATAATTCAGAAAACACGAGATAGAGAGACGACGGCGGCCGCGCGGCGTGCGTGAACGTACCGAGCGAACTGTGTTTGTTCGAACCGGGTGCTCGGATTTATTGATATACCCTTGCCCCACTCCGTCGAGACGCTAACGCGATGATCAGTCTCGTTGGGTTGGGTTGCGCGCGCCTCCGCGCCTACCCTGATACCGCGATAGAAGAGTGTAGGTAACAATAACATCGAACAATATACCTAAACTATTTTTCTTTTTTTTTTTTTGTTTTTTTTTTTTTTTCTGCATTAAAATTTGGAATGCGTTTATCATGTCGAAAACTACAATCAATTTCCCGCCATTTTACATAATATATTTTTCGTGATTATTATTAAATTTACAACATGGAATGGAACATGGGGTGTTGAAGAAAACAGGATTGCAGTGATTGCGTTGCACAAAACATCTCGGTATCAGCCGTATGTTCGTATAAGTATAATTATCGTAGTATCGACAGACATAGAGTCACTTAAGAAATCTTTGAAGCAAGCAAGCAGTGGCTAAATTTCCCATGGAAACAAACAACAGTCCGTAAATCCATAGATTCCTCTTGGTATGGCTAATATGAGCAGATTCAATAACATCTGTCTGTCTGTGCGTGTCGATTTCATCAATTTCCGTTCAGCCATTGAGAGAGACATCCGAGATTCGTTTGTATGTTGTGTGTGTGTGTTTGTAATTAATTGTGTAAGGGTAACTACATTTTCTTTATTAGTTCGGTTAGTTTTAGCTAGTCGAGTTGAGTCGAGTTGAGTCGGGCAGTCGGGCGGGCCCCGCTGCGCTCGCTCAGCAGGAGGAAGGAGGAGGAGGAGGAGGAGGACGACGACGCCGTGCGCGTTTTTTGTTTGTTCGCGTGCGTGCGTCGTCGTCGTCCGTCCAGTCTTTCTGTCTGTCTGCGGTCCGTCTCAAGAGAAACACAGAGCGCGATGAACGCGCTCTCGAACGATATGTTAGCCCTGAAAAGGGCTTTTTGCTGCGAGGTGAGGTGTCGCGCGTCCCGCGCGCCCCCACACAGGCAGGAGAGGATGCGCGCGCGTGGCGTGCGCGCAGCTCGCGTGCACCGTCGTCGTCGTCGTTCACGCACACGGAGCGAGCGAGCAAGCACAGCACGGCACACACGCGGAAAACTCACTGCTGCACGGCGGCTCACTTCTTCGAGGCGGACGCCTTCTTCGTGGCGGCGGCGGCCTTCGACTTGGGAGTGGCGGCGGCCCTCTTCGGCTTGGGCGCCTTCGGCTTCTTGGTGGGCGGCTTCGCGGTCTTTTTCGCCTTCGGGGCGGCGGCGCTCTTGCCCCTGGCGGGCGCGGCGGCCTTCTTCGCGGCGGCGGGCTTCTTCTTCGCTGCGGCGGCGGCCTTCTTGTCCTTCGCCGAGGCGGCGGCGGAGGGCTTCGATTTGGCCGGCGAGGCGGCCGCGGCGGCCGCCTTCCTGCCCCTGCCGGAGGCGGGCGCCGCGGCGGCGGACTTCTTCGCCTTGGCGGCGGCGGTGGAGGCGCTCTCCTTCGCGGACGACTTGCCGGACGCCTTGCCGCCGGCGCCGGCGGGCTTCTTCGCCGAGGAAGACTTCGATTCGAGCTTGAAACTGCCCGAAGCTCCCTTTCCCTTCGTCTGGATCAGGGCGCCGGACTCGACGGCGCTCTTCAGATACTTCCTGATGAACGGGGCCAGCTTCTCGGCGTCCACCTTGTACTGGGCCGCGATGTATTTCTTGATCGCCTTCAGCGACGAACCGCTGCGCTCCTTCAGCTCCTTGATCGCGTTGTTCACCATTTCGGAGGTCTTCGGGTGGGTCGGCTTCGCCTTGGGTTTCTTGGCGCCGCCTGCGGCTGCTGCGGACGCCTTCGGCTTCTTCGCGGGAGTCGCTGGCGCGGGAGCCTCTGCTGCTACGGCGGTGTCGGCCATTATATAATAATATATATAATTTTTTATTTAATAAATTTTTTACACACACAGCACACTCACTGCGAAGCGCTCGCGCGTTTATGTACTTGAGTAAAATACTTTTCAAAAACTGCGCGGTCGTCGTCGTAGGGTTCTTCTCCCTCCCTTTTCGGGGGAGTAAGGTTTCGGACTCGAGGGATACCCTCTTTTCCGAGGCTGGACGCTGGGGGACACTGCCCCCAGGGCAATTGCGAGTGCGGCGCCAGGCCCGGCTTGCGCCGGCGGCAGCTCGCACTGGCGTCGAAGTGTGTAGTGTGGGCTACACACTTCGCAGGTTTCAGTGGTCGGTGGAGTCCCGCACCCGTCGCAGCTAACGGGCGGCATCTCCACCGAAGGATAAACTCTCGCCGTCTCGCTCGACGTCTCGCTCGGGGTCTCCGGCGCGTAAGGCCGGGCGGGCCCTAGCGGACGGAGCGGTGATTACGGACGGCGAGAAGGGCGCGGGCACGCTTAGCCGGCGTGAGCCAGCTGTCACGGCTCTAGCAGCCCTTTAGATGTGATGCGGTCGCCTTGCGGCGGCAATGGACGGCCGGCCAGGCGCCGCGGGTGCGGCGCCGGCCTAGCCTTTGGCAGCGTCTAGCGGTCCGCGCCTCCGACGGCTGTCGGAGGGGACCGCCCGCTGTGTGGAGGCCGCCTAGGGAGCCTCGCTCGACCATAGGCGGCTATTACACCTCGCACCGAGGCGCGGAGGTGCGACGCGCCTTCGGAGCATCGCTCGACGAAGGCGGGGAGTCATTTCACGGCCCGCGCGCAGGGGGCGACGGGCGGTGTGTGGATGACGTCATCGTCATGTGCCGGGATTCCGGCGGCGGGTTTCGTTGAGGCGGACCGACGCACCCTCTAGGCCGGCGGCCGAGGGGGTCGTGTCCGCAGGGTGGTGCGGCCGGGGAGCGTACTCACCCGGCCACGGTGTAGAGGCTTGCAGTGATGTGGAGGGCCGGCCTGCAGTCCCATTCTACAGGGGCCCTCCGTCGGTGGGGCGCCCCGCATGACGTAGCGCTACGGGGCAGTGGGCGGTGTCCAAGTGCTGCTTGGACAGCGGGATTCGGTGATGCTGGCGGGCCGTGCCTCGAGCCGGGTGGCGAGGGGCCCGCCAGATGGCAGCGTGTCTTGTCTTTAGCCGAGCGCGAAGCATCGGCGTTGAACGTCACCGTAGTGACGGAGGCTGGGCGCTGAGCCGGCTCACACCATCCGGCTCAGGATTAAAGTCCAATGACGTCCGGCGCATCCCGCTCTCGAACCGGTGGTCCGCGGCGGCTCGACGTTCCCCCAAGAACGGAACCGCGGCAGACCCAAACGAGAGGGAGACCCGGTGAGATGCGGGTGCCGCGCCGTCGTCGGGTGCGCGCGCGCTGCAAGCGCGCGCGGGAATCAATTGAGGTCAATCTGGATGTGAGGGCAGTTCACGCTGCCCTCGGTGTCTGGTCCGGTGTGGTGAGGCAGGGGGAGGCAAGCTCACCCCCGCTGTCTGGATATGGGGCTAGCGCCGGGTGCGCCTGGGCCGGGTGCGGGAGGCGGGGGGAATATCAACCCCCGCTCCGCGTAGAATCAATGGGGCTAGCGCCGTGTGCGCCTGGGCCGGGCCGGTGCCGGGGAGAATTCTCGATCCCCGGCCTCCGGGTCTTGATGTGGGCTTGGCCTCTGAACGGGTCGGGGCCTGGTGCGGACGGGGCGAGCGAACTCGGCCGCCGTCCTTTGGGGGTGGATGTCAGTTTGGCGGAGGGAGCTGGGAGCTCGACCTCCGCGGTGGTGGCTGGTCCGGCTAGCGCAAGGTGCGCCTGGGCCGGTGGTGCATAGGCTCGCAGCTAGGTGGCGGAGCGCCGCGTGTGCGGCCGCGCCTCCGTAGTGCGAGAGGGATGCACTGCGCTTGCTGTCGCGGTCCGCCCGCCGGACGGCACCGGAGGGATTCGCGACTGCGTTGAGCTCAGCTCAACCGTCGGCGAACCTTGCGGGGCGTCGGCGGGCTTGACCGGCGATGGCGGTGCGCGATGCGGCCGAGCGAGCGAGGTGCGCTGCGAGCTCGGCAGGTTCGAGGTGTGAGCGGTGTGTGCGGAGGGGCGGTCGATGACCGTCGCCGCTCCGCTTGATGGTGGTCTTCGGTTGGAAGGACGACGCTTTCCAGGTTCAGTCGCGCTTCCGGCGATACAGGGCTAGTGCGGGTGAGACCCCCGGCGTACCGGGTGAGGCCCACCTAACCCGATCGGCGACAGGAAGCGCGCTGCGAACCCGGTCTAAGCGTCGTCAACTTCATGGTAAGGCCCGCGGTGGTCGGCGGCTAGCCGGACGTTCCCGCGGGAACGCCCCGGTAGCAGGCGGACGAGCGCGGGTGCGCGATTTCGTTAAAAAACGCGCTTGGAGCGTGACTCGGCGGGCGGTCCGCCACTTCGCCGCTTGATGGCGCAGCTGGCGGACGCGCACTCGGCTGAGTCACCGTGGCAATCTTTTCCGCAGTGCGCCGCTGTAGTACGGGGGTGGGGGTGCTCGACGCTCGCGGGCGGAGCAGCAACCCCACCCCTAACGACGGGGTGCGAAAACTGTAGTCGCGCGCGAGGGTGGCCGGAGGCGGACGTGCGCACTCGACGGCACCGGGCGGGACCCCAACTGCGCGGCTCTACGTTGGCGGGTGTATAGATTGACCGCTTTACCGGAAAGAGGGCACCACTGTCTAGAGACGATTTCTCGCAACAACGTTCGTGAGTTTTCACTAACATCGCTCTCATTAAATAACCTTTTTTCTGTATTTTAATACTATACCACGCCAACGGAGCGTTTTCCGTGATACTTTTTGAACGTGGCCAGGCGCCTATCCGACTCTCCGGCGGCTCAGGTGGTCGCCTGGAGTGCTGAATCGTTTTAATCGCGCCACTCTCGACACCGAGAGTGATGGGTCATGTTTAAAATTCAATTTTCTCTATAAAACCAACTGTTCCGACTAGTTTTATTCGATAAACAAACGACAAAGATATCGTTTTCATTATATAAGAGAAAAATTTGGCAATTTTCAATGTTTTAATCGTATAAAACGACCGATATTTTGGTGCTCGTAAAACAGCTCTACACCAGTTTCCTTCCAAACCGACTGACTGAACCGCGCGAAGCCTTGCCTTCGAGCTGGACGTCGTTCAATCGAACCCATCTCAGGAACACACCTCTAGAATATAGTGATCGAAAAAATTTCATAACCTAACCTAACCTAGCCTGACCTAACCTAACCTAACTAACTACAAGTGACAGACAGCACAAAGCTCACCCGTGCAAATATTATAACCGAACGCTGCTCTACGGTTCCGATTGTACTATATTAAGTATGTTAACTATTTAAATATTTTATTGTTTAGTAACTCGTAATAAGTTTTGGGGTACATTAAAAGTGCTATTTACCTATTGCTGTTTTTTTTTTTTTTTTTTAAATAATAAAGTAATAAGTACCATATATAAGTAGGTAGGTACACGTATGCAACGTAGTATTTTTATTTATATATTGTTTGTCGAAGTAAGTAAGTAAGTAGGTAGGTAGGTAGGTAGGTAGGTAGGTAGGTAGGGTAGGGTAGGGTAGGGTAGGTAGGCAGGAAAGCAACCAAGTGTTGTGTCAAGCGTTCGTTTTGCGAAACATAATCGTATTCTTTTTCTCTTTAAAAATTATACATAGAAACTTATGCGGCCCTGAAAAGGGCCTTTTTTCATGATACACGAAGGAGGTCGCAAGCGACCCTGTTCGTTCGTCCGTCCGTCCGTCGGCTTAACCTCCGAAACCGTAGAGAGTGCGGCCCTGGCGTTTGAGAGCGTAGACCACATCCATGGCGGTGACGGTCTTCCTCTTCGCGTGCTCAGTGTAGGTGACGGCGTCGCGGATCACGTTCTCGAGGAACACCTTCAGCACGCCTCTGGTCTCCTCGTAGATCAGACCGGAGATACGCTTCACGCCGCCCCTGCGCGCCAGACGACGGATGGCGGGCTTCGTGATTCCCTGGATGTTATCACGAAGCACTTTCCTGTGACGCTTGGCTCCACCTTTCCCCAGACCTTTTCCTCCCTTGCCGCGACCGGTCATCTTGAGCAAAAACTAGTTAGTAAGAGTGGATAATAACAAAACTGAACACCGTAGCGGCCGCGAGTGTTGACGGCGAGCGAACGACTGGAAGCTTTTTGAGCATTGCTCTTTATTTATGCTCTCGAACACTCTAGCGATAGAGTCGCGCGCGCGCGCGCGAGACGTGAAGGGCGGGGGGGCTGTCCCCCCCCCCCCCCATCTCCCCGTTCTGTTCGACTGAATATCGTCCGGCGAAGTGTGGGTGTTGTATTACACTCCGTGTGTGTGTGTGTGTATAAAAAAAAAAAAAAAAAAAAAAAAAAATTATGCAATCAATCACGTATAACGTTGACAGAGTTGTCACATAACGTTATATTATATTGGATGGTCATGCTGCTTAGAACGGTTCTACTACTTTTAGATGCGTGCGTTAATTAAGTCTCAGTCTAAGTAAGTAAAGTAGACAGACAGATAGATAGATAGATAGGTAGGTAGGTAGGTAGGTAGGTGCTTAAGTACCAATTATTAATAAACTAGCTGCGCCCTGCGGTCTCACCCGCGGTTAAAAAGTATCCTATGTGCTATTCTAGACTATAATCTATCTCTGTGCCAAATTTCATCCAGATCTGTTCAGCCGTTCTGGCGTGAAAGAGTAACAAACATACGTCCATCCATACATACAAACGCGTTCGCGTTTATAATATTATATAGTAGGATAATCTATCGTGCGTGCATGCGTGTAGGTATCGTCGTCATGAAACATTATATTTATTTTTAAATAACGAAACTTATGTGGCCCTGAAAAGGGCCTTTTTGCATTTGAATCGGAGGAGAGCCGACGGACGCAACCTTCTTAGGCGCGCTCGCCGCGGATTCTTCGCGCCAACTGTATATCCTTGGGCATGATGGTCACGCGCTTGGCGTGGATCGCGCACAGGTTGGTGTCTTCAAAGAGACCGACCAGGTACGCTTCGCTGGCCTCCTGAAGCGCCATAACGGCAGAGCTCTGGAAACGGAGATCGGTCTTGAAGTCCTGTGCGATTTCGCGCACGAGACGCTGGAACGGCAGCTTGCGGATCAGCAGCTCGGTACTCTTCTGGTAGCGACGGATCTCACGGAGGGCTACGGTGCCGGGCCTGTAGCGATGGGGCTTCTTCACGCCGCCCGTTGCGGGGGCGCTCTTGCGCGCAGCTTTGGTGGCGAGCTGTTTACGCGGCGCCTTACCGCCGGTGGATTTACGAGCGGTCTGCTTGGTACGTGCCATTTTACAAACACACACACACACACACACTCTTTTCACACAATGAGAGGAGCAAGCAACTGTTTACGCGGACGCACGTACGAGCGAGCGACGACTGCGACGATCAGCGCACGACTGTTAAAAAATAAGCAACATGTAGCGCTTTATTTATAAAAACGGTGGAGAATACGGTAGAGTCGCGATCGGGCCTCTCGCTTGCACGCGCGCACAGCTCCGCACACGAGGTCGGATAGATCTGTCTGTCTGTCTGTCTGTGTGGACAAAATTAAAATGTAACTGGCTTGCAAACTGAGCGAAAAAAAAAAAAAAAAAAAAAAAAAAAATGCAACAAATCGTGTCTTCATGAGACGGGCGATTATTTATACTAGCCTTTTTCATTAGGTATTATTATTATTATTATTATACTAGACGATCGCGGCAGAGCTGCTGCGCGCCCGCGAGCGACGCCGATCTAGCTTGGAGCTGGTTGTATACTTGGTAAATCGTGTAAAGTTTTATTGTATTATAGGTACTCATAATTATTACTAACAGCTTAAGACTTAGGTTTCGTAATGTAATTAATGCATTTTCGAAATTACAGGCAGGCGGCAGGTAGGTACATAAAAATGTGAGTGTGTGTGTGTCTGTCGTGTCAATGTTCATTCAGGTGAAACATTATAATATGATCGCATTGCGAAACATAGTATTTATGAATCATTTTGTGGCCCTGAAAAGGGCCTTTTTGTCTTTGTGCGACATCGATCGATCGATCTCATCACTTGGAGCTGGTGTACTTGGTGACGGCCTTGGTGCCCTCGCTGACGGCGTGCTTGGCCAGCTCGCCGGGCAGCAGGAGCCTCACGGAAGTCTGCACCTCCCTCGATGTGATCGTGCTGCGCTTGTTGTAGTGAGCGAGACGGGACGCCTCGGCGGCGATGCGCTCGAAGATGTCGTTCACGAACGAGTTCATGATGGACATGGCCTTGCTGGAGATGCCGGTGTCCGGGTGGACCTGCTTGAGCACCTTGTAGATGTAAATGGCGTAGCTCTCCTTCCTCTTGTGCTTCTTCTTTTTCTTATCTGTCTTGGAGATGTTCTTCTGCGCCTTGCCGGACTTCTTGGCGGCCTTTCCGCTTGTCTTGGGCGGCATTGTTGGATGCTTGCTTGCTTGCTTGCTTTGCTGAAACGGTATTGCTCTAGTGCACTGAACTCGTCGGCTGACAGCGAGCGATTAAAAACTGCGGCGGGATGGAATCCGCTTTTGAGAGAAACCGGACCGTGCTCTCGCCCGAGCCACCGCGAGCTGTCTGTCTGTCGCGCATTAGACAGGGACGGAAAACATTCTCTCACTCTCACTCGCGCGTATGACTACCTCTACCTAGAGTTACAATTTAAAAAAAAAAAAAAAATATGTACGTATAATAATAATATATTGTATTTATAGATTCGATTCTCAAACTACTAAATTCAGAAAACAGACAGCTTATGAATCCGGTGCATAGTTCTGGCTTTTATGCATCGTCCTTCACTACTGAAGCCGTACTTCGTTTATGACTGGGTAATTTATTTGTTTTTCTATTGTACATAGAGTAATTATTTATGCGTTGGTATTAGTATGTAGTTTATTAAAATTCTCAAATTAGTAAGTTTATTCAACCTTAATGATTATTATTAGCACTAAATCATAATGTTTTCATTCAATCAAATCCAAAGGTTTTATATATGGAAGTGATCGCTCTTCAGCGAGATAAGACCGCTAATTGCGCCTTTATTTTTGAATGTTCAGTTTAGATTTATTTGTATTTGGTGTCAATAAAGAGTTTTTGCATACTTGTACAGAGTATTTTGTATTGTATTGAATTGTCGTAGGGTATAATGTACCTACATAAATTATGATGAGAAGATAGAGAAAATAAATAAATAAAAAATGCCGTTGTGTGTCCGTTCAATCAATGAAACATTCATTCGTTTGTGAATGGCAAGAGTGATATTGTGGCCCTGAAAAGGGCCTTTTTGCGATCTCGCGTAGAAGAGCAGCGAAAGCGAACAACAAACACACACGAAAGGCGAGTGCTCGTCCACGCCTTAAGCTTTCTTCTCGGTCTTCTTGGGCAGGAGAACGGCCTGAATGTTGGGGAGCACACCGCCCTGCGCGATGGTCACACCGGAGAGCAGCTTGTTCAGCTCCTCGTCGTTCCTTATGGCCAGCTGAAGATGACGCGGGATGATTCTGGTCTTCTTGTTGTCCCTGGCCGCGTTGCCGGCCAACTCGAGCACCTCAGCGGCGAGATATTCCATCACGGCTGCGAGGTAGACCGGCGCTCCGGCACCCACGCGCTCGGCATAGTTGCCGTTGCGCAGGAGGCGATGAATACGACCCACCGGGAACTGTAGTCCGGCGCGGTTAGAACGGGACTTTGCCTTTCCCTTCACTTTGCCACCTTTACCGCGTCCCGACATGGTTAGGTTAAGGCTTTAAGAATAATTCAGAAAACACGAGATAGAGAGACGACGGCGGCCGCGCGGCGTGCGTGAACGTACCGAGCGAACTGTGTTTGTTCGAACCGGGTGCTCGGATTTATTGATATACCCTTGCCCCACTCCGTCGAGACGCTAACGCGATGATCAGTCTCGTTGGGTTGGGTTGCGCGCGCCTCCGCGCCTACCCTGATACCGCGATAGAAGAGTGTAGGTAACAATAACATCGAACAATATACCTAAACTATTTTTCTTTTTTTTTTTTTGTTTTTTTTTTTTTTTCTGCATTAAAATTTGGAATGCGTTTATCATGTCGAAAACTACAATCAATTTCCCGCCATTTTACATAATATATTTTTCGTGATTATTATTAAATTTACAACATGGAATGGAACATGGGGTGTTGAAGAAAACAGGATTGCAGTGATTGCGTTGCACAAAACATCTCGGTATCAGCCGTATGTTCGTATAAGTATAATTATCGTAGTATCGACAGACATAGAGTCACTTAAGAAATCTTTGAAGCAAGCAAGCAGTGGCTAAATTTCCCATGGAAACAAACAACAGTCCGTAAATCCATAGATTCCTCTTGGTATGGCTAATATGAGCAGATTCAATAACATCTGTCTGTCTGTGCGTGTCGATTTCATCAATTTCCGTTCAGCCATTGAGAGAGACATCCGAGATTCGTTTGTATGTTGTGTGTGTGTGTTTGTAATTAATTGTGTAAGGGTAACTACATTTTCTTTATTAGTTCGGTTAGTTTTAGCTAGTCGAGTTGAGTCGAGTTGAGTCGGGCAGTCGGGCGGGCCCCGCTGCGCTCGCTCAGCAGGAGGAAGGAGGAGGAGGAGGAGGAGGACGACGACGCCGTGCGCGTTTTTTGTTTGTTCGCGTGCGTGCGTCGTCGTCGTCCGTCCAGTCTTTCTGTCTGTCTGCGGTCCGTCTCAAGAGAAACACAGAGCGCGATGAACGCGCTCTCGAACGATATGTTAGCCCTGAAAAGGGCTTTTTGCTGCGAGGTGAGGTGTCGCGCGTCCCGCGCGCCCCCACACAGGCAGGAGAGGATGCGCGCGCGTGGCGTGCGCGCAGCTCGCGTGCACCGTCGTCGTCGTCGTTCACGCACACGGAGCGAGCGAGCAAGCACAGCACGGCACACACGCGGAAAACTCACTGCTGCACGGCGGCTCACTTCTTCGAGGCGGACGCCTTCTTCGTGGCGGCGGCGGCCTTCGACTTGGGAGTGGCGGCGGCCCTCTTCGGCTTGGGCGCCTTCGGCTTCTTGGTGGGCGGCTTCGCGGTCTTTTTCGCCTTCGGGGCGGCGGCGCTCTTGCCCCTGGCGGGCGCGGCGGCCTTCTTCGCGGCGGCGGGCTTCTTCTTCGCTGCGGCGGCGGCCTTCTTGTCCTTCGCCGAGGCGGCGGCGGAGGGCTTCGATTTGGCCGGCGAGGCGGCCGCGGCGGCCGCCTTCCTGCCCCTGCCGGAGGCGGGCGCCGCGGCGGCGGACTTCTTCGCCTTGGCGGCGGCGGTGGAGGCGCTCTCCTTCGCGGACGACTTGCCGGACGCCTTGCCGCCGGCGCCGGCGGGCTTCTTCGCCGAGGAAGACTTCGATTCGAGCTTGAAACTGCCCGAAGCTCCCTTTCCCTTCGTCTGGATCAGGGCGCCGGACTCGACGGCGCTCTTCAGATACTTCCTGATGAACGGGGCCAGCTTCTCGGCGTCCACCTTGTACTGGGCCGCGATGTATTTCTTGATCGCCTTCAGCGACGAACCGCTGCGCTCCTTCAGCTCCTTGATCGCGTTGTTCACCATTTCGGAGGTCTTCGGGTGGGTCGGCTTCGCCTTGGGTTTCTTGGCGCCGCCTGCGGCTGCTGCGGACGCCTTCGGCTTCTTCGCGGGAGTCGCTGGCGCGGGAGCCTCTGCTGCTACGGCGGTGTCGGCCATTATATAATAATATATATAATTTTTTATTTAATAAATTTTTTACACACACAGCACACTCACTGCGAAGCGCTCGCGCGTTTATGTACTTGAGTAAAATACTTTTCAAAAACTGCGCGGTCGTCGTCGTAGGGTTCTTCTCCCTCCCTTTTCGGGGGAGTAAGGTTTCGGACTCGAGGGATACCCTCTTTTCCGAGGCTGGACGCTGGGGGACACTGCCCCCAGGGCAATTGCGAGTGCGTCGCCAGGCCCGGCTTGCGCCGGCGGCAGCTCGCACTGGCGTCGAAGTGTGTAGTGTGGGCTACACACTTCGCAGGTTTCAGTGGTCGGTGGAGTCCCGCACCCGTCGCAGCTAACGGGCGGCATCTCCACCGAAGGATAAACTCTCGCCGTCTCGCTCGACGTCTCGCTCGGGGTCTCCGGCGCGTAAGGCCGGGC
Source organism: Peribatodes rhomboidaria (assembly GCA_911728515.1). NCBI lineage: Eukaryota > Metazoa > Arthropoda > Insecta > Lepidoptera > Geometridae > Peribatodes > Peribatodes rhomboidaria. The sequence goes on from OU452192.1 coordinate 7,023,751, forward strand.
GGGCCCTAGCGGACGGAGCGGTGATTACGGACGGCGAGAAGGGCGCGGGCACGCTTAGCCGGCGTGAGCCAGCTGTCACGGCTCTAGCAGCCCTTTAGATGTGATGCGGTCGCCTTGCGGCGGCAATGGACGGCCGGCCAGGCGCCGCGGGTGCGGCGCCGGCCTAGCCTTTGGCAGCGTCTAGCGGTCCGCGCCTCCGACGGCTGTCGGAGGGGACCGCCCGCTGTGTGGAGGCCGCCTAGGGAGCCTCGCTCGACCATAGGCGGCTATTACACCTCGCACCGAGGCGCGGAGGTGCGACGCGCCTTCGGAGCATCGCTCGACGAAGGCGGGGAGTCATTTCACGGCCCGCGCGCAGGGGGCGACGGGCGGTGTGTGGATGACGTCATCGTCATGTGCCGGGATTTCGGCGGCGGGTTTCGTTGAGGCGGACCGACGCACCCTCTAGGCCGGCGGCCGAGGGGGTCGTGTCCGCAGGGTGGTGCGGCCGGGGAGCGTACTCACCCGGCCACGGTGTAGAGGCTTGCAGTGATGTGGAGGGCCGGCCTGCAGTCCCATTCTACAGGGGCCCTCCGTCGGTGGGGCGCCCCGCATGACGTAGCGCTACGGGGCAGTGGGCGGTGTCCAAGTGCTGCTTGGACAGCGGGATTCGGTGATGCTGGCGGGCCGTGCCTCGAGCCGGGTGGCGAGGGGCCCGCCAGATGGCAGCGTGTCTTGTCTTTAGCCGAGCGCGAAGCATCGGCGTTGAACGTCACCGTAGTGACGGAGGCTGGGCGCTGAGCCGGCTCACACCATCCGGCTCAGGATTAAAGTCCAATGACGTCCGGCGCATCCCGCTCTCGAACCGGTGGTCCGCGGCGGTTCAACGTTCCCCCAAGAACGGAGCCAGCGGCGGACCCAAACGAGAGGGAGACCCGGTGAGATGCGGGTGCCGCGCCGTCGTCGGGTGCGCGCGCGCTTGCAGCGCGCGCGGGAATCAATGTAGTCAAGCAGGATGTGAGGGCAGTTCACGCTGCCCTCGGTGTCTGGTCCGGTGTGGTGAGGCAGGGGGAGGCAAGCTCACCCCTGCGGTCTTAATATGGGGCTAGCGCCGGGTGCGCCTGGGCCGGGTGCGGGAGGCGGGGGGAATATCAACCCCCGCTCCGCGTAGAATCAATGGGGCTAGCGCCGTGTGCGCCTGGGCCGGGCCGGTGCCGGGGAGAATTCTCGATCCCCGGCCTCCGGGTCTTGATGTGGGCTTGACCTCTGAACGGGTCGGGGCCTGGTGCGGACGGGGCGAGCGAACTCGGCCGCCGTCCTTTGGGGGTGGATGTCAGTTTGGCGGAGGGAGCTGGGAGCTCGACCTCCGCGGTGGTGGCTGGTCCGGCTAGCGCAAGGTGCGCCTGGGCCGGTGGTGCATAGGCTCGCAGCTAGGTGGCGGAGCGCCGCGTGTGCGGCCGCGCCTCCGTAGTGCGAGAGGGATGCACTGCGCTTGCTGTCGCGGTCCGCCCGCCGGACGGCACCGGAGGGATTCGCGACTGCGTTGAGCTCAGCTCAACCGTCGGCGAACCTTGCGGGGCGTCGGCGGGCTTGACCGGCGATGGCGGTGCGCGATGCGGCCGAGCGAGCGAGGTGCGCTGCGAGCTCGGCAGGTTCGAGGTGTGAGCGGTGTGTGCGGAGGGGCGGTCGATGACCGTCGCCGCTCCGCTTGATGGTGGTCTTCGGTTGGAAGGACGACGCTTTCCAGGTTCAGTCACGCTTCCGGCGATACAGGGCTAGTGCGGGTGAGACCCCCGGCGTACCGGGTGAGGCCCACCTAACCCGATCGGCGACAGGAAAGCGCGCTGCGAACCCGGTCTAAGCGTCGTCAACTTCATGGTAAGGCCCGCGGTGGTCGGCGGCTAACCGGACGTTCCCGCGGGAACGCCCCGGTAGCAGGCGGACGAGCGCGGGTGCGCGATTTCGGTGAAAACGCGCATTGATGGCGTGACTCGGCGGGCGGTCCGCCACTTCGCCGCTTGATGGCGCAGCTGGCGGACTCGCACTCGGCTGAGTCATCGTGGCAAACTTTTTCGCCGTGCGCCGCTGTAGTACGGGGGTGGGGGTGCTCGACGCTCGCGGGCGGAGCAGCAACCCCACCCCTAACGACGGGGTGCGAAAAATGTAGTCGCGCGCGAAGGTGACCGGAGGCGGACGTGCGCACTCGACGGCACCGGGCGGGACCAACTGCGCGGCTCTACGTTGGCGGGTGTATAGATTGACCGCTTTACCGGAAAGAGGGCACCACTGTCTAGAGACGATTTCTCGCAACAACGTTCGTGAGTTTTCACTAACATCGCTCTCATTAAATAACCTTTTTTCTGTATTTTAATACTATACCACGCCAACGGAGCGTTTTCCGTGATACTTTTTGAACGTGGCCAGGCGCCTATCCGACTCTCCGGCGGCTCAGGTGGTCGCCTGGAGTGCTGAATCGTTTTAATCGCGCCACTCTCGACACCGAGAGTGATGGGTCATGTTTAAAATTCAATTTTCTCTATAAAACCAACTGTTCCGACTAGTTTTATTCGATAAACAAACGACAAAGATATCGTTTTCATTATATAAGAGAAAAATTTGGCAATTTTCAATGTTTTAATCGTATAAAACGACCGATATTTTGGTGCTCGTAAAACAGCTCTACACCAGTTTCCTTCCAAACCGACTGACTGAACCGCGCGAAGCCTTGCCTTCGAGCTGGACGTCGTTCAATCGAACCCATCTCAGGAACACACCTCTAGAATATAGTGATCGAAAAAATTTCATAACCTAACCTAACCTAGCCTGACCTAACCTAACCTAACTAACTACAAGTGACAGACAGCACAAAGCTCACCCGTGCAAATATTATAACCGAACGCTGCTCTACGGTTCCGATTGTACTATATTAAGTATGTTAACTATTTAAATATTTTATTGTTTAGTAACTCGTAATAAGTTTTGGGGTACATTAAAAGTGCTATTTACCTATTGCTGTTTTTTTTTTTTTTTTTTAAATAATAAAGTAATAAGTACCATATATAAGTAGGTAGGTACACGTATGCAACGTAGTATTTTTATTTATATATTGTTTGTCGAAGTAAGTAAGTAAGTAGGTAGGTAGGTAGGTAGGTAGGTAGGTAGGTAGGGTAGGGTAGGGTAGGGTAGGTAGGCAGGAAAGCAACCAAGTGTTGTGTCAAGCGTTCGTTTTGCGAAACATAATCGTATTCTTTTTCTCTTTAAAAATTATACATAGAAACTTATGCGGCCCTGAAAAGGGCCTTTTTTCATGATACACGAAGGAGGTCGCAAGCGACCCTGTTCGTTCGTCCGTCCGTCCGTCGGCTTAACCTCCGAAACCGTAGAGAGTGCGGCCCTGGCGTTTGAGAGCGTAGACCACATCCATGGCGGTGACGGTCTTCCTCTTCGCGTGCTCAGTGTAGGTGACGGCGTCGCGGATCACGTTCTCGAGGAACACCTTCAGCACGCCTCTGGTCTCCTCGTAGATCAGACCGGAGATACGCTTCACGCCGCCCCTGCGCGCCAGACGACGGATGGCGGGCTTCGTGATTCCCTGGATGTTATCACGAAGCACTTTCCTGTGACGCTTGGCTCCACCTTTCCCCAGACCTTTTCCTCCCTTGCCGCGACCGGTCATCTTGAGCAAAAACTAGTTAGTAAGAGTGGATAATAACAAAACTGAACACCGTAGCGGCCGCGAGTGTTGACGGCGAGCGAACGACTGGAAGCTTTTTGAGCATTGCTCTTTATTTATGCTCTCGAACACTCTAGCGATAGAGTCGCGCGCGCGCGCGCGCGACGTGAAGGGCGGGGGGGCTGTCCCCCCCCCCCCCCCCCCATCTCCCCGTTCTGTTCGACTGAATATCGTCCGGCGAAGTGTGGGTGTTGTATTACACTCCGTGTGTGTGTGTGTGTATAAAAAAAAAAAAAAAAAAAAAAAAAAATTATGCAATCAATCACGTATAACGTTGACAGAGTTGTCACATAACGTTATATTATATTGGATGGTCATGCTGCTTAGAACGGTTCTACTACTTTTAGATGCGTGCGTTAATTAAGTCTCAGTCTAAGTAAGTAAAGTAGACAGACAGATAGATAGATAGATAGGTAGGTAGGTAGGTAGGTAGGTGCTTAAGTACCAATTATTAATAAACTAGCTGCGCCCTGCGGTCTCACCCGCGGTTAAAAAGTATCCTATGTGCTATTCTAGACTATAATCTATCTCTGTGCCAAATTTCATCCAGATCTGTTCAGCCGTTCTGGCGTGAAAGAGTAACAAACATACGTCCATCCATACATACAAACGCGTTCGCGTTTATAATATTATATAGTAGGATAATCTATCGTGCGTGCATGCGTGTAGGTATCGTCGTCATGAAACATTATATTTATTTTTAAATAACGAAACTTATGTGGCCCTGAAAAGGGCCTTTTTGCATTTGAATCGGAGGAGAGCCGACGGACGCAACCTTCTTAGGCGCGCTCGCCGCGGATTCTTCGCGCCAACTGTATATCCTTGGGCATGATGGTCACGCGCTTGGCGTGGATCGCGCACAGGTTGGTGTCTTCAAAGAGACCGACCAGGTACGCTTCGCTGGCCTCCTGAAGCGCCATAACGGCAGAGCTCTGGAAACGGAGATCGGTCTTGAAGTCCTGTGCGATTTCGCGCACGAGACGCTGGAACGGCAGCTTGCGGATCAGCAGCTCGGTACTCTTCTGGTAGCGACGGATCTCACGGAGGGCTACGGTGCCGGGCCTGTAGCGATGGGGCTTCTTCACGCCGCCCGTTGCGGGGGCGCTCTTGCGCGCAGCTTTGGTGGCGAGCTGTTTACGCGGCGCCTTACCGCCGGTGGATTTACGAGCGGTCTGCTTGGTACGTGCCATTTTACAAACACACACACACACACACACTCTTTTCACACAATGAGAGGAGCAAGCAACTGTTTACGCGGACGCACGTACGAGCGAGCGACGACTGCGACGATCAGCGCACGACTGTTAAAAAATAATTTTTTTTTTTTTTTTTTTTTTTTTTTTTTTTTTTTTTTTTTTTTTATGAATGACTAATGCTGTTGGCCACTGAGGCCTCTACAGCGTACCGGACGTAAGGCAAGCGCGGAGGGCGCAGGACCTTAATGGACTTTAGTTATTTAAAGCTAAGGGCGACTGGCACAAGGGCACCACTAAGGTACGGACCTCGGCTTGGACCGTCGCCGGGGGGGGGGAGTCGATTTGCCCAGGCAACCCAGAGGGGGTTTGCGCTTGAGCCCTATTAGGTTTATCTGTTTGACTATTTGGAGAGAATCTAACCGATCTTCTAACAGATCCTGGGAGTCTTCGACCTCGCCGGCGAGGTCGGTGTTTTGTTATCGTGTTCCTTTGGTAACCGGCGCCTATACCAAAAACTGCAAACTTCCTGTTGCGGGGAGCTGTCGGGTCGGCCGACCCCAGCGCAGCCGCCGTGGCGACTGCGATGGGGTCGTCCGGGTCGCCGAAGATGTCTCTAGGGCGTCTACGGAGAGGGCGGGGGGCAGCGGCGTCTACTGCTGAGTAGTCCGCCGTGCGAACGACTAGAGGATTTGAATGGTGGGAGGCCCTATCAAGGTATCTGCGCGAAGTGAATTTAAAGTACTGCCGAATGGAGGGGAGCTCTACATCGCAGTGCAAGTCGGAGTTTCGCTGGAACCAGCTGGCTCCGACCGCTCTGCGAATAAATCTATTCTGGACGGCCTGGAGCTTGTCCAGGTCGAAGCCAGACGCGTGGGCAAACACTACGGAGGCGTAGGTCATAACGGGGCGGATGCAAATTTTGTACAATATCACCTTATTTCTAAGGGATAGCTTACTACGATCGTTGAGGAGGGGGGCGAGTCGGCTTAAAAAGAAAACCGCTCGATTCCTAACTGTCCGGATGTGCCTCGAGAAGGTGAGTCGACGATCGAGGGTCACGCCAAGGTACTTGGTCGAGTTCACCCAGGGGATGGGCCTATCGTGCAGCATGAGCTGCTGCCGGATAGGCCATTTGTTGGGGTGAAAGCACACAGCTGCGCTTTTGTCCGGATTGACCGAGATTGCCCACTTCTCAAACCAGTCGCCTAAGCGGCGCAGGGCTTGTTGAAGCGTGCGGAAAGAGATGGACTGATTCCACCCTCTTATAAAGAGGGCAGTATCGTCCGCGAAAAGCGCAAGCTCTACCTTCGGATGACGTGGAATGTCATGCGTGTAGAGGGAGAACAGAACGGGGGCCAGCGCTGACCCCTGAGGGACGCCAGCGCCGATGGGGTGGGGAGCCGAGCGGGTGCCGTCGACGCGATAGCGAAAGTTTCGATCAGTCAGATAGTCATGTATTATGAGTACAAGACCATCCGGGAACCCGAGCTGGTATAACTTGTATACCAGCCCGCTGTGCCAGACTTTATCGAACGCTTTCGCTACGTCGAGGAACACCGCAAGGGTGGACTGACATTTGGGCGTGACCTGGGTGAAGCCGTGGTAGGGTTTCCGATTGAAACCCTCTAGGATGTGCTCCGTGATGCGGTGCACCTGCTGGACGCACGAGTGTCTGGCTCGAAAGCCGAACTGCTCGTCGGGGAGGAGATTGTTATCTCGGATGTGGGACCAAATACGCTTCAGAAGGATGCGCTCGTAAATCTTACCTAAGGTACTGAGGAGACTGATGGGGCGGTAGCTAGAGGGCTCTGACGCCTTCTTGCCGGGCTTGTGAATGCCGATGACGTCGGCAGACTTCCAAGCGTCGGGGAAGGTGCAGTTGGCCAAGGCGGCATTGAAGATGCTGACGAGGAGGTTGATCAGGAAGACGGGGAAGTGCTTAATCACTCTATTGCTGACGCCGTCTGCACCTGGGGCCTTCTTGGTTTGGAGACCCTTGATGATCGACTCTACCTCCGACACAGAGACCGGCTCTGTGGGTTCGAGGGCGGGACGGGCTGTGAACTCGGCGACTTCCTCTTCCACCATATCTAGGTGGTCGGGGTCGACGCGCTCGAGACTGGGGCTGCATTGCCTTTCGAGGCTTTCGGCAAGGCACTCGGCCTTTTCGTCGTCCTCGAAGGCAAGCGTGTCGTTCGGACGAGACAGGGGGGGAATATTGGATGACTTGCTGCCCTTCAGCGATCTTACCATCTTCCAGTATGCCTGGTGAGATGGTCTGATCTCCGAGAGCAGGGTGTCCCACCTCTGATTGCGGAGTTCACTCATGCGGTTCTTTACGGCACGCTCGTAATACCGCAGAGTGGCTCTGTTCTCTTCGGTGCGACACCAGTCGTATGCCCTAGTGGCCGCGTGTTTCGCTCTCAACAGCTCCCTCGCATCCTCGGGCAGGGCCCAGCGTTGGTCGCCCTCGGCTGGGACCTGCTTCGAGGCTTCGCCAACGGCTTTACGAAGGTGACTGTTGAGAGCGTCTATGGAAAGAGCGATATCGTCGGGGGTCGCGATATCGTCTGGTATTCTATCTAAATCGGGTGAACTGGTAGCTTTTAGGCTTTCGCCCAAGAGCTCCCAGTTCACCACGGTCTTTGTCGGCGGAGTTCTGTTGCTCGGGTCGGGACCCAGCAGCATCAGAACTGGCCTATGGTCCGAGTCAAGCTCGTGTAGCACCTCCAAAGAACGCAACTGGAGTGTTACGCCCTTTAGGAGTGCTAGGTCGAGAATGTCCGGCCTGTAGTTGAGATTACTGCTGAAGTAAGTCGGGGAGCTGGGGGGGATGATATCAAAATTTAGCGTATCCGAGAATGAGTACAGAAGGTGCCCATTCCGGTTATTCGCGTTGCAGCCCCACATCACGTGCTTGCCGTTAAAGTCGCCGGCCAGAATGACCGAGCTACCGAGAGCGAGAAGCGCTTCGAGGTCCTCTTTGAGGAGAGTCTTGCTACCCGAGTGGTAACAAGACGCTATTATGATGGACTGATGACCGGTCATCGCAAGACGGCAACAGGAAGCTTCCAGATTGACTAACGGGGGAGTGGGTATGGGTGTGCAGTGCAGAGACCTTTTGTAATAGATCAGAGTACCGCCCAGGGGGGCGGCGAGTCTGTCATTACGAACCATCAAGTAGTTTGCAACCCTGGGGTTCCTCTTGCTTGGTTTCAGAAAGGTCTCGTTGATCAACATGATGTCGACCTGATGGGTCGTTAGAAAGTGGTGGATGAGATCCCGCTGATCTCTGGCATCGGTGTGGATGCCGTTGGCATTAAACCACGCCAACGCCAATGAATGGGGCTTAACCTTAGTGGGTGTGCAATCCATTAAGGTTATTGGGAGAGGACGCGGGGGGCGAAGCGCTTCATAGCGCTGAAGAGGTTGCCGTGAGTCATCATGATGTCCAATAGGGCATCAGGATGCTCGCGGACCTCCTGGGCTACGGCACGGACCTCGTCGAGGTCGAATGCCGAGGCTATCTCTGCCAGCAAGAGCAGATCCGCCTTCAGGCCATAGGGGCCCTGGGCGGGTTTGAAGGGTGAGGGCGGGGGGGTTGGACGGCTCTGGGCAGGCGCGCGGGCGCTGCTGGCCGGAGCTGGGGCCACCTTCGGTTGGACCAGGGACGAGGGCCTGGTCCAAGCATTGGTGGCGGGTAGGGGAGCGTCGACGAACTTCGGCGCAGGGATCTTGGCGCTGATGCCATGGGGACGGGTTGGGCGACGGGGCGCAGGGGTCCTCTTCGCCCCGGCCGCAGCCCTCGGGGCTTTGGGGCAACCGCGATAGTTCGCGGTGTGCCCCTGAGTCCCGCAGAGCACGCAGCTGGGAGGATTAGGATCCCCCTTGACCCGCTTGCACAGCGCGGTGCTGTGCTCGCCCGCGCACTTGACGCAACGGTACGCCGCTTCGCAGAAGCGGGCGGCGTGCCCGTAGAGTTGGCAGCGGTGGCACTGCCCGGGTATGCCTCTCCGCCTGGGAGCCTCGACTTTCAGGCCGGAGAGGTTGAGGACTCTTTCGATGCGAAAGATCCCCTTCCCCTCCTCCGTGCGGTCGAGGATGACCAGCACAAGGTCGATCGGGGCCTTCGTCCGTCCATTGGTCATCCGATGGACCTGCTGGACCGGGAGGCCTTGGGCTAGGAGATCGTCACGGACGAGCTCCGTGTCGATCTCCTTAGGGATACCGCGAAGTACAACGCGGAGTACCTTCTCCTCTTCCAGCGGATACGCGTGGAATTGGATCTGGTGTTCCCTAAGGGAGCGGGTGGCCTGACGATAGTCGTCAGACGTGGGGACTGTGACGGAGATGCCGTCAGCATGACTCTTGCCGGAGAACGTCACGCTACTGGCCGTGAGGATTGCGACCACCTCCTGCCAGCGGTGGCGGTCCCGAACCACGAAGGGGCGGGGGGGCTTGCCCACCCTGGGCGCGGGAGGCGCGTCCATGGCGGTGGGCGGGAGAGAGGGGCATGCAGTCGGGCATGCGGCCTTTAACGGGGGCGGAGGGGAGCCGGCGGCGGAAGCGGGCCGCTTCGTCCCCTTGTTGGCGACGACGGTGAAGCCGTCGTCGCCTCCGCTGACGGTTTCCATCTCCTCCGTGGAGGTGTGATTGGAACCGACCGTCAGGGTCAGTCGCGGCGAGCGAGAACGAGAACGCGAGCGCGGCGCCACCGTACGCGATCGCACGCGGCTGGAGCGTGCCACGCTTGGGGAACGCTTTGCCGCGGGCGACCGGCTCTTAGCGGCGGCGGCGGCGGGAGTCGGGGCGGCCGGCAGCCCTCTGAGGGAGGGCGCCAACTTAATGGTGGCCTTAGGGGCCGGGGCAGGGGCAGCGGATTTCTTCCCGGCGGCCTGAGGGGCGCGGGCGGGGGGGGACTTTGCCTTAGGGGCGCGGGCGGGGGAAGGCTTGGCCTTAGGGGCGCGGGCGGGGGAAGGCTTGGCCTTAGGGGCCTTGGCTTGCAGAGAGGCTGCAAACCTTATAGGATCCGTTACGAACTCCTGAAGGGAGCTCGGGTTGGCGCGCAGATGGGCCCGGATGGAGGTACCTAGGGCGGCAAGTGCCGCCCCGAAGTCCACTTCCGGCCCCATCGTCGCGAATAAATCGCGATCGCCGGGGGAGGAGGTCCCCGGCTGGGTGCGGGCCGCGGGCATCACCCTGCCGGGTTTAGGCAGGGTGGTGTGTGCCTAATTCGTTCCCTAATGTGTGCCAACTGCCAGTCTTATTGTGCAGTTGGTGAGTACCTAACACAGGGCCCTAGCTGCCCCGGGGGAGAGACAGGGACTCCGGCGAACCGGCCGTCCGAGCCAAACACGCACCCGAGGAATCGGAGGGGAGGCGGAAGGGTGGGAGGGAGATACTTGGCGTCGGCGAGGGGCGACCCCAAGGCCGGTGGTGCCAAGCCCAACCGGATTCCGTTTTTCCCTGAGCAGGGAAAAACGAGCGCTCCGGGTCCACGCTCCTAACAGCGATCGGCTTCGTTGGCACCGTTATGCGTGTCCACCTTCGACCACAATTGTGGATTTGATAGACGTGAGGAGAGGTGAGCGGGCGGCGGTCGGGCCCGCCGGCCCAGCTTTGGCGCGAGTCCCGCACTTAGGTCACTCGAATCGCGTGTAGTATGCGAAACTAAACACACTACACGGATAAGGCGCCCCGGTGCCGGACTCGAGAACACACTCGACGCACGGTGACGTCACTACGCGACTCGTAAGTGTTTCACCGAGCGGCTCTGTGAACAGAATCGGACGGGGCGGTAAGCACTTAGTCACTTTAATGCACACTAACTGACCTGCAGTCCGCTACGCTGAAGCGTGGGACTCCTATCTGAAGGATCCTGAGCGGGCACTGAATTTAAACTATAACGGAAATTTCCGTGAAGCGGAAAAAAAAACGACGGAAAGAGACGACTGCGCGGCACGACGGTCAGGAGCACTATGTGTTTTTGTTAAAAAATAAGCAACATGTAGCGCTTTATTTATAAAAACGGTGGAGAATACGGTAGAGTCGCGATCGGGCCTCTCGCTTGCACGCGCGCACAGCTCCGCACACGAGGTCGGATAGATCTGTCTGTCTGTCTGTCTGTGTGGACAAAATTAAAATGTAACTGGCTTGCAAACTGAGCGAAAAAAAAAAAAAAAAAAAAAAAAAAAATGCAACAAATCGTGTCTTCATGAGACGGGCGATTATTTATACTAGCCTTTTTCATTAGGTATTATTATTATTATTATTATACTAGACGATCGCGGCAGAGCTGCTGCGCGCCCGCGAGCGACGCCGATCTAGCTTGGAGCTGGTTGTATACTTGGTAAATCGTGTAAAGTTTTATTGTATTATAGGTACTCATAATTATTACTAACAGCTTAAGACTTAGGTTTCGTAATGTAATTAATGCATTTTCGAAATTACAGGCAGGCGGCAGGTAGGTACATAAAAATGTGAGTGTGTGTGTGTCTGTCGTGTCAATGTTCATTCAGGTGAAACATTATAATATGATCGCATTGCGAAACATAGTATTTATGAATCATTTTGTGGCCCTGAAAAGGGCCTTTTTGTCTTTGTGCGACATCGATCGATCGATCTCATCACTTGGAGCTGGTGTACTTGGTGACGGCCTTGGTGCCCTCGCTGACGGCGTGCTTGGCCAGCTCGCCGGGCAGCAGGAGCCTCACGGAAGTCTGCACCTCCCTCGATGTGATCGTGCTGCGCTTGTTGTAGTGAGCGAGACGGGACGCCTCGGCGGCGATGCGCTCGAAGATGTCGTTCACGAACGAGTTCATGATGGACATGGCCTTGCTGGAGATGCCGGTGTCCGGGTGGACCTGCTTGAGCACCTTGTAGATGTAAATGGCGTAGCTCTCCTTCCTCTTGTGCTTCTTCTTTTTCTTATCTGTCTTGGAGATGTTCTTCTGCGCCTTGCCGGACTTCTTGGCGGCCTTTCCGCTTGTCTTGGGCGGCATTGTTGGATGCTTGCTTGCTTGCTTGCTTTGCTGAAACGGTATTGCTCTAGTGCACTGAACTCGTCGGCTGACAGCGAGCGATTAAAAACTGCGGCGGGATGGAATCCGCTTTTGAGAGAAACCGGACCGTGCTCTCGCCCGAGCCACCGCGAGCTGTCTGTCTGTCGCGCATTAGACAGGGACGGAAAACATTCTCTCACTCTCACTCGCGCGTATGACTACCTCTACCTAGAGTTACAATTTAAAAAAAAAAAAAAAATATGTACGTATAATAATAATATATTGTATTTATAGATTCGATTCTCAAACTACTAAATTCAGAAAACAGACAGCTTATGAATCCGGTGCATAGTTCTGGCTTTTATGCATCGTCCTTCACTACTGAAGCCGTACTTCGTTTATGACTGGGTAATTTATTTGTTTTTCTATTGTACATAGAGTAATTATTTATGCGTTGGTATTAGTATGTAGTTTATTAAAATTCTCAAATTAGTAAGTTTATTCAACCTTAATGATTATTATTAGCACTAAATCATAATGTTTTCATTCAATCAAATCCAAAGGTTTTATATATGGAAGTGATCGCTCTTCAGCGAGATAAGACCGCTAATTGCGCCTTTATTTTTGAATGTTCAGTTTAGATTTATTTGTATTTGGTGTCAATAAAGAGTTTTTGCATACTTGTACAGAGTATTTTGTATTGTATTGAATTGTCGTAGGGTATAATGTACCTACATAAATTATGATGAGAAGATAGAGAAAATAAATAAATAAAAAATGCCGTTGTGTGTCCGTTCAATCAATGAAACATTCATTCGTTTGTGAATGGCAAGAGTGATATTGTGGCCCTGAAAAGGGCCTTTTTGCGATCTCGCGTAGAAGAGCAGCGAAAGCGAACAACAAACACACACGAAAGGCGAGTGCTCGTCCACGCCTTAAGCTTTCTTCTCGGTCTTCTTGGGCAGGAGAACGGCCTGAATGTTGGGGAGCACACCGCCCTGCGCGATGGTCACACCGGAGAGCAGCTTGTTCAGCTCCTCGTCGTTCCTTATGGCCAGCTGAAGATGACGCGGGATGATTCTGGTCTTCTTGTTGTCCCTGGCCGCGTTGCCGGCCAACTCGAGCACCTCAGCGGCGAGATATTCCATCACGGCTGCGAGGTAGACCGGCGCTCCGGCACCCACGCGCTCGGCATAGTTGCCGTTGCGCAGGAGGCGATGAATACGACCCACCGGGAACTGTAGTCCGGCGCGGTTAGAACGGGACTTTGCCTTTCCCTTCACTTTGCCACCTTTACCGCGTCCCGACATGGTTAGGTTAAGGCTTTAAGAATAATTCAGAAAACACGAGATAGAGAGACGACGGCGGCCGCGCGGCGTGCGTGAACGTACCGAGCGAACTGTGTTTGTTCGAACCGGGTGCTCGGATTTATTGATATACCCTTGCCCCACTCCGTCGAGACGCTAACGCGATGATCAGTCTCGTTGGGTTGGGTTGCGCGCGCCTCCGCGCCTACCCTGATACCGCGATAGAAGAGTGTAGGTAACAATAACATCGAACAATATACCTAAACTATTTTTCTTTTTTTTTTTTTGTTTTTTTTTTTTTTTCTGCATTAAAATTTGGAATGCGTTTATCATGTCGAAAACTACAATCAATTTCCCGCCATTTTACATAATATATTTTTCGTGATTATTATTAAATTTACAACATGGAATGGAACATGGGGTGTTGAAGAAAACAGGATTGCAGTGATTGCGTTGCACAAAACATCTCGGTATCAGCCGTATGTTCGTATAAGTATAATTATCGTAGTATCGACAGACATAGAGTCACTTAAGAAATCTTTGAAGCAAGCAAGCAGTGGCTAAATTTCCCATGGAAACAAACAACAGTCCGTAAATCCATAGATTCCTCTTGGTATGGCTAATATGAGCAGATTCAATAACATCTGTCTGTCTGTGCGTGTCGATTTCATCAATTTCCGTTCAGCCATTGAGAGAGACATCCGAGATTCGTTTGTATGTTGTGTGTGTGTGTTTGTAATTAATTGTGTAAGGGTAACTACATTTTCTTTATTAGTTCGGTTAGTTTTAGCTAGTCGAGTTGAGTCGAGTTGAGTCGGGCAGTCGGGCGGGCCCCGCTGCGCTCGCTCAGCAGGAGGAAGGAGGAGGAGGAGGAGGAGGACGACGACGCCGTGCGCGTTTTTTGTTTGTTCGCGTGCGTGCGTCGTCGTCGTCCGTCCAGTCTTTCTGTCTGTCTGCGGTCCGTCTCAAGAGAAACACAGAGCGCGATGAACGCGCTCTCGAACGATATGTTAGCCCTGAAAAGGGCTTTTTGCTGCGAGGTGAGGTGTCGCGCGTCCCGCGCGCCCCCACACAGGCAGGAGAGGATGCGCGCGCGTGGCGTGCGCGCAGCTCGCGTGCACCGTCGTCGTCGTCGTTCACGCACACGGAGCGAGCGAGCAAGCACAGCACGGCACACACGCGGAAAACTCACTGCTGCACGGCGGCTCACTTCTTCGAGGCGGACGCCTTCTTCGTGGCGGCGGCGGCCTTCGACTTGGGAGTGGCGGCGGCCCTCTTCGGCTTGGGCGCCTTCGGCTTCTTGGTGGGCGGCTTCGCGGTCTTTTTCGCCTTCGGGGCGGCGGCGCTCTTGCCCCTGGCGGGCGCGGCGGCCTTCTTCGCGGCGGCGGGCTTCTTCTTCGCTGCGGCGGCGGCCTTCTTGTCCTTCGCCGAGGCGGCGGCGGAGGGCTTCGATTTGGCCGGCGAGGCGGCCGCGGCGGCCGCCTTCCTGCCCCTGCCGGAGGCGGGCGCCGCGGCGGCGGACTTCTTCGCCTTGGCGGCGGCGGTGGAGGCGCTCTCCTTCGCGGACGACTTGCCGGACGCCTTGCCGCCGGCGCCGGCGGGCTTCTTCGCCGAGGAAGACTTCGATTCGAGCTTGAAACTGCCCGAAGCTCCCTTTCCCTTCGTCTGGATCAGGGCGCCGGACTCGACGGCGCTCTTCAGATACTTCCTGATGAACGGGGCCAGCTTCTCGGCGTCCACCTTGTACTGGGCCGCGATGTATTTCTTGATCGCCTTCAGCGACGAACCGCTGCGCTCCTTCAGCTCCTTGATCGCGTTGTTCACCATTTCGGAGGTCTTCGGGTGGGTCGGCTTCGCCTTGGGTTTCTTGGCGCCGCCTGCGGCTGCTGCGGACGCCTTCGGCTTCTTCGCGGGAGTCGCTGGCGCGGGAGCCTCTGCTGCTACGGCGGTGTCGGCCATTATATAATAATATATATAATTTTTTATTTAATAAATTTTTTACACACACAGCACACTCACTGCGAAGCGCTCGCGCGTTTATGTACTTGAGTAAAATACTTTTCAAAAACTGCGCGGCTCTACGTTGGCGGGTGTATAGATTGACCGCTTTACCGGAAAGAGGGCACCACTGTCTAGAGACGATTTCTCGCAACAACGTTCGTGAGTTTTCACTAACATCGCTCTCATTAAATAACCTTTTTTCTGTATTTTAATACTATACCACGCCAACGGAGCGTTTTCCGTGATACTTTTTGAACGTGGCCAGGCGCCTATCCGACTCTCCGGCGGCTCAGGTGGTCGCCTGGAGTGCTGAATCGTTTTAATCGCGCCACTCTCGACACCGAGAGTGATGGGTCATGTTTAAAATTCAATTTTCTCTATAAAACCAACTGTTCCGACTAGTTTTATTCGATAAACAAACGACAAAGATATCGTTTTCATTATATAAGAGAAAAATTTGGCAATTTTCAATGTTTTAATCGTATAAAACGACCGATATTTTGGTGCTCGTAAAACAGCTCTACACCAGTTTCCTTCCAAACCGACTGACTGAACCGCGCGAAGCCTTGCCTTCGAGCTGGACGTCGTTCAATCGAACCCATCTCAGGAACACACCTCTAGAATATAGTGATCGAAAAAATTTCATAACCTAACCTAACCTAGCCTGACCTAACCTAACCTAACTAACTACAAGTGACAGACAGCACAAAGCTCACCCGTGCAAATATTATAACCGAACGCTGCTCTACGGTTCCGATTGTACTATATTAAGTATGTTAACTATTTAAATATTTTATTGTTTAGTAACTCGTAATAAGTTTTGGGGTACATTAAAAGTGCTATTTACCTATTGCTGTTTTTTTTTTTTTTTTTTAAATAATAAAGTAATAAGTACCATATATAAGTAGGTAGGTACACGTATGCAACGTAGTATTTTTATTTATATATTGTTTGTCGAAGTAAGTAAGTAAGTAGGTAGGTAGGTAGGTAGGTAGGTAGGTAGGTAGGGTAGGGTAGGGTAGGGTAGGTAGGCAGGAAAGCAACCAAGTGTTGTGTCAAGCGTTCGTTTTGCGAAACATAATCGTATTCTTTTTCTCTTTAAAAATTATACATAGAAACTTATGCGGCCCTGAAAAGGGCCTTTTTTCATGATACACGAAGGAGGTCGCAAGCGACCCTGTTCGTTCGTCCGTCCGTCCGTCGGCTTAACCTCCGAAACCGTAGAGAGTGCGGCCCTGGCGTTTGAGAGCGTAGACCACATCCATGGCGGTGACGGTCTTCCTCTTCGCGTGCTCAGTGTAGGTGACGGCGTCGCGGATCACGTTCTCGAGGAACACCTTCAGCACGCCTCTGGTCTCCTCGTAGATCAGACCGGAGATACGCTTCACGCCGCCCCTGCGCGCCAGACGACGGATGGCGGGCTTCGTGATTCCCTGGATGTTATCACGAAGCACTTTCCTGTGACGCTTGGCTCCACCTTTCCCCAGACCTTTTCCTCCCTTGCCGCGACCGGTCATCTTGAGCAAAAACTAGTTAGTAAGAGTGGATAATAACAAAACTGAACACCGTAGCGGCCGCGAGTGTTGACGGCGAGCGATTTTTTTTTTTTTTTTTTTTTTTTTTTTATGAATGACTAATGCTGTTGGCCACTGAGGCCTCTACAGCGTACCGGACGTAAGGCAAGCGCGGAGGGCGCAGGACCTTAATGGACTTTAGTTATTTAAAGCTAAGGGCGACTGGCACAAGGGCACCACTAAGGTACGGACCTCGGCTTGGACCGTCGCCGGGGGGGGGGAGTCGATTTGCCCAGGCAACCCAGAGGGGGTTTGCGCTTGAGCCCTATTAGGTTTATCTGTTTGACTATTTGGAGAGAATCTAACCGATCTTCTAACAGATCCTGGGAGTCTTCGACCTCGCCGGCGAGGTCGGTGTTTTGTTATCGTGTTCCTTTGGTAACCGGCGCCTATACCAAAAACTGCAAACTTCCTGTTGCGGGGAGCTGTCGGGTCGGCCGACCCCAGCGCAGCCGCCGTGGCGACTGCGATGGGGTCGTCCGGGTCGCCGAAGATGTCTCTAGGGCGTCTACGGAGAGGGCGGGGGGCAGCGGCGTCTACTGCTGAGTAGTCCGCCGTGCGAACGACTAGAGGATTTGAATGGTGGGAGGCCCTATCAAAGTATCTGCGCGAAGTGAATTTAAAGTACTGCCGAATGGAGGGGAGCTCTACATCGCAGTGCAAGTCGGAGTTTCGCTGGAACCAGCTGGCTCCGACCGCTCTGCGAATAAATCTATTCTGGACGGCCTGGAGCTTGTCCAGGTCGAAGCCAGACGCGTGGGCAAACACTACGGAGGCGTAGGTCATAACGGGGCGGATGCAAATTTTGTACAATATCACCTTATTTCTAAGGGATAGCTTACTACGATCGTTGAGGAGGGGGGCGAGTCGGCTTAAAAAGAAGACCGCTCGATTCCTAACTGTCCGGATGTGCCTCGAGAAGGTGAGTCGACGATCGAGGGTCACGCCAAGGTACTTGGTCGAGTTCACCCAGGGGATGGGCCTATCGTGCAGCATGAGCTGCTGCCGGATAGGCCATTTGTTGGGGTGAAAGCACACAGCTGCGCTTTTGTCCGGATTGACCGAGATTGCCCACTTCTCAAACCAGTCGCCTAAGCGGCGCAGGGCTTGTTGAAGCGTGCGGAAGGAGATGGACTGATTCCACCCTCTTATAAAGAGGGCAGTATCGTCCGCGAAAAGCGCAAGCTCTACCTTCGGATGACGTGGAATGTCATGCGTGTAGAGGGAGAACAGAACGGGGGCCAGCGCTGACCCCTGAGGGACGCCAGCGCCGATGGGGTGGGGAGCCGAGCGGGTGCCGTCGACGCGATAGCGAAAGTTTCGACCAGTCAGATAGTCATGTATTATGAGTACAAGACCATCCGGGAACCCGAGCTGGTATAACTTGTATACCAGCCCGCTGTGCCAGACTTTATCGAACGCTTTCGCTACGTCGAGGAACACCGCAAGGGTGGACTGACATTTGGGCGTGACCTGGGTGAAGCCGTGGTAGGGTTTCCGATTGAAACCCTCTAGGATGTGCTCCGTGATGCGGTGCACCTGCTGGACGCACGAGTGTCTGGCTCGAAAGCCGAACTGCTCGTCGGGGAGGAGATTGTTATCTCGGATGTGGGACCAAATACGCTTCAGAAGGATGCGCTCGTAAATCTTACCTAAGGTACTGAGGAGACTGATGGGGCGGTAGCTAGAGGGCTCTGACGCCTTCTTGCCGGGCTTGTGAATGCCGATGACGTCGGCAGACTTCCAAGCGTCGGGGAAGGTGCAGTTGGCCAAGGCGGCATTGAAGATGCTGACGAGGAGGTTGATCAGAAAGACGGGGAAGTGCTTAATCACTCTATTGCTGACGCCGTCTGCACCTGGGGCCTTCTTGGTTTGGAGACCCTTGATGATCGACTCTACCTCCGACACAGAGACCGGCTCTGTGGGTTCGAGGGCGGGACGGGCTGTGAACTCGGCGACTTCCTCTTCCACCATATCTAGGTGGTCGGGGTCGACGCGCTCGAGACTGGGGCTGCATTGCCTTTCGAGGCTTTCGGCAAGGCACTCGGCCTTTTCGTCGTCCTCGAAGGCAAGCGTGTCGTTCGGACGAGACAGGGGGGGAATATTGGATGACTTGCTGCCCTTCAGCGATCTTACCATCTTCCAGTATGCCTGGTGAGATGGTCTGATCTCCGAGAGCAGGGTGTCCCACCTCTGATTGCGGAGTTCACTCATGCGGTTCTTTACGGCACGCTCGTAATACCGCAGAGTGGCTCTGTTCTCTTCGGTGCGACACCAGTCGTATGCCCTAGTGGCCGCGTGTTTCGCTCTCAACAGCTCCCTCGCATCCTCGGGCAGGGCCCAGCGTTGGTCGCCCTCGGCTGGGACCTGCTTCGAGGCTTCGCCAACGGCTTTACGAAGGTGACTGTTGAGAGCGTCTATGGAAAGAGCGATATCGTCGGGGGTCGCGATATCGTCTGGTATTCTATCTAAATCGGGTGAACTGGTAGCTTTTAGGCTTTCGCCCAAGAGCTCCCAGTTCACCACGGTCTTTGTCGGCGGAGTTCTGTTGCTCGGGTCGGGACCCAGCAGCATCAGAACTGGCCTATGGTCCGAGTCAAGCTCGTGTAGCACCTCCAAAGAACGCAACTGGAGTGTTACGCCCTTTAGGAGTGCTAGGTCGAGAATGTCCGGCCTGTAGTTGAGATTACTGCTAAAGTAAGTCGGGGAGCTGGGGGGGATGATATCAAAATTTAGCGTATCCGAGAATGAGTACAGAAGGTGCCCATTCCGGTTATTCGCGTTGCAGCCCCACATCACGTGCTTGCCGTTAAAGTCGCCGGCCAGAATGACCGAGCTACCGAGAGCGAGAAGCGCTTCGAGGTCCTCTTTGAGGAGAGTCTTGCTACCCGAGTGGTAACAAGACGCTATTATGATGGACTGATGACCGGTCATCGCAAGACGGCAACAGGAAGCTTCCAGATTGACTAACGGGGGAGTGGGTATGGGTGTGCAGTGCAGAGACCTTTTGTAATAGATCAGAGTACCGCCCAGGGGGGCGGCGAGTCTGTCATTACGAACCATCAAGTAGTTTGCAACCCTGGGGTTCCTCTTGCTTGGTTTTAGAAAGGTCTCGTTGATCAACATGATGTCGACCTGATGGGTCGTTAGAAAGTGGTGGATGAGATCCCGCTGATCTCTGGCATCGGTGTGGATGCCGTTGGCATTAAACCACGCCAACGCCAATGAATGGGGCTTAACCTTAGTGGGTGTGCAATCCATTAAGGTTATTGGGAGAGGACGCGGGGGGCGAAGCGCTTCATAGCGCTGAAGAGGTTGCCGTGAGTCATCATGATGTCCAATAGGGCATCAGGATGCTCGCGGACCTCCTGGGCTACGGCACGGACCTCGTCGAGGTCGAATGCCGAGGCTATCTCTGCCAGCAAGAGCAGATCCGCCTTCTGGCCATTGGGGCCGTGGGGGGGTTTGACGGGTGAGGGGGGGGGGGTTGGACGGCTCTGGGCAGGCGCGCGGGCGCTGCTGGCCGGAGCTGGGGCCACCTTCGGTTGGACCAGGGACGAGGGCCTGGTCCAAGCATTGGTGGCGGGTAGGGGAGCGTCGACGAACTTCGGCGCAGGGATCTTGGCGCTGATGCCATGGGGACGGGTTGGGCGACGGGGCGCAGGGGTCCTCTTCGCCCCGGCCGCAGCCTTCGGGGCTTTGGGGCAACCGCGATAGTTCGCGGTGTGCCCCTGAGTCCCGCAGAGCACGCAGCTGGGAGGATTAGGATCCCCCTTGACCCGCTTGCACAGCGCGGTGCTGTGCTCGCCCGCGCACTTGACGCAACGGTACGCCGCTTCGCAGAAGCGGGCGGCGTGCCCGTAGAGTTGGCAGCGGTGGCACTGCCCGGGTATGCCTCTCCGCCTGGGAGCCTCGACTTTCAGGCCGGAGAGGTTGAGGACTCTTTCGATGCGAAAGATCCCCTTCCCCTCCTCCGTGCGGTCGAGGATGACCAGCACAAGGTCGATCGGGGCCTTCGTCCGTCCATTGGTCATCCGATGGACCTGCTGGACCGGGAGGCCTTGGGCTAGGAGATCGTCACGGACGAGCTCCGTGTCGATCTCCTTAGGGATACCGCGAAGTACAACGCGGAGTACCTTCTCCTCTTCCAGCGGATACGCGTGGAATTGGATCTGGTGTTCCCTAAGGGAGCGGGTGGCCTGACGATAGTCGTCAGACGTGGGGACTGTGACGGAGATGCCGTCAGCATGACTCTTGCCGGAGAACGTCACGCTACTGGCCGTGAGGATTGCGACCACCTCCTGCCAGCGGTGGCGGTCCCGAACCACGAAGGGGCGGGGGGGCTTGCCCACCCTGGGCGCGGGAGGCGCGTCCATGGCGGTGGGCGGGAGAGAGGGGCATGCAGTCGGGCATGCGGCCTTTAACGGGGGCGGAGGGGAGCCGGCGGCGGAAGCGGGCCGCTTCGTCCCCTTGTTGGCGACGACGGTGAAGCCGTCGTCGCCTCCGCTGACGGTTTCCATCTCCTCCGTGGAGGTGTGATTGGAACCGACCGTCAGGGTCAGTCGCGGCGAGCGAGAACGAGAACGCGAGCGCGGCGCCACCGTACGCGATCGCACGCGGCTGGAGCGTGCCACGCCTGGGGAACGCTTTGCCGCGGGCGACCGGCTCTTAGCGGCGGCGGCGGCGGGAGTCGGGGCGGCCGGCAGCCCTCTGAGGGAGGGCGCCAACTTAATGGTGGCCTTAGGGGCCGGGGCAGGGGCAGCGGATTTCTTCCCGGCAGCCTGAGGGGCGCGGGCGGGGGGGGACTTTGCCTTAGGGGCGCGGGCGGGGGAAGGCTTGGCCTTAGGGGCGCGGGCGGGGGAAGGCTTGGCCTTAGGGGCCTTGGCTTGCAGAGAGGCTGCAAACCTTATAGGATCCGTTACGAACTCCTGAAGGGAGCTCGGGTTGGCGCGCAGATGGGCCCGGATGGAGGTACCTAGGGCGGCAAGTGCCGCCCCGAAGTCCACTTCCGGCCCCATCGTCGCGAATAAATCGCGATCGCCGGGGGAGGAGGTCCCCGGCTGGGTGCGGGCCGCGGGCATCACCCTGCCGGGTTTAGGCAGGGTGGTGAGTGCCTAATTCGTTCCCTAATGTGTGCCAACTGCCAGTCTTATTGTGCAGTTGGTGAGTACCTAACACAGGGCCCTAGCTGCCCCGGGGGAGAGACAGGGACTCCGGCGAACCGGCCGTCCGAGCCAAACACGCACCCGAGGAATCGGAGGGGAGGCGGAAGGGTGGGAGGGAGATGCTTGGCGTCGGCGAGGGGCGACCCCAAGGCCGGTGGTGCCAAGCCCAACCGGATTCCGTTTTTCCCCTGAGCAGGGGAAAAACGAGCGCTCCGGGTCCACGCTCCTAACAGCGATCGGCTTCGTTGGCACCGTTATGCGTGTCCACCGTCGACCACAATTGTGGATTTGATAGACGTGAGGAGAGGTGAGCGGGCGGCGGTCGGGCCCGCCGGCCCAGCTTTGGCGCGAGTCCCGCACTTAGGTCACTCGAATCGCGTGTAGTATGCGAAACTAAACACACTACACGGATAAGGCGCCCCGGTGCCGGACTCGAGAACACACTCGACGCACGGTGACGTCACTACGCGACTCGTAACTGATTCACCGAGCGGCTCTGTGAACAGAATCGGACGGCGGTAAGCACTTAGTCACTCTAATGCACACTAACTGACCTGCAGTCCGCTACGCTGATGCGTGGGACTCCTATCTGAAGGATCCTGAGCGGGCACTGAATTTAAAAAAACTATAACGGAATTTCCGTGAAGCGGAAAAAAAAACGGAAAGAGACGACTGCGCGGCACGACGGTCAGGAGCACTTTGACGGCGAGCGAACGACTGGAAGCTTTTTGAGCATTGCTCTTTATTTATGCTCTCGAACACTCTAGCGATAGAGTCGCGCGCGCGCGCGCGAGACGTGAAGGGCGGGGGGGCTGTCCCCCCCCCCCCCCCCCATCTCCCCGTTCTGTTCGACTGAATATCGTCCGGCGAAGTGTGGGTGTTGTATTACACTCCGTGTGTGTGTGTGTGTATAAAAAAAAAAAAAAAAAAAAAAAAAATTATGCAATCAATCACGTATAACGTTGACAGAGTTGTCACATAACGTTATATTATATTGGATGGTCATGCTGCTTAGAACGGTTCTACTACTTTTAGATGCGTGCGTTAATTAAGTCTCAGTCTAAGTAAGTAAAGTAGACAGACAGATAGATAGATAGATAGGTAGGTAGGTAGGTAGGTAGGTGCTTAAGTACCAATTATTAATAAACTAGCTGCGCCCTGCGGTCTCACCCGCGGTTAAAAAGTATCCTATGTGCTATTCTAGACTATAATCTATCTCTGTGCCAAATTTCATCCAGATCTGTTCAGCCGTTCTGGCGTGAAAGAGTAACAAACATACGTCCATCCATACATACAAACGCGTTCGCGTTTATAATATTATATAGTAGGATAATCTATCGTGCGTGCATGCGTGTAGGTATCGTCGTCATGAAACATTATATTTATTTTTAAATAACGAAACTTATGTGGCCCTGAAAAGGGCCTTTTTGCATTTGAATCGGAGGAGAGCCGACGGACGCAACCTTCTTAGGCGCGCTCGCCGCGGATTCTTCGCGCCAACTGTATATCCTTGGGCATGATGGTCACGCGCTTGGCGTGGATCGCGCACAGGTTGGTGTCTTCAAAGAGACCGACCAGGTACGCTTCGCTGGCCTCCTGAAGCGCCATAACGGCAGAGCTCTGGAAACGGAGATCGGTCTTGAAGTCCTGTGCGATTTCGCGCACGAGACGCTGGAACGGCAGCTTGCGGATCAGCAGCTCGGTACTCTTCTGGTAGCGACGGATCTCACGGAGGGCTACGGTGCCGGGCCTGTAGCGATGGGGCTTCTTCACGCCGCCCGTTGCGGGGGCGCTCTTGCGCGCAGCTTTGGTGGCGAGCTGTTTACGCGGCGCCTTACCGCCGGTGGATTTACGAGCGGTCTGCTTGGTACGTGCCATTTTACAAACACACACACACACACACACTCTTTTCACACAATGAGAGGAGCAAGCAACTGTTTACGCGGACGCACGTACGAGCGAGCGACGACTGCGACGATCAGCGCACGACTGTTAAAAAATAAGCAACATGTAGCGCTTTATTTATAAAAACGGTGGAGAATACGGTAGAGTCGCGATCGGGCCTCTCGCTTGCACGCGCGCACAGCTCCGCACACGAGGTCGGATAGATCTGTCTGTCTGTCTGTCTGTGTGGACAAAATTAAAATGTAACTGGCTTGCAAACTGAGCGAAAAAAAAAAAAAAAAAAAAAAAAAAAATGCAACAAATCGTGTCTTCATGAGACGGGCGATTATTTATACTAGCCTTTTTCATTAGGTATTATTATTATTATTATTATACTAGACGATCGCGGCAGAGCTGCTGCGCGCCCGCGAGCGACGCCGATCTAGCTTGGAGCTGGTTGTATACTTGGTAAATCGTGTAAAGTTTTATTGTATTATAGGTACTCATAATTATTACTAACAGCTTAAGACTTAGGTTTCGTAATGTAATTAATGCATTTTCGAAATTACAGGCAGGCGGCAGGTAGGTACATAAAAATGTGAGTGTGTGTGTGTCTGTCGTGTCAATGTTCATTCAGGTGAAACATTATAATATGATCGCATTGCGAAACATAGTATTTATGAATCATTTTGTGGCCCTGAAAAGGGCCTTTTTGTCTTTGTGCGACATCGATCGATCGATCTCATCACTTGGAGCTGGTGTACTTGGTGACGGCCTTGGTGCCCTCGCTGACGGCGTGCTTGGCCAGCTCGCCGGGCAGCAGGAGCCTCACGGAAGTCTGCACCTCCCTCGATGTGATCGTGCTGCGCTTGTTGTAGTGAGCGAGACGGGACGCCTCGGCGGCGATGCGCTCGAAGATGTCGTTCACGAACGAGTTCATGATGGACATGGCCTTGCTGGAGATGCCGGTGTCCGGGTGGACCTGCTTGAGCACCTTGTAGATGTAAATGGCGTAGCTCTCCTTCCTCTTGTGCTTCTTCTTTTTCTTATCTGTCTTGGAGATGTTCTTCTGCGCCTTGCCGGACTTCTTGGCGGCCTTTCCGCTTGTCTTGGGCGGCATTGTTGGATGCTTGCTTGCTTGCTTGCTTTGCTGAAACGGTATTGCTCTAGTGCACTGAACTCGTCGGCTGACAGCGAGCGATTAAAAACTGCGGCGGGATGGAATCCGCTTTTGAGAGAAACCGGACCGTGCTCTCGCCCGAGCCACCGCGAGCTGTCTGTCTGTCGCGCATTAGACAGGGACGGAAAACATTCTCTCACTCTCACTCGCGCGTATGACTACCTCTACCTAGAGTTACAATTTAAAAAAAAAAAAAAAATATGTACGTATAATAATAATATATTGTATTTATAGATTCGATTCTCAAACTACTAAATTCAGAAAACAGACAGCTTATGAATCCGGTGCATAGTTCTGGCTTTTATGCATCGTCCTTCACTACTGAAGCCGTACTTCGTTTATGACTGGGTAATTTATTTGTTTTTCTATTGTACATAGAGTAATTATTTATGCGTTGGTATTAGTATGTAGTTTATTAAAATTCTCAAATTAGTAAGTTTATTCAACCTTAATGATTATTATTAGCACTAAATCATAATGTTTTCATTCAATCAAATCCAAAGGTTTTATATATGGAAGTGATCGCTCTTCAGCGAGATAAGACCGCTAATTGCGCCTTTATTTTTGAATGTTCAGTTTAGATTTATTTGTATTTGGTGTCAATAAAGAGTTTTTGCATACTTGTACAGAGTATTTTGTATTGTATTGAATTGTCGTAGGGTATAATGTACCTACATAAATTATGATGAGAAGATAGAGAAAATAAATAAATAAAAAATGCCGTTGTGTGTCCGTTCAATCAATGAAACATTCATTCGTTTGTGAATGGCAAGAGTGATATTGTGGCCCTGAAAAGGGCCTTTTTGCGATCTCGCGTAGAAGAGCAGCGAAAGCGAACAACAAACACACACGAAAGGCGAGTGCTCGTCCACGCCTTAAGCTTTCTTCTCGGTCTTCTTGGGCAGGAGAACGGCCTGAATGTTGGGGAGCACACCGCCCTGCGCGATGGTCACACCGGAGAGCAGCTTGTTCAGCTCCTCGTCGTTCCTTATGGCCAGCTGAAGATGACGCGGGATGATTCTGGTCTTCTTGTTGTCCCTGGCCGCGTTGCCGGCCAACTCGAGCACCTCAGCGGCGAGATATTCCATCACGGCTGCGAGGTAGACCGGCGCTCCGGCACCCACGCGCTCGGCATAGTTGCCGTTGCGCAGGAGGCGATGAATACGACCCACCGGGAACTGTAGTCCGGCGCGGTTAGAACGGGACTTTGCCTTTCCCTTCACTTTGCCACCTTTACCGCGTCCCGACATGGTTAGGTTAAGGCTTTAAGAATAATTCAGAAAACACGAGATAGAGAGACGACGGCGGCCGCGCGGCGTGCGTGAACGTACCGAGCGAACTGTGTTTGTTCGAACCGGGTGCTCGGATTTATTGATATACCCTTGCCCCACTCCGTCGAGACGCTAACGCGATGATCAGTCTCGTTGGGTTGGGTTGCGCGCGCCTCCGCGCCTACCCTGATACCGCGATAGAAGAGTGTAGGTAACAATAACATCGAACAATATACCTAAACTATTTTTCTTTTTTTTTTTTTGTTTTTTTTTTTTTTTCTGCATTAAAATTTGGAATGCGTTTATCATGTCGAAAACTACAATCAATTTCCCGCCATTTTACATAATATATTTTTCGTGATTATTATTAAATTTACAACATGGAATGGAACATGGGGTGTTGAAGAAAACAGGATTGCAGTGATTGCGTTGCACAAAACATCTCGGTATCAGCCGTATGTTCGTATAAGTATAATTATCGTAGTATCGACAGACATAGAGTCACTTAAGAAATCTTTGAAGCAAGCAAGCAGTGGCTAAATTTCCCATGGAAACAAACAACAGTCCGTAAATCCATAGATTCCTCTTGGTATGGCTAATATGAGCAGATTCAATAACATCTGTCTGTCTGTGCGTGTCGATTTCATCAATTTCCGTTCAGCCATTGAGAGAGACATCCGAGATTCGTTTGTATGTTGTGTGTGTGTGTTTGTAATTAATTGTGTAAGGGTAACTACATTTTCTTTATTAGTTCGGTTAGTTTTAGCTAGTCGAGTTGAGTCGAGTTGAGTCGGGCAGTCGGGCGGGCCCCGCTGCGCTCGCTCAGCAGGAGGAAGGAGGAGGAGGAGGAGGAGGACGACGACGCCGTGCGCGTTTTTTGTTTGTTCGCGTGCGTGCGTCGTCGTCGTCCGTCCAGTCTTTCTGTCTGTCTGCGGTCCGTCTCAAGAGAAACACAGAGCGCGATGAACGCGCTCTCGAACGATATGTTAGCCCTGAAAAGGGCTTTTTGCTGCGAGGTGAGGTGTCGCGCGTCCCGCGCGCCCCCACACAGGCAGGAGAGGATGCGCGCGCGTGGCGTGCGCGCAGCTCGCGTGCACCGTCGTCGTCGTCGTTCACGCACACGGAGCGAGCGAGCAAGCACAGCACGGCACACACGCGGAAAACTCACTGCTGCACGGCGGCTCACTTCTTCGAGGCGGACGCCTTCTTCGTGGCGGCGGCGGCCTTCGACTTGGGAGTGGCGGCGGCCCTCTTCGGCTTGGGCGCCTTCGGCTTCTTGGTGGGCGGCTTCGCGGTCTTTTTCGCCTTCGGGGCGGCGGCGCTCTTGCCCCTGGCGGGCGCGGCGGCCTTCTTCGCGGCGGCGGGCTTCTTCTTCGCTGCGGCGGCGGCCTTCTTGTCCTTCGCCGAGGCGGCGGCGGAGGGCTTCGATTTGGCCGGCGAGGCGGCCGCGGCGGCCGCCTTCCTGCCCCTGCCGGAGGCGGGCGCCGCGGCGGCGGACTTCTTCGCCTTGGCGGCGGCGGTGGAGGCGCTCTCCTTCGCGGACGACTTGCCGGACGCCTTGCCGCCGGCGCCGGCGGGCTTCTTCGCCGAGGAAGACTTCGATTCGAGCTTGAAACTGCCCGAAGCTCCCTTTCCCTTCGTCTGGATCAGGGCGCCGGACTCGACGGCGCTCTTCAGATACTTCCTGATGAACGGGGCCAGCTTCTCGGCGTCCACCTTGTACTGGGCCGCGATGTATTTCTTGATCGCCTTCAGCGACGAACCGCTGCGCTCCTTCAGCTCCTTGATCGCGTTGTTCACCATTTCGGAGGTCTTCGGGTGGGTCGGCTTCGCCTTGGGTTTCTTGGCGCCGCCTGCGGCTGCTGCGGACGCCTTCGGCTTCTTCGCGGGAGTCGCTGGCGCGGGAGCCTCTGCTGCTACGGCGGTGTCGGCCATTATATAATAATATATATAATTTTTTATTTAATAAATTTTTTACACACACAGCACACTCACTGCGAAGCGCTCGCGCGTTTATGTACTTGAGTAAAATACTTTTCAAAAACTGCGCGGTCGTCGTCGTCGTGGGGTTCTTCTCCCTCCCTGTTCGGGGGAGTAAGGTTGCGGTCTCGAGGCGAACCTCTTTACCGCGGCTGGACGCTGGGGGACAATGCCCCCAGGGCAATTGCGAGTGCGGCGCCAGGCCCGGCTTGCGCCGGCGGCAGCTCGCACTGGCGTCGAAGTGTGTAGTTCGCACTACACACTTCGCAGGTTTCAGTGGTCGGTGGAGTCCCGCACCCGTCGCAGCTAACGGGCGGCATCTCCACCGAAGGAATAACTCTCGCCGTCTCGCTCGACGTCTCGCTCGGGGACTCCGGCGCGTAAGGCCGGGCGGACCCTAGCGGACGGAGCGATGAATACGGACGGCGAGAAGGGCGCGGGCACGCTTAGCCGGCGTGAGCCAGCTGTCACGGCTCTAGCAGCCCTTTAGGATGCTGAAGCGGTCGCCTTACGGCGGCAATGGACGGCCGGCCAGGCGCCGCGGGTGCGGCGCCGGCCAAGCCATAGGCAGCGTCTAGCGGTCCGCACCTCCGACGGCTGTCGGAGGGGACCGCCCGCTGTGTGGAGGCCGCCTAGGGAGCCTCGCTCGACCATAGGCGGCTCTTGCACCTCGCACCGAGGCGCGGAGGTGCGACGAGCCTTCGGAGCATCGCTCGACGAAGGCGGGGAGTCATTTCACGGCCCGCGCGCAGGGGGCGACGGGCGGTGTGTGGATGACGTCATCGTCATATGCCGGGATTCCGGCGGCGGGTTTCGATGAGGCGGACCGACGCACCCTCTAGGCCGGCGGCCGAGGGGGTCGTGTCCGCAGGGTGGTGCGGCCGGGGAGCGTACTCACCCGGCCGCGGAGTAGAGGCTTGCAGTGATGTGGAGGGCCGGCCTGCAGTCCCATTCTACAGGGGCCCTCCGTCGGTGGGGCGCCCCGCATGACGTAGCGCTACGGGGCAGTGGGCGGTGTCCAAGTGCTGCTTGGACAGCGGGATTCGGTGATGCTGGCGGGCCGTGCCTCGAGCCGGGTGGCGAGGGGCCCGCCAGATGGCAGCGTGTCTTGTCTTTAGCCGAGCGCGAAGCATCGGCGTTGAACGTCACCGTAGTGACGGAGGCTGGGCGCTGAGCCGGCTCACACCATCCGGCTCAGGATTAAAGTCCAATGACGACCGGCGCATCCCGCTCTCGAACCGGTGGTCCGCGGCGGTTCAACGTTCCCCCAAGAACGGAGCCAGCGGCGGACCCAAACGAGAGGGAGACCCGGTGAGATGCGGGTGCCGCGCCGTCGTCGGGTGCGCGCGCGCTTGCAGCGCGCGCGGGAATCAATGTAGTCAAGCAGGATGTGAGGGCAGTTCACGCTGCCCTCGGTGTCTGGTCCGGTGTGGTGAGGCAGGGGGAGGCAAGCTCACCCCTGCGGTCTTAATATGGGGCTAGCGCCGGGTGCGCCTGGGCCGGGTGCGGGAGGCGGGGGGGATATCAACCCCCGCTCCGCGTAGAAGCAAAGTGGCTAGCGCCGTGTGCGCCTGGGCCGGGCCGGCGCCGGGGAGAATTCTCGATCCCCGGCATCCGGGTCTTGATGTGGGCTTGACCACTGTACGGGTCGGGGCCTGGTGCGGACGGGGCGAGCGTACTCGGCCACCGTCCTTAGGGGGTGGTTGTCAAGTGGGCGGAGGGAGCTGGGAGCTCGACCTCCGCGGTGGTGGCAGGACCGGCTAGCGCAAGGGGCGCCTGGGCCGGTTGTGCGTGGTCTCGGCTCTAGGTGGCGGAGCGCCGCGTGTGCGGCCGCGCCTCCATAGTGCGAGAGGGATGCACTGCGTCGCGCTTGCTGTCGCGGTCCGTCCGCCGGACGGCACCGGAGGGATTCGCGACTGCGTTGAGCTCAGCTCAACCGTCGGCGAACCTTGCGGGGCGTCGGCGGGCTTGACCGGCGATGGCGGTGCGTGATGCGGCCGAGCGAGCGAGGTGCGCTGCGAGCTCGGCAGGTATGATGTGTGAGCGGTGTGTGCGGAGGGGCGGTCGATGACCGTTGCCGCTCCGCTTGAAGTTGGTTAGCAGTTGGAAGGACGACGCTTTCCAGGTTCAGTCGCGCTTCCGGCGATACAGGGCTAGTGCGGGTGAGACCCCCGGCGTACCGGGTGAGGCCCACCTAACCCGATCGGCGACAGGAAGCGCGCTGCGAGCCCGGTCTAAGCGTCGTCAACTTCGTGGTATGGCCCGCGGTGGTCGGCGGCTAGCCGGGCGTTCCCGCGGGAACGCCCCGGTAGCAGGCGGACGAGCGCGGGTGCGCGATTTCGGTGAAAACGCGCATTGATGGCGTGACTCGGCGGGCGGTCCGCCACTTCGCCGCTTGGTGGCGCAGCTGGCGGACGCGCACTCGGCTGAGTCACCGTGGCAATCTTTTCCGCAGTGCGCCGCTGTAGTACGGGGGTGGGGGTGCTCGACGCTCGCGGGCGGAGCAGCAACCCCACCCCTAACGACGGGGTGCGAAAAATGTAGTCGCGCGCGAGGGTGGCCGGAGGCGGACGTGCGCACTCGACGGCACCGGGCGGGACCAACTGCGCGGCTTTTTTTTTTTTTTTTTTTTTTTTTTTTTTTTTTTTTTTTTTTTTTTATGAATGACTAATGCTGTTGGCCACTGAGGCCTCTACAGCGTACCGGACGTAAGGCAAGCGCGGAGGGCGCAGGACCTTAATGGACTTTAGTTATTTAAAGCTAAGGGCGACTGGCACAAGGGCACCACTAAGGTACGGACCTCGGCTTGGACCGTCGCCGGGGGGGGGGAGTCGATTTGCCCAGGCAACCCAGAGGGGGTTTGCGCTTGAGCCCTATTAGGTTTATCTGTTTGACTATTTGGAGAGAATCTAACCGATCTTCTAACAGATCCTGGGAGTCTTCGACCTCGCCGGCGAGGTCGGTGTTTTGTTATCGTGTTCCTTTGGTAACCGGCGCCTATACCAAAAACTGCAAACTTCCTGTTGCGGGGAGCTGTCGGGTCGGCCGACCCCAGCGCAGCCGCCGTGGCGACTGCGATGGGGTCGTCCGGGTCGCCGAAGATGTCTCTAGGGCGTCTACGGAGAGGGCGGGGGGCAGCGGCGTCTACTGCTGAGTAGTCCGCCGTGCGAACGACTAGAGGATTTGAATGGTGGGAGGCCCTATCAAGGTATCTGCGCGAAGTGAATTTAAAGTACTGCCGAATGGAGGGGAGCTCTACATCGCAGTGCAAGTCGGAGTTTCGCTGGAACCAGCTGGCTCCGACCGCTCTGCGAATAAATCTATTCTGGACGGCCTGGAGCTTGTCCAGGTCGAAGCCAGACGCGTGGGCAAACACTACGGAGGCGTAGGTCATAACGGGGCGGATGCAAATTTTGTACAATATCACCTTATTTCTAAGGGATAGCTTACTACGATCGTTGAGGAGGGGGGCGAGTCGGCTTAAAAAGAAAACCGCTCGATTCCTAACTGTCCGGATGTGCCTCGAGAAGGTGAGTCGACGATCGAGGGTCACGCCAAGGTACTTGGTCGAGTTCACCCAGGGGATGGGCCTATCGTGCAGCATGAGCTGCTGCCGGATAGGCCATTTGTTGGGGTGAAAGCACACAGCTGCGCTTTTGTCCGGATTGACCGAGATTGCCCACTTCTCAAACCAGTCGCCTAAGCGGCGCAGGGCTTGTTGAAGCGTGCGGAAAGAGATGGACTGATTCCACCCTCTTATAAAGAGGGCAGTATCGTCCGCGAAAAGCGCAAGCTCTACCTTCGGATGACGTGGAATGTCATGCGTGTAGAGGGAGAACAGAACGGGGGCCAGCGCTGACCCCTGAGGGACGCCAGCGCCGATGGGGTGGGGAGCCGAGCGGGTGCCGTCGACGCGATAGCGAAAGTTTCGATCAGTCAGATAGTCATGTATTATGAGTACAAGACCATCCGGGAACCCGAGCTGGTATAACTTGTATACCAGCCCGCTGTGCCAGACTTTATCGAACGCTTTCGCTACGTCGAGGAACACCGCAAGGGTGGACTGACATTTGGGCGTGACCTGGGTGAAGCCGTGGTAGGGTTTCCGATTGAAACCCTCTAGGATGTGCTCCGTGATGCGGTGCACCTGCTGGACGCACGAGTGTCTGGCTCGAAAGCCGAACTGCTCGTCGGGGAGGAGATTGTTATCTCGGATGTGGGACCAAATACGCTTCAGAAGGATGCGCTCGTAAATCTTACCTAAGGTACTGAGGAGACTGATGGGGCGGTAGCTAGAGGGCTCTGACGCCTTCTTGCCGGGCTTGTGAATGCCGATGACGTCGGCAGACTTCCAAGCGTCGGGGAAGGTGCAGTTGGCCAAGGCGGCATTGAAGATGCTGACGAGGAGGTTGATCAGGAAGACGGGGAAGTGCTTAATCACTCTATTGCTGACGCCGTCTGCACCTGGGGCCTTCTTGGTTTGGAGACCCTTGATGATCGACTCTACCTCCGACACAGAGACCGGCTCTGTGGGTTCGAGGGCGGGACGGGCTGTGAACTCGGCGACTTCCTCTTCCACCATATCTAGGTGGTCGGGGTCGACGCGCTCGAGACTGGGGCTGCATTGCCTTTCGAGGCTTTCGGCAAGGCACTCGGCCTTTTCGTCGTCCTCGAAGGCAAGCGTGTCGTTCGGACGAGACAGGGGGGGAATATTGGATGACTTGCTGCCCTTCAGCGATCTTACCATCTTCCAGTATGCCTGGTGAGATGGTCTGATCTCCGAGAGCAGGGTGTCCCACCTCTGATTGCGGAGTTCACTCATGCGGTTCTTTACGGCACGCTCGTAATACCGCAGAGTGGCTCTGTTCTCTTCGGTGCGACACCAGTCGTATGCCCTAGTGGCCGCGTGTTTCGCTCTCAACAGCTCCCTCGCATCCTCGGGCAGGGCCCAGCGTTGGTCGCCCTCGGCTGGGACCTGCTTCGAGGCTTCGCCAACGGCTTTACGAAGGTGACTGTTGAGAGCGTCTATGGAAAGAGCGATATCGTCGGGGGTCGCGATATCGTCTGGTATTCTATCTAAATCGGGTGAACTGGTAGCTTTTAGGCTTTCGCCCAAGAGCTCCCAGTTCACCACGGTCTTTGTCGGCGGAGTTCTGTTGCTCGGGTCGGGACCCAGCAGCATCAGAACTGGCCTATGGTCCGAGTCAAGCTCGTGTAGCACCTCCAAAGAACGCAACTGGAGTGTTACGCCCTTTAGGAGTGCTAGGTCGAGAATGTCCGGCCTGTAGTTGAGATTACTGCTGAAGTAAGTCGGGGAGCTGGGGGGGATGATATCAAAATTTAGCGTATCCGAGAATGAGTACAGAAGGTGCCCATTCCGGTTATTCGCGTTGCAGCCCCACATCACGTGCTTGCCGTTAAAGTCGCCGGCCAGAATGACCGAGCTACCGAGAGCGAGAAGCGCTTCGAGGTCCTCTTTGAGGAGAGTCTTGCTACCCGAGTGGTAACAAGACGCTATTATGATGGACTGATGACCGGTCATCGCAAGACGGCAACAGGAAGCTTCCAGATTGACTAACGGGGGAGTGGGTATGGGTGTGCAGTGCAGAGACCTTTTGTAATAGATCAGAGTACCGCCCAGGGGGGCGGCGAGTCTGTCATTACGAACCATCAAGTAGTTTGCAACCCTGGGGTTCCTCTTGCTTGGTTTCAGAAAGGTCTCGTTGATCAACATGATGTCGACCTGATGGGTCGTTAGAAAGTGGTGGATGAGATCCCGCTGATCTCTGGCATCGGTGTGGATGCCGTTGGCATTAAACCACGCCAACGCCAATGAATGGGGCTTAACCTTAGTGGGTGTGCAATCCATTAAGGTTATTGGGAGAGGACGCGGGGGGCGAAGCGCTTCATAGCGCTGAAGAGGTTGCCGTGAGTCATCATGATGTCCAATAGGGCATCAGGATGCTCGCGGACCTCCTGGGCTACGGCACGGACCTCGTCGAGGTCGAATGCCGAGGCTATCTCTGCCAGCAAGAGCAGATCCGCCTTCAGGCCATAGGGGCCCTGGGCGGGTTTGAAGGGTGAGGGCGGGGGGGTTGGACGGCTCTGGGCAGGCGCGCGGGCGCTGCTGGCCGGAGCTGGGGCCACCTTCGGTTGGACCAGGGACGAGGGCCTGGTCCAAGCATTGGTGGCGGGTAGGGGAGCGTCGACGAACTTCGGCGCAGGGATCTTGGCGCTGATGCCATGGGGACGGGTTGGGCGACGGGGCGCAGGGGTCCTCTTCGCCCCGGCCGCAGCCCTCGGGGCTTTGGGGCAACCGCGATAGTTCGCGGTGTGCCCCTGAGTCCCGCAGAGCACGCAGCTGGGAGGATTAGGATCCCCCTTGACCCGCTTGCACAGCGCGGTGCTGTGCTCGCCCGCGCACTTGACGCAACGGTACGCCGCTTCGCAGAAGCGGGCGGCGTGCCCGTAGAGTTGGCAGCGGTGGCACTGCCCGGGTATGCCTCTCCGCCTGGGAGCCTCGACTTTCAGGCCGGAGAGGTTGAGGACTCTTTCGATGCGAAAGATCCCCTTCCCCTCCTCCGTGCGGTCGAGGATGACCAGCACAAGGTCGATCGGGGCCTTCGTCCGTCCATTGGTCATCCGATGGACCTGCTGGACCGGGAGGCCTTGGGCTAGGAGATCGTCACGGACGAGCTCCGTGTCGATCTCCTTAGGGATACCGCGAAGTACAACGCGGAGTACCTTCTCCTCTTCCAGCGGATACGCGTGGAATTGGATCTGGTGTTCCCTAAGGGAGCGGGTGGCCTGACGATAGTCGTCAGACGTGGGGACTGTGACGGAGATGCCGTCAGCATGACTCTTGCCGGAGAACGTCACGCTACTGGCCGTGAGGATTGCGACCACCTCCTGCCAGCGGTGGCGGTCCCGAACCACGAAGGGGCGGGGGGGCTTGCCCACCCTGGGCGCGGGAGGCGCGTCCATGGCGGTGGGCGGGAGAGAGGGGCATGCAGTCGGGCATGCGGCCTTTAACGGGGGCGGAGGGGAGCCGGCGGCGGAAGCGGGCCGCTTCGTCCCCTTGTTGGCGACGACGGTGAAGCCGTCGTCGCCTCCGCTGACGGTTTCCATCTCCTCCGTGGAGGTGTGATTGGAACCGACCGTCAGGGTCAGTCGCGGCGAGCGAGAACGAGAACGCGAGCGCGGCGCCACCGTACGCGATCGCACGCGGCTGGAGCGTGCCACGCTTGGGGAACGCTTTGCCGCGGGCGACCGGCTCTTAGCGGCGGCGGCGGCGGGAGTCGGGGCGGCCGGCAGCCCTCTGAGGGAGGGCGCCAACTTAATGGTGGCCTTAGGGGCCGGGGCAGGGGCAGCGGATTTCTTCCCGGCGGCCTGAGGGGCGCGGGCGGGGGGGGACTTTGCCTTAGGGGCGCGGGCGGGGGAAGGCTTGGCCTTAGGGGCGCGGGCGGGGGAAGGCTTGGCCTTAGGGGCCTTGGCTTGCAGAGAGGCTGCAAACCTTATAGGATCCGTTACGAACTCCTGAAGGGAGCTCGGGTTGGCGCGCAGATGGGCCCGGATGGAGGTACCTAGGGCGGCAAGTGCCGCCCCGAAGTCCACTTCCGGCCCCATCGTCGCGAATAAATCGCGATCGCCGGGGGAGGAGGTCCCCGGCTGGGTGCGGGCCGCGGGCATCACCCTGCCGGGTTTAGGCAGGGTGGTGTGTGCCTAATTCGTTCCCTAATGTGTGCCAACTGCCAGTCTTATTGTGCAGTTGGTGAGTACCTAACACAGGGCCCTAGCTGCCCCGGGGGAGAGACAGGGACTCCGGCGAACCGGCCGTCCGAGCCAAACACGCACCCGAGGAATCGGAGGGGAGGCGGAAGGGTGGGAGGGAGATACTTGGCGTCGGCGAGGGGCGACCCCAAGGCCGGTGGTGCCAAGCCCAACCGGATTCCGTTTTTCCCTGAGCAGGGAAAAACGAGCGCTCCGGGTCCACGCTCCTAACAGCGATCGGCTTCGTTGGCACCGTTATGCGTGTCCACCTTCGACCACAATTGTGGATTTGATAGACGTGAGGAGAGGTGAGCGGGCGGCGGTCGGGCCCGCCGGCCCAGCTTTGGCGCGAGTCCCGCACTTAGGTCACTCGAATCGCGTGTAGTATGCGAAACTAAACACACTACACGGATAAGGCGCCCCGGTGCCGGACTCGAGAACACACTCGACGCACGGTGACGTCACTACGCGACTCGTAAGTGTTTCACCGAGCGGCTCTGTGAACAGAATCGGACGGGGCGGTAAGCACTTAGTCACTTTAATGCACACTAACTGACCTGCAGTCCGCTACGCTGAAGCGTGGGACTCCTATCTGAAGGATCCTGAGCGGGCACTGAATTTAAACTATAACGGAAATTTCCGTGAAGCGGAAAAAAAAACGACGGAAAGAGACGACTGCGCGGCACGACGGTCAGGAGCACTATCAACTGCGCGGCTCTACGTTGGCGGGTGTATAGATTGACCGCTTTACCGGAAAGAGGGCACCACTGTCTAGAGACGATTTCTCGCAACAACGTTCGTGAGTTTTCACTAACATCGCTCTCATTAAATAACCTTTTTTCTGTATTTTAATACTATACCACGCCAACGGAGCGTTTTCCGTGATACTTTTTTGAACGTGGCCAGGCGCCTATCCGACTCTCCGGCGGCTCAGGTGGTCGCCTGGAGTGCTGAATCGTTTTAATCGCGCCACTCTCGACACCGAGAGTGATGGGTCATGTTTAAAATTCAATTTTCTCTATAAAACCAACTGTTCCGACTAGTTTTATTCGATAAACAAACGACAAAGATATCGTTTTCATTATATAAGAGAAAAATTTGGCAATTTTCAATGTTTTAATCGTATAAAACGACCGATATTTTGGTGCTCGTAAAACAGCTCTACACCAGTTTCCTTCCAAACCGACTGACTGAACCGCGCGAAGCCTTGCCTTCGAGCTGGACGTCGTTCAATCGAACCCATCTCAGGAACACACCTCTAGAATATAGTGATCGAAAAAATTTCATAACCTAACCTAACCTAGCCTGACCTAACCTAACCTAACTAACTACAAGTGACAGACAGCACAAAGCTCACCCGTGCAAATATTATAACCGAACGCTGCTCTACGGTTCCGATTGTACTATATTAAGTATGTTAACTATTTAAATATTTTATTGTTTAGTAACTCGTAATAAGTTTTGGGGTACATTAAAAGTGCTATTTACCTATTGCTGTTTTTTTTTTTTTTTTTTAAATAATAAAGTAATAAGTACCATATATAAGTAGGTAGGTACACGTATGCAACGTAGTATTTTTATTTATATATTGTTTGTCGAAGTAAGTAAGTAAGTAGGTAGGTAGGTAGGTAGGTAGGTAGGTAGGTAGGGTAGGGTAGGGTAGGGTAGGTAGGCAGGAAAGCAACCAAGTGTTGTGTCAAGCGTTCGTTTTGCGAAACATAATCGTATTCTTTTTCTCTTTAAAAATTATACATAGAAACTTATGCGGCCCTGAAAAGGGCCTTTTTTCATGATACACGAAGGAGGTCGCAAGCGACCCTGTTCGTTCGTCCGTCCGTCCGTCGGCTTAACCTCCGAAACCGTAGAGAGTGCGGCCCTGGCGTTTGAGAGCGTAGACCACATCCATGGCGGTGACGGTCTTCCTCTTCGCGTGCTCAGTGTAGGTGACGGCGTCGCGGATCACGTTCTCGAGGAACACCTTCAGCACGCCTCTGGTCTCCTCGTAGATCAGACCGGAGATACGCTTCACGCCGCCCCTGCGCGCCAGACGACGGATGGCGGGCTTCGTGATTCCCTGGATGTTATCACGAAGCACTTTCCTGTGACGCTTGGCTCCACCTTTCCCCAGACCTTTTCCTCCCTTGCCGCGACCGGTCATCTTGAGCAAAAACTAGTTAGTAAGAGTGGATAATAACAAAACTGAACACCGTAGCGGCCGCGAGTGTTGACGGCGAGCGAACGACTGGAAGCTTTTTGAGCATTGCTCTTTATTTATGCTCTCGAACACTCTAGCGATAGAGTCGCGCGCGCGCGCGCGAGACGTGAAGGGCGGGGGGGCTGTCCCCCCCCCCCCCCATCTCCCCGTTCTGTTCGACTGAATATCGTCCGGCGAAGTGTGGGTGTTGTATTACACTCCGTGTGTGTGTGTGTGTATAAAAAAAAAAAAAAAAAAAAAAAAAAATTATGCAATCAATCACGTATAACGTTGACAGAGTTGTCACATAACGTTATATTATATTGGATGGTCATGCTGCTTAGAACGGTTCTACTACTTTTAGATGCGTGCGTTAATTAAGTCTCAGTCTAAGTAAGTAAAGTAGACAGACAGATAGATAGATAGATAGGTAGGTAGGTAGGTAGGTAGGTGCTTAAGTACCAATTATTAATAAACTAGCTGCGCCCTGCGGTCTCACCCGCGGTTAAAAAGTATCCTATGTGCTATTCTAGACTATAATCTATCTCTGTGCCAAATTTCATCCAGATCTGTTCAGCCGTTCTGGCGTGAAAGAGTAACAAACATACGTCCATCCATACATACAAACGCGTTCGCGTTTATAATATTATATAGTAGGATAATCTATCGTGCGTGCATGCGTGTAGGTATCGTCGTCATGAAACATTATATTTATTTTTAAATAACGAAACTTATGTGGCCCTGAAAAGGGCCTTTTTGCATTTGAATCGGAGGAGAGCCGACGGACGCAACCTTCTTAGGCGCGCTCGCCGCGGATTCTTCGCGCCAACTGTATATCCTTGGGCATGATGGTCACGCGCTTGGCGTGGATCGCGCACAGGTTGGTGTCTTCAAAGAGACCGACCAGGTACGCTTCGCTGGCCTCCTGAAGCGCCATAACGGCAGAGCTCTGGAAACGGAGATCGGTCTTGAAGTCCTGTGCGATTTCGCGCACGAGACGCTGGAACGGCAGCTTGCGGATCAGCAGCTCGGTACTCTTCTGGTAGCGACGGATCTCACGGAGGGCTACGGTGCCGGGCCTGTAGCGATGGGGCTTCTTCACGCCGCCCGTTGCGGGGGCGCTCTTGCGCGCAGCTTTGGTGGCGAGCTGTTTACGCGGCGCCTTACCGCCGGTGGATTTACGAGCGGTCTGCTTGGTACGTGCCATTTTACAAACACACACACACACACACACTCTTTTCACACAATGAGAGGAGCAAGCAACTGTTTACGCGGACGCACGTACGAGCGAGCGACGACTGCGACGATCAGCGCACGACTGTTAAAAAATAAGCAACATGTAGCGCTTTATTTATAAAAACGGTGGAGAATACGGTAGAGTCGCGATCGGGCCTCTCGCTTGCACGCGCGCACAGCTCCGCACACGAGGTCGGATAGATCTGTCTGTCTGTCTGTCTGTGTGGACAAAATTAAAATGTAACTGGCTTGCAAACTGAGCGAAAAAAAAAAAAAAAAAAAAAAAAAAAATGCAACAAATCGTGTCTTCATGAGACGGGCGATTATTTATACTAGCCTTTTTCATTAGGTATTATTATTATTATTATTATACTAGACGATCGCGGCAGAGCTGCTGCGCGCCCGCGAGCGACGCCGATCTAGCTTGGAGCTGGTTGTATACTTGGTAAATCGTGTAAAGTTTTATTGTATTATAGGTACTCATAATTATTACTAACAGCTTAAGACTTAGGTTTCGTAATGTAATTAATGCATTTTCGAAATTACAGGCAGGCGGCAGAGATCCACCACTTTTTAACGACCCATCAGGTCGACATCATGTTGATAAACGAGACCTTTCTGAAACCAAGCAAGAGGAACCCTAGGGTTGCAAACTACTTGATGGTTCGTAATGACAGACTCGCCGCCCCCCTGGGCGGTACTCTGATCTATTACAAAAGGTCTCTGCACTGCACACCCATAGCCACTCCCCCGTTAGTCAATCTGGAAGCTTCCTGTTGCCGTCTTGCGATGACCGGTCATCAGTCCATCATAATAGCGTCTTGCTACCACTCGGGTAGCAAGACTCTCCTCAAAGAGGACCTCGAAGCGCTTCTCGCTCTCGGTAGCTCGGTCATTCTGGCCGGCGACTTTAACGGCAAGCACGTGATGTGGGGCTGCAACGCGAATAACCGGAATGGGCACCTTCTGTACTCATTCTCGGATACGCTAAATTTTGATATCATCCCCCCCAGCTCCCCGACTTACTTTAGCAATAATATCAACAACAGGCCGGACATTCTCGACCTAGCACTCCTAAAGGGCGTAACACTCCAGTTGCGTTCTTTGGAGGTGCTACACGAGCTTGACTCGGACCATAGGCCAGTTCTGATGCTGCTGGGTCCCGACCCGAGCAACAGAACTCCGCCGACCAAGACCGTGGTGAACTGGGAGCTCTTGGGCGAAAGCCTAAAAGCTACCAGTTCACCCGATTTAGATAGAATACCAGACGATATCGCGACCCCCGACGATATCGCTCTTTCCATAGACGCTCTCAACAGTCACCTTCGTAAAGCCGTCGGCGAAGCCTCGAAGCAGGTCCCAGCCGAGGGCGACCAACGCTGGGCCCTGCCCGAGGATGCGAGGGAGCTGTTGAGAGCGAAACACGCGGCCACTAGGGCATACGACTGGTGTCGCACCGAAGAGAACAGAGCCACTCTGCGGTATTACGAGCGTGCCGTAAAGAACCGCATGAGTGAACTCCGCAATCAGAGGTGGGACACCCTGCTCTCGGAGATCAGACCATCTCACCAGGCATACTGGAAGATGGTAAGATCGCTGAAGGGCAGCAAGTCATCCAATATTCCCCCCCTGTCTCGTCCGAACGACACGCTTGCCTTCGAGGACGACGAAAAGGCCGAGTGCCTTGCCGAAAGCCTCGAAAGGCAATGCAGCCCCAGTCTCGAGCGCGTCGACCCCGACCACCTAGATATGGTGGAAGAGGAAGTCGCCGAGTTCACAGCCCGTCCCGCCCTCGAACCCACAGAGCCGGTCTCTGTGTCGGAGGTAGAGTCGATCATCAAGGGTCTCCAAACCAAGAAGGCCCCAGGTGCAGACGGCGTCAGCAATAGAGTGATTAAGCAC
Source organism: Peribatodes rhomboidaria (assembly GCA_911728515.1). Classification (NCBI taxonomy): domain Eukaryota; kingdom Metazoa; phylum Arthropoda; class Insecta; order Lepidoptera; family Geometridae; genus Peribatodes; species Peribatodes rhomboidaria. The sequence continues at coordinate 7,065,124 of OU452192.1, forward strand.
TTCCCCGTCTTTCTGATCAACCTCCTCGTCAGCATCTTCAATGCCGCCTTGGCCAACTGCACCTTCCCCGACGCTTGGAAGTCTGCCGACGTCATCGGCATTCACAAGCCCGGCAAGAAGGCGTCAGAGCCCTCTAGCTACCGCCCCATCAGTCTCCTCAGTACCTTAGGTAAGATTTACGAGCGCATCCTTCTGAAGCGTATTTGGTCCCACATCCGAGATAACAATCTCCTCCCCGACGAGCAGTTCGGCTTTCGAGCCAGACACTCGTGCGTCCAGCAGGTGCACCGCATCACGGAGCACATCCTAGAGGGTTTCAATCGGAAACCCTACCACGGCTTCACCCAGGTCACGCCCAAATGTCAGTCCACCCTTGCGGTGTTCCTCGACGTAGCGAAAGCGTTCGATAAAGTCTGGCACAGCGGGCTGGTATACAAGTTATACCAGCTCGGGTTCCCGGATGGTCTTGTACTCATAATACATGACTATCTGACTGGTCGAAACTTTCGCTATCGCGTCGACGGCACCCGCTCGGCTCCCCACCCCATCGGCGCTGGCGTCCCTCAGGGGTCAGCGCTGGCCCCCGTTCTGTTCTCCCTCTACACGCATGACATTCCACGTCATCCGAAGGTAGAGCTTGCGCTTTTCGCGGACGATACTGCCCTCTTTATAAGAGGGTGGAATCAGTCCATCTCCTTCCGCACGCTTCAACAAGCCCTGCGCCGCTTAGGCGACTGGTTTGAGAAGTGGGCAATCTCGGTCAATCCGGACAAAAGCGCAGCTGTGTGCTTTCACCCCAACAAATGGCCTATCCGGCAGCAGCTCATGCTGCACGATAGGCCCATCCCCTGGGTGAACTCGACCAAGTACCTTGGCGTGACCCTCGATCGTCGACTCACCTTCTCGAGGCACATCCGGACAGTTAGGAATCGAGCGGTTTTCTTTTTAAGCCGACTCGCCCCCCTCCTCAACGATCGTAGTAAGCTATCCCTTAGAAATAAGGTGATATTGTACAAAATTTGCATCCGCCCCGTTATGACCTACGCCTCCGTAGTGTTTGCCCACGCGTCTGGCTTCGACCTGGACAAGCTCCAGGCCGTCCAGAATAGATTTATTCGCAGAGCGGTCGGAGCCAGCTGGTTCCAGCGAAACTCCGACTTGCACTGCGATGTAGAGCTCCCCTCCATTCGGCAGTACTTTAAATTCACTTCGCGCAGATACTTTGATAGGGCCTCCCACCATTCAAATCCTCTAGTCGTTCGCACGGCGGACTACTCAGCAGTAGACGCCGCTGCCCCCCGCCCTCTCCGTAGACGCCCTAGAGACATCTTCGGCGACCCGGACGACCCCATCGCAGTCGCCACGGCGGCTGCGCTGGGGTCGGCCGACCCGACAGCTCCCCGCAACAGGAAGTTTGCAGTTTTTGGTATAGGCGCCGGTTACCAAAGGAACACGATAACAAAACACCGACCTCGCCGGCGAGGTCGAAGACTCCCAGGATCTGTTAGAAGATCGGTTAGATTCTCTCCAAATAGTCAAACAGATAAACCTAATAGGGCTCAAGCGCAAACCCCCTCTGGGTTGCCTGGGCAAATCGACTCCCCCCCCCCCGGCGACGGTCCAAGCCGAGGTCCGTACCTTAGTGGTGCCCTTGTGCCAGTCGCCCTTAGCTTTAAATAACTAAAGTCCATTAAGGTCCTGCGCCCTCCGCGCTTGCCTTACGTCCGGTACGCTGTAGAGGCCTCAGTGGCCAACAGCATTAGTCATTCATAAAAAAAAAAAAAAAAAAAAAAAAAAAAAAAAAAAAAGACATAGAGTCACTTAAGAAATCTTTGAAGCAAGCAAGCAGTGGCTAAATTTCCCATGGAAACAAACAACAGTCCGTAAATCCATAGATTCCTCTTGGTATGGCTAATATGAGCAGATTCAATAACATCTGTCTGTCTGTGCGTGTCGATTTCATCAATTTCCGTTCAGCCATTGAGAGAGACATCCGAGATTCGTTTGTATGTTGTGTGTGTGTGTTTGTAATTAATTGTGTAAGGGTAACTACATTTTCTTTATTAGTTCGGTTAGTTTTAGCTAGTCGAGTTGAGTCGAGTTGAGTCGGGCAGTCGGGCGGGCCCCGCTGCGCTCGCTCAGCAGGAGGAAGGAGGAGGAGGAGGAGGAGGACGACGACGCCGTGCGCGTTTTTTGTTTGTTCGCGTGCGTGCGTCGTCGTCGTCCGTCCAGTCTTTCTGTCTGTCTGCGGTCCGTCTCAAGAGAAACACAGAGCGCGATGAACGCGCTCTCGAACGATATGTTAGCCCTGAAAAGGGCTTTTTGCTGCGAGGTGAGGTGTCGCGCGTCCCGCGCGCCCCCACACAGGCAGGAGAGGATGCGCGCGCGTGGCGTGCGCGCAGCTCGCGTGCACCGTCGTCGTCGTCGTTCACGCACACGGAGCGAGCGAGCAAGCACAGCACGGCACACACGCGGAAAACTCACTGCTGCACGGCGGCTCACTTCTTCGAGGCGGACGCCTTCTTCGTGGCGGCGGCGGCCTTCGACTTGGGAGTGGCGGCGGCCCTCTTCGGCTTGGGCGCCTTCGGCTTCTTGGTGGGCGGCTTCGCGGTCTTTTTCGCCTTCGGGGCGGCGGCGCTCTTGCCCCTGGCGGGCGCGGCGGCCTTCTTCGCGGCGGCGGGCTTCTTCTTCGCTGCGGCGGCGGCCTTCTTGTCCTTCGCCGAGGCGGCGGCGGAGGGCTTCGATTTGGCCGGCGAGGCGGCCGCGGCGGCCGCCTTCCTGCCCCTGCCGGAGGCGGGCGCCGCGGCGGCGGACTTCTTCGCCTTGGCGGCGGCGGTGGAGGCGCTCTCCTTCGCGGACGACTTGCCGGACGCCTTGCCGCCGGCGCCGGCGGGCTTCTTCGCCGAGGAAGACTTCGATTCGAGCTTGAAACTGCCCGAAGCTCCCTTTCCCTTCGTCTGGATCAGGGCGCCGGACTCGACGGCGCTCTTCAGATACTTCCTGATGAACGGGGCCAGCTTCTCGGCGTCCACCTTGTACTGGGCCGCGATGTATTTCTTGATCGCCTTCAGCGACGAACCGCTGCGCTCCTTCAGCTCCTTGATCGCGTTGTTCACCATTTCGGAGGTCTTCGGGTGGGTCGGCTTCGCCTTGGGTTTCTTGGCGCCGCCTGCGGCTGCTGCGGACGCCTTCGGCTTCTTCGCGGGAGTCGCTGGCGCGGGAGCCTCTGCTGCTACGGCGGTGTCGGCCATTATATAATAATATATATAATTTTTTATTTAATAAATTTTTTACACACACAGCACACTCACTGCGAAGCGCTCGCGCGTTTATGTACTTGAGTAAAATACTTTTCAAAAACTGCGCGGTCGTCGTCGTGGGGTTCTTCTCCCTCCCTGTTCGGGGGAGTAAGGTTGCGGTCTCGAGGCGAACCTCTTTACCGCGGCTGGACGCTGGGGGACAATGCCCCCAGGGCAATTGCGAGTGCGGCGCCAGGCCCGGCTTGCGCCGGCGGCAGCTCGCACTGGCGTCGAAGTGTGTAGTTCGCACTACACACTTCGCAGGTTTCAGTGGTCGGTGGAGTCCCGCACCCGTCGCAGCTAACGGGCGGCATCTCCACCGAAGGAATAACTCTCGCCGTCTCGCTCGACGTCTCGCTCGGGGACTCCGGCGCGTAAGGCCGGGCGGACCCTAGCGGACGGAGCGATGAATACGGACGGCGAGAAGGGCGCGGGCACGCTTAGCCGGCGTGAGCCAGCTGTCACGGCTCTAGCAGCCCTTTAGGATGCTGAAGCGGTCGCCTTACGGCGGCAATGGACGGCCGGCCAGGCGCCGCGGGTGCGGCGCCGGCCAAGCCATAAGCAGCGTCTAGCGGTCCGCACCTCCGACGGCTGTCGGAGGGGACCGCCCGCTGTGTGGAGGCCGCCTAGGGAGCCTCGCTCGACCATAGGCGGCTATTGCACCTCGCACCGAGGCGCGGAGGTGCGACGAGCCTTCGGAGCATCGCTCGACGAAGGCTGGGAGTCATTTCACGGCCCGCGCGCAGGGGGCGACGGGCGGTGTGTGGATGACGTCATCGTCATATGCCGGGATTCCGGCGGCGGGTTTCGATGAGGCGGACCGACGCACCCTCTAGGCCGGCGGCCGAGGGGGTCGTGTCCGCAGGGTGGTGCGGCCGGGGAGCGTACTCACCCGGCCGCGGAGTAGAGGCTTGCAGTGATGTGGAGGGCCGGCCTGCAGTCCCATTCTACAGGGGCCCTCCGTCGGTGGGGCGCCCCGCATGACGTAGCGCTACGGGGCAGTGGGCGGTGTCCAAGTGCTGCTTGGACAGCGGGATTCGGTGATGCTGGCGGGCCGTGCCTCGAGCCGGGTGGCGAGGGGCCCGCCAGATGGCAGCGTGTCTTGTCTTTAGCCGAGCGCGAAGCATCGGCGTTGAACGTCACCGTAGTGACGGAGGCTGGGCGCTGAGCCGGCTCACACCATCCGGCTCAGGATTAAAGTCCAATGACGTCCGGCGCATCCCGCTCTCGAACCGGTGGTCCGCGGCGGTTCAACGTTCCCCCAAGAACGGAGCCAGCGGCGGACCCAAACGAGAGGGAGACCCGGTGAGATGCGGGTGCCGCGCCGTCGTCGGGTGCGCGCGCGCTTGCAGCGCGCGCGGGAATCAATGTAGTCAAGCAGGATGTGAGGGCAGTTCACGCTGCCCTCGGTGTCTGGTCCGGTGTGGTGAGGCAGGGGGAGGCAAGCTCACCCCTGCGGTCTTAATATGGGGCTAGCGCCGGGTGCGCCTGGGCCGGGTGCGGGAGGCGGGGGGAATATCAACCCCCGCTCCGCGTAGAAGCAAAGTGGCTAGCGCCGTGTGCGCCTGGGCCGGGCCGGCGCCGGGGAGACTTCTCGATCCCCGGCATCCGGGTCTTGATGTGGGCTTGACCACTGTACGGGTCGGGGCCTGGTGCGGACGGGGCGAGCGTACTCGGCCACCGTCCTTAGGGGGTGGTTGTCAAGTGGGCGGAGGGAGCTGGGAGCTCGACCTCCGCGGTGGTGGCAGGACCGGCTAGCGCAAGGGGCGCCTGGGCCGGTTGTGCGTGGTCTCGGCGCTAGGTGGCGGAGCGCCGCGTGTGCGGCCGCGCCTCCATAGTGCGAGAGGGATGCACTGCTTCGCGCTTGCTGTCGCGGTCCGTCCGCCGGACGGCACCGGAGGGATTCGCGACTGCGTTGAGCTCAGCTCAACCGTCGGCGAACCTTGCGGGGCGTCGGCGGGCTTGACCGGCGATGGCGGTGCGCGATGCGGCCGAGCGAGCGAGGTGCGCTGCGAGCTCGGCAGGTTCGAGGTGTGAGCGGTGTGTGCGGAGGGGCGGTCGATGACCGTCGCCGCTCCGCTTGATGGTGGTCTTCGGTTGGAAGGACGACGCTTTCCAGGTTCAGTCGCGCTTCCGGCGATACAGGGCTAGTGCGGGTGAGACCCCCGGCGTACCGGGTGAGGCCCACCTAACCCGATCGGCGACAGGAAAGCGCGCTGCGAACCCGGTCTAAGCGTCGTCGACTTCGTGGTGAGGCCTGCGGTGGTCGGCGGCTAGGCGGGCGTTCCCGCGGGAAACGCCCTGGTAGCAGGCGGACAAGCGCAGGTGCGCGTTCTCTTCGAGAACGCGCATTGATGTGTGACTCGGCGGGCGGTCCGCCACTTCGCCGCTTGATGGCGCAGCTGGCGGACGCGCACTCGGCTGAGTCATCGCGGCAATTGTTTTGGCAGTGCGCCGCTGTAGTACGGGGGTGGGGGTGCTCGACGCTCGCGGGCGGAGCAACAACCCCACCCCTAACGACGGGGTGCGAAAACTGTAGTCGCGCGCGAGGGTGGCCGGAGGCGGACGTGCGCACTCGACGGCACCGGGCGGGACTCAACTGCGCGGCTCTACGTTGGCGGGTGTATAGATTGACCGCTTTACCGGAAAGAGGGCACCACTGTCTAGAGACGATTTCTCGCAACAACGTTCGTGAGTTTTCACTAACATCGCTCTCATTAAATAACCTTTTTTCTGTATTTTAATACTATACCACGCCAACGGAGCGTTTTCCGTGATACTTTTTGAACGTGGCCAGGCGCCTATCCGACTCTCCGGCGGCTCAGGTGGTCGCCTGGAGTGCTGAATCGTTTTAATCGCGCCACTCTCGACACCGAGAGTGATGGGTCATGTTTAAAATTCAATTTTCTCTATAAAACCAACTGTTCCGACTAGTTTTATTCGATAAACAAACGACAAAGATATCGTTTTCATTATATAAGAGAAAAATTTGGCAATTTTCAATGTTTTAATCGTATAAAACGACCGATATTTTGGTGCTCGTAAAACAGCTCTACACCAGTTTCCTTCCAAACCGACTGACTGAACCGCGCGAAGCCTTGCCTTCGAGCTGGACGTCGTTCAATCGAACCCATCTCAGGAACACACCTCTAGAATATAGTGATCGAAAAAATTTCATAACCTAACCTAACCTAGCCTGACCTAACCTAACCTAACTAACTACAAGTGACAGACAGCACAAAGCTCACCCGTGCAAATATTATAACCGAACGCTGCTCTACGGTTCCGATTGTACTATATTAAGTATGTTAACTATTTAAATATTTTATTGTTTAGTAACTCGTAATAAGTTTTGGGGTACATTAAAAGTGCTATTTACCTATTGCTGTTTTTTTTTTTTTTTTTTAAATAATAAAGTAATAAGTACCATATATAAGTAGGTAGGTACACGTATGCAACGTAGTATTTTTATTTATATATTGTTTGTCGAAGTAAGTAAGTAAGTAGGTAGGTAGGTAGGTAGGTAGGTAGGTAGGTAGGGTAGGGTAGGGTAGGGTAGGTAGGCAGGAAAGCAACCAAGTGTTGTGTCAAGCGTTCGTTTTGCGAAACATAATCGTATTCTTTTTCTCTTTAAAAATTATACATAGAAACTTATGCGGCCCTGAAAAGGGCCTTTTTTCATGATACACGAAGGAGGTCGCAAGCGACCCTGTTCGTTCGTCCGTCCGTCCGTCGGCTTAACCTCCGAAACCGTAGAGAGTGCGGCCCTGGCGTTTGAGAGCGTAGACCACATCCATGGCGGTGACGGTCTTCCTCTTCGCGTGCTCAGTGTAGGTGACGGCGTCGCGGATCACGTTCTCGAGGAACACCTTCAGCACGCCTCTGGTCTCCTCGTAGATCAGACCGGAGATACGCTTCACGCCGCCCCTGCGCGCCAGACGACGGATGGCGGGCTTCGTGATTCCCTGGATGTTATCACGAAGCACTTTCCTGTGACGCTTGGCTCCACCTTTCCCCAGACCTTTTCCTCCCTTGCCGCGACCGGTCATCTTGAGCAAAAACTAGTTAGTAAGAGTGGATAATAACAAAACTGAACACCGTAGCGGCCGCGAGTGTTGACGGCGAGCGAACGACTGGAAGCTTTTTGAGCATTGCTCTTTATTTATGCTCTCGAACACTCTAGCGATAGAGTCGCGCGCGCGCGCGCGAGACGTGAAGGGCGGGGGGGCTGTCCCCCCCCCCCCCCCCATCTCCCCGTTCTGTTCGACTGAATATCGTCCGGCGAAGTGTGGGTGTTGTATTACACTCCGTGTGTGTGTGTGTGTATAAAAAAAAAAAAAAAAAAAAAAAAAATTATGCAATCAATCACGTATAACGTTGACAGAGTTGTCACATAACGTTATATTATATTGGATGGTCATGCTGCTTAGAACGGTTCTACTACTTTTAGATGCGTGCGTTAATTAAGTCTCAGTCTAAGTAAGTAAAGTAGACAGACAGATAGATAGATAGATAGGTAGGTGCTTAAGTACCAATTATTAATAAACTAGCTGCGCCCTGCGGTCTCACCCGCGGTTAAAAAGTATCCTATGTGCTATTCTAGACTATAATCTATCTCTGTGCCAAATTTCATCCAGATCTGTTCAGCCGTTCTGGCGTGAAAGAGTAACAAACATACGTCCATCCATACATACAAACGCGTTCGCGTTTATAATATTATATAGTAGGATAATCTATCGTGCGTGCATGCGTGTAGGTATCGTCGTCATGAAACATTATATTTATTTTTAAATAACGAAACTTATGTGGCCCTGAAAAGGGCCTTTTTGCATTTGAATCGGAGGAGAGCCGACGGACGCAACCTTCTTAGGCGCGCTCGCCGCGGATTCTTCGCGCCAACTGTATATCCTTGGGCATGATGGTCACGCGCTTGGCGTGGATCGCGCACAGGTTGGTGTCTTCAAAGAGACCGACCAGGTACGCTTCGCTGGCCTCCTGAAGCGCCATAACGGCAGAGCTCTGGAAACGGAGATCGGTCTTGAAGTCCTGTGCGATTTCGCGCACGAGACGCTGGAACGGCAGCTTGCGGATCAGCAGCTCGGTACTCTTCTGGTAGCGACGGATCTCACGGAGGGCTACGGTGCCGGGCCTGTAGCGATGGGGCTTCTTCACGCCGCCCGTTGCGGGGGCGCTCTTGCGCGCAGCTTTGGTGGCGAGCTGTTTACGCGGCGCCTTACCGCCGGTGGATTTACGAGCGGTCTGCTTGGTACGTGCCATTTTACAAACACACACACACACACACACTCTTTTCACACAATGAGAGGAGCAAGCAACTGTTTACGCGGACGCACGTACGAGCGAGCGACGACTGCGACGATCAGCGCACGACTGTTAAAAAATAAGCAATTTTTTTTTTTTTTTTTTTTTTTTTTTTTTTTTTTTTTTTTTTTTTTTTTTTTTTTTTTTTTTTTTTTTTTATGAATGACTAATGCTGTTGGCCACTGAGGCCTCTACAGCGTACCGGACGTAAGGCAAGCGCGGAGGGCGCAGGACCTTAATGGACTTTAGTTATTTAAAGCTAAGGGCGACTGGCACAAGGGCACCACTAAGGTACGGACCTCGGCTTGGACCGTCGCCGGGGGGGGGGGGAGTCGATTTGCCCAGGCAACCCAGAGGGGGTTTGCGCTTGAGCCCTATTAGGTTTATCTGTTTGACTATTTGGAGAGAATCTAACCGATCTTCTAACAGATCCTGGGAGTCTTCGACCTCGCCGGCGAGGTCGGTGTTTTGTTATCGTGTTCCTTTGGTAACCGGCGCCTATACCAAAAACTGCAAACTTCCTGTTGCGGGGAGCTGTCGGGTCGGCCGACCCCAGCGCAGCCGCCGTGGCGACTGCGATGGGGTCGTCCGGGTCGCCGAAGATGTCTCTAGGGCGTCTACGGAGAGGGCGGGGGGCAGCGGCGTCTACTGCTGAGTAGTCCGCCGTGCGAACGACTAGAGGATTTGAATGGTGGGAGGCCCTATCAAAGTATCTGCGCGAAGTGAATTTAAAGTACTGCCGAATGGAGGGGAGCTCTACATCGCAGTGCAAGTCGGAGTTTCGCTGGAACCAGCTGGCTCCGACCGCTCTGCGAATAAATCTATTCTGGACGGCCTGGAGCTTGTCCAGGTCGAAGCCAGACGCGTGGGCAAACACTACGGAGGCGTAGGTCATAACGGGGCGGATGCAAATTTTGTACAATATCACCTTATTTCTAAGGGATAGCTTACTACGATCGTTGAGGAGGGGGGCGAGTCGGCTTAAAAAGAAAACCGCTCGATTCCTAACTGTCCGGATGTGCCTCGAGAAGGTGAGTCGACGATCGAGGGTCACGCCAAGATACTTGGTCGAGTTCACCCAGGGGATGGGCCTATCGTGCAGCATGAGCTGCTGCCGGATAGGCCATTTGTTGGGGTGAAAGCACACAGCTGCGCTTTTGTCCGGATTGACCGAGATTGCCCACTTCTCAAACCAGTCGCCTAAGCGGCGCAGGGCTTGTTGAAGCGTGCGGAAAGAGATGGACTGATTCCACCCTCTTATAAAGAGGGCAGTATCGTCCGCGAAAAGCGCAAGCTCTACCTTCGGATGACGTGGAATGTCATGCGTGTAGAGGGAGAACAGAACGGGGGCCAGCGCTGACCCCTGAGGGACGCCAGCGCCGATGGGGTGGGGAGCCGAGCGGGTGCCGTCGACGCGATAGCGAAAGTTTCGATCAGTCAGATAGTCATGTATTATGAGTACAAGACCATCCGGGAACCCGAGCTGGTATAACTTGTATACCAGCCCGCTGTGCCAGACTTTATCGAACGCTTTCGCCACGTCGAGGAACACCGCAAGGGTGGACTGACATTTGGGCGTGACCTGGGTGAAGCCGTGGTAGGGTTTCCGATTGAAACCCTCTAGGATGTGCTCCGTGATGCGGTGCACCTGCTGGACGCACGAGTGTCTGGCTCGAAAGCCGAACTGCTCGTCGGGGAGGAGATTGTTATCTCGGATGTGGGACCAAATACGCTTCAGAAGGATGCGCTCGTAAATCTTACCTAAGGTACTGAGGAGACTGATGGGGCGGTAGCTAGAGGGCTCTGACGCCTTCTTGCCGGGCTTGTGAATGCCGATGACGTCGGCAGACTTCCAAGCGTCGGGGAAGGTGCAGTTGGCCAAGGCGGCATTGAAGATGCTGACGAGGAGGTTGATCAGGAAGACGGGGAAGTGCTTAATCACTCTATTGCTGACGCCGTCTGCACCTGGGGCCTTCTTGGTTTGGAGACCCTTGATGATCGACTCTACCTCCGACACAGAGACCGGCTCTGTGGGTTCGAGGGCGGGACGGGCTGTGAACTCGGCGACTTCCTCTTCCACCATATCTAGGTGGTCGGGGTCGACGCGCTCGAGACTGGGGCTGCATTGCCTTTCGAGGCTTTCGGCAAGGCACTCGGCCTTTTCGTCGTCCTCGAAGGCAAGCGTGTCGTTCGGACGAGACAGGGGGGGAATATTGGATGACTTGCTGCCCTTCAGCGATCTTACCATCTTCCAGTATGCCTGGTGAGATGGTCTGATCTCCGAGAGCAGGGTGTCCCACCTCTGATTGCGGAGTTCACTCATGCGGTTCTTTACGGCACGCTCGTAATACCGCAGAGTGGCTCTGTTCTCTTCGGTGCGACACCAGTCGTATGCCCTAGTGGCCGCGTGTTTCGCTCTCAACAGCTCCCTCGCATCCTCGGGCAGGGCCCAGCGTTGGTCGCCCTCGGCTGGGACCTGCTTCGAGGCTTCGCCAACGGCTTTACGAAGGTGACTGTTGAGAGCGTCTATGGAAAGAGCGATATCGTCGGGGGTCGCGATATCGTCTGGTATTCTATCTAAATCGGGTGAACTGGTAGCTTTTAGGCTTTCGCCCAAGAGCTCCCAGTTCACCACGGTCTTTGTCGGCGGAGTTCTGTTGCTCGGGTCGGGACCCAGCAGCATCAGAACTGGCCTATGGTCCGAGTCAAGCTCGTGTAGCACCTCCAAAGAACGCAACTGGAGTGTTACGCCCTTTAGGAGTGCTAGGTCGAGAATGTCCGGCCTGTAGTTGAGATTACTGCTAAAGTAAGTCGGGGAGCTGGGGGGGATGATATCAAAATTTAGCGTATCCGAGAATGAGTACAGAAGGTGCCCATTCCGGTTGTTCGCGTTGCAGCCCCACATCACGTGCTTGCCGTTAAAGTCGCCGGCCAGAATGACCGAGCTACCGAGAGCGAGAAGCGCTTCGAGGTCCTCTTTGAGGAGAGTCTTGCTACCCGAGTGGTAACAAGACGCTATTATGATGGACTGATGACCGGTCATCGCAAGACGGCAACAGGAAGCTTCCAGATTGACTAACGGGGGAGTGGGTATGGGTGTGCAGTGCAGAGACCTTTTGTAATAGATCAGAGTACCGCCCAGGGGGGCGGCGAGTCTGTCATTACGAACCATCAAGTAGTTTGCAACCCTGGGGTTCCTCTTGCTTGGTTTCAGAAAGGTCTCGTTGATCAACATGATGTCGACCTGATGGGTCGTTAGAAAGTGGTGGATGAGATCCCGCTGATCTCTGGCATCGGTGTGGATGCCGTTGGCATTAAACCACGCCAACGCCAATGAATGGGGCTTAACCTTAGTGGGTGTGCAATCCATTAAGGTTATTGGGAGAGGACGCGGGGGGCGAAGCGCTTCATAGCGCTGAAGAGGTTGCCGTGAGTCATCATGATGTCCAATAGGGCATCAGGATGCTCGCGGACCTCCTGGGCTACGGCACGGACCTCGTCGAGGTCGAATGCCGAGGCTATCTCTGCCAGCAAGAGCAGATCCGCCTTCAGGCCATAGGGGCCCTGGGCGGGTTTGAAGGGTGAGGGCGGGGGGGTTGGACGGCTCTGGGCAGGCGCGCGGGCGCTGCTGGCCGGAGCTGGGGCCGCCTTCGGTTGGACCAGGGACGAGGGCCTGGTCCAAGCATTGGTGGCGGGTAGGGGAGCGTCGATGAACTTCGGCGCAGGGGTCTTGGCGCTGACGCCATGGGGACGGGTTGGGCGACGGGGCGCAGGGGTCCTCTTCGCCCCGGCCGCAGCCTTTGGGGCTTTGGGGCAACCACGATAGTTCGCGGTGTGCCCCTGAGTCCCGCAGAGCACGCAGCTGGGAGGATTAGGATCCCCCTTGACCCGCTTGCACAGCGCGGTGCTGTGCTCGCCCGCGCACTTGACGCAACGGTACGCCGCTTCGCAGAAGCGGGCGGCGTGCCCGTAGAGTTGGCAGCGGTGGCACTGCCCGGGTATGCCTCTCCGCCTGGGAGCCTCGACTTTCAGGCCGGAGAGGTTGAGGACTCTTTCGATGCGAAAGATCCCCTTCCCCTCCTCCGTGCGGTCGAGGATGACCAGCACAAGGTCGATCGGGGAAAAATAAGCAACATGTAGCGCTTTATTTATAAAAACGGTGGAGAATACGGTAGAGTCGCGATCGGGCCTCTCGCTTGCACGCGCGCACAGCTCCGCACACGAGGTCGGATAGATCTGTCTGTCTGTCTGTCTGTGTGGACAAAATTAAAATGTAACTGGCTTGCAAACTGAGCGAAAAAAAAAAAAAAAAAAAAAAAAAAAATGCAACAAATCGTGTCTTCATGAGACGGGCGATTATTTATACTAGCCTTTTTCATTAGGTATTATTATTATTATTATTATACTAGACGATCGCGGCAGAGCTGCTGCGCGCCCGCGAGCGACGCCGATCTAGCTTGGAGCTGGTTGTATACTTGGTAAATCGTGTAAAGTTTTATTGTATTATAGGTACTCATAATTATTACTAACAGCTTAAGACTTAGGTTTCGTAATGTAATTAATGCATTTTCGAAATTACAGGCAGGCGGCAGGTAGGTACATAAAAATGTGAGTGTGTGTGTGTCTGTCGTGTCAATGTTCATTCAGGTGAAACATTATAATATGATCGCATTGCGAAACATAGTATTTATGAATCATTTTGTGGCCCTGAAAAGGGCCTTTTTGTCTTTGTGCGACATCGATCGATCGATCTCATCACTTGGAGCTGGTGTACTTGGTGACGGCCTTGGTGCCCTCGCTGACGGCGTGCTTGGCCAGCTCGCCGGGCAGCAGGAGCCTCACGGAAGTCTGCACCTCCCTCGATGTGATCGTGCTGCGCTTGTTGTAGTGAGCGAGACGGGACGCCTCGGCGGCGATGCGCTCGAAGATGTCGTTCACGAACGAGTTCATGATGGACATGGCCTTGCTGGAGATGCCGGTGTCCGGGTGGACCTGCTTGAGCACCTTGTAGATGTAAATGGCGTAGCTCTCCTTCCTCTTGTGCTTCTTCTTTTTCTTATCTGTCTTGGAGATGTTCTTCTGCGCCTTGCCGGACTTCTTGGCGGCCTTTCCGCTTGTCTTGGGCGGCATTGTTGGATGCTTGCTTGCTTGCTTGCTTTGCTGAAACGGTATTGCTCTAGTGCACTGAACTCGTCGGCTGACAGCGAGCGATTAAAAACTGCGGCGGGATGGAATCCGCTTTTGAGAGAAACCGGACCGTGCTCTCGCCCGAGCCACCGCGAGCTGTCTGTCTGTCGCGCATTAGACAGGGACGGAAAACATTCTCTCACTCTCACTCGCGCGTATGACTACCTCTACCTAGAGTTACAATTTAAAAAAAAAAAAAAAATATGTACGTATAATAATAATATATTGTATTTATAGATTCGATTCTCAAACTACTAAATTCAGAAAACAGACAGCTTATGAATCCGGTGCATAGTTCTGGCTTTTATGCATCGTCCTTCACTACTGAAGCCGTACTTCGTTTATGACTGGGTAATTTATTTGTTTTTCTATTGTACATAGAGTAATTATTTATGCGTTGGTATTAGTATGTAGTTTATTAAAATTCTCAAATTAGTAAGTTTATTCAACCTTAATGATTATTATTAGCACTAAATCATAATGTTTTCATTCAATCAAATCCAAAGGTTTTATATATGGAAGTGATCGCTCTTCAGCGAGATAAGACCGCTAATTGCGCCTTTATTTTTGAATGTTCAGTTTAGATTTATTTGTATTTGGTGTCAATAAAGAGTTTTTGCATACTTGTACAGAGTATTTTGTATTGTATTGAATTGTCGTAGGGTATAATGTACCTACATAAATTATGATGAGAAGATAGAGAAAATAAATAAATAAAAAATGCCGTTGTGTGTCCGTTCAATCAATGAAACATTCATTCGTTTGTGAATGGCAAGAGTGATATTGTGGCCCTGAAAAGGGCCTTTTTGCGATCTCGCGTAGAAGAGCAGCGAAAGCGAACAACAAACACACACGAAAGGCGAGTGCTCGTCCACGCCTTAAGCTTTCTTCTCGGTCTTCTTGGGCAGGAGAACGGCCTGAATGTTGGGGAGCACACCGCCCTGCGCGATGGTCACACCGGAGAGCAGCTTGTTCAGCTCCTCGTCGTTCCTTATGGCCAGCTGAAGATGACGCGGGATGATTCTGGTCTTCTTGTTGTCCCTGGCCGCGTTGCCGGCCAACTCGAGCACCTCAGCGGCGAGATATTCCATCACGGCTGCGAGGTAGACCGGCGCTCCGGCACCCACGCGCTCGGCATAGTTGCCGTTGCGCAGGAGGCGATGAATACGACCCACCGGGAACTGTAGTCCGGCGCGGTTAGAACGGGACTTTGCCTTTCCCTTCACTTTGCCACCTTTACCGCGTCCCGACATGGTTAGGTTAAGGCTTTAAGAATAATTCAGAAAACACGAGATAGAGAGACGACGGCGGCCGCGCGGCGTGCGTGAACGTACCGAGCGAACTGTGTTTGTTCGAACCGGGTGCTCGGATTTATTGATATACCCTTGCCCCACTCCGTCGAGACGCTAACGCGATGATCAGTCTCGTTGGGTTGGGTTGCGCGCGCCTCCGCGCCTACCCTGATACCGCGATAGAAGAGTGTAGGTAACAATAACATCGAACAATATACCTAAACTATTTTTCTTTTTTTTTTTTTGTTTTTTTTTTTTTTTCTGCATTAAAATTTGGAATGCGTTTATCATGTCGAAAACTACAATCAATTTCCCGCCATTTTACATAATATATTTTTCGTGATTATTATTAAATTTACAACATGGAATGGAACATGGGGTGTTGAAGAAAACAGGATTGCAGTGATTGCGTTGCACAAAACATCTCGGTATCAGCCGTATGTTCGTATAAGTATAATTATCGTAGTATCGACAGACATAGAGTCACTTAAGAAATCTTTGAAGCAAGCAAGCAGTGGCTAAATTTCCCATGGAAACAAACAACAGTCCGTAAATCCATAGATTCCTCTTGGTATGGCTAATATGAGCAGATTCAATAACATCTGTCTGTCTGTGCGTGTCGATTTCATCAATTTCCGTTCAGCCATTGAGAGAGACATCCGAGATTCGTTTGTATGTTGTGTGTGTGTGTTTGTAATTAATTGTGTAAGGGTAACTACATTTTCTTTATTAGTTCGGTTAGTTTTAGCTAGTCGAGTTGAGTCGAGTTGAGTCGGGCAGTCGGGCGGGCCCCGCTGCGCTCGCTCAGCAGGAGGAAGGAGGAGGAGGAGGAGGAGGACGACGACGCCGTGCGCGTTTTTTGTTTGTTCGCGTGCGTGCGTCGTCGTCGTCCGTCCAGTCTTTCTGTCTGTCTGCGGTCCGTCTCAAGAGAAACACAGAGCGCGATGAACGCGCTCTCGAACGATATGTTAGCCCTGAAAAGGGCTTTTTGCTGCGAGGTGAGGTGTCGCGCGTCCCGCGCGCCCCCACACAGGCAGGAGAGGATGCGCGCGCGTGGCGTGCGCGCAGCTCGCGTGCACCGTCGTCGTCGTCGTTCACGCACACGGAGCGAGCGAGCAAGCACAGCACGGCACACACGCGGAAAACTCACTGCTGCACGGCGGCTCACTTCTTCGAGGCGGACGCCTTCTTCGTGGCGGCGGCGGCCTTCGACTTGGGAGTGGCGGCGGCCCTCTTCGGCTTGGGCGCCTTCGGCTTCTTGGTGGGCGGCTTCGCGGTCTTTTTCGCCTTCGGGGCGGCGGCGCTCTTGCCCCTGGCGGGCGCGGCGGCCTTCTTCGCGGCGGCGGGCTTCTTCTTCGCTGCGGCGGCGGCCTTCTTGTCCTTCGCCGAGGCGGCGGCGGAGGGCTTCGATTTGGCCGGCGAGGCGGCCGCGGCGGCCGCCTTCCTGCCCCTGCCGGAGGCGGGCGCCGCGGCGGCGGACTTCTTCGCCTTGGCGGCGGCGGTGGAGGCGCTCTCCTTCGCGGACGACTTGCCGGACGCCTTGCCGCCGGCGCCGGCGGGCTTCTTCGCCGAGGAAGACTTCGATTCGAGCTTGAAACTGCCCGAAGCTCCCTTTCCCTTCGTCTGGATCAGGGCGCCGGACTCGACGGCGCTCTTCAGATACTTCCTGATGAACGGGGCCAGCTTCTCGGCGTCCACCTTGTACTGGGCCGCGATGTATTTCTTGATCGCCTTCAGCGACGAACCGCTGCGCTCCTTCAGCTCCTTGATCGCGTTGTTCACCATTTCGGAGGTCTTCGGGTGGGTCGGCTTCGCCTTGGGTTTCTTGGCGCCGCCTGCGGCTGCTGCGGACGCCTTCGGCTTCTTCGCGGGAGTCGCTGGCGCGGGAGCCTCTGCTGCTACGGCGGTGTCGGCCATTATATAATAATATATATAATTTTTTATTTAATAAATTTTTTACACACACAGCACACTCACTGCGAAGCGCTCGCGCGTTTATGTACTTGAGTAAAATACTTTTCAAAAACTGCGCGGTCGTCGTCGTGGGGTTCTTCTCCCTCCCTTTATGGGGGAGTAAGGTAGCGGCCACGAGGATAGTCCTCTTTACCGCGGCTGGACGCTGGGGGACGTAGCCCCCAGGGAGTTTGTGAGCACGAGCGCCGGACCCGGCTTGCGCCGGCGGCCGCGTCGTACTGACGATGACGTAAAGCACGTCGTGGTAGCGGTGGTCGGTGGAGTCCCTCGCCCGTCGCAGCTGCGGGCGGCATCTCCACCGAAAATGCGGGTAAGCGCATCTCGCCGTCTCGCTCTCGACCTCTCGCTCTAGGGGACTCCAGCGCGTAAGGCCGGGCGGCCCCGAGCGGTCGGCTCGAAGTTTGCGGACGGCGGGAGAGGGCGCGAGCGCGCTTTGGCCGGCGTACGCCAGCTGTGGCGGCTCAAGCGGCCTTGTAGTGTGATGATGGCCGCCTTACGGCGGCGTTGACGGTCGGCCCTGACGCCGCGGGTGCGGCGCCGGCCTACCGTGAGCGGCGATGGGCGGTCTGCACCTCCGACAGGCGTCGGAGGGGAACCGCCCGCAGTGAGGGTGCCGCCTAGGGAGCCTTGCTCGACCTTAGGCGGCTGTTGCACTGCGCGCCGTGGCGCGGAGGTGCCGCGCCTTCGGAGCACGCTCTACGAAGGCGGGGTCGGCGATGGCGGCCCGCGCGCAAGTAGCGCCGGGCGGTAGGTAGGGTCGGCAAGTTGAGCGGCGGCCATCATCTGGCTGTGGAAGGGCCTGATTAATGTCAAGCCGCGCTCTGCTGCCGCTTTTAAGTCTTCTCCGCAGGCCATTGCAGAGAAGAGCTCGCGTAGTGCTCTTGCCGCGGCGTGCGCGGCTGCTTCTGCTGGTTTTGTGTTCACTTCCCCGGCATGCACGCGGGGGAAGGGGTTGGGTTGGTGCGGGGGGGCCTCGCTATGGGGCCCACTTTGGAGCCTGCGCTGGGCTCGCTGGCGGTGCGGGACGGTCGGCGGTTGGTGAGGTCCGCGACCGTCGTCTTCGGTTGCGTCGGGCGATATGCGGACGGGCGCTACCGGCAGCTCAAATCGGACCCTTGGGGCCGATCTGGGCGCCGGCCGAGGCAGTGCCCTTGTTGCAGGGACTGGAGTGACCACCGGCGCAGGGGGCCGGGGGGCCTTGGCAGCTTTTCCGGCGGCCGTCTGTTGCTCGGCGGTGCTGCGGGTTCGGTGCCGCGCTTCGACCGGAAAGGGGACGAAGCGCGGTGGTTGCGGGCGTTCTGGCACGGGTGTGGAAGAGGTGGGAGGGGCGGCACGCCGCTTCCTATACCTTCTTCTTCTCTTCCTGGCGGGCGGCGCGCCCTCTACCGGCACGGTGGCGGGAGGGTGCGGCGCCGTTGGTTGAGCCGGTCGATAGGCCGGGTGCGGGTGCACCGGCCGGCCCCAGCCTTGGTTGCGCTCCGTTAGACCGGAGCGATCGACGGAGGGCGGGGGTTGTTTCTCTTGCTGGGGCGGGGGGCGCATGTCGCCGGGGATGCGAATCTTCCGTCTTCGTGCCTCACGGCGGAAGATCGCACACTGCCGGCTGTTGGCTGCGTGTTTGCCGCTGCAGTTGGCGCAGGTCGGGGGCGCGTCCGCGGCTTTCGGGCATTGCGAGCCGAAGTGCGGCCCCGCGCACTTAACGCAGCTGCGCGGCTCTACGTTGGCGGGTGTATAGATTGACCGCTTTACCGGAAAGAGGGCACCACTGTCTAGAGACGATTTCTCGCAACAACGTTCGTGAGTTTTCACTAACATCGCTCTCATTAAATAACCTTTTTTCTGTATTTTAATACTATACCACGCCAACGGAGCGTTTTCCGTGATACTTTTTGAACGTGGCCAGGCGCCTATCCGACTCTCCGGCGGCTCAGGTGGTCGCCTGGAGTGCTGAATCGTTTTAATCGCGCCACTCTCGACACCGAGAGTGATGGGTCATGTTTAAAATTCAATTTTCTCTATAAAACCAACTGTTCCGACTAGTTTTATTCGATAAACAAACGACAAAGATATCGTTTTCATTATATAAGAGAAAAATTTGGCAATTTTCAATGTTTTAATCGTATAAAACGACCGATATTTTGGTGCTCGTAAAACAGCTCTACACCAGTTTCCTTCCAAACCGACTGACTGAACCGCGCGAAGCCTTGCCTTCGAGCTGGACGTCGTTCAATCGAACCCATCTCAGGAACACACCTCTAGAATATAGTGATCGAAAAAATTTCATAACCTAACCTAACCTAGCCTGACCTAACCTAACCTAACTAACTACAAGTGACAGACAGCACAAAGCTCACCCGTGCAAATATTATAACCGAACGCTGCTCTACGGTTCCGATTGTACTATATTAAGTATGTTAACTATTTAAATATTTTATTGTTTAGTAACTCGTAATAAGTTTTGGGGTACATTAAAAGTGCTATTTACCTATTGCTGTTTTTTTTTTTTTTTTTTAAATAATAAAGTAATAAGTACCATATATAAGTAGGTAGGTACACGTATGCAACGTAGTATTTTTATTTATATATTGTTTGTCGAAGTAAGTAAGTAAGTAGGTAGGTAGGTAGGTAGGTAGGTAGGTAGGTAGGGTAGGGTAGGGTAGGGTAGGTAGGCAGGAAAGCAACCAAGTGTTGTGTCAAGCGTTCGTTTTGCGAAACATAATCGTATTCTTTTTCTCTTTAAAAATTATACATAGAAACTTATGCGGCCCTGAAAAGGGCCTTTTTTCATGATACACGAAGGAGGTCGCAAGCGACCCTGTTCGTTCGTCCGTCCGTCCGTCGGCTTAACCTCCGAAACCGTAGAGAGTGCGGCCCTGGCGTTTGAGAGCGTAGACCACATCCATGGCGGTGACGGTCTTCCTCTTCGCGTGCTCAGTGTAGGTGACGGCGTCGCGGATCACGTTCTCGAGGAACACCTTCAGCACGCCTCTGGTCTCCTCGTAGATCAGACCGGAGATACGCTTCACGCCGCCCCTGCGCGCCAGACGACGGATGGCGGGCTTCGTGATTCCCTGGATGTTATCACGAAGCACTTTCCTGTGACGCTTGGCTCCACCTTTCCCCAGACCTTTTCCTCCCTTGCCGCGACCGGTCATCTTGAGCAAAAACTAGTTAGTAAGAGTGGATAATAACAAAACTGAACACCGTAGCGGCCGCGAGTGTTGACGGCGAGCGAACGACTGGAAGCTTTTTGAGCATTGCTCTTTATTTATGCTCTCGAACACTCTAGCGATAGAGTCGCGCGCGCGCGCGCGAGACGTGAAGGGCGGGGGGGCTGTCCCCCCCCCCCCCCATCTCCCCGTTCTGTTCGACTGAATATCGTCCGGCGAAGTGTGGGTGTTGTATTACACTCCGTGTGTGTGTGTGTGTATAAAAAAAAAAAAAAAAAAAAAAAAAAATTATGCAATCAATCACGTATAACGTTGACAGAGTTGTCACATAACGTTATATTATATTGGATGGTCATGCTGCTTAGAACGGTTCTACTACTTTTAGATGCGTGCGTTAATTAAGTCTCAGTCTAAGTAAGTAAAGTAGACAGACAGATAGATAGATAGATAGGTAGGTAGGTAGGTAGGTAGGTGCTTAAGTACCAATTATTAATAAACTAGCTGCGCCCTGCGGTCTCACCCGCGGTTAAAAAGTATCCTATGTGCTATTCTAGACTATAATCTATCTCTGTGCCAAATTTCATCCAGATCTGTTCAGCCGTTCTGGCGTGAAAGAGTAACAAACATACGTCCATCCATACATACAAACGCGTTCGCGTTTATAATATTATATAGTAGGATAATCTATCGTGCGTGCATGCGTGTAGGTATCGTCGTCATGAAACATTATATTTATTTTTAAATAACGAAACTTATGTGGCCCTGAAAAGGGCCTTTTTGCATTTGAATCGGAGGAGAGCCGACGGACGCAACCTTCTTAGGCGCGCTCGCCGCGGATTCTTCGCGCCAACTGTATATCCTTGGGCATGATGGTCACGCGCTTGGCGTGGATCGCGCACAGGTTGGTGTCTTCAAAGAGACCGACCAGGTACGCTTCGCTGGCCTCCTGAAGCGCCATAACGGCAGAGCTCTGGAAACGGAGATCGGTCTTGAAGTCCTGTGCGATTTCGCGCACGAGACGCTGGAACGGCAGCTTGCGGATCAGCAGCTCGGTACTCTTCTGGTAGCGACGGATCTCACGGAGGGCTACGGTGCCGGGCCTGTAGCGATGGGGCTTCTTCACGCCGCCCGTTGCGGGGGCGCTCTTGCGCGCAGCTTTGGTGGCGAGCTGTTTACGCGGCGCCTTACCGCCGGTGGAT
Source organism: Peribatodes rhomboidaria (assembly GCA_911728515.1). Lineage (NCBI taxonomy): Eukaryota > Metazoa > Arthropoda > Insecta > Lepidoptera > Geometridae > Peribatodes > Peribatodes rhomboidaria. The sequence goes on from OU452192.1 coordinate 7,086,564, forward strand.
TTACGAGCGGTCTGCTTGGTACGTGCCATTTTACAAACACACACACACACACACACTCTTTTCACACAATGAGAGGAGCAAGCAACTGTTTACGCGGACGCACGTACGAGCGAGCGACGACTGCGACGATCAGCGCACGACTGTTAAAAAATAAGCAATTTTTTTTTTTTTTTTTTTTTTTTTTTTTTTTTTTTTTTTTTTTTTTTTTTTTTTTTTTTTTTTTTTTTTATGAATGACTAATGCTGTTGGCCACTGAGGCCTCTACAGCGTACCGGACGTAAGGCAAGCGCGGAGGGCGCAGGACCTTAATGGACTTTAGTTATTTAAAGCTAAGGGCGACTGGCACAAGGGCACCACTAAGGTACGGACCTCGGCTTGGACCGTCGCCGGGGGGGGGGAGTCGATTTGCCCAGGCAACCCAGAGGGGGTTTGCGCTTGAGCCCTATTAGGTTTATCTGTTTGACTATTTGGAGAGAATCTAACCGATCTTCTAACAGATCCTGGGAGTCTTCGACCTCGCCGGCGAGGTCGGTGTTTTGTTATCGTGTTCCTTTGGTAACCGGCGCCTATACCAAAAACTGCAAACTTCCTGTTGCGGGGAGCTGTCGGGTCGGCCGACCCCAGCGCAGCCGCCGTGGCGACTGCGATGGGGTCGTCCGGGTCGCCGAAGATGTCTCTAGGGCGTCTACGGAGAGGGCGGGGGGCAGCGGCGTCTACTGCTGAGTAGTCCGCCGTACGAACGACTAGAGGATTTGAATGGTGGGAGGCCCTATCAAAGTATCTGCGCGAAGTGAATTTAAAGTACTGCCGAATGGAGGGGAGCTCTACATCGCAGTGCAAGTCGGAGTTTCGCTGGAACCAGCTGGCTCCGACCGCTCTGCGAATAAATCTATTCTGGACGGCCTGGAGCTTGTCCAGGTCGAAGCCAGACGCGTGGGCAAACACTACGGAGGCGTAGGTCATAACGGGGCGGATGCAAATTTTGTACAATATCACCTTATTTCTAAGGGATAGCTTACTACGATCGTTGAGGAGGGGGGCGAGTCGGCTTAAAAAGAAAACCGCTCGATTCCTAACTGTCCGGATGTGCCTCGAGAAGGTGAGTCGACGATCGAGGGTCACGCCAAGATACTTGGTCGAGTTCACCCAGGGGATGGGCCTATCGTGCAGCATGAGCTGCTGCCGGATAGGCCATTTGTTGGGGTGAAAGCACACAGCTGCGCTTTTGTCCGGATTGACCGAGATTGCCCACTTCTCAAACCAGTCGCCTAAGCGGCGCAGGGCTTGTTGAAGCGTGCGGAAAGAGATGGACTGATTCCACCCTCTTATAAAGAGGGCAGTATCGTCCGCGAAAAGCGCAAGCTCTACCTTCGGATGACGTGGAATGTCATGCGTGTAGAGGGAGAACAGAACGGGGGCCAGCGCTGACCCCTGAGGGACGCCAGCGCCGATGGGGTGGGGAGCCGAGCGGGTGCCGTCGACGCGATAGCGAAAGTTTCGATCAGTCAGATAGTCATGTATTATGAGTACAAGACCATCCGGGAACCCGAGCTGGTATAACTTGTATACCAGCCCGCTGTGCCAGACTTTATCGAACGCTTTCGCCACGTCGAGGAACACCGCAAGGGTGGACTGACATTTGGGCGTGACCTGGGTGAAGCCGTGGTAGGGTTTCCGATTGAAACCCTCTAGGATGTGCTCCGTGATGCGGTGCACCTGCTGGACGCACGAGTGTCTGGCTCGAAAGCCGAACTGCTCGTCGGGGAGGAGATTGTTATCTCGGATGTGGGACCAAATACGCTTCAGAAGGATGCGCTCGTAAATCTTACCTAAGGTACTGAGGAGACTGATGGGGCGGTAGCTAGAGGGCTCTGACGCCTTCTTGCCGGGCTTGTGAATGCCGATGACGTCGGCAGACTTCCAAGCGTCGGGGAAGGTGCAGTTGGCCAAGGCGGCATTGAAGATGCTGACGAGGAGGTTGATCAGAAAGACGGGGAAGTGCTTAATCACTCTATTGCTGACGCCGTCTGCACCTGGGGCCTTCTTGGTTTGGAGACCCTTGATGATCGACTCTACCTCCGACACAGAGACCGGCTCTGTGGGTTCGAGGGCGGGACGGGCTGTGAACTCGGCGACTTCCTCTTCCACCATATCTAGGTGGTCGGGGTCGACGCGCTCGAGACTGGGGCTGCATTGCCTTTCGAGGCTTTCGGCAAGGCACTCGGCCTTTTCGTCGTCCTCGAAGGCAAGCGTGTCGTTCGGACGAGACAGGGGGGGAATATTAGATGACTTGCTGCCCTTCAGCGATCTTACCATCTTCCAGTATGCCTGGTGAGATGGTCTGATCTCCGAGAGCAGGGTGTCCCACCTCTGATTGCGGAGTTCACTCATGCGGTTCTTTACGGCACGCTCGTAATACCGCAGAGTGGCTCTGTTCTCTTCGGTGCGACACCAGTCGTATGCCCTAGTGGCCGCGTGTTTCGCTCTCAACAGCTCCCTCGCATCCTCGGGCAGGGCCCAGCGTTGGTCGCCCTCGGCTGGGACCTGCTTCGAGGCTTCGCCAACGGCTTTACGAAGGTGACTGTTGAGAGCGTCTATGGAAAGAGCGATATCGTCGGGGGTCGCGATATCGTCTGGTATTCTATCTAAATCGGGTGAACTGGTAGCTTTTAGGCTTTCGCCCAAGAGCTCCCAGTTCACCACGGTCTTTGTCGGCGGAGTTCTGTTGCTCGGGTCGGGACCCAGCAGCATCAGAACTGGCCTATGGTCCGAGTCAAGCTCGTGTAGCACCTCCAAAGAACGCAACTGGAGTGTTACGCCCTTTAGGAGTGCTAGGTCGAGAATGTCCGGCCTGTAGTTGAGATTACTGCTAAAGTAAGTCGGGGAGCTGGGGGGGATGATATCAAAATTTAGCGTATCCGAGAATGAGTACAGAAGGTGCCCATTCCGGTTGTTCGCGTTGCAGCCCCACATCACGTGCTTGCCGTTAAAGTCGCCGGCCAGAATGACCGAGCTACCGAGAGCGAGAAGCGCTTCGAGGTCCTCTTTGAGGAGAGTCTTGCTACCCGAGTGGTAACAAGACGCTATTATGATGGACTGATGACCGGTCATCGCAAGACGGCAACAGGAAGCTTCCAGATTGACTAACGGGGGAGTGGGTATGGGTGTGCAGTGCAGAGACCTTTTGTAATAGATCAGAGTACCGCCCAGGGGGGCGGCGAGTCTGTCATTACGAACCATCAAGTAGTTTGCAACCCTGGGGTTCCTCTTGCTTGGTTTCAGAAAGGTCTCGTTGATCAACATGATGTCGACCTGATGGGTCGTTAGAAAGTGGTGGATGAGATCCCGCTGATCTCTGGCATCGGTGTGGATGCCGTTGGCATTAAACCACGCCAACGCCAATGAATGGGGCTTAACCTTAGTGGGTGTGCAATCCATTAAGGTTATTGGGAGAGGACGCGGGGGGCGAAGCGCTTCATAGCGCTGAAGAGGTTGCCGTGAGTCATCATGATGTCCAATAGGGCATCAGGATGCTCGCGGACCTCCTGGGCTACGGCACGGACCTCGTCGAGGTCGAATGCCGAGGCTATCTCTGCCAGCAAGAGCAGATCCGCCTTCAGGCCATAGGGGCCCTGGGCGGGTTTGAAGGGTGAGGGCGGGGGGGTTGGACGGCTCTGGGCAGGCGCGCGGGCGCTGCTGGCCGGAGCTGGGGCCGCCTTCGGTTGGACCAGGGACGAGGGCCTGGTCCAAGCATTGGTGGCGGGTAGGGGAGCGTCGATGAACTTCGGCGCAGGGGTCTTGGCGCTGACGCCATGGGGACGGGTTGGGCGACGGGGCGCAGGGGTCCTCTTCGCCCCGGCCGCAGCCTTCGGGGCTTTGGGGCAACCGCGATAGTTCGCGGTGTGCCCCTGAGTCCCGCAGAGCACGCAGCTGGGAGGATTAGGATCCCCCTTGACCCGCTTGCACAGCGCGGTGCTGTGCTCGCCCGCGCACTTGACGCAACGGTACGCCGCTTCGCAGAAGCGGGCGGCGTGCCCGTAGAGTTGGCAGCGGTGGCACTGCCCGGGTATGCCTCTCCGCCTGGGAGCCTCGACTTTCAGGCCGGAGAGGTTGAGGACTCTTTCGATGCGAAAGATCCCCTTCCCCTCCTCCGTGCGGTCGAGGATGACCAGCACAAGGTCGATCGGGGCCTTCGTCCGTCCGTTGGTCATCCGATGGACCTGCTGGACCGGGAGGCCTTGGGCAAGGAGATCGTCACGGACGAGCTCCGTGTCGATCTCCTTAGGGATACCGCGCAGTACTACGCGGAGCACTTTTTCCTCTTCCAGCGGATACGCGTGAAATTGGACCGCGTGTTCCCTAAGAGAGCGGGTGGCCTGACGATAGTCGTCAGACGTGGGGACTGTGACGGAGATGCCGTCGGTGTGGCTCTTGCCGGAGAACGTCACGCCGTTTGTCGTGAGGATCGTGACCACCTCCTGCCAGCGGTGGCGGTCCCGAACGACGAAGGGGCGGGGGGGCTTGCCCACCCTGGGCGCGGGAGGCGCGTCCATGGCGGTGGGCGGGAGAGAGGGGCATGCAGTCGGGCATGCGGCCTTTGACGGGGGCGGAGGGGAGCCGGCGGCGGAAGCGGGCCGCTTCGTCCCCTTGTTGGCGACGACGGTGAAGCCGTCGTCGCCGCCACTGACGATGTCCATCTCCTCCGTAGAGGTATGGGTGGACGCGACCGTCAGAGCGAGTCGCGGCGAGCGGGAACGCGAACGCGAGCGCGAGCGCGGCGCCACCGTACGCGATCGCACGCGGCTTGAGCGTGCCACGCCTGGGGAACGCTTCGCCGCGGGCGACCGGCTCTTAGCGGCGGCGGCGGCGGGAGTCAGGGCGGCCGGCGGCCCTCTGAGGGAGGGCGCCAACTTAATGGTGGCCTTAGGGGCCGGGGCAGGGGCAACGATCTTCTTCGCGGCGGCCTGAGGGGCGCGGACGAGGGGGGACTTTGCCTTAGGGGCGCGGGCGGGGGGGGACTTTGCCTTAGGGGCGCGGGCGGGGGAAGGCTTGGCCTTAGGGGCCTTGGCTTGCAGAGAGGCTGCAAACCTAATCGGATTCGTGACGAACTCCTGAAGGGAGCTCGGGTTGGCGCGCAGATGGGCCCGGATGGAGGTACCTAGGGTGGCAAGTGCCGCCCCGAAGTCTACTTCCGACCCCATCGTCGCGAATAAGTCGCGATTGCCGGGGGAGGAGGTCCCCGGCTGAGTGCGGGCCGCGGGCATCACCCTGCCGGGTTTAGGCAGGGTGGTGTGTGCCTAACTCGTTCCCTAAAGTGTGCCAACTGCCAGTCTTATTGTGCAGTTGGTGAGTACCTACACAGGGCCCTAGCTGCCCCGGGGGAGAGACAGGGACTCCGGCGAACCGGCCGTCCGAGCCAAACACGCACCCGAGGAATCGGAGGGGAGGCGGAAGGGTGGGAGGGAGATGCTTGGCGTCGGCGAGGGGCGACCCCAAGGCCGGTGGTGCCAAGCCCAACCGGATTCCGTTTTTCCCTGAGCAGGGAAAAACGAGCGCTCCGGGTCCACGCTCCTAACAGCGATCGGCTTCGTTGGCACCGTTATGCGTGTCCACCTTCGACCACAATTGTGGATTTGATAGACGTGAGGAGAGGTGAGCGGGCGGCGGTCGGGCCCGCCGGCCCAGCTTTGGCGCGAGTCCCGCACTTAGGTCACTCGAATCGCGTGTAGTATGCGAAACTAAACACACTACACGGATAAGGCGCCCCGGTGCCGGACTCGAGAACACACTCGACGCACGGTGACGTCACTACGCGACTCGTAAGTGTTTCACCGAGCGGCTCTGTGAACAGAATCGGACGGGGCGGTAAGCACTTAGTCACTTTAATGCACACTAACTGACCTGCAGTCCGCTACGCTGAAGCGTGGGACTCCTATCTGAAGGATCCTGAGCGGGCACTGAATTTAAACTATAACGGAAATTTCCGTGAAGCGGAAAAAAACGACGGAAAGAGACGACTGCGCGGCACGACGGTCAGGAGCACTATGTGTTTGTTCGAACCGGGTGCTCGGATTTATTGATATACCCTTGCCCCACTCCGTCGAGACGCTAACGCGATGATCAGTCTCGTTGGGTTGGGTTGCGCGCGCCTCCGCGCCTACCCTGATACCGCGATAGAAGAGTGTAGGTAACAATAACATCGAACAATATACCTAAACTATTTTTCTTTTTTTTTTTTTGTTTTTTTTTTTTTTTTCTGCATTAAAATTTGGAATGCGTTTATCATGTCGAAAACTACAATCAATTTCCCGCCATTTTACATAATATATTTTTCGTGATTATTATTAAATTTACAACATGGAATGGAACATGGGGTGTTGAAGAAAACAGGATTGCAGTGATTGCGTTGCACAAAACATCTCGGTATCAGCCGTATGTTCGTATAAGTATAATTATCGTAGTATCGACAGACTCTACCGACTCTTCCTCTGTTGAAAACCATGAAAGATCGGGGCGGCCGCGTGCGATGAGAACTACTAAGGCTGTTAAAGCCAGAATTCCCAAAGAAAAAAAAAAAAAAAAAAAAAAAAAAAAAAAAAAAATAGCCGACATAGAGTCACTTAAGAAATCTTTGAAGCAAGCAAGCAGTGGCTAAATTTCCCATGGAAACAAACAACAGTCCGTAAATCCATAGATTCCTCTTGGTATGGCTAATATGAGCAGATTCAATAACATCTGTCTGTCTGTGCGTGTCGATTTCATCAATTTCCGTTCAGCCATTGAGAGAGACATCCGAGATTCGTTTGTATGTTGTGTGTGTGTGTTTGTAATTAATTGTGTAAGGGTAACTACATTTTCTTTATTAGTTCGGTTAGTTTTAGCTAGTCGAGTTGAGTCGAGTTGAGTCGGGCAGTCGGGCGGGCCCCGCTGCGCTCGCTCAGCAGGAGGAAGGAGGAGGAGGAGGAGGACGACGACGCCGTGCGCGTTTTTTGTTTGTTCGCGTGCGTGCGTCGTCGTCGTCCGTCCAGTCTTTCTGTCTGTCTGCGGTCCGTCTCAAGAGAAACACAGAGCGCGATGAACGCGCTCTCGAACGATATGTTAGCCCTGAAAAGGGCTTTTTGCTGCGAGGTGAGGTGTCGCGCGTCCCGCGCGCCCCCACACAGGCAGGAGAGGATGCGCGCGCGTGGCGTGCGCGCAGCTCGCGTGCACCGTCGTCGTCGTCGTTCACGCACACGGAGCGAGCGAGCAAGCACAGCACGGCACACACGCGGAAAACTCACTGCTGCACGGCGGCTCACTTCTTCGAGGCGGACGCCTTCTTCGTGGCGGCGGCGGCCTTCGACTTGGGAGTGGCGGCGGCCCTCTTCGGCTTGGGCGCCTTCGGCTTCTTGGTGGGCGGCTTCGCGGTCTTTTTCGCCTTCGGGGCGGCGGCGCTCTTGCCCCTGGCGGGCGCGGCGGCCTTCTTCGCGGCGGCGGGCTTCTTCTTCGCTGCGGCGGCGGCCTTCTTGTCCTTCGCCGAGGCGGCGGCGGAGGGCTTCGATTTGGCCGGCGAGGCGGCCGCGGCGGCCGCCTTCCTGCCCCTGCCGGAGGCGGGCGCCGCGGCGGCGGACTTCTTCGCCTTGGCGGCGGCGGTGGAGGCGCTCTCCTTCGCGGACGACTTGCCGGACGCCTTGCCGCCGGCGCCGGCGGGCTTCTTCGCCGAGGAAGACTTCGATTCGAGCTTGAAACTGCCCGAAGCTCCCTTTCCCTTCGTCTGGATCAGGGCGCCGGACTCGACGGCGCTCTTCAGATACTTCCTGATGAACGGGGCCAGCTTCTCGGCGTCCACCTTGTACTGGGCCGCGATGTATTTCTTGATCGCCTTCAGCGACGAACCGCTGCGCTCCTTCAGCTCCTTGATCGCGTTGTTCACCATTTCGGAGGTCTTCGGGTGGGTCGGCTTCGCCTTGGGTTTCTTGGCGCCGCCTGCGGCTGCTGCGGACGCCTTCGGCTTCTTCGCGGGAGTCGCTGGCGCGGGAGCCTCTGCTGCTACGGCGGTGTCGGCCATTATATAATAATATATATAATTTTTTATTTAATAAATTTTTTACACACACAGCACACTCACTGCGAAGCGCTCGCGCGTTTATGTACTTGAGTAAAATACTTTTCAAAAACTGCGCGTCGTCGTCGTAGGGTTCTTCTCCCTCCCTTGTTAGGGGGAGTAAGGTTTCGGCCTCGAGGCGAACCTCTTTGCCGAGGCTGGACGCTGGGGGATCAATGCCCCCAGGGCGATTTGGAGGGTGCGAGTTCCAGCCCGGCTCGCGCCGGCGGCCTCTCGAGCACCCTCCTCCGATATGGTCCGGTGGCCACATCAGGGCTTGGTGGTGCCTTCTTCTTTCTTCTTCTTCCTTTCAGACTTCTTCGTCTGGGCCTCATCTTCGGAGTTGCCGCCTGTTGTGCCCTCTTCTGCTTCAAGGCCAGCCATGAGGAGATCTCGAGGGAGGGCTCTCCAGGTACGTACGTCAGGGGGACGTGCGTGATGCGGCGCAATGTTGTGGAGGTGGGGGTGTGGCCCGTTGTCGGCTCGAGCAAACATGTTGCGAGCCAATCGGACCACGAACTCCCCCACCGTCTCGATCTTCACGTCCCGGGCGATAACGTCATTGCGTACGTACCGGCCGGCTCCCGAGATCATCCTCAGGGAGACGTTTTGTACCACCTGGATTCTTTTTCTGTGGCTGGCCGAGCATAGAGCGTACCATGCTGGTGCAGCGTAAGTCAGTCGGGTCCGGATGTAGGTCTTATAGACCCCCACCTTGGTTTTCAGTGGCAGCTTAGAGTTCAGAACCGGCCTGAGCAGCGCTCTAGCAGCCTTCGCCTGGTGGACGGCGTGAGTGGTCTGCGAGTGCATGCGGAGGTCCGAGTCTATGAAGACGCCCAGGTACTTGGTGCTCCTTTCCCACTTGACGTCTTGTCCTCTAAGCTGCAGTGGTGGTAGTTTCTTACGCTGCTGGCTGACCAATAGCGCGGCCGTTTTCCCCACGTTGACAGCCATCCGCCATTTGTCCAGCCAGGTCGGCAGGATGTCGAGGACTCTCTGTATCCTGCCTGCAGCAATGGTAGCTCGGCGGGACGACGCGATGTACGCACTGTCGTCCGCGAAGAGGGCAAGGATGACTCCCCTTTCACCTGGAAGCACGTCCTCCAGGACCGGTATGTCATCCGTGTAGGCGGCGTATAGAGCTGGCGATGCGCAGCTCCCCTGCGGTACTCCCGCGCTGATCGGCCTGTATCCGGAGTTGGCGTTCTCGACGGATACGTAAAACTGCCGACCGGCGAGGAACGATGCCGTGATTCGGATAAGCGCCGCCGGCATCGTTGTGCGCATCAGCTTGAAGATAAGGCCCTCGTGCCACACCCTGTCGAAGGCCTTCTCGATGTCGAGGAACACTGCGACGGAGGCCCGCCCCATGTTCGACTCGTGGGATAAGTGGTGTAGCACTCGCGTCAGCTGGAGCGTGGTGGAGTGCTGCGTGCGGAATCCGTACTGTTCGTCCCTGGGTGTAAGATAGGGACGAAATCTCCGCAGCAGCAGTCGCTCGAACAGCTTCGCGATGTGCGACAGCAGAGTGATGGGGCGGTAGCTGGCCGGTTGACGTCTGTCCTTACCTATCTTCGGTATGACGATCACCTTGCCAGTCTTCCATATCTCGGGAAAGTGACCTGTCCGGAGTACTCCATTGAAGAGGCGCGTGAGGCAGACCAGGCCCCGCGCCGGCATCCATTTGAGGGCGGCGCTGAGGATGTCGTCGTGCCCTGGCGCCTTCTTCACCTTCAGACGGCGCACGGCTCGGACCAGCTCCGTTGGGGCAATAAAGTCCTCTCCACCCAACGGTGGAGCCGGGGTCTGAAGGTATTCGGTCACTTCCCTTTTGACTCGCTCGTGGTGTTCCCGAATCTCGTCTGAGGCCTGCAATGGGACAGAGTGTGGCTGGAACTGACCTTCCAAATGGTCAGCTAATAGCTCTGCCCTCTCTAAGGCTGAATAACGCCGTTGCCCGGTGCCGTCTAGAAGTGGGCAAACGGACGCTTTAGCCTGGGTCAGGTGGCGGTTGAGATTGTACAGATCAGTCCTGTTCTCTTCACACTGGGCAATGTGGTCGTCCCAGGTGGTCCCTCTCCAGAGCTTGACTTGATCTGCAAATCTCTCTGTTATGGCGTTCAACTCCCTCTTGACCGTTGGACAGCGGGAGTAGGACCACAGCTGTCTGAGCTCGCGCTTACGGCAGCGCAGAGCTTCGAGGTCCCGAGGGAGCTTTTCACGCCATTGGGTTTGCGGAATCTCAGTGGTCGCGGCTTCTTGGGCGGCTGCTATCGCTCTGGTCAGGTCCGTCGCGCAGGACTCCACCTCTTCTGCTGTAGATAGCGGGCCGACCGAAAGCGACTGCAGCTCGCGTTGGTATCGATCCCAATCCATCTTCTTCCTTGGGCGGCGCGGGTTGATGCGGGACATCGTACCTCCGACTGTGATCAGCAGGGGGAGATGCTGTTCGTCGAGATCGTACAGGACCTCGATCGAGATGGATGCCTCGATCCCCCTGTGCAGCACGATGTCCAAGACGTCCGCGCGATGCCGGGGATTTGAGGGGATGTGGGTCGGAGAGTCGGGACCGATTACAGTGAAGCCGCTGCGTTCCGCCTCGTCCAGGAGTCGTTTCCCGTTTTTGGAGTTGCTGTGGGACCCCCACGTTGTGTGTTTCGCATTAAGATCGGCAGCCAGCAACGTGGGGGTGTTATCGGGGAAGATTCTAACGAAGTCCCTCTTGTTGAATGCAGTTGCGAGTGGGGGTCTGTAGCCAGCGTAGATGTTGGTTTCCTTACCGGCCACCTGAGTCCGGACCCCCACTGTTCTCGTCTGGTCGAAGTCCAGCAGCTCTAGCTCCTCATGCACCACGTCCCTCCTTACGAGGGCGGCCGTGCCGCGATAAGGCACGCCCTTCGGAGAGGTCTCATCTCGGCGGTACGTGACGTAGTTGGGGATCCTAAGCTGGTTTTTGGCAGACAGTTTGGTCTCACCCAGGAGGACGATATGTATGTCCTGCGACTGGGTGAGAAGTCTGAGGGATTCCGTTTTCTTTTGGATCCCCCCGGCGTTCCAGTAGAGGATGCGCGTCTGGTCTCTATCCATGGAGCATGGTGTCTAGTTTGGCCAGTCCGCGCATCCCTGCCGTTCGGAGGTCGTCTCCCGAGGCCAGGGCCGCCAGCAGCTCCACCAGGGCCCCCACCATAAGGTCGGCGGGGTCCCCGCGTTGGGTGCTTAGCGCTAATCCCGCTAAGCGGGGGAAGTAAGCTAGGGCAGGCGGCGGTCCCGTCTGCTGGTGCGCGGGCTGAGGGAAGCCCGGAGGTACGTTCTGATAGTGGATGGGCGCTCCGAGGAGGTTTCCGTGAGCGCCCTGTTGTGGTTCCACTCTTCTGGGTCCTTGGTTGATCCGAGGATGACGGAGTCTTGGGTCGGCCTGTGGTGCTATGATTTCCGGAGGGGCGAAGCGGACTCTAGGCTCGCCTGGCTGGTCTGTTGAAGCTGAAGGGGCACCTGTCGCTGGTGCTTCTGGACGCGCCGTTGCAGGGGTTTTAGAGGGGGCCCTTTTCCTCTTGGACTCCTGCATACCCCCTGAGGACGAGGGGGTTGGCTGGGCAGGCGTGCTGGGAGTCGCTGTAGATGGTTTGGGCTGCGTCGGGAGCTTCTTCTGCTTCTTCTGCGGCCCTCGGTTTTGGGTTGAGGGGGCCGGGGCCGGTGGGGCTTGCGCTCTCCTGTTGTTTCTCTGCCTCCTCTTCCTCCCGCTGGTCACTGGCGGTGCACCTGCCCGCGGCATGTTGGCGGGCGGGCACAGCGTGGTCGGGGTGTTGGGGATGTAAGCCGGGTGGGGCAGCACTGGCCAGCCCCAGCCTTGGTGTTGTAATACTGGGGGGGGCGGCCTTGGGATGGGCGGTTGTTCAGCTTGGTGGGCTATTGGTCTTTGGGGTTGGGCTCCCCCGGGTCTTCTTGGTTGAGGTTGTTGGGGGGGAGGGCGCGGGTCACCGGGGATGCGTATCTTGCGCTTCCTCGCCTCCCTCCTGAACACGGCGCATGTGCGGCTGTTCGCCGGGTGCCTCCCCTTGCAGTTTGCGCAGGTCGCTGGCTCCGACGCCGGCCTGGGGCAGTCGGAGCCGAAGTGTGGCCCTGCACACTTCACGCAGCGCTGCGGCCTGTGGCAGTGCTTGGAAGAGTGCCCGAAGTTCTGGCATCGGTGGCACTGTGGAACTGTAGTTTTTCCACGCCAGGCCTCCAGGGTCACTCTCGGCATATTAAGCAGGACTGTCGTCGCGTACAGTCGCTGCAGCTGCTCCTTCTCCATGGCCTCCAACTGCACGTGGTAGACGCACTTCGAGGCTCCTTTCTTGGTGGGCAGTTGGTTGGCAAATATGGCCGGGAACCCGAGGTCCTTTAGGGCTCCAATGATGAGCTCCGGCTCCGTGTCTTGTGGGAGACCCCACAGCGCGACTTTGTGGGGCCTTTCGGTGGTCAACGAGTAACAGTACCAGGACAGCCCCGGTGTCCTGGTCTCCAGTTGAACGAGATACGCTTGTATCCCCCTGAACTCTTCCGCCGACTTGGGGCGGAAGCGGATGCCCTTGTCCAGGGGGCGGGCGTTCGGTATGTGGCCGAGCAATCTCCTGAGCTCGGCCAAGTGGGTGGGCCAGTCTGGGAGGCACTCAACCACTATCGGGGGGTAGGTCCTACCCCCTGGGGTCCTCTGCGCTGTAGGTTGCGTGGGTTGCGGTGGGGGCGGTGGCGGGGACTGTCTCGCAGGCGGCGGTGCTTGCAGCGCCGCTGCGTAAGATGGTCCCGCCTGCGCTGACGGGGCCGGCGATGGTGGAGGTCCAGCGGTGTCCATCGGGACGGCTCCAAGCGCCGCGTACGACGTCGAGTCGTGCGGCGCTCCTTGTTGCTGGTCGCTGTGTCCTTCCGTATGGAAGGACATGATCGATTGACTCGGCGACTGTATGGGCGTCGGCGAGGCCAGCAGAGATCGCGCCCCTCTGGTGTGGGGCGGGGAAGGGCTCCTCGCGGGCGGGTTTGGCGTTGAGGTCGCCATTATTGGTGGCGATAACAACGCTTGCAGCGACACCGACGGCAATGCAGGCGGTGACGCTGGGTAGGTCGGGTGCGGTTGCTCGGTTGGCGCTTCCGGCCGATTCGGCGGGGACAGCGACGGTGAGGCAATTGGTGTCCTTCTAACTGGCAGGGCCGGCACGAGGACGGGGGCAGATGTTTGGTGCTCAACTAGCGGCTCCGGTTGCCACCGCTGAGCCGAGTGGTGTTCCGCTTCTTGTGGGGGCGGGTCCGTTTGATCGGGCCGCGTTGCGGTCCGTGGCCGTCTCTGCGGCAGCGGAGTTGTGTCCACTCCGGGATATGGTTTTTCGGCGGGCACGATGCGGCACGCAGGGATGGGTGCTTTTTTCGTTGTCCGCGGCGGGGAAGGGGAGGGGGAGGACATAGAGTCCCTCCCCAACTTCGGGATTTTCTCCTCCCTTAGGGTAATTTCCGTGCTCGAGCCGGCGCTTCTCTTGCTTCTCGAGCGGGTGGATCCGCGGCTTGACGCGCTGGACCCGCGGGATCTCGCTCTTGAGGAGCGGGGGCGGAAGCTGGTGCCGATTTGATCTTCTGTGGCGAGCGAATACTCGCCGGAGAAGAGGTTCCGGCTGGTGACGATAGCCGCCGGAGATTGACGGTCGCGCGACTGGGGGCGCGACGCGGAGGTTAGCAGGCCGGCTAACTCATCGTCAGACGACGAGTCGCCGGACGAGTCGTCCGACATGGCGGGCGGGGGGGGGGAGTGCGACGGTACACACGCGACTGCCCAGCCGCGCTCGGCGATGCAAGATCGATCGGGTGAGATCGCCGTAAAAACGACGAAGGCCCAATCAATCCGATCAGCGACGGTAACGCGGCGTTCAGTCGCGTCGTGTTGACGCGTAGTTTCCCAGCCCGTCGCCGCTAGACTGCCGTTTGAGTCAGCAAACAGCTAGCCAGCAAGGCGGTGGAGGCTGGTGCGCAGGATTTCTGCGCGTGATGTGCGAAGCACGGGGACGGCGGCGGCGCGATCGAGCCCGCGCTCGACGTCAATCGACGGAGTCGCAGGGGTCGGTCGGGCGGCCGCGCGTGGTGTTACGGGCCGGATCACTACTCGCGGGGGGCGGGGGGCCTCGACGCGCGCGGGCGGAGACTCAACCCGGCCTCGGAGTGAGCGAGACGGCACGATGTTGTTTCGGCGGGGAGATGGGGGTGGAGTTGTGCGCTGCCGAGCAGTCACACAATAACAAACGATCTACCCTCCGACGGTAGTTTTTGTTCGCGGCGCGGATCGCGGGTGTCGGGGAGTCTCGACGCAAAGCGGAGACTCGACCCAAGCACTGGAGACGCGGAACGAACAAATGTAAACAATGGGAAAAAAAAAAAAATGAGGGTAGTTCGAGAATCTTCCGGTGACTCGATCGAACTACTCGCGATCGAAAAACTGCGCGGCTCTACGTTGGCGGGTGTATAGATTGACCGCTTTACCGGAAAGAGGGCACCACTGTCTAGAGACGATTTCTCGCAACAACGTTCGTGAGTTTTCACTAACATCGCTCTCATTAAATAACCTTTTTTCTGTATTTTAATACTATACCACGCCAACGGAGCGTTTTCCGTGATACTTTTTGAACGTGGCCAGGCGCCTATCCGACTCTCCGGCGGCTCAGGTGGTCGCCTGGAGTGCTGAATCGTTTTAATCGCGCCACTCTCGACACCGAGAGTGATGGGTCATGTTTAAAATTCAATTTTCTCTATAAAACCAACTGTTCCGACTAGTTTTATTCGATAAACAAACGACAAAGATATCGTTTTCATTATATAAGAGAAAAATTTGGCAATTTTCAATGTTTTAATCGTATAAAACGACCGATATTTTGGTGCTCGTAAAACAGCTCTACACCAGTTTCCTTCCAAACCGACTGACTGAACCGCGCGAAGCCTTGCCTTCGAGCTGGACGTCGTTCAATCGAACCCATCTCAGGAACACACCTCTAGAATATAGTGATCGAAAAAATTTCATAACCTAACCTAACCTAGCCTGACCTAACCTAACCTAACTAACTACAAGTGACAGACAGCACAAAGCTCACCCGTGCAAATATTATAACCGAACGCTGCTCTACGGTTCCGATTGTACTATATTAAGTATGTTAACTATTTAAATATTTTATTGTTTAGTAACTCGTAATAAGTTTTGGGGTACATTAAAAGTGCTATTTACCTATTGCTGTTTTTTTTTTTTTTTTTTTTAAATAATAAAGTAATAAGTACCATATATAAGTAGGTAGGTACACGTATGCAACGTAGTATTTTTATTTATATATTGTTTGTCGAAGTAAGTAAGTAAGTAGGTAGGTAGGTAGGTAGGTAGGTAGGTAGGGTAGGGTAGGGTAGGGTAGGTAGGCAGGAAAGCAACCAAGTGTTGTGTCAAGCGTTCGTTTTGCGAAACATAATCGTATTCTTTTTCTCTTTAAAAATTATACATAGAAACTTATGCGGCCCTGAAAAGGGCCTTTTTTCATGATACACGAAGGAGGTCGCAAGCGACCCTGTTCGTTCGTCCGTCCGTCCGTCGGCTTAACCTCCGAAACCGTAGAGAGTGCGGCCCTGGCGTTTGAGAGCGTAGACCACATCCATGGCGGTGACGGTCTTCCTCTTCGCGTGCTCAGTGTAGGTGACGGCGTCGCGGATCACGTTCTCGAGGAACACCTTCAGCACGCCTCTGGTCTCCTCGTAGATCAGACCGGAGATACGCTTCACGCCGCCCCTGCGCGCCAGACGACGGATGGCGGGCTTCGTGATTCCCTGGATGTTATCACGAAGCACTTTCCTGTGACGCTTGGCTCCACCTTTCCCCAGACCTTTTCCTCCCTTGCCGCGACCGGTCATCTTGAGCAAAAACTAGTTAGTAAGAGTGGATAATAACAAAACTGAACACCGTAGCGGCCGCGAGTGTTGACGGCGAGCGAACGACTGGAAGCTTTTTTTTTTTTTTTTTTTTTTTTTTTTTTTTTTTTATGAATGACTAATGCTGTTGGCCACTGAGGCCTCTACAGCGTACCGGACGTAAGGCAAGCGCGGAGGGCGCAGGACCTTAATGGACTTTAGTTATTTAAAGCTAAGGGCGACTGGCACAAGGGCACCACTAAGGTACGGACCTCGGCTTGGACCGTCGCCGGGGGGGGGGAGTCGATTTGCCCAGGCAACCCAGAGGGGGTTTGCGCTTGAGCCCTATTAGGTTTATCTGTTTGACTATTTGGAGAGAATCTAACCGATCTTCTAACAGATCCTGGGAGTCTTCGACCTCGCCGGCGAGGTCGGTGTTTTGTTATCGTGTTCCTTTGGTAACCGGCGCCTATACCAAAAACTGCAAACTTCCTGTTGCGGGGAGCTGTCGGGTCGGCCGACCCCAGCGCAGCCGCCGTGGCGACTGCGATGGGGTCGTCCGGGTCGCCGAAGATGTCTCTAGGGCGTCTACGGAGAGGGCGGGGGGCAGCGGCGTCTACTGCTGAGTAGTCCGCCGTGCGAACGACTAGAGGATTTGAATGGTGGGAGGCCCTATCAAAGTATCTGCGCGAAGTGAATTTAAAGTACTGCCGAATGGAGGGGAGCTCTACATCGCAGTGCAAGTCGGAGTTTCGCTGGAACCAGCTGGCTCCGACCGCTCTGCGAATAAATCTATTCTGGACGGCCTGGAGCTTGTCCAGGTCGAAGCCAGACGCGTGGGCAAACACTACGGAGGCGTAGGTCATAACGGGGCGGATGCAAATTTTGTACAATATCACCTTATTTCTAAGGGATAGCTTACTACGATCGTTGAGGAGGGGGGCGAGTCGGCTTAAAAAGAAAACCGCTCGATTCCTAACTGTCCGGATGTGCCTCGAGAAGGTGAGTCGACGATCGAGGGTCACGCCAAGATACTTGGTCGAGTTCACCCAGGGGATGGGCCTATCGTGCAGCATGAGCTGCTGCCGGATAGGCCATTTGTTGGGGTGAAAGCACACAGCTGCGCTTTTGTCCGGATTGACCGAGATTGCCCACTTCTCAAACCAGTCGCCTAAGCGGCGCAGGGCTTGTTGAAGCGTGCGGAAAGAGATGGACTGATTCCACCCTCTTATAAAGAGGGCAGTATCGTCCGCGAAAAGCGCAAGCTCTACCTTCGGATGACGTGGAATGTCATGCGTGTAGAGGGAGAACAGAACGGGGGCCAGCGCTGACCCCTGAGGGACGCCAGCGCCGATGGGGTGGGGAGCCGAGCGGGTGCCGTCGACGCGATAGCGAAAGTTTCGATCAGTCAGATAGTCATGTATTATGAGTACAAGACCATCCGGGAACCCGAGCTGGTATAACTTGTATACCAGCCCGCTGTGCCAGACTTTATCGAACGCTTTCGCCACGTCGAGGAACACCGCAAGGGTGGACTGACATTTGGGCGTGACCTGGGTGAAGCCGTGGTAGGGTTTCCGATTGAAACCCTCTAGGATGTGCTCCGTGATGCGGTGCACCTGCTGGACGCACGAGTGTCTGGCTCGAAAGCCGAACTGCTCGTCGGGGAGGAGATTGTTATCTCGGATGTGGGACCAAATACGCTTCAGAAGGATGCGCTCGTAAATCTTACCTAAGGTACTGAGGAGACTGATGGGGCGGTAGCTAGAGGGCTCTGACGCCTTCTTGCCGGGCTTGTGAATGCCGATGACGTCGGCAGACTTCCAAGCGTCGGGGAAGGTGCAGTTGGCCAAGGCGGCATTGAAGATGCTGACGAGGAGGTTGATCAGGAAGACGGGGAAGTGCTTAATCACTCTATTGCTGACGCCGTCTGCACCTGGGGCCTTCTTGGTTTGGAGACCCTTGATGATCGACTCTACCTCCGACACAGAGACCGGCTCTGTGGGTTCGAGGGCGGGACGGGCTGTGAACTCGGCGACTTCCTCTTCCACCATATCTAGGTGGTCGGGGTCGACGCGCTCGAGACTGGGGCTGCATTGCCTTTCGAGGCTTTCGGCAAGGCACTCGGCCTTTTCGTCGTCCTCGAAGGCAAGCGTGTCGTTCGGACGAGACAGGGGGGGAATATTGGATGACTTGCTGCCCTTCAGCGATCTTACCATCTTCCAGTATGCCTGGTGAGATGGTCTGATCTCCGAGAGCAGGGTGTCCCACCTCTGATTGCGGAGTTCACTCATGCGGTTCTTTACGGCACGCTCGTAATACCGCAGAGTGGCTCTGTTCTCTTCGGTGCGACACCAGTCGTATGCCCTAGTGGCCGCGTGTTTCGCTCTCAACAGCTCCCTCGCATCCTCGGGCAGGGCCCAGCATTGGTCGCCCTCGGCTGGGACCTGCTTCGAGGCTTCGCCAACGGCTTTACGAAGGTGACTGTTGAGAGCGTCTATGGAAAGAGCGATATCGTCGGGGGTCGCGATATCGTCTGGTATTCTATCTAAATCGGGTGAACTGGTAGCTTTTAGGCTTTCGCCCAAGAGCTCCCAGTTCACCACGGTCTTTGTCGGCGGAGTTCTGTTGCTCGGGTCGGGACCCAGCAGCATCAGAACTGGCCTATGGTCCGAGTCAAGCTCGTGTAGCACCTCCAAAGAACGCAACTGGAGTGTTACGCCCTTTAGGAGTGCTAGGTCGAGAATGTCCGGCCTGTAGTTGAGATTACTGCTAAAGTAAGTCGGGGAGCTGGGGGGGATGATATCAAAATTTAGCGTATCCGAGAATGAGTACAGAAGGTGCCCATTCCGGTTGTTCGCGTTGCAGCCCCACATCACGTGCTTGCCGTTAAAGTCGCCGGCCAGAATGACCGAGCTACCGAGAGCGAGAAGCGCTTCGAGGTCCTCTTTGAGGAGAGTCTTGCTACCCGAGTGGTAACAAGACGCTATTATGATGGACTGATGACCGGTCATCGCAAGACGGCAACAGGAAGCTTCCAGATTGACTAACGGGGGAGTGGCTATGGGTGTGCAGTGCAGAGACCTTTTGTAATAGATCAGAGTACCGCCCAGGGGGGCGGCGAGTCTGTCATTACGAACCATCAAGTAGTTTGCAACCCTGGGGTTCCTCTTGCTTGGTTTCAGAAAGGTCTCGTTGATCAACATGATGTCGACCTGATGGGTCGTTAGAAAGTGGTGGATGAGATCCCGCTGATCTCTGGCATCGGTGTGGATGCCGTTGGCATTAAACCACGCCAACGCCAATGAATGGGGCTTAACCTTAGTGGGTGTGCAATCCATTAAGGTTATTGGGAGAGGACGCGGGGGGCGAAGCGCTTCATAGCGCTGAAGAGGTTGCCGTGAGTCATCATGATGTCCAATAGGGCATCAGGATGCTCGCGGACCTCCTGGGCTACGGCACGGACCTCGTCGAGGTCGAATGCCGAGGCTATCTCTGCCAGCAAGAGCAGATCCGCCTTCAGGCCATAGGGGCCCTGGGCGGGTTTGAAGGGTGAGGGCGGGGGGGTTGGACGGCTCTGGGCAGGCGCGCGGGCGCTGCTGGCCGGAGCTGGGGCCGCCTTCGGTTGGACCAGGGACGAGGGCCTGGTCCAAGCATTGGTGGCGGGTAGGGGAGCGTCGATGAACTTCGGCGCAGGGGTCTTGGCGCTGACGCCATGGGGACGGGTTGGGCGACGGGGCGCAGGGGTCCTCTTCGCCCCGGCCGCAGCCTTTGGGGCTTTGGGGCAACCACGATAGTTCGCGGTGTGCCCCTGAGTCCCGCAGAGCACGCAGCTGGGAGGATTAGGATCCCCCTTGACCCGCTTGCACAGCGCGGTGCTGTGCTCGCCCGCGCACTTGACGCAACGGTACGCCGCTTCGCAGAAGCGGGCGGCGTGCCCGTAGAGTTGGCAGCGGTGGCACTGCCCGGGTATGCCTCTCCGCCTGGGAGCCTCGACTTTCAGGCCGGAGAGGTTGAGGACTCTTTCGATGCGAAAGATCCCCTTCCCCTCCTCCGTGCGGTCGAGGATGACCAGCACAAGGTCGATCGGGGCCTTCGTCCGTCCATTGGTCATCCGATGGACCTGCTGGACCGGGAGGCCTTGGGCTAGGAGATCGTCACGGACGAGCTCCGTGTCGATCTCCTTAGGGATACCGCGAAGTACAACGCGGAGTACCTTCTCCTCTTCCAGCGGATACGCGTGGAATTGGATCTGGTGTTCCCTAAGGGAGCGGGTGGCCTGACGATAGTCGTCAGACGTGGGGACTGTGACGGAGATGCCGTCAGCATGACTCTTGCCGGAGAACGTCACGCTACTGGCCGTGAGGATTGCGACCACCTCCTGCCAGCGGTGGCGGTCCCGAACCACGAAGGGGCGGGGGGGCTTGCCCACCCTGGGCGCGGGAGGCGCGTCCATGGCGGTGGGCGGGAGAGAGGGGCATGCAGTCGGGCATGCGGCCTTTAACGGGGGCGGAGGGGAGCCGGCGGCGGAAGCGGGCCGCTTCGTCCCCTTGTTGGCGACGACGGTGAAGCCGTCGTCGCCTCCGCTGACGGTTTCCATCTCCTCCGTGGAGGTGTGATTGGAACCGACCGTCAGGGTCAGTCGCGGCGAGCGAGAACGAGAACGCGAGCGCGGCGCCACCGTACGCGATCGCACGCGGCTGGAGCGTGCCACGCCTGGGGAACGCTTTGCCGCGGGCGACCGGCTCTTAGCGGCGGCGGCGGCGGGAGTCGGGGCGGCCGGCAGCCCTCTGAGGGAGGGCGCCAACTTAATGGTGGCCTTAGGGGCCGGGGCAGGGGCAGCGGATTTCTTCCCGGCGGCCTGAGGGCCGCGGGCGGGGGGGGACTTTGCCTTAGGGGCGCGGGCGGGGGAAGGCTTGGCCTTAGGGGCGCGGGCGGGGGAAGGCTTGGCCTTAGGGGCCTTGGCTTGCAGAGAGGCTGCAAACCTTATAGGATCCGTTACGAACTCCTGAAGGGAGCTCGGGTTGGCGCGCAGATGGGCCCGGATGGAGGTACCTAGGGCGGCAAGTGCCGCCCCGAAGTCCACTTCCGGCCCCATCGTCGCGAATAAATCGCGATCGCCGGGGGAGGAGGTCCCCGGCTGGGTGCGGGCCGCGGGCATCACCCTGCCGGGTTTAGGCAGGGTGGTGTGTGCCTAATTCGTTCCCTAATGTGTGCCAACTGCCAGTCTTATTGTGCAGTTGGTGAGTACCTAACACAGGGCCCTAGCTGCCCCGGGGGAGAGACAGGGACTCCGGCGAACCGGCCGTCCGAGCCAAACACGCACCCGAGGAATCGGAGGGGAGGCGGAAGGGTGGGAGGGAGATACTTGGCGTCGGCGAGGGGCGACCCCAAGGCCGGTGGTGCCAAGCCCAACCGGATTCCGTTTTTCCCTGAGCAGGGAAAAACGAGCGCTCCGGGTCCACGCTCCTAACAGCGATCGGCTTCGTTGGCACCGTTATGCGTGTCCACCTTCGACCACAATTGTGGATTTGATAGACGTGAGGAGAGGTGAGCGGGCGGCGGTCGGGCCCGCCGGCCCAGCTTTGGCGCGAGTCCCGCACTTAGGTCACTCGAATCGCGTGTAGTATGCGAAACTAAACACACTACACGGATAAGGCGCCCCGGTGCCGGACTCGAGAACACACTCGACGCACGGTGACGTCACTACGCGACTCGTAAGTGTTTCACCGAGCGGCTCTGTGAACAGAATCGGACGGGGCGGTAAGCACTTAGTCACTTTAATGCACACTAACTGACCTGCAGTCCGCTACGCTGAAGCGTGGGACTCCTATCTGAAGGATCCTGAGCGGGCACTGAATTTAAACTATAACGGAAATTTCCGTGAAGCGGAAAAAAAAACGACGGAAAGAGACGACTGCGCGGCACGACGGTCAGGAGCACTATCTGGAAGCTTTTTGAGCATTGCTCTTTATTTATGCTCTCGAACACTCTAGCGATAGAGTCGCGCGCGCGCGCGCGAGACGTGAAGGGCGGGGGGGCTGTCCCCCCCCCCCCCCCCCCCCCATCTCCCCGTTCTGTTCGACTGAATATCGTCCGGCGAAGTGTGGGTGTTGTATTACACTCCGTGTGTGTGTGTGTGTGTGTGTATAAAAAAAAAAAAAAAAAAAAAAAAAAAAAAAAAAATTATGCAATCAATCACGTATAACGTTGACAGAGTTGTCACATAACGTTATATTATATTGGATGGTCATGCTGCTTAGAACGGTTCTACTACTTTTAGATGCGTGCGTTAATTAAGTCTCAGTCTAAGTAAGTAAAGTAGACAGACAGATAGATAGATAGATAGGTAGGTAGGTAGGTAGGTAGGTGCTTAAGTACCAATTATTAATAAACTAGCTGCGCCCTGCGGTCTCACCCGCGGTTAAAAAGTATCCTATGTGCTATTCTAGACTATAATCTATCTCTGTGCCAAATTTCATCCAGATCTGTTCAGCCGTTCTGGCGTGAAAGAGTAACAAACATACGTCCATCCATACATACAAACGCGTTCGCGTTTATAATATTATATAGTAGGATAATCTATCGTGCGTGCATGCGTGTAGGTATCGTCGTCATGAAACATTATATTTATTTTTAAATAACGAAACTTATGTGGCCCTGAAAAGGGCCTTTTTGCATTTGAATCGGAGGAGAGCCGACGGACGCAACCTTCTTAGGCGCGCTCGCCGCGGATTCTTCGCGCCAACTGTATATCCTTGGGCATGATGGTCACGCGCTTGGCGTGGATCGCGCACAGGTTGGTGTCTTCAAAGAGACCGACCAGGTACGCTTCGCTGGCCTCCTGAAGCGCCATAACGGCAGAGCTCTGGAAACGGAGATCGGTCTTGAAGTCCTGTGCGATTTCGCGCACGAGACGCTGGAACGGCAGCTTGCGGATCAGCAGCTCGGTACTCTTCTGGTAGCGACGGATCTCACGGAGGGCTACGGTGCCGGGCCTGTAGCGATGGGGCTTCTTCACGCCGCCCGTTGCGGGGGCGCTCTTGCGCGCAGCTTTGGTGGCGAGCTGTTTACGCGGCGCCTTACCGCCGGTGGATTTACGAGCGGTCTGCTTGGTACGTGCCATTTTACAAACACACACACACACACACACACACACTCTTTTCACACAATGAGAGGAGCAAGCAACTGTTTACGCGGACGCACGTACGAGCGAGCGACGACTGCGACGATCAGCGCACGACTGTTAAAAAATAAGCAATTTTTTTTTTTTTTTTTTTTTTTTTTTTTTTTTTTTTTTTTTTTATGAATGACTAATGCTGTTGGCCACTGAGGCCTCTACAGCGTACCGGACGTAAGGCAAGCGCGGAGGGCGCAGGACCTTAATGGACTTTAGTTATTTAAAGCTAAGGGCGACTGGCACAAGGGCACCACTAAGGTACGGACCTCGGCTTGGACCGTCGCCGGGGGGGGGGAGTCGATTTGCCCAGGCAACCCAGAGGGGGTTTGCGCTTGAGCCCTATTAGGTTTATCTGTTTGACTATTTGGAGAGAATCTAACCGATCTTCTAACAGATCCTGGGAGTCTTCGACCTCGCCGGCGAGGTCGGTGTTTTGTTATCGTGTTCCTTTGGTAACCGGCGCCTATACCAAAAACTGCAAACTTCCTGTTGCGGGGAGCTGTCGGGTCGGCCGACCCCAGCGCAGCCGCCGTGGCGACTGCGATGGGGTCGTCCGGGTCGCCGAAGATGTCTCTAGGGCGTCTACGGAGAGGGCGGGGGGCAGCGGCGTCTACTGCTGAGTAGTCCGCCGTGCGAACGACTAGAGGATTTGAATGGTGGGAGGCCCTATCAAAGTATCTGCGCGAAGTGAATTTAAAGTACTGCCGAATGGAGGGGAGCTCTACATCGCAGTGCAAGTCGGAGTTTCGCTGGAACCAGCTGGCTCCGACCGCTCTGCGAATAAATCTATTCTGGACGGCCTGGAGCTTGTCCAGGTCGAAGCCAGACGCGTGGGCAAACACTACGGAGGCGTAGGTCATAACGGGGCGGATGCAAATTTTGTACAATATCACCTTATTTCTAAGGGATAGCTTACTACGATCGTTGAGGAGGGGGGCGAGTCGGCTTAAAAAGAAAACCGCTCGATTCCTAACTGTCCGGATGTGCCTCGAGAAGGTGAGTCGACGATCGAGGGTCACGCCAAGATACTTGGTCGAGTTCACCCAGGGGATGGGCCTATCGTGCAGCATGAGCTGCTGCCGGATAGGCCATTTGTTGGGGTGAAAGCACACAGCTGCGCTTTTGTCCGGATTGACCGAGATTGCCCACTTCTCAAACCAGTCGCCTAAGCGGCGCAGGGCTTGTTGAAGCGTGCGGAAAGAGATGGACTGATTCCACCCTCTTATAAAGAGGGCAGTATCGTCCGCGAAAAGCGCAAGCTCTACCTTCGGATGACGTGGAATGTCATGCGTGTAGAGGGAGAACAGAACGGGGGCCAGCGCTGACCCCTGAGGGACGCCAGCGCCGATGGGGTGGGGAGCCGAGCGGGTGCCGTCGACGCGATAGCGAAAGTTTCGATCAGTCAGATAGTCATGTATTATGAGTACAAGACCATCCGGGAACCCGAGCTGGTATAACTTGTATACCAGCCCGCTGTGCCAGACTTTATCGAACGCTTTCGCCACGTCGAGGAACACCGCAAGGGTGGACTGACATTTGGGCGTGACCTGGGTGAAGCCGTGGTAGGGTTTCCGATTGAAACCCTCTAGGATGTGCTCCGTGATGCGGTGCACCTGCTGGACGCACGAGTGTCTGGCTCGAAAGCCGAACTGCTCGTCGGGGAGGAGATTGTTATCTCGGATGTGGGACCAAATACGCTTCAGAAGGATGCGCTCGTAAATCTTACCTAAGGTACTGAGGAGACTGATGGGGCGGTAGCTAGAGGGCTCTGACGCCTTCTTGCCGGGCTTGTGAATGCCGATGACGTCGGCAGACTTCCAAGCGTCGGGGAAGGTGCAGTTGGCCAAGGCGGCATTGAAGATGCTGACGAGGAGGTTGATCAGGAAGACGGGGAAGTGCTTAATCACTCTATTGCTGACGCCGTCTGCACCTGGGGCCTTCTTGGTTTGGAGACCCTTGATGATCGACTCTACCTCCGACACAGAGACCGGCTCTGTGGGTTCGAGGGCGGGACGGGCTGTGAACTCGGCGACTTCCTCTTCCACCATATCTAGGTGGTCGGGGTCGACGCGCTCGAGACTGGGGCTGCATTGCCTTTCGAGGCTTTCGGCAAGGCACTCGGCCTTTTCGTCGTCCTCGAAGGCAAGCGTGTCGTTCGGACGAGACAGGGGGGGAATATTGGATGACTTGCTGCCCTTCAGCGATCTTACCATCTTCCAGTATGCCTGGTGAGATGGTCTGATCTCCGAGAGCAGGGTGTCCCACCTCTGATTGCGGAGTTCACTCATGCGGTTCTTTACGGCACGCTCGTAATACCGCAGAGTGGCTCTGTTCTCTTCGGTGCGACACCAGTCGTATGCCCTAGTGGCCGCGTGTTTCGCTCTCAACAGCTCCCTCGCATCCTCGGGCAGGGCCCAGCGTTGGTCGCCCTCGGCTGGGACCTGCTTCGAGGCTTCGCCAACGGCTTTACGAAGGTGACTGTTGAGAGCGTCTATGGAAAGAGCGATATCGTCGGGGGTCGCGATATCGTCTGGTATTCTATCTAAATCGGGTGAACTGGTAGCTTTTAGGCTTTCGCCCAAGAGCTCCCAGTTCACCACGGTCTTTGTCGGCGGAGTTCTGTTGCTCGGGTCGGGACCCAGCAGCATCAGAACTGGCCTATGGTCCGAGTCAAGCTCGTGTAGCACCTCCAAAGAACGCAACTGGAGTGTTACGCCCTTTAGGAGTGCTAGGTCGAGAATGTCCGGCCTGTAGTTGAGATTACTGCTAAAGTAAGTCGGGGAGCTGGGGGGGATGATATCAAAATTTAGCGTATCCGAGAATGAGTACAGAAGGTGCCCATTCCGGTTGTTCGCGTTGCAGCCCCACATCACGTGCTTGCCGTTAAAGTCGCCGGCCAGAATGACCGAGCTACCGAGAGCGAGAAGCGCTTCGAGGTCCTCTTTGAGGAGAGTCTTGCTACCCGAGTGGTAACAAGACGCTATTATGATGGACTGATGACCGGTCATCGCAAGACGGCAACAGGAAGCTTCCAGATTGACTAACGGGGGAGTGGGTATGGGTGTGCAGTGCAGAGACCTTTTGTAATAGATCAGAGTACCGCCCAGGGGGGCGGCGAGTCTGTCATTACGAACCATCAAGTAGTTTGCAACCCTGGGGTTCCTCTTGCTTGGTTTCAGAAAGGTCTCGTTGATCAACATGATGTCGACCTGATGGGTCGTTAGAAAGTGGTGGATGAGATCCCGCTGATCTCTGGCATCGGTGTGGATGCCGTTGGCATTAAACCACGCCAACGCCAATGAATGGGGCTTAACCTTAGTGGGTGTGCAATCCATTAAGGTTATTGGGAGAGGACGCGGGGGGCGAAGCGCTTCATAGCGCTGAAGAGGTTGCCGTGAGTCATCATGATGTCCAATAGGGCATCAGGATGCTCGCGGACCTCCTGGGCTACGGCACGGACCTCGTCGAGGTCGAATGCCGAGGCTATCTCTGCCAGCAAGAGCAGATCCGCCTTCAGGCCATAGGGGCCCTGGGCGGGTTTGAAGGGTGAGGGCGGGGGGGTTGGACGGCTCTGGGCAGGCGCGCGGGCGCTGCTGGCCGGAGCTGGGGCCGCCTTCGGTTGGACCAGGGACGAGGGCCTGGTCCAAGCATTGGTGGCGGGTAGGGGAGCGTCGATGAACTTCGGCGCAGGGGTCTTGGCGCTGACGCCATGGGGACGGGTTGGGCGACGGGGCGCAGGGGTCCTCTTCGCCCCGGCCGCAGCCTTTGGGGCTTTGGGGCAACCACGATAGTTCGCGGTGTGCCCCTGAGTCCCGCAGAGCACGCAGCTGGGAGGATTAGGATCCCCCTTGACCCGCTTGCACAGCGCGGTGCTGTGCTCGCCCGCGCACTTGACGCAACGGTACGCCGCTTCGCAGAAGCGGGCGGCGTGCCCGTAGAGTTGGCAGCGGTGGCACTGCCCGGGTATGCCTCTCCGCCTGGGAGCCTCGACTTTCAGGCCGGAGAGGTTGAGGACTCTTTCGATGCGAAAGATCCCCTTCCCCTCCTCCGTGCGGTCGAGGATGACCAGCACAAGGTCGATCGGGGCCTTCGTCCGTCCATTGGTCATCCGATGGACCTGCTGGACCGGGAGGCCTTGGGCTAGGAGATCGTCACGGACGAGCTCCGTGTCGATCTCCTTAGGGATACCGCGAAGTACAACGCGGAGTACCTTCTCCTCTTCCAGCGGATACGCGTGGAATTGGATCTGGTGTTCCCTAAGGGAGCGGGTGGCCTGACGATAGTCGTCAGACGTGGGGACTGTGACGGAGATGCCGTCAGCATGACTCTTGCCGGAGAACGTCACGCTACTGGCCGTGAGGATTGCGACCACCTCCTGCCAGCGGTGGCGGTCCCGAACCACGAAGGGGCGGGGGGGCTTGCCCACCCTGGGCGCGGGAGGCGCGTCCATGGCGGTGGGCGGGAGAGAGGGGCATGCAGTCGGGCATGCGGCCTTTAACGGGGGCGGAGGGGAGCCGGCGGCGGAAGCGGGCCGCTTCGTCCCCTTGTTGGCGACGACGGTGAAGCCGTCGTCGCCTCCGCTGACGGTTTCCATCTCCTCCGTGGAGGTGTGATTGGAACCGACCGTCAGGGTCAGTCGCGGCGAGCGAGAACGAGAACGCGAGCGCGGCGCCACCGTACGCGATCGCACGCGGCTGGAGCGTGCCACGCCTGGGGAACGCTTTGCCGCGGGCGACCGGCTCTTAGCGGCGGCGGCGGCGGGAGTCGGGGCGGCCGGCAGCCCTCTGAGGGAGGGCGCCAACTTAATGGTGGCCTTAGGGGCCGGGGCAGGGGCAGCGGATTTCTTCCCGGCGGCCTGAGGGCCGCGGGCGGGGGGGGACTTTGCCTTAGGGGCGCGGGCGGGGGAAGGCTTGGCCTTAGGGGCGCGGGCGGGGGAAGGCTTGGCCTTAGGGGCCTTGGCTTGCAGAGAGGCTGCAAACCTTATAGGATCCGTTACGAACTCCTGAAGGGAGCTCGGGTTGGCGCGCAGATGGGCCCGGATGGAGGTACCTAGGGCGGCAAGTGCCGCCCCGAAGTCCACTTCCGGCCCCATCGTCGCGAATAAATCGCGATCGCCGGGGGAGGAGGTCCCCGGCTGGGTGCGGGCCGCGGGCATCACCCTGCCGGGTTTAGGCAGGGTGGTGTGTGCCTAATTCGTTCCCTAATGTGTGCCAACTGCCAGTCTTATTGTGCAGTTGGTGAGTACCTAACACAGGGCCCTAGCTGCCCCGGGGGAGAGACAGGGACTCCGGCGAACCGGCCGTCCGAGCCAAACACGCACCCGAGGAATCGGAGGGGAGGCGGAAGGGTGGGAGGGAGATACTTGGCGTCGGCGAGGGGCGACCCCAAGGCCGGTGGTGCCAAGCCCAACCGGATTCCGTTTTTCCCTGAGCAGGGAAAAACGAGCGCTCCGGGTCCACGCTCCTAACAGCGATCGGCTTCGTTGGCACCGTTATGCGTGTCCACCTTCGACCACAATTGTGGATTTGATAGACGTGAGGAGAGGTGAGCGGGCGGCGGTCGGGCCCGCCGGCCCAGCTTTGGCGCGAGTCCCGCACTTAGGTCACTCGAATCGCGTGTAGTATGCGAAACTAAACACACTACACGGATAAGGCGCCCCGGTGCCGGACTCGAGAACACACTCGACGCACGGTGACGTCACTACGCGACTCGTAAGTGTTTCACCGAGCGGCTCTGTGAACAGAATCGGACGGGGCGGTAAGCACTTAGTCACTTTAATGCACACTAACTGACCTGCAGTCCGCTACGCTGAAGCGTGGGACTCCTATCTGAAGGATCCTGAGCGGGCACTGAATTTAAACTATAACGGAAATTTCCGTGAAGCGGAAAAAAAAACGACGGAAAGAGACGACTGCGCGGCACGACGGTCAGGAGCACTATGAAAAATAAGCAACATGTAGCGCTTTATTTATAAAAACGGTGGAGAATACGGTAGAGTCGCGATCGGGCCTCTCGCTTGCACGCGCGCACAGCTCCGCACACGAGGTCGGATCTGTCTGTCTGTCTGTCTGTCTGTGTGGACAAAATTAAAATGTAACTGGCTTGCAAACTGAGCGAAAAAAAAAAAAAAAAAAAAAAATGCAACAAATCGTGTCTTCATGAGACGGGCGATTATTTATACTAGCCTTTTTCATTAGGTATTATTATTATTATTATTATTATACTAGACGATCGCGGCAGAGCTGCTGCGCGCCCGCGAGCGACGCCGATCTAGCTTGGAGCTGGTTGTATACTTGGTAAATCGTGTCTTAAAAGTAAAGTTTTATTGTATTATAGGTACTCATAATTATTACTAACAGCTTAAGACTTAGGTTTCGTAATGTAATTAATGCATTTTCGAAATTACAGGCAGGCGGCAGGTAGGTACATAAAAATGTGAGTGTGTGTGTGTCTGTCGTGTCAATGTTCATTCAGGTGAAACATTATAATATGATCGCATTGCGAAACATAGTATTTATGAATCATTTTGTGGCCCTGAAAAGGGCCTTTTTGTCTTTGTGCGACATCGATCGATCGATCTCATCACTTGGAGCTGGTGTACTTGGTGACGGCCTTGGTGCCCTCGCTGACGGCGTGCTTGGCCAGCTCGCCGGGCAGCAGGAGCCTCACGGAAGTCTGCACCTCCCTCGATGTGATCGTGCTGCGCTTGTTGTAGTGAGCGAGACGGGACGCCTCGGCGGCGATGCGCTCGAAGATGTCGTTCACGAACGAGTTCATGATGGACATGGCCTTGCTGGAGATGCCGGTGTCCGGGTGGACCTGCTTGAGCACCTTGTAGATGTAAATGGCGTAGCTCTCCTTCCTCTTGTGCTTCTTCTTTTTCTTATCTGTCTTGGAGATGTTCTTCTGCGCCTTGCCGGACTTCTTGGCGGCCTTTCCGCTTGTCTTGGGCGGCATTGTTGGATGCTTGCTTGCTTGCTTGCTTTGCTGAAACGGTATTGCTCTAGTGCACTGAACTCGTCGGCTGACAGCGAGCGA
Source organism: Peribatodes rhomboidaria (assembly GCA_911728515.1). NCBI lineage: Eukaryota > Metazoa > Arthropoda > Insecta > Lepidoptera > Geometridae > Peribatodes > Peribatodes rhomboidaria. The sequence goes on from OU452192.1 coordinate 7,116,767, forward strand.
TTAAAAACTGCGGCGGGATGGAATCCGCTTTTGAGAGAAACCGGACCGTGCTCTCGCCCGAGCCACCGCGAGCTGTCTGTCTGTCGCGCATTAGACAGGGACGGAAAACATTCTCTCACTCTCACTCGCGCGTATGACTACCTCTACCTAGAGTTACAATTTAAAAAAAAAAAAAAAATATGTACGTATAATAATAATATATTGTATTTATAGATTCGATTCTCAAACTACTAAATTCAGAAAACAGACAGCTTATGAATCCGGTGCATAGTTCTGGCTTTTATGCATCGTCCTTCACTACTGAAGCCGTACTTCGTTTATGACTGGGTAATTTATTTGTTTTTCTATTGTACATAGAGTAATTATTTATGCGTTGGTATTAGTATGTAGTTTATTAAAATTCTCAAATTAGTAAGTTTATTCAACCTTAATGATTATTATTAGCACTAAATCATAATGTTTTCATTCAATCTTTTTTTTTTTTTTTTTTTTTTTTTTTTTTTTTTTTTTTTTTTTTTTTTTTTTTTATGAATGACTAATGCTGTTGGCCACTGAGGCCTCTACAGCGTACCGGACGTAAGGCAAGCGCGGAGGGCGCAGGACCTTAATGGACTTTAGTTATTTAAAGCTAAGGGCGACTGGCACAAGGGCACCACTAAGGTACGGACCTCGGCTTGGACCGTCGCCGGGGGGGGGGAGTCGATTTGCCCAGGCAACCCAGAGGGGGTTTGCGCTTGAGCCCTATTAGGTTTATCTGTTTGACTATTTGGAGAGAATCTAACCGATCTTCTAACAGATCCTGGGAGTCTTCGACCTCGCCGGCGAGGTCGGTGTTTTGTTATCGTGTTCCTTTGGTAACCGGCGCCTATACCAAAAACTGCAAACTTCCTGTTGCGGGGAGCTGTCGGGTCGGCCGACCCCAGCGCAGCCGCCGTGGCGACTGCGATGGGGTCGTCCGGGTCGCCGAAGATGTCTCTAGGGCGTCTACGGAGAGGGCGGGGGGCAGCGGCGTCTACTGCTGAGTAGTCCGCCGTGCGAACGACTAGAGGATTTGAATGGTGGGAGGCCCTATCAAAGTATCTGCGCGAAGTGAATTTAAAGTACTGCCGAATGGAGGGGAGCTCTACATCGCAGTGCAAGTCGGAGTTACGCTGGAACCAGCTGGCTCCGACCGCTCTGCGAATAAATCTATTCTGGACGGCCTGGAGCTTGTCCAGGTCGAAGCCAGACGCGTGGGCAAACACTACGGAGGCGTAGGTCATAACGGGGCGGATGCAAATTTTGTACAATATCACCTTATTTCTAAGGGATAGCTTACTACGATCGTTGAGGAGGGGGGCGAGTCGGCTTAAAAAGAAAACCGCTCGATTCCTAACTGTCCGGATGTGCCTCGAGAAGGTGAGTCGACGATCGAGGGTCACGCCAAGGTACTTGGTCGAGTTCACCCAGGGGATGGGCCTATCGTGCAGCATGAGCTGCTGCCGGATAGGCCATTTGTTGGGGTGAAAGCACACAGCTGCGCTTTTGTCCGGATTGACCGAGATTGCCCACTTCTCAAACCAGTCGCCTAAGCGGCGCAGGGCTTGTTGAAGCGTGCGGAAAGAGATGGACTGATTCCACCCTCTTATAAAGAGGGCAGTATCGTCCGCGAAAAGCGCAAGCTCTACCTTCGGATGACGTGGAATGTCATGCGTGTAGAGGGAGAACAGAACGGGGGCCAGCGCTGACCCCTGAGGGACGCCAGCGCCGATGGGGTGGGGAGCCGAGCGGGTGCCGTCGACGCGATAGCGAAAGTTTCGATCAGTCAGATAGTCATGTATTATGAGTACAAGACCATCCGGGAACCCGAGCTGGTATAACTTGTATACCAGCCCGCTGTGCCAGACTTTATCGAACGCTTTCGCTACGTCGAGGAACACCGCAAGGGTGGACTGACATTTGGGCGTGACCTGGGTGAAGCCGTGGTAGGGTTTCCGATTGAAACCCTCTAGGATGTGCTCCGTGATGCGGTGCACCTGCTGGACGCACGAGTGTCTGGCTCGAAAGCCGAACTGCTCGTCGGGGAGGAGATTGTTATCTCGGATGTGGGACCAAATACGCTTCAGAAGGATGCGCTCGTAAATCTTACCTAAGGTACTGAGGAGACTGATGGGGCGGTAGCTAGAGGGCTCTGACGCCTTCTTGCCGGGCTTGTGAATGCCGATGACGTCGGCAGACTTCCAAGCGTCGGGGAAGGTGCAGTTGGCCAAGGCGGCATTGAAGATGCTGACGAGGAGGTTGATCAGAAAGACGGGGAAGTGCTTAATCACTCTATTGCTGACGCCGTCTGCACCTGGGGCCTTCTTGGTTTGGAGACCCTTGATGATCGACTCTACCTCCGACACAGAGACCGGCTCTGTGGGTTCGAGGGCGGGACGGGCTGTGAACTCGGCGACTTCCTCTTCCACCATATCTAGGTGGTCGGGGTCGACGCGCTCGAGACTGGGGCTGCATTGCCTTTCGAGGCTTTCGGCAAGGCACTCGGCCTTTTCGTCGTCCTCGAAGGCAAGCGTGTCGTTCGGACGAGACAGGGGGGGAATATTAGATGACTTGCTGCCCTTCAGCGATCTTACCATCTTCCAGTATGCCTGGTGAGATGGTCTGATCTCCGAGAGCAGGGTGTCCCACCTCTGATTGCGGAGTTCACTCATGCGGTTCTTTACGGCACGCTCGTAATACCGCAGAGTGGCTCTGTTCTCTTCGGTGCGACACCAGTCGTATGCCCTAGTGGCCGCGTGTTTCGCTCTCAACAGCTCCCTCGCATCCTCGGGCAGGGCCCAGCATTGGTCGCCCTCGGCTGGGACCTGCTTCGAGGCTTCGCCAACGGCTTTACGAAGGTGACTGTTGAGAGCGTCTATGGAAAGAGCGATATCGTCGGGGGTCGCGATATCGTCTGGTATTCTATCTAAATCGGGTGAACTGGTAGCTTTTAGGCTTTCGCCCAAGAGCTCCCAGTTCACCACGGTCTTTGTCGGCGGAGTTCTGTTGCTCGGGTCGGGACCCAGCAGCATCAGAACTGGCCTATGGTCCGAGTCAAGCTCGTGTAGCACCTCCAAAGAACGCAACTGGAGTGTTACGCCCTTTAGGAGTGCTAGGTCGAGAATGTCCGGCCTGTAGTTGAGATTACTGCTAAAGTAAGTCGGGGAGCTGGGGGGGATGATATCAAAATTTAGCGTATCCGAGAATGAGTACAGAAGGTGCCCATTCCGGTTGTTCGCGTTGCAGCCCCACATCACGTGCTTGCCGTTAAAGTCGCCGGCCAGAATGACCGAGCTACCGAGAGCGAGAAGCGCTTCGAGGTCCTCTTTGAGGAGAGTCTTGCTACCCGAGTGGTAACAAGACGCTATTATGATGGACTGATGACCGGTCATCGCAAGACGGCAACAGGAAGCTTCCAGATTGACTAACGGGGGAGTGGCTATGGGTGTGCAGTGCAGAGACCTTTTGTAATAGATCAGAGTACCGCCCAGGGGGGCGGCGAGTCTGTCATTACGAACCATCAAGTAGTTTGCAACCCTGGGGTTCCTCTTGCTTGGTTTCAGAAAGGTCTCGTTGATCAACATGATGTCGACCTGATGGGTCGTTAGAAAGTGGTGGATGAGATCCCGCTGATCTCTGGCATCGGTGTGGATGCCGTTGGCATTAAACCACGCCAACGCCAATGAATGGGGCTTAACCTTAGTGGGTGTGCAATCCATTAAGGTTATTGGGAGAGGACGCGGGGGGCGAAGCGCTTCATAGCGCTGAAGAGGTTGCCGTGAGTCATCATGATGTCCAATAGGGCATCAGGATGCTCGCGGACCTCCTGGGCTACGGCACGGACCTCGTCGAGGTCGAATGCCGAGGCTATCTCTGCCAGCAAGAGCAGATCCGCCTTCAGGCCATAGGGGCCCTGGGCGGGTTTGAAGGGTGAGGGCGGGGGGGTTGGACGGCTCTGGGCAGGCGCGCGGGCGCTGCTGGCCGGAGCTGGGGCCACCTTCGGTTGGACCAGGGACGAGGGCCTGGTCCAAGCATTGGTGGCGGGTAGGGGAGCGTCGACGAACTTCGGCGCAGGGATCTTGGCGCTGATGCCATGGGGACGGGTTGGGCGACGGGGCGCAGGGGTCCTCTTCGCCCCGGCCGCAGCCTTCGGGGCTTTGGGGCAACCGCGATAGTTCGCGGTGTGCCCCTGAGTCCCGCAGAGCACGCAGCTGGGAGGATTAGGATCCCCCTTGACCCGCTTGCACAGCGCGGTGCTGTGCTCGCCCGCGCACTTGACGCAACGGTACGCCGCTTCGCAGAAGCGGGCGGCGTGCCCGTAGAGTTGGCAGCGGTTTCATTCAATCAAATCCAAAGGTTTTATATATGGAAGTGATCGCTCTTCAGCGAGATAAGACCGCTAATTGCGCCTTTATTTTTGAATGTTCAGTTTAGATTTATTTGTATTTGGTGTCAATAAAGAGTTTTTGCATACTTGTACAGAGTATTTTGTATTGTATTGAATTGTCGTAGGGTATAATGTACCTACATAAATTATGATGAGAAGATAGAGAAAATAAATAAATAATAAATGCCGTTGTGTGTCCGTTCAATCAATGAAACATTCATTCGTTTGTGAATGGCAAGAGTGATATTGTGGCCCTGAAAAGGGCCTTTTTGCGATCTCGCGTAGAAGAGCAGCGAAAGCGAACAACAAACACACACGAAAGGCGAGTGCTCGTCCACGCCTTAAGCTTTCTTCTCGGTCTTCTTGGGCAGGAGAACGGCCTGAATGTTGGGGAGCACACCGCCCTGCGCGATGGTCACACCGGAGAGCAGCTTGTTCAGCTCCTCGTCGTTCCTTATGGCCAGCTGAAGATGACGCGGGATGATTCTGGTCTTCTTGTTGTCCCTGGCCGCGTTGCCGGCCAACTCGAGCACCTCAGCGGCGAGATATTCCATCACGGCTGCGAGGTAGACCGGCGCTCCGGCACCCACGCGCTCGGCATAGTTGCCGTTGCGCAGGAGGCGATGAATACGACCCACCGGGAACTGTAGTCCGGCGCGGTTAGAACGGGACTTTGCCTTTCCCTTCACTTTGCCACCTTTACCGCGTCCCGACATGGTTAGGTTAAGGCTTTAAGAATAATTCAGAAAACACGAGATAGAGAGACGACGGCGGCCGCGCGGCGTGCGTGAACGTACCGAGCGAACTGTGTTTGTTCGAACCGGGTGCTCGGATTTATTGATATACCCTTGCCCCACTCCGTCGAGACGCTAACGCGATGATCAGTCTCGTTGGGTTGGGTTGCGCGCGCCTCCGCGCCTACCCTGATACCGCGATAGAAGAGTGTAGGTAACAATAACATCGAACAATATACCTAAACTATTTTTCTTTTTTTTTTTTTGTTTTTTTTTTTTTTTATGCATTAAAATTTGGAATGCGTTTATCATTTCGAAAACTACAATCAATTTCCCGCCATTTTACATAATATATTTTTCGTGATTATTATTAAATTTACAACATGGAATGGAACATGGGGTGTTGAAGAAAACAGGATTGCAGTGATTGCGTTGCACAAAACATCTCGGTATCAGCCGTATGTTCGTATAAGTATAATTATCGTAGTATCGACAGACTCTACCGACTCTTCCTCTGTTGAAAACCATGAAAGATCGGGGCGGCCGCGTGCGATGAGAACTACTAAGGCTGTTAAAGCCAGAATTCCCAAAGAAAAAAAAAAAAAAAAAAAAAAAAAAAAAAAAAAAATAGCCGACATAGAGTCACTTAAGAAATCTTTGAAGCAAGCAAGCAGTGGCTAAATTTCCCATGGAAACAAACAACAGTCCGTAAATCCATAGATTCCTCTTGGTATGGCTAATATGAGCAGATTCAATAACATCTGTCTGTCTGTGCGTGTCGATTTCATCAATTTCCGTTCAGCCATTGAGAGAGACATCCGAGATTCGTTTGTATGTTGTGTGTGTGTGTTTGTAATTAATTGTGTAAGGGTAACTACATTTTCTTTATTAGTTCGGTTAGTTTTAGCTAGTCGAGTTGAGTCGAGTTGAGTCGGGCAGTCGGGCGGGCCCCGCTGCGCTCGCTCAGCAGGAGGAAGGAGGAGGAGGAGGAGGACGACGACGCCGTGCGCGTTTTTTGTTTGTTCGCGTGCGTGCGTCGTCGTCGTCCGTCCAGTCTTTCTGTCTGTCTGCGGTCCGTCTCAAGAGAAACACAGAGCGCGATGAACGCGCTCTCGAACGATATGTTAGCCCTGAAAAGGGCTTTTTGCTGCGAGGTGAGGTGTCGCGCGTCCCGCGCGCCCCCACACAGGCAGGAGAGGATGCGCGCGCGTGGCGTGCGCGCAGCTCGCGTGCACCGTCGTCGTCGTCGTTCACGCACACGGAGCGAGCGAGCAAGCACAGCACGGCACACACGCGGAAAACTCACTGCTGCACGGCGGCTCACTTCTTCGAGGCGGACGCCTTCTTCGTGGCGGCGGCGGCCTTCGACTTGGGAGTGGCGGCGGCCCTCTTCGGCTTGGGCGCCTTCGGCTTCTTGGTGGGCGGCTTCGCGGTCTTTTTCGCCTTCGGGGCGGCGGCGCTCTTGCCCCTGGCGGGCGCGGCGGCCTTCTTCGCGGCGGCGGGCTTCTTCTTCGCTGCGGCGGCGGCCTTCTTGTCCTTCGCCGAGGCGGCGGCGGAGGGCTTCGATTTGGCCGGCGAGGCGGCCGCGGCGGCCGCCTTCCTGCCCCTGCCGGAGGCGGGCGCCGCGGCGGCGGACTTCTTCGCCTTGGCGGCGGCGGTGGAGGCGCTCTCCTTCGCGGACGACTTGCCGGACGCCTTGCCGCCGGCGCCGGCGGGCTTCTTCGCCGAGGAAGACTTCGATTCGAGCTTGAAACTGCCCGAAGCTCCCTTTCCCTTCGTCTGGATCAGGGCGCCGGACTCGACGGCGCTCTTCAGATACTTCCTGATGAACGGGGCCAGCTTCTCGGCGTCCACCTTGTACTGGGCCGCGATGTATTTCTTGATCGCCTTCAGCGACGAACCGCTGCGCTCCTTCAGCTCCTTGATCGCGTTGTTCACCATTTCGGAGGTCTTCGGGTGGGTCGGCTTCGCCTTGGGTTTCTTGGCGCCGCCTGCGGCTGCTGCGGACGCCTTCGGCTTCTTCGCGGGAGTCGCTGGCGCGGGAGCCTCTGCTGCTACGGCGGTGTCGGCCATTATATAATAATATATATAATTTTTTATTTAATAAATTTTTTACACACACAGCACACTCACTGCGAAGCGCTCGCGCGTTTATGTACTTGAGTAAAATACTTTTCAAAAACTGCGCGGTCGGTCGTGGGGTTCTTCTCCCTCCCTGTTCGGGGGAGTAAGGTTGCGGTCTCGAGGCGAACCTCTTTACCGCGGCTGGACGCTGGGGGACAATGCCCCCAGGGCAATTGCGAGTGCGGCGCCAGGCCCGGCTTGCGCCGGCGGCAGCTCGCACTGGCGTCGAAGTGTGTAGTGTGGGCTACACACTTCGCAGGTTTCAGTGGTCGGTGGAGTCCCGCACCCGTCGCAGCTAACGGGCGGCATCTCCACCGAAGGATAAGCTCTCGCCGTCTCGCTCGACGTCTCGCTCGGGGTCTCCGGCGCGTAAGGCCGGGCGGGCCCTAGCGGACGGAGCGGTGATTACGGACGGCGAGAAGGGCGCGGGCACGCTTAGCCGGCGTGAGCCAGCTGTCACGGCTCTAGCAGCCCTTTAGATGTGATGCGGTCGCCTTGCGGCGGCAATGGACGGCCGGCCAGGCGCCGCGGGTGCGGCGCCGGCCTAGCCTTTGGCAGCGTCTAGCGGTCCGCGCCTCCGACGGCTGTCGGAGGGGACCGCCCGCTGTGTGGAGGCCGCCTAGGGAGCCTCGCTCGACCATAGGCGGCTATTACACCTCGCGGAGGTGCGACGCGCCTTCGGAGCATCGCTCGACGAAGGCGGGGAGTCATTTCACGGCCCGCGCGCAGGGGGCGACGGGCGGTGTGTGGATGACGTCATCGTCATGTGCCGGGATTCCGGCGGCGGGTTTCGTTGAGGCGGACCGACGCACCCTCTAGGCCGGCGGCCGAGGGGGTCGTGTCCGCAGGGTGGTGCGGCCGGGGAGCGTACTCACCCGGCCACGGTGTAGAGGCTTGCAGTGATGTGGAGGGCCGGCCTGCAGTCCCATTCTACAGGGGCCCTCCGTCGGTGGGGCGCCCCGCATGACGTAGCGCTACGGGGCAGTGGGCGGTGTCCAAGTGCTGCTTGGACAGCGGGATTCGGTGATGCTGGCGGGCCGTGCCTCGAGCCGGGTGGCGAGGGGCCCGCCAGATGGCAGCGTGTCTTGTCTTTAGCCGAGCGCGAAGCATCGGCGTTGAACGTCACCGTAGTGACGGAGGCTGGGCGCTGAGCCGGCTCACACCATCCGGCTCAGGATTAAAGTCCAATGACGTCCGGCGCATCCCGCTCTCGAACCGGTGGTCCGCGGCGGTTCAACGTTCCCCCAAGAACGGAGCCAGCGGCGGACCCAAACGAGAGGGAGACCCGGTGAGATGCGGGTGCCGCGCCGTCGTCGGGTGCGCGCGCGCTTGCAGCGCGCGCGGGAATCAATGTAGTCAAGCAGGATGTGAGGGCAGTTCACGCTGCCCTCGGTGTCTGGTCCGGTGTGGTGAGGCAGGGGGAGGCAAGCTCACCCCTGCGGTCTTAATATGGGGCTAGCGCCGGGTGCGCCTGGGCCGGGTGCGGGAGGCGGGGGGAATATCAACCCCCGCTCCGCGTAGAAGCAAAGTGGCTAGCGCCGTGTGCGCCTGGGCCGGGCCGGCGCCGGGGAGAATTCTCGATCCCCGGCATCCGGGTCTTGATGTGGGCTTGACCACTGTACGGGTCGGGGCCTGGTGCGGACGGGGCGAGCGTACTCGGCCACCGTCCTTAGGGGGTGGTTGTCAAGTGGGCGGAGGGAGCTGGGAGCTCGACCTCCGCGGTGGTGGCAGGACCGGCTAGCGCAAGGGGCGCCTGGGCCGGTTGTGCGTGGTCTCGGCGCTAGGTGGCGGAGCGCCGCATGTGCGGCCGCGCCTCCATAGTGCGAGAGGGATGCACTGCTTCGCGCTTGCTGTCGCGGTCTGTCCGCCGGACGGCACCGGAGGGATTCGCGACTGCGTTGAGCTCAGCTCAACCGTCGGCGAACCTTGCGGGGCGTCGGCGGGCTTGACCGGCGATGGCGGTGCGTGATGCGGCCGAGCGAGCGAGGTGCGCTGCGAGCTCGGCAGGTATGATGTGTGAGCGGTGTGTGCGGAGGGGCGGTCGATGACCGTTGCCGCTCCGCTTGAAGTTGGTTAGCAGTTGGAAGGACGACGCTTTCCAGGTTCAGTCGCGCTTCCGGCGATACAGGGCTAGTGCGGGTGAGACCCCCGGCGTACCGGGTGAGGCCCACCTAACCCGATCGGCGACAGGAAAGCGCGCTGCGAACCCGGTCTAAGCGTCGTCGACTTCGTGGTGAGGCCTGCGGTGGTCGGCGGCTAGGCGGGCGTTCCCGCGGGAAACGCCCTGGTAGCAGGCGGACAAGCGCAGGTGCGCGTTCTCTTCGAGAACGCGCATTGATGTGTGACTCGGCGGGCGGTCCGCCACTTCGCCGCTTGATGGCGCAGCTGGCGGACGCGCACTCGGCTGAGTCATCGCGGCAATTGTTTTGGCAGTGCGCCGCTGTAGTACGGGGGTGGGGGTGCTCGACGCTCGCGGGCGGAGCAACAACCCCACCCCTAACGACGGGGTGCGAAAACTGTAGTCGCGCGCGAGGGTGGCCGGAGGCGGACGTGCGCACTCGACGGCACCGGGCGGGACCAAACTGCGCGGCTCTACGTTGGCGGGTGTATAGATTGACCGCTTTACCGGAAAGAGGGCACCACTGTCTAGAGACGATTTCTCGCAACAACGTTCGTGAGTTTTCACTAACATCGCTCTCATTAAATAACCTTTTTTCTGTATTTTAATACTATACCACGCCAACGGAGCGTTTTCCGTGATACTTTTTGAACGTGGCCAGGCGCCTATCCGACTCTCCGGCGGCTCAGGTGGTCGCCTGGAGTGCTGAATCGTTTTAATCGCGCCACTCTCGACACCGAGAGTGATGGGTCATGTTTAAAATTCAATTTTCTCTATAAAACCAACTGTTCCGACTAGTTTTATTCGATAAACAAACGACAAAGATATCGTTTTCATTATATAAGAGAAAAATTTGGCAATTTTCAATGTTTTAATCGTATAAAACGACCGATATTTTGGTGCTCGTAAAACAGCTCTACACCAGTTTCCTTCCAAACCGACTGACTGAACCGCGCGAAGCCTTGCCTTCGAGCTGGACGTCGTTCAATCGAACCCATCTCAGGAACACACCTCTAGAATATAGTGATCGAAAAAATTTCATAACCTAACCTAACCTAGCCTGACCTAACCTAACCTAACTAACTACAAGTGACAGACAGCACAAAGCTCACCCGTGCAAATATTATAACCGAACGCTGCTCTACGGTTCCGATTGTACTATATTAAGTATGTTAACTATTTAAATATTTTATTGTTTAGTAACTCGTAATAAGTTTTGGGGTACATTAAAAGTGCTATTTACCTATTGCTGTTTTTTTTTTTTTTTTTTTTAAATAATAAAGTAATAAGTACCATATATAAGTAGGTAGGTACACGTATGCAACGTAGTATTTTTATTTATATATTGTTTGTCGAAGTAAGTAAGTAAGTAGGTAGGTAGGTAGGTAGGTAGGTAGGTAGGGTAGGGTAGGGTAGGGTAGGTAGGCAGGAAAGCAACCAAGTGTTGTGTCAAGCGTTCGTTTTGCGAAACATAATCGTATTCTTTTTCTCTTTAAAAATTATACATAGAAACTTATGCGGCCCTGAAAAGGGCCTTTTTTCATGATACACGAAGGAGGTCGCAAGCGACCCTGTTCGTTCGTCCGTCCGTCCGTCGGCTTAACCTCCGAAACCGTAGAGAGTGCGGCCCTGGCGTTTGAGAGCGTAGACCACATCCATGGCGGTGACGGTCTTCCTCTTCGCGTGCTCAGTGTAGGTGACGGCGTCGCGGATCACGTTCTCGAGGAACACCTTCAGCACGCCTCTGGTCTCCTCGTAGATCAGACCGGAGATACGCTTCACGCCGCCCCTGCGCGCCAGACGACGGATGGCGGGCTTCGTGATTCCCTGGATGTTATCACGAAGCACTTTCCTGTGACGCTTGGCTCCACCTTTCCCCAGACCTTTTCCTCCCTTGCCGCGACCGGTCATCTTGAGCAAAAACTAGTTAGTAAGAGTGGATAATAACAAAACTGAACACCGTAGCGGCCGCGAGTGTTGACGGCGAGCGAACGACTGGAAGCTTTTTTTTTTTTTTTTTTTTTTTTTTTTTTTTTTTTTTTTTTTTTTTTTTTATGAATGACTAATGCTGTTGGCCACTGAGGCCTCTACAGCGTACCGGACGTAAGGCAAGCGCGGAGGGCGCAGGACCTTAATGGACTTTAGTTATTTAAAGCTAAGGGCGACTGGCACAAGGGCACCACTAAGGTACGGACCTCGGCTTGGACCGTCGCCGGGGGGGGGGGAGTCGATTTGCCCAGGCAACCCAGAGGGGGTTTGCGCTTGAGCCCTATTAGGTTTATCTGTTTGACTATTTGGAGAGAATCTAACCGATCTTCTAACAGATCCTGGGAGTCTTCGACCTCGCCGGCGAGGTCGGTGTTTTGTTATCGTGTTCCTTTGGTAACCGGCGCCTATACCAAAAACTGCAAACTTCCTGTTGCGGGGAGCTGTCGGGTCGGCCGACCCCAGCGCAGCCGCCGTGGCGACTGCGATGGGGTCGTCCGGGTCGCCGAAGATGTCTCTAGGGCGTCTACGGAGAGGGCGGGGGGCAGCGGCGTCTACTGCTGAGTAGTCCGCCGTGCGAACGACTAGAGGATTTGAATGGTGGGAGGCCCTATCAAAGTATCTGCGCGAAGTGAATTTAAAGTACTGCCGAATGGAGGGGAGCTCTACATCGCAGTGCAAGTCGGAGTTTCGCTGGAACCAGCTGGCTCCGACCGCTCTGCGAATAAATCTATTCTGGACGGCCTGGAGCTTGTCCAGGTCGAAGCCAGACGCGTGGGCAAACACTACGGAGGCGTAGGTCATAACGGGGCGGATGCAAATTTTGTACAATATCACCTTATTTCTAAGGGATAGCTTACTACGATCGTTGAGGAGGGGGGCGAGTCGGCTTAAAAAGAAAACCGCTCGATTCCTAACTGTCCGGATGTGCCTCGAGAAGGTGAGTCGACGATCGAGGGTCACGCCAAGGTACTTGGTCGAGTTCACCCAGGGGATGGGCCTATCGTGCAGCATGAGCTGCTGCCGGATAGGCCATTTGTTGGGGTGAAAGCACACAGCTGCGCTTTTGTCCGGATTGACCGAGATTGCCCACTTCTCAAACCAGTCGCCTAAGCGGCGCAGGGCTTGTTGAAGCGTGCGGAAGGAGATGGACTGATTCCACCCTCTTATAAAGAGGGCAGTATCGTCCGCGAAAAGCGCAAGCTCTACCTTCGGATGACGTGGAATGTCATGCGTGTAGAGGGAGAACAGAACGGGGGCCAGCGCTGACCCCTGAGGGACGCCAGCGCCGATGGGGTGGGGAGCCGAGCGGGTGCCGTCGACGCGATAGCGAAAGTTTCGACCAGTCAGATAGTCATGTATTATGAGTACAAGACCATCCGGGAACCCGAGCTGGTATAACTTGTATACCAGCCCGCTGTGCCAGACTTTATCGAACGCTTTCGCTACGTCGAGGAACACCGCAAGGGTGGACTGACATTTGGGCGTGACCTGGGTGAAGCCGTGGTAGGGTTTCCGATTGAAACCCTCTAGGATGTGCTCCGTGATGCGGTGCACCTGCTGGACGCACGAGTGTCTGGCTCGAAAGCCGAACTGCTCGTCGGGGAGGAGATTGTTATCTCGGATGTGGGACCAAATACGCTTCAGAAGGATGCGCTCGTAAATCTTACCTAAGGTACTGAGGAGACTGATGGGGCGGTAGCTAGAGGGCTCTGACGCCTTCTTGCCGGGCTTGTGAATGCCGATGACGTCGGCAGACTTCCAAGCGTCGGGGAAGGTGCAGTTGGCCAAGGCGGCATTGAAGATGCTGACGAGGAGGTTGATCAGAAAGACGGGGAAGTGCTTAATCACTCTATTGCTGACGCCGTCTGCACCTGGGGCCTTCTTGGTTTGGAGACCCTTGATGATCGACTCTACCTCCGACACAGAGACCGGCTCTGTGGGTTCGAGGGCGGGACGGGCTGTGAACTCGGCGACTTCCTCTTCCACCATATCTAGGTGGTCGGGGTCGACGCGCTCGAGACTGGGGCTGCATTGCCTTTCGAGGCTTTCGGCAAGGCACTCGGCCTTTTCGTCGTCCTCGAAGGCAAGCGTGTCGTTCGGACGAGACAGGGGGGGAATATTGGATGACTTGCTGCCCTTCAGCGATCTTACCATCTTCCAGTATGCCTGGTGAGATGGTCTGATCTCCGAGAGCAGGGTGTCCCACCTCTGATTGCGGAGTTCACTCATGCGGTTCTTTACGGCACGCTCGTAATACCGCAGAGTGGCTCTGTTCTCTTCGGTGCGACACCAGTCGTATGCCCTAGTGGCCGCGTGTTTCGCTCTCAACAGCTCCCTCGCATCCTCGGGCAGGGCCCAGCGTTGGTCGCCCTCGGCTGGGACCTGCTTCGAGGCTTCGCCGACGGCTTTACGAAGGTGACTGTTGAGAGCGTCTATGGAAAGAGCGATATCGTCGGGGGTCGCGATATCGTCTGGTATTCTATCTAAATCGGGTGAACTGGTAGCTTTTAGGCTTTCGCCCAAGAGCTCCCAGTTCACCACGGTCTTGGTCGGCGGAGTTCTGTTGCTCGGGTCGGGACCCAGCAGCATCAGAACTGGCCTATGGTCCGAGTCAAGCTCGTGTAGCACCTCCAAAGAACGCAACTGGAGTGTTACGCCCTTTAGGAGTGCTAGGTCGAGAATGTCCGGCCTGTTGTTGATATTATTGCTAAAGTAAGTCGGGGAGCTGGGGGGGATGATATCAAAATTTAGCGTATCCGAGAATGAGTACAGAAGGTGCCCATTCCGGTTATTCGCGTTGCAGCCCCACATCACGTGCTTGCCGTTAAAGTCGCCGGCCAGAATGACCGAGCTACCGAGAGCGAGAAGCGCTTCGAGGTCCTCTTTGAGGAGAGTCTTGCTACCCGAGTGGTAACAAGACGCTATTATGATGGACTGATGACCGGTCATCGCAAGACGGCAACAGGAAGCTTCCAGATTGACTAACGGGGGAGTGGGTATGGGTGTGCAGTGCAGAGACCTTTTGTAATAGATCAGAGTACCGCCCAGGGGGGCGGCGAGTCTGTCATTACGAACCATCAAGTAGTTTGCAACCCTGGGGTTCCTCTTGCTTGGTTTCAGAAAGGTCTCGTTGATCAACATGATGTCGACCTGATGGGTCGTTAGAAAGTGGTGGATGAGATCCCGCTGATCTCTGGCATCGGTGTGGATGCCGTTGGCATTAAACCACGCCAACGCCAATGAATGGGGCTTAACCTTAGTGGGTGTGCAATCCATTAAGGTTATTGGGAGAGGACGCGGGGGGCGAAGCGCTTCATAGCGCTGAAGAGGTTGCCGTGAGTCATCATGATGTCCAATAGGGCATCAGGATGCTCGCGGACCTCCTGGGCTACGGCACGGACCTCGTCGAGGTCGAATGCCGAGGCTATCTCTGCCAGCAAGAGCAGATCCGCCTTCAGGCCATAGGGGCCCTGGGCGGGTTTGAAGGGTGAGGGCGGGGGGGTTGGACGGCTCTGGGCAGGCGCGCGGGCGCTGCTGGCCGGAGCTGGGGCCACCTTCGGTTGGACCAGGGACGAGGGCCTGGTCCAAGCATTGGTGGCGGGTAGGGGAGCGTCGACGAACTTCGGCGCAGGGATCTTGGCGCTGATGCCATGGGGACGGGTTGGGCGACGGGGCGCAGGGGTCCTCTTCGCCCCGGCCGCAGCCCTCGGGGCTTTGGGGCAACCGCGATAGTTCGCGGTGTGCCCCTGAGTCCCGCAGAGCACGCAGCTGGGAGGATTAGGATCCCCCTTGACCCGCTTGCACAGCGCGGTGCTGTGCTCGCCCGCGCACTTGACGCAACGGTACGCCGCTTCGCAGAAGCGGGCGGCGTGCCCGTAGAGTTGGCAGCGGTGGCACTGCCCGGGTATGCCTCTCCGCCTGGGAGCCTCGACTTTCAGGCCGGAGAGGTTGAGGACTCTTTCGATGCGAAAGATCCCCTTCCCCTCCTCCGTGCGGTCGAGGATGACCAGCACAAGGTCGATCGGGGCCTTCGTCCGTCCATTGGTCATCCGATGGACCTGCTGGACCGGGAGGCCTTGGGCTAGGAGATCGTCACGGACGAGCTCCGTGTCGATCTCCTTAGGGATACCGCGAAGTACAACGCGGAGTACCTTCTCCTCTTCCAGCGGATACGCGTGGAATTGGATCTGGTGTTCCCTAAGGGAGCGGGTGGCCTGACGATAGTCGTCAGACGTGGGGACTGTGACGGAGATGCCGTCAGCATGACTCTTGCCGGAGAACGTCACGCTACTGGCCGTGAGGATTGCGACCACCTCCTGCCAGCGGTGGCGGTCCCGAACCACGAAGGGGCGGGGGGGCTTGCCCACCCTGGGCGCGGGAGGCGCGTCCATGGCGGTGGGCGGGAGAGAGGGGCATGCAGTCGGGCATGCGGCCTTTAACGGGGGCGGAGGGGAGCCGGCGGCGGAAGCGGGCCGCTTCGTCCCCTTGTTGGCGACGACGGTGAAGCCGTCGTCGCCTCCGCTGACGGTTTCCATCTCCTCCGTGGAGGTGTGATTGGAACCGACCGTCAGGGTCAGTCGCGGCGAGCGAGAACGAGAACGCGAGCGCGGCGCCACCGTACGCGATCGCACGCGGCTGGAGCGTGCCACGCCTGGGGAACGCTTTGCCGCGGGCGACCGGCTCTTAGCGGCGGCGGCGGCGGGAGTCGGGGCGGCCGGCAGCCCTCTGAGGGAGGGCGCCAACTTAATGGTGGCCTTAGGGGCCGGGGCAGGGGCAGCGGATTTCTTCCCGGCGGCCTGAGGGGCGCGGGCGGGGGGGGACTTTGCCTTAGGGGCGCGGGCGGGGGAAGGCTTGGCCTTAGGGGCGCGGGCGGGGGAAGGCTTGGCCTTAGGGGCCTTGGCTTGCAGAGAGGCTGCAAACCTTATAGGATCCGTTACGAACTCCTGAAGGGAGCTCGGGTTGGCGCGCAGATGGGCCCGGATGGAGGTACCTAGGGCGGCAAGTGCCGCCCCGAAGTCCACTTCCGGCCCCATCGTCGCGAATAAATCGCGATCGCCGGGGGAGGAGGTCCCCGGCTGGGTGGGAAGCTTTTTGAGCATTGCTCTTTATTTATGCTCTCGAACACTCTAGCGATAGAGTCGCGCGCGCGCGCGCGAGACGTGAAGGGCGGGGGGGCTGTCCCCCCCCCCCCCCCCCCCCCCATCTCCCCGTTCTGTTCGACTGAATATCGTCCGGCGAAGTGTGGGTGTTGTATTACACTCCGTGTGTGTGTGTGTGTGTGTATAAAAAAAAAAAAAAAAAAAAAAAAAAAAAAAAAAAATTATGCAATCAATCACGTATAACGTTGACAGAGTTGTCACATAACGTTATATTATATTGGATGGTCATGCTGCTTAGAACGGTTCTACTACTTTTAGATGCGTGCGTTAATTAAGTCTCAGTCTAAGTAAGTAAAGTAGACAGACAGATAGATAGATAGATAGGTAGGTAGGTAGGTAGGTAGGTGCTTAAGTACCAATTATTAATAAACTAGCTGCGCCCTGCGGTCTCACCCGCGGTTAAAAAGTATCCTATGTGCTATTCTAGACTATAATCTATCTCTGTGCCAAATTTCATCCAGATCTGTTCAGCCGTTCTGGCGTGAAAGAGTAACAAACATACGTCCATCCATACATACAAACGCGTTCGCGTTTATAATATTATATAGTAGGATAATCTATCGTGCGTGCATGCGTGTAGGTATCGTCGTCATGAAACATTATATTTATTTTTAAATAACGAAACTTATGTGGCCCTGAAAAGGGCCTTTTTGCATTTGAATCGGAGGAGAGCCGACGGACGCAACCTTCTTAGGCGCGCTCGCCGCGGATTCTTCGCGCCAACTGTATATCCTTGGGCATGATGGTCACGCGCTTGGCGTGGATCGCGCACAGGTTGGTGTCTTCAAAGAGACCGACCAGGTACGCTTCGCTGGCCTCCTGAAGCGCCATAACGGCAGAGCTCTGGAAACGGAGATCGGTCTTGAAGTCCTGTGCGATTTCGCGCACGAGACGCTGGAACGGCAGCTTGCGGATCAGCAGCTCGGTACTCTTCTGGTAGCGACGGATCTCACGGAGGGCTACGGTGCCGGGCCTGTAGCGATGGGGCTTCTTCACGCCGCCCGTTGCGGGGGCGCTCTTGCGCGCAGCTTTGGTGGCGAGCTGTTTACGCGGCGCCTTACCGCCGGTGGATTTACGAGCGGTCTGCTTGGTACGTGCCATTTTACAAACACACACACACACACACACACACACTCTTTTCACACAATGAGAGGAGCAAGCAACTGTTTACGCGGACGCACGTACGAGCGAGCGACGACTGCGACGATCAGCGCACGACTGTTAAAAAATAAGCAACATGTAGCGCTTTATTTATAAAAACGGTGGAGAATACGGTAGAGTCGCGATCGGGCCTCTCGCTTGCACGCGCGCACAGCTCCGCACACGAGGTCGGATCTGTCTGTCTGTCTGTCTGTCTGTGTGGACAAAATTAAAATGTAACTGGCTTGCAAACTGAGCGAAAAAAAAAAAAAAAAAAAAAAATGCAACAAATCGTGTCTTCATGAGACGGGCGATTATTTATACTAGCCTTTTTCATTAGGTATTATTATTATTATTATTATTATACTAGACGATCGCGGCAGAGCTGCTGCGCGCCCGCGAGCGACGCCGATCTAGCTTGGAGCTGGTTGTATACTTGGTAAATCGTGTCTTAAAAGTAAAGTTTTATTGTATTATAGGTACTCATAATTATTACTAACAGCTTAAGACTTAGGTTTCGTAATGTAATTAATGCATTTTCGAAATTACAGGCAGGCGGCAGGTAGGTACATAAAAATGTGAGTGTGTGTGTGTCTGTCGTGTCAATGTTCATTCAGGTGAAACATTATAATATGATCGCATTGCGAAACATAGTATTTATGAATCATTTTGTGGCCCTGAAAAGGGCCTTTTTGTCTTTGTGCGACATCGATCGATCGATCTCATCACTTGGAGCTGGTGTACTTGGTGACGGCCTTGGTGCCCTCGCTGACGGCGTGCTTGGCCAGCTCGCCGGGCAGCAGGAGCCTCACGGAAGTCTGCACCTCCCTCGATGTGATCGTGCTGCGCTTGTTGTAGTGAGCGAGACGGGACGCCTCGGCGGCGATGCGCTCGAAGATGTCGTTCACGAACGAGTTCATGATGGACATGGCCTTGCTGGAGATGCCGGTGTCCGGGTGGACCTGCTTGAGCACCTTGTAGATGTAAATGGCGTAGCTCTCCTTCCTCTTGTGCTTCTTCTTTTTCTTATCTGTCTTGGAGATGTTCTTCTGCGCCTTGCCGGACTTCTTGGCGGCCTTTCCGCTTGTCTTGGGCGGCATTGTTGGATGCTTGCTTGCTTGCTTGCTTTGCTGAAACGGTATTGCTCTAGTGCACTGAACTCGTCGGCTGACAGCGAGCGATTAAAAACTGCGGCGGGATGGAATCCGCTTTTGAGAGAAACCGGACCGTGCTCTCGCCCGAGCCACCGCGAGCTGTCTGTCTGTCGCGCATTAGACAGGGACGGAAAACATTCTCTCACTCTCACTCGCGCGTATGACTACCTCTACCTAGAGTTACAATTTAAAAAAAAAAAAAAAATATGTACGTATAATAATAATATATTGTATTTATAGATTCGATTCTCAAACTACTAAATTCAGAAAACAGACAGCTTATGAATCCGGTGCATAGTTCTGGCTTTTATGCATCGTCCTTCACTACTGAAGCCGTACTTCGTTTATGACTGGGTAATTTATTTGTTTTTCTATTGTACATAGAGTAATTATTTATGCGTTGGTATTAGTATGTAGTTTATTAAAATTCTCAAATTAGTAAGTTTATTCAACCTTAATGATTATTATTAGCACTAAATCATAATGTTTTCATTCAATCTTTTTTTTTTTTTTTTTTTTTTTTTTTTTTTTTTTTTTTTTTTTTTTTTTTTATGAATGACTAATGCTGTTGGCCACTGAGGCCTCTACAGCGTACCGGACGTAAGGCAAGCGCGGAGGGCGCAGGACCTTAATGGACTTTAGTTATTTAAAGCTAAGGGCGACTGGCACAAGGGCACCACTAAGGTACGGACCTCGGCTTGGACCGTCGCCGGGGGGGGGGAGTCGATTTGCCCAGGCAACCCAGAGGGGGTTTGCGCTTGAGCCCTATTAGGTTTATCTGTTTGACTATTTGGAGAGAATCTAACCGATCTTCTAACAGATCCTGGGAGTCTTCGACCGCGCCGGCGAGGTCGGTGTTTTGTTATCGTGTTCCTTTGGTAACCGGCGCCTATACCAAAAACTGCAAACTTCCTGTTGCGGGGAGCTGTCGGGTCGGCCGACCCCAGCGCAGCCGCCGTGGCGACTGCGATGGGGTCGTCCGGGTCGCCGAAGATGTCTCTAGGGCGTCTACGGAGAGGGCGGGGGGCAGCGGCGTCTACTGCTGAGTAGTCCGCCGTGCGAACGACTAGAGGATTTGAATGGTGGGAGGCCCTATCAAAGTATCTGCGCGAAGTGAATTTAAAGTACTGCCGAATGGAGGGGAGCTCTACATCGCAGTGCAAGTCGGAGTTACGCTGGAACCAGCTGGCTCCGACCGCTCTGCGAATAAATCTATTCTGGACGGCCTGGAGCTTGTCCAGGTCGAAGCCAGACGCGTGGGCAAACACTACGGAGGCGTAGGTCATAACGGGGCGGATGCAAATTTTGTACAATATCACCTTATTTCTAAGGGATAGCTTACTACGATCGTTGAGGAGGGGGGCGAGTCGGCTTAAAAAGAAAACCGCTCGATTCCTAACTGTCCGGATGTGCCTCGAGAAGGTGAGTCGACGATCGAGGGTCACGCCAAGGTACTTGGTCGAGTTCACCCAGGGGATGGGCCTATCGTGCAGCATGAGCTGCTGCCGGATAGGCCATTTGTTGGGGTGAAAGCACACAGCTGC
This sequence comes from Peribatodes rhomboidaria, assembly GCA_911728515.1. NCBI lineage: Eukaryota > Metazoa > Arthropoda > Insecta > Lepidoptera > Geometridae > Peribatodes > Peribatodes rhomboidaria. The sequence goes on from OU452192.1 coordinate 7,137,135, forward strand.
GCTTTTGTCCGGATTGACCGAGATTGCCCACTTCTCAAACCAGTCGCCTAAGCGGCGCAGGGCTTGTTGAAGCGTGCGGAAAGAGATGGACTGATTCCACCCTCTTATAAAGAGGGCAGTATCGTCCGCGAAAAGCGCAAGCTCTACCTTCGGATGACGTGGAATGTCATGCGTGTAGAGGGAGAACAGAACGGGGGCCAGCGCTGACCCCTGAGGGACGCCAGCGCCGATGGGGTGGGGAGCCGAGCGGGTGCCGTCGACGCGATAGCGAAAGTTTCGATCAGTCAGATAGTCATGTATTATGAGTACAAGACCATCCGGGAACCCGAGCTGGTATAACTTGTATACCAGCCCGCTGTGCCAGACTTTATCGAACGCTTTCGCTACGTCGAGGAACACCGCAAGGGTGGACTGACATTTGGGCGTGACCTGGGTGAAGCCGTGGTAGGGTTTCCGATTGAAACCCTCTAGGATGTGCTCCGTGATGCGGTGCACCTGCTGGACGCACGAGTGTCTGGCTCGAAAGCCGAACTGCTCGTCGGGGAGGAGATTGTTATCTCGGATGTGGGACCAAATACGCTTCAGAAGGATGCGCTCGTAAATCTTACCTAAGGTACTGAGGAGACTGATGGGGCGGTAGCTAGAGGGCTCTGACGCCTTCTTGCCGGGCTTGTGAATGCCGATGACGTCGGCAGACTTCCAAGCGTCGGGGAAGGTGCAGTTGGCCAAGGCGGCATTGAAGATGCTGACGAGGAGGTTGATCAGAAAGACGGGGAAGTGCTTAATCACTCTATTGCTGACGCCGTCTGCACCTGGGGCCTTCTTGGTTTGGAGACCCTTGATGATCGACTCTACCTCCGACACAGAGACCGGCTCTGTGGGTTCGAGGGCGGGACGGGCTGTGAACTCGGCGACTTCCTCTTCCACCATATCTAGGTGGTCGGGGTCGACGCGCTCGAGACTGGGGCTGCATTGCCTTTCGAGGCTTTCGGCAAGGCACTCGGCCTTTTCGTCGTCCTCGAAGGCAAGCGTGTCGTTCGGACGAGACAGGGGGGGAATATTAGATGACTTGCTGCCCTTCAGCGATCTTACCATCTTCCAGTATGCCTGGTGAGATGGTCTGATCTCCGAGAGCAGGGTGTCCCACCTCTGATTGCGGAGTTCACTCATGCGGTTCTTTACGGCACGCTCGTAATACCGCAGAGTGGCTCTGTTCTCTTCGGTGCGACACCAGTCGTATGCCCTAGTGGCCGCGTGTTTCGCTCTCAACAGCTCCCTCGCATCCTCGGGCAGGGCCCAGCATTGGTCGCCCTCGGCTGGGACCTGCTTCGAGGCTTCGCCAACGGCTTTACGAAGGTGACTGTTGAGAGCGTCTATGGAAAGAGCGATATCGTCGGGGGTCGCGATATCGTCTGGTATTCTATCTAAATCGGGTGAACTGGTAGCTTTTAGGCTTTCGCCCAAGAGCTCCCAGTTCACCACGGTCTTTGTCGGCGGAGTTCTGTTGCTCGGGTCGGGACCCAGCAGCATCAGAACTGGCCTATGGTCCGAGTCAAGCTCGTGTAGCACCTCCAAAGAACGCAACTGGAGTGTTACGCCCTTTAGGAGTGCTAGGTCGAGAATGTCCGGCCTGTAGTTGAGATTACTGCTAAAGTAAGTCGGGGAGCTGGGGGGGATGATATCAAAATTTAGCGTATCCGAGAATGAGTACAGAAGGTGCCCATTCCGGTTGTTCGCGTTGCAGCCCCACATCACGTGCTTGCCGTTAAAGTCGCCGGCCAGAATGACCGAGCTACCGAGAGCGAGAAGCGCTTCGAGGTCCTCTTTGAGGAGAGTCTTGCTACCCGAGTGGTAACAAGACGCTATTATGATGGACTGATGACCGGTCATCGCAAGACGGCAACAGGAAGCTTCCAGATTGACTAACGGGGGAGTGGCTATGGGTGTGCAGTGCAGAGACCTTTTGTAATAGATCAGAGTACCGCCCAGGGGGGCGGCGAGTCTGTCATTACGAACCATCAAGTAGTTTGCAACCCTGGGGTTCCTCTTGCTTGGTTTCAGAAAGGTCTCGTTGATCAACATGATGTCGACCTGATGGGTCGTTAGAAAGTGGTGGATGAGATCCCGCTGATCTCTGGCATCGGTGTGGATGCCGTTGGCATTAAACCACGCCAACGCCAATGAATGGGGCTTAACCTTAGTGGGTGTGCAATCCATTAAGGTTATTGGGAGAGGACGCGGGGGGCGAAGCGCTTCATAGCGCTGAAGAGGTTGCCGTGAGTCATCATGATGTCCAATAGGGCATCAGGATGCTCGCGGACCTCCTGGGCTACGGCACGGACCTCGTCGAGGTCGAATGCCGAGGCTATCTCTGCCAGCAAGAGCAGATCCGCCTTCAGGCCATAGGGGCCCTGGGCGGGTTTGAAGGGTGAGGGCGGGGGGGTTGGACGGCTCTGGGCAGGCGCGCGGGCGCTGCTGGCCGGAGCTGGGGCCACCTTCGGTTGGACCAGGGACGAGGGCCTGGTCCAAGCATTGGTGGCGGGTAGGGGAGCGTCGACGAACTTCGGCGCAGGGATCTTGGCGCTGATGCCATGGGGACGGGTTGGGCGACGGGGCGCAGGGGTCCTCTTCGCCCCGGCCGCAGCCCTCGGGGCTTTGGGGCAACCGCGATAGTTCGCGGTGTGCCCCTGAGTCCCGCAGAGCACGCAGCTGGGAGGATTAGGATCCCCCTTGACCCGCTTGCACAGCGCGGTGCTGTGCTCGCCCGCGCACTTGACGCAACGGTACGCCGCTTCGCAGAAGCGGGCGGCGTGCCCGTAGAGTTGGCAGCGGTGGCACTGCCCGGGTATGCCTCTCCGCCTGGGAGCCTCGACTTTCAGGCCGGAGAGGTTGAGGACTCTTTCGATGCGAAAGATCCCCTTCCCCTCCTCCGTGCGGTCGAGGATGACCAGCACAAGGTCGATCGGGGCCTTCGTCCGTCCATTGGTCATCCGATGGACCTGCTGGACCGGGAGGCCTTGGGCTAGGAGATCGTCACGGACGAGCTCCGTGTCGATCTCCTTAGGGATACCGCGAAGTACAACGCGGAGTACCTTCTCCTCTTCCAGCGGATACGCGTGGAATTGGATCTGGTGTTCCCTAAGGGAGCGGGTGGCCTGACGATAGTCGTCAGACGTGGGGACTGTGACGGAGATGCCGTCAGCATGACTCTTGCCGGAGAACGTCACGCTACTGGCCGTGAGGATTGCGACCACCTCCTGCCAGCGGTGGCGGTCCCGAACCACGAAGGGGCGGGGGGGCTTGCCCACCCTGGGCGCGGGAGGCGCGTCCATGGCGGTGGGCGGGAGAGAGGGGCATGCAGTCGGGCATGCGGCCTTTAACGGGGGCGGAGGGGAGCCGGCGGCGGAAGCGGGCCGCTTCGTCCCCTTGTTGGCGACGACGGTGAAGCCGTCGTCGCCTCCGCTGACGGTTTCCATCTCCTCCGTGGAGGTGTGATTGGAACCGACCGTCAGGGTCAGTCGCGGCGAGCGAGAACGAGAACGCGAGCGCGGCGCCACCGTACGCGATCGCACGCGGCTGGAGCGTGCCACGCCTGGGGAACGCTTTGCCGCGGGCGACCGGCTCTTAGCGGCGGCGGCGGCGGGAGTCGGGGCGGCCGGCAGCCCTCTGAGGGAGGGCGCCAACTTAATGGTGGCCTTAGGGGCCGGGGCAGGGGCAGCGGATTTCTTCCCGGCGGCCTGAGGGGCGCGGGCGGGGGGGGACTTTGCCTTAGGGGCGCGGGCGGGGGAAGGCTTGGCCTTAGGGGCGCGGGCGGGGGAAGGCTTGGCCTTAGGGGCCTTGGCTTGCAGAGAGGCTGCAAACCTTATAGGATCCGTTACGAACTCCTGAAGGGAGCTCGGGTTGGCGCGCAGATGGGCCCGGATGGAGGTACCTAGGGCGGCAAGTGCCGCCCCGAAGTCCACTTCCGGCCCCATCGTCGCGAATAAATCGCGATCGCCGGGGGAGGAGGTCCCCGGCTGGGTGGGAAGCTTTTTGAGCATTGCTCTTTATTTATGCTCTCGAACACTCTAGCGATAGAGTCGCGCGCGCGCGCGCGAGACGTGAAGGGCGGGGGGGCTGTCCCCCCCCCCCCCCCCCCCCCCCATCTCCCCGTTCTGTTCGACTGAATATCGTCCGGCGAAGTGTGGGTGTTGTATTACACTCCGTGTGTGTGTGTGTGTGTGTGTATAAAAAAAAAAAAAAAAAAAAAAAAAAAAAAAAAAAAATTATGCAATCAATCACGTATAACGTTGACAGAGTTGTCACATAACGTTATATTATATTGGATGGTCATGCTGCTTAGAACGGTTCTACTACTTTTAGATGCGTGCGTTAATTAAGTCTCAGTCTAAGTAAGTAAAGTAGACAGACAGATAGATAGATAGATAGGTAGGTAGGTAGGTAGGTAGGTGCTTAAGTACCAATTATTAATAAACTAGCTGCGCCCTGCGGTCTCACCCGCGGTTAAAAAGTATCCTATGTGCTATTCTAGACTATAATCTATCTCTGTGCCAAATTTCATCCAGATCTGTTCAGCCGTTCTGGCGTGAAAGAGTAACAAACATACGTCCATCCATACATACAAACGCGTTCGCGTTTATAATATTATATAGTAGGATAATCTATCGTGCGTGCATGCGTGTAGGTATCGTCGTCATGAAACATTATATTTATTTTTAAATAACGAAACTTATGTGGCCCTGAAAAGGGCCTTTTTGCATTTGAATCGGAGGAGAGCCGACGGACGCAACCTTCTTAGGCGCGCTCGCCGCGGATTCTTCGCGCCAACTGTATATCCTTGGGCATGATGGTCACGCGCTTGGCGTGGATCGCGCACAGGTTGGTGTCTTCAAAGAGACCGACCAGGTACGCTTCGCTGGCCTCCTGAAGCGCCATAACGGCAGAGCTCTGGAAACGGAGATCGGTCTTGAAGTCCTGTGCGATTTCGCGCACGAGACGCTGGAACGGCAGCTTGCGGATCAGCAGCTCGGTACTCTTCTGGTAGCGACGGATCTCACGGAGGGCTACGGTGCCGGGCCTGTAGCGATGGGGCTTCTTCACGCCGCCCGTTGCGGGGGCGCTCTTGCGCGCAGCTTTGGTGGCGAGCTGTTTACGCGGCGCCTTACCGCCGGTGGATTTACGAGCGGTCTGCTTGGTACGTGCCATTTTACAAACACACACACACACACACACACACACTCTTTTCACACAATGAGAGGAGCAAGCAACTGTTTACGCGGACGCACGTACGAGCGAGCGACGACTGCGACGATCAGCGCACGACTGTTAAAAAATAAGCAACATGTAGCGCTTTATTTATAAAAACGGTGGAGAATACGGTAGAGTCGCGATCGGGCCTCTCGCTTGCACGCGCGCACAGCTCCGCACACGAGGTCGGATCTGTCTGTCTGTCTGTCTGTCTGTGTGGACAAAATTAAAATGTAACTGGCTTGCAAACTGAGCGAAAAAAAAAAAAAAAAAAAAAAATGCAACAAATCGTGTCTTCATGAGACGGGCGATTATTTATACTAGCCTTTTTCATTAGGTATTATTATTATTATTATTATTATACTAGACGATCGCGGCAGAGCTGCTGCGCGCCCGCGAGCGACGCCGATCTAGCTTGGAGCTGGTTGTATACTTGGTAAATCGTGTCTTAAAAGTAAAGTTTTATTGTATTATAGGTACTCATAATTATTACTAACAGCTTAAGACTTAGGTTTCGTAATGTAATTAATGCATTTTCGAAATTACAGGCAGGCGGCAGGTAGGTACATAAAAATGTGAGTGTGTGTGTGTCTGTCGTGTCAATGTTCATTCAGGTGAAACATTATAATATGATCGCATTGCGAAACATAGTATTTATGAATCATTTTGTGGCCCTGAAAAGGGCCTTTTTGTCTTTGTGCGACATCGATCGATCGATCTCATCACTTGGAGCTGGTGTACTTGGTGACGGCCTTGGTGCCCTCGCTGACGGCGTGCTTGGCCAGCTCGCCGGGCAGCAGGAGCCTCACGGAAGTCTGCACCTCCCTCGATGTGATCGTGCTGCGCTTGTTGTAGTGAGCGAGACGGGACGCCTCGGCGGCGATGCGCTCGAAGATGTCGTTCACGAACGAGTTCATGATGGACATGGCCTTGCTGGAGATGCCGGTGTCCGGGTGGACCTGCTTGAGCACCTTGTAGATGTAAATGGCGTAGCTCTCCTTCCTCTTGTGCTTCTTCTTTTTCTTATCTGTCTTGGAGATGTTCTTCTGCGCCTTGCCGGACTTCTTGGCGGCCTTTCCGCTTGTCTTGGGCGGCATTGTTGGATGCTTGCTTGCTTGCTTGCTTTGCTGAAACGGTATTGCTCTAGTGCACTGAACTCGTCGGCTGACAGCGAGCGATTAAAAACTGCGGCGGGATGGAATCCGCTTTTGAGAGAAACCGGACCGTGCTCTCGCCCGAGCCACCGCGAGCTGTCTGTCTGTCGCGCATTAGACAGGGACGGAAAACATTCTCTCACTCTCACTCGCGCGTATGACTACCTCTACCTAGAGTTACAATTTAAAAAAAAAAAAAAAATATGTACGTATAATAATAATATATTGTATTTATAGATTCGATTCTCAAACTACTAAATTCAGAAAACAGACAGCTTATGAATCCGGTGCATAGTTCTGGCTTTTATGCATCGTCCTTCACTACTGAAGCCGTACTTCGTTTATGACTGGGTAATTTATTTGTTTTTCTATTGTACATAGAGTAATTATTTATGCGTTGGTATTAGTATGTAGTTTATTAAAATTCTCAAATTAGTAAGTTTATTCAACCTTAATGATTATTATTAGCACTAAATCATAATGTTTTCATTCAATCTTTTTTTTTTTTTTTTTTTTTTTTTTTTTTTTTTTTTTTTTTTTTTATGAATGACTAATGCTGTTGGCCACTGAGGCCTCTACAGCGTACCGGACGTAAGGCAAGCGCGGAGGGCGCAGGACCTTAATGGACTTTAGTTATTTAAAGCTAAGGGCGACTGGCACAAGGGCACCACTAAGGTACGGACCTCGGCTTGGACCGTCGCCGGGGGGGGGGAGTCGATTTGCCCAGGCAACCCAGAGGGGGTTTGCGCTTGAGCCCTATTAGGTTTATCTGTTTGACTATTTGGAGAGAATCTAACCGATCTTCTAACAGATCCTGGGAGTCTTCGACCTCGCCGGCGAGGTCGGTGTTTTGTTATCGTGTTCCTTTGGTAACCGGCGCCTATACCAAAAACTGCAAACTTCCTGTTGCGGGGAGCTGTCGGGTCGGCCGACCCCAGCGCAGCCGCCGTGGCGACTGCGATGGGGTCGTCCGGGTCGCCGAAGATGTCTCTAGGGCGTCTACGGAGAGGGCGGGGGGCAGCGGCGTCTACTGCTGAGTAGTCCGCCGTGCGAACGACTAGAGGATTTGAATGGTGGGAGGCCCTATCAAAGTATCTGCGCGAAGTGAATTTAAAGTACTGCCGAATGGAGGGGAGCTCTACATCGCAGTGCAAGTCGGAGTTACGCTGGAACCAGCTGGCTCCGACCGCTCTGCGAATAAATCTATTCTGGACGGCCTGGAGCTTGTCCAGGTCGAAGCCAGACGCGTGGGCAAACACTACGGAGGCGTAGGTCATAACGGGGCGGATGCAAATTTTGTACAATATCACCTTATTTCTAAGGGATAGCTTACTACGATCGTTGAGGAGGGGGGCGAGTCGGCTTAAAAAGAAAACCGCTCGATTCCTAACTGTCCGGATGTGCCTCGAGAAGGTGAGTCGACGATCGAGGGTCACGCCAAGGTACTTGGTCGAGTTCACCCAGGGGATGGGCCTATCGTGCAGCATGAGCTGCTGCCGGATAGGCCATTTGTTGGGGTGAAAGCACACAGCTGCGCTTTTGTCCGGATTGACCGAGATTGCCCACTTCTCAAACCAGTCGCCTAAGCGGCGCAGGGCTTGTTGAAGCGTGCGGAAAGAGATGGACTGATTCCACCCTCTTATAAAGAGGGCAGTATCGTCCGCGAAAAGCGCAAGCTCTACCTTCGGATGACGTGGAATGTCATGCGTGTAGAGGGAGAACAGAACGGGGGCCAGCGCTGACCCCTGAGGGACGCCAGCGCCGATGGGGTGGGGAGCCGAGCGGGTGCCGTCGACGCGATAGCGAAAGTTTCGATCAGTCAGATAGTCATGTATTATGAGTACAAGACCATCCGGGAACCCGAGCTGGTATAACTTGTATACCAGCCCGCTGTGCCAGACTTTATCGAACGCTTTCGCTACGTCGAGGAACACCGCAAGGGTGGACTGACATTTGGGCGTGACCTGGGTGAAGCCGTGGTAGGGTTTCCGATTGAAACCCTCTAGGATGTGCTCCGTGATGCGGTGCACCTGCTGGACGCACGAGTGTCTGGCTCGAAAGCCGAACTGCTCGTCGGGGAGGAGATTGTTATCTCGGATGTGGGACCAAATACGCTTCAGAAGGATGCGCTCGTAAATCTTACCTAAGGTACTGAGGAGACTGATGGGGCGGTAGCTAGAGGGCTCTGACGCCTTCTTGCCGGGCTTGTGAATGCCGATGACGTCGGCAGACTTCCAAGCGTCGGGGAAGGTGCAGTTGGCCAAGGCGGCATTGAAGATGCTGACGAGGAGGTTGATCAGAAAGACGGGGAAGTGCTTAATCACTCTATTGCTGACGCCGTCTGCACCTGGGGCCTTCTTGGTTTGGAGACCCTTGATGATCGACTCTACCTCCGACACAGAGACCGGCTCTGTGGGTTCGAGGGCGGGACGGGCTGTGAACTCGGCGACTTCCTCTTCCATCATATCTAGGTGGTCGGGGTCGACGCGCTCGAGACTGGGGCTGCATTGCCTTTCGAGGCTTTCGGCAAGGCACTCGGCCTTTTCGTCGTCCTCGAAGGCAAGCGTGTCGTTCGGACGAGACAGGGGGGGAATATTAGATGACTTGCTGCCCTTCAGCGATCTTACCATCTTCCAGTATGCCTGGTGAGATGGTCTGATCTCCGAGAGCAGGGTGTCCCACCTCTGATTGCGGAGTTCACTCATGCGGTTCTTTACGGCACGCTCGTAATACCGCAGAGTGGCTCTGTTCTCTTCGGTGCGACACCAGTCGTATGCCCTAGTGGCCGCGTGTTTCGCTCTCAACAGCTCCCTCGCATCCTCGGGCAGGGCCCAGCATTGGTCGCCCTCGGCTGGGACCTGCTTCGAGGCTTCGCCAACGGCTTTACGAAGGTGACTGTTGAGAGCGTCTATGGAAAGAGCGATATCGTCGGGGGTCGCGATATCGTCTGGTATTCTATCTAAATCGGGTGAACTGGTAGCTTTTAGGCTTTCGCCCAAGAGCTCCCAGTTCACCACGGTCTTTGTCGGCGGAGTTCTGTTGCTCGGGTCGGGACCCAGCAGCATCAGAACTGGCCTATGGTCCGAGTCAAGCTCGTGTAGCACCTCCAAAGAACGCAACTGGAGTGTTACGCCCTTTAGGAGTGCTAGGTCGAGAATGTCCGGCCTGTAGTTGAGATTACTGCTAAAGTAAGTCGGGGAGCTGGGGGGGATGATATCAAAATTTAGCGTATCCGAGAATGAGTACAGAAGGTGCCCATTCCGGTTGTTCGCGTTGCAGCCCCACATCACGTGCTTGCCGTTAAAGTCGCCGGCCAGAATGACCGAGCTACCGAGAGCGAGAAGCGCTTCGAGGTCCTCTTTGAGGAGAGTCTTGCTACCCGAGTGGTAACAAGACGCTATTATGATGGACTGATGACCGGTCATCGCAAGACGGCAACAGGAAGCTTCCAGATTGACTAACGGGGGAGTGGCTATGGGTGTGCAGTGCAGAGACCTTTTGTAATAGATCAGAGTACCGCCCAGGGGGGCGGCGAGTCTGTCATTACGAACCATCAAGTAGTTTGCAACCCTGGGGTTCCTCTTGCTTGGTTTCAGAAAGGTCTCGTTGATCAACATGATGTCGACCTGATGGGTCGTTAGAAAGTGGTGGATGAGATCCCGCTGATCTCTGGCATCGGTGTGGATGCCGTTGGCATTAAACCACGCCAACGCCAATGAATGGGGCTTAACCTTAGTGGGTGTGCAATCCATTAAGGTTATTGGGAGAGGACGCGGGGGGCGAAGCGCTTCATAGCGCTGAAGAGGTTGCCGTGAGTCATCATGATGTCCAATAGGGCATCAGGATGCTCGCGGACCTCCTGGGCTACGGCACGGACCTCGTCGAGGTCGAATGCCGAGGCTATCTCTGCCAGCAAGAGCAGATCCGCCTTCAGGCCATAGGGGCCCTGGGCGGGTTTGAAGGGTGAGGGCGGGGGGGTTGGACGGCTCTGGGCAGGCGCGCGGGCGCTGCTGGCCGGAGCTGGGGCCACCTTCGGTTGGACCAGGGACGAGGGCCTGGTCCAAGCATTGGTGGCGGGTAGGGGAGCGTCGACGAACTTCGGCGCAGGGATCTTGGCGCTGATGCCATGGGGACGGGTTGGGCGACGGGGCGCAGGGGTCCTCTTCGCCCCGGCCGCAGCCTTCGGGGCTTTGGGGCAACCGCGATAGTTCGCGGTGTGCCCCTGAGTCCCGCAGAGCACGCAGCTGGGAGGATTAGGATCCCCCTTGACCCGCTTGCACAGCGCGGTGCTGTGCTCGCCCGCGCACTTGACGCAACGGTACGCCGCTTCGCAGAAGCGGGCGGCGTGCCCGTAGAGTTGGCAGCGGTTTCATTCAATCAAATCCAAAGGTTTTATATATGGAAGTGATCGCTCTTCAGCGAGATAAGACCGCTAATTGCGCCTTTATTTTTGAATGTTCAGTTTAGATTTATTTGTATTTGGTGTCAATAAAGAGTTTTTGCATACTTGTACAGAGTATTTTGTATTGTATTGAATTGTCGTAGGGTATAATGTACCTACATAAATTATGATGAGAAGATAGAGAAAATAAATAAATAATAAATGCCGTTGTGTGTCCGTTCAATCAATGAAACATTCATTCGTTTGTGAATGGCAAGAGTGATATTGTGGCCCTGAAAAGGGCCTTTTTGCGATCTCGCGTAGAAGAGCAGCGAAAGCGAACAACAAACACACACGAAAGGCGAGTGCTCGTCCACGCCTTAAGCTTTCTTCTCGGTCTTCTTGGGCAGGAGAACGGCCTGAATGTTGGGGAGCACACCGCCCTGCGCGATGGTCACACCGGAGAGCAGCTTGTTCAGCTCCTCGTCGTTCCTTATGGCCAGCTGAAGATGACGCGGGATGATTCTGGTCTTCTTGTTGTCCCTGGCCGCGTTGCCGGCCAACTCGAGCACCTCAGCGGCGAGATATTCCATCACGGCTGCGAGGTAGACCGGCGCTCCGGCACCCACGCGCTCGGCATAGTTGCCGTTGCGCAGGAGGCGATGAATACGACCCACCGGGAACTGTAGTCCGGCGCGGTTAGAACGGGACTTTGCCTTTCCCTTCACTTTGCCACCTTTACCGCGTCCCGACATGGTTAGGTTAAGGCTTTAAGAATAATTCAGAAAACACGAGATAGAGAGACGACGGCGGCCGCGCGGCGTGCGTGAACGTACCGAGCGAACTGTGTTTGTTCGAACCGGTTTTTTTTTTTTTTTTTTTTTTTTTTTTTTTTTTTTTTTTTTTTTTTTTTTTTTTTTTTTTTTTTTTTTTTTTTTTTTGGATGACTCTATGCTGTTGGCCACTGAGGCCTCGACAGCGTACCGGGCATTAGGCAAGCGCAGATGGCGCAGGGCCTCAAAAATGCTTACAAACTATGGGCGACGAGCGCAAGGGCACCTCTGAGGTACGGCCTCGGCTTGGGCTGTCGCCGAGGGAGGGGCGTCGAATTGCCCTGGCAGCCCAGAAGGGGCTTGCTCTAGGGCCCTAACGGGGACGGTTGAAGTTAAAGTTAAAAACAAAATAAATTATTATTAACAATGACTCGACCGCCTTGTTCGGAAATGGAACCTCACCTCAGAAGAACAGGCAAGAAACTGAGGGGCGTAAAATAAGCGAACACTACGAGCTAACTAACCGATCTTCTAACAGACCTTGTAGGCAGTCTTCGACCTCGCCGGCGAGGTCGGTGTATGACAGTGTACCTTTGGTAACCGACGCCTATACCAAAAACTGAATACTTCCTGTTGCAAGGAGCTGCCGGGTCGGACGACCCCAGCGCCGCCGACGTGACGACGGCGATGGGGTCGTCCGGGTCGCCTAGGACGTTCCTAGGGCGCCTACGGAGAGGGGGAGGGTCTGTGGGATCTACGGAGTAGTCCACGGTGCGAGTGACAAGAGGGTTGGGGTGGTGAGGGGCTCTATCAAAGTAGCGCCGGGAGAGAAACTTGATGTACTGACGGATGGAGGGAAGTTCGAGATCGCAATGCAGGTCGGCGTTACGCTGGTACCAGCTAGCTCCGACTGCCTTGCGAATGAACCTATTCTGAAGGACCTGGAGCTTGTCCAGGTCTAGGGAGGAGGCATGAGCGAACACTACTGAAGCGTACGTCATGACGGGGCGGATGCACATTTTGTAAATAGTCACCTTATTCCTAAGGGACAATTTACTCCGTGCGCCTACGAGGTGGTGGAGTCGGCCTAGAATGAAGGCCGCTCGGTCCCGGACTATCTGGATGTGTTTCGAGAAGGTGAGTCGTCTATCGAGGGTCACGCCAAGGTACTTGGTGGAGGTAGCCCAAGGGACGGGCTGACCGTGAAGCACGAGTTGCTCCCGGTTAAAGGGCTTGGTGGGGTGAAAGTACATAGCTGCACTTTTGTCGGGATTGACCGTTATGGCCCACTTCTTGAACCAATCGCCAAGCTGGCGAAGGGCTCGCTGAAGTCGGCCACGCAGGTGGAGGGGATTCCAACCTCTGGTGTAGAGGGCAGTGTCGTCCGCGAAAAGCGCGAACTCTACTTTTGGAATCCGAGGGATGTCGTGAGTGTAGAGAGAGAAGAGGATAGGGGCTAGCGCTGAGCCCTGAGGGACGCCGGCGCTGATGGGATGAGGGGAGGAGCGAGTTCCATCGACGCGGTAGCGGAAGCTTCGATGGGTGAGATAGTCTTGGATGATGAGCACAAGACTGTCTGGGAACGCGAGTTGATATAGCTTGTATATCAACCCGTTGTGCCACACCTTATCGAAGGCTTTCGCGACGTCGAGGAAAACCGCTAGGGTCCCCTGGGGCTTGGGAGTGGTGAAGCCACAAGGTCTCTGATTGAAACCTTCTAGGACGTACTCCGTGATGCGGTGTACTTGTTGGACGCAAGAGTGTCTGGACCTAAATCCAAACTGCTCGTCTGGGAGAATGTGATTCTCCCTGACATGGGACCAGATGCGCTTCAGAAGGATGCGCTCGTAAATCTTCCCAATGGAGCTGAGAAGACTGATGGGACGGTAACTAGAAGGCTCGGTAGCCTTCTTGCCTGGTTTTCGAATGCCGATAACATCGGCAGTCTTCCAGGGGTCGGGGAAGATGCAGTTGGTCATGGCGGCATTGAAGATGCTTACTAAGAGATGGATAAGGGCAATGGGGAAGAGTTTGAGCACTCTGTTGGTGATACCATCTGCACCTGGGGACTTCTTGGCGTGGAGGTCCTTGATGATCGACTCAACTTCCGAAGCCGTGACCGGCTCGAGGGAAGAGAGGGGAGGGAGGGAGGAGACTTCGTCGACTACCGCGTCCACCGACTCGCGATGAGCGGGGTCGACTTGGTCTAGACTGGGGCTGCACTGCGCCTCGAGGCTGTGGGCCAGGCACTCGGCCTTTTCCACATCCTCGAAGGCGGGTGGGAGATTGGGTCGTGTCAGGGGGGGCATGGATGACGTCTTGTCGGATTTCATAGATCGCACCAACTTCCAGTAAGCCAGATGAGATGGTTCGATCTCTGAAAGAAGTTTCTCCCACCTCTGATTACGGAGTTCACGTATGCGGGTCTTTACGGCACGCTCGTAATACCGCATAGTGACTCTGTTCTCTTCGGTGGGAGTCCAGTCGTAAGCCCTAATGGCAGAGTGTTTTGCTCTCAATAGCTCCCTCACGTCCTCGGGAAGGGCCCAGCGTTGGTCGCCCTCGACTGGGACCTGTCTCGAGGAGCCGCCAATGGCGGTGTGAAGGTGACTATTGAGCGCATCGAGGGAGAGGGAGACATCGTCTGGGGTGACGATGTCGTCGGGGATTCGGTCTAGGTCGGGTGAGTTGGTTTCCTTTAGGCTCTCACCTAAAAGCTTCCAATTCACCACAGTCCTAGTCGGGGGGGTACTGATGGCTGAGTCGGGGCCCAGGGACATCAGAACCGGTCGGTGGTCAGAGTCAAGCTCGTGTAGCACTTCTAACGAGCGTAGCTGAAGCGCTATGCCTTTTAGAAGTGCTATGTCGAGTATGTCTGGCCTAAGGTCAATGTTGAAGGGGAAGTGGGTCGGGGAGGACGGGGGAATGACGTCATAGCCCAAGTCGGTGGAGAGAGTGTCCATAAGGGACCCTCTCGTGTTAGTGGCGTTGCAACCCCACATGGTGTGCTTGCTGTTGAAGTCGCCCGCCAGAATGACGGCGCTTCCGAGGGAGAGAAGTGACTCGAGATCACTTCTGAGGAGAGGTTTGTTACCAGAGTGGTAACAAGACGCAATGATGACGGACTGATGGCCCGTCATCGATAGGCGGCAACAGGATGCCTCCAGGTTCGTGAGAGGAGGAGTGTCGATGGGAATGCAGTGGAGAGATCTTTTGTAATAGATCAGGGTACCACCCCCGCGGGCGGTAGTCCTGTCATTACGAACCAGAGCATAGTTTGCGACCCTAGGGTCCCTCATGCTCGGTTTTAGAAAGGTCTCGCACACTAACATGACATCGACCTGATGGGTCGTGAGGAACTCGTGGATGAGGGGACGTGAGTTCCCCGAGGAGAGGCTGTTGGCATTGTAAAATGCCAACGTCAACGCGCGCGGCTTCACTTTCGTCGTTGTACTATCCATGACAGTTACGACGAAGTGACGCGGGGAGCGAAGTGCTTCAGAGCGCGGAAGAGATCGCTGTGAGTAGCCATGATGACCAGTAGGTCACCAGGGCGTTCACGGACGAGTTGAGCCACCTCGCGGACCTCGTCGAGGTCAAAACTCGAGGAGATCTCAGTGAGAAGGTGGAAATCCGCCGTGAGGCCAGAAGGGCTTTGGGCGGGCATGCGGGGTGCAGGAGCCACGGGTGGGGGGATCGGGCGGCTCGGGGTAGCAGCGGGGTAGGGGAGCTGCATTGGGCGAGACACCGGTGTCTGGAGCAGGGATGGGGGTTTCGACCAAGCGTTGGTCGAGGGACGGGGCGCGTCGACGAATTTCGGCGCAGCGGGGGCGGGTGCTACCCGGAGCTTGGCACCGGTGCCTTGGGACCGGGGAGGGTTGCGGGAAGGAGGGGTCCTTTTCGACCCAGCCGCGGCCTTCGGGGCCTTAGGGCAACCGCGATAATTCGCAGTGTGCCCTTTCGTCCCACAGAGGACGCAGCTGGGCGGACTGGGATCCCCCTTCTTGCGGCTGCATGCTGCAGTGGCATGGTCACCCGCGCACTTTACGCAGCGGAAGGCCGCTTCGCAAAAACGCGCGGCGTGGCCATACAACTGGCAGCGGTGGCATTGACCCGGAATGCCTTTGGATCGGGGAGCCTCGACCTTAAGCCCGGAGAGGTTGAGTACCTTCTCGACTGAGAAGATTCTCTTGCCCTCCTGGTTGCGGTCGAGGATGACCAGAACGAGGTCTATGGGGGCCTTGGTGCGACCGTTGGTCATACGGTGCACCTGTTGGACCGGGAAGCCCTGGGACTCGAGGTCAGTACGGATGAGGTCCGTACTGATCTCTTTGGGGAGGCCGCGTATCACTACGCGAAGGACTTTCTCGTCCTCAAGGGGGAAGGCGTGAAACTGTATCTGAGCTTCACGTAGGAGACGGGTAGCGCGACGGTACTCGTCGGAGGAGGGGATGGCGACGGAGATACCGTCCTTGTGGCTCTTACCAGAGCACCTGATGCTCTGGTCGGCGAAGATCTTAGAGATCTCCGGCCAGCGCTGCCTGTCCCTAAGGACAAAGGGTCGGGGGGGTCTCGGCGGTCTGGGCGCGGGAGCCACGTCCATCTCGTCCGAGTCGTCGGAAGACGGAGGAGTGCCTGCAGCGATGCAGGAGGCTTTGGACGGGGGAGGGGGAGAGGAAGCAGCGGCGGGGCGCTTCTTCCCTTTGGGAGCAACGAGGGTGAAGCCCTCGTCGCTTGGGCCGGCCACGTCCATCTCCGTCGAGACGGCAGAGGCCAAGGAGGTCGCGCTCTCTGACCTGACGGTCAGGGCGAGACGCGAGCGACTCCTATGACGGGAGAGAGAGCGGCGATTGCCCTCTCGCCCTTTTCGAGATCGTGCCTCGTGCGAGGAACGCTCTCTTACGGGCGAGCGGGCCTTCGGGGTCGGGACGGCCGTCGGCCCTCTGAGGGAGGGCGAGGGCTTAGCGGAGGAGGAGGAGGTGCCCGGTAAAGGCTTAGGCGCAGAGCCTGAGGCCTTAGGGGCAGGGTTGGAGGATTTTTTGGCCTTAGGGGCCTTAGCGGGCTTTGCCTGAGGGGCAGGGGCGGGGGAGGGGTAGGCCTGAGGGGCCGCCGCTAGCAGAGAGGCTGCAGCGGCTACCGGGTTGCGTACGAAATCCTCGTACGCACTCGGATTGGACGCTAACATGGCTCGGAGAACATTTTCGACGATGGCGTTAGCCGCGCCGAAACTGGCCTCCGACCCGGCAAGCTCCATAGCGACGGGAGCGAGAGCGAGACAGCCGGTGAAGGATTTTCACCGGCGGGAAAGAGAGGGCATGAGCCTCCCTGCCGGGTATAGGCAGGGAGATGTGTACCTAGGTGTAGCCCTAGTGTGTCCCGGCTGCCGATCTTATTGTGCAGCCGGTTGTGTGCCTACGGCCCTAGCTGCCCCGGGGGAGAGACAGGGACTCCGGGGAAACCGGCCGTCCAAGCCAAACACACACCCGAGGGATAGGAAAAAGGATGGGAAGGGTGGGAGGGAGATGCTTGGTGTCGACGAGGGGCGTCCCCAAGGCCGGTGGTTCCAAGCCCAGCCGGATTCCGTTGTTCCTCAGAAGGAGGAAAAACGAGCGCTCTGGGTCCACGCTCCTAACCACGATCGGCTTCGTTGGCACCGTTATAAGTATCCACCGATCGACCACTAAGCGTGGATTTTGCAATGAAACATTAGGACGCTCTGAAAAGAGCGGTTTGATCACGCCGTATCAAGATACGGCGTGCTTTCTTCGTCCGGCGGAGAACACGGCGAGACGACGATCCCTGCAGTCGGTACCCCGGTACGTTGTATTAACAGAGGACGTTTGAAACCAACGTTAATACAACGAAATCGATAGTGTTAGCGAAGATACGTGGCAACGCTAACACCTCGAAGTTGAGGGACCGAAACAGAGGATCGGACGTCGCAGTCTTGCGGCTTCTGTCTTCTCAGGGCTTGCTGTGTTGAGACAGCAACAGCGGCGACAGCAACAGCAGGCTTGAGGGAGACAGCAACAGCAGGCTTGAGCAGGATGGCGATAGCGGGCAGCGGACGGTAGTCGGAGACGTCCGTACGGTGCGACGGATCGGAGCGGAATGATGACTGGGTGTTCGAACCGGGTGCTCGGATTTATTGATATACCCTTGCCCCACTCCGTCGAGACGCTAACGCGATGATCAGTCTCGTTGGGTTGGGTTGCGCGCGCCTCCGCGCCTACCCTGATACCGCGATAGAAGAGTGTAGGTAACAATAACATCGAACAATATACCTAAACTATTTTTCTTTTTTTTTTTTTGTTTTTTTTTTTTTTTCTGCATTAAAATTTGGAATGCGTTTATCATGTCGAAAACTACAATCAATTTCCCGCCATTTTACATAATATATTTTTCGTGATTATTATTAAATTTACAACATGGAATGGAACATGGGGTGTTGAAGAAAACAGGATTGCAGTGATTGCGTTGCACAAAACATCTCGGTATCAGCCGTATGTTCGTATAAGTATAATTATCGTAGTATCGACAGACTCTACCGACTCTTCCTCTGTTGAAAACCACGAAAGATCGGGGCGGCCGCGTGCGATGAGAACTACTAAGGCTGTTAAAGCCAGAATTCCCAAAGAAAAAAAAAAAAAAAAAAAAAAAAAAAAAAAAAAATAGCCGACATAGAGTCACTTAAGAAATCTTTGAAGCAAGCAAGCAGTGGCTAAATTTCCCATGGAAACAAACAACAGTCCGTAAATCCATAGATTCCTCTTGGTATGGCTAATATGAGCAGATTCAATAACATCTGTCTGTCTGTGCGTGTCGATTTCATCAATTTCCGTTCAGCCATTGAGAGAGACATCCGAGATTCGTTTGTATGTTGTGTGTGTGTGTTTGTAATTAATTGTGTAAGGGTAACTACATTTTCTTTATTAGTTCGGTTAGTTTTAGCTAGTCGAGTTGAGTCGAGTTGAGTCGGGCAGTCGGGCGGGCCCCGCTGCGCTCGCTCAGCAGGAGGAAGGAGGAGGAGGAGGAGGACGACGACGCCGTGCGCGTTTTTTGTTTGTTCGCGTGCGTGCGTCGTCGTCGTCCGTCCAGTCTTTCTGTCTGTCTGCGGTCCGTCTCAAGAGAAACACAGAGCGCGATGAACGCGCTCTCGAACGATATGTTAGCCCTGAAAAGGGCTTTTTGCTGCGAGGTGAGGTGTCGCGCGTCCCGCGCGCCCCCACACAGGCAGGAGAGGATGCGCGCGCGTGGCGTGCGCGCAGCTCGCGTGCACCGTCGTCGTCGTCGTTCACGCACACGGAGCGAGCGAGCAAGCACAGCACGGCACACACGCGGAAAACTCACTGCTGCACGGCGGCTCACTTCTTCGAGGCGGACGCCTTCTTCGTGGCGGCGGCGGCCTTCGACTTGGGAGTGGCGGCGGCCCTCTTCGGCTTGGGCGCCTTCGGCTTCTTGGTGGGCGGCTTCGCGGTCTTTTTCGCCTTCGGGGCGGCGGCGCTCTTGCCCCTGGCGGGCGCGGCGGCCTTCTTCGCGGCGGCGGGCTTCTTCTTCGCTGCGGCGGCGGCCTTCTTGTCCTTCGCCGAGGCGGCGGCGGAGGGCTTCGATTTGGCCGGCGAGGCGGCCGCGGCGGCCGCCTTCCTGCCCCTGCCGGAGGCGGGCGCCGCGGCGGCGGACTTCTTCGCCTTGGCGGCGGCGGTGGAGGCGCTCTCCTTCGCGGACGACTTGCCGGACGCCTTGCCGCCGGCGCCGGCGGGCTTCTTCGCCGAGGAAGACTTCGATTCGAGCTTGAAACTGCCCGAAGCTCCCTTTCCCTTCGTCTGGATCAGGGCGCCGGACTCGACGGCGCTCTTCAGATACTTCCTGATGAACGGGGCCAGCTTCTCGGCGTCCACCTTGTACTGGGCCGCGATGTATTTCTTGATCGCCTTCAGCGACGAACCGCTGCGCTCCTTCAGCTCCTTGATCGCGTTGTTCACCATTTCGGAGGTCTTCGGGTGGGTCGGCTTCGCCTTGGGTTTCTTGGCGCCGCCTGCGGCTGCTGCGGACGCCTTCGGCTTCTTCGCGGGAGTCGCTGGCGCGGGAGCCTCTGCTGCTACGGCGGTGTCGGCCATTATATAATAATATATATAATTTTTTATTTAATAAATTTTTTACACACACAGCACACTCACTGCGAAGCGCTCGCGCGTTTATGTACTTGAGTAAAATACTTTTCAAAAACTGCGCGGTCGTCGTCGTCGTAGGGTTCTTCTCCCTCCCTTTTCGGGGGAGTAAGGTTTCGGACTCGAGGGATACCCTCTTTTCCGAGGCTGGACGCTGGGGGACACTGCCCCCAGGGCAATTGCGAGTGCGGCGCCAGGCCCGGCTTGCGCCGGCGGCAGCTCGCACTGGCGTCGAAGTGTGTAGTGTGGGCTACACACTTCGCAGGTTTCAGTGGTCGGTGGAGTCCCGCACCCGTCGCAGCTAACGGGCGGCATCTCCACCGAAGGATAAACTCTCGCCGTCTCGCTCGACGTCTCGCTCGGGGTCTCCGGCGCGTAAGGCCGGGCGGGCCCTAGCGGACGGAGCGGTGATTACGGACGGCGAGAAGGGCGCGGGCACGCTTAGCCGGCGTGAGCCAGCTGTCACGGCTCTAGCAGCCCTTTAGATGTGATGCGGTCGCCTTGCGGCGGCAATGGACGGCCGGCCAGGCGCCGCGGGTGCGGCGCCGGCCTAGCCTTTGGCAGCGTCTAGCGGTCCGCGCCTCCGACGGCTGTCGGAGGGGACCGCCCGCTGTGTGGAGGCCGCCTAGGGAGCCTCGCTCGACCATAGGCGGCTATTACACCTCGCACCGAGGCGCGGAGGTGCGACGCGCCTTCGGAGCATCGCTCGACGAAGGCGGGGAGTCATTTCACGGCCCGCGCGCAGGGGGCGACGGGCGGTGTGTGGATGACGTCATCGTCATGTGCCGGGATTTCGGCGGCGGGTTTCGTTGAGGCGGACCGACGCACCCTCTAGGCCGGCGGCCGAGGGGGTCGTGTCCGCAGGGTGGTGCGGCCGGGGAGCGTACTCACCCGGCCACGGTGTAGAGGCTTGCAGTGATGTGGAGGGCCGGCCTGCAGTCCCATTCTACAGGGGCCCTCCGTCGGTGGGGCGCCCCGCATGACGTAGCGCTACGGGGCAGTGGGCGGTGTCCAAGTGCTGCTTGGACAGCGGGATTCGGTGATGCTGGCGGGCCGTGCCTCGAGCCGGGTGGCGAGGGGCCCGCCAGATGGCAGCGTGTCTTGTCTTTAGCCGAGCGCGAAGCATCGGCGTTGAACGTCACCGTAGTGACGGAGGCTGGGCGCTGAGCCGGCTCACACCATCCGGCTCAGGATTAAAGTCCAATGACGTCCGGCGCATCCCGCTCTCGAACCGGTGGTCCGCGGCGGCTCGACGTTCCCCCAAGAACGGAACCGCGGCAGACCCAAACGAGAGGGAGACCCGGTGAGATGCGGGTGCCGCGCCGTCGTCGGGTGCGCGCGCGCTGCAAGCGCGCGCGGGAATCAATTGAGGTCAATCTGGATGTGAGGGCAGTTCACGCTGCCCTCGGTGTCTGGTCCGGTGTGGTGAGGCAGGGGGAGGCAAGCTCACCCCCGCTGTCTGGATATGGGGCTAGCGCCGGGTGCGCCTGGGCCGGGTGCGGGAGGCGGGGGGAATATCAACCCCCGCTCCGCGTAGAATCAATGGGGCTAGCGCCGTGTGCGCCTGGGCCGGGCCGGTGCCGGGGAGAATTCTCGATCCCCGGCCTCCGGGTCTTGATGTGGGCTTGACCTCTGAACGGGTCGGGGCCTGGTGCGGACGGGGCGAGCGAACTCGGCCGCCGTCCTTTGGGGGTGGATGTCAGTTTGGCGGAGGGAGCTGGGAGCTCGACCTCCGCGGTGGTGGTTGGTCCGGCTAGCGCAAGGTGCGCCTGGGCCGGTGGTGCATAGGCTCGCAGCTAGGTGGCGGAGCGCCGCGTGTGCGGCCGCGCCTCCGTAGTGCGAGAGGGATGCACTGCGCTTGCTGTCGCGGTCCGCCCGCCGGACGGCACCGGAGGGATTCGCGACTGCGTTGAGCTCAGCTCAACCGTCGGCGAACCTTGCGGGGCGTCGGCGGGCTTGACCGGCGATGGCGGTGCGCGATGCGGCCGAGCGAGCGAGGTGCGCTGCGAGCTCGGCAGGTTCGAGGTGTGAGCGGTGTGTGCGGAGGGGCGGTCGATGACCGTCGCCGCTCCGCTTGATGGTGGTCTTCGGTTGGAAGGACGACGCTTTCCAGGTTCAGTCGCGCTTCCGGCGATACAGGGCTAGTGCGGGTGAGACCCCCGGCGTACCGGGTGAGGCCCACCTAACCCGATCGGCGACAGGAAAGCGCGCTGCGAACCCGGTCTAAGCGTCGTCAACTTCATGGTAAGGCCCGCGGTGGTCGGCGGCTAACCGGACGTTCCCGCGGGAACGCCCCGGTAGCAGGCGGACGAGCGCGGGTGCGCGATTTCGGTGAAAACGCGCATTGATGGCGTGACTCGGCGGGCGGTCCGCCACTTCGCCGCTTGATGGCGCAGCTGGCGGACTCGCACTCGGCTGAGTCATCGTGGCAGACTTTTTCGCCGTGCGCCGCTGTAGTACGGGGGTGGGGGTGCTCGACGCTCGCGGGCGGAGCAGCAACCCCACCCCTAACGACGGGGTGCGAAAAATGTAGTCGCGCGCGAAGGTGGCCGGAGGCGGACGTGCGCACTCGACGGCACCGGGCGGGACCGCAAACTGCGCGGCTCTACGTTGGCGGGTGTATAGATTGACCGCTTTACCGGAAAGAGGGCACCACTGTCTAGAGACGATTTCTCGCAACAACGTTCGTGAGTTTTCACTAACATCGCTCTCATTAAATAACCTTTTTTCTGTATTTTAATACTATACCACGCCAACGGAGCGTTTTCCGTGATACTTTTTGAACGTGGCCAGGCGCCTATCCGACTCTCCGGCGGCTCAGGTGGTCGCCTGGAGTGCTGAATCGTTTTAATCGCGCCACTCTCGACACCGAGAGTGATGGGTCATGTTTAAAATTCAATTTTCTCTATAAAACCAACTGTTCCGACTAGTTTTATTCGATAAACAAACGACAAAGATATCGTTTTCATTATATAAGAGAAAAATTTGGCAATTTTCAATGTTTTAATCGTATAAAACGACCGATATTTTGGTGCTCGTAAAACAGCTCTACACCAGTTTCCTTCCAAACCGACTGACTGAACCGCGCGAAGCCTTGCCTTCGAGCTGGACGTCGTTCAATCGAACCCATCTCAGGAACACACCTCTAGAATATAGTGATCGAAAAAATTTCATAACCTAACCTAACCTAGCCTGACCTAACCTAACCTAACTAACTACAAGTGACAGACAGCACAAAGCTCACCCGTGCAAATATTATAACCGAACGCTGCTCTACGGTTCCGATTGTACTATATTAAGTATGTTAACTATTTAAATATTTTATTGTTTAGTAACTCGTAATAAGTTTTGGGGTACATTAAAAGTGCTATTTACCTATTGCTGTTTTTTTTTTTTTTTTTTTTAAATAATAAAGTAATAAGTACCATATATAAGTAGGTAGGTACACGTATGCAACGTAGTATTTTTATTTATATATTGTTTGTCGAAGTAAGTAAGTAAGTAGGTAGGTAGGTAGGTAGGTAGGTAGGTAGGGTAGGGTAGGGTAGGGTAGGTAGGCAGGAAAGCAACCAAGTGTTGTGTCAAGCGTTCGTTTTGCGAAACATAATCGTATTCTTTTTCTCTTTAAAAATTATACATAGAAACTTATGCGGCCCTGAAAAGGGCCTTTTTTCATGATACACGAAGGAGGTCGCAAGCGACCCTGTTCGTTCGTCCGTCCGTCCGTCGGCTTAACCTCCGAAACCGTAGAGAGTGCGGCCCTGGCGTTTGAGAGCGTAGACCACATCCATGGCGGTGACGGTCTTCCTCTTCGCGTGCTCAGTGTAGGTGACGGCGTCGCGGATCACGTTCTCGAGGAACACCTTCAGCACGCCTCTGGTCTCCTCGTAGATCAGACCGGAGATACGCTTCACGCCGCCCCTGCGCGCCAGACGACGGATGGCGGGCTTCGTGATTCCCTGGATGTTATCACGAAGCACTTTCCTGTGACGCTTGGCTCCACCTTTCCCCAGACCTTTTCCTCCCTTGCCGCGACCGGTCATCTTGAGCAAAAACTAGTTAGTAAGAGTGGATAATAACAAAACTGAACACCGTAGCGGCCGCGAGTGTTGACGGCGAGCGAACGACTGGAAGCTTTTTTTTTTTTTTTTTTTTTTTTTTTTTTTTTTTTTTTTTTTTTTTTTTTTTTTTTTTTTTTTTTTTTTTTTTTGGATGACTCTATGCTGTTGGCCACTGAGGCCTCGACAGCGTACCGGGCATTAGGCAAGCGCAGATGGCGCAGGGCCTCAAAAATGCTTACAAACTATGGGCGACGAGCGCAAGGGCACCTCTGAGGTACGGCCTCGGCTTGGGCTGTCGCCGAGGGAGGGGCGTCGAATTGCCCTGGCAGCCCAGAAGGGGCTTGCTCTAGGGCCCTAACGGGGACGGTTGAAGTTAAAGTTAAAAACAAAATAAATTATTATTAACAATGACTCGACCGCCTTGTTCGGAAATGGAACCTCACCTCAGAAGAACAGGCAAGAAACTGAGGGGCGTAAAATAAGCGAACACTACGAGCTAACTAACCGATCTTCTAACAGACCTTGTAGGCAGTCTTCGACCTCGCCGGCGAGGTCGGTGTATGACAGTGTACCTTTGGTAACCGACGCCTATACCAAAAACTGAATACTTCCTGTTGCAAGGAGCTGCCGGGTCGGACGACCCCAGCGCCGCCGACGTGACGACGGCGATGGGGTCGTCCGGGTCGCCTAGGACGTTCCTAGGGCGCCTACGGAGAGGGGGAGGGTCTGTGGGATCTACGGAGTAGTCCACGGTGCGAGTGACAAGAGGGTTGGGGTGGTGAGGGGCTCTATCAAAGTAGCGCCGGGAGAGAAACTTGATGTACTGACGGATGGAGGGAAGTTCGAGATCGCAATGCAGGTCGGCGTTACGCTGGTACCAGCTAGCTCCGACTGCCTTGCGAATGAACCTATTCTGAAGGACCTGGAGCTTGTCCAGGTCTAGGGAGGAGGCATGAGCGAACACTACTGAAGCGTACGTCATGACGGGGCGGATGCACATTTTGTAAATAGTCACCTTATTCCTAAGGGACAATTTACTCCGTGCGCCTACGAGGTGGTGGAGTCGGCCTAGAATGAAGGCCGCTCGGTCCCGGACTATCTGGATGTGTTTCGAGAAGGTGAGTCGTCTATCGAGGGTCACGCCAAGGTACTTGGTGGAGGTAGCCCAAGGGACGGGCTGACCGTGAAGCACGAGTTGCTCCCGGTTAAAGGGCTTGGTGGGGTGAAAGTACATAGCTGCACTTTTGTCGGGATTGACCGTTATGGCCCACTTCTTGAACCAATCGCCAAGCTGGCGAAGGGCTCGCTGAAGTCGGCCACGCAGGTGGAGGGGATTCCAACCTCTGGTGTAGAGGGCAGTGTCGTCCGCGAAAAGCGCGAACTCTACTTTTGGAATCCGAGGGATGTCGTGAGTGTAGAGAGAGAAGAGGATAGGGGCTAGCGCTGAGCCCTGAGGGACGCCGGCGCTGATGGGATGAGGGGAGGAGCGAGTTCCATCGACGCGGTAGCGGAAGCTTCGATGGGTGAGATAGTCTTGGATGATGAGCACAAGACTGTCTGGGAACGCGAGTTGATATAGCTTGTATATCAACCCGTTGTGCCACACCTTATCGAAGGCTTTCGCGACGTCGAGGAAAACCGCTAGGGTCCCCTGGGGCTTGGGAGTGGTGAAGCCACAAGGTCTCTGATTGAAACCTTCTAGGACGTACTCCGTGATGCGGTGTACTTGTTGGACGCAAGAGTGTCTGGACCTAAATCCAAACTGCTCGTCTGGGAGAATGTGATTCTCCCTGACATGGGACCAGATGCGCTTCAGAAGGATGCGCTCGTAAATCTTCCCAATGGAGCTGAGAAGACTGATGGGACGGTAACTAGAAGGCTCGGTAGCCTTCTTGCCTGGTTTTCGAATGCCGATAACATCGGCAGTCTTCCAGGGGTCGGGGAAGATGCAGTTGGTCATGGCGGCATTGAAGATGCTTACTAAGAGATGGATAAGGGCAATGGGGAAGAGTTTGAGCACTCTGTTGGTGATACCATCTGCACCTGGGGACTTCTTGGCGTGGAGGTCCTTGATGATCGACTCAACTTCCGAAGCCGTGACCGGCTCGAGGGAAGAGAGGGGAGGGAGGGAGGAGACTTCGTCGACTACCGCGTCCACCGACTCGCGATGAGCGGGGTCGACTTGGTCTAGACTGGGGCTGCACTGCGCCTCGAGGCTGTGGGCCAGGCACTCGGCCTTTTCCACATCCTCGAAGGCGGGTGGGAGATTGGGTCGTGTCAGGGGGGGCATGGATGACGTCTTGTCGGATTTCATAGATCGCACCAACTTCCAGTAAGCCAGATGAGATGGTTCGATCTCTGAAAGAAGTTTCTCCCACCTCTGATTACGGAGTTCACGTATGCGGGTCTTTACGGCACGCTCGTAATACCGCATAGTGACTCTGTTCTCTTCGGTGGGAGTCCAGTCGTAAGCCCTAATGGCAGAGTGTTTTGCTCTCAATAGCTCCCTCACGTCCTCGGGAAGGGCCCAGCGTTGGTCGCCCTCGACTGGGACCTGTCTCGAGGAGCCGCCAATGGCGGTGTGAAGGTGACTATTGAGCGCATCGAGGGAGAGGGAGACATCGTCTGGGGTGACGATGTCGTCGGGGATTCGGTCTAGGTCGGGTGAGTTGGTTTCCTTTAGGCTCTCACCTAAAAGCTTCCAATTCACCACAGTCCTAGTCGGGGGGGTACTGATGGCTGAGTCGGGGCCCAGGGACATCAGAACCGGTCGGTGGTCAGAGTCAAGCTCGTGTAGCACTTCTAACGAGCGTAGCTGAAGCGCTATGCCTTTTAGAAGTGCTATGTCGAGTATGTCTGGCCTAAGGTCAATGTTGAAGGGGAAGTGGGTCGGGGAGGACGGGGGAATGACGTCATAGCCCAAGTCGGTGGAGAGAGTGTCCATAAGGGACCCTCTCGTGTTAGTGGCGTTGCAACCCCACATGGTGTGCTTGCTGTTGAAGTCGCCCGCCAGAATGACGGCGCTTCCGAGGGAGAGAAGTGACTCGAGATCACTTCTGAGGAGAGGTTTGTTACCAGAGTGGTAACAAGACGCAATGATGACGGACTGATGGCCCGTCATCGATAGGCGGCAACAGGATGCCTCCAGGTTCGTGAGAGGAGGAGTGTCGATGGGAATGCAGTGGAGAGATCTTTTGTAATAGATCAGGGTACCACCCCCGCGGGCGGTAGTCCTGTCATTACGAACCAGAGCATAGTTTGCGACCCTAGGGTCCCTCATGCTCGGTTTTAGAAAGGTCTCGCACACTAACATGACATCGACCTGATGGGTCGTGAGGAACTCGTGGATGAGGGGACGTGAGTTCCCCGAGGAGAGGCTGTTGGCATTGTAAAATGCCAACGTCAACGCGCGCGGCTTCACTTTCGTCGTTGTACTATCCATGACAGTTACGACGAAGTGACGCGGGGAGCGAAGTGCTTCAGAGCGCGGAAGAGATCGCTGTGAGTAGCCATGATGACCAGTAGGTCACCAGGGCGTTCACGGACGAGTTGAGCCACCTCGCGGACCTCGTCGAGGTCAAAACTCGAGGAGATCTCAGTGAGAAGGTGGAAATCCGCCGTGAGGCCAGAAGGGCTTTGGGCGGGCATGCGGGGTGCAGGAGCCACGGGTGGGGGGATCGGGCGGCTCGGGGTAGCAGCGGGGTAGGGGAGCTGCATTGGGCGAGACACCGGTGTCTGGAGCAGGGATGGGGGTTTCGACCAAGCGTTGGTCGAGGGACGGGGCGCGTCGACGAATTTCGGCGCAGCGGGGGCGGGTGCTACCCGGAGCTTGGCACCGGTGCCTTGGGACCGGGGAGGGTTGCGGGAAGGAGGGGTCCTTTTCGACCCAGCCGCGGCCTTCGGGGCCTTAGGGCAACCGCGATAATTCGCAGTGTGCCCTTTCGTCCCACAGAGGACGCAGCTGGGCGGACTGGGATCCCCCTTCTTGCGGCTGCATGCTGCAGTGGCATGGTCACCCGCGCACTTTACGCAGCGGAAGGCCGCTTCGCAAAAACGCGCGGCGTGGCCATACAACTGGCAGCGGTGGCATTGACCCGGAATGCCTTTGGATCGGGGAGCCTCGACCTTAAGCCCGGAGAGGTTGAGTACCTTCTCGACTGAGAAGATTCTCTTGCCCTCCTGGTTGCGGTCGAGGATGACCAGAACGAGGTCTATGGGGGCCTTGGTGCGACCGTTGGTCATACGGTGCACCTGTTGGACCGGGAAGCCCTGGGACTCGAGGTCAGTACGGATGAGGTCCGTACTGATCTCTTTGGGGAGGCCGCGTATCACTACGCGAAGGACTTTCTCGTCCTCAAGGGGGAAGGCGTGAAACTGTATCTGAGCTTCACGTAGGAGACGGGTAGCGCGACGGTACTCGTCGGAGGAGGGGATGGCGACGGAGATACCGTCCTTGTGGCTCTTACCAGAGCACCTGATGCTCTGGTCGGCGAAGATCTTAGAGATCTCCGGCCAGCGCTGCCTGTCCCTAAGGACAAAGGGTCGGGGGGGTCTCGGCGGTCTGGGCGCGGGAGCCACGTCCATCTCGTCCGAGTCGTCGGAAGACGGAGGAGTGCCTGCAGCGATGCAGGAGGCTTTGGACGGGGGAGGGGGAGAGGAAGCAGCGGCGGGGCGCTTCTTCCCTTTGGGAGCAACGAGGGTGAAGCCCTCGTCGCTTGGGCCGGCCACGTCCATCTCCGTCGAGACGGCAGAGGCCAAGGAGGTCGCGCTCTCTGACCTGACGGTCAGGGCGAGACGCGAGCGACTCCTATGACGGGAGAGAGAGCGGCGATTGCCCTCTCGCCCTTTTCGAGATCGTGCCTCGTGCGAGGAACGCTCTCTTACGGGCGAGCGGGCCTTCGGGGTCGGGACGGCCGTCGGCCCTCTGAGGGAGGGCGAGGGCTTAGCGGAGGAGGAGGAGGTGCCCGGTAAAGGCTTAGGCGCAGAGCCTGAGGCCTTAGGGGCAGGGTTGGAGGATTTTTTGGCCTTAGGGGCCTTAGCGGGCTTTGCCTGAGGGGCAGGGGCGGGGGAGGGGTAGGCCTGAGGGGCCGCCGCTAGCAGAGAGGCTGCAGCGGCTACCGGGTTGCGTACGAAATCCTCGTACGCACTCGGATTGGACGCTAACATGGCTCGGAGAACATTTTCGACGATGGCGTTAGCCGCGCCGAAACTGGCCTCCGACCCGGCAAGCTCCAT
This sequence comes from Peribatodes rhomboidaria, assembly GCA_911728515.1. Classification (NCBI taxonomy): domain Eukaryota; kingdom Metazoa; phylum Arthropoda; class Insecta; order Lepidoptera; family Geometridae; genus Peribatodes; species Peribatodes rhomboidaria. The sequence goes on from OU452192.1 coordinate 7,166,154, forward strand.
AGCGACGGGAGCGAGAGCGAGACAGCCGGTGAAGGATTTTCACCGGCGGGAAAGAGAGGGCATGAGCCTCCCTGCCGGGTATAGGCAGGGAGATGTGTACCTAGGTGTAGCCCTAGTGTGTCCCGGCTGCCGATCTTATTGTGCAGCCGGTTGTGTGCCTACGGCCCTAGCTGCCCCGGGGGAGAGACAGGGACTCCGGGGAAACCGGCCGTCCAAGCCAAACACACACCCGAGGGATAGGAAAAAGGATGGGAAGGGTGGGAGGGAGATGCTTGGTGTCGACGAGGGGCGTCCCCAAGGCCGGTGGTTCCAAGCCCAGCCGGATTCCGTTGTTCCTCAGAAGGAGGAAAAACGAGCGCTCTGGGTCCACGCTCCTAACCACGATCGGCTTCGTTGGCACCGTTATAAGTATCCACCGATCGACCACTAAGCGTGGATTTTGCAATGAAACATTAGGACGCTCTGAAAAGAGCGGTTTGATCACGCCGTATCAAGATACGGCGTGCTTTCTTCGTCCGGCGGAGAACACGGCGAGACGACGATCCCTGCAGTCGGTACCCCGGTACGTTGTATTAACAGAGGACGTTTGAAACCAACGTTAATACAACGAAATCGATAGTGTTAGCGAAGATACGTGGCAACGCTAACACCTCGAAGTTGAGGGACCGAAACAGAGGATCGGACGTCGCAGTCTTGCGGCTTCTGTCTTCTCAGGGCTTGCTGTGTTGAGACAGCAACAGCGGCGACAGCAACAGCAGGCTTGAGGGAGACAGCAACAGCAGGCTTGAGCAGGATGGCGATAGCGGGCAGCGGACGGTAGTCGGAGACGTCCGTACGGTGCGACGGATCGGAGCGGAATGATGACTGGAAGCTTTTTGAGCATTGCTCTTTATTTATGCTCTCGAACACTCTAGCGATAGAGTCGCGCGCGCGCGCGCGAGACGTGAAGGGCGGGGGGGGGGGCCCCCCCCCCCCCCCCCCCATCTCCCCGTTCTGTTCGACTGAATATCGTCCGGCGAAGTGTGGGTGTTGTATTACACTCCGTGTGTGTGTGTGTGTGTGTGTATAAAAAAAAAAAAAAAAAAAAAAAAAAAAAAAAAATTATGCAATCAATCACGTATAACGTTGACAGAGTTGTCACATAACGTTATATTATATTGGATGGTCATGCTGCTTAGAACGGTTCTACTACTTTTAGATGCGTGCGTTAATTAAGTCTCAGTCTAAGTAAGTAAAGTAGACAGACAGATAGATAGATAGATAGGTAGGTAGGTAGGTAGGTAGGTGCTTAAGTACCAATTATTAATAAACTAGCTGCGCCCTGCGGTCTCACCCGCGGTTAAAAAGTATCCTATGTGCTATTCTAGACTATAATCTATCTCTGTGCCAAATTTCATCCAGATCTGTTCAGCCGTTCTGGCGTGAAAGAGTAACAAACATACGTCCATCCATACATACAAACGCGTTCGCGTTTATAATATTATATAGTAGGATAATCTATCGTGCGTGCATGCGTGTAGGTATCGTCGTCATGAAACATTATATTTATTTTTAAATAACGAAACTTATGTGGCCCTGAAAAGGGCCTTTTTGCATTTGAATCGGAGGAGAGCCGACGGACGCAACCTTCTTAGGCGCGCTCGCCGCGGATTCTTCGCGCCAACTGTATATCCTTGGGCATGATGGTCACGCGCTTGGCGTGGATCGCGCACAGGTTGGTGTCTTCAAAGAGACCGACCAGGTACGCTTCGCTGGCCTCCTGAAGCGCCATAACGGCAGAGCTCTGGAAACGGAGATCGGTCTTGAAGTCCTGTGCGATTTCGCGCACGAGACGCTGGAACGGCAGCTTGCGGATCAGCAGCTCGGTACTCTTCTGGTAGCGACGGATCTCACGGAGGGCTACGGTGCCGGGCCTGTAGCGATGGGGCTTCTTCACGCCGCCCGTTGCGGGGGCGCTCTTGCGCGCAGCTTTGGTGGCGAGCTGTTTACGCGGCGCCTTACCGCCGGTGGATTTACGAGCGGTCTGCTTGGTACGTGCCATTTTACAAACACACACACACACACACACACACACTCTTTTCACACAATGAGAGGAGCAAGCAACTGTTTACGCGGACGCACGTACGAGCGAGCGACGACTGCGACGATCAGCGCACGACTGTTTTTTTTTTTTTTTTTTTTTTTTTTTTTTTTTTTTTTTTTTTTTTTTTTTATGAATGACTAATGCTGTTGGCCACTGAGGCCTCTACAGCGTACCGGACGTAAGGCAAGCGCGGAGGGCGCAGGACCTTAATGGACTTTAGTTATTTAAAGCTAAGGGCGACTGGCACAAGGGCACCACTAAGGTACGGACCTCGGCTTGGACCGTCGCCGGGGGGGGGGAGTCGATTTGCCCAGGCAACCCAGAGGGGGTTTGCGCTTGAGCCCTATTAGGTTTATCTGTTTGACTATTTGGAGAGAATCTAACCGATCTTCTAACAGATCCTGGGAGTCTTCGACCTCGCCGGCGAGGTCGGTGTTTTGTTATCGTGTTCCTTTGGTAACCGGCGCCTATACCAAAAACTGCAAACTTCCTGTTGCGGGGAGCTGTCGGGTCGGCCGACCCCAGCGCAGCCGCCGTGGCGACTGCGATGGGGTCGTCCGGGTCGCCGAAGATGTCTCTAGGGCGTCTACGGAGAGGGCGGGGGGCAGCGGCGTCTACTGCTGAGTAGTCCGCCGTGCGAACGACTAGAGGATTTGAATGGTGGGAGGCCCTATCAAAGTATCTGCGCGAAGTGAATTTAAAGTACTGCCGAATGGAGGGGAGCTCTACATCGCAGTGCAAGTCGGAGTTTCGCTGGAACCAGCTGGCTCCGACCGCTCTGCGAATAAATCTATTCTGGACGGCCTGGAGCTTGTCCAGGTCGAAGCCAGACGCGTGGGCAAACACTACGGAGGCGTAGGTCATAACGGGGCGGATGCAAATTTTGTACAATATCACCTTATTTCTAAGGGATAGCTTACTACGATCGTTGAGGAGGGGGGCGAGTCGGCTTAAAAAGAAAACCGCTCGATTCCTAACTGTCCGGATGTGCCTCGAGAAGGTGAGTCGACGATCGAGGGTCACGCCAAGGTACTTGGTCGAGTTCACCCAGGGGATGGGCCTATCGTGCAGCATGAGCTGCTGCCGGATAGGCCATTTGTTGGGGTGAAAGCACACAGCTGCGCTTTTGTCCGGATTGACCGAGATTGCCCACTTCTCAAACCAGTCGCCTAAGCGGCGCAGGGCTTGTTGAAGCGTACGGAAGGAGATGGACTGATTCCACCCTCTTATAAAGAGGGCAGTATCGTCCGCGAAAAGCGCAAGCTCTACCTTCGGATGACGTGGAATGTCATGCGTGTAGAGGGAGAACAGAACGGGGGCCAGCGCTGACCCCTGAGGGACGCCAGCGCCGATGGGGTGGGGAGCCGAGCGGGTGCCGTCGACGCGATAGCGAAAGTTTCGACCAGTCAGATAGTCATGTATTATGAGTACAAGACCATCCGGGAACCCGAGCTGGTATAACTTGTATACCAGCCCGCTGTGCCAGACTTTATCGAACGCTTTCGCTACGTCGAGGAACACCGCAAGGGTGGACTGACATTTGGGCGTGACCTGGGTGAAGCCGTGGTAGGGTTTCCGATTGAAACCCTCTAGGATGTGCTCCGTGATGCGGTGCACCTGCTGGACGCACGAGTGTCTGGCTCGAAAGCCGAACTGCTCGTCGGGGAGGAGATTGTTATCTCGGATGTGGGACCAAATACGCTTCAGAAGGATGCGCTCGTAAATCTTACCTAAGGTACTGAGGAGACTGATGGGGCGGTAGCTAGAGGGCTCTGACGCCTTCTTGCCGGGCTTGTGAATGCCGATGACGTCGGCAGACTTCCAAGCGTCGGGGAAGGTGCAGTTGGCCAAGGCGGCATTGAAGATGCTGACGAGGAGGTTGATCAGGAAGACGGGGAAGTGCTTAATCACTCTATTGCTGACGCCGTCTGCACCTGGGGCCTTCTTGGTTTGGAGACCCTTGATGATCGACTCTACCTCCGACACAGAGACCGGCTCTGTGGGTTCGAGGGCGGGACGGGCTGTGAACTCGGCGACTTCCTCTTCCACCATATCTAGGTGGTCGGGGTCGACGCGCTCGAGACTGGGGCTGCATTGCCTTTCGAGGCTTTCGGCAAGGCACTCGGCCTTTTCGTCGTCCTCGAAGGCAAGCGTGTCGTTCGGACGAGACAGGGGGGGAATATTGGATGACTTGCTGCCCTTCAGCGATCTTACCATCTTCCAGTATGCCTGGTGAGATGGTCTGATCTCCGAGAGCAGGGTGTCCCACCTCTGATTGCGGAGTTCACTCATGCGGTTCTTTACGGCACGCTCGTAATACCGCAGAGTGGCTCTGTTCTCTTCGGTGCGACACCAGTCGTATGCCCTAGTGGCCGCGTGTTTCGCTCTCAACAGCTCCCTCGCATCCTCGGGCAGGGCCCAGCGTTGGTCGCCCTCGGCTGGGACCTGCTTCGAGGCTTCGCCAACGGCTTTACGAAGGTGACTGTTGAGAGCGTCTATGGAAAGAGCGATATCGTCGGGGGTCGCGATATCGTCTGGTATTCTATCTAAATCGGGTGAACTGGTAGCTTTTAGGCTTTCGCCCAAGAGCTCCCAGTTCACCACGGTCTTTGTCGGCGGAGTTCTGTTGCTCGGGTCGGGACCCAGCAGCATCAGAACTGGCCTATGGTCCGAGTCAAGCTCGTGTAGCACCTCCAAAGAACGCAACTGGAGTGTTACGCCCTTTAGGAGTGCTAGGTCGAGAATGTCCGGCCTGTAGTTGAGATTACTGCTGAAGTAAGTCGGGGAGCTGGGGGGGATGATATCAAAATTTAGCGTATCCGAGAATGAGTACAGAAGGTGCCCATTCCGGTTATTCGCGTTGCAGCCCCACATCACGTGCTTGCCGTTAAAGTCGCCGGCCAGAATGACCGAGCTACCGAGAGCGAGAAGCGCTTCGAGGTCCTCTTTGAGGAGAGTCTTGCTACCCGAGTGGTAACAAGACGCTATTATGATGGACTGATGACCGGTCATCGCAAGACGGCAACAGGAAGCTTCCAGATTGACTAACGGGGGAGTGGGTATGGGTGTGCAGTGCAGAGACCTTTTGTAATAGATCAGAGTACCGCCCAGGGGGGCGGCGAGTCTGTCATTACGAACCATCAAGTAGTTTGCAACCCTGGGGTTCCTCTTGCTTGGTTTCAGAAAGGTCTCGTTGATCAACATGATGTCGACCTGATGGGTCGTTAGAAAGTGGTGGATGAGATCCCGCTGATCTCTGGCATCGGTGTGGATGCCGTTGGCATTAAACCACGCCAACGCCAATGAATGGGGCTTAACCTTAGTGGGTGTGCAATCCATTAAGGTTATTGGGAGAGGACGCGGGGGGCGAAGCGCTTCATAGCGCTGAAGAGGTTGCCGTGAGTCATCATGATGTCCAATAGGGCATCAGGATGCTCGCGGACCTCCTGGGCTACGGCACGGACCTCGTCGAGGTCGAATGCCGAGGCTATCTCTGCCAGCAAGAGCAGATCCGCCTTCAGGCCATAGGGGCCCTGGGCGGGTTTGAAGGGTGAGGGCGGGGGGGTTGGACGGCTCTGGGCAGGCGCGCGGGCGCTGCTGGCCGGAGCTGGGGCCACCTTCGGTTGGACCAGGGACGAGGGCCTGGTCCAAGCATTGGTGGCGGGTAGGGGAGCGTCGACGAACTTCGGCGCAGGGATCTTGGCGCTGATGCCATGGGGACGGGTTGGGCGACGGGGCGCAGGGGTCCTCTTCGCCCCGGCCGCAGCCTTCGGGGCTTTGGGGCAACCGCGATAGTTCGCGGTGTGCCCCTGAGTCCCGCAGAGCACGCAGCTGGGAGGATTAGGATCCCCCTTGACCCGCTTGCACAGCGCGGTGCTGTGCTCGCCCGCGCACTTGACGCAACGGTACGCCGCTTCGCAGAAGCGGGCGGCGTGCCCGTAGAGTTGGCAGCGGTGGCACTGCCCGGGTATGCCTCTCCGCCTGGGAGCCTCGACTTTCAGGCCGGAGAGGTTGAGGACTCTTTCGATGCGAAAGATCCCCTTCCCCTCCTCCGTGCGGTCGAGGATGACCAGCACAAGGTCGATCGGGGCCTTCGTCCGTCCATTGGTCATCCGATGGACCTGCTGGACCGGGAGGCCTTGGGCTAGGAGATCGTCACGGACGAGCTCCGTGTCGATCTCCTTAGGGATGCCGCGAAGTACAACGCGGAGTACCTTCTCCTCTTCCAGCGGATACGCGTGGAATTGGATCTGGTGTTCCCTAAGGGAGCGGGTGGCCTGACGATAGTCGTCAGACGTGGGGACTGTGACGGAGATGCCGTCAGCATGACTCTTGCCGGAGAACGTCACGCTACTGGCCGTGAGGATTGCGACCACCTCCTGCCAGCGGTGGCGGTCCCGAACCACGAAGGGGCGGGGGGGCTTGCCCACCCTGGGCGCGGCAGGCGCGTCCATGGCGGTGGGCGGGAGAGAGGGGCATGCAGTCGGGCATGCGGCCTTTAACGGGGGCGGAGGGGAGCCGGCGGCGGAAGCGGGCCGCTTCGTCCCCTTGTTGGCGACGACGGTGAAGCCGTCGTCGCCTCCGCTGACGGTTTCCATCTCCTCCGTGGAGGTGTGATTGGAACCGACCGTCAGGGTCAGTCGCGGCGAGCGAGAACGAGAACGCGAGCGCGGCGCCACCGTACGCGATCGCACGCGGCTGGAGCGTGCCACGCCTGGGGAACGCTTTGCCGCGGGCGACCGGCTCTTAGCGGCGGCGGCGGCGGGAGTCGGGGCGGCCGGCAGCCCTCTGAGGGAGGGCGCCAACTTGATGGTGGCCTTAGGGGCCGGGGCAGGGGCAGCGGATTTCTTCCCGGCGGCCTGAGGGGCGCGGGCGGGGGGGGACTTTGCCTTAGGGGCGCGGGCGGGGGAAGGCTTGGCCTTAGGGGCGCGGGCGGGGGAAGGCTTGGCCTTAGGGGCCTTGGCTTGCAGAGAGGCTGCAAACCTTATAGGATCCGTTACGAACTCCTGAAGGGAGCTCGGGTTGGCGCGCAGATGGGCCCGGATGGAGGTACCTAGGGCGGCAAGTGCCGCCCCGAAGTCCACTTCCGGCCCCATCGTCGCGAATAAATCGCGATCGCCGGGGGAGGAGGTCCCCGGCTGGGTGCGGGCCGCGGGCATCACCCTGCCGGGTTTAGGCAGGGTGGTGTGTGCCTAATTCGTTCCCTAATGTGTGCCAACTGCCAGTCTTATTGTGCAGTTGGTGAGTACCTAACACAGGGCCCTAGCTGCCCCGGGGGAGAGACAGGGACTCCGGCGAACCGGCCGTCCGAGCCAAACACGCACCCGAGGAATCGGAGGGGAGGCGGAAGGGTGGGAGGGAGATACTTGGCGTCGGCGAGGGGCGACCCCAAGGCCGGTGGTGCCAAGCCCAACCGGATTCCGTTTTTCCCTGAGCAGGGAAAAACGAGCGCTCCGGGTCCACGCTCCTAACAGCGATCGGCTTCGTTGGCACCGTTATGCGTGTCCACCTTCGACCACAATTGTGGATTTGATAGACGTGAGGAGAGGTGAGCGGGCGGCGGTCGGGCCCGCCGGCCCAGCTTTGGCGCGAGTCCCGCACTTAGGTCACTCGAATCGCGTGTAGTATGCGAAACTAAACACACTACACGGATAAGGCGCCCCGGTGCCGGACTCGAGAACACACTCGACGCACGGTGACGTCACTACGCGACTCGTAAGTGTTTCACCGAGCGGCTCTGTGAACAGAATCGGACGGGGCGGTAAGCACTTAGTCACTTTAATGCACACTAACTGACCTGCAGTCCGCTACGCTGAAGCGTGGGACTCCTATCTGAAGGATCCTGAGCGGGCACTGAATTTAAACTATAACGGAAATTTCCGTGAAGCGGAAAAAACGACGGAAAGAGACGACTGCGCGGCACGACGGTCAGGAGCACTATCGCGCACGACTGTTAAAAAATAAGCAACATGTAGCGCTTTATTTATAAAAACGGTGGAGAATACGGTAGAGTCGCGATCGGGCCTCTCGCTTGCACGCGCGCACAGCTCCGCACACGAGGTCGGATCTGTCTGTCTGTCTGTCTGTCTGTGTGGACAAAATTAAAATGTAACTGGCTTGCAAACTGAGCGAAAAAAAAAAAAAAAAAAAAAAATGCAACAAATCGTGTCTTCATGAGACGGGCGATTATTTATACTAGCCTTTTTCATTAGGTATTATTATTATTATTATTATTATACTAGACGATCGCGGCAGAGCTGCTGCGCGCCCGCGAGCGACGCCGATCTAGCTTGGAGCTGGTTGTATACTTGGTAAATCGTGTCTTAAAAGTAAAGTTTTATTGTATTATAGGTACTCATAATTATTACTAACAGCTTAAGACTTAGGTTTCGTAATGTAATTAATGCATTTTCGAAATTACAGGCAGGCGGCAGGTAGGTACATAAAAATGTGAGTGTGTGTGTGTCTGTCGTGTCAATGTTCATTCAGGTGAAACATTATAATATGATCGCATTGCGAAACATAGTATTTATGAATCATTTTGTGGCCCTGAAAAGGGCCTTTTTGTCTTTGTGCGACATCGATCGATCGATCTCATCACTTGGAGCTGGTGTACTTGGTGACGGCCTTGGTGCCCTCGCTGACGGCGTGCTTGGCCAGCTCGCCGGGCAGCAGGAGCCTCACGGAAGTCTGCACCTCCCTCGATGTGATCGTGCTGCGCTTGTTGTAGTGAGCGAGACGGGACGCCTCGGCGGCGATGCGCTCGAAGATGTCGTTCACGAACGAGTTCATGATGGACATGGCCTTGCTGGAGATGCCGGTGTCCGGGTGGACCTGCTTGAGCACCTTGTAGATGTAAATGGCGTAGCTCTCCTTCCTCTTGTGCTTCTTCTTTTTCTTATCTGTCTTGGAGATGTTCTTCTGCGCCTTGCCGGACTTCTTGGCGGCCTTTCCGCTTGTCTTGGGCGGCATTGTTGGATGCTTGCTTGCTTGCTTGCTTTGCTGAAACGGTATTGCTCTAGTGCACTGAACTCGTCGGCTGACAGCGAGCGATTAAAAACTGCGGCGGGATGGAATCCGCTTTTGAGAGAAACCGGACCGTGCTCTCGCCCGAGCCACCGCGAGCTGTCTGTCTGTCGCGCATTAGACAGGGACGGAAAACATTCTCTCACTCTCACTCGCGCGTATGACTACCTCTACCTAGAGTTACAATTTAAAAAAAAAAAAAAAATATGTACGTATAATAATAATATATTGTATTTATAGATTCGATTCTCAAACTACTAAATTCAGAAAACAGACAGCTTATGAATCCGGTGCATAGTTCTGGCTTTTATGCATCGTCCTTCACTACTGAAGCCGTACTTCGTTTATGACTGGGTAATTTATTTGTTTTTCTATTGTACATAGAGTAATTATTTATGCGTTGGTATTAGTATGTAGTTTATTAAAATTCTCAAATTAGTAAGTTTATTCAACCTTAATGATTATTATTAGCACTAAATCATAATGTTTTCATTCAATCAAATCCAAAGGTTTTATATATGGAAGTGATCGCTCTTCAGCGAGATAAGACCGCTAATTGCGCCTTTATTTTTGAATGTTCAGTTTAGATTTATTTGTATTTGGTGTCAATAAAGAGTTTTTGCATACTTGTACAGAGTATTTTGTATTGTATTGAATTGTCGTAGGGTATAATGTACCTACATAAATTATGATGAGAAGATAGAGAAAATAAATAAATAATAAATGCCGTTGTGTGTCCGTTCAATCAATGAAACATTCATTCGTTTGTGAATGGCAAGAGTGATATTGTGGCCCTGAAAAGGGCCTTTTTGCGATCTCGCGTAGAAGAGCAGCGAAAGCGAACAACAAACACACACGAAAGGCGAGTGCTCGTCCACGCCTTAAGCTTTCTTCTCGGTCTTCTTGGGCAGGAGAACGGCCTGAATGTTGGGGAGCACACCGCCCTGCGCGATGGTCACACCGGAGAGCAGCTTGTTCAGCTCCTCGTCGTTCCTTATGGCCAGCTGAAGATGACGCGGGATGATTCTGGTCTTCTTGTTGTCCCTGGCCGCGTTGCCGGCCAACTCGAGCACCTCAGCGGCGAGATATTCCATCACGGCTGCGAGGTAGACCGGCGCTCCGGCACCCACGCGCTCGGCATAGTTGCCGTTGCGCAGGAGGCGATGAATACGACCCACCGGGAACTGTAGTCCGGCGCGGTTAGAACGGGACTTTGCCTTTCCCTTCACTTTGCCACCTTTACCGCGTCCCGACATGGTTAGGTTAAGGCTTTAAGAATAATTCAGAAAACACGAGATAGAGAGACGACGGCGGCCGCGCGGCGTGCGTGAACGTACCGAGCGAACTGTGTTTGTTCGAACCGGGTTTTTTTTTTTTTTTTTTTTTTTTTTTTTTTTTTTTTGGATGACTCTATGCTGTTGGCCACTGAGGCCTCGACAGCGTACCGGGCATTAGGCAAGCGCAGATGGCGCAGGGCCTCAAAAATGCTTACAAACTATGGGCGACGAGCGCAAGGGCACCTCTGAGGTACGGCCTCGGCTTGGGCTGTCGCCGAGGGAGGGGCGTCGAATTGCCCTGGCAGCCCAGAAGGGGCTTGCTCTAGGGCCCTAACGGGGACGGTTGAAGTTAAGGTTAAAAACAAAATAAATTATTATTAACAATGACTCGACCGCCTTGTTCGGAAAGGGAACCTCACCTCAGAAGAACAGGCAAGAAACTGAGGGGCGTAAAATAAGCGAACACTACGAGCTAACTAACCGATCTTCTAACAGACCTTGTAGGCAGTCTTCGACCTCGCCGGCGAGGTCGGTGTATGACAGTGTACCTTTGGTAACCGACGCCTATACCAAAAACTGAATACTTCCTGTTGCAAGGAGCTGCCGGGTCGGACGACCCCAGCGCCGCCGACGTGACGACGGCGATGGGGTCGTCCGGGTCGCCTAGGACGTTCCTAGGGCGCCTACGGAGAGGGGGAGGGTCTGTGGGATCTACGGAGTAGTCCACGGTGCGAGTGACAAGAGGGTTGGGGTGGTGAGGGGCTCTATCAAAGTAGCGCCGGGAGAGAAACTTGATGTACTGACGGATGGAGGGAAGTTCGAGATCGCAATGCAGGTCGGCGTTACGCTGGTACCAGCTAGCTCCGACTGCCTTGCGAATGAACCTATTCTGAAGGACCTGGAGCTTGTCCAGGTCTAGGGAGGAGGCATGAGCGAACACTACTGAAGCGTACGTCATGACGGGGCGGATGCACATTTTGTAAATAGTCACCTTATTCCTAAGGGACAATTTACTCCGTGCGCCTACGAGGTGGTGGAGTCGGCCTAGAATGAAGGCCGCTCGGTCCCGGACTATCTGGATGTGTTTCGAGAAGGTGAGTCGTCTATCGAGGGTCACGCCAAGGTACTTGGTGGAGGTAGCCCAAGGGACGGGCTGACCGTGAAGCACGAGTTGCTCCCGGTTAAAGGGCTTGGTGGGGTGAAAGTACATAGCTGCACTTTTGTCGGGATTGACCGTTATGGCCCACTTCTTGAACCAATCGCCAAGCTGGCGAAGGGCTCGCTGAAGTCGGCCACGCAGGTGGAGGGGATTCCAACCTCTGGTGTAGAGGGCAGTGTCGTCCGCGAAAAGCGCGAACTCTACTTTTGGAATCCGAGGGATGTCGTGAGTGTAGAGAGAGAAGAGGATAGGGGCTAGCGCTGAGCCCTGAGGGACGCCGGCGCTGATGGGATGAGGGGAGGAGCGAGTTCCATCGACGCGGTAGCGGAAGCTTCGATGGGTGAGATAGTCTTGGATGATGAGCACAAGACTGTCTGGGAACGCGAGTTGATATAGCTTGTATATCAACCCGTTGTGCCACACCTTATCGAAGGCTTTCGCGACGTCGAGGAAAACCGCTAGGGTCCCCTGGGGCTTGGGAGTGGTGAAGCCACAAGGTCTCTGATTGAAACCTTCTAGGACGTACTCCGTGATGCGGTGTACTTGTTGGACGCAAGAGTGTCTGGACCTAAATCCAAACTGCTCGTCTGGGAGAATGTGATTCTCCCTGACATGGGACCAGATGCGCTTCAGAAGGATGCGCTCGTAAATCTTCCCAATGGAGCTGAGAAGACTGATGGGACGGTAACTAGAAGGCTCGGTAGCCTTCTTGCCTGGTTTTCGAATGCCGATAACATCGGCAGTCTTCCAGGGGTCGGGGAAGATGCAGTTGGTCATGGCGGCATTGAAGATGCTTACTAAGAGATGGATAAGGGCAATGGGGAAGAGTTTGAGCACTCTGTTGGTGATACCATCTGCACCTGGGGACTTCTTGGCGTGGAGGTCCTTGATGATCGACTCAACTTCCGAAGCCGTGACCGGCTCGAGGGAAGAGAGGGGAGGGAGGGAGGAGACTTCGTCGACTACCGCGTCCACCGACTCGCGATGAGCGGGGTCGACTTGGTCTAGACTGGGGCTGCACTGCGCCTCGAGGCTGTGGGCCAGGCACTCGGCCTTTTCCACATCCTCGAAGGCGGGTGGGAGATTGGGTCGTGTCAGGGGGGGCATGGATGACGTCTTGTCGGATTTCATAGATCGCACCAACTTCCAGTAAGCCAGATGAGATGGTTCGATCTCTGAAAGAAGTTTCTCCCACCTCTGATTACGGAGTTCACGTATGCGGGTCTTTACGGCACGCTCGTAATACCGCATAGTGACTCTGTTCTCTTCGGTGGGAGTCCAGTCGTAAGCCCTAATGGCAGAGTGTTTTGCTCTCAATAGCTCCCTCACGTCCTCGGGAAGGGCCCAGCGTTGGTCGCCCTCGACTGGGACCTGTCTCGAGGAGCCGCCAATGGCGGTGTGAAGGTGACTATTGAGCGCATCGAGGGAGAGGGAGACATCGTCTGGGGTGACGATGTCGTCGGGGATTCGGTCTAGGTCGGGTGAGTTGGTTTCCTTTAGGCTCTCACCTAAAAGCTTCCAATTCACCACAGTCCTAGTCGGGGGGGTACTGATGGCTGAGTCGGGGCCCAGGGACATCAGAACCGGTCGGTGGTCAGAGTCAAGCTCGTGTAGCACTTCTAACGAGCGTAGCTGAAGCGCTATGCCTTTTAGAAGTGCTATGTCGAGTATGTCTGGCCTAAGGTCAATGTTGAAGGGGAAGTGGGTCGGGGAGGACGGGGGAATGACGTCATAGCCCAAGTCGGTGGAGAGAGTGTCCATAAGGGACCCTCTCGTGTTAGTGGCGTTGCAACCCCACATGGTGTGCTTGCTGTTGAAGTCGCCCGCCAGAATGACGGCGCTTCCGAGGGAGAGAAGTGACTCGAGATCACTTCTGAGGAGAGGTTTGTTACCAGAGTGGTAACAAGACGCAATGATGACGGACTGATGGCCCGTCATCGATAGGCGGCAGCAGGATGCCTCCAGGTTCGTGAGAGGAGGAGTGTCGATGGGAATGCAGTGGAGAGATCTTTTGTAATAGATCAGGGTACCACCCCCGCGGGCGGTAGTCCTGTCATTACGAACCAGAGCATAGTTTGCGACCCTAGGGTCCCTCATGCTCGGTTTTAGAAAGGTCTCGCACACTAACATGACATCGACCTGATGGGTCGTGAGGAACTCGTGGATGAGGGGACGTGAGTTCCCCGAGGAGAGGCTGTTGGCATTGTAAAATGCCAACGTCAACGCGCGCGGCTTCACTTTCGTCGTTGTACTATCCATGACAGTTACGACGAAGTGACGCGGGGAGCGAAGTGCTTCAGAGCGCGGAAGAGATCGCTGTGAGTCGCCATGATGACCAGTAGGTCACCAGGGCGTTCACGGACGAGTTCGAACCGGGTGCTCGGATTTATTGATATACCCTTGCCCCACTCCGTCGAGACGCTAACGCGATGATCAGTCTCGTTGGGTTGGGTTGCGCGCGCCTCCGCGCCTACCCTGATACCGCGATAGAAGAGTGTAGGTAACAATAACATCGAACAATATACCTAAACTATTTTTCTTTTTTTTTTTTTGTTTTTTTTTTTTTTTCTGCATTAAAATTTGGAATGCGTTTATCATGTCGAAAACTACAATCAATTTCCCGCCATTTTACATAATATATTTTTCGTGATTATTATTAAATTTACAACATGGAATGGAACATGGGGTGTTGAAGAAAACAGGATTGCAGTGATTGCGTTGCACAAAACATCTCGGTATCAGCCGTATGTTCGTATAAGTATAATTATCGTAGTATCGACAGACTCTACCGACTCTTCCTCTGTTGAAAACCATGAAAGATCGGGGCGGCCGCGTGCGATGAGAACTACTAAGGCTGTTAAAGCCAGAATTCCCAAAGAAAAAAAAAAAAAAAAAAAAAAAAAAAAAAAAAAAATAGCCGACATAGAGTCACTTAAGAAATCTTTGAAGCAAGCAAGCAGTGGCTAAATTTCCCATGGAAACAAACAACAGTCCGTAAATCCATAGATTCCTCTTGGTATGGCTAATATGAGCAGATTCAATAACATCTGTCTGTCTGTGCGTGTCGATTTCATCAATTTCCGTTCAGCCATTGAGAGAGACATCCGAGATTCGTTTGTATGTTGTGTGTGTGTGTTTGTAATTAATTGTGTAAGGGTAACTACATTTTCTTTATTAGTTCGGTTAGTTTTAGCTAGTCGAGTTGAGTCGAGTTGAGTCGGGCAGTCGGGCGGGCCCCGCTGCGCTCGCTCAGCAGGAGGAAGGAGGAGGAGGAGGAGGACGACGACGCCGTGCGCGTTTTTTGTTTGTTCGCGTGCGTGCGTCGTCGTCGTCCGTCCAGTCTTTCTGTCTGTCTGCGGTCCGTCTCAAGAGAAACACAGAGCGCGATGAACGCGCTCTCGAACGATATGTTAGCCCTGAAAAGGGCTTTTTGCTGCGAGGTGAGGTGTCGCGCGTCCCGCGCGCCCCCACACAGGCAGGAGAGGATGCGCGCGCGTGGCGTGCGCGCAGCTCGCGTGCACCGTCGTCGTCGTCGTTCACGCACACGGAGCGAGCGAGCAAGCACAGCACGGCACACACGCGGAAAACTCACTGCTGCACGGCGGCTCACTTCTTCGAGGCGGACGCCTTCTTCGTGGCGGCGGCGGCCTTCGACTTGGGAGTGGCGGCGGCCCTCTTCGGCTTGGGCGCCTTCGGCTTCTTGGTGGGCGGCTTCGCGGTCTTTTTCGCCTTCGGGGCGGCGGCGCTCTTGCCCCTGGCGGGCGCGGCGGCCTTCTTCGCGGCGGCGGGCTTCTTCTTCGCTGCGGCGGCGGCCTTCTTGTCCTTCGCCGAGGCGGCGGCGGAGGGCTTCGATTTGGCCGGCGAGGCGGCCGCGGCGGCCGCCTTCCTGCCCCTGCCGGAGGCGGGCGCCGCGGCGGCGGACTTCTTCGCCTTGGCGGCGGCGGTGGAGGCGCTCTCCTTCGCGGACGACTTGCCGGACGCCTTGCCGCCGGCGCCGGCGGGCTTCTTCGCCGAGGAAGACTTCGATTCGAGCTTGAAACTGCCCGAAGCTCCCTTTCCCTTCGTCTGGATCAGGGCGCCGGACTCGACGGCGCTCTTCAGATACTTCCTGATGAACGGGGCCAGCTTCTCGGCGTCCACCTTGTACTGGGCCGCGATGTATTTCTTGATCGCCTTCAGCGACGAACCGCTGCGCTCCTTCAGCTCCTTGATCGCGTTGTTCACCATTTCGGAGGTCTTCGGGTGGGTCGGCTTCGCCTTGGGTTTCTTGGCGCCGCCTGCGGCTGCTGCGGACGCCTTCGGCTTCTTCGCGGGAGTCGCTGGCGCGGGAGCCTCTGCTGCTACGGCGGTGTCGGCCATTATATAATAATATATATAATTTTTTATTTAATAAATTTTTTACACACACAGCACACTCACTGCGAAGCGCTCGCGCGTTTATGTACTTGAGTAAAATACTTTTCAAAAACTGCGCGTCGTCGTCGTGGGGTTCTTCTCCCTCCCTGTTCGGGGGAGTAAGGTTGCGGTCTCGAGGCGAACCTCTTTACCGCGGCTGGACGCTGGGGGACACTGCCCCCAGGGCAATTGCGAGTGCGGCGCCAGGCCCGGCTTGCGCCGGCGGCAGCTCGCACTGGCGTCGAAGTGTGTAGTTCGCACTACACACTTCGCAGGTTTCAGTGGTCGGTGGAGTCCCGCACCCGTCGCAGCTAACGGGCGGCATCTCCACCGAAGGAATAACTCTCGCCGTCTCGCTCGACGTCTCGCTCGGGGTCTCCGGCGCGTAAGGCCGGGCGGGCCCTAGCGGACGGAGCGGTGATTACGGACGGCGAGAAGGGCGCGGGCACGCTTAGCCGGCGTGAGCCAGCTGTCACGGCTCTAGCAGCCCTTTAGATGAGATGCGGTCGCCTTGCGGCGGCAATGGACGGCCGGCCAGGCGTCGCGGGTGCGGCGCCGGCCAAGCCATGGGCAGCGTCTAGCGGTCCGCTCCTCCGACGGCTGTCGGAGGGGACCGCCCGCTGTGTGGAGACCGCCTAGGGAGCCTCGCTCGACCTTAGGCGGCTGTTTCACCTCGCACCGAGGCGCAGAGGTGTGGCACGCCTTCGGAGCATCGCTCACGAAGGCGGGGTCGTCATATCACGGCCCGCGCGCAGGGGGCGACGGGCGGTGTGTTTGTGACGTCACTGTCACTATGCCGGCGAACCGGCGGCGGTTTGTTTGAGGCGGACCGACGCACCCTCTAGGCCGGCGGCCGAGGGGTCGTGTCCGCAGGGTGGTGCGGCCGGGGAGCGTACTCACCCGGCCGCGGTGTAGAGGCTTGCAGTGTTGTGAAGGGCCGACCTGCAGTCCCATTCTACAGGGGCCCTCCGTCGGTGGGGCGCCCCGCATGACGTAGCGCTACGGGGCAGTGGGCGGTGTCCAAGTGCTGCTTGGACAGCGGGATTCGGTGATGCTGGCGGGCCGTGCCTCGAGCCGGGTGGCGAGGGGCCCGCCAGATGGTGGCGAGTCGGATCTTTAGCCGAGCGCGAAGCATCGGCGTTGAACGTCACCGTAGTGACGGAGGCTGGGCGCTGAGCCGGCTCACACCATCCGGCTCAGGATTAAAGTCCAATGACGTCCGGCGCATCCCGCTCTCGAACCGGTGGTCCGCGGCGGCTCGACGTTCCCCCAAGAACGGAACCGCGGCAGACCCAAACGAGAGGGAGACCCGGTGAGATGCGGGTGCCGCGCCGTCGTCGGGTGCGCGCGCGCTGCAAGCGCGCGCGGGAATCAATTGAGGTCAATCTGGATGTGAGGGCAGTTCACGCTGCCCTCGGTGTCTGGTCCGGTGTGGTGAGGCAGGGGGAGGCAAGCTCACCCCCGCTGTCTGGATATGGGGCTAGCGCCGGGTGCGCCTGGGCCGGGTGCGGGAGGCGGGGGGAATATCAACCCCCGCTCCGCGTAGAATCAATGGGGCTAGCGCCGTGTGCGCCTGGGCCGGGCCGGTGCCGGGGAGAATTCTCGATCCCCGGCCTCCGGGTCTTGATGTGGGCTTGACCTCTGAACGGGTCGGGGCCTGGTGCGGACGGGGCGAGCGAACTCGGCCGCCGTCCTTTGGGGGTGGATGTCAGTTTGGCGGAGGGAGCTGGGAGCTCGACCTCCGCGGTGGTGGCTGGTCCGGCTAGCGCAAGGTGCGCCTGGGCCGGTGGTGCATAGGCTCGCAGCTAGGTGGCGGAGCGCCGCGTGTGCGGCCGCGCCTCCGTAGTGCGAGAGGGATGCACTGCGCTTGCTGTCGCGGTCCGCCCGCCGGACGGCACCGGAGGGATTCGCGACTGCGTTGAGCTCAGCTCAACCGTCGGCGAACCTTGCGGGGCGTCGGCGGGCTTGACCGGCGATGGCGGTGCGCGATGCGGCCGAGCGAGCGAGGTGCGCTGCGAGCTCGGCAGGTTCGAGGTGTGAGCGGTGTGTGCGGAGGGGCGGTCGATGACCGTCGCCGCTCCGCTTGATGGTGGTCAACTGCGCGGCTTTTTTTTTTTTTTTTTTTTTTTTTTTTTTTTTTTTTTTTTTATGAATGACTAATGCTGTTGGCCACTGAGGCCTCTACAGCGTACCGGACGTAAGGCAAGCGCGGAGGGCGCAGGACCTTAATGGACTTTAGTTATTTAAAGCTAAGGGCGACTGGCACAAGGGCACCACTAAGGTACGGACCTCGGCTTGGACCGTCGCCGGGGGGGGGGGAGTCGATTTGCCCAGGCAACCCAGAGGGGGTTTGCGCTTGAGCCCTATTAGGTTTATCTGTTTGACTATTTGGAGAGAATCTAACCGATCTTCTAACAGATCCTGGGAGTCTTCGACCTCGCCGGCGAGGTCGGTGTTTTGTTATCGTGTTCCTTTGGTAACCGGCGCCTATACCAAAAACTGCAAACTTCCTGTTGCGGGGAGCTGTCGGGTCGGCCGACCCCAGCGCAGCCGCCGTGGCGACTGCGATGGGGTCGTCCGGGTCGCCGAAGATGTCTCTAGGGCGTCTACGGAGAGGGCGGGGGGCAGCGGCGTCTACTGCTGAGTAGTCCGCCGTGCGAACGACTAGAGGATTTGAATGGTGGGAGGCCCTATCAAAGTATCTGCGCGAAGTGAATTTAAAGTACTGCCGAATGGAGGGGAGCTCTACATCGCAGTGCAAGTCGGAGTTTCGCTGGAACCAGCTGGCTCCGACCGCTCTGCGAATAAATCTATTCTGGACGGCCTGGAGCTTGTCCAGGTCGAAGCCAGACGCGTGGGCAAACACTACGGAGGCGTAGGTCATAACGGGGCGGATGCAAATTTTGTACAATATCACCTTATTTCTAAGGGATAGCTTACTACGATCGTTGAGGAGGGGGGCGAGTCGGCTTAAAAAGAAAACCGCTCGATTCCTAACTGTCCGGATGTGCCTCGAGAAGGTGAGTCGACGATCGAGGGTCACGCCAAGGTACTTGGTCGAGTTCACCCAGGGGATGGGCCTATCGTGCAGCATGAGCTGCTGCCGGATAGGCCATTTGTTGGGGTGAAAGCACACAGCTGCGCTTTTGTCCGGATTGACCGAGATTGCCCACTTCTCAAACCAGTCGCCTAAGCGGCGCAGGGCTTGTTGAAGCGTGCGGAAGGAGATGGACTGATTCCACCCTCTTATAAAGAGGGCAGTATCGTCCGCGAAAAGCGCAAGCTCTACCTTCGGATGACGTGGAATGTCATGCGTGTAGAGGGAGAACAGAACGGGGGCCAGCGCTGACCCCTGAGGGACGCCAGCGCCGATGGGGTGGGGAGCCGAGCGGGTGCCGTCGACGCGATAGCGAAAGTTTCGACCAGTCAGATAGTCATGTATTATGAGTACAAGACCATCCGGGAACCCGAGCTGGTATAACTTGTATACCAGCCCGCTGTGCCAGACTTTATCGAACGCTTTCGCTACGTCGAGGAACACCGCAAGGGTGGACTGACATTTGGGCGTGACCTGGGTGAAGCCGTGGTAGGGTTTCCGATTGAAACCCTCTAGGATGTGCTCCGTGATGCGGTGCACCTGCTGGACGCACGAGTGTCTGGCTCGAAAGCCGAACTGCTCGTCGGGGAGGAGATTGTTATCTCGGATGTGGGACCAAATACGCTTCAGAAGGATGCGCTCGTAAATCTTACCTAAGGTACTGAGGAGACTGATGGGGCGGTAGCTAGAGGGCTCTGACGCCTTCTTGCCGGGCTTGTGAATGCCGATGACGTCGGCAGACTTCCAAGCGTCGGGGAAGGTGCAGTTGGCCAAGGCGGCATTGAAGATGCTGACGAGGAGGTTGATCAGAAAGACGGGGAAGTGCTTAATCACTCTATTGCTGACGCCGTCTGCACCTGGGGCCTTCTTGGTTTGGAGACCCTTGATGATCGACTCTACCTCCGACACAGAGACCGGCTCTGTGGGTTCGAGGGCGGGACGGGCTGTGAACTCGGCGACTTCCTCTTCCACCATATCTAGGTGGTCGGGGTCGACGCGCTCGAGACTGGGGCTGCATTGCCTTTCGAGGCTTTCGGCAAGGCACTCGGCCTTTTCGTCGTCCTCGAAGGCAAGCGTGTCGTTCGGACGAGACAGGGGGGGAATATTGGATGACTTGCTGCCCTTCAGCGATCTTACCATCTTCCAGTATGCCTGGTGAGATGGTCTGATCTCCGAGAGCAGGGTGTCCCACCTCTGATTGCGGAGTTCACTCATGCGGTTCTTTACGGCACGCTCGTAATACCGCAGAGTGGCTCTGTTCTCTTCGGTGCGACACCAGTCGTATGCCCTAGTGGCCGCGTGTTTCGCTCTCAACAGCTCCCTCGCATCCTCGGGCAGGGCCCAGCGTTGGTCGCCCTCGGCTGGGACCTGCTTCGAGGCTTCGCCGACGGCTTTACGAAGGTGACTGTTGAGAGCGTCTATGGAAAGAGCGATATCGTCGGGGGTCGCGATATCGTCTGGTATTCTATCTAAATCGGGTGAACTGGTAGCTTTTAGGCTTTCGCCCAAGAGCTCCCAGTTCACCACGGTCTTGGTCGGCGGAGTTCTGTTGCTCGGGTCGGGACCCAGCAGCATCAGAACTGGCCTATGGTCCGAGTCAAGCTCGTGTAGCACCTCCAAAGAACGCAACTGGAGTGTTACGCCCTTTAGGAGTGCTAGGTCGAGAATGTCCGGCCTGTTGTTGATATTATTGCTAAAGTAAGTCGGGGAGCTGGGGGGGATGATATCAAAATTTAGCGTATCCGAGAATGAGTACAGAAGGTGCCCATTCCGGTTATTCGCGTTGCAGCCCCACATCACGTGCTTGCCGTTAAAGTCGCCGGCCAGAATGACCGAGCTACCGAGAGCGAGAAGCGCTTCGAGGTCCTCTTTGAGGAGAGTCTTGCTACCCGAGTGGTAGCAAGACGCTATTATGATGGACTGATGACCGGTCATCGCAAGACGGCAACAGGAAGCTTCCAGATTGACTAACGGGGGAGTGGCTATGGGTGTGCAGTGCAGAGACCTTTTGTAATAGATCAGAGTACCGCCCAGGGGGGCGGCGAGTCTGTCATTACGAACCATCAAGTAGTTTGCAACCCTAGGGTTCCTCTTGCTTGGTTTCAGAAAGGTCTCGTTTATCAACATGATGTCGACCTGATGGGTCGTTAAAAAGTGGTGGATGAGATCCCGCTGATCTCTGGCATCGGTGTGGATGCCGTTGGCATTAAACCACGCCAACGCCAATGAATGGGGCTTAACCTTAGTGGGTGTGCAATCCATTAAGGTTATTGGGAGAGGACGCGGGGGGCGAAGCGCTTCATAGCGCTGAAGAGGTTGCCGTGAGACATCATGATGTCCAATAGGGCATCAGGATGCTCGCGGACCTCCTGGGCTACGGCACGGACCTCGTCGAGGTCGAATGCCGAGGCTATCTCTGCCAGCAAAAGCAGATCCGCCTTCAGGCCGTAGGGGCCCTGGGCGGGTTTGAAGGGTGAGGGCGGGGGGGTTGGACGGCTCTGGGCAGGCGCGCGGGCGCTGCTGGCCGGAGCTGGGGCCGCCTTCGGTTGGACCAGGGACGAGGGCCTGGTCCAAGCATTGGTGGCGGGTAGGGGAGCGTCGATGAACTTCGGCGCAGGGGTCTTGGCGCTGACGCCATGGGGACGGGTTGGGCGACGGGGCGCAGGGGTCCTCTTCGCCCCGGCCGCAGCCTTTGGGGCTTTGGGGCAACCACGATAGTTCGCGGTGTGCCCCTGAGTCCCGCAGAGCACGCAACTGGGAGGATTAGGATCCCCCTTGACCCGCTTGCACAGCGCGGTGCTGTGCTCGCCCGCGCACTTGACGCATCGGTACGCCGCTTCGCAGAAGCGGGCGGCGTGCCCGTACAGTTGGCAGCGGTGGCACTGACCGGGTATGCCTCTCCGCCTGGGAGCCTCGACTTTCAGGCCGGAGAGGTTGAGGACTCTTTCTATCCGAAAGATCCCCTTCCCCTCCTCCGTGCGGTCGAGGATGACCAGCACAAGGTCTATCGGGGCCTTCGTCCGTCCGTTGGTCATCCGATGGACCTGCTGGACCGGGAGGCCTTGGGCAAGGAGATCGTCACGGACGAGCTCCGTGTCGATCTCCTTAGGGATACCGCGCAGTACTACGCGGAGCACTTTTTCCTCTTCCAGCGGATACGCGTGAAATTGGACCGCGTGTTCCCTAAGAGAGCGGGTGGCCTGACGATAGTCGTCAGACGTGGGGACTGTGACGGAGATGCCGTCGGTGTGGCTCTTGCCGGAGAACGTCACGCCGTTTGTCGTGAGGATCGTGACCACCTCCTGCCAGCGGTGGCGGTCCCGAACGACGAAGGGGCGGGGGGGCTTGCCCACCCTGGGCGCGGGAGGCGCGTCCATGGCGGTGGGCGGGAGAGAGGGGCATGCAGTCGGGCATGCGGCCTTTGACGGGGGCGGAGGGGAGCCGGCGGCGGAAGCGGGCCGCTTCGTCCCCTTGTTGGCGACGACGGTGAAGCCGTCGTCGCCGCCACTGACGATGTCCATCTCCTCCGTAGAGGTATGGGTGGACGCGACCGTCAGAGCGAGTCGCGGCGAGCGGGAACGCGAACGCGAGCGCGAGCGCGGCGCCACCGTACGCGATCGCACGCGGCTTGAGCGTGCCACGCCTGGGGAACGCTTCGCCGCGGGCGACCGGCTCTTAGCGGCGGCGGCGGCGGGAGTCAGGGCGGCCGGCGGCCCTCTGAGGGAGGGCGCCAACTTAATGGTGGCCTTAGGGGCCGGGGCAGGGGCAACGATCTTCTTCGCGGCGGCCTGAGGGGCGCGGACGAGGGGGGACTTTGCCTTAGGGGCGCGGGCGGGGGGGGACTTTGCCTTAGGGGCGCGGGCGGGGGAAGGCTTGGCCTTAGGGGCCTTGGCTTGCAGAGAGGCTGCAAACCTAATCGGATTCGTGACGAACTCCTGAAGGGAGCTCGGGTTGGCGCGCAGATGGGCCCGGATGGAGGTACCTAGGGTGGCAAGTGCCGCCCCGAAGTCTACTTCCGACCCCATCGTCGCGAATAAGTCGCGATTGCCGGGGGAGGAGGTCCCCGGCTGAGTGCGGGCCGCGGGCATCACCCTGCCGGGTTTAGGCAGGGTGGTGTGTGCCTAACTCGTTCCCTAAAGTGTGCCAACTGCCAGTCTTATTGTGCAGTTGGTGAGTACCTACACAGGGCCCTAGCTGCCCCGGGGGAGAGACAGGGACTCCGGCGAACCGGCCGTCCGAGCCAAACACGCACCCGAGGAATCGGAGGGGAGGCGGAAGGGTGGGAGGGAGATGCTTGGCGTCGGCGAGGGGCGACCCCAAGGCCGGTGGTGCCAAGCCCAACCGGATTCCGTTTTTCCCCTGAGCAGGGGAAAAACGAGCGCTCCGGGTCCACGCTCCTAACAGCGATCGGCTTCGTTGGCACCGTTATGCGTGTCCACCGTCGACCACAATTGTGGATTTGATAGACGTGAGGAGAGGTGAGCGGGCGGCGGTCGGGCCCGCCGGCCCAGCTTTGGCGCGAGTCCCGCACTTAGGTCACTCGAATCGCGTGTAGTATGCGAAACTAAACACACTACACGGATAAGGCGCCCCGGTGCCGGACTCGAGAACACACTCGACGCACGGTGACGTCACTACGCGACTCGTAACTGTTTCACCGAGCGGCTCTGTGAACAGAATCGGACGGCGGTAAGCACTTAGTCACTCTAATGAACACTAACTGACCTGCAGTCCGCTACGCTGATGCGTGGGACTCCTATCTGAAGGATCCTGAGCGGGCACTGAATTTAAAAAACTATAACGGAAATTTCCGTGAAGCGGAAAAAAACGACGGAAAGAGACGACTGCGCGGCACGACGGTCAGGAGCACTATGGGAAGCTTTTTGAGCATTGCTCTTTATTTATGCTCTCGAACACTCTAGCGATAGAGTCGCGCGCGCGCGCGCGAGACGTGAAGGGCGGGGGGGCTGTCCCCCCCCCCCCCCCCATCTCCCCGTTCTGTTCGACTGAATATCGTCCGGCGAAGTGTGGGTGTTGTATTACACTCCGTGTGTGTGTGTGTGTGTGTATAAAAAAAAAAAAAAAAAAAAAAAAAAAAAAATTATGCAATCAATCACGTATAACGTTGACAGAGTTGTCACATAACGTTATATTATATTGGATGGTCATGCTGCTTAGAACGGTTCTACTACTTTTAGATGCGTGCGTTAATTAAGTCTCAGTCTAAGTAAGTAAAGTAGACAGACAGATAGATAGATAGATAGGTAGGTAGGTAGGTAGGTAGGTGCTTAAGTACCAATTATTAATAAACTAGCTGCGCCCTGCGGTCTCACCCGCGGTTAAAAAGTATCCTATGTGCTATTCTAGACTATAATCTATCTCTGTGCCAAATTTCATCCAGATCTGTTCAGCCGTTCTGGCGTGAAAGAGTAACAAACATACGTCCATCCATACATACAAACGCGTTCGCGTTTATAATATTATATAGTAGGATAATCTATCGTGCGTGCATGCGTGTAGGTATCGTCGTCATGAAACATTATATTTATTTTTAAATAACGAAACTTATGTGGCCCTGAAAAGGGCCTTTTTGCATTTGAATCGGAGGAGAGCCGACGGACGCAACCTTCTTAGGCGCGCTCGCCGCGGATTCTTCGCGCCAACTGTATATCCTTGGGCATGATGGTCACGCGCTTGGCGTGGATCGCGCACAGGTTGGTGTCTTCAAAGAGACCGACCAGGTACGCTTCGCTGGCCTCCTGAAGCGCCATAACGGCAGAGCTCTGGAAACGGAGATCGGTCTTGAAGTCCTGTGCGATTTCGCGCACGAGACGCTGGAACGGCAGCTTGCGGATCAGCAGCTCGGTACTCTTCTGGTAGCGACGGATCTCACGGAGGGCTACGGTGCCGGGCCTGTAGCGATGGGGCTTCTTCACGCCGCCCGTTGCGGGGGCGCTCTTGCGCGCAGCTTTGGTGGCGAGCTGTTTACGCGGCGCCTTACCGCCGGTGGATTTACGAGCGGTCTGCTTGGTACGTGCCATTTTACAAACACACACACACACACACACTCTTTTCACACAATGAGAGGAGCAAGCAACTGTTTACGCGGACGCACGTACGAGCGAGCGACGACTGCGACGATCAGCGCACGACTGTTAAAAAATAAGCAATTTTTTTTTTTTTTTTTTTTTTTTTTTTTTTTTTTTTTTTTTTTTTTTATGAATGACTAATGCTGTTGGCCACTGAGGCCTCTACAGCGTACCGGACGTAAGGCAAGCGCGGAGGGCGCAGGACCTTAATGGACTTTAGTTATTTAAAGCTAAGGGCGACTGGCACAAGGGCACCACTAAGGTACGGACCTCGGCTTGGACCGTCGCCGGGGGGGGGGAGTCGATTTGCCCAGGCAACCCAGAGGGGGTTTGCGCTTGAGCCCTATTAGGTTTATCTGTTTGACTATTTGGAGAGAATCTAACCGATCTTCTAACAGATCCTGGGAGTCTTCGACCTCGCCGGCGAGGTCGGTGTTTTGTTATCGTGTTCCTTTGGTAACCGGCGCCTATACCAAAAACTGCAAACTTCCTGTTGCGGGGAGCTGTCGGGTCGGCCGACCCCAGCGCAGCCGCCGTGGCGACTGCGATGGGGTCGTCCGGGTCGCCGAAGATGTCTCTAGGGCGTCTACGGAGAGGGCGGGGGGCAGCGGCGTCTACTGCTGAGTAGTCCGCCGTGCGAACGACTAGAGGATTTGAATGGTGGGAGGCCCTATCAAAGTATCTGCGCGAAGTGAATTTAAAGTACTGCCGAATGGAGGGGAGCTCTACATCGCAGTGCAAGTCGGAGTTTCGCTGGAACCAGCTGGCTCCGACCGCTCTGCGAATAAATCTATTCTGGACGGCCTGGAGCTTGTCCAGGTCGAAGCCAGACGCGTGGGCAAACACTACGGAGGCGTAGGTCATAACGGGGCGGATGCAAATTTTGTACAATATCACCTTATTTCTAAGGGATAGCTTACTACGATCGTTGAGGAGGGGGGCGAGTCGGCTTAAAAAGAAAACCGCTCGATTCCTAACTGTCCGGATGTGCCTCGAGAAGGTGAGTCGACGATCGAGGGTCACGCCAAGGTACTTGGTCGAGTTCACCCAGGGGATGGGCCTATCGTGCAGCATGAGCTGCTGCCGGATAGGCCATTTGTTGGGGTGAAAGCACACAGCTGCGCTTTTGTCCGGATTGACCGAGATTGCCCACTTCTCAAACCAGTCGCCTAAGCGGCGCAGGGCTTGTTGAAGCGTGCGGAAGGAGATGGACTGATTCCACCCTCTTATAAAGAGGGCAGTATCGTCCGCGAAAAGCGCAAGCTCTACCTTCGGATGACGTGGAATGTCATGCGTGTAGAGGGAGAACAGAACGGGGGCCAGCGCTGACCCCTGAGGGACGCCAGCGCCGATGGGGTGGGGAGCCGAGCGGGTGCCGTCGACGCGATAGCGAAAGTTTCGACCAGTCAGATAGTCATGTATTATGAGTACAAGACCATCCGGGAACCCGAGCTGGTATAACTTGTATACCAGCCCGCTGTGCCAGACTTTATCGAACGCTTTCGCTACGTCGAGGAACACCGCAAGGGTGGACTGACATTTGGGCGTGACCTGGGTGAAGCCGTGGTAGGGTTTCCGATTGAAACCCTCTAGGATGTGCTCCGTGATGCGGTGCACCTGCTGGACGCACGAGTGTCTGGCTCGAAAGCCGAACTGCTCGTCGGGGAGGAGATTGTTATCTCGGATGTGGGACCAAATACGCTTCAGAAGGATGCGCTCGTAAATCTTACCTAAGGTACTGAGGAGACTGATGGGGCGGTAGCTAGAGGGCTCTGACGCCTTCTTGCCGGGCTTGTGAATGCCGATGACGTCGGCAGACTTCCAAGCGTCGGGGAAGGTGCAGTTGGCCAAGGCGGCATTGAAGATGCTGACGAGGAGGTTGATCAGAAAGACGGGGAAGTGCTTAATCACTCTATTGCTGACGCCGTCTGCACCTGGGGCCTTCTTGGTTTGGAGACCCTTGATGATCGACTCTACCTCCGACACAGAGACCGGCTCTGTGGGTTCGAGGGCGGGACGGGCTGTGAACTCGGCGACTTCCTCTTCCACCATATCTAGGTGGTCGGGGTCGACGCGCTCGAGACTGGGGCTGCATTGCCTTTCGAGGCTTTCGGCAAGGCACTCGGCCTTTTCGTCGTCCTCGAAGGCAAGCGTGTCGTTCGGACGAGACAGGGGGGGAATATTGGATGACTTGCTGCCCTTCAGCGATCTTACCATCTTCCAGTATGCCTGGTGAGATGGTCTGATCTCCGAGAGCAGGGTGTCCCACCTCTGATTGCGGAGTTCACTCATGCGGTTCTTTACGGCACGCTCGTAATACCGCAGAGTGGCTCTGTTCTCTTCGGTGCGACACCAGTCGTATGCCCTAGTGGCCGCGTGTTTCGCTCTCAACAGCTCCCTCGCATCCTCGGGCAGGGCCCAGCGTTGGTCGCCCTCGGCTGGGACCTGCTTCGAGGCTTCGCCAACGGCTTTACGAAGGTGACTGTTGAGAGCGTCTATGGAAAGAGCGATATCGTCGGGGGTCGCGATATCGTCTGGTATTCTATCTAAATCGGGTGAACTGGTAGCTTTTAGGCTTTCGCCCAAGAGCTCCCAGTTCACCACGGTCTTTGTCGGCGGAGTTCTGTTGCTCGGGTCGGGACCCAGCAGCATCAGAACTGGCCTATGGTCCGAGTCAAGCTCGTGTAGCACCTCCAAAGAACGCAACTGGAGTGTTACGCCCTTTAGGAGTGCTAGGTCGAGAATGTCCGGCCTGTAGTTGAGATTACTGCTAAAGTAAGTCGGGGAGCTGGGGGGGATGATATCAAAATTTAGCGTATCCGAGAATGAGTACAGAAGGTGCCCATTCCGGTTATTCGCGTTGCAGCCCCACATCACGTGCTTGCCGTTAAAGTCGCCGGCCAGAATGACCGAGCTACCGAGAGCGAGAAGCGCTTCGAGGTCCTCTTTGAGGAGAGTCTTGCTACCCGAGTGGTAACAAGACGCTATTATGATGGACTGATGACCGGTCATCGCAAGACGGCAACAGGAAGCTTCCAGATTGACTAACGGGGGAGTGGGTATGGGTGTGCAGTGCAGAGACCTTTTGTAATAGATCAGAGTACCGCCCAGGGGGGCGGCGAGTCTGTCATTACGAACCATCAAGTAGTTTGCAACCCTGGGGTTCCTCTTGCTTGGTTTCAGAAAGGTCTCGTTGATCAACATGATGTCGACCTGATGGGTCGTTAGAAAGTGGTGGATGAGATCCCGCTGATCTCTGGCATCGGTGTGGATGCCGTTGGCATTAAACCACGCCAACGCCAATGAATGGGGCTTAACCTTAGTGGGTGTGCAATCCATTAAGGTTATTGGGAGAGGACGCGGGGGGCGAAGCGCTTCATAGCGCTGAAGAGGTTGCCGTGAGTCATCATGATGTCCAATAGGGCATCAGGATGCTCGCGGACCTCCTGGGCTACGGCACGGACCTCGTCGAGGTCGAATGCCGAGGCTATCTCTGCCAGCAAGAGCAGATCCGCCTTCAGGCCATAGGGGCCCTGGGCGGGTTTGAAGGGTGAGGGCGGGGGGGTTGGACGGCTCGGGGCAGGCGCGCGGGCGCTGCTGGCCGGCGCGGGGGCCACCTTCGGTTGGACCAGGGCCGCGGGCCTGGTCCACGCATGGGTGGCGGGTAGGGGAGCGTCGACGAACTTCGGCGCAGGGATCTTGGCGCTGATGCCATGGGGACGGGTTGGGCGACGGGGCGCAGGGGTCCTCTTCGCCCCGGCCGCAGCCCTCGGGGCTTTGGGGCAACCGCGATAGTTCGCGGTGTGCCCCTGAGTCCCGCAGAGCACGCAGCTGGGAGGATTAGGATCCCCCTTGACCCGCTTGCACAGCGCGGTGCTGTGCTCGCCCGCGCACTTGACGCAACGGTACGCCGCTTCGCAGAAGCGGGCGGCGTGCCCGTAGAGTTGGCAGCGGTGGCACTGCCCGGGTATGCCTCTCCGCCTGGGAGCCTCGACTTTCAGGCCGGAGAGGTTGAGGACTCTTTCGATGCGAAAGATCCCCTTCCCCTCCTCCGTGCGGTCGAGGATGACCAGCACAAGGTCGATCGGGGCCTTCGTCCGTCCATTGGTCATCCGATGGACCTGCTGGACCGGGAGGCCTTGGGCTAGGAGATCGTCACGGACGAGCTCCGTGTCGATCTCCTTAGGGATACCGCGAAGTACAACGCGGAGTACCTTCTCCTCTTCCAGCGGATACGCGTGGAATTGGATCTGGTGTTCCCTAAGGGAGCGGGTGGCCTGACGATAGTCGTCAGACGTGGGGACTGTGACGGAGATGCCGTCAGCATGACTCTTGCCGGAGAACGTCACGCTACTGGCCGTGAGGATTGCGACCACCTCCTGCCAGCGGTGGCGGTCCCGAACCACGAAGGGGCGGGGGGGCTTGCCCACCCTGGGCGCGGGAGGCGCGTCCATGGCGGTGGGCGGGAGAGAGGGGCATGCAGTCGGGCATGCGGCCTTTAACGGGGGCGGAGGGGAGCCGGCGGCGGAAGCGGGCCGCTTCGTCCCCTTGTTGGCGACGACGGTGAAGCCGTCGTCGCCTCCGCTGACGGTTTCCATCTCCTCCGTGGAGGTGTGATTGGAACCGACCGTCAGGGTCAGTCGCGGCGAGCGAGAACGAGAACGCGAGCGCGGCGCCACCGTACGCGATCGCACGCGGCTGGAGCGTGCCACGCCTGGGGAACGCTTTGCCGCGGGCGACCGGCTCTTTACGGCGGCGGCGGCGGGAGTCGGGGCGGCCGGCAGCCCTCTGAGGGAGGGCGCCAACTTAATGGTGGCCTTAGGGGCCGGGGCAGGGGCAGCGGATTTCTTCCCGGCGGCCTGAGGGGCGCGGGCGGGGGGGGACTTTGCCTTAGGGGCGCGGGCGGGGGAAGGCTTGGCCTTAGGGGCGCGGGCGGGGGAAGGCTTGGCCTTAGGGGCCTTGGCTTGCAGAGAGGCTGCAAACCTTATAGGATCCGTTACGAACTCCTGAAGGGAGCTCGGGTTGGCGCGCAGATGGGCCCGGATGGAGGTACCTAGGGCGGCAAGTGCCGCCCCGAAGTCCACTTCCGGCCCCATCGTCGCGAATAAATCGCGATCGCCGGGGGAGGAGGTCCCCGGCTGGGTGCGGGCCGCGGGCATCACCCTGCCGGGTTTAGGCAGGGTGGTGTGTGCCTAATTCGTTCCCTAATGTGTGCCAACTGCCAGTCTTATTGTGCAGTTGGTGAGTACCTAACACAGGGCCCTAGCTGCCCCGGGGGAGAGACAGGGACTCCGGCGAACCGGCCGTCCGAGCCAAACACGCACCCGAGGAATCGGAGGGGAGGCGGAAGGGTGGGAGGGAGATACTTGGCGTCGGCGAGGGGCGACCCCAAGGCCGGTGGTGCCAAGTCCAACCGGATTCCGTTTTTCCCTGAGCAGGGAAAAACGAGCGAAAAATAAGCAACATGTAGCGCTTTATTTATAAAAACGGTGGAGAATACGGTAGAGTCGCGATCGGGCCTCTCGCTTGCACGCGCGCACAGCTCCGCACACGAGGTCGGATAGATCTGTCTGTCTGTCTGTCTGTGTGGACAAAATTAAAATGTAACTGGCTTGCAAACTGAGCGAAAAAAAAAAAAAAAAAAAAAAAATGCAACAAATCGTGTCTTCATGAGACGGGCGATTATTTATACTAGCCTTTTTCATTAGGTATTATTATTATTATTATTATACTAGACGATCGCGGCAGAGCTGCTGCGCGCCCGCGAGCGACGCCGATCTAGCTTGGAGCTGGTTGTATACTTGGTAAATCGTGTCTTAAAAGTAAAGTTTTATTGTATTATAGGTACTCATAATTATTACTAACAGCTTAAGACTTAGGTTTCGTAATGTAATTAATGCATTTTCGAAATTACAGGCAGGCGGCAGGTAGGTACATAAAAATGTGAGTGTGTGTGTGTCTGTCGTGTCAATGTTCATTCAGGTGAAACATTATAATATGATCGCATTGCGAAACATAGTATTTATGAATCATTTTGTGGCCCTGAAAAGGGCCTTTTTGTCTTTGTGCGACATCGATCGATCGATCTCATCACTTGGAGCTGGTGTACTTGGTGACGGCCTTGGTGCCCTCGCTGACGGCGTGCTTGGCCAGCTCGCCGGGCAGCAGGAGCCTCACGGAAGTCTGCACCTCCCTCGATGTGATCGTGCTGCGCTTGTTGTAGTGAGCGAGACGGGACGCCTCGGCGGCGATGCGCTCGAAGATGTCGTTCACGAACGAGTTCATGATGGACATGGCCTTGCTGGAGATGCCGGTGTCCGGGTGGACCTGCTTGAGCACCTTGTAGATGTAAATGGCGTAGCTCTCCTTCCTCTTGTGCTTCTTCTTTTTCTTATCTGTCTTGGAGATGTTCTTCTGCGCCTTGCCGGACTTCTTGGCGGCCTTTCCGCTTGTCTTGGGCGGCATTGTTGGATGCTTGCTTGCTTGCTTGCTTGCTTTGCTGAAACGGTATTGCTCTAGTGCACTGAACTCGTCGGCTGACAGCGAGCGATTAAAAACTGCGGCGGGATGGAATCCGCTTTTGAGAGAAACCGGACCGTGCTCTCGCCCGAGCCACCGCGAGCTGTCTGTCTGTCGCGCATTAGACAGGGACGGAAAACATTCTCTCACTCTCACTCGCGCGTATGACTACCTCTACCTAGAGTTACAATTTAAAAAAAAAATATATGTACGTATAATAATAATATATTGTATTTATAGATTCGATTCTCAAACTACTAAATTCAGAAAACAGACAGCTTATGAATCCGGTGCATAGTTCTGGCTTTTATGCATCGTCCTTCACTACTGAAGCCGTACTTCGTTTATGACTGGGTAATTTATTTGTTTTTCTATTGTACATAGAGTAATTATTTATGCGTTGGTATTAGTATGTAGTTTATTAAAATTCTCAAATTAGTAAGTTTATTCAACCTTAATGATTATTATTAGCACTAAATCATAATGTTTTCATTCAATCAAATCCAAAGGTTTTATATATGGAAGTGATCGCTCTTCAGCGAGATAAGACCGCTAATTGCGCCTTTATTTTTGAATGTTCAGTTTAGATTTATTTGTATTTGGTGTCAATAAAGAGTTTTTGCATACTTGTACAGAGTATTTTGTATTGTATTGAATTGTCGTAGGGTATAATGTACCTACATAAATTATGATGAGAAGATAGAGAAAATAAATAAATAATAAATGCCGTTGTGTGTCCGTTCAATCAATGAAACATTCATTCGTTTGTGAATGGCAAGAGTGATATTGTGGCCCTGAAAAGGGCCTTTTTGCGATCTCGCGTAGAAGAGCAGCGAAAGCGAACAACAAACACACACGAAAGGCGAGTGCTCGTCCACGCCTTAAGCTTTCTTCTCGGTCTTCTTGGGCAGGAGAACGGCCTGAATGTTGGGGAGCACACCGCCCTGCGCGATGGTCACACCGGAGAGCAGCTTGTTCAGCTCCTCGTCGTTCCTTATGGCCAGCTGAAGATGACGCGGGATGATTCTGGTCTTCTTGTTGTCCCTGGCCGCGTTGCCGGCCAACTCGAGCACCTCAGCGGCGAGATATTCCATCACGGCTGCGAGGTAGACCGGCGCTCCGGCACCCACGCGCTCGGCATAGTTGCCGTTGCGCAGGAGGCGATGAATACGACCCACCGGGAACTGTAGTCCGGCGCGGTTAGAACGGGACTTTGCCTTTCCCTTCACTTTGCCACCTTTACCGCGTCCCGACATGGTTAGGTTAAGGCTTTAAGAATAATTCAGAAAACACGAGATAGAGAGACGACGGCGGCCGCGCGGCGTGCGTGAACGTACCGAGCGAACTGTGTTTGTTCGAACCGGGTGCTCGGATTTATTGATATACCCTTGCCCCACTCCGTCGAGACGCTAACGCGATGATCAGTCTCGTTGGGTTGGGTTGCGCGCGCCTCCGCGCCTACCCTGATACCGCGATAGAAGAGTGTAGGTAACAATAACATCGAACAATATACCTAAACTATTTTTCTTTTTTTTTTTTTGTTTTTTTTTTTTTTTCTGCATTAAAATTTGGAATGCGTTTATCATGTCGAAAACTACAATCAATTTCCCGCCATTTTACATAATATATTTTTCGTGATTATTATTAAATTTACAACATGGAATGGAACATGGGGTGTTGAAGAAAACAGGATTGCAGTGATTGCGTTGCACAAAACATCTCGGTATCAGCCGTATGTTCGTATAAGTATAATTATCGTAGTATCGACAGACTCTACCGACTCTTCCTCTGTTGAAAACCACGAAAGATCGGGGCGGCCGCGTGCGATGAGAACTACTAAGGCTGTTAAAGCCAGAATTCCCAAAGAAAAAAAAAAAATAGCCGACATAGAGTCACTTAAGAAATCTTTGAAGCAAGCAAGCAGTGGCTAAATTTCCCATGGAAACAAACAACAGTCCGTAAATCCATAGATTCCTCTTGGTATGGCTAATATGAGCAGATTCAATAACATCTGTCTGTCTGTGCGTGTCGATTTCATCAATTTCCGTTCAGCCATTGAGAGAGACATCCGAGATTCGTTTGTATGTTGTGTGTGTGTGTTTGTAATTAATTGTGTAAGGGTAACTACATTTTCTTTATTAGTTCGGTTAGTTTTAGCTAGTCGAGTTGAGTCGAGTTGAGTCGGGCAGTCGGGCGGGCCCCGCTGCGCTCGCTCAGCAGGAGGAAGGAGGAGGAGGAGGAGGAGGACGACGACGCCGTGCGCGTTTTTTGTTTGTTCGCGTGCGTGCGTCGTCGTCGTCCGTCCAGTCTTTCTGTCTGTCTGCGGTCCGTCTCAAGAGAAACACAGAGCGCGATGAACGCGCTCTCGAACGATATGTTAGCCCTGAAAAGGGCTTTTTGCTGCGAGGTGAGGTGTCGCGCGTCCCGCGCGCCCCCACACAGGCAGGAGAGGATGCGCGCGCGTGGCGTGCGCGCAGCTCGCGTGCACCGTCGTCGTCGTCGTTCACGCACACGGAGCGAGCGAGCAAGCACAGCACGGCACACACGCGGAAAACTCACTGCTGCACGGCGGCTCACTTCTTCGAGGCGGACGCCTTCTTCGTGGCGGCGGCGGCCTTCGACTTGGGAGTGGCGGCGGCCCTCTTCGGCTTGGGCGCCTTCGGCTTCTTGGTGGGCGGCTTCGCGGTCTTTTTCGCCTTCGGGGCGGCGGCGCTCTTGCCCCTGGCGGGCGCGGCGGCCTTCTTCGCGGCGGCGGGCTTCTTCTTCGCTGCGGCGGCGGCCTTCTTGTCCTTCGCCGAGGCGGCGGCGGAGGGCTTCGATTTGGCCGGCGAGGCGGCCGCGGCGGCCGCCTTCCTGCCCCTGCCGGAGGCGGGCGCCGCGGCGGCGGACTTCTTCGCCTTGGCGGCGGCGGTGGAGGCGCTCTCCTTCGCGGACGACTTGCCGGACGCCTTGCCGCCGGCGCCGGCGGGCTTCTTCGCCGAGGAAGACTTCGATTCGAGCTTGAAACTGCCCGAAGCTCCCTTTCCCTTCGTCTGGATCAGGGCGCCGGACTCGACGGCGCTCTTCAGATACTTCCTGATGAACGGGGCCAGCTTCTCGGCGTCCACCTTGTACTGGGCCGCGATGTATTTCTTGATCGCCTTCAGCGACGAACCGCTGCGCTCCTTCAGCTCCTTGATCGCGTTGTTCACCATTTCGGAGGTCTTCGGGTGGGTCGGCTTCGCCTTGGGTTTCTTGGCGCCGCCTGCGGCTGCTGCGGACGCCTTCGGCTTCTTCGCGGGAGTCGCTGGCGCGGGAGCCTCTGCTGCTACGGCGGTGTCGGCCATTATATAATAATATATATAATTTTTTATTTAATAAATTTTTTACACACACAGCACACTCACTGCGAAGCGCTCGCGCGTTTATGTACTTGAGTAAAATACTTTTCAAAAACTGCGCGGTCGTCGTCGTGGGGTTCTTCTCCCTCCCTTTATGGGGGAGTAAGGTAGCGGCCACGAGGATGTCCTCTTTACCGCGGCTGGACGCTGGGGGACGTAGCCCCCAGGGAGTTTGTGAGCACGAGCGCCGGACCCGGCTTGCGCCGGCGGCCGCGTCGTACTGACGATGACGTAAAGCACGTCGTGGTAGCGGTGGTCGGTGGAGTCCCTCGCCCGTCGCAGCTGCGGGCGGCATCTCCACCGAAAATGCGGGTAAGCGCATCTCGCCGTCTCGCTCTCGACCTCTCGCTCTAGGGGACTCCAGCGCGTAAGGCCGGGCGGCCCCGAGCGGTCGGCACGAAGTTTGCGGACGGCGGGAGAGGGCGCGAGCGCGCTTTGGCCGGCGTACGCCAGCTGTGGCGGCTCAAGCGGCCCTGTAGTGTGATGATGGCCGCCTTACGGCGGCGTTGACGGTCGGCCCTGACGCCGCGGGTGCGGCGCCGGCCTACCGTGAGCGGCGATGGGCGGTCTGCACCTCCGACAGGCGTCGGAAGGGAACCGCCCGCAGTGAGAGTGCCGCCTAGGGAGCCTTGCTCGACCTTAGGCGGCTGTTGCACTGCGCGCCGTGGCGCGGAGGTGCCGCGCCTTCGGAGCACGCTCTACGAAGGCGGGGTCGGCGATGGCGGCCCGCGCGCAAGTAGCGCCGGGCGGTGGGTACGGTCGGCAAGTTGGGCGGCGGCCATCATCTGGCCGTGGAAGGGCCTGATTAATGTCAAGCCGCGCTCTGCTGCCGCTTTTAAGTCTTCTCCGCAGGCCATTGCAGAGAAGAGCTCGCGTAGTGCTCTTGCCGCGGCGTGCGCGGCTGCTTCTGCGGGTTGTGTGTTCACTTCCCCGGCATGCACGCGGGGGAAGGGGTTGGGTTGGTGCGGGGGGGCCTCGCTATGGGGCCCACTTTGGAGCCTGCGCTGGGCTCGCTGGCGGTGCGGGACGGTCGGCGGTTGGTGAGGTCCGCGACCGTCGTTTTCGGTTGCGTCGGGCGATGTGCGGACGGGCGCTACCGGCAGCTCAAATCGGACCCTTGGGGCCGATCTGGGCGCCGGCCGAGGCAGTGCCCTTGCTGCAGGGACTGGAGTGACCACCGGCGCAGGGGGCCGGGGGGCCTTGGCAGCTTTTCCGGCGGCCGTCTGTTGCTCGGCGGTGCTGCGGGTTCGATGCCGCGCTTCGACCGGAAAGGGGACGAAGCGCGGTGGTTGCGGGCGTTCTGGCACGGGTGTGGAAGAGGTGGGAGGGGCGGCACGCCGCTTCCTATACCTTCTTCTTCTCTTCCTGGCGGGCGGCGCGCCCTCTACCGGCACGGTGGCGGGAGGGTGCGGCGCCGTTGGTTGAGCCGGTCGATAGGCCGGGTGCGGGTGCACCGGCCGGCCCCAGCCTTGGTTGCGCTCCGTTAGACCGGAGCGATCGACGGAGGGCGGGGGTTGTTTCTCTTGCTGGGGCGGGGGGCGCATGTCGCCGGGGATGCGAATCTTCCGTCTTCGTGCTTCACGGCGGAAGATCGCACACTGCCGGCTGTTGGCTGCGTGTTTGCCGCTGCAGTTGGCGCAGGTCGGGGGCGCGTCCGCGGCTTTCGGGCATTGCGAGCCGAAGTGCGGCCCCGCGCACTTAACGCACTTCTGCGGGCGGTGGCAGTTGGCCGATGAGTGGCCAAACTGCTGGCAGCGGTGACACTGTGGCATCGTGGTCTTGCCTCTCCACGCCTCGATCACCACTCGAGGCATGTTGAGCAAGACGTTGGTGTTGTAAAGGTTTTCCAGCTGGTCCTTCCCCATATGTTCCAGCTGGATGTGGTACACGCATTTTCTTGCGTTTGGTCTGGTTGGCAGTTGGCGAGCGAATTTGGCCGGAAATCCGAGCTCGATTAGCGCGTCGGTGATGACTTCGGGCTCGGTGTTCATCGGCAGTCCCCAGAGCGCCACCTTCTGAGGTCTCTCGTTCGTTGGCGCATAACAATGCCATGACAGCTCCGGTGTCGTGGCTTGTAGCTCAGTCAGGTACTTCTGCACGGCCCTGAATTCGTTCGCGGACTTGGCGCGGAAACGAATGCCCTTATCCAAGGGCCGTGCGTTGGGTATGTGGCCGAGTCTTTTCCTTAACTCGGCCAGGTGTTGGGGCCAGTCCTTCCATGCGTCTACTATGATAGGGGGATAAGACCCCCTATCTGTAGAACGGGTGGTGGCGGTCGCGAAGGCCGCGGACGTCGAGGGCTGCGGGGCACGCTGCGACGTTGGTGGTGATGGCCTGCCGGGCGGCGGTGAGCGCAGGGTCGCTGCGTAGGTCGGCCTGGCGGCTGGCGGCGGCAATGGTGAAGCAGGGGGCCGTGCTGTGTCCATGGGCTCGATCTCCAGGGCCGCGTACGACGTGGAGTCCAGCCCTGGCGCGTCCGCGCTTGGGCGTGTGTCTCTACTCAAGTTGAGCGAGATCGACGGCGACGGGCGCAGCAACGACGATGCTGACTTGGACGATCCGTCCGCCGGCTCGGTGGGCGGCGGAGGCTCAGTCCCAGGGTATGTTGGTAGCAGTTCGCCGCTCCACAGTTCGGGGTGGTACGGCGGACTGGGTGATCTGGAGGGATCCGCGGTTGTGGCGGATCTTGTGGGCTTCGTGGTCATCAGTTTCCATCTTGCCATCTTGGAATCAAGTTCGTCTCGCAGGATCGATGAACTTGGGCCGGGTGCGGGAGCCGCCTTGGTGGGCGGGGCTTGTTTGTTTGTATCGCCCTCTCTTTCTACGGCCACTCTCTCAGCAGAAGAGCGAGAGGTCTGAGCCGGCTTGTGAGAGGACGTGTTAGAGCGAGAGGGCGAGGGTCCCGTTTTGGGTTTCTTCTCTGCCCTCTTGGTTTCGTCGCTTCCAGACAGCGACGACGACAGGTCGGTCCTTTTCCTCTGTCGCGTTCCGTGGACTCGGGAGGGCGTCCGGAATTCGCTTTGAGAAGGAGTAACAATTCCCTCTGGGGCGAACCGCGGGCTGCCCGTCCCGGTTTCTTCAGTTCGTCGACGAGGGGCAGGAATGGGTTGAGTCCCGCTGCTGTTCAGAGCAGTGGGAGGCGACAGTGATTCTTGAGATGAATCCGTTTGTGCCGAAGATGTCGGTGTGGTCGACTCGTCCGACATGGTGGTGTGGTGGGGGTTAAGTTGGCACTGGCTCACTTAGTCCCTCGGTCGCGCGCGGCGATTCAGAGCCAGCCGGGTGAGATCTCCGGCGAACCGGAGAAGGCCCAGCTAGCTCGATCGGCACGGACACGCGACACGAGTTTCCTCGTGTGCCGGGTGCAGGTAGTCAACCCTTTCGGCGGTGCTGTCTTCCGCTTGATCAGCAAGCGGCTAGCAGCAGGTCGGCGGGGCTGTGCGCAGAGTGTCTGCGCGTGAGTGCGGATGCACTATGCAGCGGCGGCGAAAGACGAGCCCGCTCTCGACGTAGCGGTACGGAGTGCAAGGCTCGGTTCGGCGGACGCTGTTTGGTATGTGTTGTTCGCGGCGCGGATCGCGGGTGTCGGGGAGTCTCAACGCAGGGCGGAGACTCAACCCAAACACTGGAGACGCGGGACGAACAACTGTAGACTCGCGACGTGGGTGTCCGGAGGCAGACGTGTGCGCTCGACGGTTCCAGGCGAGTCAACTGCGCGGCTCTACGTTGGCGGGTGTATAGATTGACCGCTTTACCGGAAAGAGGGCACCACTGTCTAGAGACGATTTCTCGCAACAACGTTCGTGAGTTTTCACTAACATCGCTCTCATTAAATAACCTTTTTTCTGTATTTTAATACTATACCACGCCAACGGAGCGTTTTCCGTGATACTTTTTGAACGTGGCCAGGCGCCTATCCGACTCTCCGGCGGCTCAGGTGGTCGCCTGGAGTGCTGAATCGTTTTAATCGCGCCACTCTCGACACCGAGAGTGATGGGTCATGTTTAAAATTCAATTTTCTCTATAAAACCAACTGTTCCGACTAGTTTTATTCGATAAACAAACGACAAAGATATCGTTTTCATTATATAAGAGAAAAATTTGGCAATTTTCAATGTTTTAATCGTATAAAACGACCGATATTTTGGTGCTCGTAAAACAGCTCTACACCAGTTTCCTTCCAAACCGACTGACTGAACCGCGCGAAGCCTTGCCTTCGAGCTGGACGTCGTTCAATCGAACCCATCTCAGGAACACACCTCTAGAATATAGTGATCGAAAAAATTTCATAACCTAACCTAACCTAGCCTGACCTAACCTAACCTAACTAACTACAAGTGACAGACAGCACAAAGCTCACCCGTGCAAATATTATAACCGAACGCTGCTCTACGGTTCCGATTGTACTATATTAAGTATGTTAACTATTTAAATATTTTATTGTTTAGTAACTCGTAATAAGTTTTGGGGTACATTAAAAGTGCTATTTACCTATTGCTGTTTTTTTTTTTTTTTTTTAAATAATAAAGTAATAAGTACCATATATAAGTAGGTAGGTACACGTATGCAACGTAGTATTTTTATTTATATATTGTTTGTCGAAGTAAGTAAGTAAGTAGGTAGGTAGGTAGGTAGGTAGGGTAGGGTAGGGTAGGGTAGGTAGGCAGGAAAGCAACCAAGTGTTGTGTCAAGCGTTCGTTTTGCGAAACATAATCGTATTCTTTTTCTCTTTAAAAATTATACATAGAAACTTATGCGGCCCTGAAAAGGGCCTTTTTTCATGATACACGAAGGAGGTCGCAAGCGACCCTGTTCGTTCGTCCGTCCGTCCGTCGGCTTAACCTCCGAAACCGTAGAGAGTGCGGCCCTGGCGTTTGAGAGCGTAGACCACATCCATGGCGGTGACGGTCTTCCTCTTCGCGTGCTCAGTGTAGGTGACGGCGTCGCGGATCACGTTCTCGAGGAACACCTTCAGCACGCCTCTGGTCTCCTCGTAGATCAGACCGGAGATACGCTTCACGCCGCCCCTGCGCGCCAGACGACGGATGGCGGGCTTCGTGATTCCCTGGATGTTATCACGAAGCACTTTCCTGTGACGCTTGGCTCCACCTTTCCCCAGACCTTTTCCTCCCTTGCCGCGACCGGTCATCTTGAGCAAAAACTAGTTAGTAAGAGTGGATAATAACAAAACTGAACACCGTAGCGGCCGCGAGTGTTGACGGCGAGCGAACGACTGGAAGCTTTTTTTTTTTTTTTTTTTTTTTTATGAATGACTAATGCTGTTGGCCACTGAGGCCACTACAGCGTACCGGACGTAAGGCAAGCGCGGAGGGCGCAGGACCTTAATGGACTTTAGTTATTTAAAGCTAAGGGCGACTGGCACAAGGGCACCACTAAGGTACGGACCTCGGCTTGGACCGTCGCCGGGGGGGGGGAGTCGATTTGCCCAGGCAACCCAGAGGGGGTTTGCGCTTGAGCCCTATTAGGTTTATCTGTTTGACTATTTGGAGAGAATCTAACCGATCTTCTAACAGATCCTGGGAGTCTTCGACCTCGCCGGCGAGGTCGGTGTTTTGTTATCGTGTTCCTTTGGTAACCGGCGCCTATACCAAAAACTGCAAACTTCCTGTTGCGGGGAGCTGTCGGGTCGGCCGACCCCAGCGCAGCCGCCGTGGCGACTGCGATGGGGTCGTCCGGGTCGCCGAAGATGTCTCTAGGGCGTCTACGGAGAGGGCGGGGGGCAGCGGCGTCTACTGCTGAGTAGTCCGCCGTGCGAACGACTAGAGGATTTGAATGGTGGGAGGCCCTATCAAAGTATCTGCGCGAAGTGAATTTAAAGTACTGCCGAATGGAGGGGAGCTCTACATCGCAGTGCAAGTCGGAGTTTCGCTGGAACCAGCTGGCTCCGACCGCTCTGCGAATAAATCTATTCTGGACGGCCTGGAGCTTGTCCAGGTCGAAGCCAGACGCGTGGGCAAACACTACGGAGGCGTAGGTCATAACGGGGCGGATGCAAATTTTGTACAATATCACCTTATTTCTAAGGGATAGCTTACTACGATCGTTGAGGAGGGGGGCGAGTCGGCTTAAAAAGAAAACCGCTCGATTCCTAACTGTCCGGATGTGCCTCGAGAAGGTGAGTCGACGATCGAGGGTCACGCCAAGGTACTTGGTCGAGTTCACCCAGGGGATGGGCCTATCGTGCAGCATGAGCTGCTGCCGGATAGGCCATTTGTTGGGGTGAAAGCACACAGCTGCGCTTTTGTCCGGATTGACCGAGATTGCCCACTTCTCAAACCAGTCGCCTAAGCGGCGCAGGGCTTGTTGAAGCGTGCGGAAAGAGATGGACTGATTCCACCCTCTTATAAAGAGGGCAGTATCGTCCGCGAAAAGCGCAAGCTCTACCTTCGGATGACGTGGAATGTCATGCGTGTAGAGGGAGAACAGAACGGGGGCCAGCGCTGACCCCTGAGGGACGCCAGCGCCGATGGGGTGGGGAGCCGAGCGGGTGCCGTCGACGCGATAGCGAAAGTTTCGATCAGTCAGATAGTCATGTATTATGAGTACAAGACCATCCGGGAACCCGAGCTGGTATAACTTGTATACCAGCCCGCTGTGCCAGACTTTATCGAACGCTTTCGCTACGTCGAGGAACACCGCAAGGGTGGACTGACATTTGGGCGTGACCTGGGTG
Organism: Peribatodes rhomboidaria; assembly: GCA_911728515.1. Classification (NCBI taxonomy): domain Eukaryota; kingdom Metazoa; phylum Arthropoda; class Insecta; order Lepidoptera; family Geometridae; genus Peribatodes; species Peribatodes rhomboidaria. Next base: position 7,207,873 of record OU452192.1, read on the forward strand.
AAGCCGTGGTAGGGTTTCCGATTGAAACCCTCTAGGATGTGCTCCGTGATGCGGTGCACCTGCTGGACGCACGAGTGTCTGGCTCGAAAGCCGAACTGCTCGTCGGGGAGGAGATTGTTATCTCGGATGTGGGACCAAATACGCTTCAGAAGGATGCGCTCGTAAATCTTACCTAAGGTACTGAGGAGACTGATGGGGCGGTAGCTAGAGGGCTCTGACGCCTTCTTGCCGGGCTTGTGAATGCCGATGACGTCGGCAGACTTCCAAGCGTCGGGGAAGGTGCAGTTGGCCAAGGCGGCATTGAAGATGCTGACGAGGAGGTTGATCAGAAAGACGGGGAAGTGCTTAATCACTCTATTGCTGACGCCGTCTGCACCTGGGGCCTTCTTGGTTTGGAGACCCTTGATGATCGACTCTACCTCCGACACAGAGACCGGCTCTGTGGGTTCGAGGGCGGGACGGGCTGTGAACTCGGCGACTTCCTCTTCCACCATATCTAGGTGGTCGGGGTCGACGCGCTCGAGACTGGGGCTGCATTGCCTTTCGAGGCTTTCGGCAAGGCACTCGGCCTTTTCGTCGTCCTCGAGGGCAAGCGTGTCGTTCGGACGAGACAGGGGGGGAATATTGGATGACTTGCTGCCCTTCAGCGATCTTACCATCTTCCAGTATGCCTGGTGAGATGGTCTGATCTCCGAGAGCAGGGTGTCCCACCTCTGATTGCGGAGTTCACTCATGCGGTTCTTTACGGCACGCTCGTAATACCGCAGAGTGGCTCTGTTCTCTTCGGTGCGACACCAGTCGTATGCCCTAGTGGCCGCGTGTTTCGCTCTCAACAGCTCCCTCGCATCCTCGGGCAGGGCCCAGCGTTGGTCGCCCTCGGCTGGGACCTGCTTCGAGGCTTCGCCAACGGCTTTACGAAGGTGACTGTTGAGAGCGTCTATGGAGAGAGCGATATCGTCGGGGGTCGCGATATCGTCTGGTATTCTATCTAAATCGGGTGAACTGGTAGCTTTTAGGCTTTCGCCCAAGAGCTCCCAGTTCACCACGGTCTTTGTCGGCGGAGTTCTGTTGCTCGGGTCGGGACCCAGCAGCATCAGAACTGGCCTATGGTCCGAGTCAAGCTCGTGTAGCACCTCCAAAGAACGCAACTGGAGCGTTACGCCCTTTAGGAGTGCTAGGTCGAGAATGTCCGGCCTGTAGTTGAGGTTACTGCTAAAGTAAGTCGGGGAGCTGGGGGGGATGATATCAAAATTTAGCGTATCCGAGAATGAGTACAGAAGGTGCCCATTCCGGTTATTCGCGTTGCAGCCCCACATCACGTGCTTGCCGTTAAAGTCGCCGGCCAGAATGACCGAGCTACCGAGAGCGAGAAGCGCTTCGAGGTCCTCTTTGAGGAGAGTCTTGCTACCCGAGTGGTAACAAGACGCTATTATGATGGACTGATGACCGGTCATCGCAAGACGGCAACAGGAAGCTTCCAGATTGACTAACGGGGGAGTGGGTATGGGTGTGCAGTGCAGAGACCTTTTGTAATAGATCAGAGTACCGCCCAGGGGGGCGGCGAGTCTGTCATTACGAACCATCAAGTAGTTTGCAACCCTGGGGTTCCTCTTGCTTGGTTTCAGAAAGGTCTCGTTGATCAACATGATGTCGACCTGATGGGTCGTTAGGAAGTGGTGGATGAGATCCCGCTGATCTCTGGCATCGGTGTGGATGCCGTTGGCATTAAACCACGCCAACGCCAATGAGTGGGGCTTAACCTTAGTGGGTGTGCAATCCATTAAGGTTATTGGGAGAGGACGCGGGGGGCGAAGCGCTTCATAGCGCTGAAGAGGTTGCCGTGAGTCATCATGATGTCCAATAGGGCATCAGGATGCTCGCGGACCTCCTGGGCTACGGCACGGACCTCGTCGAGGTCGAATGCCGAGGCTATCTCTGCCAGCAAGAGCAGATCCGCCTTCAGGCCATAGGGGCCCTGGGCGGGTTTGAAGGGTGAGGGCGGGGGGGTTGGACGGCTCTGGGCAGGCGCGCGGGCGCTGCTGGCCGGAGCTGGGGCCGCCTTCGGTTGGACCAGGGACGAGGGCCTGGTCCAAGCATTGGTGGCGGGTAGGGGAGCGTCGATGAACTTCGGCGCAGGGGTCTTGGCGCTGACGCCATGGGGACGGGTTGGGCGACGGGGCGCAGGGGTCCTCTTCGCCCCGGCCGCAGCCTTTGGGGCTTTGGGGCAACCACGATAGTTCGCGGTGTGCCCCTGAGTCCCGCAGAGCACGCAACTGGGAGGATTAGGATCCCCCTTGACCCGCTTGCACAGCGCGGTGCTGTGCTCGCCCGCGCACTTGACGCATCGGTACGCCGCTTCGCAGAAGCGGGCGGCGTGCCCGTACAGTTGGCAGCGGTGGCACTGACCGGGTATGCCTTTCCGCCTGGGAGCCTCGACTTTCAGGCCGGAGAGGTTGAGGACTCTTTCTATCCGAAAGATCCCCTTCCCCTCCTCCGTGCGGTCGAGGATGACCAGCACAAGGTCTATCGGGGCCTTCGTCCGTCCGTTGGTCATCCGATGGACCTGCTGGACCGGGAGGCCTTGGGCAAGGAGATCGTCACGGACGAGCTCCGTGTCGATCTCCTTAGGGATGCCGCGCAGTACTACGCGGAGCACTTTTTCCTCTTCCAGCGGATATGCGTGAAATTGGACCGCGTGTTCCCTAAGAGAGCGGGTGGCCTGACGATAGTCGTCAGACGTGGGGACTGTGACGGAGATGCCGTCCGTGTGGCTCTTGCCGGAGAACGTCACGCCGTTTGTCGTGAGGATCGTGACCACCTCCTGCCAGCGGTGGCGGTCCCGAACGACGAAGGGGCGGGGGGGCTTGCCCACCCTGGGCGCGGGAGGCGCGTCCATGGCGGTGGGCGGGAGAGAGGGGCATGCAGTCGGGCATGCGGCCTTTGACGGGGGCGGAGGGGAGCCGGCGGCGGAAGCGGGCCGCTTCGTCCCCTTGTTGGCGACGACGGTGAAGCCGTCGTCGCCGCCGCTGACGGTTTCCATCTCCTCCGTGGAGGTGTGGGTGGAACCGACCGTCAGGGTCAGTCGCGGCGAGCGAGAACGCGAGCGCGAGCGCGAGCGCGGCGCCACCGTACGCGATCGCACGCGGCTGGAGCGTGCCACGCCTGGGGAACGCTTTGCCGCGGGCGACCGGCTCTTAGCGGCGGCGGCGGCGGGAGTCGGGGCGGCCGGCAGCCCTCTGAGGGAGGGCGCCAACTTAGCGGTGGCCTTAGGGGCCGGGGCAGGGGCAGCGGATTTCTTCCCGGCGGCCTGAGGGGCGCGGGCGGGGGGGGACTTTGCCTTAGGGGCGCGGGCGGGGGAAGGCTTGGCCTTAGGGGCGCGGGCGGGGGAAGGCTTGGCCTTAGGGGCCTTGGCTTGCAGAGAGGCTGCAAACCTTATCGGATCCGTTACGAACTCCTGAAGGGAGCTCGGGTTGGCGCGCAGATGGGCCCGGATGGAGGTACCTAGGGCGGCAAGTGCCGCCCCGAAGTCCACTTCCGGCCCCATCGTCGCGAATAAATCGCGATCGCGGAAGCTTTTTGAGCATTGCTCTTTATTTATGCTCTCGAACACTCTAGCGATAGAGTCGCGCGCGCGCGCGCGAGACGTGAAGGGCGGGGGGGCTGTCCCCCCCCCCCCCCCCCCCCCATCTCCCCGTTCTGTTCGACTGAATATCGTCCGGCGAAGTGTGGGTGTTGTATTACACTCCGTGTGTGTGTGTGTGTGTGTATAAAAAAAAAAAAAAAAAAAAAAAAAAAAAAAAAAAATTATGCAATCAATCACGTATAACGTTGACAGAGTTGTCACATAACGTTATATTATATTGGATGGTCATGCTGCTTAGAACGGTTCTACTACTTTTAGATGCGTGCGTTAATTAAGTCTCAGTCTAAGTAAGTAAAGTAGACAGACAGATAGATAGATAGATAGGTAGGTAGGTAGGTAGGTAGGTGCTTAAGTACCAATTATTAATAAACTAGCTGCGCCCTGCGGTCTCACCCGCGGTTAAAAAGTATCCTATGTGCTATTCTAGACTATAATCTATCTCTGTGCCAAATTTCATCCAGATCTGTTCAGCCGTTCTGGCGTGAAAGAGTAACAAACATACGTCCATCCATACATACAAACGCGTTCGCGTTTATAATATTATATAGTAGGATAATCTATCGTGCGTGCATGCGTGTAGGTATCGTCGTCATGAAACATTATATTTATTTTTAAATAACGAAACTTATGTGGCCCTGAAAAGGGCCTTTTTGCATTTGAATCGGAGGAGAGCCGACGGACGCAACCTTCTTAGGCGCGCTCGCCGCGGATTCTTCGCGCCAACTGTATATCCTTGGGCATGATGGTCACGCGCTTGGCGTGGATCGCGCACAGGTTGGTGTCTTCAAAGAGACCGACCAGGTACGCTTCGCTGGCCTCCTGAAGCGCCATAACGGCAGAGCTCTGGAAACGGAGATCGGTCTTGAAGTCCTGTGCGATTTCGCGCACGAGACGCTGGAACGGCAGCTTGCGGATCAGCAGCTCGGTACTCTTCTGGTAGCGACGGATCTCACGGAGGTTTTTTTTTTTTTTTTTTTTTTTTTTTTTTTTTTTTTTTTTTATGAATGACTAATGCTGTTGGCCACTGAGGCCTCTACAGCGTACCGGACGTAAGGCAAGCGCGGAGGGCGCAGGACCTTAATGGACTTTAGTTATTTAAAGCTAAGGGCGACTGGCACAAGGGCACCACTAAGGTACGGACCTCGGCTTGGACCGTCGCCGGGGGGGGGGAGTCGATTTGCCCAGGCAACCCAGAGGGGGTTTGCGCTTGAGCCCTATTAGGTTTATCTGTTTGACTATTTGGAGAGAATCTAACCGATCTTCTAACAGATCCTGGGAGTCTTCGACCTCGCCGGCGAGGTCGGTGTTTTGTTATCGTGTTCCTTTGGTAACCGGCGCCTATACCAAAAACTGCAAACTTCCTGTTGCGGGGAGCTGTCGGGTCGGCCGACCCCAGCGCAGCCGCCGTGGCGACTGCGATGGGGTCGTCCGGGTCGCCGAAGATGTCTCTAGGGCGTCTACGGAGAGGGCGGGGGGCAGCGGCGTCTACTGCTGAGTAGTCCGCCGTGCGAACGACTAGAGGATTTGAATGGTGGGAGGCCCTATCAAAGTATCTGCGCGAAGTGAATTTAAAGTACTGCCGAATGGAGGGGAGCTCTACATCGCAGTGCAAGTCGGAGTTTCGCTGGAACCAGCTGGCTCCGACCGCTCTGCGAATAAATCTATTCTGGACGGCCTGGAGCTTGTCCAGGTCGAAGCCAGACGCGTGGGCAAACACTACGGAGGCGTAGGTCATAACGGGGCGGATGCAAATTTTGTACAATATCACCTTATTTCTAAGGGATAGCTTACTACGATCGTTGAGGAGGGGGGCGAGTCGGCTTAAAAAGAAAACCGCTCGATTCCTAACTGTCCGGATGTGCCTCGAGAAGGTGAGTCGACGATCGAGGGTCACGCCAAGATACTTGGTCGAGTTCACCCAGGGGATGGGCCTATCGTGCAGCATGAGCTGCTGCCGGATAGGCCATTTGTTGGGGTGAAAGCACACAGCTGCGCTTTTGTCCGGATTGACCGAGATTGCCCACTTCTCAAACCAGTCGCCTAAGCGGCGCAGGGCTTGTTGAAGCGTGCGGAAAGAGATGGACTGATTCCACCCTCTTATAAAGAGGGCAGTATCGTCCGCGAAAAGCGCAAGCTCTACCTTCGGATGACGTGGAATGTCATGCGTGTAGAGGGAGAACAGAACGGGGGCCAGCGCTGACCCCTGAGGGACGCCAGCGCCGATGGGGTGGGGAGCCGAGCGGGTGCCGTCGACGCGATAGCGAAAGTTTCGATCAGTCAGATAGTCATGTATTATGAGTACAAGACCATCCGGGAACCCGAGCTGGTATAACTTGTATACCAGCCCGCTGTGCCAGACTTTATCGAACGCTTTCGCCACGTCGAGGAACACCGCAAGGGTGGACTGACATTTGGGCGTGACCTGGGTGAAGCCGTGGTAGGGTTTCCGATTGAAACCCTCTAGGATGTGCTCCGTGATGCGGTGCACCTGCTGGACGCACGAGTGTCTGGCTCGAAAGCCGAACTGCTCGTCGGGGAGGAGATTGTTATCTCGGATGTGGGACCAAATACGCTTCAGAAGGATGCGCTCGTAAATCTTACCTAAGGTACTGAGGAGACTGATGGGGCGGTAGCTAGAGGGCTCTGACGCCTTCTTGCCGGGCTTGTGAATGCCGATGACGTCGGCAGACTTCCAAGCGTCGGGGAAGGTGCAGTTGGCCAAGGCGGCATTGAAGATGCTGACGAGGAGGTTGATCAGAAAGACGGGGAAGTGCTTAATCACTCTATTGCTGACGCCGTCTGCACCTGGGGCCTTCTTGGTTTGGAGACCCTTGATGATCGACTCTACCTCCGACACAGAGACCGGCTCTGTGGGTTCGAGGGCGGGACGGGCTGTGAACTCGGCGACTTCCTCTTCCACCATATCTAGGTGGTCGGGGTCGACGCGCTCGAGACTGGGGCTGCATTGCCTTTCGAGGCTTTCGGCAAGGCACTCGGCCTTTTCGTCGTCCTCGAAGGCAAGCGTGTCGTTCGGACGAGACAGGGGGGGAATATTAGATGACTTGCTGCCCTTCAGCGATCTTACCATCTTCCAGTATGCCTGGTGAGATGGTCTGATCTCCGAGAGCAGGGTGTCCCACCTCTGATTGCGGAGTTCACTCATGCGGTTCTTTACGGCACGCTCGTAATACCGCAGAGTGGCTCTGTTCTCTTCGGTGCGACACCAGTCGTATGCCCTAGTGGCCGCGTGTTTCGCTCTCAACAGCTCCCTCGCATCCTCGGGCAGGGCCCAGCGTTGGTCGCCCTCGGCTGGGACCTGCTTCGAGGCTTCGCCAACGGCTTTACGAAGGTGACTGTTGAGAGCGTCTATGGAAAGAGCGATATCGTCGGGGGTCGCGATATCGTCTGGTATTCTATCTAAATCGGGTGAACTGGTAGCTTTTAGGCTTTCGCCCAAGAGCTCCCAGTTCACCACGGTCTTTGTCGGCGGAGTTCTGTTGCTCGGGTCGGGACCCAGCAGCATCAGAACTGGCCTATGGTCCGAGTCAAGCTCGTGTAGCACCTCCAAAGAACGCAACTGGAGTGTTACGCCCTTTAGGAGTGCTAGGTCGAGAATGTCCGGCCTGTAGTTGAGATTACTGCTAAAGTAAGTCGGGGAGCTGGGGGGGATGATATCAAAATTTAGCGTATCCGAGAATGAGTACAGAAGGTGCCCATTCCGGTTGTTCGCGTTGCAGCCCCACATCACGTGCTTGCCGTTAAAGTCGCCGGCCAGAATGACCGAGCTACCGAGAGCGAGAAGCGCTTCGAGGTCCTCTTTGAGGAGAGTCTTGCTACCCGAGTGGTAACAAGACGCTATTATGATGGACTGATGACCGGTCATCGCAAGACGGCAACAGGAAGCTTCCAGATTGACTAACGGGGGAGTGGGTATGGGTGTGCAGTGCAGAGACCTTTTGTAATAGATCAGAGTACCGCCCAGGGGGGCGGCGAGTCTGTCATTACGAACCATCAAGTAGTTTGCAACCCTGGGGTTCCTCTTGCTTGGTTTCAGAAAGGTCTCGTTGATCAACATGATGTCGACCTGATGGGTCGTTAGAAAGTGGTGGATGAGATCCCGCTGATCTCTGGCATCGGTGTGGATGCCGTTGGCATTAAACCACGCCAACGCCAATGAATGGGGCTTAACCTTAGTGGGTGTGCAATCCATTAAGGTTATTGGGAGAGGACGCGGGGGGCGAAGCGCTTCATAGCGCTGAAGAGGTTGCCGTGAGTCATCATGATGTCCAATAGGGCATCAGGATGCTCGCGGACCTCCTGGGCTACGGCACGGACCTCGTCGAGGTCGAATGCCGAGGCTATCTCTGCCAGCAAGAGCAGATCCGCCTTCAGGCCATAGGGGCCCTGGGCGGGTTTGAAGGGTGAGGGCGGGGGGGTTGGACGGCTCTGGGCAGGCGCGCGGGCGCTGCTGGCCGGAGCTGGGGCCGCCTTCGGTTGGACCAGGGACGAGGGCCTGGTCCAAGCATTGGTGGCGGGTAGGGGAGCGTCGATGAACTTCGGCGCAGGGGTCTTGGCGCTGACGCCATGGGGACGGGTTGGGCGACGGGGCGCAGGGGTCCTCTTCGCCCCGGCCGCAGCCTTTGGGGCTTTGGGGCAACCACGATAGTTCGCGGTGTGCCCCTGAGTCCCGCAGAGCACGCAACTAGGAGGATTAGGATCCCCCTTGACCCGCTTGCACAGCGCGGTGCTGTGCTCGCCCGCGCACTTGACGCATCGGTACGCCGCTTCGCAGAAGCGGGCGGCGTGCCCGTACAGTTGGCAGCGGTGGCACTGACCGGGTATGCCTCTCCGCCTGGGAGCCTCGACTTTCAGGCCGGAGAGGTTGAGGACTCTTTCTATCCGAAAGATCCCCTTCCCCTCCTCCGTGCGGTCGAGGATGACCAGCACAAGGTCTATCGGGGCCTTCGTCCGTCCGTTGGTCATCCGATGGACCTGCTGGACCGGGAGGCCTTGGGCAAGGAGATCGTCACGGACGAGCTCCGTGTCGATCTCCTTAGGGATACCGCGCAGTACTACGCGGAGCACTTTTTCCTCTTCCAGCGGATACGCGTGAAATTGGACCGCGTGTTCCCTAAGAGAGCGGGTGGCCTGACGATAGTCGTCAGACGTGGGGACTGTGACGGAGATGCCGTCCGTGTGGCTCTTGCCGGAGAACGTCACGCCGTTTGTCGTGAGGATCGTGACCACCTCCTGCCAGCGGTGGCGGTCCCGAACGACGAAGGGGCGGGGGGGCTTTCCCACCCTGGGCGCGGGAGGCGCGTCCATGGCGGTGGGCGGGAGAGAGGGGCATGCAGTCGGGCATGCGGCCTTTAACGGGGGCGGAGGGGAGCCGGCGGCGGAAGCGGGCCGCTTCGTCCCCTTGTTGGCGACGACGGTGAAGCCGTCGTCGCCTCCGCTGACGGTTTCCATCTCCTCCGTGGAGGTGTGATTGGAACCGACCGTCAGGGTCAGTCGCGGCGAGCGAGAACGAGAACGCGAGCGCGGCGCCACCGTACGCGATCGCACGCGGCTGGAGCGTGCCACGCCTGGGGAACGCTTTGCCGCGGGCGACCGGCTCTTAGCGGCGGCGGCGGCGGGAGTCGGGGCGGCCGGCAGCCCTCTGAGGGAGGGCGCCAACTTAATGGTGGCCTTAGGGGCCGGGGCAGGGGCAGCGGATTTCTTCCCGGCGGCCTGAGGGGCGCGGGCGGGGGGGGACTTTGCCTTAGGGGCGCGGGCGGGGGAAGGCTTGGCCTTAGGGGCGCGGGCGGGGGAAGGCTTGGCCTTAGGGGCCTTGGCTTGCAGAGAGGCTGCAAACCTTATAGGATCCGTTACGAACTCCTGAAGGGAGCTCGGGTTGGCGCGCAGATGGGCCCGGATGGAGGTACCTAGGGCGGCAAGTGCCGCCCCGAAGTCCACTTCCGGCCCCATCGTCGCGAATAAATCGCGATCGCCGGGGGAGGAGGTCCCCGGCTGGGTGCGGGCCGCGGGCATCACCCTGCCGGGTTTAGGCAGGGTGGTGTGTGCCTAATTCGTTCCCTAATGTGTGCCAACTGCCAGTCTTATTGTGCAGTTGGTGAGTACCTAACACAGGGCCCTAGCTGCCCCGGGGGAGAGACAGGGACTCCGGCGAACCGGCCGTCCGAGCCAAACACGCACCCGAGGAATCGGAGGGGAGGCGGAAGGGTGGGAGGGAGATACTTGGCGTCGGCGAGGGGCGACCCCAAGGCCGGTGGTGCCAAGCCCAACCGGATTCCGTTTTTCCCTGAGCAGGGAAAAACGAGCGCTCCGGGTCCACGCTCCTAACAGCGATCGGCTTCGTTGGCACCGTTATGCGTGTCCACCTTCGACCACAATTGTGGATTTGATAGACGTGAGGAGAGGTGAGCGGGCGGCGGTCGGGCCCGCCGGCCCAGCTTTGGCGCGAGTCCCGCACTTAGGTCACTCGAATCGCGTGTAGTATGCGAAACTAAACACACTACACGGATAAGGCGCCCCGGTGCCGGACTCGAGAACACACTCGACGCACGGTGACGTCACTACGCGACTCGTAAGTGTTTCACCGAGCGGCTCTGTGAACAGAATCGGACGGGGCGGTAAGCACTTAGTCACTTTAATGCACACTAACTGACCTGCAGTCCGCTACGCTGAAGCGTGGGACTCCTATCTGAAGGATCCTGAGCGGGCACTGAATTTAAACTATAACGGAAATTTCCGTGAAGCGGAAAAAAAAAAACGACGGAAAGAGACGACTGCGCGGCACGACGGTCAGGAGCACTATGCACTCGACGGCACCGGGCGGGACCCCAAACTGCGCGGCTCTACGTTGGCGGGTGTATAGATTGACCGCTTTACCGGAAAGAGGGCACCACTGTCTAGAGACGATTTCTCGCAACAACGTTCGTGAGTTTTCACTAACATCGCTCTCATTAAATAACCTTTTTTCTGTATTTTAATACTATACCACGCCAACGGAGCGTTTTCCGTGATACTTTTTGAACGTGGCCAGGCGCCTATCCGACTCTCCGGCGGCTCAGGTGGTCGCCTGGAGTGCTGAATCGTTTTAATCGCGCCACTCTCGACACCGAGAGTGATGGGTCATGTTTAAAATTCAATTTTCTCTATAAAACCAACTGTTCCGACTAGTTTTATTCGATAAACAAACGACAAAGATATCGTTTTCATTATATAAGAGAAAAATTTGGCAATTTTCAATGTTTTAATCGTATAAAACGACCGATATTTTGGTGCTCGTAAAACAGCTCTACACCAGTTTCCTTCCAAACCGACTGACTGAACCGCGCGAAGCCTTGCCTTCGAGCTGGACGTCGTTCAATCGAACCCATCTCAGGAACACACCTCTAGAATATAGTGATCGAAAAAATTTCATAACCTAACCTAACCTAGCCTGACCTAACCTAACCTAACTAACTACAAGTGACAGACAGCACAAAGCTCACCCGTGCAAATATTATAACCGAACGCTGCTCTACGGTTCCGATTGTACTATATTAAGTATGTTAACTATTTAAATATTTTATTGTTTAGTAACTCGTAATAAGTTTTGGGGTACATTAAAAGTGCTATTTACCTATTGCTGTTTTTTTTTTTTTTTTTTTAAATAATAAAGTAATAAGTACCATATATAAGTAGGTAGGTACACGTATGCAACCCCGCCCCGTTATGACCTACGCCTCCGTAGTGTTTGCCCACGCGTCTGGCTTCGACCTGGACAAGCTCCAGGCCGTCCAGAATAGATTTATTCGCAGAGCGGTCGGAGCCAGCTGGTTCCAGCGAAACTCCGACTTGCACTGCGATGTAGAGCTCCCCTCCATTCGGCAGTACTTTAAATTCACTTCGCGCAGATACTTTGATAGGGCCTCCCACCATTCAAATCCTCTAGTCGTTCGCACGGCGGACTACTCAGCAGTAGACGCCGCTGCCCCCCGCCCTCTCCGTAGACGCCCTAGAGACATCTTCGGCGACCCGGACGACCCCATCGCAGTCGCCACGGCGGCTGCGCTGGGGTCGGCCGACCCGACAGCTCCCCGCAACAGGAAGTTTGCAGTTTTTGGTATAGGCGCCGGTTACCAAAGGAACACGATAACAAAACACCGACCTCGCCGGCGAGGTCGAAGACTCCCAGGATCTGTTAGAAGATCGGTTAGATTCTCTCCAAATAGTCAAACAGATAAACCTAATAGGGCTCAAGCGCAAACCCCCTCTGGGTTGCCTGGGCAAATCGACTCCCCCCCCCCGGCGACGGTCCAAGCCGAGGTCCGTACCTTAGTGGTGCCCTTGTGCCAGTCGCCCTTAGCTTTAAATAACTAAAGTCCATTAAGGTCCTGCGCCCTCCGCGCTTGCCTTACGTCCGGTACGCTGTAGAGGCCTCAGTGGCCAACAGCATTAGTCATTCATAAAAAAAAAAAAAAAAAAAAAAAAAAAAAAAAAACGTATGCAACGTAGTATTTTTATTTATATATTGTTTGTCGAAGTAAGTAAGTAAGTAGGTAGGTAGGTAGGTAGGTAGGGTAGGGTAGGGTAGGGTAGGTAGGCAGGAAAGCAACCAAGTGTTGTGTCAAGCGTTCGTTTTGCGAAACATAATCGTATTCTTTTTCTCTTTAAAAATTATACATAGAAACTTATGCGGCCCTGAAAAGGGCCTTTTTTCATGATACACGAAGGAGGTCGCAAGCGACCCTGTTCGTTCGTCCGTCCGTCCGTCGGCTTAACCTCCGAAACCGTAGAGAGTGCGGCCCTGGCGTTTGAGAGCGTAGACCACATCCATGGCGGTGACGGTCTTCCTCTTCGCGTGCTCAGTGTAGGTGACGGCGTCGCGGATCACGTTCTCGAGGAACACCTTCAGCACGCCTCTGGTCTCCTCGTAGATCAGACCGGAGATACGCTTCACGCCGCCCCTGCGCGCCAGACGACGGATGGCGGGCTTCGTGATTCCCTGGATGTTATCACGAAGCACTTTCCTGTGACGCTTGGCTCCACCTTTCCCCAGACCTTTTCCTCCCTTGCCGCGACCGGTCATCTTGAGCAAAAACTAGTTAGTAAGAGTGGATAATAACAAAACTGAACACCGTAGCGGCCGCGAGTGTTGACGGCGAGCGAACGACTGGAAGCTTTTTTTTTTTTTTTTTTTTTTTTTTTTTTGGATGACTATATGCTGTTGGCCACTGAGGCCTCGACAGCGTACCGGGCATTAGGCAAGCGCAGATGGCGCAGGGCCTCAAAAATGCTTACAAACTATGGGCGACGAGCGCAAGGGCACCTCTGAGGTACGGCCTCGGCTTGGGCTGTCGCCGAGGGAGGGGCGTCGAATTGCCCTGGCAGCCCAGAAGGGGCTTGCTCTAGGGCCCTAACGGGGACGGTTGAAGTTAAGGTTAAAAACAAAATAAATTATTATTAACAATGACTCGACCGCCTTGTTCGGAAATGGAACCTCACCTCAGAAGAACAGGCAAGAAACTGAGGGGCGTAAAATAAGCGAACACTACGAGCTAACTAACCGATCTTCTAACAGACCTTGTAGGCAGTCTTCGACCTCGCCGGCGAGGTCGGTGTATGACAGTGTACCTTTGGTAACCGACGCCTATACCAAAAACTGAATACTTCCTGTTGCAAGGAGCTGCCGGGTCGGACGACCCCAGCGCCGCCGACGTGACGACGGCGATGGGGTCGTCCGGGTCGCCTAGGACGTTCCTAGGGCGCCTACGGAGAGGGGGAGGGTCTGTGGGATCTACGGAGTAGTCCACGGTGCGAGTGACAAGAGGGTTGGGGTGGTGAGGGGCTCTATCAAAGTAGCGCCGGGAGAGAAACTTGATGTACTGACGGATGGAGGGAAGTTCGAGATCGCAATGCAGGTCGGCGTTACGCTGGTACCAGCTAGCTCCGACTGCCTTGCGAATGAACCTATTCTGAAGGACCTGGAGCTTGTCCAGGTCTAGGGAGGAGGCATGAGCGAACACTACTGAAGCGTACGTCATGACGGGGCGGATGCACATTTTGTAAATAGTCACCTTATTCCTAAGGGACAATTTACTCCGTGCGCCTACGAGGTGGTGGAGTCGGCCTAGAATGAAGGCCGCTCGGTCCCGGACTATCTGGATGTGTTTCGAGAAGGTGAGTCGTCTATCGAGGGTCACGCCAAGGTACTTGGTGGAGGTAGCCCAAGGGACGGGCTGACCGTGAAGCACGAGTTGCTCCCGGTTAAAGGGCTTGGTGGGGTGAAAGTACATAGCTGCACTTTTGTCGGGATTGACCGTTATGGCCCACTTCTTGAACCAATCGCCAAGCTGGCGAAGGGCTCGCTGAAGTCGGCCACGCAGGTGGAGGGGATTCCAACCTCTGGTGTAGAGGGCAGTGTCGTCCGCGAAAAGCGCGAACTCTACTTTTGGAATCCGAGGGATGTCGTGAGTGTAGAGAGAGAAGAGGATAGGGGCTAGCGCTGAGCCCTGAGGGACGCCGGCGCTGATGGGATGAGGGGAGGAGCGAGTTCCATCGACGCGGTAGCGGAAGCTTCGATGGGTGAGATAGTCTTGGATGATGAGCACAAGACTGTCTGGGAACGCGAGTTGATATAGCTTGTATATCAACCCGTTGTGCCACACCTTATCGAAGGCTTTCGCGACGTCGAGGAAAACCGCTAGGGTCCCCTGGGGCTTGGGAGTGGTGAAGCCACAAGGTCTCTGATTGAAACCTTCTAGGACGTACTCCGTGATGCGGTGTACTTGTTGGACGCAAGAGTGTCTGGACCTAAATCCAAACTGCTCGTCTGGGAGAATGTGATTCTCCCTGACATGGGACCAGATGCGCTTCAGAAGGATGCGCTCGTAAATCTTCCCAATGGAGCTGAGAAGACTGATGGGACGGTAACTAGAAGGCTCGGTAGCCTTCTTGCCTGGTTTTCGAATGCCGATAACATCGGCAGTCTTCCAGGGGTCGGGGAAGATGCAGTTGGTCATGGCGGCATTGAAGATGCTTACTAAGAGATGGATAAGGGCAATGGGGAAGAGTTTGAGCACTCTGTTGGTGATACCATCTGCACCTGGGGACTTCTTGGCGTGGAGGTCCTTGATGATCGACTCAACTTCCGAAGCCGTGACCGGCTCGAGGGAAGAGAGGGGAGGGAGGGAGGAGACTTCGTCGACTACCGCGTCCACCGACTCGCGATGAGCGGGGTCGACTTGGTCTAGACTGGGGCTGCACTGCGCCTCGAGGCTGTGGGCCAGGCACTCGGCCTTTTCCACATCCTCGAAGGCGGGTGGGAGATTGGGTCGTGTCAGGGGGGGCATGGATGACGTCTTGTCGGATTTCATAGATCGCACCAACTTCCAGTAAGCCAGATGAGATGGTTCGATCTCTGAAAGAAGTTTCTCCCACCTCTGATTACGGAGTTCACGTATGCGGGTCTTTACGGCACGCTCGTAATACCGCATAGTGACTCTGTTCTCTTCGGTGGGAGTCCAGTCGTAAGCCCTAATGGCAGAGTGTTTTGCTCTCAATAGCTCCCTCACGTCCTCGGGAAGGGCCCAGCGTTGGTCGCCCTCGACTGGGACCTGTCTCGAGGAGCCGCCAATGGCGGTGTGAAGGTGACTATTGAGCGCATCGAGGGAGAGGGAGACATCGTCTGGGGTGACGATGTCGTCGGGGATTCGGTCTAGGTCGGGTGAGTTGGTTTCCTTTAGGCTCTCACCTAAAAGCTTCCAATTCACCACAGTCCTAGTCGGGGGGGTACTGATGGCTGAGTCGGGGCCCAGGGACATCAGAACCGGTCGGTGGTCAGAGTCAAGCTCGTGTAGCACTTCTAACGAGCGTAGCTGAAGCGCTATGCCTTTTAGAAGTGCTATGTCGAGTATGTCTGGCCTAAGGTCAATGTTGAAGGGGAAGTGGGTCGGGGAGGACGGGGGAATGACGTCATAGCCCAAGTCGGTGGAGAGAGTGTCCATAAGGGACCCTCTCGTGTTAGTGGCGTTGCAACCCCACATGGTGTGCTTGCTGTTGAAGTCGCCCGCCAGAATGACGGCGCTTCCGAGGGAGAGAAGTGCCTCGAGATCACTTCTGAGGAGAGGTTTGTTACCAGAGTGGTAACAAGACGCAATGATGACGGACTGATGGCCCGTCATCGATAGGCGGCAACAGGATGCCTCCAGGTTCGTGAGAGGAGGAGTGTCGATGGGAATGCAGTGGAGAGATCTTTTGTAATAGATCAGGGTACCACCCCCGCGGGCGGTAGTCCTGTCATTACGAACCAGAGCATAGTTTGCGACCCTAGGGTCCCTCATGCTCGGTTTTAGAAAGGTCTCGCACACTAACATGACATCGACCTGATGGGTCGTGAGGAACTCGTGGATGAGGGGACGTGAGTTCCCCGAGGAGAGGCTGTTGGCATTGTAAAATGCCAACGTCAACGCGCGCGGCTTCACTTTCGTCGTTGTACTATCCATGACAGTTACGACGAAGTGACGCGGGGAGCGAAGTGCTTCAGAGCGCGGAAGAGATCGCTGTGAGTAGCCATGATGACCAGTAGGTCACCAGGGCGTTCACGGACGAGTTGAGCCACCTCGCGGACCTCGTCGAGGTCAAAACTCGAGGAGATCTCAGTGAGAAGGTGGAAATCCGCCGTGAGGCCAGAAGGGCTTTGGGCGGGCATGCGGGGTGCAGGAGCCACGGGTGGGGGGATCGGGCGGCTCGGGGTAGCAGCGGGGTAGGGGAGCTGCACTGGGCGAGACACCGGTGTCTGGAGCAGGGATGGGGGTTTCGACCAAGCGTTGGTCGAGGGACGGGGCGCGTCGACGAATTTCGGCGCAGCGGGGGCGGGTGCTACCCGGAGCTTGGCACCGGTGCCTTGGGACCGGGGAGGGTTGCGGGAAGGAGGGGTCCTTTTCGACCCAGCCGCGGCCTTCGGGGCCTTAGGGCAACCGCGATAATTCGCAGTGTGCCCTTTCGTCCCACAGAGGACGCAGCTGGGCGGACTGGGATCCCCCTTCTTGCGGCTGCATGCTGCAGTGGCATGGTCACCCGCGCACTTTACGCAGCGGAAGGCCGCTTCGCAAAAACGCGCGGCGTGGCCATACAACTGGCAGCGATGGCATTGACCCGGAATGCCTTTGGATCGGGGAGCCTCGACCTTAAGCCCGGAGAGGTTGAGTACCTTCTCGACTGAGAAGATTCTCTTGCCCTCCTGGTTGCGGTCGAGGATGACCAGAACGAGGTCTATGGGGGCCTTGGTGCGACCGTTGGTCATACGGTGCACCTGTTGGACCGGGAAGCCCTGGGACTCGAGGTCAGTACGGATGAGGTCCGTACTGATCTCTTTGGGGAGGCCGCGTATAACTACGCGAAGGACTTTCTCGTCCTCAAGGGGGAAGGCGTGAAACTGGATCTGAGCTTCACGTAGGAGACGGGTAGCGCGACGGTACTCGTCGGAGGAGGGGATGGCGACGGAGATACCGTCCTTGTGGCTCTTACCAGAGCACCTGATGCTCTGGTCGGCGAAGATCTTAGAGATCTCCGGCCAGCGCTGCCTGTCCCTAAGGACAAAGGGTCGGGGGGGTCTCGGCGGTCTGGGCGCGGGAGCCACGTCCATCTCGTCCGAGTCGTCGGAAGACGGAGGAGTGCCTGCAGCGATGCAGGAGGCTTTGGACGGGGGAGGGGGAGAGGAAGCAGCGGCGGGGCGCTTCTTCCCTTTGGGAGCAACGAGGGTGAAGCCCTCGTCGCTTGGGCCGGCCACGTCCATCTCCGTCGAGACGGCAGAGGCCAAGGAGGTCGCGCTCTCTGACCTGACGGTCAGGGCGAGACGCGAGCGACTCCTATGACGGGAGAGAGAGCGGCGATTGCCCTCTCGCCCTTTTCGAGATCGTGCCTCGTGCGAGGAACGCTCTCTTACGGGCGAGCGGGCCTTTGGGGTCGGGACGGCCGTCGGCCCTCTGAGGGAGGGCGAGGGCTTAGCGGAGGAGGAGGAGGTGCCCGGTAAAGGCTTAGGCGCAGAGCCTGAGGCCTTAGGGGCAGGGTTGGAGGATTTTTTGGCCTTAGGGGCCTTAGCGGGCTTTGCCTGAGGGGCGGGGGGGGGGGCGGGGTAGGCCTGAGGGGCCGCCGCTAGCAGAGAGGCTGCAGCGGCTACCGGGTTGCGTACAAAATCCTCGTACGCACTCGGATTGGACGCTAACATGGCTCGGAGAACATTTTCGACGATGGCGTTAGCCGCGCCGAAACTGGCCTCCGACCCGGCAAGCTCCATAGCGACGGGAGCGAGAGCGAGACAGCCGGTGAAGGATTTTCACCGGCGGGAAAGAGAGGGCATGAGCCTCCCTGCCGGGTATAGGCAGGGAGATGTGTACCTAGGTGTAGCCCTAGTGTGTCCCGGCTGCCGATCTTATTGTGCAGCCGGTTGTGTGCCTACGGCCCTAGCTGCCCCGGGGGAGAGACAGGGACTCCGGGGAAACCGGCCGTCCAAGCCAAACACACACCCGAGGGATAGGAAAAAGGATGGGAAGGGTGGGAGGGAGATGCTTGGTGTCGACGAGGGGCGTCCCCAAGGCCGGTGGTTCCAAGCCCAGCCGGATTCCGTTGTTCCTCAGAAGGAGGAAAAACGAGCGCTCCGGGTCCACGCTCCTAACCACGATCGGCTTCGTTGGCACCGTTATAAGTATCCACCGATCGACCACTAAGCGTGGATTTTGCAATGAAACATTAGGACGCTCTGAAAAGAGCGGTTTGATCACGCCGTATCAAGATACGGCGTGCTTTCTTCGTCCGGCGGAGAACACGGCGAGACGACGATCCCTGCAGTCGGTACCCCGGTACGTTGTATTAACAGAGGACGTTTGAAACCACGTTAATACAACGAAATCGATAGTGTTAGCGAAGATACGTGGCAACGCTAACACCTCGAAGTTGAGGGACCGAAACAGAGGATCGGACGTCGCAGTCTTGCGGCTTCTGTCTTCTCAGGGCTTGCTGTGTTGAGACAGCAACAGCGGCGACAGCAACAGCAGGCTTGAGGGAGACAGCAACAGCAGGCTTGAGCAGGATGGCGATAGCGGGCAGCGGACGGTAGTCGGAGACGTCCGTACGGTGCGACGGATCGGAGAGTTGACTGCTCTACGACTGACTCACGACTGGAAGCTTTTTGAGCATTGCTCTTTATTTATGCTCTCGAACACTCTAGCGATAGAGTCGCGCGCGCGCGCGCGAGACGTGAAGGGCGGGGGGGCTGTCCCCCCCCCCCCCCCCCATCTCCCCGTTCTGTTCGACTGAATATCGTCCGGCGAAGTGTGGGTGTTGTATTACACTCCGTGTGTGTGTGTGTGTGTGTGTATAAAAAAAAAAAAAAAAAAAAAAAAAAAAAAAAAAAAAAAATTATGCAATCAATCACGTATAACGTTGACAGAGTTGTCACATAACGTTATATTATATTGGATGGTCATGCTGCTTAGAACGGTTCTACTACTTTTAGATGCGTGCGTTAATTAAGTCTCAGTCTAAGTAAGTAAAGTAGACAGACAGATAGATAGATAGATAGGTAGGTAGGTAGGTAGGTAGGTGCTTAAGTACCAATTATTAATAAACTAGCTGCGCCCTGCGGTCTCACCCGCGGTTAAAAAGTATCCTATGTGCTATTCTAGACTATAATCTATCTCTGTGCCAAATTTCATCCAGATCTGTTCAGCCGTTCTGGCGTGAAAGAGTAACAAACATACGTCCATCCATACATACAAACGCGTTCGCGTTTATAATATTATATAGTAGGATAATCTATCGTGCGTGCATGCGTGTAGGTATCGTCGTCATGAAACATTATATTTATTTTTAAATAACGAAACTTATGTGGCCCTGAAAAGGGCCTTTTTGCATTTGAATCGGAGGAGAGCCGACGGACGCAACCTTCTTAGGCGCGCTCGCCGCGGATTCTTCGCGCCAACTGTATATCCTTGGGCATGATGGTCACGCGCTTGGCGTGGATCGCGCACAGGTTGGTGTCTTCAAAGAGACCGACCAGGTACGCTTCGCTGGCCTCCTGAAGCGCCATAACGGCAGAGCTCTGGAAACGGAGATCGGTCTTGAAGTCCTGTGCGATTTCGCGCACGAGACGCTGGAACGGCAGCTTGCGGATCAGCAGCTCGGTACTCTTCTGGTAGCGACGGATCTCACGGAGGGCTACGGTGCCGGGCCTGTAGCGATGGGGCTTCTTCACGCCGCCCGTTGCGGGGGCGCTCTTGCGCGCAGCTTTGGTGGCGAGCTGTTTACGCGGCGCCTTACCGCCGGTGGATTTACGAGCGGTCTGCTTGGT
Organism: Peribatodes rhomboidaria; assembly: GCA_911728515.1. NCBI lineage: Eukaryota > Metazoa > Arthropoda > Insecta > Lepidoptera > Geometridae > Peribatodes > Peribatodes rhomboidaria. The sequence goes on from OU452192.1 coordinate 7,227,852, forward strand.
ACGTGCCATTTTACAAACACACACACACACACACACACACACTCTTTTCACACAATGAGAGGAGCAAGCAACTGTTTACGCGGACGCACGTACGAGCGAGCGACGACTGCGACGATCAGCGCACGACTGTTAAAAAATAAGCATTTTTTTTTTTTTTTTTTTTTTTTTTTTTTTTTTTATGAATGACTAATGCTGTTGGCCACTGAGGCCTCTACAGCGTACCGGACGTAAGGCAAGCGCGGAGGGCGCAGGACCTTAATGGACTTTAGTTATTTAAAGCTAAGGGCGACTGGCACAAGGGCACCACTAAGGTACGGACCTCGGCTTGGACCGTCGCCGGGGGGGGGGAGTCGATTTGCCCAGGCAACCCAGAGGGGGTTTGCGCTTGAGCCCTATTAGGTTTATCTGTTTGACTATTTGGAGAGAATCTAACCGATCTTCTAACAGATCCTGGGAGTCTTCGACCTCGCCGGCGAGGTCGGTGTTTTGTTATCGTGTTCCTTTGGTAACCGGCGCCTATACCAAAAACTGCAAACTTCCTGTTGCGGGGAGCTGTCGGGTCGGCCGACCCCAGCGCAGCCGCCGTGGCGACTGCGATGGGGTCGTCCGGGTCGCCGAAGATGTCTCTAGGGCGTCTACGGAGAGGGCGGGGGGCAGCGGCGTCTACTGCTGAGTAGTCCGCCGTGCGAACGACTAGAGGATTTGAATGGTGGGAGGCCCTATCAAAGTATCTGCGCGAAGTGAATTTAAAGTACTGCCGAATGGAGGGGAGCTCTACATCGCAGTGCAAGTCGGAGTTTCGCTGGAACCAGCTGGCTCCGACCGCTCTGCGAATAAATCTATTCTGGACGGCCTGGAGCTTGTCCAGGTCGAAGCCAGACGCGTGGGCAAACACTACGGAGGCGTAGGTCATAACGGGGCGGATGCAAATTTTGTACAATATCACCTTATTTCTAAGGGATAGCTTACTACGATCGTTGAGGAGGGGGGCGAGTCGGCTTAAAAAGAAAACCGCTCGATTCCTAACTGTCCGGATGTGCCTCGAGAAGGTGAGTCGACGATCGAGGGTCACGCCAAGGTACTTGGTCGAGTTCACCCAGGGGATGGGCCTATCGTGCAGCATGAGCTGCTGCCGGATAGGCCATTTGTTGGGGTGAAAGCACACAGCTGCGCTTTTGTCCGGATTGACCGAGATTGCCCACTTCTCAAACCAGTCGCCTAAGCGGCGCAGGGCTTGTTGAAGCGTGCGGAAGGAGATGGACTGATTCCACCCTCTTATAAAGAGGGCAGTATCGTCCGCGAAAAGCGCAAGCTCTACCTTCGGATGACGTGGAATGTCATGCGTGTAGAGGGAGAACAGAACGGGGGCCAGCGCTGACCCCTGAGGGACGCCAGCGCCGATGGGGTGGGGAGCCGAGCGGGTGCCGTCGACGCGATAGCGAAAGTTTCGACCAGTCAGATAGTCATGTATTATGAGTACAAGACCATCCGGGAACCCGAGCTGGTATAACTTGTATACCAGCCCGCTGTGCCAGACTTTATCGAACGCTTTCGCTACGTCGAGGAACACCGCAAGGGTGGACTGACATTTGGGCGTGACCTGGGTGAAGCCGTGGTAGGGTTTCCGATTGAAACCCTCTAGGATGTGCTCCGTGATGCGGTGCACCTGCTGGACGCACGAGTGTCTGGCTCGAAAGCCGAACTGCTCGTCGGGGAGGAGATTGTTATCTCGGATGTGGGACCAAATACGCTTCAGAAGGATGCGCTCGTAAATCTTACCTAAGGTACTGAGGAGACTGATGGGGCGGTAGCTAGAGGGCTCTGACGCCTTCTTGCCGGGCTTGTGAATGCCGATGACGTCGGCAGACTTCCAAGCGTCGGGGAAGGTGCAGTTGGCCAAGGCGGCATTGAAGATGCTGACGAGGAGGTTGATCAGAAAGACGGGGAAGTGCTTAATCACTCTATTGCTGACGCCGTCTGCACCTGGGGCCTTCTTGGTTTGGAGACCCTTGATGATCGACTCTACCTCCGACACAGAGACCGGCTCTGTGGGTTCGAGGGCGGGACGGGCTGTGAACTCGGCGACTTCCTCTTCCACCATATCTAGGTGGTCGGGGTCGACGCGCTCGAGACTGGGGCTGCATTGCCTTTCGAGGCTTTCGGCAAGGCACTCGGCCTTTTCGTCGTCCTCGAAGGCAAGCGTGTCGTTCGGACGAGACAGGGGGGGAATATTGGATGACTTGCTGCCCTTCAGCGATCTTACCATCTTCCAGTATGCCTGGTGAGATGGTCTGATCTCCGAGAGCAGGGTGTCCCACCTCTGATTGCGGAGTTCACTCATGCGGTTCTTTACGGCACGCTCGTAATACCGCAGAGTGGCTCTGTTCTCTTCGGTGCGACACCAGTCGTATGCCCTAGTGGCCGCGTGTTTCGCTCTCAACAGCTCCCTCGCATCCTCGGGCAGGGCCCAGCGTTGGTCGCCCTCGGCTGGGACCTGCTTCGAGGCTTCGCCGACGGCTTTACGAAGGTGACTGTTGAGAGCGTCTATGGAAAGAGCGATATCGTCGGGGGTCGCGATATCGTCTGGTATTCTATCTAAATCGGGTGAACTGGTAGCTTTTAGGCTTTCGCCCAAGAGCTCCCAGTTCACCACGGTCTTGGTCGGCGGAGTTCTGTTGCTCGGGTCGGGACCCAGCAGCATCAGAACTGGCCTATGGTCCGAGTCAAGCTCGTGTAGCACCTCCAAAGAACGCAACTGGAGTGTTACGCCCTTTAGGAGTGCTAGGTCGAGAATGTCCGGCCTGTTGTTGATATTATTGCTAAAGTAAGTCGGGGAGCTGGGGGGGATGATATCAAAATTTAGCGTATCCGAGAATGAGTACAGAAGGTGCCCATTCCGGTTATTCGCGTTGCAGCCCCACATCACGTGCTTGCCGTTAAAGTCGCCGGCCAGAATGACCGAGCTACCGAGAGCGAGAAGCGCTTCGAGGTCCTCTTTGAGGAGAGTCTTGCTACCCGAGTGGTAGCAAGACGCTATTATGATGGACTGATGACCGGTCATCGCAAGACGGCAACAGGAAGCTTCCAGATTGACTAACGGGGGAGTGGCTATGGGTGTGCAGTGCAGAGACCTTTTGTAATAGATCAGAGTACCGCCCAGGGGGGCGGCGAGTCTGTCATTACGAACCATCAAGTAGTTTGCAACCCTAGGGTTCCTCTTGCTTGGTTTCAGAAAGGTCTCGTTTATCAACATGATGTCGACCTGATGGGTCGTTAAAAAGTGGTGGATGAGATCCCGCTGATCTCTGGCATCGGTGTGGATGCCGTTGGCATTAAACCACGCCAACGCCAATGAATGGGGCTTAACCTTAGTGGGTGTGCAATCCATTAAGGTTATTGGGAGAGGACGCGGGGGGCGAAGCGCTTCATAGCGCTGAAGAGGTTGCCGTGAGACATCATGATGTCCAATAGGGCATCAGGATGCTCGCGGACCTCCTGGGCTACGGCACGGACCTCGTCGAGGTCGAATGCCGAGGCTATCTCTGCCAGCAAAAGCAGATCCGCCTTCAGGCCGTAGGGGCCCTGGGCGGGTTTGAAGGGTGAGGGCGGGGGGGTTGGACGGCTCTGGGCAGGCGCGCGGGCGCTGCTGGCCGGAGCTGGGGCCGCCTTCGGTTGGACCAGGGACGAGGGCCTGGTCCAAGCATTGGTGGCGGGTAGGGGAGCGTCGATGAACTTCGGCGCAGGGGTCTTGGCGCTGACGCCATGGGGACGGGTTGGGCGACGGGGCGCAGGGGTCCTCTTCGCCCCGGCCGCAGCCTTTGGGGCTTTGGGGCAACCACGATAGTTCGCGGTGTGCCCCTGAGTCCCGCAGAGCACGCAACTGGGAGGATTAGGATCCCCCTTGACCCGCTTGCACAGCGCGGTGCTGTGCTCGCCCGCGCACTTGACGCATCGGTACGCCGCTTCGCAGAAGCGGGCGGCGTGCCCGTACAGTTGGCAGCGGTGGCACTGACCGGGTATGCCTCTCCGCCTGGGAGCCTCGACTTTCAGGCCGGAGAGGTTGAGGACTCTTTCTATCCGAAAGATCCCCTTCCCCTCCTCCGTGCGGTCGAGGATGACCAGCACAAGGTCTATCGGGGCCTTCGTCCGTCCGTTGGTCATCCGATGGACCTGCTGGACCGGGAGGCCTTGGGCAAGGAGATCGTCACGGACGAGCTCCGTGTCGATCTCCTTAGGGATACCGCGCAGTACTACGCGGAGCACTTTTTCCTCTTCCAGCGGATACGCGTGAAATTGGACCGCGTGTTCCCTAAGAGAGCGGGTGGCCTGACGATAGTCGTCAGACGTGGGGACTGTGACGGAGATGCCGTCGGTGTGGCTCTTGCCGGAGAACGTCACGCCGTTTGTCGTGAGGATCGTGACCACCTCCTGCCAGCGGTGGCGGTCCCGAACGACGAAGGGGCGGGGGGGCTTGCCCACCCTGGGCGCGGGAGGCGCGTCCATGGCGGTGGGCGGGAGAGAGGGGCATGCAGTCGGGCATGCGGCCTTTGACGGGGGCGGAGGGGAGCCGGCGGCGGAAGCGGGCCGCTTCGTCCCCTTAAAAAAAAAAAAAATAAGCAACATGTAGCGCTTTATTTATAAAAACGGTGGAGAATACGGTAGAGTCGCGATCGGGCCTCTCGCTTGCACGCGCGCACAGCTCCGCACACGAGGTCGGATCTGTCTGTCTGTCTGTCTGTCTGTGTGGACAAAATTAAAATGTAACTGGCTTGCAAACTGACCCAAAAAAAAAAAAAAAAAAAAAAATGCAACAAATCGTGTCTTCATGAGACGGGCGATTATTTATACTAGCCTTTTTCATTAGGTATTATTATTATTATTATTATTATACTAGACGATCGCGGCAGAGCTGCTGCGCGCCCGCGAGCGACGCCGATCTAGCTTGGAGCTGGTTGTATACTTGGTAAATCGTGTCTTAAAAGTAAAGTTTTATTGTATTATAGGTACTCATAATTATTACTAACAGCTTAAGACTTAGGTTTCGTAATGTAATTAATGCATTTTCGAAATTACAGGCAGGCGGCAGGTAGGTACATAAAAATGTGAGTGTGTGTGTGTCTGTCGTGTCAATGTTCATTCAGGTGAAACATTATAATATGATCGCATTGCGAAACATAGTATTTATGAATCATTTTGTGGCCCTGAAAAGGGCCTTTTTGTCTTTGTGCGACATCGATCGATCGATCTCATCACTTGGAGCTGGTGTACTTGGTGACGGCCTTGGTGCCCTCGCTGACGGCGTGCTTGGCCAGCTCGCCGGGCAGCAGGAGCCTCACGGAAGTCTGCACCTCCCTCGATGTGATCGTGCTGCGCTTGTTGTAGTGAGCGAGACGGGACGCCTCGGCGGCGATGCGCTCGAAGATGTCGTTCACGAACGAGTTCATGATGGACATGGCCTTGCTGGAGATGCCGGTGTCCGGGTGGACCTGCTTGAGCACCTTGTAGATGTAAATGGCGTAGCTCTCCTTCCTCTTGTGCTTCTTCTTTTTCTTATCTGTCTTGGAGATGTTCTTCTGCGCCTTGCCGGACTTCTTGGCGGCCTTTCCGCTTGTCTTGGGCGGCATTGTTGGATGCTTGCTTGCTTGCTTGCTTTGCTGAAACGGTATTGCTCTAGTGCACTGAACTCGTCGGCTGACAGCGAGCGATTAAAAACTGCGGCGGGATGGAATCCGCTTTTGAGAGAAACCGGACCGTGCTCTCGCCCGAGCCACCGCGAGCTGTCTGTCTGTCGCGCATTAGACAGGGACGGAAAACATTCTCTCACTCTCACTCGCGCGTATGACTACCTCTACCTAGAGTTACAATTTAAAAAAAAAAAAAAAATATGTACGTATAATAATAATATATTGTATTTATAGATTCGATTCTCAAACTACTAAATTCAGAAAACAGACAGCTTATGAATCCGGTGCATAGTTCTGGCTTTTATGCATCGTCCTTCACTACTGAAGCCGTACTTCGTTTATGACTGGGTAATTTATTTGTTTTTCTATTGTACATAGAGTAATTATTTATGCGTTGGTATTAGTATGTAGTTTATTAAAATTCTCAAATTAGTAAGTTTATTCAACCTTAATGATTATTATTAGCACTAAATCATAATGTTTTCATTCAATCAAATCCAAAGGTTTTATATATGGAAGTGATCGCTCTTCAGCGAGATAAGACCGCTAATTGCGCCTTTATTTTTGAATGTTCAGTTTAGATTTATTTGTATTTGGTGTCAATAAAGAGTTTTTGCATACTTGTACAGAGTATTTTGTATTGTATTGAATTGTCGTAGGGTATAATGTACCTACATAAATTATGATGAGAAGATAGAGAAAATAAATAAATAATAAATGCCGTTGTGTGTCCGTTCAATCAATGAAACATTCATTCGTTTGTGAATGGCAAGAGTGATATTGTGGCCCTGAAAAGGGCCTTTTTGCGATCTCGCGTAGAAGAGCAGCGAAAGCGAACAACAAACACACACGAAAGGCGAGTGCTCGTCCACGCCTTAAGCTTTCTTCTCGGTCTTCTTGGGCAGGAGAACGGCCTGAATGTTGGGGAGCACACCGCCCTGCGCGATGGTCACACCGGAGAGCAGCTTGTTCAGCTCCTCGTCGTTCCTTATGGCCAGCTGAAGATGACGCGGGATGATTCTGGTCTTCTTGTTGTCCCTGGCCGCGTTGCCGGCCAACTCGAGCACCTCAGCGGCGAGATATTCCATCACGGCTGCGAGGTAGACCGGCGCTCCGGCACCCACGCGCTCGGCATAGTTGCCGTTGCGCAGGAGGCGATGAATACGACCCACCGGGAACTGTAGTCCGGCGCGGTTAGAACGGGACTTTGCCTTTCCCTTCACTTTGCCACCTTTACCGCGTCCCGACATGGTTAGGTTAAGGCTTTAAGAATAATTCAGAAAACACGAGATAGAGAGACGACGGCGGCCGCGCGGCGTGCGTGAACGTACCGAGCGAACTGTGTTTGTTCGAACCGGGTGCTCGGATTTATTGATATACCCTTGCCCCACTCCGTCGAGACGCTAACGCGATGATCAGTCTCGTTGGGTTGGGTTGCGCGCGCCTCCGCGCCTACCCTGATACCGCGATAGAAGAGTGTAGGTAACAATAACATCGAACAATATACCTAAACTATTTTTCTTTTTTTTTTTTTGTTTTTTTTTTTTTTTCTGCATTAAAATTTGGAATGCGTTTATCATGTCGAAAACTACAATCAATTTCCCGCCATTTTACATAATATATTTTTCGTGATTATTATTAAATTTACAACATGGAATGGAACATGGGGTGTTGAAGAAAACAGGATTGCAGTGATTGCGTTGCACAAAACATCTCGGTATCAGCCGTATGTTCGTATAAGTATAATTATCGTAGTATCGACAGACTCTACCGACTCTTCCTCTGTTGAAAACCATGAAAGATCGGGGCGGCCGCGTGCGATGAGAACTACTAAGGCTGTTAAAGCCAGAATTCCCAAAGAAAAAAAAAAAAAAAAAAAAAAAAAAAAAAAAAAAATAGCCGACATAGAGTCACTTAAGAAATCTTTGAAGCAAGCAAGCAGTGGCTAAATTTCCCATGGAAACAAACAACAGTCCGTAAATCCATAGATTCCTCTTGGTATGGCTAATATGAGCAGATTCAATAACATCTGTCTGTCTGTGCGTGTCGATTTCATCAATTTCCGTTCAGCCATTGAGAGAGACATCCGAGATTCGTTTGTATGTTGTGTGTGTGTGTTTGTAATTAATTGTGTAAGGGTAACTACATTTTCTTTATTAGTTCGGTTAGTTTTAGCTAGTCGAGTTGAGTCGAGTTGAGTCGGGCAGTCGGGCGGGCCCCGCTGCGCTCGCTCAGCAGGAGGAAGGAGGAGGAGGAGGAGGACGACGACGCCGTGCGCGTTTTTTGTTTGTTCGCGTGCGTGCGTCGTCGTCGTCCGTCCAGTCTTTCTGTCTGTCTGCGGTCCGTCTCAAGAGAAACACAGAGCGCGATGAACGCGCTCTCGAACGATATGTTAGCCCTGAAAAGGGCTTTTTGCTGCGAGGTGAGGTGTCGCGCGTCCCGCGCGCCCCCACACAGGCAGGAGAGGATGCGCGCGCGTGGCGTGCGCGCAGCTCGCGTGCACCGTCGTCGTCGTCGTTCACGCACACGGAGCGAGCGAGCAAGCACAGCACGGCACACACGCGGAAAACTCACTGCTGCACGGCGGCTCACTTCTTCGAGGCGGACGCCTTCTTCGTGGCGGCGGCGGCCTTCGACTTGGGAGTGGCGGCGGCCCTCTTCGGCTTGGGCGCCTTCGGCTTCTTGGTGGGCGGCTTCGCGGTCTTTTTCGCCTTCGGGGCGGCGGCGCTCTTGCCCCTGGCGGGCGCGGCGGCCTTCTTCGCGGCGGCGGGCTTCTTCTTCGCTGCGGCGGCGGCCTTCTTGTCCTTCGCCGAGGCGGCGGCGGAGGGCTTCGATTTGGCCGGCGAGGCGGCCGCGGCGGCCGCCTTCCTGCCCCTGCCGGAGGCGGGCGCCGCGGCGGCGGACTTCTTCGCCTTGGCGGCGGCGGTGGAGGCGCTCTCCTTCGCGGACGACTTGCCGGACGCCTTGCCGCCGGCGCCGGCGGGCTTCTTCGCCGAGGAAGACTTCGATTCGAGCTTGAAACTGCCCGAAGCTCCCTTTCCCTTCGTCTGGATCAGGGCGCCGGACTCGACGGCGCTCTTCAGATACTTCCTGATGAACGGGGCCAGCTTCTCGGCGTCCACCTTGTACTGGGCCGCGATGTATTTCTTGATCGCCTTCAGCGACGAACCGCTGCGCTCCTTCAGCTCCTTGATCGCGTTGTTCACCATTTCGGAGGTCTTCGGGTGGGTCGGCTTCGCCTTGGGTTTCTTGGCGCCGCCTGCGGCTGCTGCGGACGCCTTCGGCTTCTTCGCGGGAGTCGCTGGCGCGGGAGCCTCTGCTGCTACGGCGGTGTCGGCCATTATATAATAATATATATAATTTTTTATTTAATAAATTTTTTACACACACAGCACACTCACTGCGAAGCGCTCGCGCGTTTATGTACTTGAGTAAAATACTTTTCAAAAACTGCGCGGCTTTTTTTTTTTTTTTTTTTTTTTTTTTTTTTTTTATGAATGACTAATGCTGTTGGCCACTGAGGCCTCTACAGCGTACCGGACGTAAGGCAAGCGCGGAGGGCGCAGGACCTTAATGGACTTTAGTTATTTAAAGCTAAGGGCGACTGGCACAAGGGCACCACTAAGGTACGGACCTCGGCTTGGACCGTCGCCGGGGGGGGGGAGTCGATTTGCCCAGGCAACCCAGAGGGGGTTTGCGCTTGAGCCCTATTAGGTTTATCTGTTTGACTATTTGGAGAGAATCTAACCGATCTTCTAACAGATCCTGGGAGTCTTCGACCTCGCCGGCGAGGTCGGTGTTTTGTTATCGTGTTCCTTTGGTAACCGGCGCCTATACCAAAAACTGCAAACTTCCTGTTGCGGGGAGCTGTCGGGTCGGCCGACCCCAGCGCAGCCGCCGTGGCGACTGCGATGGGGTCGTCCGGGTCGCCGAAGATGTCTCTAGGGCGTCTACGGAGAGGGCGGGGGGCAGCGGCGTCTACTGCTGAGTAGTCCGCCGTGCGAACGACTAGAGGATTTGAATGGTGGGAGGCCCTATCAAAGTATCTGCGCGAAGTGAATTTAAAGTACTGCCGAATGGAGGGGAGCTCTACATCGCAGTGCAAGTCGGAGTTTCGCTGGAACCAGCTGGCTCCGACCGCTCTGCGAATAAATCTATTCTGGACGGCCTGGAGCTTGTCCAGGTCGAAGCCAGACGCGTGGGCAAACACTACGGAGGCGTAGGTCATAACGGGGCGGATGCAAATTTTGTACAATATCACCTTATTTCTAAGGGATAGCTTACTACGATCGTTGAGGAGGGGGGCGAGTCGGCTTAAAAAGAAAACCGCTCGATTCCTAACTGTCCGGATGTGCCTCGAGAAGGTGAGTCGACGATCGAGGGTCACGCCAAGGTACTTGGTCGAGTTCACCCAGGGGATGGGCCTATCGTGCAGCATGAGCTGCTGCCGGATAGGCCATTTGTTGGGGTGAAAGCACACAGCTGCGCTTTTGTCCGGATTGACCGAGATTGCCCACTTCTCAGACCAGTCGCCTAAGCGGCGCAGGGCTTGTTGAAGCGTGCGGAAAGAGATGGACTGATTCCACCCTCTTATAAAGAGGGCAGTATCGTCCGCGAAAAGCGCAAGCTCTACCTTCGGATGACGTGGAATGTCATGCGTGTAGAGGGAGAACAGAACGGGGGCCAGCGCTGACCCCTGAGGGACGCCAGCGCCGATGGGGTGGGGAGCCGAGCGGGTGCCGTCGACGCAATAGCGAAAGTTTCGATCAGTCAGATAGTCATGTATTATGAGTACAAGACCATCCGGGAACCCGAGCTGGTATAACTTGTATACCAGCCCGCTGTGCCAGACTTTATCGAACGCTTTCGCCACGTCGAGGAACACCGCAAGGGTGGACTGACATTTGGGCGTGACCTGGGTGAAGCCGTGGTAGGGTTTCCGATTGAAACCCTCTAGGATGTGCTCCGTGATGCGGTGCACCTGCTGGACGCACGAGTGTCTGGCTCGAAAGCCGAACTGCTCGTCGGGGAGGAGATTGTTATCTCGGATGTGGGACCAAATACGCTTCAGAAGGATGCGCTCGTAAATCTTACCTAAGGTACTGAGGAGACTGATGGGGCGGTAGCTAGAGGGCTCTGACGCCTTCTTGCCGGGCTTGTGAATGCCGATGACGTCGGCAGACTTCCAAGCGTCGGGGAAGGTGCAGTTGGCCAAGGCGGCATTGAAGATGCTGACGAGGAGGTTGATCAGGAAGACGGGGAAGTGCTTAATCACTCTATTGCTGACGCCGTCTGCACCTGGGGCCTTCTTGGTTTGGAGACCCTTGATGATCGACTCTACCTCCGACACAGAGACCGGCTCTGTGGGTTCGAGGGCGGGACGGGCTGTGAACTCGGCGACTTCCTCTTCCACCATATCTAGGTGGTCGGGGTCGACGCGCTCGAGACTGGGGCTGCATTGCCTTTCGAGGCTTTCGGCAAGGCACTCGGCCTTTTCGTCGTCCTCGAAGGCAAGCGTGTCGTTCGGACGAGACAGGGGGGGAATATTGGATGACTTGCTGCCCTTCAGCGATCTTACCATCTTCCAGTATGCCTGGTGAGATGGTCTGATCTCCGAGAGCAGGGTGTCCCACCTCTGATTGCGGAGTTCACTCATGCGGTTCTTTACGGCACGCTCGTAATACCGCAGAGTGGCTCTGTTCTCTTCGGTGCGACACCAGTCGTATGCCCTAGTGGCCGCGTGTTTCGCTCTCAACAGCTCCCTCGCATCCTCGGGCAGGGCCCAGCGTTGGTCGCCCTCGGCTGGGACCTGCTTCGAGGCTTCGCCAACGGCTTTACGAAGGTGACTGTTGAGAGCGTCTATGGAAAGAGCGATATCGTCGGGGGTCGCGATATCGTCTGGTATTCTATCTAAATCGGGTGAACTGGTAGCTTTTAGGCTTTCGCCCAAGAGCTCCCAGTTCACCACGGTCTTTGTCGGCGGAGTTCTGTTGCTCGGGTCGGGACCCAGCAGCATCAGAACTGGCCTATGGTCCGAGTCAAGCTCGTGTAGCACCTCCAAAGAACGCAACTGGAGTGTTACGCCCTTTAGGAGTGCTAGGTCGAGAATGTCCGGCCTGTAGTTGAGATTACTGCTGAAGTAAGTCGGGGAGCTGGGGGGGATGATATCAAAATTTAGCGTATCCGAGAATGAGTACAGAAGGTGCCCATTCCGGTTATTCGCGTTGCAGCCCCACATCACGTGCTTGCCGTTAAAGTCGCCGGCCAGAATGACCGAGCTACCGAGAGCGAGAAGCGCTTCGAGGTCCTCTTTGAGGAGAGTCTTGCTACCCGAGTGGTAACAAGACGCTATTATGATGGACTGATGACCGGTCATCGCAAGACGGCAACAGGAAGCTTCCAGATTGACTAACGGGGGAGTGGGTATGGGTGTGCAGTGCAGAGACCTTTTGTAATAGATCAGAGTACCGCCCAGGGGGGCGGCGAGTCTGTCATTACGAACCATCAAGTAGTTTGCAACCCTGGGGTTCCTCTTGCTTGGTTTCAGAAAGGTCTCGTTGATCAACATGATGTCGACCTGATGGGTCGTTAGAAAGTGGTGGATGAGATCCCGCTGATCTCTGGCATCGGTGTGGATGCCGTTGGCATTAAACCACGCCAACGCCAATGAATGGGGCTTAACCTTAGTGGGTGTGCAATCCATTAAGGTTATTGGGAGAGGACGCGGGGGGCGAAGCGCTTCATAGCGCTGAAGAGGTTGCCGTGAGTCATCATGATGTCCAATAGGGCATCAGGATGCTCGCGGACCTCCTGGGCTACGGCACGGACCTCGTCGAGGTCGAATGCCGAGGCTATCTCTGCCAGCAAGAGCAGATCCGCCTTCAGGCCATAGGGGCCCTGGGCGGGTTTGAAGGGTGAGGGCGGGGGGGTTGGACGGCTCTGGGCAGGCGCGCGGGCGCTGCTGGCCGGAGCTGGGGCCGCCTTCGGTTGGACCAGGGACGAGGGCCTGGTCCAAGCATTGGTGGCGGGTAGGGGAGCGTCGATGAACTTCGGCGCAGGGGTCTTGGCGCTGACGCCATGGGGACGGGTTGGGCGACGGGGCGCAGGGGTCCTCTTCGCCCCGGCCGCAGCCTTTGGGGCTTTGGGGCAACCACGATAGTTCGCGGTGTGCCCCTGAGTCCCGCAGAGCACGCAACTAGGAGGATTAGGATCCCCCTTGACCCGCTTGCACAGCGCGGTGCTGTGCTCGCCCGCGCACTTGACGCATCGGTACGCCGCTTCGCAGAAGCGGGCGGCGTGCCCGTACAGTTGGCAGCGGTGGCACTGACCGGGTATGCCTCTCCGCCTGGGAGCCTCGACTTTCAGGCCGGAGAGGTTGAGGACTCTTTCTATCCGAAAGATCCCCTTCCCCTCCTCCGTGCGGTCGAGGATGACCAGCACAAGGTCTATCGGGGCCTTCGTCCGTCCGTTGGTCATCCGATGGACCTGCTGGACCGGGAGGCCTTGGGCAAGGAGATCGTCACGGACGAGCTCCGTGTCGATCTCCTTAGGGATACCGCGCAGTACTACGCGGAGCACTTTTTCCTCTTCCAGCGGATACGCGTGAAATTGGACCGCGTGTTCCCTAAGAGAGCGGGTGGCCTGACGATAGTCGTCAGACGTGGGGACTGTGACGGAGATGCCGTCCGTGTGGCTCTTGCCGGAGAACGTCACGCCGTTTGTCGTGAGGATCGTGACCACCTCCTGCCAGCGGTGGCGGTCCCGAACGACGAAGGGGCGGGGGGGCTTTCCCACCCTGGGCGCGGGAGGCGCGTCCATGGCGGTGGGCGGGAGAGAGGGGCATGCAGTCGGGCATGCGGCCTTTAACGGGGGCGGAGGGGAGCCGGCGGCGGAAGCGGGCCGCTTCGTCCCCTTGTTGGCGACGACGGTGAAGCCGTCGTCGCCTCCGCTGACGGTTTCCATCTCCTCCGTGGAGGTGTGATTGGAACCGACCGTCAGGGTCAGTCGCGGCGAGCGAGAACGAGAACGCGAGCGCGGCGCCACCGTACGCGATCGCACGCGGCTGGAGCGTGCCACGCCTGGGGAACGCTTTGCCGCGGGCGACCGGCTCTTAGCGGCGGCGGCGGCGGGAGTCGGGGCGGCCGGCAGCCCTCTGAGGGAGGGCGCCAACTTAATGGTGGCCTTAGGGGCCGGGGCAGGGGCAGCGGATTTCTTCCCGGCGGCCTGAGGGGCGCGGGCGGGGGGGGACTTTGCCTTAGGGGCGCGGGCGGGGGAAGGCTTGGCCTTAGGGGCGCGGGCGGGGGAAGGCTTGGCCTTAGGGGCCTTGGCTTGCAGAGAGGCTGCAAACCTTATAGGATCCGTTACGAACTCCTGAAGGGAGCTCGGGTTGGCGCGCAGATGGGCCCGGATGGAGGTACCTAGGGCGGCAAGTGCCGCCCCGAAGTCCACTTCCGGCCCCATCGTCGCGAATAAATCGCGATCGCCGGGGGAGGAGGTCCCCGGCTGGGTGCGGGCCGCGGGCATCACCCTGCCGGGTTTAGGCAGGGTGGTGTGTGCCTAATTCGTTCCCTAATGTGTGCCAACTGCCAGTCTTATTGTGCAGTTGGTGAGTACCTAACACAGGGCCCTAGCTGCCCCGGGGGAGAGACAGGGACTCCGGCGAACCGGCCGTCCGAGCCAAACACGCACCCGAGGAATCGGAGGGGAGGCGGAAGGGTGGGAGGGAGATACTTGGCGTCGGCGAGGGGCGACCCCAAGGCCGGTGGTGCCAAGCCCAACCGGATTCCGTTTTTCCCTGAGCAGGGAAAAACGAGCGCTCCGGGTCCACGCTCCTAACAGCGATCGGCTTCGTTGGCACCGTTATGCGTGTCCACCTTCGACCACAATTGTGGATTTGATAGACGTGAGGAGAGGTGAGCGGGCGGCGGTCGGGCCCGCCGGCCCAGCTTTGGCGCGAGTCCCGCACTTAGGTCACTCGAATCGCGTGTAGTATGCGAAACTAAACACACTACACGGATAAGGCGCCCCGGTGCCGGACTCGAGAACACACTCGACGCACGGTGACGTCACTACGCGACTCGTAAGTGTTTCACCGAGCGGCTCTGTGAACAGAATCGGACGGGGCGGTAAGCACTTAGTCACTTTAATGCACACTAACTGACCTGCAGTCCGCTACGCTGAAGCGTGGGACTCCTATCTGAAGGATCCTGAGCGGGCACTGAATTTAAACTATAACGGAAATTTCCGTGAAGCGGAAAAAAAAAAACGACGGAAAGAGACGACTGCGCGGCACGACGGTCAGGAGCACTATCTCGTGTCTTCATTTTTTTTTTTTTTTTTTTTTTTTTTTTTTTTTTTTTTTTTTTTTTTTTTTTTTTTTATGAATGACTAATGCTGTTGGCCACTGAGGCCTCTACAGCGTACCGGACGTAAGGCAAGCGCGGAGGGCGCAGGACCTTAATGGACTTTAGTTATTTAAAGCTAAGGGCGACTGGCACAAGGGCACCACTAAGGTACGGACCTCGGCTTGGACCGTCGCCGGGGGGGGGGAGTCGATTTGCCCAGGCAACCCAGAGGGGGTTTGCGCTTGAGCCCTATTAGGTTTATCTGTTTGACTATTTGGAGAGAATCTAACCGATCTTCTAACAGATCCTGGGAGTCTTCGACCTCGCCGGCGAGGTCGGTGTTTTGTTATCGTGTTCCTTTGGTAACCGGCGCCTATACCAAAAACTGCAAACTTCCTGTTGCGGGGAGCTGTCGGGTCGGCCGACCCCAGCGCAGCCGCCGTGGCGACTGCGATGGGGTCGTCCGGGTCGCCGAAGATGTCTCTAGGGCGTCTACGGAGAGGGCGGGGGGCAGCGGCGTCTACTGCTGAGTAGTCCGCCGTGCGAACGACTAGAGGATTTGAATGGTGGGAGGCCCTATCAAAGTATCTGCGCGAAGTGAATTTAAAGTACTGCCGAATGGAGGGGAGCTCTACATCGCAGTGCAAGTCGGAGTTTCGCTGGAACCAGCTGGCTCCGACCGCTCTGCGAATAAATCTATTCTGGACGGCCTGGAGCTTGTCCAGGTCGAAGCCAGACGCGTGGGCAAACACTACGGAGGCGTAGGTCATAACGGGGCGGATGCAAATTTTGTACAATATCACCTTATTTCTAAGGGATAGCTTACTACGATCGTTGAGGAGGGGGGCGAGTCGGCTTAAAAAGAAAACCGCTCGATTCCTAACTGTCCGGATGTGCCTCGAGAAGGTGAGTCGACGATCGAGGGTCACGCCAAGATACTTGGTCGAGTTCACCCAGGGGATGGGCCTATCGTGCAGCATGAGCTGCTGCCGGATAGGCCATTTGTTGGGGTGAAAGCACACAGCTGCGCTTTTGTCCGGATTGACCGAGATTGCCCACTTCTCAAACCAGTCGCCTAAGCGGCGCAGGGCTTGTTGAAGCGTGCGGAAAGAGATGGACTGATTCCACCCTCTTATAAAGAGGGCAGTATCGTCCGCGAAAAGCGCAAGCTCTACCTTCGGATGACGTGGAATGTCATGCGTGTAGAGGGAGAACAGAACGGGGGCCAGCGCTGACCCCTGAGGGACGCCAGCGCCGATGGGGTGGGGAGCCGAGCGGGTGCCGTCGACGCGATAGCGAAAGTTTCGATCAGTCAGATAGTCATGTATTATGAGTACAAGACCATCCGGGAACCCGAGCTGGTATAACTTGTATACCAGCCCGCTGTGCCAGACTTTATCGAACGCTTTCGCCACGTCGAGGAACACCGCAAGGGTGGACTGACATTTGGGCGTGACCTGGGTGAAGCCGTGGTAGGGTTTCCGATTGAAACCCTCTAGGATGTGCTCCGTGATGCGGTGCACCTGCTGGACGCACGAGTGTCTGGCTCGAAAGCCGAACTGCTCGTCGGGGAGGAGATTGTTATCTCGGATGTGGGACCAAATACGCTTCAGAAGGATGCGCTCGTAAATCTTACCTAAGGTACTGAGGAGACTGATGGGGCGGTAGCTAGAGGGCTCTGACGCCTTCTTGCCGGGCTTGTGAATGCCGATGACGTCGGCAGACTTCCAAGCGTCGGGGAAGGTGCAGTTGGCCAAGGCGGCATTGAAGATGCTGACGAGGAGGTTGATCAGGAAGACGGGGAAGTGCTTAATCACTCTATTGCTGACGCCGTCTGCACCTGGGGCCTTCTTGGTTTGGAGACCCTTGATGATCGACTCTACCTCCGACACAGAGACCGGCTCTGTGGGTTCGAGGGCGGGACGGGCTGTGAACTCGGCGACTTCCTCTTCCACCATATCTAGGTGGTCGGGGTCGACGCGCTCGAGACTGGGGCTGCATTGCCTTTCGAGGCTTTCGGCAAGGCACTCGGCCTTTTCGTCGTCCTCGAAGGCAAGCGTGTCGTTCGGACGAGACAGGGGGGGAATATTGGATGACTTGCTGCCCTTCAGCGATCTTACCATCTTCCAGTATGCCTGGTGAGATGGTCTGATCTCCGAGAGCAGGGTGTCCCACCTCTGATTGCGGAGTTCACTCATGCGGTTCTTTACGGCACGCTCGTAATACCGCAGAGTGGCTCTGTTCTCTTCGGTGCGACACCAGTCGTATGCCCTAGTGGCCGCGTGTTTCGCTCTCAACAGCTCCCTCGCATCCTCGGGCAGGGCCCAGCGTTGGTCGCCCTCGGCTGGGACCTGCTTCGAGGCTTCGCCAACGGCTTTACGAAGGTGACTGTTGAGAGCGTCTATGGAAAGAGCGATATCGTCGGGGGTCGCGATATCGTCTGGTATTCTATCTAAATCGGGTGAACTGGTAGCTTTTAGGCTTTCGCCCAAGAGCTCCCAGTTCACCACGGTCTTTGTCGGCGGAGTTCTGTTGCTCGGGTCGGGACCCAGCAGCATCAGAACTGGCCTATGGTCCGAGTCAAGCTCGTGTAGCACCTCCAAAGAACGCAACTGGAGTGTTACGCCCTTTAGGAGTGCTAGGTCGAGAATGTCCGGCCTGTAGTTGAGATTACTGCTGAAGTAAGTCGGGGAGCTGGGGGGGATGATATCAAAATTTAGCGTATCCGAGAATGAGTACAGAAGGTGCCCATTCCGGTTATTCGCGTTGCAGCCCCACATCACGTGCTTGCCGTTAAAGTCGCCGGCCAGAATGACCGAGCTACCGAGAGCGAGAAGCGCTTCGAGGTCCTCTTTGAGGAGAGTCTTGCTACCCGAGTGGTAACAAGACGCTATTATGATGGACTGATGACCGGTCATCGCAAGACGGCAACAGGAAGCTTCCAGATTGACTAACGGGGGAGTGGGTATGGGTGTGCAGTGCAGAGACCTTTTGTAATAGATCAGAGTACCGCCCAGGGGGGCGGCGAGTCTGTCATTACGAACCATCAAGTAGTTTGCAACCCTGGGGTTCCTCTTGCTTGGTTTCAGAAAGGTCTCGTTGATCAACATGATGTCGACCTGATGGGTCGTTAGAAAGTGGTGGATGAGATCCCGCTGATCTCTGGCATCGGTGTGGATGCCGTTGGCATTAAACCACGCCAACGCCAATGAATGGGGCTTAACCTTAGTGGGTGTGCAATCCATTAAGGTTATTGGGAGAGGACGCGGGGGGCGAAGCGCTTCATAGCGCTGAAGAGGTTGCCGTGAGTCATCATGATGTCCAATAGGGCATCAGGATGCTCGCGGACCTCCTGGGCTACGGCACGGACCTCGTCGAGGTCGAATGCCGAGGCTATCTCTGCCAGCAAGAGCAGATCCGCCTTCAGGCCATAGGGGCCCTGGGCGGGTTTGAAGGGTGAGGGCGGGGGGGTTGGACGGCTCTGGGCAGGCGCGCGGGCGCTGCTGGCCGGAGCTGGGGCCGCCTTCGGTTGGACCAGGGACGAGGGCCTGGTCCAAGCATTGGTGGCGGGTAGGGGAGCGTCGATGAACTTCGGCGCAGGGGTCTTGGCGCTGACGCCATGGGGACGGGTTGGGCGACGGGGCGCAGGGGTCCTCTTCGCCCCGGCCGCAGCCTTTGGGGCTTTGGGGCAACCACGATAGTTCGCGGTGTGCCCCTGAGTCCCGCAGAGCACGCAGCTGGGAGGATTAGGATCCCCCTTGACCCGCTTGCACAGCGCGGTGCTGTGCTCGCCCGCGCACTTGACGCAACGGTACGCCGCTTCGCAGAAGCGGGCGGCGTGCCCGTAGAGTTGGCAGCGGTGGCACTGCCCGGGTATGCCTCTCCGCCTGGGAGCCTCGACTTTCAGGCCGGAGAGGTTGAGGACTCTTTCGATGCGAAAGATCCCCTTCCCCTCCTCCGTGCGGTCGAGGATGACCAGCACAAGGTCGATCGGGGCCTTCGTCCGTCCATTGGTCATCCGATGGACCTGCTGGACCGGGAGGCCTTGGGCTAGGAGATCGTCACGGACGAGCTCCGTGTCGATCTCCTTAGGGATACCGCGAAGTACAACGCGGAGTACCTTCTCCTCTTCCAGCGGATACGCGTGGAATTGGATCTGGTGTTCCCTAAGGGAGCGGGTGGCCTGACGATAGTCGTCAGACGTGGGGACTGTGACGGAGATGCCGTCAGCATGACTCTTGCCGGAGAACGTCACGCTACTGGCCGTGAGGATTGCGACCACCTCCTGCCAGCGGTGGCGGTCCCGAACCACGAAGGGGCGGGGGGGCTTGCCCACCCTGGGCGCGGGAGGCGCGTCCATGGCGGTGGGCGGGAGAGAGGGGCATGCAGTCGGGCATGCGGCCTTTAACGGGGGCGGAGGGGAGCCGGCGGCGGAAGCGGGCCGCTTCGTCCCCTTGTTGGCGACGACGGTGAAGCCGTCGTCGCCTCCGCTGACGGTTTCCATCTCCTCCGTGGAGGTGTGATTGGAACCGACCGTCAGGGTCAGTCGCGGCGAGCGAGAACGAGAACGCGAGCGCGGCGCCACCGTACGCGATCGCACGCGGCTGGAGCGTGCCACGCCTGGGGAACGCTTTGCCGCGGGCGACCGGCTCTTAGCGGCGGCGGCGGCGGGAGTCGGGGCGGCCGGCAGCCCTCTGAGGGAGGGCGCCAACTTAATGGTGGCCTTAGGGGCCGGGGCAGGGGCAGCGGATTTCTTCCCGGCGGCCTGAGGGCCGCGGGCGGGGGGGGACTTTGCCTTAGGGGCGCGGGCGGGGGAAGGCTTGGCCTTAGGGGCGCGGGCGGGGGAAGGCTTGGCCTTAGGGGCCTTGGCTTGCAGAGAGGCTGCAAACCTTATAGGATCCGTTACGAACTCCTGAAGGGAGCTCGGGTTGGCGCGCAGATGGGCCCGGATGGAGGTACCTAGGGCGGCAAGTGCCGCCCCGAAGTCCACTTCCGGCCCCATCGTCGCGAATAAATCGCGATCGCCGGGGGAGGAGGTCCCCGGCTGGGTGCGGGCCGCGGGCATCACCCTGCCGGGTTTAGGCAGGGTGGTGTGTGCCTAATTCGTTCCCTAATGTGTGCCAACTGCCAGTCTTATTGTGCAGTTGGTGAGTACCTAACACAGGGCCCTAGCTGCCCCGGGGGAGAGACAGGGACTCCGGCGAACCGGCCGTCCGAGCCAAACACGCACCCGAGGAATCGGAGGGGAGGCGGAAGGGTTGGAGGGAGATACTTGGCGTCGGCGAGGGGCGACCCCAAGGCCGGTGGTGCCAAGCCCAACCGGATTCCGTTTTTCCCTGAGCAGGGAAAAACGAGCGCTCCGGGTCCACGCTCCTAACAGCGATCGGCTTCGTTGGCACCGTTATGCGTGTCCACCTTCGACCACAATTGTGGATTTGATAGACGTGAGGAGAGGTGAGCGGGCGGCGGTCGGGCCCGCCGGCCCAGCTTTGGCGCGAGTCCCGCACTTAGGTCACTCGAATCGCGTGTAGTATGCGAAACTAAACACACTACACGGATAAGGCGCCCCGGTGCCGGACTCGAGAACACACTCGACGCACGGTGACGTCACTACGCGACTCGTAAGTGTTTCACCGAGCGGCTCTGTGAACAGAATCGGACGGGGCGGTAAGCACTTAGTCACTTTAATGCACACTAACTGACCTGCAGTCCGCTACGCTGAAGCGTGGGACTCCTATCTGAAGGATCCTGAGCGGGCACTGAATTTAAACTATAACGGAAATTTCCGTGAAGCGGAAAAAAAAACGACGGAAAGAGACGACTGCGCGGCACGACGGTCAGGAGCACTATGACGTGTCTTCATTTTTTTTTTTTATGAATGACTAATGCTGTTGGCCACTGAGGCCTCTACAGCGTACCGGACGTAAGGCAAGCGCGGAGGGCGCAGGACCTTAATAGACTTTAGTTATTTAAAGCTAAGGGCGACTGGCACAAGGGCACCACTAAGGTACGGACCTCGGCTTGGACCGTCGCCGGGGGGGGGGGAGTCGATTTGCCCAGGCAACCCAGAAGGGGTTTGCGCTTGAGCCCTATTAGGTTTATCTGTTTGACTATTTGGAGAGAATCTAACCGATCTTCTAACAGATCCTGGGAGTCTTCGACCTCGCCGGCGAGGTCGGTGTTTTGTTATCGTGTTCCTTTGGTAACCGGCGCCTATACCAAAAACTGCAAACTTCCTGTTGCGGGGAGCTGTCGGGTCGGCCGACCCCAGCGCAGCCGCCGTGGCGACTGCGATGGGGTCGTCCGGGTCGCCGAAGATGTCTCTAGGGCGTCTACGGAGAGGGCGGGGGGCAGCGGTGTCTACTGCTGAGTAGTCCGCCGTGCGAACGACTAGAGGATTTGAATGGTGGGAGGCCCTATCAAGGTATCTGCGCGAAGTGAATTTAAAGTACTGCCGAATGGAGGGGAGCTCTACATCGCAGTGCAAGTCGGAGTTTCGCTGGAACCAGCTGGCTCCGACCGCTCTGCGAATAAATCTATTCTGGACGGCCTGGAGCTTGTCCAGGTCGAAGCCAGACGCGTGGGCAAACACTACGGAGGCGTAGGTCATAACGGGGCGGATGCAAATTTTGTACAATATCACCTTATTTCTAAGGGATAGCTTACTACGATCGTTGAGGAGGGGGGCGAGTCGGCTTAAAAAGAAAACCGCTCGATTCCTAACTGTCCGGATGTGCCTCGAGAAGGTGAGTCGACGATCGAGGGTCACGCCAAGGTACTTGGTCGAGTTCACCCAGGGGATGGGCCTATCGTGCAGCATGAGCTGCTGCCGGATAGGCCATTTGTTGGGGTGAAAGCACACAGCTGCGCTTTTGTCCGGATTGACCGAGATTGCCCACTTCTCAAACCAGTCGCCTAAGCGGCGCAGGGCTTGTTGAAGCGTGCGGAAAGAGATGGACTGATTCCACCCTCTTATAAAGAGGGCAGTATCGTCCGCGAAAAGCGCAAGCTCTACCTTCGGATGACGTGGAATGTCATGCGTGTAGAGGGAGAACAGAACGGGGGCCAGCGCTGACCCCTGAGGGACGCCAGCGCCGATGGGGTGGGGAGCCGAGCGGGTGCCGTCGACGCGATAGCGAAAGTTTCGATCAGTCAGATAGTCATGTATTATGAGTACAAGACCATCCGGGAACCCGAGCTGGTATAACTTGTATACCAGCCCGCTGTGCCAGACTTTATCGAACGCTTTCGCTACGTCGAGGAACACCGCAAGGGTGGACTGACATTTGGGCGTGACCTGGGTGAAGCCGTGGTAGGGTTTCCGATTGAAACCCTCTAGGATGTGCTCCGTGATGCGGTGCACCTGCTGGACGCACGAGTGTCTGGCTCGAAAGCCGAACTGCTCGTCGGGGAGGAGATTGTTATCTCGGATGTGGGACCAAATACGCTTCAGAAGGATGCGCTCGTAAATCTTACCTAAGGTACTGAGGAGACTGATGGGGCGGTAGCTAGAGGGCTCTGACGCCTTCTTGCCGGGCTTGTGAATGCCGATGACGTCGGCAGACTTCCAAGCGTCGGGGAAGGTGCAGTTGGCCAAGGCGGCATTGAAGATGCTGACGAGGAGGTTGATCAGAAAGACGGGGAAGTGCTTAATCACTCTATTGCTGACGCCGTCTGCACCTGGGGCCTTCTTGGTTTGGAGACCCTTGATGATCGACTCTACCTCCGACACAGAGACCGGCTCTGTGGGTTCGAGGGCGGGACGGGCTGTGAACTCGGCGACTTCCTCTTCCACCATATCTAGGTGGTCGGGGTCGACGCGCTCGAGACTGGGGCTGCATTGCCTTTCGAGGCTTTCGGCAAGGCACTCGGCCTTTTCGTCGTCCTCGAAGGCAAGCGTGTCGTTCGGACGAGACAGGGGGGGAATATTGGATGACTTGCTGCCCTTCAGCGATCTTACCATCTTCCAGTATGCCTGGTGAGATGGTCTGATCTCCGAGAGCAGGGTGTCCCACCTCTGATTGCGGAGTTCACTCATGCGGTTCTTTACGGCACGCTCGTAATACCGCAGAGTGGCTCTGTTCTCTTCGGTGCGACACCAGTCGTATGCCCTAGTGGCCGCGTGTTTCGCTCTCAACAGCTCCCTCGCATCCTCGGGCAGGGCCCAGCGTTGGTCGCCCTCGGCTGGGACCTGCTTCGAGGCTTCGCCAACGGCTTTACGAAGGTGACTGTTGAGAGCGTCTATGGAAAGAGCGATATCGTCGGGGGTCGCGATATCGTCTGGTATTCTATCTAAATCGGGTGAACTGGTAGCTTTTAGGCTTTCGCCCAAGAGCTCCCAGTTCACCACGGTCTTTGTCGGCGGAGTTCTGTTGCTCGGGTCGGGACCCAGCAGCATCAGAACTGGCCTATGGTCCGAGTCAAGCTCGTGTAGCACCTCCAAAGAACGCAACTGGAGTGTTACGCCCTTTAGGAGTGCTAGGTCGAGAATGTCCGGCCTGTAGTTGAGATTACTGCTAAAGTAAGTCGGGGAGCTGGGGGGGATGATATCAAAATTTAGCGTATCCGAGAATGAGTACAGAAGGTGCCCATTCCGGTTATTCGCGTTGCAGCCCCACATCACGTGCTTGCCGTTAAAGTCGCCGGCCAGAATGACCGAGCTACCGAGAGCGAGAAGCGCTTCGAGGTCCTCTTTGAGGAGAGTCTTGCTACCCGAGTGGTAACAAGACGCTATTATGATGGACTGATGACCGGTCATCGCAAGACGGCAACAGGAAGCTTCCAGATTGACTAACGGGGGAGTGGGTATGGGTGTGCAGTGCAGAGACCTTTTGTAATAGATCAGAGTACCGCCCAGGGGGGCGGCGAGTCTGTCATTACGAACCATCAAGTAGTTTGCAACCCTGGGGTTCCTCTTGCTTGGTTTTAGAAAGGTCTCGTTGATCAACATGATGTCGACCTGATGGGTCGTTAGAAAGTGGTGGATGAGATCCCGCTGATCTCTGGCATCGGTGTGGATGCCGTTGGCATTAAACCACGCCAACGCCAATGAATGGGGCTTAACCTTAGTGGGTGTGCAATCCATTAAGGTTATTGGGAGAGGACGCGGGGGGCGAAGCGCTTCATAGCGCTGAAGAGGTTGCCGTGAGTCATCATGATGTCCAATAGGGCATCAGGATGCTCGCGGACCTCCTGGGCTACGGCACGGACCTCGTCGAGGTCGAATGCCGAGGCTATCTCTGCCAGCAAGAGCAGATCCGCCTTCAGGCCATAGGGGCCCTGGGCGGGTTTGAAGGGTGAGGGCGGGGGGGTTGGACGGCTCTGGGCAGGCGCGCGGGCGCTGCTGGCCGGAGCTGGGGCCACCTTCGGTTGGACCAGGGACGAGGGCCTGGTCCAAGCATTGGTGGCGGGTAGGGGAGCGTCGACGAACTTCGGCGCAGGGATCTTGGCGCTGATGCCATGGGGACGGGTTGGGCGACGGGGCGCAGGGGTCCTCTTCGCCCCGGCCGCAGCCCTCGGGGCTTTGGGGCAACCGCGATAGTTCGCGGTGTGCCCCTGAGTCCCGCAGAGCACGCAGCTGGGAGGATTAGGATCCCCCTTGACCCGCTTGCACAGCGCGGTGCTGTGCTCGCCCGCGCACTTGACGCAACGGTACGCCGCTTCGCAGAAGCGGGCGGCGTGCCCGTAGAGTTGGCAGCGGTGGCACTGCCCGGGTATGCCTCTCCGCCTGGGAGCCTCGACTTTCAGGCCGGAGAGGTTGAGGACTCTTTCGATGCGAAAGATCCCCTTCCCCTCCTCCGTGCGGTCGAGGATGACCAGCACAAGGTCGATCGGGGCCTTCGTCCGTCCATTGGTCATCCGATGGACCTGCTGGACCGGGAGGCCTTGGGCTAGGAGATCGTCACGGACGAGCTCCGTGTCGATCTCCTTAGGGATACCGCGAAGTACAACGCGGAGTACCTTCTCCTCTTCCAGCGGATACGCGTGGAATTGGATCTGGTGTTCCCTAAGGGAGCGGGTGGCCTGACGATAGTCGTCAGACGTGGGGACTGTGACGGAGATGCCGTCAGCATGACTCTTGCCGGAGAACGTCACGCTACTGGCCGTGAGGATTGCGACCACCTCCTGCCAGCGGTGGCGGTCCCGAACCACGAAGGGGCGGGGGGGCTTGCCCACCCTGGGCGCGGGAGGCGCGTCCATGGCGGTGGGCGGGAGAGAGGGGCATGCAGTCGGGCATGCGGCCTTTAACGGGGGCGGAGGGGAGCCGGCGGCGGAAGCGGGCCGCTTCGTCCCCTTGTTGGCGACGACGGTGAAGCCGTCGTCGCCTCCGCTGACGGTTTCCATCTCCTCCGTGGAGGTGTGATTGGAACCGACCGTCAGGGTCAGTCGCGGCGAGCGAGAACGAGAACGCGAGCGCGGCGCCACCGTACGCGATCGCACGCGGCTGGAGCGTGCCACGCCTGGGGAACGCTTTGCCGCGGGCGACCGGCTCTTAGCGGCGGCGGCGGCGGGAGTCGGGGCGGCCGGCAGCCCTCTGAGGGAGGGCGCCAACTTAATGGTGGCCTTAGGGGCCGGGGCAGGGGCAGCGGATTTCTTCCCGGCGGCCTGAGGGGCGCGGGCGGGGGGGGACTTTGCCTTAGGGGCGCGGGCGGGGGAAGGCTTGGCCTTAGGGGCGCGGGCGGGGGAAGGCTTGGCCTTAGGGGCCTTGGCTTGCAGAGAGGCTGCAAACCTTATAGGATCCGTTACGAACTCCTGAAGGGAGCTCGGGTTGGCGCGCAGATGGGCCCGGATGGAGGTACCTAGGGCGGCAAGTGCCGCCCCGAAGTCCACTTCCGGCCCCATCGTCGCGAATAAATCGCGATCGCCGGGGGAGGAGGTCCCCGGCTGGGTGCGGGCCGCGGGCATCACCCTGCCGGGTTTAGGCAGGGTGGTGTGTGCCTAATTCGTTCCCTAATGTGTGCCAACTGCCAGTCTTATTGTGCAGTTGGTGAGTACCTAACACAGGGCCCTAGCTGCCCCGGGGGAGAGACAGGGACTCCGGCGAACCGGCCGTCCGAGCCAAACACGCACCCGAGGAATCGGAGGGGAGGCGGAAGGGTGGGAGGGAGATACTTGGCGTCGGCGAGGGGCGACCCCAAGGCCGGTGGTGCCAAGCCCAACCGGATTCCGTTTTTCCCTGAGCAGGGAAAAACGAGCGCTCCGGGTCCACGCTCCTAACAGCGATCGGCTTCGTTGGCACCGTTATGCGTGTCCACCGTCGACCACAATTGTGGATTTGATAGACGTGAGGAGAGGTGAGCGGGCGGCGGTCGGGCCCGCCGGCCCAGCTTTGGCGCGAGTCCCGCACTTAGGTCACTCGAATCGCGTGTAGTATGCGAAACTAAACACACTACACGGATAAGGCGCCCCGGTGCCGGACTCGAGAACACACTCGACGCACGGTGACGTCACTACGCGACTCGTAACTGTTTCACCGAGCGGCTCTGTGAACAGAATCGGACGGCGGTAAGCACTTAGTCACTCTAATGAACACTAACTGACCTGCAGTCCGCTACGCTGATGCGTGGGACTCCTATCTGAAGGACGTGTCTTCATGAGACGGGCGATTATTTATACTAGCCTTTTTCATTAGGTATTATTATTATTATTATTATTATACTAGACGATCGCGGCAGAGCTGCTGCGCGCCCGCGAGCGACGCCGATCTAGCTTGGAGCTGGTTGTATACTTGGTAAATCGTGTCTTAAAAGTAAAGTTTTATTGTATTATAGGTACTCATAATTATTACTAACAGCTTAAGACTTAGGTTTCGTAATGTAATTAATGCATTTTCGAAATTACAGGCAGGCGGCAGGTAGGTACATAAAAATGTGAGTGTGTGTGTGTCTGTCGTGTCAATGTTCATTCAGGTGAAACATTATAATATGATCGCATTGCGAAACATAGTATTTATGAATCATTTTGTGGCCCTGAAAAGGGCCTTTTTGTCTTTGTGCGACATCGATCGATCGATCTCATCACTTGGAGCTGGTGTACTTGGTGACGGCCTTGGTGCCCTCGCTGACGGCGTGCTTGGCCAGCTCGCCGGGCAGCAGGAGCCTCACGGAAGTCTGCACCTCCCTCGATGTGATCGTGCTGCGCTTGTTGTAGTGAGCGAGACGGGACGCCTCGGCGGCGATGCGCTCGAAGATGTCGTTCACGAACGAGTTCATGATGGACATGGCCTTGCTGGAGATGCCGGTGTCCGGGTGGACCTGCTTGAGCACCTTGTAGATGTAAATGGCGTAGCTCTCCTTCCTCTTGTGCTTCTTCTTTTTCTTATCTGTCTTGGAGATGTTCTTCTGCGCCTTGCCGGACTTCTTGGCGGCCTTTCCGCTTGTCTTGGGCGGCATTGTTGGATGCTTGCTTGCTTGCTTGCTTTGCTGAAACGGTATTGCTCTAGTGCACTGAACTCGTCGGCTGACAGCGAGCGATTAAAAACTGCGGCGGGATGGAATCCGCTTTTGAGAGAAACCGGACCGTGCTCTCGCCCGAGCCACCGCGAGCTGTCTGTCTGTCGCGCATTAGACAGGGACGGAAAACATTCTCTCACTCTCACTCGCGCGTATGACTACCTCTACCTAGAGTTACAATTTAAAAAAAAAAAAAAAATATGTACGTATAATAATAATATATTGTATTTATAGATTCGATTCTCAAACTACTAAATTCAGAAAACAGACAGCTTATGAATCCGGTGCATAGTTCTGGCTTTTATGCATCGTCCTTCACTACTGAAGCCGTACTTCGTTTATGACTGGGTAATTTATTTGTTTTTCTATTGTACATAGAGTAATTATTTATGCGTTGGTATTAGTATGTAGTTTATTAAAATTCTCAAATTAGTAAGTTTATTCAACCTTAATGATTATTATTAGCACTAAATCATAATGTTTTCATTCAATCAAATCCAAAGGTTTTATATATGGAAGTGATCGCTCTTCAGCGAGATAAGACCGCTAATTGCGCCTTTATTTTTGAATGTTCAGTTTAGATTTATTTGTATTTGGTGTCAATAAAGAGTTTTTGCATACTTGTACAGAGTATTTTGTATTGTATTGAATTGTCGTAGGGTATAATGTACCTACATAAATTATGATGAGAAGATAGAGAAAATAAATAAATAATAAATGCCGTTGTGTGTCCGTTCAATCAATGAAACATTCATTCGTTTGTGAATGGCAAGAGTGATATTGTGGCCCTGAAAAGGGCCTTTTTGCGATCTCGCGTAGAAGAGCAGCGAAAGCGAACAACAAACACACACGAAAGGCGAGTGCTCGTCCACGCCTTAAGCTTTCTTCTCGGTCTTCTTGGGCAGGAGAACGGCCTGAATGTTGGGGAGCACACCGCCCTGCGCGATGGTCACACCGGAGAGCAGCTTGTTCAGCTCCTCGTCGTTCCTTATGGCCAGCTGAAGATGACGCGGGATGATTCTGGTCTTCTTGTTGTCCCTGGCCGCGTTGCCGGCCAACTCGAGCACCTCAGCGGCGAGATATTCCATCACGGCTGCGAGGTAGACCGGCGCTCCGGCACCCACGCGCTCGGCATAGTTGCCGTTGCGCAGGAGGCGATGAATACGACCCACCGGGAACTGTAGTCCGGCGCGGTTAGAACGGGACTTTGCCTTTCCCTTCACTTTGCCACCTTTACCGCGTCCCGACATGGTTAGGTTAAGGCTTTAAGAATAATTCAGAAAACACGAGATAGAGAGACGACGGCGGCCGCGCGGCGTGCGTGAACGTACCGAGCGAACTGTGTTTGTTCGATTTTTTTTTTTTTTTTTTTTTTTTTTTTTTTATGAATGACTAATGCTGTTGGCCACTGAGGCCTCTACAGCGTACCGGACGTAAGGCAAGCGCGGAGGGCGCAGGACCTTAATGGACTTTAGTTATTTAAAGCTAAGGGCGACTGGCACAAGGGCACCACTAAGGTACGGACCTCGGCTTGGACCGTCGCCGGGGGGGGGGAGTCGATTTGCCCAGGCAACCCAGAGGGGGTTTGCGCTTGAGCCCTATTAGGTTTATCTGTTTGACTATTTGGAGAGAATCTAACCGATCTTCTAACAGATCCTGGGAGTCTTCGACCTCGCCGGCGAGGTCGGTGTTTTGTTATCGTGTTCCTTTGGTAACCGGCGCCTATACCAAAAACTGCAAACTTCCTGTTGCGGGGAGCTGTCGGGTCGGCCGACCCCAGCGCAGCCGCCGTGGCGACTGCGATGGGGTCGTCCGGGTCGCCGAAGATGTCTCTAGGGCGTCTACGGAGAGGGCGGGGGGCAGCGGCGTCTACTGCTGAGTAGTCCGCCGTGCGAACGACTAGAGGATTTGAATGGTGGGAGGCCCTATCAAGGTATCTGCGCGAAGTGAATTTAAAGTACTGCCGAATGGAGGGGAGCTCTACATCGCAGTGCAAGTCGGAGTTTCGCTGGAACCAGCTGGCTCCGACCGCTCTGCGAATAAATCTATTCTGGACGGCCTGGAGCTTGTCCAGGTCGAAGCCAGACGCGTGGGCAAACACTACGGAGGCGTAGGTCATAACGGGGCGGATGCAAATTTTGTACAATATCACCTTATTTCTAAGGGATAGCTTACTACGATCGTTGAGGAGGGGGGCGAGTCGGCTTAAAAAGAAAACCGCTCGATTCCTAACTGTCCGGATGTGCCTCGAGAAGGTGAGTCGACGATCGAGGGTCACGCCAAGGTACTTGGTCGAGTTCACCCAGGGGATGGGCCTATCGTGCAGCATGAGCTGCTGCCGGATAGGCCATTTGTTGGGGTGAAAGCACACAGCTGCGCTTTTGTCCGGATTGACCGAGATTGCCCACTTCTCAAACCAGTCGCCTAAGCGGCGCAGGGCTTGTTGAAGCGTGCGGAAAGAGATGGACTGATTCCACCCTCTTATAAAGAGGGCAGTATCGTCCGCGAAAAGCGCAAGCTCTACCTTCGGATGACGTGGAATGTCATGCGTGTAGAGGGAGAACAGAACGGGGGCCAGCGCTGACCCCTGAGGGACGCCAGCGCCGATGGGGTGGGGAGCCGAGCGGGTGCCGTCGACGCGATAGCGAAAGTTTCGATCAGTCAGATAGTCATGTATTATGAGTACAAGACCATCCGGGAACCCGAGCTGGTATAACTTGTATACCAGCCCGCTGTGCCAGACTTTATCGAACGCTTTCGCTACGTCGAGGAACACCGCAAGGGTGGACTGACATTTGGGCGTGACCTGGGTGAAGCCGTGGTAGGGTTTCCGATTGAAACCCTCTAGGATGTGCTCCGTGATGCGGTGCACCTGCTGGACGCACGAGTGTCTGGCTCGAAAGCCGAACTGCTCGTCGGGGAGGAGATTGTTATCTCGGATGTGGGACCAAATACGCTTCAGAAGGATGCGCTCGTAAATCTTACCTAAGGTACTGAGGAGACTGATGGGGCGGTAGCTAGAGGGCTCTGACGCCTTCTTGCCGGGCTTGTGAATGCCGATGACGTCGGCAGACTTCCAAGCGTCGGGGAAGGTGCAGTTGGCCAAGGCGGCATTGAAGATGCTGACGAGGAGGTTGATCAGGAAGACGGGGAAGTGCTTAATCACTCTATTGCTGACGCCGTCTGCACCTGGGGCCTTCTTGGTTTGGAGACCCTTGATGATCGACTCTACCTCCGACACAGAGACCGGCTCTGTGGGTTCGAGGGCGGGACGGGCTGTGAACTCGGCGACTTCCTCTTCCACCATATCTAGGTGGTCGGGGTCGACGCGCTCGAGACTGGGGCTGCATTGCCTTTCGAGGCTTTCGGCAAGGCACTCGGCCTTTTCGTCGTCCTCGAAGGCAAGCGTGTCGTTCGGACGAGACAGGGGGGGAATATTGGATGACTTGCTGCCCTTCAGCGATCTTACCATCTTCCAGTATGCCTGGTGAGATGGTCTGATCTCCGAGAGCAGGGTGTCCCACCTCTGATTGCGGAGTTCACTCATGCGGTTCTTTACGGCACGCTCGTAATACCGCAGAGTGGCTCTGTTCTCTTCGGTGCGACACCAGTCGTATGCCCTAGTGGCCGCGTGTTTCGCTCTCAACAGCTCCCTCGCATCCTCGGGCAGGGCCCAGCGTTGGTCGCCCTCGGCTGGGACCTGCTTCGAGGCTTCGCCAACGGCTTTACGAAGGTGACTGTTGAGAGCGTCTATGGAAAGAGCGATATCGTCGGGGGTCGCGATATCGTCTGGTATTCTATCTAAATCGGGTGAACTGGTAGCTTTTAGGCTTTCGCCCAAGAGCTCCCAGTTCACCACGGTCTTTGTCGGCGGAGTTCTGTTGCTCGGGTCGGGACCCAGCAGCATCAGAACTGGCCTATGGTCCGAGTCAAGCTCGTGTAGCACCTCCAAAGAACGCAACTGGAGTGTTACGCCCTTTAGGAGTGCTAGGTCGAGAATGTCCGGCCTGTAGTTGAGATTACTGCTGAAGTAAGTCGGGGAGCTGGGGGGGATGATATCAAAATTTAGCGTATCCGAGAATGAGTACAGAAGGTGCCCATTCCGGTTATTCGCGTTGCAGCCCCACATCACGTGCTTGCCGTTAAAGTCGCCGGCCAGAATGACCGAGCTACCGAGAGCGAGAAGCGCTTCGAGGTCCTCTTTGAGGAGAGTCTTGCTACCCGAGTGGTAACAAGACGCTATTATGATGGACTGATGACCGGTCATCGCAAGACGGCAACAGGAAGCTTCCAGATTGACTAACGGGGGAGTGGGTATGGGTGTGCAGTGCAGAGACCTTTTGTAATAGATCAGAGTACCGCCCAGGGGGGCGGCGAGTCTGTCATTACGAACCATCAAGTAGTTTGCAACCCTGGGGTTCCTCTTGCTTGGTTTCAGAAAGGTCTCGTTGATCAACATGATGTCGACCTGATGGGTCGTTAGAAAGTGGTGGATGAGATCCCGCTGATCTCTGGCATCGGTGTGGATGCCGTTGGCATTAAACCACGCCAACGCCAATGAATGGGGCTTAACCTTAGTGGGTGTGCAATCCATTAAGGTTATTGGGAGAGGACGCGGGGGGCGAAGCGCTTCATAGCGCTGAAGAGGTTGCCGTGAGTCATCATGATGTCCAATAGGGCATCAGGATGCTCGCGGACCTCCTGGGCTACGGCACGGACCTCGTCGAGGTCGAATGCCGAGGCTATCTCTGCCAGCAAGAGCAGATCCGCCTTCAGGCCATAGGGGCCCTGGGCGGGTTTGAAGGGTGAGGGCGGGGGGGTTGGACGGCTCTGGGCAGGCGCGCGGGCGCTGCTGGCCGGAGCTGGGGCCACCTTCGGTTGGACCAGGGACGAGGGCCTGGTCCAAGCATTGGTGGCGGGTAGGGGAGCGTCGACGAACTTCGGCGCAGGGATCTTGGCGCTGATGCCATGGGGACGGGTTGGGCGACGGGGCGCAGGGGTCCTCTTCGCCCCGGCCGCAGCCCTCGGGGCTTTGGGGCAACCGCGATAGTTCGCGGTGTGCCCCTGAGTCCCGCAGAGCACGCAGCTGGGAGGATTAGGATCCCCCTTGACCCGCTTGCACAGCGCGGTGCTGTGCTCGCCCGCGCACTTGACGCAACGGTACGCCGCTTCGCAGAAGCGGGCGGCGTGCCCGTAGAGTTGGCAGCGGTGGCACTGCCCGGGTATGCCTCTCCGCCTGGGAGCCTCGACTTTCAGGCCGGAGAGGTTGAGGACTCTTTCGATGCGAAAGATCCCCTTCCCCTCCTCCGTGCGGTCGAGGATGACCAGCACAAGGTCGATCGGGGCCTTCGTCCGTCCATTGGTCATCCGATGGACCTGCTGGACCGGGAGGCCTTGGGCTAGGAGATCGTCACGGACGAGCTCCGTGTCGATCTCCTTAGGGATACCGCGAAGTACAACGCGGAGTACCTTCTCCTCTTCCAGCGGATACGCGTGGAATTGGATCTGGTGTTCCCTAAGGGAGCGGGTGGCCTGACGATAGTCGTCAGACGTGGGGACTGTGACGGAGATGCCGTCAGCATGACTCTTGCCGGAGAACGTCACGCTACTGGCCGTGAGGATTGCGACCACCTCCTGCCAGCGGTGGCGGTCCCGAACCACGAAGGGGCGGGGGGGCTTGCCCACCCTGGGCGCGGGAGGCGCGTCCATGGCGGTGGGCGGGAGAGAGGGGCATGCAGTCGGGCATGCGGCCTTTAACGGGGGCGGAGGGGAGCCGGCGGCGGAAGCGGGCCGCTTCGTCCCCTTGTTGGCGACGACGGTGAAGCCGTCGTCGCCTCCGCTGACGGTTTCCATCTCCTCCGTGGAGGTGTGATTGGAACCGACCGTCAGGGTCAGTCGCGGCGAGCGAGAACGAGAACGCGAGCGCGGCGCCACCGTACGCGATCGCACGCGGCTGGAGCGTGCCACGCTTGGGGAACGCTTTGCCGCGGGCGACCGGCTCTTAGCGGCGGCGGCGGCGGGAGTCGGGGCGGCCGGCAGCCCTCTGAGGGAGGGCGCCAACTTAATGGTGGCCTTAGGGGCCGGGGCAGGGGCAGCGGATTTCTTCCCGGCGGCCTGAGGGGCGCGGGCGGGGGGGGACTTTGCCTTAGGGGCGCGGGCGGGGGAAGGCTTGGCCTTAGGGGCGCGGGCGGGGGAAGGCTTGGCCTTAGGGGCCTTGGCTTGCAGAGAGGCTGCAAACCTTATAGGATCCGTTACGAACTCCTGAAGGGAGCTCGGGTTGGCGCGCAGATGGGCCCGGATGGAGGTACCTAGGGCGGCAAGTGCCGCCCCGAAGTCCACTTCCGGCCCCATCGTCGCGAATAAATCGCGATCGCCGGGGGAGGAGGTCCCCGGCTGGGTGCGGGCCGCGGGCATCACCCTGCCGGGTTTAGGCAGGGTGGTGTGTGCCTAATTCGTTCCCTAATGTGTGCCAACTGCCAGTCTTATTGTGCAGTTGGTGAGTACCTAACACAGGGCCCTAGCTGCCCCGGGGGAGAGACAGGGACTCCGGCGAACCGGCCGTCCGAGCCAAACACGCACCCGAGGAATCGGAGGGGAGGCGGAAGGGTGGGAGGGAGATACTTGGCGTCGGCGAGGGGCGACCCCAAGGCCGGTGGTGCCAAGCCCAACCGGATTCCGTTTTTCCCTGAGCAGGGAAAAACGAGCGCTCCGGGTCCACGCTCCTAACAGCGATCGGCTTCGTTGGCACCGTTATGCGTGTCCACCTTCGACCACAATTGTGGATTTGATAGACGTGAGGAGAGGTGAGCGGGCGGCGGTCGGGCCCGCCGGCCCAGCTTTGGCGCGAGTCCCGCACTTAGGTCACTCGAATCGCGTGTAGTATGCGAAACTAAACACACTACACGGATAAGGCGCCCCGGTGCCGGACTCGAGAACACACTCGACGCACGGTGACGTCACTACGCGACTCGTAAGTGTTTCACCGAGCGGCTCTGTGAACAGAATCGGACGGGGCGGTAAGCACTTAGTCACTTTAATGCACACTAACTGACCTGCAGTCCGCTACGCTGAAGCGTGGGACTCCTATCTGAAGGATCCTGAGCGGGCACTGAATTTAAACTATAACGGAAATTTCCGTGAAGCGGAAAAAAAAACGACGGAAAGAGACGACTGCGCGGCACGACGGTCAGGAGCACTATGTGTTTGTTCGAACCGGGTGCTCGGATTTATTGATATACCCTTGCCCCACTCCGTCGAGACGCTAACGCGATGATCAGTCTCGTTGGGTTGGGTTGCGCGCGCCTCCGCGCCTACCCTGATACCGCGATAGAAGAGTGTAGGTAACAATAACATCGAACAATATACCTAAACTATTTTTCTTTTTTTTTTTTTGTTTTTTTTTTTTTTTCTGCATTAAAATTTGGAATGCGTTTATCATGTCGAAAACTACAATCAATTTCCCGCCATTTTACATAATATATTTTTCGTGATTATTATTAAATTTACAACATGGAATGGAACATGGGGTGTTGAAGAAAACAGGATTGCAGTGATTGCGTTGCACAAAACATCTCGGTATCAGCCGTATGTTCGTATAAGTATAATTATCGTAGTATCGACAGACTCTACCGACTCTTCCTCTGTTGAAAACCATGAAAGATCGGGGCGGCCGCGTGCGATGAGAACTACAAAGGCTGTTAAAGCCAGAATTCCCAAAGAAAAAAAAAAAAAAAAAAAAAAAAAAAAAAATAGCCGACATAGAGTCACTTAAGAAATCTTTGAAGCAAGCAAGCAGTGGCTAAATTTCCCATGGAAACAAACAACAGTCCGTAAATCCATAGATTCCTCTTGGTATGGCTAATATGAGCAGATTCAATAACATCTGTCTGTCTGTGCGTGTCGATTTCATCAATTTCCGTTCAGCCATTGAGAGAGACATCCGAGATTCGTTTGTATGTTGTGTGTGTGTGTTTGTAATTAATTGTGTAAGGGTAACTACATTTTCTTTATTAGTTCGGTTAGTTTTAGCTAGTCGAGTTGAGTCGAGTTGAGTCGGGCAGTCGGGCGGGCCCCGCTGCGCTCGCTCAGCAGGAGGAAGGAGGAGGAGGAGGAGGACGACGACGCCGTGCGCGTTTTTTGTTTGTTCGCGTGCGTGCGTCGTCGTCGTCCGTCCAGTCTTT
Organism: Peribatodes rhomboidaria; assembly: GCA_911728515.1. Classification (NCBI taxonomy): domain Eukaryota; kingdom Metazoa; phylum Arthropoda; class Insecta; order Lepidoptera; family Geometridae; genus Peribatodes; species Peribatodes rhomboidaria. The sequence goes on from OU452192.1 coordinate 7,263,512, forward strand.
CTGTCTGTCTGCGGTCCGTCTCAAGAGAAACACAGAGCGCGATGAACGCGCTCTCGAACGATATGTTAGCCCTGAAAAGGGCTTTTTGCTGCGAGGTGAGGTGTCGCGCGTCCCGCGCGCCCCCACACAGGCAGGAGAGGATGCGCGCGCGTGGCGTGCGCGCAGCTCGCGTGCACCGTCGTCGTCGTCGTTCACGCACACGGAGCGAGCGAGCAAGCACAGCACGGCACACACGCGGAAAACTCACTGCTGCACGGCGGCTCACTTCTTCGAGGCGGACGCCTTCTTCGTGGCGGCGGCGGCCTTCGACTTGGGAGTGGCGGCGGCCCTCTTCGGCTTGGGCGCCTTCGGCTTCTTGGTGGGCGGCTTCGCGGTCTTTTTCGCCTTCGGGGCGGCGGCGCTCTTGCCCCTGGCGGGCGCGGCGGCCTTCTTCGCGGCGGCGGGCTTCTTCTTCGCTGCGGCGGCGGCCTTCTTGTCCTTCGCCGAGGCGGCGGCGGAGGGCTTCGATTTGGCCGGCGAGGCGGCCGCGGCGGCCGCCTTCCTGCCCCTGCCGGAGGCGGGCGCCGCGGCGGCGGACTTCTTCGCCTTGGCGGCGGCGGTGGAGGCGCTCTCCTTCGCGGACGACTTGCCGGACGCCTTGCCGCCGGCGCCGGCGGGCTTCTTCGCCGAGGAAGACTTCGATTCGAGCTTGAAACTGCCCGAAGCTCCCTTTCCCTTCGTCTGGATCAGGGCGCCGGACTCGACGGCGCTCTTCAGATACTTCCTGATGAACGGGGCCAGCTTCTCGGCGTCCACCTTGTACTGGGCCGCGATGTATTTCTTGATCGCCTTCAGCGACGAACCGCTGCGCTCCTTCAGCTCCTTGATCGCGTTGTTCACCATTTCGGAGGTCTTCGGGTGGGTCGGCTTCGCCTTGGGTTTCTTGGCGCCGCCTGCGGCTGCTGCGGACGCCTTCGGCTTCTTCGCGGGAGTCGCTGGCGCGGGAGCCTCTGCTGCTACGGCGGTGTCGGCCATTATATAATAATATATATAATTTTTTATTTAATAAATTTTTTACACACACAGCACACTCACTGCGAAGCGCTCGCGCGTTTATGTACTTGAGTAAAATACTTTTCAAAAACTGCGCGGCTTTTTTTTTTTTTTTTTTTTTTTTTTTTATGAATGACTAATGCTGTTGGCCACTGAGGCCTCTACAGCGTACCGGACGTAAGGCAAGCGCGGAGGGCGCAGGACCTTAATGGACTTTAGTTATTTAAAGCTAAGGGCGACTGGCACAAGGGCACCACTAAGGTACGGACCTCGGCTTGGACCGTCGCCGGGGGGGGGGAGTCGATTTGCCCAGGCAACCCAGAGGGGGTTTGCGCTTGAGCCCTATTAGGTTTATCTGTTTGACTATTTGGAGAGAATCTAACCGATCTTCTAACAGATCCTGGGAGTCTTCGACCTCGCCGGCGAGGTCGGTGTTTTGTTATCGTGTTCCTTTGGTAACCGGCGCCTATACCAAAAACTGCAAACTTCCTGTTGCGGGGAGCTGTCGGGTCGGCCGACCCCAGCGCAGCCGCCGTGGCGACTGCGATGGGGTCGTCCGGGTCGCCGAAGATGTCTCTAGGGCGTCTACGGAGAGGGCGGGGGGCAGCGGCGTCTACTGCTGAGTAGTCCGCCGTGCGAACGACTAGAGGATTTGAATGGTGGGAGGCCCTATCAAAGTATCTGCGCGAAGTGAATTTAAAGTACTGCCGAATGGAGGGGAGCTCTACATCGCAGTGCAAGTCGGAGTTTCGCTGGAACCAGCTGGCTCCGACCGCTCTGCGAATAAATCTATTCTGGACGGCCTGGAGCTTGTCCAGGTCGAAGCCAGACGCGTGGGCAAACACTACGGAGGCGTAGGTCATAACGGGGCGGATGCAAATTTTGTACAATATCACCTTATTTCTAAGGGATAGCTTACTACGATCGTTGAGGAGGGGGGCGAGTCGGCTTAAAAAGAAAACCGCTCGATTCCTAACTGTCCGGATGTGCCTCGAGAAGGTGAGTCGACGATCGAGGGTCACGCCAAGGTACTTGGTCGAGTTCACCCAGGGGATGGGCCTATCGTGCAGCATGAGCTGCTGCCGGATAGGCCATTTGTTGGGGTGAAAGCACACAGCTGCGCTTTTGTCCGGATTGACCGAGATTGCCCACTTCTCAAACCAGTCGCCTAAGCGGCGCAGGGCTTGTTGAAGCGTGCGGAAGGAGATGGACTGATTCCACCCTCTTATAAAGAGGGCAGTATCGTCCGCGAAAAGCGCAAGCTCTACCTTCGGATGACGTGGAATGTCATGCGTGTAGAGGGAGAACAGAACGGGGGCCAGCGCTGACCCCTGAGGGACGCCAGCGCCGATGGGGTGGGGAGCCGAGCGGGTGCCGTCGACGCGATAGCGAAAGTTTCGACCAGTCAGATAGTCATGTATTATGAGTACAAGACCATCCGGGAACCCGAGCTGGTATAACTTGTATACCAGCCCGCTGTGCCAGACTTTATCGAACGCTTTCGCTACGTCGAGGAACACCGCAAGGGTGGACTGACATTTGGGCGTGACCTGGGTGAAGCCGTGGTAGGGTTTCCGATTGAAACCCTCTAGGATGTGCTCCGTGATGCGGTGCACCTGCTGGACGCACGAGTGTCTGGCTCGAAAGCCGAACTGCTCGTCGGGGAGGAGATTGTTATCTCGGATGTGGGACCAAATACGCTTCAGAAGGATGCGCTCGTAAATCTTACCTAAGGTACTGAGGAGACTGATGGGGCGGTAGCTAGAGGGCTCTGACGCCTTCTTGCCGGGCTTGTGAATGCCGATGACGTCGGCAGACTTCCAAGCGTCGGGGAAGGTGCAGTTGGCCAAGGCGGCATTGAAGATGCTGACGAGGAGGTTGATCAGAAAGACGGGGAAGTGCTTAATCACTCTATTGCTGACGCCGTCTGCACCTGGGGCCTTCTTGGTTTGGAGACCCTTGATGATCGACTCTACCTCCGACACAGAGACCGGCTCTGTGGGTTCGAGGGCGGGACGGGCTGTGAACTCGGCGACTTCCTCTTCCACCATATCTAGGTGGTCGGGGTCGACGCGCTCGAGACTGGGGCTGCATTGCCTTTCGAGGCTTTCGGCAAGGCACTCGGCCTTTTCGTCGTCCTCGAAGGCAAGCGTGTCGTTCGGACGAGACAGGGGGGGAATATTGGATGACTTGCTGCCCTTCAGCGATCTTACCATCTTCCAGTATGCCTGGTGAGATGGTCTGATCTCCGAGAGCAGGGTGTCCCACCTCTGATTGCGGAGTTCACTCATGCGGTTCTTTACGGCACGCTCGTAATACCGCAGAGTGGCTCTGTTCTCTTCGGTGCGACACCAGTCGTATGCCCTAGTGGCCGCGTGTTTCGCTCTCAACAGCTCCCTCGCATCCTCGGGCAGGGCCCAGCGTTGGTCGCCCTCGGCTGGGACCTGCTTCGAGGCTTCGCCGACGGCTTTACGAAGGTGACTGTTGAGAGCGTCTATGGAAAGAGCGATATCGTCGGGGGTCGCGATATCGTCTGGTATTCTATCTAAATCGGGTGAACTGGTAGCTTTTAGGCTTTCGCCCAAGAGCTCCCAGTTCACCACGGTCTTGGTCGGCGGAGTTCTGTTGCTCGGGTCGGGACCCAGCAGCATCAGAACTGGCCTATGGTCCGAGTCAAGCTCGTGTAGCACCTCCAAAGAACGCAACTGGAGTGTTACGCCCTTTAGGAGTGCTAGGTCGAGAATGTCCGGCCTGTTGTTGATATTATTGCTAAAGTAAGTCGGGGAGCTGGGGGGGATGATATCAAAATTTAGCGTATCCGAGAATGAGTACAGAAGGTGCCCATTCCGGTTATTCGCGTTGCAGCCCCACATCACGTGCTTGCCGTTAAAGTCGCCGGCCAGAATGACCGAGCTACCGAGAGCGAGAAGCGCTTCGAGGTCCTCTTTGAGGAGAGTCTTGCTACCCGAGTGGTAGCAAGACGCTATTATGATGGACTGATGACCGGTCATCGCAAGACGGCAACAGGAAGCTTCCAGATTGACTAACGGGGGAGTGGGTATGGGTGTGCAGTGCAGAGACCTTTTGTAATAGATCAGAGTACCGCCCAGGGGGGCGGCGAGTCTGTCATTACGAACCATCAAGTAGTTTGCAACCCTGGGGTTCCTCTTGCTTGGTTTCAGAAAGGTCTCGTTGATCAACATGATGTCGACCTGATGGGTCGTTAGAAAGTGGTGGATGAGATCCCGCTGATCTCTGGCATCGGTGTGGATGCCGTTGGCATTAAACCACGCCAACGCCAATGAATGGGGCTTAACCTTAGTGGGTGTGCAATCCATTAAGGTTATTGGGAGAGGACGCGGGGGGCGAAGCGCTTCATAGCGCTGAAGAGGTTGCCGTGAGTCATCATGATGTCCAATAGGGCATCAGGATGCTCGCGGACCTCCTGGGCTACGGCACGGACCTCGTCGAGGTCGAATGCCGAGGCTATCTCTGCCAGCAAGAGCAGATCCGCCTTCAGGCCATAGGGGCCCTGGGCGGGTTTGAAGGGTGAGGGCGGGGGGGTTGGACGGCTCTGGGCAGGCGCGCGGGCGCTGCTGGCCGGAGCTGGGGCCGCCTTCGGTTGGACCAGGGACGAGGGCCTGGTCCAAGCATTGGTGGCGGGTAGGGGAGCGTCGATGAACTTCGGCGCGGGGGTCTTGGCGCTGACGCCATGGGGACGGGTTGGGCGACGGGGCGCAGGGGTTCTCTTCACCCCGGCCGCAGCCTTTGGGGCTTTGGGGCAACCACGATAGTTCGCGGTGTGCCCCTGAGTCCCGCAGAGCACGCAACTGGGAGGATTAGGATCCCCCTTGACCCGCTTGCACAGCGCGGTGCTGTGCTCGCCCGCGCACTTGACGCATCGGTACGCCGCTTCGCAGAAGCGGGCGGCGTGCCCGTACAGTTGGCAGCGGTGGCACTGACCGGGTATGCCTCTCCGCCTGGGAGCCTCGACTTTCAGGCCGGAGAGGTTGAGGACTCTTTCTATCCGAAAGATCCCCTTCCCCTCCTCCGTGCGGTCGAGGATGACCAGCACAAGGTCTATCGGGGCCTTCGTCCGTCCGTTGGTCATCCGATGGACCTGCTGGACCGGGAGGCCTTGGGCAAGGAGATCGTCACGGACGAGCTCCGTGTCGATCTCCTTAGGGATACCGCGCAGTACTACGCGGAGCACTTTTTCCTCTTCCAGCGGATACGCGTGAAATTGGACCGCGTGTTCCCTAAGAGAGCGGGTGGCCTGACGATAGTCGTCAGACGTGGGGACTGTGACGGAGATGCCGTCCGTGTGGCTCTTGCCGGAGAACGTCACGCCGTTTGTCGTGAGGATCGTGACCACCTCCTGCCAGCGGTGGCGGTCCCGAACGACGAAGGGGCGGGGGGGCTTTCCCACCCTGGGCGCGGGAGGCGCGTCCATGGCGGTGGGCGGGAGAGAGGGGCATGCAGTCGGGCATGCGGCCTTTGACGGGGGCGGAGGGGAGCCGGCGGCGGAAGCGGGCCGCTTCGTCCCCTTAAAAAAAAAAAAAATAAGCAACATGTAGCGCTTTATTTATAAAAACGGTGGAGAATACGGTAGAGTCGCGATCGGGCCTCTCGCTTGCACGCGCGCACAGCTCCGCACACGAGGTCGGATCTGTCTGTCTGTCTGTCTGTCTGTGTGGACAAAATTAAAATGTAACTGGCTTGCAAACTGAGCGAAAAAAAAAAAAAAAAAAAAAAATGCAACAAATCGTGTCTTCATGAGACGGGCGATTATTTATACTAGCCTTTTTCATTAGGTATTATTATTATTATTATTATTATACTAGACGATCGCGGCAGAGCTGCTGCGCGCCCGCGAGCGACGCCGATCTAGCTTGGAGCTGGTTGTATACTTGGTAAATCGTGTCTTAAAAGTAAAGTTTTATTGTATTATAGGTACTCATAATTATTACTAACAGCTTAAGACTTAGGTTTCGTAATGTAATTAATGCATTTTCGAAATTACAGGCAGGCGGCAGGTAGGTACATAAAAATGTGAGTGTGTGTGTGTCTGTCGTGTCAATGTTCATTCAGGTGAAACATTATAATATGATCGCATTGCGAAACATAGTATTTATGAATCATTTTGTGGCCCTGAAAAGGGCCTTTTTGTCTTTGTGCGACATCGATCGATCGATCTCATCACTTGGAGCTGGTGTACTTGGTGACGGCCTTGGTGCCCTCGCTGACGGCGTGCTTGGCCAGCTCGCCGGGCAGCAGGAGCCTCACGGAAGTCTGCACCTCCCTCGATGTGATCGTGCTGCGCTTGTTGTAGTGAGCGAGACGGGACGCCTCGGCGGCGATGCGCTCGAAGATGTCGTTCACGAACGAGTTCATGATGGACATGGCCTTGCTGGAGATGCCGGTGTCCGGGTGGACCTGCTTGAGCACCTTGTAGATGTAAATGGCGTAGCTCTCCTTCCTCTTGTGCTTCTTCTTTTTCTTATCTGTCTTGGAGATGTTCTTCTGCGCCTTGCCGGACTTCTTGGCGGCCTTTCCGCTTGTCTTGGGCGGCATTGTTGGATGCTTGCTTGCTTGCTTGCTTGCTTTGCTGAAACGGTATTGCTCTAGTGCACTGAACTCGTCGGCTGACAGCGAGCGATTAAAAACTGCGGCGGGATGGAATCCGCTTTTGAGAGAAACCGGACCGTGCTCTCGCCCGAGCCACCGCGAGCTGTCTGTCTGTCGCGCATTAGACAGGGACGGAAAACATTCTCTCACTCTCACTCGCGCGTATGACTACCTCTACCTAGAGTTACAATTTAAAAAAAAAAAATATGTACGTATAATAATAATATATTGTATTTATAGATTCGATTCTCAAACTACTAAATTCAGAAAACAGACAGCTTATGAATCCGGTGCATAGTTCTGGCTTTTATGCATCGTCCTTCACTACTGAAGCCGTACTTCGTTTATGACTGGGTAATTTATTTGTTTTTCTATTGTACATAGAGTAATTATTTATGCGTTGGTATTAGTATGTAGTTTATTAAAATTCTCAAATTAGTAAGTTTATTCAACCTTAATGATTATTATTAGCACTAAATCATAATGTTTTCATTCAATCAAATCCAAAGGTTTTATATATGGAAGTGATCGCTCTTCAGCGAGATAAGACCGCTAATTGCGCCTTTATTTTTGAATGTTCAGTTTAGATTTATTTGTATTTGGTGTCAATAAAGAGTTTTTGCATACTTGTACAGAGTATTTTGTATTGTATTGAATTGTCGTAGGGTATAATGTACCTACATAAATTATGATGAGAAGATAGAGAAAATAAATAAATAATAAATGCCGTTGTGTGTCCGTTCAATCAATGAAACATTCATTCGTTTGTGAATGGCAAGAGTGATATTGTGGCCCTGAAAAGGGCCTTTTTGCGATCTCGCGTAGAAGAGCAGCGAAAGCGAACAACAAACACACACGAAAGGCGAGTGCTCGTCCACGCCTTAAGCTTTCTTCTCGGTCTTCTTGGGCAGGAGAACGGCCTGAATGTTGGGGAGCACACCGCCCTGCGCGATGGTCACACCGGAGAGCAGCTTGTTCAGCTCCTCGTCGTTCCTTATGGCCAGCTGAAGATGACGCGGGATGATTCTGGTCTTCTTGTTGTCCCTGGCCGCGTTGCCGGCCAACTCGAGCACCTCAGCGGCGAGATATTCCATCACGGCTGCGAGGTAGACCGGCGCTCCGGCACCCACGCGCTCGGCATAGTTGCCGTTGCGCAGGAGGCGATGAATACGACCCACCGGGAACTGTAGTCCGGCGCGGTTAGAACGGGACTTTGCCTTTCCCTTCACTTTGCCACCTTTACCGCGTCCCGACATGGTTAGGTTAAGGCTTTAAGAATAATTCAGAAAACACGAGATAGAGAGACGACGGCGGCCGCGCGGCGTGCGTGAACGTACCGAGCGAACTGTGTTTGTTCGAACCGGTTTTTTTTTTTTTTTTTTTTTTTTTTTTTTTTTTTTTTTTTTTTTTTTTTTTTTTTTTTGGATGACTCTATGCTGTTGGCCACTGAGGCCTCGACAGCGTACCGGGCATTAGGCAAGCGCAGATGGCGCAGGGCCTCAAAAATGCTTACAAACTATGGGCGACGAGCGCAAGGGCACCTCTGAGGTACGGCCTCGGCTTGGGCTGTCGCCGAGGGAGGGGCGTCGAATTGCCCTGGCAGCCCAGAAGTGGCTTGCTCTAGGGCCCTAACGGGGACGGTTGAAGTTAAGGTTAAAAACAAAATAAATTATTATTAACAATGACTCGACCGCCTTGTTCGGAAGGGGAACCTCACCTCAGAAGAACAGGCAAGAAACTGAGGGGCGTAAAATAAGCGAACACTACGAGCTAACTAACCGATCTTCTAACAGACCTTGTAGGCAGTCTTCGACCTCGCCGGCGAGGTCGGTGTATGACAGTGTACCTTTGGTAACCGACGCCTATACCAAAAACTGAATACTTCCTGTTGCAAGGAGCTGCCGGGTCGGACGACCCCAGCGCCGCCGACGTGACGACGGCGATGGGGTCGTCCGGGTCGCCTAGGATGTTCCTAGGGCGTCTACGGAGAGGGGGAGGGTCTGTGGGATCTACGGAGTAGTCCACGGTGCGAGTGACAAGAGGGTTAGGGTGGTGAGGGGCTCTATCAAAGTAGCGCCGGGAGAGAAACTTGATGTACTGACGGATGGAGGGAAGTTCGAGATCGCAATGCAGGTCGGCGTTACGCTGGTACCAGCTAGCTCCGACTGCCTTGCGAATGAACCTATTCTGAAGGACCTGGAGCTTGTCCAGGTCTAGGGAGGAGGCATGAGCGAACACTACTGAAGCGTACGTCATGACGGGGCGGATGCACATTTTGTAAATAGTCACCTTATTCCTAAGGGACAATTTACTCCGTGTGCCTACGAGGTGGTGGAGTCGGCCTAGAATGAAGGCCGCTCGGTCCCGGACTATCTGGATGTGTTTCGAGAAGGTGAGTCGTCTATCGAGGGTCACGCCAAGGTACTTGGTGGAGGTAGCCCAAGGGACGGGCTGACCGTGAAGCACGAGTTGCTCCCGGTTAAAGGGCTTGGTGGGGTGAAAGTACATAGCTGCACTTTTGTCGGGATTGACCGTTATGGCCCACTTCTTGAACCAATCGCCAAGCTGGCGAAGGGCTCGCTGAAGTCGGCCACGCAGGTGGAGGGGATTCCAACCTCTGGTGTAGAGGGCAGTGTCGTCCGCAAAAAGCGCGAACTCTACTTTTGGAATCCGAGGGATGTCGTGAGTGTAGAGAGAGAAGAGGATAGGGGCTAGCGCTGAGCCCTGAGGGACGCCGGCGCTGATGGGATGAGGGGAGGAGCGAGTTCCATCGACGCGGTAGCGGAAGCTTCGATGGGTGAGATAGTCTTGGATGATGAGCACAAGACTGTCTGGGAACGCGAGTTGATATAGCTTGTATATCAACCCGTTGTGCCACACCTTATCGAAGGCTTTCGCGACGTCGAGGAAAACCGCTAGGGTCCCCTGGGGCTTGGGAGTGGTGAAGCCACAAGGTCTCTGATTGAAACCTTCCAGGACGTACTCCGTGATGCGGTGTACTTGTTGGACGCAAGAGTGTCTGGACCTAAATCCAAACTGCTCGTCTGGGAGAATGTGATTCTCCCTGACATGGGACCAGATGCGCTTCAGAAGGATGCGCTCGTAGATCTTCCCAATGGAACTGAGAAGACTGATGGGACGGTAACTAGAAGGCTCGGTAGCCTTCTTGCCTGGTTTTCGAATGCCGATAACATCGGCAGTCTTCCAGGGGTCGGGGAAGATGCAGTTGGTCATGGCGGCATTGAAGATGCTTACTAGGAGATGGATAAGGGCAATGGGGAAGAGTTTGAGCACTCTGTTGGTGATACCATCTGCACCTGGGGACTTCTTGGCGTGGAGGTCCTTGATGATCGACTCAACTTCCGAAGCCGTGACCGGCTCGAGGGAAGAGAGGGGAGGGAGGGAGGAGACTTCGTCGACTACCGCGTCCACCGACTCGCGGTGAGCGGGGTCGACTTGGTCTAGACTGGGGCTGCACTGCGCCTCGAGGCTGTCGGCCAGGCACTCGGCCTTTTCCACATCCTCGAAGGCGGGTGGGAGATTGGGTCGTGTCAGGGGGGGCATGGATGACGTCTTGTCGGATTTCATAGATCGCACCAACTTCCAGTAAGCCAGATGAGATGGTTCGATCTCTGAAAGAAGTTTCTCCCACCTCTGATTACGGAGTTCACGTATGCGGGTCTTTACGGCACGCTCGTAATACCGCATAGTGACTCTGTTCTCTTCGGTGGGAGTCCAGTCGTAAGCCCTAATGGCAGAGTGTTTTGCTCTCAATAGCTCCCTCACGTCCTCGGGAAGGGCCCAGCGTTGGTCGCCCTCGACTGGGACCTGTCTCGAGGAGCCGCCAATGGCGGTGTGAAGGTGACTATTGAGCGCATCGAGGGAGAGGGAGACATCGTCTGGGGTGACGATGTCGTCGGGGATTCGGTCTAGGTCGGGTGAATTGGTTTCCTTTAGGCTCTCACCTAAAAGCTTCCAATTCACCACAGTCCTAGTCGGGGGGGTACTGATGGCTGAGTCGGGGCCCAGGGACATCAGAACCGGTCGGTGGTCAGAGTCAAGCTCGTGTAGCACTTCCAACGAGCGTAGCTGGAGCGCTATGCCTTTTAGAAGTGCTATGTCGAGTATGTCTGGCCTAAGGTCAATGTTGAAGGGGAAGTGGGTCGGGGAGGACGGGGGAATGACGTCATAGCCCAAGTCGGTGGAGAGAGTGTCCATAAGGGACCCTCTCGTGTTAGTGGCGTTGCAACCCCACATGGTGTGCTTGCTGTTGAAGTCGCCCGCCAGAATGACGGCGCTTCCGAGGGAGAGAAGTGACTCGAGATCACTTCTGAGGAGAGGTTTGTTACCAGAGTGGTAACAAGACGCAATAATGACGGACTGATGGCCCGTCATCGATAGGCGGCAACAGGATGCCTCCAGGTTCGTGAGAGGAGGAGTGTCGATGGGAATGCAGTGGAGAGATCTTTTGTAATAGATCAGGGTACCACCCCCGCGGGCGGTAGTCCTGTCATTACGAACCAGAGCATAGTTTGCGACCCTAGGGTCCCTCATGCTCGGTTTTAGAAAGGTCTCGCACACTAACATGACGTCGACCTGATGGGTCGTGAGGAACTCGTGGATGAGGGGACGTGAGTTCCCCGAGGAGAGGCTGTTGGCATTGTAAAATGCCAACGTCAACGCGCGCGGCTTCACTTTCGTCGTTGTACTATCCATGACAGTTACGACGAAGTGACGCGGGGAGCGAAGTGGTTTAGAGCGCGGAAGAGGTCGCAGTGAGTCGCCATGATGCCCAGGAGGTCACCAGGGCGTTCACGGACGAGTTGAGCCACCTCGCGGACCTCGTCGAGGTTGAAACTCGAGGAGATCTCCGTGAGTAGGCGGAAGTCCTCCGTGAGGCTAGAAGAGCCTTGGGCGGGCATGCGGGGTGCAGGAGCCATGGGTGGGGGGATCGGGCGGCTCGGGGTAGCAGCGGGGTAGGGGAGCTGTACTGGGCGAGACACCGGTGTCTGGAGCAGGGATGGGGGTTTCGACCAAGCGTTGGTCGAGGGACGGGGCGCGTCGACGAATTTCGGCGCAGCGGGGGCGGGTGCTACCCGGAGTTTGGCACCGGTGCCTTGGGACCGGGGAGGGTTGCGGGAAGGAGGGGTCCTTTTCGACCCAGCCGCGGCCTTCGGGGCCTTAGGGCAACCGCGATAATTCGCAGTGTGCCCTTTCGTCCCACAGAGGACGCAGCTGGGCGGACTGGGATCCCCCTTCTTGCGGCTGCATGCTGCAGTGGCATGGTCACCCGCGCATTTTACGCAGCGGAAGGCCGCTTCGCAAAAACGCGCGGCGTGGCCATACAACTGGCAGCGGTGGCATTGACCCGGAATGCCTTTGGATCGGGGAGCCTCGACCTTAAGCCCGGAGAGGTTGAGTACCTTCTCGACTGAGAAGATTCTCTTGCCCTCCTGGTTGCGGTCGAGGATGACCAGAACGAGGTCTATGGGGGCCTTGGTGCGACCGTTGGTCATACGGTGCACCTGTTGGACCGGGAAACCCTGGGACTCGAGGTCAGTACGGATGAGGTCCGTACTGATCTCTTTGGGGAGGCCGCGTATAACTACGCGAAGGACTTTCTCGTCCTCAAGGGGGAAGGCGTGAAACTGTATCTGAGCTTCACGTAGGAGACGGGTAGCGCGACGGTACTCGTCGGAGGAGGGGATGGCGACGGAGATACCGTCCTTGTGGCTCTTACCAGAGCACCTGATGCTCTGGTCGGCGAAGATCTTAGAGATCTCCGGCCAGCGCTGCCTGTCCCTAAGGACAAAGGGTCGGGGGGGTCTCGGCGGTCTGGGCGCGGGAGCCACGTCCATCTCGTCCGAGTCGTCGGAAGACGGAGGAGTGCCTGCAGCGATGCAGGAGGCTTTGGACGGGGGAGGGGGAGAGGAAGCAGCGGCGGGGCGCTTCTTCCCTTTGGGAGCAACGAGGGTGAAGCCCTCGTCGCTTGGGCCGGCCACGTCCATCTCCGTCGAGACGGCAGAGGCCAAGGAGGTCGCGCTCTCTGACCTGACGGTCAGGGCGAGACGCGAGCGACTCCTATGACGGGAGAGAGAGCGGCGATTGCCCTCTCGCCCTTTTCGAGATCGTGCCTCGTGCGAGGAACGCTCTCTTACGGGCGAGCGGGCCTTCGGGGTCGGGACGGCCGTCGGCCCTCTGAGGGAGGGCGAGGGCTTAGCGGAGGAGGAGGAGGTGCCCGGTAAAGGCTTAGGCGCAGAGCCTGAGGCCTTAGGGGCAGGGTTGGAGGATTTTTTGGCCTTAGGGGCCTTAGCGGGCTTTGCCTGAGGGGCAGGGGCGGGGGAGGGGTAGGCCTGAGGGGCTGCCGCTAGCAGAGAGGCTGCAGCGGCTACCGGGTTGCGTACGAATTCCTCGTACGCACTCGGATTGGACGCTAACATGGCTCGGAGAGCATTTTCGACGATGGCGTTAGCCGCGCCGAAACTGGCCTCCGACCCGGCAAGCTCCATAGCGACGGGAGCGAGAGCGAGACGGCCGGTGAAGGATTTTCACCGGCGGGAAAGAGAGGGCATGAGCCTCCCTGCCGGGTATAGGCAGGGAGATGTGTACCTAGGTGTAGCCCTAGTGTGTCCCGGCTGCCGATCTTATTGTGCAGCCGGTTGTGTGCCTACGGCCCTAGCTGCCCCGGGGGAGAGACAGGGACTCCGGGGAAACCGGCCGTCCAAGCCAAACACACACCCGAGGGATAGGAAAAAGGATGGGAAGGGTGGGAGGGAGATGCTTGGTGTCGACGAGGGGCGTCCCCAAGGCCGGTGGTTCCAAGCCCAGCCGGATTCCGTTGTTCCTCAGAAGGAGGAAAAACGAGCGCTCCGGGTCCACGCTCCTAACCACGATCGGCTTCGTTGGCACCGTTATAAGTATCCACCGATCGACCACTAAGCGTGGATTTTGCAATGAAACATTAGGACGCTCACGATCCCTGCAGTCGGTACCCCGGTACGTTGTATTAACAGAGGACGTTTGAAACCAACGTTAATACAACGAAATCGATAGTGTTAGCGAAGATACGTGGCAACGCTAACACCTCGAAGTTGAGGGACCGAAACAGAGGATCGGACGTCGCAGTCTTGCGGCTTCTGTCTTCTCAGGGCTTGCTGTGTTGAGACAGCAACAGCGGCGACAGCAACAGCAGGCTTGAGGGAGACAGCAACAGCAGGCTTGAGCAGGATGGCGATAGCGGGCAGCGGACGGTAGTCGGAGACGTCCGTACGGTGCGACGGATCGGAGCGGACTTGACTGGTGACTGATTGTTCGAACCGGGTGCTCGGATTTATTGATATACCCTTGCCCCACTCCGTCGAGACGCTAACGCGATGATCAGTCTCGTTGGGTTGGGTTGCGCGCGCCTCCGCGCCTACCCTGATACCGCGATAGAAGAGTGTAGGTAACAATAACATCGAACAATATACCTAAACTATTTTTCTTTTTTTTTTTTTGTTTTTTTTTTTTTTTCTGCATTAAAATTTGGAATGCGTTTATCATGTCGAAAACTACAATCAATTTCCCGCCATTTTACATAATATATTTTTCGTGATTATTATTAAATTTACAACATGGAATGGAACATGGGGTGTTGAAGAAAACAGGATTGCAGTGATTGCGTTGCACAAAACATCTCGGTATCAGCCGTATGTTCGTATAAGTATAATTATCGTAGTATCGACAGACTCTACCGACTCTTCCTCTGTTGAAAACCATGAAAGATCGGGGCGGCCGCGTGCGATGAGAACTACAAAGGCTGTTAAAGCCAGAATTCCCAAAGAAAAAAAAAAAAAAAAAAAAAAAAAAAAAAATAGCCGACATAGAGTCACTTAAGAAATCTTTGAAGCAAGCAAGCAGTGGCTAAATTTCCCATGGAAACAAACAACAGTCCGTAAATCCATAGATTCCTCTTGGTATGGCTAATATGAGCAGATTCAATAACATCTGTCTGTCTGTGCGTGTCGATTTCATCAATTTCCGTTCAGCCATTGAGAGAGACATCCGAGATTCGTTTGTATGTTGTGTGTGTGTGTTTGTAATTAATTGTGTAAGGGTAACTACATTTTCTTTATTAGTTCGGTTAGTTTTAGCTAGTCGAGTTGAGTCGAGTTGAGTCGGGCAGTCGGGCGGGCCCCGCTGCGCTCGCTCAGCAGGAGGAAGGAGGAGGAGGAGGAGGACGACGACGCCGTGCGCGTTTTTTGTTTGTTCGCGTGCGTGCGTCGTCGTCGTCCGTCCAGTCTTTCTGTCTGTCTGCGGTCCGTCTCAAGAGAAACACAGAGCGCGATGAACGCGCTCTCGAACGATATGTTAGCCCTGAAAAGGGCTTTTTGCTGCGAGGTGAGGTGTCGCGCGTCCCGCGCGCCCCCACACAGGCAGGAGAGGATGCGCGCGCGTGGCGTGCGCGCAGCTCGCGTGCACCGTCGTCGTCGTCGTTCACGCACACGGAGCGAGCGAGCAAGCACAGCACGGCACACACGCGGAAAACTCACTGCTGCACGGCGGCTCACT
Source organism: Peribatodes rhomboidaria (assembly GCA_911728515.1). NCBI lineage: Eukaryota > Metazoa > Arthropoda > Insecta > Lepidoptera > Geometridae > Peribatodes > Peribatodes rhomboidaria. The sequence continues at coordinate 7,278,722 of OU452192.1, forward strand.
TCTTCGAGGCGGACGCCTTCTTCGTGGCGGCGGCGGCCTTCGACTTGGGAGTGGCGGCGGCCCTCTTCGGCTTGGGCGCCTTCGGCTTCTTGGTGGGCGGCTTCGCGGTCTTTTTCGCCTTCGGGGCGGCGGCGCTCTTGCCCCTGGCGGGCGCGGCGGCCTTCTTCGCGGCGGCGGGCTTCTTCTTCGCTGCGGCGGCGGCCTTCTTGTCCTTCGCCGAGGCGGCGGCGGAGGGCTTCGATTTGGCCGGCGAGGCGGCCGCGGCGGCCGCCTTCCTGCCCCTGCCGGAGGCGGGCGCCGCGGCGGCGGACTTCTTCGCCTTGGCGGCGGCGGTGGAGGCGCTCTCCTTCGCGGACGACTTGCCGGACGCCTTGCCGCCGGCGCCGGCGGGCTTCTTCGCCGAGGAAGACTTCGATTCGAGCTTGAAACTGCCCGAAGCTCCCTTTCCCTTCGTCTGGATCAGGGCGCCGGACTCGACGGCGCTCTTCAGATACTTCCTGATGAACGGGGCCAGCTTCTCGGCGTCCACCTTGTACTGGGCCGCGATGTATTTCTTGATCGCCTTCAGCGACGAACCGCTGCGCTCCTTCAGCTCCTTGATCGCGTTGTTCACCATTTCGGAGGTCTTCGGGTGGGTCGGCTTCGCCTTGGGTTTCTTGGCGCCGCCTGCGGCTGCTGCGGACGCCTTCGGCTTCTTCGCGGGAGTCGCTGGCGCGGGAGCCTCTGCTGCTACGGCGGTGTCGGCCATTATATAATAATATATATAATTTTTTATTTAATAAATTTTTTACACACACAGCACACTCACTGCGAAGCGCTCGCGCGTTTATGTACTTGAGTAAAATACTTTTCAAAAACTGCGCGGGGGGGTTCTTCTCCCTCCCTGTTCGGGGGAGTAAGGTTGCGGTCTCGAGGCGAACCTCTTTACCGCGGCTGGACGCTGGGGGACACTGCCCCCAGGGCAATTGCGAGTGCGGCGCCAGGCCCGGCTTGCGCCGGCGGCAGCTCGCACTGGCGTCGAGGTGTGTAGTGTGGGCTACACACTTCGCAGGTTTCAGTGGTCGGTGGAGTCCCGCACCCGTCGCAGCTAACGGGCGGCATCTCCACCGAAGGATAGACTCTCGCCGTCTCGCTCGACGTCTCGCTCGGGGTCTCCGGCGCGTAAGGCCGGGCGGGCCCTAGCGGACGGAGCGGTGATTACGGACGGCGAGAAGGGCGCGGGCACGCTTAGCCGGCGTGAGCCAGCTGTCACGGCTCTAGCAGCCCTTTAGTATGCGATGCGGTCGCCTTGCGGCGGCAATGAGCGGCCGGCCAGGCGCCGCGGGTGCGGCGCCGGCCAAGCCATGGGCAGCGTCTAGCGGTCCGCGCCTCCGACGACTGTCGGAGGGGACCGCCCGCTGTGTGGAGACCGCCTAGGGAGCCTCGCTCGACCTTAGGCGGCTGTTTCACCTCGCACCGAGGCGCGGAGGTGTGGCGCGCCTTCGGAGCATCGCTCACGAAGGCGGGGTCGTCATATCACGGCCCGCGCGCAGGGGGCGACGGGCGGTGTGTTTGTGACGTCACTGTCACTATGCCGGCGAACCGGCGGCGGTTTGTTTGAGGCGGACCGACGCACCCTCTAGGCCGGCGGCCGAGGGGTCGTGTCCGCAGGGTGGTGCGGCCGGGGAGCGTACTCACCCGGCCGCGGTGTAGAGGCTTGCAGTGTTGTGGAGGGCCGGCCTGCAGTCCCATTCTACAGGGGCCCTCCGTCGGTAGGGCGCCCCGCATGACGTAGCGCTACGGGGCAGTGGGCGGTGTCCAAGTGCTGCTTGGACAGCGGGATTCGGTGATGCTGGCGGGCCGTGCCTCGAGCCGGGTGGCGAGGGGCCCGCCAGATGGCAGCGTGTCTTGTCTTTGGCCGAGCGCGAAGCATCGGCGTTGTGTCGCTGGGCGCCCTTAGGCGCTCCGAGTGACGGTGGCTGGGCGCTGAGTCGGCTCACACCCAAACCGGCTCAGGATTCTCGTCCAATGACGTCCGACGCATCCCGCTCTCGAACCGGTGGTCCGCGGCGGCTCGACGTTCCCCCAAGAACGGAACCGCGGCAGACCCAAACGAGAGGGAGACCCGGTGAGATGCGGGTGCCGCGCCGTCGTCGGGTGCGCGCGCGCTAGCAGCGCGCGCGGGAATCAGTTGGGGTAAATCAGGATGTGAGGGCAGTTCACGCTGCCCTCGGTGTCTGGTCCGGTGTGGTGAGGCAGGGGGAGGCAAGCTCACCCCCGCTGTCTGGATATGGGGCTAGCGCCGGGTGCGCCTGGGCCGGGTGCGGGAGGCGGGGGGAATATCAACCCCCGCTCCGCGTAGAATCAATGGGGCTAGCGCCGTGTGCGCCTGGGCCGGGCCGGCGCCGGGGAGAATTCTCGATCCCCGGCCTCCGGGTCTTGATGTAGGCTTGACCGCTGTACGGGTCGGGGCCTGGTGCGGGCGGGGCGAGCGAACTCGGCCACCGTCCTTAAGGGGTGGTCAGTCAAGTGGGCGGAGGGAGCTGGGTGCTCGACCTCCGCGGTGGTGGCAGGACCGGCTAGCGCAAGGTGCGCCTGGGCCGGTGGTGCATACACTCAGCGCTAGGTGGCGGAGCGCCGCGTGTGCGGCCGCGCCTCCGTAGTGCGAGGGGGATGCACTGCGCTTGCTGTCGCGGTCCGCCCGCCGGACGGCACCGGAGGGATTCGCGACTGCGTTGAGCTCAGCTCAACCGTCGGCGAACCTTGCGGGGCGTCGGCGGGCTTGACCGGCGATGGCGGTGCGCGATGCGGCCGAGCGAGCGAGGTGCGCTGCGAGCTCGGCAGGTTCGTGGTGTGAGCGGTGTGTGCGGAGGGGCGGTCAATGACCGTCGCCGCTCCGCTTGATGGTGGTCTTCAGTTGGAAGGACGACGCTTTCCAGGTTCAGTCGCGCTTCCGGCGATACAGGGCTAGTGCGGGTGAGACCCCCGGCGTACCGGGTGAGGCCCACCTAACCCGATCGGCGACAGGAAAGCGCGCTGCGAACCCGGTCTAAGCGTCGTCGACTTCGTGGTGAGGCCTGCGGTGGTCGGCGGCTAGGCGGGCGTTCCCGCGGGAAACGCCCTGGTAGCAGGCGGACAAGCGCAGGTGCGCGTTCTCTTCGAGAACGCGCATTGATGTGTGACTCGGCGGGCGGTCCGCCACTTCGCCGCTTGATGGCGCAGCTGGCGGACGCGCACTCGGCTGAGTCATCGCGGCAATTGTTTTGGCAGTGCGCCGCTGTAGTACGGGGGTGGGGGTGCTCGACGCTCGCGGGCGGAGCAGCAACCCCACCCCTAACGACGGGGTGCGAAAACTGTAGACGCGCGCAGTGGCCGGAGGCAAACGGTCGCGCTCGACGGCTCACGGTCGGGTGAACTGCGCGGCTTTTTTTTTTTTTTTTTTTTTTTTTTTTTTTTTTTTTTTTTTTTTTTTTTTTTTTTTTAATGAATGACTAATGCTGTTGGCCACTGAGGCCTCTACAGCGTACCGGACGTAAGGCAAGCGCGGAGGGCGCAGGACCTTAATGGACTTTAGTTATTTAAAGCTAAGGGCGACTGGCACAAGGGCACCACTAAGGTACGGACCTCGGCTTGGACCGTCGCCGGGGGGGGGGAGTCGATTTGCCCAGGCAACCCAGAGGGGGTTTGCGCTTGAGCCCTATTAGGTTTATCTGTTTGACTATTTGGAGAGAATCTAACCGATCTTCTAACAGATCCTGGGAGTCTTCGACCTCGCCGGCGAGGTCGGTGTTTTGTTATCGTGTTCCTTTGGTAACCGGCGCCTATACCAAAAACTGCAAACTTCCTGTTGCGGGGAGCTGTCGGGTCGGCCGACCCCAGCGCAGCCGCCGTGGCGACTGCGATGGGGTCGTCCGGGTCGCCGAAGATGTCTCTAGGGCGTCTACGGAGAGGGCGGGGGGCAGCGGCGTCTACTGCTGAGTAGTCCGCCGTGCGAACGACTAGAGGATTTGAATGGTGGGAGGCCCTATCAAAGTATCTGCGCGAAGTGAATTTAAAGTACTGCCGAATGGAGGGGAGCTCTACATCGCAGTGCAAGTCGGAGTTTCGCTGGAACCAGCTGGCTCCGACCGCTCTGCGAATAAATCTATTCTGGACGGCCTGGAGCTTGTCCAGGTCGAAGCCAGACGCGTGGGCAAACACTACGGAGGCGTAGGTCATAACGGGGCGGATGCAAATTTTGTACAATATCACCTTATTTCTAAGGGATAGCTTACTACGATCGTTGAGGAGGGGGGCGAGTCGGCTTAAAAAGAAAACCGCTCGATTCCTAACTGTCCGGATGTGCCTCGAGAAGGTGAGTCGACGATCGAGGGTCACGCCAAGATACTTGGTCGAGTTCACCCAGGGGATGGGCCTATCGTGCAGCATGAGCTGCTGCCGGATAGGCCATTTGTTGGGGTGAAAGCACACAGCTGCGCTTTTGTCCGGATTGACCGAGATTGCCCACTTCTCAAACCAGTCGCCTAAGCGGCGCAGGGCTTGTTGAAGCGTGCGGAAAGAGATGGACTGATTCCACCCTCTTATAAAGAGGGCAGTATCGTCCGCGAAAAGCGCAAGCTCTACCTTCGGATGACGTGGAATGTCATGCGTGTAGAGGGAGAACAGAACGGGGGCCAGCGCTGACCCCTGAGGGACGCCAGCGCCGATGGGGTGGGGAGCCGAGCGGGTGCCGTCGACGCGATAGCGAAAGTTTCGATCAGTCAGATAGTCATGTATTATGAGTACAAGACCATCCGGGAACCCGAGCTGGTATAACTTGTATACCAGCCCGCTGTGCCAGACTTTATCGAACGCTTTCGCTACGTCGAGGAACACCGCAAGGGTGGACTGACATTTGGGCGTGACCTGGGTGAAGCCGTGGTAGGGTTTCCGATTGAAACCCTCTAGGATGTGCTCCGTGATGCGGTGCACCTGCTGGACGCACGAGTGTCTGGCTCGAAAGCCGAACTGCTCGTCGGGGAGGAGATTGTTATCTCGGATGTGGGACCAAATACGCTTCAGAAGGATGCGCTCGTAAATCTTACCTAAGGTACTGAGGAGACTGATGGGGCGGTAGCTAGAGGGCTCTGACGCCTTCTTGCCGGGCTTGTGAATGCCGATGACGTCGGCAGACTTCCAAGCGTCGGGGAAGGTGCAGTTGGCCAAGGCGGCATTGAAGATGCTGACGAGGAGGTTGATCAGGAAGACGGGGAAGTGCTTAATCACTCTATTGCTGACGCCGTCTGCACCTGGGGCCTTCTTGGTTTGGAGACCCTTGATGATCGACTCTACCTCCGACACAGAGACCGGCTCTGTGGGTTCGAGGGCGGGACGGGCTGTGAACTCGGCGACTTCCTCTTCCACCATATCTAGGTGGTCGGGGTCGACGCGCTCGAGACTGGGGCTGCATTGCCTTTCGAGGCTTTCGGCAAGGCACTCGGCCTTTTCGTCGTCCTCGAAGGCAAGCGTGTCGTTCGGACGAGACAGGGGGGGAATATTGGATGACTTGCTGCCCTTCAGCGATCTTACCATCTTCCAGTATGCCTGGTGAGATGGTCTGATCTCCGAGAGCAGGGTGTCCCACCTCTGATTGCGGAGTTCACTCATGCGGTTCTTTACGGCACGCTCGTAATACCGCAGAGTGGCTCTGTTCTCTTCGGTGCGACACCAGTCGTATGCCCTAGTGGCCGCGTGTTTCGCTCTCAACAGCTCCCTCGCATCCTCGGGCAGGGCCCAGCGTTGGTCGCCCTCGGCTGGGACCTGCTTCGAGGCTTCGCCAACGGCTTTACGAAGGTGGCTGTTGAGAGCGTCTATGGAGAGAGCGATATCGTCGGGGGTCGCGATATCGTCTGGTATTCTATCTAAATCGGGTGAACTGGTAGCTTTTAGGCTTTCGCCCAAGAGCTCCCAGTTCACCACGGTCTTGGTCGGCGGAGTTCTGTTGCTCGGGTCGGGACCCAGCAGCATCAGAACTGGCCTATGGTCCGAGTCAAGCTCGTGTAGCACCTCCAAAGAACGCAACTGGAGTGTTACGCCCTTTAGGAGTGCTAGGTCGAGAATGTCCGGCCTGTAGTTGAGATTACTGCTAAAGTAAGTCGGGGAGCTGGGGGGGATGATATCAAAATTTAGCGTATCCGAGAATGAGTACAGAAGGTGCCCATTCCGGTTATTCGCGTTGCAGCCCCACATCACGTGCTTGCCGTTAAAGTCGCCGGCCAGAATGACCGAGCTACCGAGAGCGAGAAGCGCTTCGAGGTCCTCTTTGAGGAGAGTCTTGCTACCCGAGTGGTAACAAGACGCTATTATGATGGACTGATGACCGGTCATCGCAAGACGGCAACAGGAAGGTTCCAGATTGACTAACGGGGGAGTGGGTATGGGTGTGCAGTGCAGAGACCTTTTGTAATAGATCAGAGTACCGCCCAGGGGGGCGGCGAGTCTGTCATTACGAACCATCAAGTAGTTTGCAACCCTGGGGTTCCTCTTGCTTGGTTTCAGAAAGGTCTCGTTGATCAACATGATGTCGACCTGATGGGTCGTTAGAAAGTGGTGGATGAGATCCCGCTGATCTCTGGCATCGGTGTGGATGCCGTTGGCATTAAACCACGCCAACGCCAATGAATGGGGCTTAACCTTAGTGGGTGTGCAATCCATTAAGGTTATTGGGAGAGGACGCGGGGTCGAAGCGCTTCATAGCGCTGAAGAGGTTGCCGTGAGTCATCATGATGTCCAATAGGGCATCAGGATGCTCGCGGACCTCCTGGGCTACGGCACGGACCTCGTCGAGGTCGAATGCCGAGGCTATCTCTGCCAGCAAGAGCAGATCCGCCTTCAGGCCATAGGGGCCCTGGGCGGGTTTGAAGGGTGAGGGCGGGGGGGTTGGACGGCTCTGGGCAGGCGCGCGGGCGCTGCTGGCCGGAGCTGGGGCCACCTTCGGTTGGACCAGGGACGAGGGCCTGGTCCAAGCATTGGTGGCGGGTAGGGGAGCGTCGACGAACTTCGGCGCAGGGATCTTGGCGCTGATGCCATGGGGACGGGTTGGGCGACGGGGCGCAGGGGTCCTCTTCGCCCCGGCCGCAGCCCTCGGGGCTTTGGGGCAACCGCGATAGTTCGCGGTGTGCCCCTGAGTCCCGCAGAGCACGCAGCTGGGAGGATTAGGATCCCCCTTGACCCGCTTGCACAGCGCGGTGCTGTGCTCGCCCGCGCACTTGACGCAACGGTACGCCGCTTCGCAGAAGCGGGCGGCGTGCCCGTAGAGTTGGCAGCGGTGGCACTGCCCGGGTATGCCTCTCCGCCTGGGAGCCTCGACTTTCAGGCCGGAGAGGTTGAGGACTCTTTCGATGCGAAAGATCCCCTTCCCCTCCTCCGTGCGGTCGAGGATGACCAGCACAAGGTCGATCGGGGCCTTCGTCCGTCCATTGGTCATCCGATGGACCTGCTGGACCGGGAGGCCTTGGGCTAGGAGATCGTCACGGACGAGCTCCGTGTCGATCTCCTTAGGGATACCGCGAAGTACAACGCGGAGTACCTTCTCCTCTTCCAGCGGATACGCGTGGAATTGGATCTGGTGTTCCCTAAGGGAGCGGGTGGCCTGACGATAGTCGTCAGACGTGGGGACTGTGACGGAGATGCCGTCAGCATGACTCTTGCCGGAGAACGTCACGCTACTGGCCGTGAGGATTGCGACCACCTCCTGCCAGCGGTGGCGGTCCCGAACCACGAAGGGGCGGGGGGGCTTGCCCACCCTGGGCGCGGGAGGCGCGTCCATGGCGGTGGGCGGGAGAGAGGGGCATGCAGTCGGGCATGCGGCCTTTAACGGGGGCGGAGGGGAGCCGGCGGCGGAAGCGGGCCGCTTCGTCCCCTTGTTGGCGACGACGGTGAAGCCGTCGTCGCCTCCGCTGACGGTTTCCATCTCCTCCGTGGAGGTGTGATTGGAACCGACCGTCAGGGTCAGTCGCGGCGAGCGAGAACGAGAACGCGAGCGCGGCGCCACCGTACGCGATCGCACGCGGCTGGAGCGTGCCACGCCTGGGGAACGCTTTGCCGCGGGCGACCGGCTCTTAGCGGCGGCGGCGGCGGGAGTCGGGGCGGCCGGCAGCCCTCTGAGGGAGGGCGCCAACTTAATGGTGGCCTTAGGGGCCGGGGCAGGGGCAGCGGATTTCTTCCCGGCGGCCTGAGGGGCGCGGGCGGGGGGGGACTTTGCCTTAGGGGCGCGGGCGGGGGAAGGCTTGGCCTTAGGGGCGCGGGCGGGGGAAGGCTTGGCCTTAGGGGCCTTGGCTTGCAGAGAGGCTGCAAACCTTATAGGATCCGTTACGAACTCCTGAAGGGAGCTCGGGTTGGCGCGCAGATGGGCCCGGATGGAGGTACCTAGGGCGGCAAGTGCCGCCCCGAAGTCCACTTCCGGCCCCATCGTCGCGAATAAATCGCGATCGCCGGGGGAGGAGGTCCCCGGCTGGGTGCGGGCCGCGGGCATCACCCTGCCGGGTTTAGGCAGGGTGGTGAGTGCCTAATTCGTTCCCTAATGTGTGCCAACTGCCAGTCTTATTGTGCAGTTGGTGAGTACCTAACACAGGGCCCTAGCTGCCCCGGGGGAGAGACAGGGACTCCGGCGAACCGGCCGTCCGAGCCAAACACGCACCCGAGGAATCGGAGGGGAGGCGGAAGGGTGGGAGGGAGATACTTGGCGTCGGCGAGGGGCGACCCCAAGGCCGGTGGTGCCAAGCCCAACCGGATTCCGTTTTTCCCTGAGCAGGGAAAAACGAGCGCTCCGGGTCCACGCTCCTAACAGCGATCGGCTTCGTTGGCACCGTTATGCGTGTCCACCGTCGACCACAATTGTGGATTTGATAGACGTGAGGAGAGGTGAGCGGGCGGCGGTCGGGCCCGCCGGCCCAGCTTTGGCGCGAGTCCCGCACTTAGGTCACTCGAATCGCGTGTAGTATGCGAAACTAAACACACTACACGGATAAGGCGCCCCGGTGCCGGACTCGAGAACACACTCGACGCACGGTGACGTCACTACGCGACTCGTAACTGTTTCACCGAGCGGCTCTGTGAACAGAATCGGACGGGGCGGTAAGCACTTAGTCACTTTAATGCACACTAACTGACCTGCAGTCCGCTACGCTGAAGCGTGGGACTCCTATCTGAAGGATCCTGAGCGGGCACTGAATTTAAACTATAACGGAAATTTCCGTGAAGCGGAAAAAAAAACGACGGAAAGAGACGACTGCGCGGCACGACGGTCAGGAGCACTAATGTTCGGAAGCTTTTTGAGCATTGCTCTTTATTTATGCTCTCGAACACTCTAGCGATAGAGTCGCGCGCGCGCGCGCGAGACGTGAAGGGCGGGGGGGCTGTCCCCCCCCCCCCCCCATCTCCCCGTTCTGTTCGACTGAATATCGTCCGGCGAAGTGTGGGTGTTGTATTACACTCCGTGTGTGTGTGTGTGTGTATAAAAAAAAAAAAAAAAAAAAAAAAAAAAAAAAAAATTATGCAATCAATCACGTATAACGTTGACAGAGTTGTCACATAACGTTATATTATATTGGATGGTCATGCTGCTTAGAACGGTTCTACTACTTTTAGATGCGTGCGTTAATTAAGTCTCAGTCTAAGTAAGTAAAGTAGACAGACAGATAGATAGATAGATAGGTAGGTAGGTAGGTAGGTAGGTGCTTAAGTACCAATTATTAATAAACTAGCTGCGCCCTGCGGTCTCACCCGCGGTTAAAAAGTATCCTATGTGCTATTCTAGACTATAATCTATCTCTGTGCCAAATTTCATCCAGATCTGTTCAGCCGTTCTGGCGTGAAAGAGTAACAAACATACGTCCATCCATACATACAAACGCGTTCGCGTTTATAATATTATATAGTAGGATAATCTATCGTGCGTGCATGCGTGTAGGTATCGTCGTCATGAAACATTATATTTATTTTTAAATAACGAAACTTATGTGGCCCTGAAAAGGGCCTTTTTGCATTTGAATCGGAGGAGAGCCGACGGACGCAACCTTCTTAGGCGCGCTCGCCGCGGATTCTTCGCGCCAACTGTATATCCTTGGGCATGATGGTCACGCGCTTGGCGTGGATCGCGCACAGGTTGGTGTCTTCAAAGAGACCGACCAGGTACGCTTCGCTGGCCTCCTGAAGCGCCATAACGGCAGAGCTCTGGAAACGGAGATCGGTCTTGAAGTCCTGTGCGATTTCGCGCACGAGACGCTGGAACGGCAGCTTGCGGATCAGCAGCTCGGTACTCTTCTGGTAGCGACGGATCTCACGGAGGGCTACGGTGCCGGGCCTGTAGCGATGGGGCTTCTTCACGCCGCCCGTTGCGGGGGCGCTCTTGCGCGCAGCTTTGGTGGCGAGCTGTTTACGCGGCGCCTTACCGCCGGTGGATTTACGAGCGGTCTGCTTGGTACGTGCCATTTTACAAACACACACACACACACTCTTTTCACACAATGAGAGGAGCAAGCAACTGTTTACGCGGACGCACGTACGAGCGAGCGACGACTGCGACGATCAGCGCACGACTGTTAAAAAATAAGCAACATGTAGCGCTTTATTTATAAAAACGGTGGAGAATACGGTAGAGTCGCGATCGGGCCTCTCGCTTGCACGCGCGCACAGCTCCGCACACGAGGTCGGATAGATCTGTCTGTCTGTCTGTCTGTGTGGACAAAATTAAAATGTAACTGGCTTGCAAACTGAGCGAAAAAAAAAAAAAAAAAAAAAAAAAAAAATGCAACAAATCGTGTCTTCATGAGACGGGCGATTATTTATACTAGCCTTTTTCATTAGGTATTATTATTATTATTATTATACTAGACGATCGCGGCAGAGCTGCTGCGCGCCCGCGAGCGACGCCGATCTAGCTTGGAGCTGGTTGTATACTTGGTAAATCGTGTAAAGTTTTATTGTATTATAGGTACTCATAATTATTACTAACAGCTTAAGACTTAGGTTTCGTAATGTAATTAATGCATTTTCGAAATTACAGGCAGGCGGCAGGTAGGTACATAAAAATGTGAGTGTGTGTGTGTCTGTCGTGTCAATGTTCATTCAGGTGAAACATTATAATATGATCGCATTGCGAAACATAGTATTTATGAATCATTTTGTGGCCCTGAAAAGGGCCTTTTTGTCTTTGTGCGACATCGATCGATCGATCTCATCACTTGGAGCTGGTGTACTTGGTGACGGCCTTGGTGCCCTCGCTGACGGCGTGCTTGGCCAGCTCGCCGGGCAGCAGGAGCCTCACGGAAGTCTGCACCTCCCTCGATGTGATCGTGCTGCGCTTGTTGTAGTGAGCGAGACGGGACGCCTCGGCGGCGATGCGCTCGAAGATGTCGTTCACGAACGAGTTCATGATGGACATGGCCTTGCTGGAGATGCCGGTGTCCGGGTGGACCTGCTTGAGCACCTTGTAGATGTAAATGGCGTAGCTCTCCTTCCTCTTGTGCTTCTTCTTTTTCTTATCTGTCTTGGAGATGTTCTTCTGCGCCTTGCCGGACTTCCTTCCGCTTAAAACAAAATAACACATTCAACGTTACAAATTTCATTCAAATTGGTTCAGCCGTTTCACATTTACAATACTAACAACGCTCCGTAATGTTTTCCGAAGTTAGAAACTACCCTATTTTTTTTTTTTTTTTTTTTTTTTTTTTTTTTTTTTATGAATGACTAATGCTGTTGGCCACTGAGGCCTCTACAGCGTACCGGACGTAAGGCAAGCGCGGAGGGCGCAGGACCTTAATGGACTTTAGTTATTTAAAGCTAAGGGCGACTGGCACAAGGGCACCACTAAGGTACGGACCTCGGCTTGGACCGTCGCCGGGGGAACTACCCTAAATGTTAATCCATGTCTTAAACTACCTTTATTTCAAATTTCATTCACATCGGTTCAGCCGTTTCGCATTTACAATACTAACAACGTTCCGTAATGTTTCTCGAAGATAAAAAGTAGCCTAAGTGTTAATCCAAGTCTTAGACTATCTCCATTCCAAATTTCATTCAAATCGATCCAGCAATTTTAGAAGAAACTACTAACACACAAACTTTTACACCTTACCTATACTACTATTGTCTCCGTGAAGGTTAAAGCTCGCAGCCGACGTCTGTCTTCTCCTACAAGTCGCATTCCTCATCCGATCCTCTTAAAATTTTAAGCGTAAATTCAATTATTTAGTTTTTTTTTTTTTTAATTCCAATTTAATACCAAATTTAAAGAAAAATCAGTTAAGAAATGCAACCAGTAAAGGAGGACAGTATTCGGACATACGAAAGCACTTTTGTCGAAGCTGAAGAAGAGACGCTTCACTCACTAACGCATTTAAATTTATTTATCGTTTCTGTCCGCTAAACCAACTGAACCGAATTGGATGAAATTCAGAAAGGAGATAATCTATACCGTAAATTAACACATTCATTCGGTTCCCATTGAACAGATAGACTGATTCTTCGCGAGTAACACAGCAAAATACAGCTAGTAAAAATATTGAAATTTAAATCTATGTTTTAACTAAATTTAATTTTTTGATCTCAAATTTAATTTTTAGTTGCGCCCCGCAACGTTAGCCTCGATAAAAAAAATATATATAATCTATCTCTAAGCCAAATTTCATCCAAAACACTATAATCTATCTCTAAGACAAATGTCAACAATACACTATAATCTATCTCTTAGCCAAATTTCAACAAAACACTATAATCTATCTCTAAGACAAATTTCATCCAAAACACTATGATCTATCTCTAAGACAAATGTCAACAATACACTATAATCTATCTCTAAGACAAATTTCATCCAAAACACTATGATCTATCTCTAAGACAAATGTCAACAATACACTATAATCTATCTCTAAGACAAATTTCATCCAAAACACTATAATCTATCTCTAAGACAAATGTCAACAAAACACTATAATCTATCTCTAAGCCAAATTTCATCCAAAACACTATGATCTATCTCTAAGACAAATGTCAACAATACACTATAATCTATCTCTAAGACAAATTTCATCCAAAACACTATAATCTATCTCTAAGACAAATGTCAACAAAACACTATAATCTATCTCTAAGCCAAATTTCATCCAAAACACTATAATCTATCTCTAAGCCAAATTTCATCCAAAACACTATAATCTATCTCTAAGCCAAATTTCATCCAAAACACTATAATCTATCTCTAAGACAAATGTCAACAATACACTATAATCTATCTCTAAGACAAATTTCATCCAAAACACTATAATCTATCTCTAAGACAAATGTCAACAAAACACTATAATCTATCTCTAAGCCAAATTTCATCCAAAACACTATAATCTATCTCTAAGCCAAATTTCATCCAAAACACTATAATCTATCTCTAAGCCAAATTTCATCCAAAACACTATAATCTATCTCTAAGACAAATTTCATCCAAAACACTATAATCTATCTCTAAGCCAAATTTCATACAAAACACTATAATCTATCTCTTAGCCAAATTTCAACAAAACACTAATCTATCTCTGTGCCAAATTTCATCCAGATCTGTTCAGCCGTTCTGGCGTGAAAGAGTAACAAACATCCATTCATCCATACATACAAACTTTCACGTTTATAATATTACCTAGTAGGATTAGTAATTTTTTTTGTAAATGTATCATATCGTCACGCCTTTCCCCCGAGGGGGCTGGCAGAGGTGTAATACAACACCCACACTTCGCCGGACGATATTCCATCCCAAATGTGACAGGGGGCGAGCCTGTCGCCATACACCGGGCTCCAGTCATGTAGCAGATGACATACAATACGCACATATGTTCACACAATGAACAAATTGGTGCGTGCCGTCGGCTGGGATCGAACCCGCTCCCTCTGGCTTGAGAGGCGGGCCTTCTCCAACTAGGCTATCATCGTATTGAGCGTAAATATATATACCTTGTTTATTTAGTTGTTTGTTTCTCCTCAACTCGCTTCACTAGTTGTTTCCGTCGGTTTCTCCGTCTTTTCTCAGCGATGTAGTTTCTTCAATCTCCTATTTTCGTATTTACTGAAAATATTTGAAAAAAAACTATTGAATACCAAAATTAAATATCATCCTACTAATGTTGGCGCCAAAACTTTCGCAAATTGATTAAAAAAAAATAAAAAAATCTGATATCCTCAGTGACATTCATGCAGTAAAGACGAGTCTAACGAAATTTAGTTTATAAATATCGGTTCAGCCGTTTAGTAGTTACGAGGTTAAATACAAAACAAACCGAATCTAACAAAATTTAGTTTATCAATATCGGTTCAGCCGTTTAGTAGTTAGGAGGTTAATTAGAAACCAAACGGAATCTAACATAATTTAGTTTATCAATATTGGTTCAGCCGTTTAGTAGTTACGAGGTCAATTAGAAATCAAACCGAATCTAACAAAATTTAGTTTATCAATATTGGTTCAGCCGTTTCGTAGTTACGAGGTCAATTAGAAATCAAACCGAATCTAACAAAATTTAGTTTATCAATATCAGTTCAGCCGTTTCGTAGTTACGAGGTTAATTAGAAATCAAACCGAATCTAACATAATTTAGTTTATCAATATTGGTTCAGCCGTTTAGTAGTTAGGAGGTTAATTAGAAACCAAACGGAATCTAACATAATTTAGTTTATCAATATTGGTTCAGCCGTTTCCTAGTTTAATTTTTTTCAAAATGGCGGTTAGGTTTATATAATTTTTATTTTTGATAAAAGAAAAACACATCTCAGCCATTTTGAATTTTTTTTAAATAACTGACTAAAAAAACTAAATAATTACCGAACCTGCTCACAAAGTTTCACGCAAATCGGTTGAGCAATGCGCCCTGTAGAGGAGGCAGACGTCGGCCGCGAGCTCTCCAGCTCACAGACACTAGTAGTATTACAGTCTCGATACTCACTAGTCTGTCATCATGTGTGTTGTGTTCGCCAGTCTGTTCGCTTGTTCGTTTGTCTGTTCTTCACTGCGGCTGCAAACGGCTGTTACTGGAAATGTATGTAGAAACCTGATTAATAAGAGGCAGCTGGTTTTGTTGAACAATGTATTATTTCTAAAAGAAAAAACAGCATTCAGTCTAAAAACCCTCATATTTGCAAGTTGGCTATAAAAAATAGGTTTTTTAAAGTTAGTTACAGCGCCATCTAGTATAGTTAAATAGAAACAATTTTAAAAACGCTAGATGGCGCTCGATGGTCGTTAAAATGAAAACTAGGTAAGTATGTATTTACTTTAAAAAACAACGAATTTCCCGTCTTTTTAATTGTCTGCCGTCTGCGTATTTATAACCGACTTCAAAAAGGAAGAGGTTCTCACTACGGTTGTTTCTTTGTTTGTAACCGACTTATTCCGTCATTTGTGAACCGATTTGGTAAATTCATTTCCTTTTAAAAGGATGTATTTTTTTCCAGTTTCTTTTTTTTAATCCAGTTAGAATCACGGTAAAAAAGGTTTTATTTTATAAATAAATACTTACGCTTAATTATTATATGTTTTATGTTTCGAAAAAAAAAACAAAAACTGACTCGCCAAAAAAATTTCCAAAATTGGGAGAACAACTTTACTTTTAGTTCTGGAAAACAAATCAATCCTCCGCCATTTTGAAAAAATTCTAAAAACTAACTCAAAAAGAAAAAAACTCTATAATTATCGAACCTGCTCACAAAGTTTCACGCAAATCGGTTGAGCAATGCGCCCTGTAGAGGAGGCAGACGTCGGCCGCGAGCTCTCCAGCTCACAGAGACTAGTAGTATTACAGTCTCGATACTCACTAGTCTGTCATCATGTGTGTTGTGCTCGTCAGTCTGTTCGCTTGTTTGTTTGTCTGTTCTTCACTGCGGCTGCAAACGGCTGTTACTGAAATTGTATGAAGAAACCTGATTAATAAGAGGCAGCTTTTTTTGTTGAACAATGTATGTTTCCAAAACAGCATTCAGTCTAATTAGACTGTATGCCTGTATGAAAAGAAGGTTCTCAATTGAGCACCTTCTTATTTTTGGAAGTTCGTTACTTACTTAAAAAAAGTAAAAACTACATTAATGAAAAGAGGGTATTATAAGGTCAAGAATTATTTAGAAGATAAAGATGTCTGGAGCCTTCCATTTCCGCCAAGTAGCCACTAGTATTTATAGATATTACCTAGTTGTAAGCCAAAATTTGTGAGACTGTAATTTATTTATTAGAAAAAATAATGCCCCTCAGTTTCTTGCCTGTTCTTCTGAGTAGAGGCTCTTTATTCGAACAAGGCGGTCGCGTCTATTTAAATAACTTTGACGTTCATAAGTGTATCTTTGATACCTAAATTGAATAAAAACATTTTGACTTTGACTTGACTTTGAAAAAGGTTTTTTTTATATTAGTTACAGTGCCATCTAGTATAATTATCTTGAAACAGTTTTATAACGCTAGATGGCGCTGTCATTAAAATTTTAATAATCACTAGCTGTTACCCGCGACTTTGTACGCGTCCATTTAGAAAATAGTATCCAAAACCCTGCTTCGTTATAGTACATTACTGCCGCGGCCTATAATGAGTACTTTGCTGGTCGCGCTGATGATGGCCGACAGCGCAGCTCCAGGCCGACACAGCGCGGTCAGCGTGCAGCACTTGATGGACGAGCTGAGATAAAGGCCGAGGCCGTAGCTCGAGGCCTTTACAGCGAGGACAGCAAGGGCTGCAATGATGGCCAAGCTAGAAGGCCTAGAGCGTAGCTAGGCTAGCGCGAGCCCATCATAGCGTGACCAGCGAGGCAGTCATAGTAGGCCAAGGCTTGTATAGTGCTTTACTCAAAAATGCAAGTACCTAACCTAAATAAAACCAGCAAGTAATTTAAATAAAGTACCTATACATTAATTAACTAGAAATTTAATTAATATGACAATTATGAAAAGTACAGTTACTAAAATTCAACACCGACTTTCCCGCGCTTTTGTTACTTCTTTGTATTTTTTTTTAGCAATGGTAGTTGGAACTATACAGCCAAATATGAAATAAAATCTTTTTGTACCTATCTCTTTATATACAAACAGCTGTGTTTTAAATAAAATCTTTTTGCATTTAGTTTTTTTAAAACGTTGAAACGTCAAAATAGTGGCCGGCAATGTTTTGCCGGCCTGTTAGAGCGACCAGCAAAACTTTGCCGGCCGCTCCTTGAAACAGAACGGCAAGGTCGACTTTGCTCAAACAAGGTTGTCAAAATAATGACTACATTACATGCATTTTTGAGTAAAATACTATAACTAATTATTAAAAAAATACCAAGATCCGTTTAGCCGTGAAAATCCTACAAACAGACAGAACGACAGAGTTTCTTTAGATATAGTTTGGAAGTAAGGATCGTGAAGTAGGGTAAATACCGTCTGTTACTTGCTTGTTTGTCTGTATCGCTTCGCTGTAGTTGTTCTCATCGTGTGCTTCATGTTCTCATGGCCGCCACGCTGGCTGCAGTGTCTCCGAGCTGCTGTGTTAGGACTCACTGGAAAGTATATAAAATTCTAATCAATTCAAGGCAAGTTTAAATAATCTAAATAAATAATTTAAATATCCATTGACCATCAACTCGCACAACTCAACAGTTTATGTAGGTGTATAGGTAGTTAAATTTCGGGAGCACTTAATATGTTTTTTAAAAACTAAAATAAAACTAGTAGAGTAGTGTTGCCGATTTGGAGGCAAGGAATATACTAATGAAAACTTAAAACTAGAGCCCAAAGGCAGACTTACAACTAGGCCGGTGGTCCGGCTGCGAGAATGCCGACTCGGCGCTGATAAGGCTCGCACCGGTGCGGCCGCGTCTAGACGCTGAGTAAGGCATTCCCGACTCTTACTCTAAACAAGTCTTAGGGGCAAGGGGATGCATAACTCCTCCATCCCTAAGAGAGAAATTATCGGAATGTTCGATTGGAGAACTTTTCCGGTAATTTCGTAAAACATGAATTATGTTTTTGCGAAAAACATATATAAGGCTTACACATACGCTTAATACTAGAAGGCCGGAAATGGCGTAAACTAAAACACTATTAGAGTCCATTTCTCTTTTGGGTTCAAACACTTCACTGTTTTTTAACACAAATGACAAATACTTAAGGTCGTCGAGGTTTGTATCGCGTATGTTAAGTGTAGGTGCACTTGATAGATTTGTCTTCGTCTGGAATGCTGGAAGTCGCAACGGAGTCACAGCGTCTGTCTCTGTGTAGATCTGGTGGTGATGCAGCTTCATCCCGTTGATCTCGAGGTCACATGGCTCGTCAAGGGTAATGACGTATGTTCCGCGCACCGGATATTTGTAAGTGTCTTCGGTGCATATTTTGATAAGTATTGTCTCTTTTCTGGTAAAGAGTATCCAACTGTTATAGTTGATCTTCTGGAGTTTTACATCTTCCACGTAGACAGGGTGCTGCTTACAGCAGCTGAGGTCGCCGTCGTATCGGAGGAGTTGCTCCTCGCAGGTAGGCCCATTGTTTAAGGCCCTGTTGTCACTGTTGCATAAAAATTGATCTCCAGCGGCGAGTGGTCGACACGGTGTTGAAATCGGCTGGTATTTCAACCCTTTCGCCAATAGGTAGGGGTAGGTTGGAACTATCGCTAGGGTTTGGTTGTCTTTGGAAATGGGAACAGTGTACATTTTATAATAGTTATATGTATAATTATCAGTTATCGGTACCTCCATTATAAATGTGACCTGGTTTTTCTTTACAAATGATTTTACTGAAATAGTTTCTTCTATCTTAACTAAATTCAATTCGTTAGGATTATAAACTAGGTTTCCTGTTCTAGCTATTAATTGTAGGTGATACAATAATTCAGTAGAGTTTACAATTGACGGATGTAATATCGAGTTCCTACTTAACGCTATAGCGGTCTCAATTTCACTTAACTTAATAAATATCGTGCGGAAGTTGTGCATGAATAAATTATACATATTTAATATAATATATGAGGATATAATTAAGTTATTACCCTTAACAACAGTGTCTTTAAGAGCATTTTCTAGGTTTCTCATTTTTCCCTAATTTTAAATATTTGTATAAGAATTTTGTGCGCTTTTCGTGGTCTTTAACTAACTGTTGCGTGTATACTTTCTGAAACTCTACGTTGAAGGGGTTGTCGGAGTCTGTGTGTCCAAAGACTACTTCAAATGGTGTTAGCCCTGTGGCTGTATGTATAGTATGGTTGTATGCCATAATCGAGTATGTCATAATTGATGCGGCGTCTGTGCATTTCTGTTCGTACTTAGCTAATCTATATATTTCAATAAGGGTCGAATGGAACCGCTCGATGAGTCCCATTGAGTTAGGGTTGTTAACCGTACCTATGTGACGTTCTATTTTATGTAGGCTAAGGAAATCCTTCATTAACTCGTTGTTAAACTCCATTCCCGGATCTGAACTAATTTTCTTGGGGATTCCGTAGAAGGAAAAGTATTTCATGAGAGCTCTCACAACTTCAGGGGTAGATTTGTTAGGAATTTCCATGGCTTGTCCTAGTTTGCTGAAAGCGTCTATGAGGGTGAGATAATATTTGCCTTCTATGGTGAATAAGTCCATAAAAAGTTCCTGAAAAGGGGCATCCTGTGTCTGGGTGAGTTGTAGGAAGGGTTTAATCGGTTTTCTATCGTATTTCATTTTTCTGCATGCGTCACAGGAGTTAATAATGGCTGAGGTAGTTTCTTCCATTTTGTTCCAGAAGTAACTTCTTTTTAGTCTTACCAGTGTCTCTTTGATTCCTCTGTGGCACGTCTTTCCTTGGTGATATTTTAGAACTATTTCTTTCTGCTCATTCTCATCTTCTACGTATACTACTCGTTCTGTACACTCGTAGAGTTTTATCGTGTCTTTCTTGAATAAGGAAATTACTATATTACTAAATTGTCGGCGATGTTGATTTTCTTCAAAATAGATAAAATACTTTATTTTGGGTCTTATGTACTCCTTGAGAAATTCTTTGACTAATTCTGGATTGTTTGTGGGAAGAAAAACTTCTAAAATTTTATGTTTGTTGTGGGAAATATCCTTAACTTGAGTTTCATTTTTAAACCATGAAAATACGAGAATTTGATTCGGCTTGGTGTCGATAGCTTCATGTAATATGGGTATTCCAGTTGATTCTAAGTCGTCTGCTGAATGGATAGTCTGCGTTCTGCTGCTTCCAGATGCAGAAGGAATGATTGGTCTTTCAATTGATAGTTCAGGAAGTTCTGCTGTGTCTGTGTCTGAATCCGATATTGTGATAGAGCTAGCGGACGTTGTGGAAGAGTTACTTCTTTGGAGTTCTCTAATTTTCTTTTTCTGTTTCTTCTTGTTTTGATCTACGTTTACTGCCATTGAGTTTCCTTCTTCTTCTTCTAAGACGTTGAGCTTAATTCTGCTTAAGGCATCTGCATTTGTATTCTGTTTGCCGTTTTTGTAGATAATTTCAAAGTCAAAGTCCTGAAGGCGTAGTCTCCAGCGTGTGAGCTTACTGTTTGGGTCCTTAAGGGAGTTCAACCATGCTAGGGGTCGGTGATCAGTGTATATATAGAATTTTTTTCCATAGAGATATGGTCTGAAGTGTTTTGTTGCCCAGATAATGGCCAACAGTTCCTTTTCTATTGTACTGTATCTAGACTCAGTGTCGCTCAGGGTTCTACTTGCGTATGCTATTGGTTTATCGCTGCCAACTTGTCCTTGAGAGAGTACGGCTCCTAGGGCTACGTTGGAAGCATCAGTGGTTAGAATGAATGGCTTTTCAAAGTCGGGGTATTATAAGAGCGGTGCGTGAGTGAGTAGCTCTTTACATTTATTAAAAGCGTCGATGTAATTTTGGTCGATTATAATTTTATTTCGTTTTTTTAAACAGGCTGTTAGAGGCTGGGTAATTTTTGCGAAATTCGGAATAAAGCGTCGGTAATAACCTACTAGTCCGAGGAAACTTTTAATTTCCGTGGTAGTTTTTGGGATCGGGAAATTTAACACTGCTTCTATCTTGTCGTTATTAGGTTTTAGTCCGTCTCTTGTAATTGTGTGTCCAAGATATAGCACTTCTTTTCGTAAGAATTCTGATTTATCTAACTGTATTTTCAGGTTGGTCTGTCTGAGTCGGTCAAAAACTAGACGTAGTTTTTGGATATGTTCTTCTAGACTGGATGAGAAGATGATGACGTCATCCAGGTACACCATGCAATGTAGCCCTTGCAGTCCACGAAGAACATGGTCCATAGTTCGCTGGAAAGTAGCGGGGGCTGTTTTCAAGCCAAATGGCATTCTTAGAAATTCGAAATGTCCGTTTTGAGTACTGAAAGCAGTCTTTTGTCTATCTTCTTCTTCAACTTCTATCTGGTGATAGCCACTTGCTAAATCTATTGTTGTGAAGTAAGCACTTTTTCCTAGTTTGTCAAGTAAGTCGTTTATATTTGGTAGGGGGTATTTATCGTCTATCGTTATCTCGTTAAGGCGTCTGTAATCAACGACCATTCTGTATTTTCTTTCTCCTGACGCATCTAATTTCTTGGGTACTAAGTGGACTGGGGCATTCCAAGGGGAATGAGATTCCTGAATTACGTTATCTTGTAACATTTTTGTTACTTGACGGTTTATTTCTTGGGCTTGTGTCGGGGCTAGTCTATATGGTCTTACATAGATTGGGTCTTCATTCTTAGTCCGTATATTATGTTTAACTTGGTTTGTAAAGGTCAGCGGTAGTTGTTCGCAATGGAAGATGTTTTTGTATTCTTTGCAGAGTTTGAAGATTTTCTCTTTTTCTTCTTTATTCATGTGGTCTAGTCTAATTTTCTTTAGGTTTTCTTCTAATATTTTCTCTATTTCTATTCCGCGATTGTTTGTAGTAAGGTTAATATTACACTTCGCTTCCGGGTGGTAATTAACCACTTTTAAGGGTTGCTTCACTGTTATTTTCACTGGTTCGTTTGAGGTGTTTTGGATAACTGTGGTAGCGTATCCGTTAACGCAGTTTACTAAGGCGCTGGGCATACGTACGCCAGGGCCGAATTTTCTGTAGTCAAGTATTGCGTTGCCTGAATATTGGTCTATGGATAGTTTCACGCGTTTTTAAGTTCGGGCTTGAATTTTCACTTCGTAATTTAAATTTTTATTTATAATTGGAATAATGGTAGTATTTGTTTTCAGAACCGAATTTTTCAAATCTATAACTGCATGCAATTGTTCTAATAGGTCGTTTCCTATTAATCCGTCATAGCGTTGGTCGACGTCATAGACGTAAAATTTATGGTACTCGTTGCTTTGGAAAGTCGGTAAAAGCGGAATTTCTATGACCTCACTGTGGTTGCTTGATGCGTGCGTGCTAACTACTTGGAAGGGTTCATGCCGGAGGTGGTAATAGAAAAACTCGTAAGCTTTTCGGGCTTATGAACGAGCGCGTACTCCCGGTGTCTATCATCAGTTTTGCGTCTATTTCAGGTATATAAACATGGGGTAGTTTCAAAGTGGGGTCGCAATTCAGTTCTATGGTCTCTGTTCCGTAGAGGCCGGTGTATGAAAATTTTCCAGGGATTCCTGAAGGGTTTCCATTTGTTGCATGTCTGTATATGCTTCAGCTTCAGTTTCGTACGCGTCTTCAGCTACCTCGTACACGTCGGGGTTGTAGCCGTAGAAGTCTTCGTAGCCTGTCGTGTCGTAGATCTCGTTCACCTTGAATCCTTCTCGCGGTTTCAGTGCTGTCCTCATTGTCGCATCGGACGCTTGTAGATGCGGAGGGTTGATTTGGGGTAAATTGGGTCTGTAGCCCATCGGCTGCTGTTGTGTCATCCCTTGAAGGGGTTGTTGGGTGAAATTGGGTCTGTAGCCCGTTGGCTGCTGTCCAGTGCCAAACTGTGGGCGGTAACCGAGTTGAGGTTGGTAACCGAGTTGAGGGCGGTAACCGAATTGAGGGCGGTAACCAAATGATTGTAGTGGGGCCTGCGGCCTAGTTAATGTCGGTTGATTTCCAAAAATTTTTGGTGTGACGTTTGGTATTAAAGATGTTGGTTTAAATGAGGGCTGGTTTGGGTTAATCCCAAATTTAAATCCTTGAGGAGGGGTTTGTTGCGTGGTTTGTTTAAATGGGGCATTATGGCTATGGTTATTATTACGGGCGTCGTAAATTCGCCTACGCATATTATATTGATCGGAAAAGTTTACCTCCTCTAGAACCACGCTAAGGGCGTCTTCTAGGGTCGCGGGTGATTTTAGTCTGACTATTCTTACCATGTCCTCTGGTAAGTTATACAGAAAAACGTTGAGTGATGTATTATTATATATAATTGCTTTAGCCCGTTTGAGTTCTACGTCGCTTAACATGTTTACTTTAGACATCAGTAATGAGCGGACGCTCTGGATACGGTTGCAGAATTCCAGATAACTTTCGTTAGATTTAATTTTTATTGATTCTAATTCTATTGCAATACATTGTTCACTACGTGGGTCTCCGAAATGTTGTTTTAATAGTTCTTTTAATTGGCTCCACGACTCTATGTCCTCCCTTTCCGAAAGTAGAGCCGCTGCCTTATCATTTAATCGGCTAGTTACTGATTGGAATACATATAGATTTTGTGCAGCGTCTCCTCTGTACCTGTTTATTACATACTCGCTTTTTCTGATATATAAATTTAAATGGGTCTTATCCCCACCAAAAATAGGGATAAGGTTTAAAATTTCGCGGGGGATTGCAGTTATTTGTTCCATTGTATATAATTATATGTAGTACACAGGTATAGAAAACACAAGACAATTATAATAGGCTTATTAAAATTAAAATATGTACGTTATTAACTAACCTAAATTAACACTTATTTAATATTTAAAAATTTTAATTGATTTGAAATTAAAATTTAAATGTTCTACTTATTTTTAGAGCACAAGAAATTGAATTGTAAATTTCTCCGTAATTACACTAATTCACTTAAAAATTTAATCGATTTTGAGACTTAAATTTTGAATACTAAAGTAAAACTTAAAGTAAGAGGCACACTAAATAGAGTTATATATCTAGTCACCTAGGTCACACGTTATATCAAAAGAAGTCTTATTTCGAATATAACAATTTTCTTGGAGGGTAGGGAATAGGCAAGGATGGCGAAAAGTTGTACTCACCAGCCGACCGCTTCCATACCGGTGTCCCGTTCTCTTCAACTTATTTCTTTGGTTCGTGGGATAACTGTTCGGCACTTTACCTATATAGGCAAACCGCACTTTGCCGTACTAACGCGGAAGCTCGGTTATAAGCGTATATAACCGCACTAGTATAGCCAGTTATCCTACCGGCTGCGCCAGTTAAATTTCGGGAGCACTTAATATGTTTTTTAAAAACTAAAATAAAACTAGTAGAGTAGTGTTGCCGATTTGGAGGCAAGGAATATACTAATGAAAACTTAAAACTAGAGCCCAAAGGCAGACTTACAACTAGGCCGGTGGTCCGGCTGCGAGAATGCCGACTCGGCGCTGATAAGGCTCGCACCGGTGCGGCCGCGTCTAGACGCTGAGTAAGGCATTCCCGACTCTTACTCTAAACAAGTCTTAGGGGCAAGGGGATGCATAACTAGGTATAATACTCGATGTATTGTTGTTTCTTTGTATCAATCTTATGTTTATTTTTGTTATTTTTGCACACCCTGTCCCATATTCATTTGTTGTATCCTCTCCATCCTAAGGTTGCCTGGAAGAGATCGCTTTTAGTGATAAGGCCGCCAGTTTTTACACTATTTAATAAGTTTTATCATTATTTTTCTCTTGTTGTTTTGTTATCTGTGGTGTGAACAATAAAGAGTTTATCTATTTATCTAACTCGCTTGTTGGTAAGCAACGATGTGGTCGAAGATGAAGCTCGCAGACTTAGAAGATACCTACTCACTCTGGCCTGAATGAAGTGGACATGAAGTTATGTGGACATTCATGTATGTCCATAAATTGGTATATTGTCGTCCGATGTTGTTGATATTCGAACTCAAAAACCTCATGTCTCAGGCTCTCAGTAGATTTGAAGATCTATAGATATTTTAAGTATTAGAATGTATTATATTATTATGACCTGTATGTTTATGTAAATATAATTCAAATAGTTTAAGTAGGTGTATCAACACTCTTATTTATTTTAATTTTTGCACACCCATGTCCCATACTCTTTCATAGGTATCCTCTCCATCCTAAGGTTGCCTAGCAGAGATCGCTCTTAGTGATAAGGCCGCCAGTTGTTACACTACAGTTTAAGATTTATCTGTTCTTTTGTTTTTGTTATTTGTGGTGTGAACAATAAAGTGTTTATCTATCTATGTATCTATCACTCGGTCAATAAAGCGTTGATGGCCTAGTTGGAGAAGGATCGCCTCTAAAGCCAGAGGGAGCTGGTTCAATTCCAACCGAAGGCATGCACCAATTTGTTAATTGTGTGAACTATGTGCGTATTTAATGTCATCTAATACATGACTGGAGAACGGCGTATGGCGACAGGCTTGCCCTCTGTCACATGTGGGATTGAATGTCGTCCGGCGAAGTGTGAGTGTTGCTCACCTCTGCCAACACTGCCAACACCTTCAGGAGAAAATGTGTGACGATCTTAAGCCTATCCCAACCAATACTAAGTAAAAATGAAAAAGTGAGTTTGTAACTCCACCGATCAACATAAAATTTTATATGAAACATTGTCCAGGGGACAGGAAAGGAAATGGGATTTTTGCATTCCGGAATAATTAATGGTTCCTGTGAGACCGCGGGTGAAACCGCAGGGTGCAGCTAGTTTATTATTATTATTAAAAATATAAATACCTTCTTTCAATAGATTGTTGGTCTGTGTTGCTTCGCTGTAGTTGTTCTCATCATGTTCTATACCTGTCCTCATGGCCACTGCGAGTGCTGGCTGCAGTCCCTCCGAGCTTTTTCTAGGATTCACTGAAAATGTATTTAAAAATCTATTTAATCTAGGTCTTGGGGCCACACCAATGTGTGTATCAGTAATCAGTCTTCCTACTAATATTATAAACGCAAAAGTTTGTAAGAATGGATGGATGTTTGTTACTCTTTCATGCCAGAACGGCTGAACAGATTTGGATGAAATTTGGCACAGAGAAAGATTATAGTCTAGAATAGCGCATAGGATACTTTTTAACTGCGGGTGAAACCGCTGGACGCAGCTAGTTGGACATAAAGTTGATATGAAGACAATGTTTCATGCAGTATTAAGGTTTAATATTAGCCATTTCATATTGAAGCCAAGGTTTGCTTTGCATGCATTTTAATGTGTACCAAATGTGCACACAGAAAATGTGAACATTAGCATAGTTAGTCTTCGCTTATAGATATCCTATCAATCTAATATTTTACTGCCTCAGTGATCAGCTTGATAACCTAGCTGTCTTCTGCACTTGGGAGATTCCCACCTAGCGCAAACATTCATTTGGTAAACATTTGTGTTTGTTCTATGTTTGGGTGTTAACATCTATAATATTATGTATCTTAAAATATTTATTATGTATCTTTATCAGTCTCTAGCAGCCATTGTACAGTAGTAGTATTAAACAAAGTCCCTTTTAATGTCTGTCTGTCTGCATATACGAGCTAACTCTTAGATTTATTTTAGACTAGCTGCGCCCCGCGGTTTCACCCGCGGTTAAAAAGTATCCTATATGCTATTCTAGACTGTAATCTATCTCTGTGCCAAATTTCATCCAGATCTGTTCAGCCGTTCTTGCGTGAAAGAGTAACAAACATCCATTCTTACAAACTTTCGCCTTTATAATATTAGTAGGAGTAGGAAGTAGGAAGTAGGATGTTAATTTGGTTTTCACCATCAGTAAGAAAATTTTCATGGAAGGTTTATGGGCACTGTGCAAAGACGGGCAAGTCAAGTTGCTAGTAATATTAGAACTGCACAAATCTATACCAACCCATAATAGGAAACCAATGTTTTTAATACATAACTGCATATTCTTTTTGAATGTTGGTTGAAATGAAAATAAATAGATTCTCATTTAGTTGCATCAGTTAAACTTCTGTCTAAGGTCATGCAGGTATGAATGAAGGCTTAGACGTAGGTGTTTTAGGTGTAAGCACAATTTTTAGATAATATTCTCACTAGTCTAGTGGGTTTATCTATATCGCAGTACGCATGGCTGTCAGAAATATAATATTAACTAACTTAGTAGCATTCACTGATTTTATGGAGATTATGATTACAGCAAGATTTTGTAGTGCAAATCGGTCAGATACACTTTTGTTGAAGAGTTTTGAAGCACGTTAGAATTGTATGCGAGTGCCTGCAATTTTTCTTAGAAATGGGTACGTACTCCGATAGTATTAGTTTGGGTGAGCAAGGTGGATTAAACCTGTAAAATATAACATACATTTTACACACCTGCTTTCCTATTTTCTTTGTCGATAGCTGCGAGTAGTATTAGGTAGGTACCTGATTTTAGGCTTCTTTGCAGCGTGTAAATCATCTGAAATTAAAAACTGCAGTCCATAAAAAACTACTAGGTACTAAGTACCTAGTAGTTTTTTAGTACTAGGTACTGTTTTACTCTATTTACAAAAAAAAAATTTTCATTGTTTTTTATAGTTTCTCCGTTTGCCGCCAAAACTTCTTTGACACTTTAAATGTAGCCATAACTAAATTGAAAAAGAAATCCATCTTTCGCAAAAAATTAATCTGATATAAGTGTCCCCGAAATTTTACTGAGATGTAAAACGAAATTAACTTTTAAATACCTACGCTTACACGCTTTTTTGAGTTTTTATAACAAAATATACCACTCCTAAGCCTGGAGGAAAGTTCTTTAATAATACTAATTAATGAAAAAGGATATGAACATGTACTTCTTGATTTAACATAACCAGTCGCAGCCGATGAAGAAGCCATACGCTAATCTGTGGTGATGTTTACAACTACCAATAAATAACGCAGATCAGGGAATAGTAGCCGCTCGAGTCACGAGTTCCATTGTTAAATCCGGAACAAAAAAAAATCTTTCTTGAAAGCCATTATTAAGCACCGTTTTTATGATGTTTGTATCTATTTAATAATGGGGTGTTTATTTGAATCTTTTGTACTGTTCGAATGTTCTATAGTGAACGCGTGGCTCTGCGTGATAAACATATTTTTGTGTCCATGCGCTATTGTTTAATCGAATGTTTTGGATATCTTAAAATTGTATAAATACGCGGACGACTGATGACTCGACAGTGTGCAATTCGACGCCCCTCCCTCGGCGACAGCCCAAGCCGAGGCCGTACCTCAGAGGTGCCCTTGCGCTCGTCGCCCATAGTTTGTAAGCATTTTTGAGGCCCTGCGCCATCTGCGCTTGCCTAATGCCCGGTACGCTGTCAAGGCCTCAGTGGCCAACAGCATAGACTCATCCAAAAAAAAAAAAATGACTCGACAGTCAGTTTTGATTATGCGTTCGAAGTGCTAACATCGAAGTAATTGTACGAGTATGTATGTGTGTGTAGTTCAGAGCGTTATAGTGCAAGTTTCTTCTGTAGTGTTACAGTGTTTGTGTTTGTGTACTTGGTGAATAAAGTGAATCTTAGGATGTCTCGAAGTTTCATTCCTATTATCCTTACCCAGCTCGTAACAATAACAAATAAATGTAAACAGTAATTTACGAAAAGCATTTACATTTTGTTATAAAAATTAAAACCAATCAGTATCTGTACTTGTGCAATGAACACGACAATTTTAAAGCATTATTGAAATAACGATTCTCAGATTACCAGCACAGAACGTCGGAACCTAATTCGATTAAAAAACGACCAACAAAAACGGAAAACTAATGGATTAAAATTACATAGTTGTCAAAATAAACAGTTTATGAACACGTTATTGCCATGAATGCCAATAAATAGTTTCGGTATTGCAATATTTATCATACCGACCCACCTCTACGACCAAGATGTATGGAAGAAATCCATGCCACAATCAGCCAAATGTAATAGAAAAATTTGCCAAAATAGCAGCATTCTTCCATATGTGGTCACACTGATTTGAAGTACAATTAGTGGTTAGCGCCATCTATTGAGTCACATAAACACTGCAATGGTCCCCGTCTCCGGAAGGGATGTGACGGAGTTTGTGCCAGGAACCGAAAAGGTGTTGAAACTTGGCAAAACTTTTTGAAATTTGCAACTTTGCCATTTTTTTCTCTGGTCCGTTTTAGAAAATATATTTTTTTCACTATTTTTCCCGGCTTAGGTTGGTGTGCGCGCGTTTCGCCATATTTTTTGTAACGCCAAATACGCACTGGTTTTCTTATATGGTTTCCTTCCTACACCAGCCATGGGTGCGCTCCGACGTGTCTCTGAACGCAACGGATTTTCCGTATTCATAGTTCCGTTTCCGCTACATTCAATATTTTCTTCCATAGATTTCGATGGCCGAACAAGGTCCGTTTCTTTCGCTTGAGAGTTTTCTTTAGTATTTTTGTTGGTACAACATTGTTTGGCGCTACTGTTGATGGTTAACACTGTTATTTCTCACACAGGCCCGAGAAAATGCTTTAAACTGAAGCGTGAAGGCAATTCGTGTGCAAATGCTATGGAAGGTCGCCATCCGCCATGCGCCATAGCGAAGAAAAGTTTGAATTTCGAACTTACATGACTGAATTTCCTGGTTCCCGTAAGTTTTCCACCGGCACGGGCACGGGAAGAAATCAAATAAAGAATGTCGCAGTCGCTGCAACGTGCTTAAGGTATGTTTTAAACATGTTTCATACATAGGTAGGTACCTATATAATTAGTAACTTCGAGAAAGTATTTTGCTTATTCCGTGACCTATAGTTTTCCGTTGTTTGTATACTTAATTTGGTTTTTGGTTTGTTAATTTGTTCCTCGAATTAAAAACAAATATAAACAAGTAAAAATTCGGATTAAAAAAGTTTTTCGAAATACGAAATTAGTGTTCTTAAGTGCATCTGTTTTAATCCGTATCGCTCTCACAGTACCTATAGCTAGCAAGTGAGTAGTACCTACCTTAGCAGCAAGGAGTACCTACCTATGTACATATATTATTATTCTAATGAGGTTTAAATGTTGAAGTTGTGAAAAATTTTTATTCCTCTCTACACATGTACGGGTCATGTGTTATGACAAACAACCGAGGCCGAGAAGGAAAAGGTAGAAAATAAAGAAGATGTTATTCTCCCAGGCGGTCTCGTTTTGATGCCATTTTATTTCACCATCAGTTAATGTATTGCGATCTGGACTTTAACGCAGTTTTCACCATCATAGAGAAAATCTTTCATGGAAGGGATATAGGTACTGTGCAAAATCAGGGTGGGTTGTGAGTGAGTTCAAGACAAATTTATTTCTGTTTCAGTGAATAACCTTGCAAGTGATGCATCGGTGAATCCAGGTAGCTATGAAGAAGTGGCTCATGACAGTAAGAGGACGGAGTAATGCAGAAAGGAGGAGGTTGGAGCAATTAAGAGATCAGGTATGTTTGAAACCAAGCGTCCAATTTTTAAAATTTCCAAAAATAAAAAAATCTGTACAATTATCGAGCCTGCTCACATTTAACGTGAATCTGTTGAGAAATGTGATCTGTAGAAATTGAAACAAACTTAAATAAAACAAAACTAACAAGCATACAAAAAAATGTTTAAAGTGAGTGCCGCGAGACAGTGGAAGCGGTCATAAACATACCTACAGGTACATACTACAGGATGCACAAAGCAAAGTCGAATTTTTACCTAGGCTCTGTTAATTATTTATCATTGGAACTCTTGTGTGCAAAAATGCATTTATTCTGCTAGCATTAAAGAGTTTTCTAAACTGTCCACTGCAATTGCATTGTATTTCAGTGTGCTAACATCATTTTTAACCGACTTCGAAACAGAAGGAACCTCCTCAATTTGTCTCTTGTTTTTGTTTTGTATGTAGTAGTATGTTATGCGTTTACTCCACCAATTATGAACGATTTTAATAATTCTATTATTTGTGTGGTAGATCATACTTTAGAGGTGGTCCCCCACATACATTTTATGGAAATCGGCCAAGCATTTTTTTATTAAGTATATCAGCTAATATCAATTGTTAACATGGATGATGGGAAATCAGTTTGTAAGCTATGCTTTTTAGAATAATGGTACTAACCAGCTGAATGGATCCAGATGAAATTTGGCACAGAGATAGATTATAGTCTGGAGTAGCACATACACTCAAACCGATTTACAGATTTTCATGAAATTTGGTATCGAGGTAGTTTGTACTCTGGATGAAAACATAGGCTACACTTCAAGCGCGGGTAATGCCCCAGGGCGCAGCTAGTGCATAATATGTCTTACAACAGTATAGGTACATTCTATTTCAGGTATCTCTGATACTGCGGGGATCTACTGAATCCAGTCACATGCTTACCAAAAGGCGGAAAAATGGAGGAGAAACAAGAAGGCAGTTGGTGCAGAATACATAAAGAAATAAGGCATGTTAAAATGTTTTAGTTCTGTAATTTATAAATGTCTTAAATATTTTTTTTGTGGATGTGTAGTAACGAAAAAATCTACTAATATGATAACTTCATTTACACAGTAAAGAGTTCCTAATGGTGTTTTTTTTCTTGCTACACTTCTTTGCTCTGCTCAGCTTCCGGTGGAAAGGGCTTATAAAAAGCTACACCATTACAGTGCCATAGCTATGAGAGAAGCTACAGGCAAGCTATAGCAAGTTACTTTAGTTAGGTTCAGATGGGTGGAGGGAGGAGTTCATTGACCTTCATCATGTGCTACCTTTCTGGGGCCTAAGTGGGGTCTAATTATGGATTGAGACAAAAGATCGTTGACCCTTCGACTGTCTGATCAGGGTTTGTACACACTTATCGCACTAATCACATATTTTGAAATAATATTATATTCATTTCAATCCCTTTGAACCGAACTATGACATTAAAATAAATGTTCTGTGTGCTATTTTGCTATACAAATAAATGAAGTAATCATAATTATATATTTGATTTTGCTATAATTATAGATCTATGTAATGATACTGATAATAATAAAATGATTCTTATAATACTAATAATATGATATTAACTATACTTGTTATAATTTTCAGGCTGAGAAGAAAAAGATAGAAAATCAGGAGCCACTGTTCGAGGTCTCAGCGGCAGCGGACAATGTGTTCCTATATAAGTAAGTAGGATCATTAAGGCCAAGTCATCAGCCCTGGTGTCAGAATTTTCAGGCCTTGCAGAATGATGCCCTTAATTCTGAATTTACATTGCGGCGGAATCGAGTGGAATTTAACGATATCGTACAAAATCTAGTTGACTGCCTTGTTGGCTCAGTTGGTAATGAACCTGCCTCCTGAGCTTGGGGGCGTGGGTTCGATTCCCACCAAGGACAATTGTTCATGTGATTAATATATTTTGTTTGTTCTATGTCTGGGTGTTAATATGTATCTAAGTATGTATCGAGATCTTTGCAGTGTCACCAATCGTTAATACAATAATCTAGTGGCCCCAAAAAAACAAGTTCTATCATTCCGGGAGCCAACACCTGATGGCGTCACTCGTATCGTCATTCGTCTCTTTCTAACTTATTATAAATTACTTACTTCGGTCTTATACGCTGGTATAAGTGTCAGTACCTGGATGGCCGAGCTTTGCTCGGTATTTTTTTTATTTTTTAATTGTTTTTTTTGGATAATAAACAATTGATTTTAGTCTAACCTCAAAGCAAACACTCATTGACTTCGTGTTACTTAACAACGCCATCTGCTGTTGTGTCGTTAAAGCAATTAGTTGCTCACAAAAAATAGTAGTATTATTATTCGCCAATAGATGTCAGGAAGAGTCATATTTTTCAGTTGAGATTGATTATCGATAAAACACGAATAAAATGATATTTTCTAAAATTGATTTCTAGCTAGATCGATTTATCGCCCCCGAAACCCCCTATATACTAATTTGTAAGAAAGTCGTTAGAGCCGATTCCGAGATTCCAATTATATAATATATATATATATACAAGAATTGCTCATTTAAAGGTATAAGATATAACCAAGTGACGTCACTGTGAGTTGCCCATGTGACCAGTTTTGGCTCTGAATGCTATACCTGTGGGAGTATACATATTATTATAACGTAACTTCACGCCTTTCCCCCGAGGGGGTTGGCAGAGGTGTAATATAACACCCAGACTTTACCGGACGATATTCAGTCTCAAATGTGACAGGGGGCGAGTCTGTCGCCATACACCGGGCTCCAGTCATGTAGCGATGACAGACAACGCACATATGTTCACGCAATGGAACAAATTAGTGCCGTCGGCTGGGTTTGAACCCGCTCCTTCGGGCTTAAGAGGCGGACTTTCTCCAACTAGGCCATTAACTATTATTATACCATGCTGAAAACGTGTTTGTACCCGATTGCGCAAGAAGGAGGGTTATGTTTTTCGAGTGTTTGTAATGTATGTATGAGGTTTTTTTGGCACGCTCTACAGCCTAAACAACTTGATGTATTTCGACATGTGAGGTGTCATTTTAATTTGAATCGTCTTGATAGTGGAAGTGACATAGGGTACAACATTTTGCTACCGGGATTTTTTTCTTCTAATAATGTTACTTGTTCTTTTCAGATCAAGAAGAAAATGGCGAATACACCATTGATCGAGATTTCAGCGGCAGCGGCCGGAACGTGTTTTAGTTTTTGTTGTATGTATTATGTAAGTCATAGTATTAGTATTATTTACTAACCTGCAGGCCTCGCATAGCATGCGTGCGACATAGTATTCTCACCAATTTGTCGTGTGAGAACGTGTTGTTTTAAAATAAATGACCAATGTTGTTGGCCACTGAGACCTCTACAGCGTACTGGACGTAAGGCAAGCGCAGAGGGCGCAGGGCCTTTAGAGATTTGTTGTTTAAAAACCTCGCCGGCGAGGTCGGTGTTTGATCGTGTTCCTTTGGTAACCAGCGCCTACACAAAAAAACTGCAAACTTCCTGTTGCGGGGAGCAGTCGGGTCGGCAGACCCCAGCGCAGCCGCCGTGGCGACTGCGATGGGGTCGTCCGGGTCGCCGAAGATGTTTCTGGGGCGTTTACGGTCGAGGAGAGGGTCTGCGGTGTCTACGGAGTAGTCCGCGGTGCGAGCGATTAGAGGGTTTGAATGGTGAGAGGCCCTATCAAAGTATCTGCGCGAATTGAATTTCAAGTACTGCCGAATGGAGGGGAGCTCTACATAGCAGTGCAGATCGAAGTTTCGCTGTAACCAGCTGGCTCCGACCGCTCTGCAAATAAATGGATTCTGAACGAAGCTTGGGCGAACACTACGGAGGCGTAGGTCATAACGGGGCGGACGCAAATTTTGCTCAATTATTTCTAAGGGATAGCTTATTACGGTCGTTGAGAAGGGGGGCGAGTCGGCTTAAAAAGAAAACCGCTATTTCCTAACGGTCTGGATGTGCCTCTAGAAGGTGAGTCGACGATTGAGTGCCACGCCAAGATACTTGGTCGAGTTGACACAGGGGATGGGCTTTCCGTGCAGCATGAGCTGCTGCCCGAGGGGCCATTTGTAGGGGTGAAAGCACACTGCTGCGCTTTTGTCAGGATTGACCGAGATGGCCCACTTCTCAAACCAGTCGCCTAAGCGGTGCAGGGCTTGCTGAAGCGGGCGGAAGATGCGGGTTTGATTCCACCCTCTTGTAAAAAGGGCAATATCGTCTGCGAAAAGCGCGAGCTCTACCTTCGGATGACGTGGAATGTCATGCGTGTAGAGGGAGAACAGAACGGGGGCTAGCGCTGACCCATGAGGGACGCCAGCGCTGATGGGGTGGGGAGCCGTGCGAGTGCCGTCGACGCGATAGCGAAAGTTTCGATTAGTCAGATAGTCATGTATGATGAGTACAAGACCATCCGGGAACCCGAGCTGGTATAACTTGCATATCAGTCCGCTGAGCCAGACTTTGTTGAACGCTTTCGCCACGTCGAGGAACACCGCAAGGGTCGACTGAGACCTGGGTGTGACCGTGGTAGGGTTTCCGATTGAAACCTTTTAGGGTGTGCTCCGTGATGCGGTGCACCTGCTGGACGCACGAGTGTCTGGCTCGAAAGCCGAACTGCTCGTCGGGGAGGAGATTGTTATCTCGGATGTGGGACCAGATACGCTTCAGAAGGATGCGCTCGTAAATTTTACCTAAGGTACTAAGGAGACTGATGGGGCGGTAGCTAGAGGGCTCTGACGCCTTCTTGCCGGGCTTGTGGATGCCAATGAAGTCGGCAGACTTCCAAGCGTCGGGGAAGGTGCAGTTGGCCAAGGCGGCATTGAAG
This sequence comes from Peribatodes rhomboidaria, assembly GCA_911728515.1. Lineage (NCBI taxonomy): Eukaryota > Metazoa > Arthropoda > Insecta > Lepidoptera > Geometridae > Peribatodes > Peribatodes rhomboidaria. The sequence goes on from OU452192.1 coordinate 7,313,999, forward strand.
ATGCTGACAAGGAGGTTGACTAGAAAGACGGGGAAGTGCTTAATCACTCTATTACTGACGCCGTCTGCACCTGGGGCTTTCTTGGTGTGGAGACTCTTAATGATCGACTCTACCTCCGACACAGAGACCGGCTCTGTGGGCTCGAGGGGGGGGACGGGCTGTGAACTCGGCGACTTCCTCTTCCACCATATCTAGGTGGTCGGGGTCTACGCGCTCGAGACTGGGGCTTCATTGCCTTTAGAGGCTTTCGGCAAGGCACTCGGCCTTTTCGTCGTCCTCGAAGGCAAGTGTGATGTTCGGACGAGACAGGGGGGGCATGTTGGACGACTTGGTGCCTTTCAGCGATCTTGCCATCTTCCAGTATGCCTGGTGAGATGGTCTGATCTCCGAAAGCAGGGTGTCCTACCTCTGATTGCGGAGTTCACTCATGCGGTTTTTTACGGCACGCTCGTAATACCGCAAAGTGGCTCTGTTCTCTTCGGTGCGACACCAGTCGTATGCCCTAGTGGCCGCGTGTTTCGCTCTCAGCAGTTCCCTCGCATCCTCGGGGAGGGCCCAGCGTTGGTAGCCCTCGGCTGGGACCTGTTTCGAGGCTTCGCCAACGGCTTTACGAAGGTGAGTGTTGAGAGCGTCTATTGACAGAGAGAGGTCGTCGGGGGTCGCGATGTACTCGGGTATTTTATCTCAATCGGGTGAACTGGTAGCTTTTAAGCTTTCGCCCAAGAGCTCCCAGTTCACCACGGTCTTGGTCGGCGGAGTCCTGTTGCTCGGGTCGGGACCCAGTTGCATCAGAACTGGCCGATGGTCCGAGTCAAGCTCGTGTAGCACCTCCAAAGAACGCAACTGGAGTGTTACGCCCTTTAGCAGTGCTAGGTCGAGAATGTCCGGCCTGTTGTTGAGGTTATTGCTAAAGTGAGTCGGGGAGCTGGGGGGGATGATATCAAAGTTGAGCGTCTCCGCGAATGAGTGCAGAAGGCGCCCATTCCCGTTGGACGCGTTGCAGCCCCAGATCACGTGCTTGCCGTTGAAGTCGCCTGCCAGAATAACAGAGCTACCGAGAGCGAGAAGCGCTTCAAGGTCCTCTTGGAGGAGGGGCTTGTTACCCGAGTGGTAACAAGATACTATGATGATGGACTGATGACCGGTCATCGCAAGATCAGGCAACAGGAAACTTCCAGATTGATTAACGGGGGAGTGACTATGGGTGTGCAGTGAAGAGACTTTTTTGTAATAGATCAGAGTACCGCCCCTGGGGGCGGTGAGTCTGTCATTACGAACCATCAAGTAGTTTGCAACCCTGGGGTTCCTCTTGCTTGGTTTCAGAAAGGTCTCGTTAATCAACATGATGTCGACCTGATGGGTCGTTAGAAAGTGGTGGATGAGATCCCGCTGATCTCTGGCATCGGTGTGGATGCCGTTGGCATTGAACCACACCAACGCGAATGAGTGGGGCTTAACCTTCGTGGGTGTAATATCCATTTAGGTTATTGGGACGCGGGGACGCGGGGGGCGAAGAGCTTCATCGGGCTAAACAGGCTGCCGTGAGACATGATGTCTAATAGAGCCTCGGAATGCTCACGGACTTCCTGCGCATCCAGCGTCCAAGCATTGGTGGCGGGTAGGGGAGCGTCGACGAACTTTGGCGCGGGGGTCTTGGCGCTGATGCCATAGGGACGAGTTGGGTGGCGAGGCGAAGGAGTCCTCTTTACCCGGCGGCAGCCTTCGGGGCGAGTCCCGCAAAGCACGCAGCTGGGAGGACTAGGGTCTCCCTTGACCCGCTTGCGCAGCGCGGTGCTGTGCTCGCCCGCGCACTTTACGCAACTTGACCATAGAGCTGACAGCGGTGGCATTGCCCGGGAATGCCTCTCCACCTGGGAGCCTCGACCTTCAGGCCATAGCGGTTGAGGACTCTTTCTCTGCCAAAGATTCTCTTCCCCTCATCCGTGCGGTCGAGAATGACCAGCACAAGGTCGATATGGGCCTATATCCGTCCGTTGGTTATGCGATGGACCTGCTGGACCGGGAGACCTTGGGCTAGGAGATCGTCACAAACGAGTTCCGTGTCGATCTCCTTGTGGAGACCGCGAAGTACTACGCGGAGTACCTTTTCGTCCTCCAGCGGATACGCGTGGAACTAAATTCAAATTTCAAATTCAAATTAATAATTACTAGCTTCGCACCGCGGTTTCACCCGCGGTGCAGGCGGAGAGGCATACCCGGTCAGTGCCACCGCTGCCAACTCTACGGGCACGCCGCCCGCTTCTGCGAAGCGGCGTACCGATGCGTCAAGTGCGCGGGCGAGCACAGCACCGCGCTGTGCAAGCGGGTCAAGGGGGATCCTAATCCTCTCAGCTGCGTGCTCTGCGGGACTCAGGGGCACACCGCGAACTATCGCGTTTGCCCCAAAGCCCCGAGGGCTGCGGCCGGGGTGAAGAGGACCCCAGCGCCCCGTCGCCCAACCCGTCCCCATGGCATCAGCGCCAAGATCCCTGCGCCGAAGTTCGTCGACGCTCCCCTACCCGCCACCAATGCTTGGACCAGGCCCTCGTCCCTGGTCCAACCGAAGGTGGCCCCAGCTCCGGCCAGCAGCGCCCGCGCGCCTGCCCAGAGCCGTCCAACCCCCCCGCCCTCACCCTTCAAACCCGCCCAGGGCCCCTATGGCCTGAAGGCGGATCTGCTCTTGCTGGCAGAGATAGCCTCGGCATTCGACCTCGACGAGGTCGGTGCCGTAGCCCAGGAGGTCCGCGAACATCCTGATGCCCTACTGGACATCATGATGTCTCACGGCAACCTCTTCAGCGCTATGAAGCGCTTCGCCCCCCGCGTCCTCTCCCAATAACCTTAATGGATTGCACATCCACTAAGGTTAAGCCTCATTCATTGGCGTTGGCGTGGTTTAATGCCAACGGCATCCACACCGATGCCAGAGATCAGCGGGATCTCATCCACCACTTTTTAACGACCCATCAGGTTGACATCATGTTGATCAACGAGACCTTTCTGAAACCAAGCAAGAGGAACCCCAGGGTTGCAAACTACTTGATGGTTCGTAATGACAGACTCGCCGCCCCCCTGGGCGGTACTCTGATCTATCACAAAAGGTCTCTGCACTGCACACCCATAGCCACTCCCCCGTTAGTCAATCTGGAAGCTTCCTGTTGCCGTCTTGCGATGACCGGTCATCAGTCCATCATCATAGCATCTTGTTACCACTCGGGTAGCAAGACTCTCCTCAAAGAGGACCTCGAAGCGCTTCTCGCTCTCGGTAGCTCAGTCATTCTGGCCGGCGACTTTAACGGCAAGCACGTGATGTGGGGCTGCAACGCGAATAACCGGAATGGGCACCTTCTGTACTCATTCTCGGATACGCTCAATTTTGATATCATCCCCCCCAGCTCCCCGACTCACTTTAGCAATAATCTCAACAACAGGCCGGACATTCTCGACCTAGCACTCCTAAAGGGCGTAACACTCCAGTTGCGTTCTTTGGAGGTGCTACACGAGCTTGACTCGGACCATAGGCCAGTTCTGATGCTGCTGGGTCCCGACCCGAGCAACAGAACTCCGCCGACCAAGACCGTGGTGAACTGGGAGCTCTTGGGCGAAAGCCTAAAAGCTACCAGTTCACCCGATTTAGATAGAATACCAGACGATATCGCGACCCCCGACGACATCGCTCCTTCCATAGACGCTCTCAACAGTCGCCTTCGTAAAGCCGTTGGCGAAGCCTCGAAACAGGTCCCAGCCGAGGGCGACCAACGCTGGGCCCTGCCCGAGGATGCGAGGGAGCTGTTGAGAGCGAAACACGCGGCCACTAGGGCATACGACTGGTGTCGCACCGAAGAGAACAGAGCCACTCTGCGGTATTACGAGCGTGCCGTAAAGAACCGCATGAGTGAACTCCGCAATCAGAGGTGGGACACCCGGCTCTCGGAGATCAGACCATCTCACCAGGAAGATGGTAAGATCGCTGAAGGGCAGCAAGTCATCCAATATTCCCCCCCTGTCTCGTCCGAACGATACACTTGCATTCGAGGACGACGAAAAGGCCGAGTGCCTTGCCGAAAGCCTCGAAAGGCAATGCAGCCCCAGTCTCGAGCGCGTCGACCCCGACCACCTAGATATGGTGGAAGAGGAAGTCGCCGAGTTCACAGCCCGTCCCGCCCTCGAACCCACAGAGCCGGTCTCTGTGTCGGAGGTAGAGTCGATCATCAAGGGTCTCCAAACCAAGAAGGCCCCAGGTGCAGACGGCGTCAGCAATAGAGTGATTAAGCACTTCCCCGTCTTTCTTATCAACCTCCTCGTCAGCATCTTCAATGCCGCCTTGGCCAACTGCACCTTCCCCGACGCTTGGAAGTCTGCCGACGTCATCGGCATTCACAAGCCCGGCAAGAAGGCGTCAGAGCCCTCTAGCTACCGCCCCATCAGTCTCCTCAGTACCTTAGGTAAGATTTACGAGCGCATCCTTCTGAAGCGTATTTGGTCCCACATCCGAGATAACAATCTCCTCCCCGACGAGCAGTTCGGCTTTCGAGCCAGACACTCGTGCGTCCAGCAGGTGCACCGCATCACGGAGCACATCCTAGAGGGTTTCAATCGGAAACCCTACCACGGCTTCACCCAGGTCACGCCCAAGTGTCAGTCCACCCTTGCGGTGTTCCTCGACGTGGCGAAAGCGTTCGATAAAATCTGGCACGGCGGGCTGGTATACAAGTTATACCAGCTCGGGTTCCCGGATGGTCTTGTACTCATAATACATGACTATCTGACTGATCGAAACTTTCGCTATCGCGTCGACGGCACCCGCTCGGCTCCCCACCCCATCGGTGCTGGCGTCCCTCAGGGGTCAGCGCTGGTCCCCGTTCTGTTCTCCCTCTACACGCATGACATTCCACGTCATCCGAAGGTAGAGCTTGCGCTTTTCGCGGACGATACTGCCCTCTTTATAAGAGGGTGGAATCAGTCCATCTCTTTCCGCACGCTTCAACAAGCCCTGCACCGCCTAGGCGACTGGTTTGAGAAGTGGGCCATCTCGGTCAATCCGGACAAAAGCGCAGCAGTGTGCTTTCACCCCAACAAATGGCCTATCCGGCAGCAGCTCATGCTGCACGATAGGCCCATCCCCTGGGTGAACTCGACCAAGTACCTTGGCGTGACCCTCGATCGTCGACTCACCTTCTCGAGGCACATCCGGACAGTTAGGAATCGAGCGGTTTTCTTTTTAAGCCGACTCGCTCCCCTTCTCAACGACCGTAGTAAGTTATCCCTTAGAAATAAGGTGATATTGTACAAAATTTGCATCCGCCCCGTTATGACCTACGCCTCCGTAGTGTTCGCCCAAGCTTCTGATCACGACCTGGACAAGCTCCAGGCCGTTCAGAATCGATTTATTCGCAGAGCGGTCGGAGCCAGCTGGTTCCAGCGAAACCCCGATCTGCACTGCTATGTAGAGCTCCCCTCCATTCGGCAGTACTTTAAATTTACTTTGCGCAGATTCTTTGATAGGGCCTCCCATCATTCGAACCCTCTAATCGCTCGCACCGCGGACTATCTGTAGACACCGCAGACCCTCCCCTCGTCCGTAGACGCCCCAGAAACATCTTCGGCGACCCGGACGACCCCATCGCAGTCGTCACGGCTGCTGCGCTGGGGTCGGCCGACCCGACAGCTCCCCGCAACAGGAAGTTTGCAGTTATTGGTATAGGTGCCGGTTACCAAAGGAACAAGATCACGAAACACCGACCTCGCCGACGAGGTCGATGATTTCCAGGATCTGTTAGAAGATCGGTTAGATTCTCTCCAAACAGTCAATCAGTTAAACCTAATAGGGCTCAAGCGCAAACCCCCTCTGGGTGTTCTGGGGAAATCGGAGGCCCTACCTTATTGGTGTCCTTGTGCTAGTCGCCCATAGCTTTAAATAACTAAACTCTCAAGGCCCTGCGCCCCCCGCGCTTGCTTTACGTCCGGTACGCTGTAGAGGCTGGCCAACAGCATTAGTCATTCACAAAAAAAGAAGAAAAAAAACATCATATCGCACATTGATAAAAGGCATATCTAAGGATAAGTAACCCGATCCTACTTTAGTTCCACGGCTACATTAGCGGTCTTCTGCGATAATTCGGCAATTAATAATAATTCGATAATTCACGAGAAGTGAAGCCGGTTAGTTCCGTCAATCGACGATGTATTTGACGAGTTGACCGCTAATGTAGACAGGAACATCGCCGATAACAGAAACGATTATTTTAGCGCGACAACGAGACACGAATAATGTAACGTGACGCACCAATGTAACCTCAGCATATACTGTTTTACTTTCATTCGGTCTATGAGATTCTATAGAAGTTTTGATTTATTTCAATCTGCTTAAGCTCCCTGTCGCTAACAGTTATGTTGATTATTTTAAGAAAGTTAATGGTGTTAAGGCAAAAGTGGTATTTTTTTTATCGTATCGCGGCGAAAAATATGGCCATTAAACACACCATTCACCATCCTGCTGTGCAAGACTGCGAAGCGCAGGATGTACTTGTAACTTACACACCATCCTGTCCTAGCGTACTGCACGTACATCCTGCAGGTCGTTGCCGGACGCGCTACAGGCTGCGACATTCACCGTCCTGCATAAAAAAGTAGCAGTCCTGCAAGCAGCATTGCAAGGCAAGATGGTGAATGGTTTACCTTTACATTTGGATCGCTTTTTGTTAGCTGCTATGTTTCAAAGGTAGGTTCGTACCTAACCTACCTTTGAAACGTATCAGCCATATACTTGGAAGAAATGATAGGGAGTATTCTGTGTATTTGTTTGTGTGTTGTATTGTAAAGTCATTTTAAATTATTTTGTTAATTTTCTAAATAATAATAATATTAATAATAATAAATTTTTATTTCAAAAAGTACATGGTAAAGATAAAAACTATCAGATGCAAACATTTCTTTAGAAACAATAAAATAATTTTGCCTGAACTAGGTAGTCCTGTTTGTCAGGCAATAAATACGGCAAAAAATTAAAAAAATTAATTGCATACTCACATAATCTAATTCACTAAAATTCTAATTAATTTTAAACTGTAAAATAAACTTACTGTAAATTTAAAATTAAACAAACAAATAACAACTTCTCTGTATCTTCGTAGGACATATTTTGGAGTGCTTCTTTAACAGTTTGCTTACATTTTGTATAAGTAAGGGAAAATAATTGCCCGAGAGAATTAAGTCTATTGTAAAGAAGCGGACCTAAAAACATGAAAAATTTTCCTGTAAAAGCATGCTTTGTTGCTTTTTGAGGGCACACAATATCTTTCCGTCTTTTGTTAGTAATGTCAGCGTTGTAAGGAGTAGCTGCGTGCTGCTTTAGTACTATGTTCATTATGAAAAGCTGGCAAACGGTTAATACTTCACAAGATTTGTAGAGAAGGTTAGTAGGAAATAGGAAGGGACGGAAAGTTGACACCTTGAGGATCGCACGTTGAGCTCTCTCGATGGTTAGTAACAATGTTTTCCCTGTTCCACCCCATGCAGTTATACAATAAGATAATATTGATTGACAAAGAGCTAAATAAACCTGTCTGATTAATTTTGGATTTGAAATACTGCGTAGCTTTTTAAATACAAATATCATCTTACGAATCCTGTTGCATACCATTTCGATGTGTGGTTTATGACACAATTAAATGTCATTTAATTGTGTCTGGCAGATAACTAAAAAAAGGAAAATTGGATTACTTACTTTATTACTTGAAAATCTTGAAATAACAAATTTTGGAAACATGTACTGTGCTTAGGGCCCGGCCTCAACACGACGACGCACCGTACGCATCTGCGATGGGACCATGTGCTATTATTGTGTGTTGGGCAGAATAGGCCGATATTAAACTTTCACGTTACACCAACGCATCGAACTGCGATGCAGTCGTTTCTGCGATGCGTCGTCGCACCGCAGTTGTCGACTCGCCCTCACTAGTTTAATTTTTATGCAGGCTCATTATTTACTTTGTATTGTGTCTACATATAATCTAGGTACTATATATAGGGCACCTGTACCTGGGCACTACAGTGATATCTCTGTATCTTTCATCTGTGTATTAGTCTCATGTATTGTTACCGTTTTTTTAGTGTCTTGTGTGTCAAAATAAATGTTTCGTTTTCTATAATGTAAACTACCCGTTAAGTAATAGTAATTATTAAGGTTACTTATTAATTAATGTGTTAAATAAATTGTCTATATAATGTTCATATGCATTGTTTTAATTTTCATTAATAAACACCAAGTATACAAGGTACTAAGTAAGACGACCGACACATCAGGAGGTAGTTCCACTTTGCCGCACCAACTGTCGCCCCGAGAAAGTCTATAGGAATGTTTAAAATGCAGGAAACTATCCCGGTGTGCGTAACTACAGCTTCCTCATAGGTGATAGAATAATTCCACCTATGCAATTTAAGGCATAATAGCTGCAATCAAATATCCCAGTCTTAGTTTAGCTGCCACAAGAACTTCGTTATTATGAGCCATTTACTATGTGTCAGCTGGAGTGACATAACCTCAGCTCGCTCATCCAGTACAGACAAACCAGTGAGGTTAGGGTTTTGGACAATAGCTAGAAAATTAAAGCATAATAGCTGCACATAGCAGGAAAAATCTGAACGATGCCATTAAAAAAATGTTGAGGTTATGATCAAAAAACTGTGTAAGCTGGAGTAACGTCACTTCAACTACTCATCTCATATCCATCATCAGACTATGCATTGTGGCTCAAATTTTAAAGCATATATGCTGCCGTTGGCAGCAAAATTTTCAAGTCTCTGGGTTGTATATTTTCCGAGTTATAAGCTAATGCTGAAGTGACGTCACTTCAGCTGACACATGTTGAATCAACGAAACTATCAAACGTAGAGTTTTGATTCAAAGGGCAAAAATAAAAGCATAATTGCTGCCATAGGCAGCAAAAAAAAATTTCAGATTCCTAGACCTCGTAGTTTCCAAGTAATAATCAAAAAACAATTTTCGCTCCCAAAAATTCAAATTTTTGCTTAAAAGCGGCATTGCCCTTCCGTGCGGGCAGGTTATTGCAATTCAATTTGGTCTTAGCATGCATAATTTTAGAAGTCATTTTAACGTGCGCTCAAAACGTGGCTTGAGAGGCGGGCCTTCTCTCAACTAGGCTGCTATCGCTTTAGTTAATATTATCTCTAAAGTCTAGAAGTATAATTTCGGTCTATCTATGATGCTGTGTGCATGGCTGTAAGAAATGTAGTAAAAAATCACTCGGAAGGATTCACTGATTATATTACGGTGAAATTTAGTGAGATACATTTTTGAGGAAAGTTTTATGGCTAATTATCATATTTGTTGTAAATAATAAGTTGATCCACTGGCAGCACTACCTAGCTAGTCAGAAAACATTTATGTCGATGTCCAATTAAGATAACGTTTGACAATAATTTTATCACTCTTCTAACGCCATCTATTTTTTTTTTTGAACTACAAGTATTTTGTCTTCTGGAAAACGCCTTATTGGATTTGTCGAAATAATCACAAGAATCCGGCTCTACATCGTTCCCCGGTCGGGGTCTGCCTAGAATATATTTGAAATTATCTTTACCATTACTTTGTACTTTGTACAGACACAGCGAGATTAGTTCAAACACCTACCTACTAAAATATGGGCTTAGGGCAATCAAAGAACTTTAAAAAAACAGAACTTTATTTAAAATAATTAGTGTGGGACTCTGCCAACTAGTCTAGTCAGTAGAGCATAGACACCCCAAAGACATCGCTCCATCTTTGAGTTGCGGCTTCCATCGCTGCCCGTCACTCCTCATTACGGTAGAGCCTCCGCTCGTCACCCTCTTGCCGAAAAATGATGGCTCGCGGTGCGCTGGGTGATTTCACATAAGTGTATTTAGGTGTAAGCACAATTTTCAGATAATATTCATTAAAATGTAGAAAAATTATGTTGGTAACTTAGTACCTAGCATTCACTGATTTGGACTGGAGATTATGATTACAGCAAGATTTTGTAGTGCAAATCGGTCAGATACATTTTTGTGGAAGAGTTTTGAAGCACGTTTGAATTGTATGCGAGTGTCTGCGATTTTTCTTAGAAGTAGGTCAGTCCTCGGATTACGGATAGTATTAGGGTGAGCAAGGTGGATTAAACCTGTAAAATAAGTATAATATAAATTATACAAACCTGTTTTCCTGTTTTCTTTCCTATGTTTTTTTTCATTGCACTTATAATTTCTCGGTTTGCCGCCCTAACTTTTTTGACACTTTAAATGTAGCCATAAATAAATTGAAAAACCAATCCAACTTTTGCTAGGAATTAATCTGATATACGTGTCCCCAATAGTTTACTGAGATCAAACACAACGAAGAACGCTAAAAAGTTGTGGTCCATCATTGTCATAGAATCAAATGAAAAACCTTCAGATAAAAATAATTAAATATTTTAGGAGTACTTATCTCCTACGACCTAGTTGGAGGTGGTCGTTGCAATATAATATCGGTATCGGTACAATACCGAATAACGGTTTTCAATGTTCTAATAACTACTATGTACTGCCGGTATTGGCGAAAACGCAAACCGTCTTCGAATCAAAACGATGTTGGTACCTATTGCGGGTACTGGTAATAACGCGAAAAAATACCACACCATAACGAGCGGAAACAACAGCAGCGCGAGAACCAAAAACTTTATCGATATCGGTATCGTACTCGTAGGGCTCGCTCGTTATTGCTCGACTGAATAATTAAAAAGAAATGGCCATGCAAAAAAATATGCATATAATTTGAAACGAACTTTTAAATACCTACGCCTACACACTTTTATGAGTTTTTATAACAAAAGATACCAATCCTTAGCCTGGTGGAAAGTTCTTTAATAATACTAATTAATGAAAAAAGGATATGAAAATGTACATGTTAATTTAAGAGAACAAATTTTAAATTATAATATTTTAATTAGAAAGTTATACCAATCGGTATCTGTACTTGTGCAATGAACACGAATATTTTAACATACGAAATAACGATTTTCAGAATACTGGCACAGAACGTCGGAACCTAAATTGATTATACAACGACCAACAACGAAAAACGAATCGATAAAAAATACATAGTTATCAAAATAAACAGCCATTAATGCCAATAAATAGTTTCGGTTTTGCAATATTTATCATACCCACCTCTACGACCTAGATGTATGAAAAAAATCTTTACCACAATCAGCCAAATTTAATAGGAAATGTTGCCAAAATAGTAGCATTCTTCGTATGTGGTCACACTGATTTGAAGTACAATTAGTGGGGGTTTTTGGCGGGAACCGAAAAGATGGTGTCGTGATTTTGTATTATTTTTTAAAACTTGTGATTCTTCGAGTGTTAAAGTGTAATAACTGTGGATTATTAACCTTTACTGGTTCGTTAACGTGCACGAGTGTGGGCAAATGATACAAACATTTGGAAATGCTATTTTTCGTGTTCTTAACAAAACTTGACTTAAAGTTTCAGTAATGTATCCACGGCTTTACTGAAATGGGAAAAGGGGAGGGATTCATCTCATATTTCATCACCCTCTCCTCATCTTCATCTTAGATTAAATAACCCATCTGCGATAAAATGAATACAAGAATAAATAAGTTAGGCATTAAGGACTTTCTACACAGTTGCCAATAAAAAAAAAGAAAAAAAAGTACAATTAGTGGTTAACGCCATCTATTGAGTCACTTAAACACTGCAATGGTTCCTGTCTCAGGAAGGGATTTGACGGAGTTTGTGCCGGGAACCGAAAAGGTTGAACTTGAAACTTGGCAAAACTTTTTGAAATTTGCAACTTTGCCATTTTTTTCTCTGGTCCGTTTTAGAAAATATAATTTTTTCACTATTTTTCCCGGCTTAGGTTGGTGTGCGCGCGTTTCGCCATATTTTTTGAAACGCCAAATACGCACTGGTTTTCATGGTTTCCTTCCTACACCAGCCATGGGTGCGCTCCGACGTGTCTCTGAACGCAACGGATTTTCCGTATTCATAGTTCCGTTTCCGCTACATTCAGTCTTTTCGTAGGTAAATTTCGATGGCCGATGACGGATGAAGGTCTGTTTCTTTCGCCTAGAAAAAGCTTTCTTTATTATTTTTATTGGTACAACATGTTTGGCGTTATTGTTGACGGTTAACATTAGTATTGCTCACACAGCCCCGAGAAGAAGGCAATTCGTGTACAAGTGATATGGAAAGTCGCCATCCGCCATGTGCCACGAAGAAAAGTTTGAATTTCGAACTTACATGACTGAATTTCCTGGTTCCAGGAAGTTTTTCACCGGCACGGGCACGCGAAGTAATCAAATAAAGAATGTCGGAGTCGCTGCAACGTGATTACGGTATGTTTTAAACATATTTCTTACATAGATAGGTACCTTTAGAATTAGTAACTTTGAGAAAGTAATTTGCTTATTCCGTGACCTATAGTTTTCTCTTGTTTGTGTACTCACCTACTTTGGTTTTTGGTTTGTTAACTTGTTTATTGAATTAAAAACAAATTTAGACAAGTAAAAATTCGGATTAAAAAAGTTTTTCGAAATACGAAATTAGCGTTCTTATGTGCATCTGTTTTGATCCGCATCACTCTCACTGTGTGCCAGCATGCGAGTAGTACGTACCTTAGCAGAGAGCAGTACCTACCTATCTACCTAAACATATATTATTCCAAGTGTTGAAGTTGTGAATAATTTGAATTCCTCGCTACACCTGTGCGGGACATGTGTTATGACAAACAACCGAGGCCTAGTAAGAGTAATGGATCTCTGGAGTCATGCTGGCTATCAGTTGAAGTGCCTCGTTGGGTTTTCAGTTTCATTTTAGTGGTCCTCGACTAGTGTTATTTTAAAGAAAAGATAGAAAATAAAGAAGAGGTAGGTCCCAGGTGGTCTCGTTTTGATGCCGTTTATTTCACCATCAGTTAATATCTTGCGGTCTGGACTCATCATAATAGCTATAGATAATGTTTCATGGAAGGTTCATAGGTACTGTGCTAAATCAGGTTGGGTTGCGAGTGAGTTCAAGACAAATTTATTTCTGTTTCAGTGATGAAGCTTGCTAGTGATGCATCGGTGAATCCAGTTAGCTATGAGGAAATGGCTGATGAAAGTAAGAGGATGGAGTAATGTAGAAAGGAGGAGATCGGAACAATTAAGAGATTAGGTATGTTTCAAACCAAGGGTCCGTTTTAAAAATTTCCAAAAACAAAGAAAATCTGTACAATTATCAAGCCTGCTCACATTTAACGAGAATCCGTTAAGGAATGCGACCTGGAGGGCTTTTCCTGCGCGTGAGATGAGATGAGATGTTATCTTGGTCACTCTCACACCTATGACGTTTCAAACTAGAGCAACGAGGAAAAAAAGTGAAGTGAAAATCTCAAATCTCCAAATAGGGCCCCTGTAGAGGAGACAAATGTCAGCCGCCAGTTCTACAGTGCACAGAGGCACGAGTAATACTGTGAAATTAATCAATACAAATGTAAATAAAACAAAACTAACAAGCAAACAAAAAAATGTTTGAAGTGAGTGCCACCAGAAAGTGGAAACGGTCATAAACATACCTACAGATACATACAACAGGATGCACAAAGCAAAGTCAAATTTTTATCTAAGCTCTGTTAATTATTTATCATTGGTACTCTTGTGTGCAAAAATGCATTTATTCTGCTAGCATTAAAGAGTTTTCTAAACTGTCCACTGCAATTGCATTTTATTTCAGTGTGCTAACATCATTTTTAACCGACTTCGAAACAGAAGGAACCTCCTCAATTTGTCTGTTGTTTTTGTTTTGTATGTAGTAGTATGTTACGCGTTTACTCCGCCAATTATGAACGATTTTAATAATTCTATTATTTGTGTGGTAGATCATACTTTAGAGGTGGTCCCACATACATTTTATGGAAATTGGTCAAGCATTTTTTATAAAATCAGCTAATATCAATTGTTAACATGGATGATGGGAAATCAGTTTGTAAGTTATGCTTTTTAGAATAATGGTACTAACCAGCTGAATGGATCCAGATGAAATTTGGCACAGAGATAGATTATAGTCTGGAGTAGCACATACACTCAAACCGATTTACAGATTTTCATGAAATTTGGTATCGAGGTAGTTTGTACTCTTGATGAAAACATACACTTCAAGTGCGGGTAATACCCCAGGGCGCAGCTAGTGCATAATATGTCTTACTACAGTATAGGTACATTCTATTTCAGGTATCTCCAGACTGCGGGGATCCATTGAATCCAGTCACATGCTTACCAAAAGGCGGAAAAATGGAGGAGAAACAAGGAGACAGTTCGTGCAGAATACATAAAGAAATAAGGCATGTTAAAATGTTTTAGTTCTGTAATTTATAAATGTCTTAAATATTTTTTGTGTTTAAGTAAAGTAAGGAAAAAATCTACCAATAAGATTTTTTTTTGATGGAGATTTTTTTCTTGCTACACTTCTATTTTCTGCTCAGCTTCCGGTGCAAAGGGCTTATAAAAAGCTACACACTTACAGTGCCATAGCTATGAGAGAGAGAAGCTACAGGCAAGCTATAGCAAGTTACTTTAGTTTGGTTTAGATGGGTGGAGGGAGGAGTTCATTGAACTTCGTTATGTGCGTGATTGACCTTTCTGGGGCCTAAGTGGGGTCTAATTATGGCTTGAGACAAAAAATCATTGACCCTTGGACTGTCTGATCAGGGTTTGTACACACTTATCGCACTAATCATATATTTTGAAATAATATTATATTCATTTCAATCCCTTTGAACCGAACTATAACATTAAAAATGGTCTGTGTGCTATTTTGCTATACAAATAAATGAAGTAATCATAATTATATATTTGATTTTGCTATAATTATAGATCTATGTAATGATACTGAAAATAATAATATGATTCTTATAATACTAATAATATGATACTAACTATACTTTTTATAATTTTCAGGCTGAGAAGAAAAAGATAGAAAATCAGGAGCCACTGTTCGAGGTCTCAGCGGCAGCGGACAATATGTTCCTATATAAGTAAGTAGGATCATTAAGGCCAAGTCATCAGCCCTGGTGTCAGAATTTTCAGGCCATCAATCTGCAAGGCCTGAAGGCCTGCCTGCCCTTAATTCTGAATTTACATTGCGGCGGAATCGAGTGGAATTTAACGATATCGTACAAAGTCTAGTTGACTGTCTTGTTGGCTCAGTTAGCAGTGAACCTGCCTCCTGAGCTTGGGGCCGGCGGGCCCGACCGCCGCCCGCTCACCTCTTCTCACGTCGATCAAATCCACAATTGTGGTCGACGGTGGATACGCGTAACGGTGCCAACGAAGCCGATCGCCGTTAGGATCGTGGACCCGGAGCGCTCGTTTTTCCCTGCTCGGGGAAAAACGGAATCCGGTTGGGCTTGGCACCACCGGCCTTGGGGTCGTCCCTCGCCGACGCCAAGTATCTCCCTCCCACCCTTCCGCCTCCCCTCCGATTCCTCGGGTGCGTGTTTGGCTCGGACGGCCGGTTCGCCGGAGTCCCTGTCTCTCCCCCGGGGCAGCTAGAGCCCTGTGTTAGGTACTCACCAACTGCACAATAAGACTGGCAGTTGGCACATACTAGGGTACATAATAGGCACACACCATCCTGCCTAAACCCGGCAGGGTGATGCCCGCGGCCCGCACTCAGCCGGGGACCTCCTCCCCCGGCGATCGCGATTTATTCGCGACGATGGGGCCGGAAGTGGACTTCGGGGCGGCACTTGCCGCCCTAGGTACCTCCATCCGGGCCCATCTTCAGGAGTTCGTAACAAATCCCGTTAGGTTTGCAGCTCTCTCTCTACAAGCCAAGGCCCCTAAGGCCAAGCCTTACCCCGCCCGCGCCCCTAAGGCAAAGTCCCCCCCCCCTGCCCGCGCCCCTCAGGCCGCCGTGAATAAGACCGTTGCCCCTGCCCCGGCCCCTAAGGCCACCGTTAAGTTGGCGCCCTCCCTCAGAGGACTGCCGGCCGTCCCGACTCCCGCCGCCGCCGCCGCTAAGAGCCGGTCGCCCGCGGCGAAGCGTTCCCCAGGCGTGGCACGCTCCAGCCGCGTGAGATCGCGTATACGGTGGCGCCGCGCTCTCGCTCGCGTTCCCGCACGCCGCGACTCGCTCTGACGGTCGCATCCACCCACACCTCTACGGAGGAGATGGACACCGTCAGTGGCGGCGACGACGGCTTCACCGTCGTCGCCAACAAGGGGACGAAGCGCCCTGCTTCCGCCACCGGCTCCCCTCCGCCCCCGCCAAAGGCCGCATGCCCGGCTGCATGCCCTTCTCCCCAGCCCACCGACATGGACGCGCCTCCCGCGCCCAGGGTGGGCAAGCCCCCCCGCCCCTTCGTTGTTCGGGACCGCCACCGCTGGCAGGAGGTGGTCACGATCCTCACGAACAACAGCGTGACGTTCTCCGGGAAGAGCCATGCTGACGGCATCTCCGTCACAGTCCCCACGTCTGACGACTATCGTCAGGCCACCCGCTCCCTTAGGGAACATGCGGTCCAATTCCACGCGTATCTGCTGGAAGAGGAGAAAGTACTTCGCGGAATCCCTAAGGAGATCGACACGGAACTCGTCCGTGACGATCTCCTAGCCCAAGGCCTCCCGGTCCAGCAGGTCCATCGGATGACCAACGGACGGACGAAGGCCCCGATCGACCTTGTGTTGGTCATCCTCGACCGCACGGAGGAGGGGAAGGGGCTTTCGCATAGAAAGAGTCCTCAACCTCTCCGGCCTGAAAGTCCCCCTGAAAGGGGGACCCTAGTCCTCCCAGCTGCGTGCTCTGCGGGACTCAGGGGCACACCGCGAACTATCGCGGTTGCCCCAAAGCAACCGCAGCCATCGGGGGCTGCGGCCGGGGTGAAGAGGACCCCTGCGCCCCGCCGCCCAACCCGTCCCCATGGCATCAATTATAGCGATAGTAAAAGGGACGGTCCCCGTTTGGAAGGTCAGTTCCAGCCACACCCTGTCCCACTGCAGGCCACAGACGAAATCCGGGAACACCATGAGCGAGTCAAAAGGGAAGTGACCGAATGAATACCTTCAGACCCCGGCTCCACCGTTGGGTGGAGAGGACTTTATTGCCCCAACGGAGCTGGTCCGAGCCGTGCGCCATCTGAAGGTGAAGAAGGCGCCAGGGCACGACGATATCCTCAGCGCCGCCCTCAAATGGATGCCAACGCGAGGCCTGGTCTGCCTCACGCGCCTCTTCAATGAAGTACTCCGGACAGGTCACTTTCCCGAGATATGGAAGACTGGCAAGGTCATCGTCATACCGAAGATAGGCAAGGACAGACGTCAACCGGCCAGCTACCGCCCCATTACTCTGTTGTCGCACATCGCGAAGCTGTTTGAGCCACTGCTGCTGCGGAGAGTTTGTCCTTACCTCACACCCAGAGACGAACAGTACGGATTCCACACGCAGCACTCCACCACGCTCCAGCTGACGCGAGTACTACACCATCTATCCAACGAGTCGAACATGAGGCGGTCCTCCGTCGCAGTGTTCCTCGACATCGAAAAGGCCTTCGACAGGGTGTGGCACGAGGGCCTTATGTACAAGCTGATGCGCACAACGATGCCGGCGGCGCTTATCCGAATCACGGCATCGTTCCTCGGCGATCGCCGGTTCTACGTGTCCGTCGAGAACACCAACTCCAGACACAGGCCGATCGGCGCGGGAGTACCGCAGGGGAGCTGCGCATCGCCAGCTCTATACGCCGCCTACACGGATGACATACCGGTCCTGGAGGACATGCTTCCAGGTGAAAGGGGAGTCATCCTTGCCCTCTTCGCTGAAGACAGCGCGTACATCGCGTCGTCTCGCAGAGCTACCATTGCTGCAGGCAGGATACAGAGAGTCCTCGACATCCTGCCGACCTGGCTGAACAAATGGCGGATGGCTGTCAACTTGGGGAAAACGGCCGCGCTATTGGTCAGCCAGCAGCGTAAGAAGTTACCACCACTGCAGCTTAGAAGACAGGACGTCAAGTGGGAAAGGAACACCAAGTACTTGGGCGTCCTTATAGACACGGACCTCTGCATGCGCTTGCAGACCACTCACGCCATCCAACAGGCGAAGGCTGCTAGAGCGCTGCTCAGACCGGTTTTGCACTCTAAGCTGCCACTGAAAACCAAGGTGGGGGTCTACAAGACCTACATCCGGACCCGACTAACTTACGCTGCACCAGCATGGTACGCTCTATGCTCGGCCAGCCACAGAAAAAGAATCCAGGTGGTACAGAACGTTACCCTGAGGATGATCTCGGGAGCCGGCCGGTACGTACGCAATGACGTGATCGCCCGGGACGTGAAGACCGAGTCGGTGGGGGAGTTCGTGGTCCGATTGGCTCGCAACATGTTTGCTCGAGCCGACAACGGGCCACACCCCCACCTCCACAACATTGCGCCGCATCACGCACGTTCCCCCGACGAACGTACCTGGCGAGCCCTCCCTCCAGATCTCCTCATGGCTGGCTTTGACGCAGAAGAGGGCACAACAGGCGGCAACCCAGAAGATGAGGCCCAGACGATGACGACCGAGAAGAGAGAAGAAGGCACCACAAACCCCTGATGTAGCCACCGGACCAAATCGGATGAGGGTGCTCGAGAGGCCGCCGGCGCGAGCCGGGCTGGAACTCGCACCTGTTGGGAGCTTGGGGTGATGGAGTCACAAATGAAAGAGTGGTTACTGCGATCTGTCTTTATGCCTGCAATTTCCTTAAATATATAATATCTTACCTAAAACTAATAATAATAATAACTTACTAAGCCATGTATAAACCTTACTTACTAGAGAGCCCCTACCTACCTATGAAATATGTACAATCGATGTTTAAACTATTTATCTATTTAAGTATCCTATTACTAAAAGTAGTTCTTTATTCAAAACCTATTTCTAATACTAAAATCTGCAAACTAAAAATCAAACCTATTATTTACAAACATCGCACATGCCGCGACCCGACACATAAATATAAAATAAATAATAATAATATCCCATGCTGATCCCCCAGCGTCCAGCCTCGGCAAAGAGGTTCGCCTCGAGGCCGAACCCTAACTTCCCCCTAACAAGGGAGAGAGTAGTACCCGAGTGAGTGAAGTAAATTTGCACATAGTAGGGTACATTACTAGGTACACACCACCCTGCCTAGACCCGGCAGGGTGATGCCCGGGGCCGGTTTCCAGCCGGGGACCTCTTCCCCCGGCGATCATCGCGATCTATTCGCGACGATGGGGCCGGAGGTGGACTTCGGGGCGACACTTGCCGCCCTAGGTAGTTCAATCCGGGCCCATCTGTGCGCCAACCCGAACTCCCATCTAACCCGGCGAGGTTTACAGCCTCAGTGCAAGCCAAGGCCCTAAGGCCAAGCCCTCCCCCGCCCGCGCCCCTAAGGCAAAGTCCCGTCCCCCCCGCCCGCGTCCCTAAGGCCGCCGCGAAATCGCCCGTTGCCCCCGCTCAACCCCTAAGGCCACCATTAAGTTGGCACCCTCCCTCAGAGGGCCGCCGGCCGTCCTGACTACCGCCGCTGCCGCCGCTAAGAGCCGGTCGCCCGCGACGAAGCGTTCCCCAGGCGTGGAACGCTCTAGCCGCGTGCGATCGCGTACGGTGGCGCCGCGCTCGCGCTCGCGTTCCCGCTCGCCGCGACTAGCCCTGAAGGCCGGTTCCGTTTCCATCTCGAGGAGATGGAAACCGGCGGCGACGACGGCTTCACTGTCGTCAACACAAGGGGAAAAGCGCCCTGCTTCCGGCACCGGCTCCCCTCCGCCCCCGTCTAAGGCTGCATGCCCTCCTCCCCCGCCCTTCGACATGGACGTGCCTCCCGCGCCCAGGGTGGGCAAGCCCCCCCCCCCCCCCCCGCCCCTTCGTCGTTCGGGACCGCCACCGCTGGCAGGAGGTGGTCGCGATCCTGACGAGCTAAAGCGTGCAGTTCTCGGGGAAGAGCCACGCTGACGGCATCTCAGTCTCTGTCCCTACGTCTGACGAAAATGGCCACCAGTGTCCTTATTCCTGTTGTTCTTAGTAGTAGTAGGCCTTGCATGTAGGCCATTCCTCTTATTCCTGCTTCCTTGAGGTCATCCCCGGCAGCGATAGCAGCAAACAATCCCGTCAGAGCCCCCATTATTAGTGCGATGGGGTCTCTGTATTGGGCGTATTCTGATAATCCTGCAGCAGTGCCGGGGGAGAAGTGATGTGGCCGCTGATTTGCGAACCGCGGGCCGAGAGGGATGCCTGGCGGAGCTCGCTGCGCCTGGAAGTGGAAGGGTTGGCCTTCTCTGTTCTTGGTTCCTGTCGGTATCGACGGGGCAGGACGGACGGGGCGTCTATCTTCTGCGAGTGGCGCCGGCGTCTTGGTTTGGGTCGGTGGGGCAAAGTGGACTCGCGTGTCAGGGTCCTGGTTATTTTGTGGGCCTCTCTCGGGCGGAGGACCGAGGCTGGGCCTTGTGTCGGTGCCCTAGGGTCTGAAGTGGCGGCGGGGGCTGGGGCTCCCGGTTCGTTCGTCTTCATGGGCTCCGCTGGTTTATTCCTCTTGGCTCGGAGTAACTTTAGTCTTTTCCATTGCTTCCTCTTGAGGCTCCTCCTGGAAGACGATGGCTGGCAGCGTTGACTGTTGCCCTCTGCTGCCGCTCCTCCTGGGAGTGGCCCAAGAAGGAGGGGTTCAAACCTGGGCGGCTCCAGGTACTGAGGCAAGGGTGTCGAGGAAGCCGGTGGAACAGTCGGGGGGCGGATCTTTTTCCTCTTGTCTTCGACCTACCTCTGCCTCTAGATCCTCCCCTTGGTCGTCGTAACTTCCCTCGGCATGTTGGCTGGTGGGCACAACGTCGTGGGAGGAGGGGGGAGATTGTAGGCTGGGTGCGGGAGCACTGGCCATCCCCATCCATGGGGACATCTTGGTACTTGGGTGCCGGTGCTGGTTGCGGTGGACGCTGGTTTCGTCCTGGTGCAGGCGCCTTGGGGTCAGGGCGGGTGTTGGGTCGTTGGCCTTCGCGCGGAGCGCTTGCGGGCTGAGCAGCTGGGGGGCGAGGATTTTTTTTTTTTTTCTGTAGAAACTCGTAAACTCGTATCGTAGGGCCGCTCGCTGCGTATGACGGGCCTGGTACCGGTGACAGCGATGGCATGGACGGGAAATTAATTGCATCCATGGGTACTGGTTCTGGTACCGGCGTATGACGTTGAGTCATGGGGCGCTTCCCTGGGCGGGCTGGCCTGGCCCCCGAATGTCTGGATAGACATGTGGTGCCCGTTCAGCTCTGGAAAGAAGGGTGGTGTGGTTTTTTTGTTGTTTAATTTATTCTTTCAATTATATCAATTTAATTTGTACAATTTTGATATTATTATTTTGACGAGCATAGTGCCATCACTCTGACATTTGTACAACTCTCCGGCACAACATGCTTGATCCTTTTTGTTTGAATATTCCAACATCTTTTGATACCATGTTGTATGCAAATAAATATTCTTTGTGTTAACCATAGATCGGCCATAGACTTAGAAGAAATGTAATAGGAATAGGGTATTCTGTACTTTAAAATAATTTTTGTTAATTTTCTAAATGTCATTTAATTGTATCTGCAAATCTTTATTGGCAAATAACTAAAAATAGGAAAATTAGTATTTAAGAGAACTGAACTGAGAACTTACTTCATTACTTGATAATCTTGAAAAAACAAATGTTGGAAACATACCTACTGTGCTTAGGGCCCGGTCACAACACTGCGTGCGACGACGCATCGTACACATCTGCGATGGGACGATGTGCTACTGTTGTGACTGAATGCCGATATTATCGGCATACTCTGCCCAATACCAATACAAACTTTTACGTTACACCAAGTCATCGCACCTGCAGATGCACAGTCGTTTCTAAGATGCGTCGTCGCACCGCAGTTGTGGACTGCCCTTATTGGTTTAATTTTGCTGCAGACTGCTCATTTACTTTGTATTGTGTCTACATAATTATAATGTAGGTACCTATATATAGGACACCTGTACCTGGACACTACAATGATAGCTCTGTATCTTTCATCTGTGTATTAGTCTCATGTATTGTTACCGTTTTTTTAGTGTCTTGTGTGTCAAAATAAATGTTTCTTTTTCTATAATGTAAACTACCCGTTAAGTAATAGTAATTATTAGGGTTATACGTATTAATTAATGTGTTAAATAAATTGTCTGTAAAATGTTCATATGCATTGTCTTATTTTTCTATAATAAACTAAGTATACAAGGTATTAAGTAAGACGACGGCCACATTGGGAGATAGTTCCACTTTGCCCCACCAACTGTAGCCCCTATAAAGTATATAGGAATGTTTAAAATGTAGAAAACTATCCCACTAAAGACATTTAAGTGAGGCATAAGTAGTTAATAGGTGTGCGTAACTACAGCTTCTTCCTAAGTGATAGAATAATTTTACCCATGCCAATCCTACTAATATTATAAACGCGAAAGTTTGTATGTATGGATGGATGGATGGATGTTTGTTACGTGTGCGTAACTTCAGCTTCCTCATAGGAGATAGAATAATTCTACCTATCCTAATATTTAAAGCATAATAGCTGCAATCAAATATCCCAGTCTTAGTTTAGCTGCCACAAGAACTTCGTTAATATGAGCCATTTACTATGCGCTGAAATCAAATTGAATGAGGCGTTTTCATTTTAAAAAAAATAGTTTGCGTCATTTTGGTAGATGGCGCTGGAGAAGCACAAAAGTCTGTCAAATCGATAAAGTATGGTCACCTATCGAAGCTATCAATTCCCTAAATTTGGGGTAAAAATATGTAAGAAATACAGTGAAACCTGGCAATGAAAAACCTCTATTATTGAGAGTTGCAATGAGGTCCCGGTTCTTTTTCATTAAATTACCTCTGTTAATGGGACTTTGAACCTTGTTAAATGAGATTTGAATTCTACTTGAAGAACTTTTTAAATGAAGACTTTTTCGATGTGTACATCTGTAATCGAGACTCTGTAGCTCAATTACCTGTATAAGTGAGACAAATTAATCAGGTTTTAACACGTTTTGACATGTTTGTTTTCATACATTTCGCATCATATTTTGCGCATGCTTTGTTTGTCAGGGTTTGACCTAAAAACAAGAGAATAAAAGTGTACAAAATGTCCAAACGTGAATTTTGACCAACTTTATTCTATCGAGAAACCGATTTCAGCAACTAGCAATCAAGTACAAACAAACTTATCCGATTACTTTAAGTCATAAACTTTACCTTTTTTTTTAGACGCAATACATTATGTTTGTACATTCATACCTACATTAAATTCATAACACCAAAAGTACGCATTTTTATTATTATTTCCACTTCTAAAAATGGAATAACGGCACATTTCGACCTCTGTAAGCGGGGCCTCTGTAAATAAGACAGCTATAATTTTAAACCTGCTTAATTGAAAAACTGGATTATTGGAAACCCTCAATAATTGGTACACATGTCTTGGTCCCTTGAGATTCCAATTAACCAGGTTTCACTGTAGTTAGGAGTATTTTGAATTATGAACTGATCGTAAGTAGTACTATTTGGAAATCAGGTAGTTAATTATCATATTTGCTGGAAAATTAGTTAATTCACTGGTAGCACTAACTAGCTAGTCAGAAAATATTTACGTCAATGTCAAATTTAAGTTGATGTCAATGTCAAACATTTATTTTAATTTCAAATTGACATTCGATTTGACAGAACAATTTTATCCAACTCTGTAACGCCATCTGTTATATTTTTTGGAACTACATTTTTTTTTCACTGGAAAACGCCTCATTGCAATAATGCACCGCACGGAGCGGCAACGCCGCTTTTAAGCAAAAATTTGAATTTTTGGGCGCGAAAACTGTTTTTTGATTATTACGTGTAAACTACAAGGTCTAGGAATCTGAAAATTTTGCTGCCTATGGCAGCAATTATGCTTTAATTTTTGCCCTTTAAATGAAAACTCTACGTTTGATAGTTTCGACGATTCAACATGTGTCAGCTTAAGTGACGTAACTTCAGCTTACACATAGGTTTATAACTCGGAAAGTATATAACCCAGAGACTTGAAAATTTTGCTGCCAATGGCAGCAATTATGCTTTAAAATTTGTTCTAAAATGCATACCTAGTCATACCTTCTTTCGTTTGGAAGATATGAGATGAGTAGCTGAAGTGACACAACACCAGCTTACACACAGTTTTTTGATCATAGCTTCTACATGTTTTGAGTAGCATCGTTCAGATTTTTCCTACCTTGTGCAGCTTATTATGCTTTAATTTTCTAGCTATTGTCCCAAACCCTAACCTCACTGGTTTGCCTGTACTGGATGTGCGAGCTGAGGTTGTGTCACTCCAGCTGACACATAGTAAATGGCTTATATTAACGAAGTTCTTGTGGCAGCTAAACTAAGACTGGGATATTTGATTGCAGCTATTATGCTTTAAATATTGGCATAGGTAGAATTATTCTATCACCTATGAGGAAGCTGAAGTTACGCACACGTTTGTTACTCTTTCACGCCAGAACGGCTGAACAGATCTGGATGAAATTTGGCACAGAGATAGATTATAGTCTAGAATAGCACATAGGATACTTTTTAACCGCGGGTGAAACCGCAGGGCGCAGCTAGTATTTAATAATAGCTGTAATCAAATATCCCAGTCTTAGTATGACTTCGTTATTATGAGCCATTTACTATATGTCAGCTGGAGTTACTTAAGAACCCGGCGAAGTGAACTAGCAACTCCGATTCGAGGCGACTGCAAAAATGTACCTAGATAATTGCCGTCTCTGTTCCACATACGCTTTAAACGCAGCCTAGTGTGAAGAGGTGCGGTGGTGTGCGTGCGCCCCTTTTCATACAGTATAGTCATTCATAGCGAAATATACTACTAAATATAAGATACTAAAGTCTATCTCTGTGTCCCCTTGTAGCGTTTTCACGGCCAAACGGCTGAACGGATCTTTACAATACATATTTGTTAAGGAGAGGACATAATATGTAGGTACTAAGTATACTATACTTTGAAACATAAGTTGATGACTTCAGTCAGTAGCAACAACTAGAAACAGAAAGTGGAAATGCTCGAGCAACTTTTGACGTCATTGAAAAATGAACCATATCACCATATTCTAAAATCCAATATCGTATAATATCGAGGCGCCGCCGACTTCTCTGTTGAAAATATACCTTCTAACTATTTTGTACTCGTATTTTATGCTATAGTTGCTTTATTCATTTTTCAATGAAGTCAAAAATTTCTCTATCATTTTTCCGTTCGGTACTATTTTAGTACCCAAGTAGATACTAAACCAACTGACCAAGCGAAGCGGTCTCTCAATAAACTTAGATGAATCGGCTTTTTTATACCTACACCTACTTAGCTAGTGGCTCTGTGAGCTAAGACTTTGCGACCGGCGTCTGTCCTCCTACTACTGGTTACATTTAACAACCGAATCTCGTGAAATTTTGTGAACTGCAGGTTTATGATGTAGTGAAAGCGATGAAGCCAAAGTCAAAGTTTGTTTTTATTCAATTTAGGTATCAAAGATACGCTAAAAACGTTAAAGTTATTTAAATAGACTCGACCACCTTGTTCGGACAAAGAGCCTCTACTCAGAAGAACAGGCAAGAAACTGAGGGGCATTTTTTAAAAAATAATAAATAAATTACAGTCTCACAAATTTTTGGCTTACAACTAGGTAATATCTATAAATACTAGTGGCTACTTGTGGCTAGAGGGAGTGGGACATCTTTATCTTCTAAATAATTCTTAACCATATAATATCCTCATTTCATTAATGTAGTTTTTACATGTGATTTGAATTTTCCCTCGGTGAGCCCTGTTATATTTTTCGGGATTTTATTGTAAAAACGAACGCAGTTGCCTAAAAATGACTTTTGACTTAGTCAGTCTAAATCTCGATACAGCTATATTCTATTATATAGAGCTATTATATTATTATATTCTTTATAGCTATTTCTATGCGGATTGTGAAGATCGCGAAGACCTCCCTAATCACGATCGGCAATTCGGTATTATGCAACTTTTTCTATCGCGATCGCTTACGAATGAGTGACAAAAGATGAAGCAAATGGATCGGTTTCTTAAAATACTAAAAACAACTTTTTGACATTGAATTTTACTGGCAACTTGTGGATCACTGGGCTTGTAAAAAATGTCTATGTGGGAGTGTAAATGTTTTAATAATAATAATCTTATACCTTTAAATGAGCAATTCTAATATATATATATATATATATAATTGGAATCTCGGAATCGGCGCCAACGATTTTCATACAAATTAGTATATAGGGGGTTTCGGGGGCGATAAATCGATCTAGCTAGGAATCATTTTTAGAAAATATCATTTTATTCGTGTTTTATCGATAATCAATCTCAACTGAAAAATATGACTTCTCCTGACATCTATTGGCGAATAATAATACTACTATTTTTTGTGTGCAACTAATTGCTTTAACGACACAACAGCAGATGGCGTTGTTAAGTAACACGAAGTCAATGAGTGTTTGCTTTGAGGTTAGACTAAAATCAATTGTTTAATCCAAAAAACACAATTAAAAAATATAAAAAAATACCGAGCAAAGCTCGGCCATCCAGGTACTAATAAATAAATTCTGGACACTTCCACACAAGGTCGCCTGACCCCAAACTAAGCAAAGCTTGTGCTATGGCTGCCAGAGACTGATATACATACTTAGATAGTTTTAAATACATACGTAAATAGATAAATTTACACCCAGACATAGAACAAACACAAATGTTCATCACATAAATGTTTGCCCTAGGTGGGAATCGAACCCACGCCTCCAAGCTCAGAAGGCAGGTTCACTACCAACTGAGCCACCGAGGCAGTCAAATTTGTAATGTGTTGTGGTTTTTATGTATGTTTTGCTATTGAGTCTCACGCAATGGGGTTTGTTTTGGCTATTCCCAGAACATACCAACTTATGACGTGCTGTGCATGCATTCTTGTTTTCATAAAAATAAGACTTATTATGCCATGCTGTGTGTGCATAAGCTCGTGGTTTTGCCAAAATATTTCTCTGTGTTGTATAGGTGCACGACTCTGTGTATGACACGACTACGTTCCTAGTTACGGTAGTATAGTATCCTTTATTTTCGTTGTGTAAGTAAAATCGAATGCTAGGATTGAAATAATCCTACTAATATTTTAACGCAAAAGTTTGTATGAATGGATGGATGGATGTTTGTTACTCTTTCACGCCAGAAAGGCTGCCCACACTAGCACAAGGCTGTACAAAAGCCCCTTTCGGTTCAACATATTCTTTCAAATTAGCCCTACACAAGCCCCTCTTGGTTCAACATACCCCTTCAAATTAGCCCTACACAAGCCCCTTTCGGATTAACATACCCTTTCAAATTAGCCCTACACAAGCCCCTTTCGGTTTAACATACCCTTTAAAATTAGCCCTACACAAGCCCCTTTCGGTTTAACTTACCCTTTCAAATTAGCCCTATATTAGCC
Organism: Peribatodes rhomboidaria; assembly: GCA_911728515.1. Lineage (NCBI taxonomy): Eukaryota > Metazoa > Arthropoda > Insecta > Lepidoptera > Geometridae > Peribatodes > Peribatodes rhomboidaria. The sequence continues at coordinate 7,341,539 of OU452192.1, forward strand.
CCTTTCGGTTTAACATACCCTTTTAAATTATCCCTACACAAGCCCCTTTCGGATTATCATATCCTTTTAAATTATCCCTACACAAGCCCCTTTCGGTTCAACATAACCTTTCAAATTAGCCCTACACAAGTCCCTTTCGGTTCAACATACCCTTTCAAATCAGCCCTACATTAACCCTTTTCGGTTTAACATACCCTTTCAAATTATCCCTACACAAGCCCCTTTCGGTTCAACATACCCTTTCAAATTAGCCCTACACAAGCCCCTTTCGGTTCAACATACCCTTTCGAATTAGCCCTACACAAGCCCCTTTCGGATTAGCATACCCTTTCAAATTAGCCCTACACAAGCCCCTTTCGGATTAACATACCCTTTCAAATTATCCCTACACAAGCCCCTTTCGGTTTAACATACCCTTTCAAATTATCCCTACACAAGCCCCTTTCGGTTCAACATACCCTTTCAAATTATCCCTACACAAGCCCCTTTCGGTTTACATACCCTTTCAAATTAGCCCTACACAAGCCCCTTTCGGTTTAACATACCCTTTCAAATTAGCCCTACACAAGCCCCTTTCGGATTAACATACCCTTTCAAATTATGCCTACACAAGCCCATTTCGGATTAGCATACCCTTTCAAATTAGCCCTACACAAGCCCCTTTCGGTTTAACATACCCTTTCAAAGTAGCCCTACACAAGCCCCTTTCGGATTAACATACCTTTTGAAATTATCCCTACACAAGCCCCTTTCGGATTAACATATCCTTTCAAATTAGCCCTACACAAGTCCCTTTCGGTTTAACATATCCTTTCAAATTAGCCGTACACAAGCCCCTTTCGGATTAACATACCCTTTCAAATTACCCCTACACAAGCCCCTTTCGGTTCAACATACCCTTTCAAATTATCCCTACACAAGCCCCTTTCGGTTTACATACCCTTTCAAATTAGCCCTACACAAGCCCCTTTCGGTTTAACATACCCTTTCAAATTAGCCCTACACAAGCCCCTTTCGGTTTAACATATCCTTTCAAATTAGCCCTACACAAGCCCCTTTCGGATTAACATACCCTTTCAAATTATCCCTACACAAGCCCCTTTCGGTTCAACATATTCTTTCAAATTAGCCCTACACAAGCCCCTCTTGGTTCAACATACCCTTTCAAATTAGCCCTACACAAGCCCCTTTCGGATTAACATACCCTTTCAAATTACCCCTACACAAGCCCCTTTCGGTTTAACATATCCTTTCAAATTAGCCCTACACAAGCCTCTTTCGGATTAACATACCCTTTCAAATTATCCCTACACAAGGCCCTTTCGGTTCAACATATCCTTTCAAATTATAAAACACGAATAAAATGAAATTTTCTAAAAATGATTCCTAGCTAGATCGATTTATCGCCCCCGAAAGCCCCTGTATACTAAATTGTATGAAAATCGTTGGAGCCGATTCCGAGATTCCAATTATATATATATATTTATATATATATACAAGAATTGCTCATGATTTCCTAGATGAAAGTAGAATTGATGATGAAATTCAACATACAAATGTTAGTTAGTTTACGCTCGATTTTCACTAGAGATGGATAAATGATGACGTCATTATTATCGATAGTTTTTTTTAGCAAAGTTCAATAGGAGTGCAATACATACATACATACTCATTTATGTACATAAACAAAACGAACATTTTTGATTGCCATCAACAGTAAATTAACATTTTTCCGCGTTTGTACTTGGCAATGAGGCGTAAAACATTTAAAAAAAAAATAAGTCCCTTCAGTTTCTGGTCATAATTTTTAATTCAATTTACTTGGGTGTCTTACATCCAAGTGTTAATAATTTAAATAAATATGTACTTATGTAAATTATAAGGAAAAATAAATTATAAATAAATGTACAAAAACAATGAAATACGTATCATTAGGTACTTACCCTAATCCAAATACTAGTAAAATTGGTCACAATTCGAAGCGAATTACTAGTTTTATAGACAACCTCCCTATGTAATGGAATTTTTGATTTGCTTTGTCTACCTATTGAATAAATCAGTCAAAAGTGACCCCTTAAATATGCAGATATTTTTCATAGCTCTATTTTCGCTTCAGAACGTTTAAAAAAAAGCCAAGAACATAGGGGCGGAGATATTGTTAATTTAATTGTAAATGCTAAATTTCATCATAATCTGACAAACGGTTTTCAAGAAATTTGAGTAGCGCCTTTGCATGGAAATTTCAGAACGTCGCGGCTCTCTTAATGCGTAAGGTGTGGGTGTAGACTCGTGGAGACGCGTTAAATGGAGAGATGTAAGTTTTTTAAAAAGCACTAATAACTATAATTTTATGTAATTTCTTGGCACCAATTCTGCTTTCTTTAAGAAACTACAGCTAAATACATTATACATACATATTACATGACCAGCAATCCTACCAAATTAAAAAGGCGAATATTTGTGTTTGTTTGTTACTTCTTCACACTCAAACAGGTGGATGGATTTAAGAAATTTGAAAAGAGGTTCCTTCATGTTTTGTAATTAATTTTGAGGTCTGTACACAGCCGGCGAGCCATATTGGGCTATGGATATTGAGAAGAGGCAACTAGCTGCATAGAAGCAGCAAGCAGTGGCACTTGCAGCAACCCTGCAGGCCTGAGCAGTAATGCAGTTGGCGCGACTGGAAGAATTAACCCAAAGCTAGTATGCATAGTCACAATTCCATTCTAGTGTGAGTCTTAGCCAACACTAATGCGAGAAACCTTTACTATCAAATCAGTTTGAGAATAAATTGCTGTTCTATTATGCTACTATTATACATTGTTGAATGTATAGAATTGTATTAGTTTATTCCAAATATTATGAATGTTGTGTGTGAGTACATACAAATAAATAAGTACTTATCTATGTTGAATTTATATTCTACATAGTCGATTGTTTTTCTGCCCTATACCCATAATAATATAAGGAGTTTGTTGAAATACAAACAAGAATTAATGTGTATGCAATATTTTATTCTGCTGATTTAATTATTTCGACTGAGAAGAACTGGCAAGAAACTCAATGGAGTCTTTATTTCGAAGACTAACTATGCTACTGGCCACATTTTCTGTGTGCACTTTTACCACAGCAAATGCTTGCAGAGAAAAGCTTGCGTTCAGTTTGAAATGGCCAAAATTGAACCTTAGAGTCCAGCGACGCTCTGAAATCTCCATACAAACGCGCTTGTCAAATATCTTGGAAACCATTTGTCAGATTTTGATAAAATTAAGCATGTACAATTAAATGAACTATATCTCCACCCCTATGTCATTGCTTTTTTTCTAAAACGTCCTAAGAGGAAATAGAGCTATGAAAAATATCCGCATTTTTAAGGAGCCTCTTTTGACTGATTTATTCAATAGATAGACAAAGCAAATCAAAAATCCCTTTACATAGGGAGGTTGTCTACATCATTAGCTTTTAAATAAATCCATAATACAAGGGAAATTCTAAGTAATTTAGGAATTATTACAGAAGTATAAGTCATAAAAAATTTGAAATTTGTCACTCTGTACGTAACTATAGAGGCTCGTCAGTATCATTACTTGCTCTCTTCGCTCGCAGTCTTCTTCTAGACGAAATGGCTATAGAAAACCTTAAGCCAATGCGAAGTCAGTCTAAAGTGGTCGCCGGACTCTTAATACTGCGTGACACATTGCCTTCAATATCAACTTTGTGTCACAAGACTGATCCACACATTGGTGTGGCCCCAAGACCTAGATTGGTGCAAATATGACCAAATCCTCCTACTAATATTATTTTATTATATTATATATTATATTATATAATATATAATAATAAACTAATATAATATATATATATAATAATAATATAATAATAAACGCGAAAGTTTGTAAGAATGGATGGATGGATGTATGGATGTTTGTTACTCTTTCACGTAAAAACTACTGAATGGATTTTAATGAAACTTTACAATAATATAGCATATACATCAGAATAACACATAGGCTACAATTTATAAAGATATTGTGTGAATTGACCAAAATATAACGAAAAGTTTCAAGTAAAGGGCGGTCCGACGCACGGCAGGTGAGGAGGGGGAAGAAGTCACTCATCGCTGCGCGCGACCCGAACGCGGGCAGACGAGTAGGGGCAGACGTTGTTGACGGTTGCGTCTGTTTTACGAATTTTCAAGGCACTAGCAATTTGTTAAAAACGCATTGTATTTAAAGTAATATAGACCCAAAGTTAAATATTGGCAGGATATTTTTTTGTGAGGAGTTTGGGGTGGAGCACGTACAAAAATTTACATCATTTTTATTTTTATTATCATAGATAGGTTACTTACCTGTTAGTTACGAGTATGAAGAATTTCTTCGTTTTTACTTAAATAACATTAGATAGGTTTTAGGTAGGTAAGTAATTGGTCCTTTTTTGGTTGTTTTGGTTCATTTTTAATAATGTAAATAAACATATCATCACGCCTTTCTCCCGAGGGGGCTGGCAGAGGTGTATGTGTATGTATCGCCGGACGATATTCAGTCCCAAATGTGACAGGGGGCGAGCCTGTCGCCATACACCGGGCTCCAGTCATGTAGCAGATGACATAATAACACAGCAGCAATAATAATCCTACTAATAATATAAACGCGAATGTTTGTATGTATGGATGGATGTTTGTTACTCTTTCACGTAAAACTACTGAATGGATTATTTTTTTTTAAACTTAATAGGCTTGCGTTTGGCCTTCAACATGCCTGATGATAAGCAGTGATGCGGCCTACGATGGACCACGCTTGCCTAGAAGAAACCGATTCACTCGAGACTTGAAGACACCCAGATTATAAGTGTCAGGGAACACACACTCTGTCAGAGTATTCCACACTCTAGCGGTCCGTATAAGAAAAGAAGAACCAAAGCGTGTTTTGCGTGTTGTTGGTATGTCGACCATAAAACGATGCCGCTTTTTCATACTCTTGGTTGTTTTAGAAAAGAATGGGCTAGGAAGAATAAGGTCATGCAAACCAGATGCACACTCACCGAAATGTATCCGATAAAAAACCGATAGACTAGCAACCTTGCGCCGATGATCTAGACTTTGAAGTTTGGTCTGGACAAGGGAGTCGTTGCCAATGAGCTTCTTCGCACGTTTCTCGATGGACTCCAACGCCTCGAGCTGGTACTTGGCCGATCCATCCCAAAGGTGCGAACAGTACTCCATGCACGACCGAACCTGTGCCTTATAATTATAATGACAGCAACTGTTCCGGCGTGAAGTACCGTCGCACCTTCGAGAGGATACCCAGCTTTTTAGCAGCTAATTGAGCCTTAGACTCAATATAGGAGCCGAAGTTGAGGGTCGAAGTCAAAGAAACGCCTAAAAGCTGTTATTAATCGGGATGGATACACCTCAGAAAGTAGGACCCAGTTCGAATGGCCTCCTTTTTGCGGAAAACAGACACGCCTGGGTTTTAGCCGCGTTGAACTTGACCAGGTTGGCATCACCCCAACTGGAGACTGCCTGGAGGGACAAGTTCAAGCGCTCGACCATGTCAGCCCTTAGAGACCGGATTTGAGACCCACTAGACTGTGCGCTAGACTTATTGCTTTCCACAACAGTGCTGTCATCTGCATACCCAAAGATACCGGGCTCAAGCAGATCATTAATATGCACCAGGAAGAGTGTCGCAGAGAGCACGGATCCCTGAGGAACCCCGGCATTTATATTCATTCGATCAGACGAGCAACCGTCAACGACAACTCGAATGGATCGGCCCCTCAGAAAATCCGAAATTCACGCAACAAACCTAGCGGTCAAGCCAAACGAAGTGAGCTTGCTGATAAGACGGTCATGCCAAACCCTGTCAAAAGCTTTGGAGATGATTTTAATTAAACTTTACAATAATTTAGCTTATACATCAGAATAACACATAGGCTACAATTTATAAAGATATTGTGTGAATTGTCCAAAATATGACGATTAGAGTCAAGTAACTAGGAAAAAATCTACCATCAGCGAGCTATTCTGGCGTGCGCTGGAAAACCCGCTAGAGTTACGAGTACACATGTGTAATGTATGATGGAAATATTCATCTTAAATAGGCCTACAAAAAAGTCCGCCGCGGTATAAATCTATATCTTATGCGTAAGCCATTATAGTGATCACACTAATATTAAAAAGGAGAAAGTTTGTGATCGTTCATCTTCGCGCTCAAACTGCTGGACCAATTTTGACAAAATTCAGTATATTGTAGCTGACACCCTTGATTAGAACATAGGCTACTTTTTATCCCGGAAAATTTAACTGTTCGCGTGGGCTAAAAATGCGTCTAAAACGTATAAACCACTATAGATTTACACGTTTTGGACGCATTTTTGTTTTTTATACACATTTTTTGATCCCTTAAAAATATAGTGTTCCCGTGGGATGAGCAAGGAATTTTAAAAAAAGTGTTACTCATATACGCTTTTTTAAAGTAGATTTAATTTGACGTTTTGAACGCACTTTTTCATAAATAGGTCCCTCCAATTTCTTATTATTTCCTAAAAATATAGTGTTCCCGCGGGATGAGCAAGGAAACACGTATATTAACTAATTACTATAAAGTACAATAGTATTAATAACTATAAAGGCGAAAGTTTTGTGCGAAACTTCTTCACGCTCAAACGGCTGGATCAATTTTAATGAAACTTAGTGTGGAAATAGCTGACATCCTGGATTAGTACATAGGCTACTTTTTATCCCGTAAAAATATAGTGTTCCCGTGGCATCCCACGGGATCATCAGCTCTTCAGCAAGAAATCTAAATATATTAATTTGTTACTCTTTCAAACCCGTTATAATATTATAAATGCGAAAGTTTGGATGGATATTTGTATACTATAATACTAACCTAACCTAACCTAACCAGCTGAATGGATCCAGATGAAATTTGGCACAGAGATAGATTATAGTCTGGAGTAGCACATACACTCAAACCGATTTACAGATTTTCATGAAATTTGGTATCGAGGTAGTTTGTACTCTTGATGAAAACATACACTTCAAGTGCGGGTAATACCCCAGGGCGCAGCTAGTGCATAATATGTCTTACTACAGTATAGGTACATTCTATTTCAGGTATCTCCAGACTGCGGGGATCCATTGAATCCAGTCACATGCTTACCAAAAGGCGGAAAAATGGAGGAGAAACAAGGAGACAGTTTGTGCAGAATACATAAAGAAATATGGCATGTTAGAATGTTTTAGTTCTGTAATTTATAAATGTCTTAAACATATTTTGTGTGTATGTAAAGTAAGGAAAAAATCCACCAATAAGTTTTTTTTTTGATGGAGATTTTTTTCTTGCTACACTTCTATTTTCTGCTCAGCTTCCGGTGCAAAGGGCTTATAAAAAGCTACACACTTACAGTGCCATAGCTATGAGAGAGAGAAGCTACAGGCAAGCTATAGCAAGTTACTTTAGTTTGGTTTAGATGGGTGGAGGGAGGAGTTCATTGAACTTCGTTATGTGCGTGATTGACCTTTCTGGGGCCTAAGTGGGGTCTAATTATGGCTTGAGATCATTGACCCTTGGACTGTCTGATCAGGGTTTGTACACACTTATCGCACTAATCATATATTTTGAAATAATATTATATTCATTTCAATCCCTTTGAACCGAACTATAACATTAAAAATGGTCTGTGTGCTATTTTGCTATACAAATAAATGAAGTAATCATAATTATATATTTGATTTTGCTATAATTATAGATATATGTAATGATACTAAAAATAGTAATATGATTCTTATAATACTAATAATATGATACTAACTATACTTTTTATAATTTTCAGGCTGAGAAGAAAAAGATAGAAAATCAGGAGCCACTGTTCGAGGTCTCAGCGGCAGCGGACAATGTGTTCCTATATAAGTAAGTAGGATCATTAAGGCCAAGTCATCAGCCCTGGTGTCAGAATTTTCAAGCCATCAATCTGCAAGGCCTGAAGGCCTGCCTGCCCTTAATTCTGAATTTACATTGCTGCGGAATCGAGTGGAATTTAACGATATCGTACAAAGTCTAGTTGACTGCCTTGTTGGCTCAGTTAGCAGTGAACCTGCCTCCTGAGCTTGGGGCCGGCGGGCCCGACCGCCGCCCGCTCACCTCTTCTCACGTCGATCAAATCCACAATTGTGGTCGACGGTGGATACGCGTAACGGTGCCAACGAAGCCGATCGCCGTTAGGATCGTGGACCCGGAGCGCTCGTTTTTCCCTGCTCGGGGAAAAACGGAATCCGGTTGGGCTTGGCACCACCGGCCTTGGGGTCGTCCCTCGCCGACGCCAAGTATCTCCCTCCCACCCTTCCGCCTCCCCTCCGATTCCTCGGGTGCGTGTTTGGCTCGGACGGCCGGTTCGCCGGAGTCCCTGTCTCTCCCCCGGGGCAGCTAGAGCCCTGTGTTAGGTACTCACCAACTGCACAATAAGACTGGCAGTTGGCACATACTAGGGTACATAATAGGCACACACCATCCTGCCTAAACCCGGCAGGGTGATGCCCGCGGCCCGCACTCAGCCGGGGACCTCAACCCCGGCGATCGCGATTTATTCGCGACGATGGGGCCGGAAGTGGACTTCGGGGCGGCACTTGCCGCCCTAGGTACCTCCATCCGGGCCCATCTTCAGGAGTTCGTAACAAATCCCGTTAGGTTTGCAGCCTCTCTACAAGCCAAGGCCCCTAAGGCCAAGCCTTACCCCGCCCGCGCCCCTAAGGCAAAGTCCCCCCCCCCCCCGCCCGCGCCCCTCAGGCCGCCGTGAATAAGACCGTTGCCCCTGCCCCGGCCCCTAAGGCCACCGTTAAGTTGGCGCCCTCCCTCAGAGGACTGCCGGCCGTCCCGACTCCCGCCGCCGCCGCCGCTAAGAGCCGGTCGCCCGCGGCGAAGCGTTCCCCAGGCGTGGCACGCTCCAGCCGCGTGAGATCGCGTATACGGTGGCGCCGCGCTCTCGCTCGCGTTCCCGCACGCCGCGACTCGCTCTGACGGTCGCATCCACCCACACCTCTACGGAGGAGATGGACACCGTCAGTGGCGGCGACGACGGCTTCACCGTCGTCGCCAACAAGGGGACGAAGCGCCCTGCTTCCGCCACCGGCTCCCCTCCGCCCCTGCCAAAGGCCGCATGCCCGGCTGCATGCCCTTCTCCCCAGCCCACCGACATGGACGCGCCTCCCGCGTCCAGGGTGGGCAAGCCCCCCCGCCCCTTCGTTGTTCGGGACCGCCACCGCTGGCAGGAGGTGGTCACGATCCTCACGAACAACAGCGTGACGTTCTCCGGGAAGAGCCATGCCAGGCATCTCCGTCACAGTCCCCACGTCTGACGACTATCGTCAGGCCACCCGCTCCCTTAGGGAACATGCGGTCCAATTCCACGCGTATCCGCTGGAAGAGGAGAAAGTACTTCGCGGAATCCCTAAGGAGATCGACACGGAACTCGTCCGTGACGATCTCCTAGCCCAAGGCCTCCCGGTCCAGCAGGTCCATCGGATGACCAACGGACGGACGAAGGCCCCGATCGACCTTGTGTTGGTCATCCTCGACCGCACGGAGGAGGGGAAGGGGCTTTCGCATAGAAAGAGTCCTCAACCTCTCCGGCCTGAAAGTCCCCCTGAAAGGGGGACCCTAGTCCTCCCAGCTGCGTGCTCTGCGGAACTCAGGGGCACACCGCGAACTATCGCGGTTGCCCCAAAGCAACCGCAGCCATCGGGGGCTGCGGCCGGGGTGAAGAGGACCCCTGCGCCCCGCCGCCCAACCCGTCCCCATGGCATCAATTATAGCGATAGTAAAAGGGACGGTCCCCGTTTGGAAGGTCAGTTCCAGCCACACCCACTGCAGGCCACAGACGAAATCCGGGAACACCATGAGCGAGTCAAAAGGGAAGTGACCGAATGAATACCTTCAGACCCCGGCTCCACCGTTGGGTGGAGAGGACTTTATTGCCCCAACGGAGCTGGTCCGAGCCGTGCGCCATCTGAAGGTGAAGAAGGCGCCAGGGCACGACGATATCCTCAGCGCCGCCCTCAAATGGATGCCGACGCGAGGCCTGGTCTGCCTCACGCGCCTCTTCAATGAAGTACTCCGGACAGGTCACTTTCCCGAGATATGGAAGACTGGCAAGGTCATCGTCATACCGAAGATAGGCAAGGACAGACGTCAACCGGCCAGCTACCGCCCCATTACTCTGTTGTCGCACATCGCGAAGCTGTTTGAGCCACTGCTGCTGCGGAGAGTTTGTCCTTACCTCACACCCAGAGACGAACAGTACGGATTCCACACGCAGCACTCCACCACGCTCCAGCTGACGCGAGTACTACACCATCTATCCAACGAGTCGAACATGAGGCGGTCCTCCGTCGCAGTGTTCCTCGACATCGAAAAGGCCTTCGACAGGGTGTGGCACGAGGGCCTTATGTACAAGCTGATGCGCACAACGATGCCGGCGGCGCTCATCCGAATCACGGCATCGTTCCTCGGCGATCGCCGGTTCTACGTGTCCGTCGAGAACACCAACTCCAGACACAGGCCGATCGGCGCAGGAGTACCGCAGGGGAGCTGCGCATCGCCAGCTCTATACGCCGCCTACACGGATGACATACCGGTCCTGGAGGACATGCTTCCAGGTGAAAGGGGAGTCATCCTTGCCCTCTTCGCTGAAGACAGCGCGTACATCGCGTCGTCTCGCAGAGCTACCATTGCTGCAGGCAGGATACAGAGAGTCCTCGACATCCTGCCGACCTGGCTGAACAAATGGCGGATGGCTGTCAACTTGGGGAAAACGGCCGCGCTATTGGTCAGCCAGCAGCGTAAGAAGTTACCACCACTGCAGCTTAGAGGACAGGACGTCAAGTGGGAAAGGAACACCAAGTACTTGGGCGTCCTTATAGACACGGACCTCTGCATGCGCTTGCAGACCACTCACGCCATCCAACAGGCGAAGGCTGCTAGAGCGCTGCTCAGACCGGTTTTGCACTCTAAGCTGCCACTGAAAACCAAGGTGGGGGTCTACAAGACCTACATCCGGACCCGACTAACTTACGCTGCACCAGCATGGTACGCTCTATGCTCGGCCAGCCACAGAAAAAGAATCCAGGTGGTACAGAACGTTACCCTGAGGATGATCTCGGGAGCCGGCCGGTACGTACGCTACCAAATGAAAAATACACCCCGCCAATATTGATCAACAATATTGATCGCCCGGGACGTGAAGACCGAGTCGGTGGGGGAGTTCGTGGTCCGATTGGCTCGCAACATGTTTGCTCGAGCCGACAACGGGCCACACCCCCACCTCCACAACATTGCGCCGCATCACGCACGTTCCCCCGAAGAACGTACCTGGCGAGCCCTCCCTCCAGATCTCCTCATGGCTGGCTTTGACGCAGAAGAGGGCACAACAGGCGGCAACCCAGAAGATGGGGCCCAGACGATGACGACCGAGAAGAGAGAAGAAGGCACCACAAATCCCTGATGTAGCCACCGGACCAAATCGGATGAGGGTGCTCGAGAGGCCGCCGGCGCGAGCCGGGCTGGAACTCGCACCTGTTGGGAGCTTGGGGTGATGGAGTCACAAATGAAAGAGTGGTTACTGCGATCTGTCTTTATGCCTGCAATTTCCTTAAATATATAATATCTTACCTAAAACTAATAATAATAATAATAATAACTTACTAAGCCATGTATAAACCTTACTTACTAGAGAGCCCCTACCTACCTATGAAATATGTACAATCGATGTTTAAACTATTTATCTATTTAAGTATCCTATTACTAAAAGTAGTTCTTTATTCAAAACCTATTTCTAATACTAAAATCTGCAAACTAAAAATCAAACCTATTATTTACAAACATCGCACATGCCGCGACCCGACACATAAATATAAAATAAATAATAATAATATCCCATGCTGATCCCCCAGCGTCCAGCCTCGGCAAAGAGGTTCGCCTCGAGGCCGAACCCTAACTTCCCCCTAACAAGGGAGAGAGAAGTACCCGAGTGAGTGAAGTAAATTTGCACATAGTAGGGTACATTACTAGGTACACACCACCCTGCCTAGACCCGGCAGGGTGATGCCCGGGGCCGGTTTCCAGCCGGGGCCCTCCTCCCCCGGCGATCATAACGATCTATTCGCGACGATGGGGCCGGAGGTGGACTTCGGGGCGACACTTGCCGCCCTAGGTAGTTCAATCCGGGCCCATCTGTGCGCCAACCCGAACTCACATCTAACCCGGCGAGGTTTACAGCCTCAGTGCAAGCCAAGGCCCTAAGGCCAAGCCCTCCCCCGCCCGCGCCCCTAAGGCAAAGTCCCGTCCCCCCGCCCGCGTCCCTAAGGCCGCCGCGAAATCGCCCGTTGCCCCCGCCCAACCCCTAAGGCCACCATTAAGTTGGCACCCTCCCTCAGAGGGCCGCCGGCCGTCCTGACTACCGCCGCTGCCGCCGCTAAGAGCCGGTCGCCCGCGACGAAGCGTTCCCCAGGCGTGGAACGCTCTAGCCGCGTGCGATCGCGTACGGTGGCGCCGCGCTCGCGCTCGCGTTCCCGCTCGCCGCGACTAGCCCTGAAGGCCGGTTCCGTTTCCATCTCGAGGAGATGGAAACCGGCGGCGACGACGGCTTCACTGTCGTCAACACAAGGGGAAAAGCGCCCTGCTTCCGCCACCGGCTCCCCTCCGCCCCCGTCTAAGGCTGCATGCCCTCCTCCCCCGCCCTTCGACATGGACGTGCCTCCCGCGCCCAGGGTGGGCAAGCCCCCCCCCCCCGCCCCTTCGTCGTTCGGGACCGCCACCGCTGGCAGGAGGTGGTCGCGATCCTGACGAGCTAAAGCGTGCAGTTCTCGGGGAAGAGCCACGCTGACGGCATCTCAGTCTCTGTCCCTACGTCTGACGAAAATGGCCACCAGTGTCCTTATTCCTGTTGTTCTTAGTAGTAGTAGGCCTTGCATGTAGGCCATTCCTCTTATTCCTGCTTCCTTGAGGTCATCCCCGGCAGCGATAGCAGCAAACAATCCCGTCAGAGCCCCCATTATTAGTGCGATGGGGTCTCTGTATTGGGCGTATTCTGATAATCCGGCAGCAGTGCCGGGGGAGAAGTGATGTGGCCGCTGATTTGCGAACCGCGGGCCGAGAGGGATGCCTGGCGGAGCTCGCTGCGCCTGGAAGTGGAAGGGTTGGCCTTCTCTGTTCTTGGTTCCTGTCGGTATCGACGGGGCAGGACGGACGGGGCGTCTATCTTCTGCGAGTGGCGCCGGCGTCTTGGTTTGGGTCGGTGGGGCAAAGTGGACTCGCGTGTCAGGGTCCTGGTTATTTTGTGGGCCTCTCTCGGGCGGAGGACCGAGGCTGGGCCTTGTGTCGGTGCCCTAGGGTCTGAAGTGGCGGCGGGGGCTGGGGCTCCCGGTTCGTTCGTCTTCATGGGCTCCGCTGGTTTATTCCTCTTGGCTCGGAGTAACTTCAGTCTTTTCCATTGCTTCCTCTTGAGGCTCCTCCTGGAAGACGATGGCTGGCAGCGTTGACTGTTGCCCTCTGCTGCCGCTCCTCCTGGGAGTGGCCCAAGAAGGAGGGGTTTAAACCTGGGCGGCTCCAGGTACTGAGGCAAGGGTGTCGAGGAAGCCGGTGGAACAGTCGGGGGGCGGATCTTTTTCCTCTTGTCTTCGACCTACCTCTGCCTCTAGATCCTCCCCTTGGTCGTCGTAACTTCCCTCGGCATGTTGGCTGGTGGGCACAACGTCGTGGGAGGAGGGGGGAGATTGTAGGCTGGGTGCGGGAGCACTGGCTATCCCCATCCATGGGGGCATCTTGGTACTTGGGTGCGGGTGCTGGTTGCGGTGGACGCTGGTTTCGTCCTGGTGCAGGCGCCTTGGGGTCAGGGCGGGTGTTGGGTCGTTGGCCTTCGCGCGGAGCGCTTGCGGTCTGAGCAGCTGGGGGGCGAGGATTTTTTTTTTTTTCTGTAGAAACTCGTAAACTCGTATCGTAGGGCCGCTGCGTATGACGGGCCTGGTACCGGTGACAGCGATGGCATGGACGGGAAATTAATTGCATCCATGGGTACTGGTTCTGGTACCGGCGTATGACGTTGAGTCATGGGGCGCTTCCCTGGGCGGGCTGGCCTGGCCCCCGAATGTCTGGATAGACATGTGGTGCCCGTTCAGCTCTGGAAAGAAGGGTAGTGTGGTTTTTTTGTTGTTTAATTTATTCTTTCAATTATATCAATTTAATTTGTACAATTTTGATATTATTATTTTGACGAGCATAGTGCCATCACTCTGACATTTGTACAACTCTCCGGCACAACATGCTTGATCCTTTTTGTTTGAATATTCCAACATCTTTTATGATACCATGTTGTATGCAAATAAATATTCTTTGTCTTAACCATAGATCGGCCATAGACTTAGAAGAAATGTAATAGGAATAGGGTATTCTGTACTTTAAAATAATTTTTGTTAATTTTCTAAATGTCATTTAATTGTATCTGGCAAATAACTAAAAATAGGAAAATTAGTATTTAAGAGAACTGAACTGAGAACTTACTTCATTACTTGATAATCTTGAAAAAACAAATGTTGGAAACATACCTACTGTGCTTAGGGCCAGGCCTCAACACTGCGTGCGACGACGCGCTGTACACATCTGCGATGGGACGATGTGCTACTGTTGTGTATTGAGCAGAGTATGCCGATATTAAACTTTCACGTTACACCAACTCATCGCACCTGCAGATGCAGAGTCGTTTCTAAGATGCGTCGTCGCACCGCAGTTGTGGACTCGCCCTTATTGGTTTGATTTTGCTGCAGACTGCTCATTTACTTTGTATTGTGTCTACATAATTATAATGTAGGTATCTATCAAAAGGACACCTGTACCTGGACACTACAGTGATAGCTCTGTATCTTTCATCTGTGTATTAGTCTCATGTATTGTTACCGTTTTTTTAGTGTCTTGTGTGTAGCGTACTGTTTACACGCCAACCTTGCAAAACCAGAAAATAATAAATTATAATATTTTGCCAATTGTTTTCGTCCCTTACTTGGGCCATACGCTTTAAGCTGGTTTTGCAAGGTCGCGCATACTAGCTACGCACGACACTGTGGCGGACCGCACCGGGCGGCCGCTGCGAGCGAACGCGGGGACAGAGAGCCTTGATCGTTCGAGACTACCGCGCGCGCTCGGATTCTTATTTGTTGTATGCTGTTGTTGTTGCTTTTGTTTTTCTGTGATGTTTAGATGTTCTTAGTAAAGTAGATTGAGTCAAAAATAGTTTTTTATTTACGCAAGTTGTAGGCGAGCGCCCTACAATCAACCTTCTGATCTGAGTTAGTGCTTTTGAAGAAACGTCAAATCGGATTACCAGGACCACTACACTACAGACGGATTGCAAGGTAAAACAGTGCTTGTGAATCGGAAGACATCGAAGACACCTCCCTTATCGTATTAAAAATACGACGTGGAGAATCCGAACATTCTCGATTTTGGTGATTGGTCCAAGTGACAAGCGTCGAGCGGATATTTTTTTTTCGCAAAGATGGCTACTAGTCTCAGGGCAGGTGATGTTCCGGAGGTGCTCCGAGTAGCCGTACGCGTCCCACCATTTTGGCCGGAAGAGCCAGCGCTTTGGTTCGCGCAAGTCGAGAGCCAATTTACCTTATCAAAAATTACAACAGACGAGACCAAATTCTGCTACTTAGTCGCGCAACTCGACCACCAATATGCCGCAGAAGTTAAGGACGTTATTACTAATCCACCTGATACAGACAAATACGAGAAACTAAAATCAGAATTAATAAAGCGTCTTTCTGCATCTCAAGAGAAGCGTGTAAAGCAGCTGCTCATGCACGAGGAACTCGGTGACAGAAAACCATCGACGTTCCTACGTCACCTTCAAAGTCTCGCTGGTCCAGCTGTCCCGAAGGAATTTCTGAGTACTGTTTGGTCTAGCCGTTTACCTTCGAGTATCCAAACGGTAATTGCGTCTCAGTCAGATCTGCCGCTTGAAAAATTAGCTGATTTGGCAGATAGAGTGCATGACATCGCCCCTACCTACACACACACTCAAGTGGCAAGCACAGCAGCGCAGCCGTACGACGATCTTGCCAGGCAAGTGTGTGAGCTGACTCGCCAGGTTGCAAAACTGGCCGAGCAGGTAGCTGATAGAGGTCCTGCACGCTCACAGAACCGGTCTCGCTCTCGTTCCCGCTCACGCTCTCGTCCTCGTCAGCCGCCACCGAACCACCCTCATTGCTTCTACCATTTCACTTACGGAGACAAAGCGAGGAAATGCAAACAGCCTTGCAGCTATAGCTCGGAAAACTTCCAGGGCGGTCGCAAGTAGCGGCCAACGACTGCCCTTCATCACCAGGCCGTCTATTTGTCACCGATCGCGTCACGAAGATGCAGTTTCTTGTAGATACTGGTTCTGACCTGTGTGTTTTCCCGCGATCAGCTGTCAGGACGCCCTGTACCAAGTCAAAGTACGACCTCACTGCTGCAAACAACTCGGTAATACATACCTACGGCCTCACTCAGTTGCAGCTGAATCTAGGTCTTCGACGTGCTTTCATTTGGAGCTTTACTATCGCCGATGTTTCAAGACCTATTATAGGTATCGACTTCCTCAGCTACTATGGCCTGCTAGTGGATTGCAAAAATCATCGCCTAGTGGATGGAGTGACATCACTTTCTGTCAAGGCTATATCTACTGGCTCACCTGACGACATCGGGTCTGTTAAAGTTGTCACAGGAGAATCAGATTATCACCACATACTGCGTGAGTTTCCAGAGATCACAAAGCCGCCTGGAGTTCCTTCAGCTCCCAAGCATTCCACACTCCACCACATCAGAACTACACCTGGTCCACCTGTCTCCAGCAAACCTCGACGTCTCGATCCGGTCCGGTTGCAAGCAGCTAAGAAGGAGTTCGAGTCTATGCTTGCAAGTGGCATAGCTAGGAGATCTGAAAGTCCCTGGTCGTCTGCACTTCACCTGGTAAGGAAGAAGGACGACGGATGGAGACCTTGCGGCGATTATCGCTCACTCAATGCTCGAACTGTTCCTGACAGGTACCCCATTCGCCACATCCAGGATTTCTCCCACCAACTAGCTGGATGTTCCATCTTCTCTACAGTAGACCTGGTTAAAGCCTATAACCAGATTCGTGTCAATCCAGAAGACGTGCCTAAGACTGCCCTCACGACTCCCTTCGGATTGTTCGAATTTGAGTACATGACGTTTGGACTACGAAACGCTGCTCAGACCTTCCAAAGGTTTATAGATGAAGTTCTCCTAGGTCTTGATTACTGTTACGGCTACATCGACGACATATTAATCTTCTCTTCTTCGAAAGAAGAACACAATACTCACCTGCGCCAGCTGTTCAATCGACTTAAGCAGTATGGAGTTGTGATAAACACTTCAAAGTGTGTTCTAGGCAAGTCGGAAGTGAACTTCTTAGGATATCACGTCTCAGCTGCTGGTACTCGGCCTCTGGATACTAAGGTTCAAGCAATTCAGAACTACGCTATTCCTAAGAACGTCAGAGAGCTTCGACGCTTCCTCGGGATGTTAAATTTTTACCGTCGTTTCATCCCCAACGCAGCCAAACTTCAAGCACCGTTGAACGCTGCACTGTCTGGACCTAAAGTCAAAAGCACTCACCCCGTAGAGATGACTCCTGAGCTCCTGCGTGCCTTCGAAGACTGCAAGACTTCATTATCGCAGGTCACTTTGCTCGCTCATCCTAATGCCACAGCAGATCTGGCAATCGTCACTGATGCGTCTGATTTAGCAATTGGTGCTGTCCTTCAACAGCGCATAGGTACAGACTGGCAACCACTAGCTTTCTACTCGCACAAGCTCTCCGGTGCCCAAGCTAAGTACAGTCCCTATGATCGGGAGCTCCTTGCTGTGTACGAAGCCATCAAGTACTTTCGACATATGGTGGAAGCTAGGATTTTCACTATATACACTGACCACAAGCCTTTGACATTCGCCTTCTCAAAGTCAAAAGAGAAATGTACTCCCAGACAGTATCGCCATTTGGACTATGTTTCTCAATTTACCACTGACATACGATATCTTCCCGGAAAGAAAAACATTGTCGCAGACGCTTTGTCCCGTGTGGAGGAGATCACAGCTGCTATCGACTACCAAGCTCTTGCAAAATTTCAGGAATCGGATCCAGAACTGCAAGACTTGCTTCTTCGTGGTTCCAGCTTGAAGCTACAGAAGGAACAGATGCTAGATAGCAACGTTTCCGTCTACTGTGACACCTCTCTTGGACAGCCTCGTCCCTTCATCACTCCACAGCTACGCAGACAGGTCTATGACACCATGCATCAACTACATCATCCCGGAGTTTCAGCTACAGTACGACTGGTAACAGAGAGATTCGTATGGCCAGGGATTCGGAAGGACTGTAGAGAGTGGTCTAGGCAATGCTTACAATGCCAGAAAGCGAAAGTTTCCCGACACACTAAATCCCACCTTTCTCCATTCCTTACTCCTTCCTCCAGGTTCTCTCACATACACCTGGACCTCGTAGGGCCATTACCTCTTGTTTCTACTTACAGGTATTGCCTCACTGTCATCGACCGATATACTCGATGGCCTGAAGCGATCCCGCTCAAAGATATTACTGCGGAGACTTGCGCTGCTGCCCTTGTATCTGGCTGGATAGCCAGATTTGGATGCCCAGCACGTATTACTACCGACCGCGGCACCCAGTTTACAAGTCACCTATTCAAGACTCTTGCCTTGCTGGTAGGCGCACGTCATTTCTGCACTACAGCATACCACCCTGCAGCGAACGGCATCATCGAGCGTCTGCATCGGCAGCTGAAGGCAGCCATTATGTGCCACACTACTTCGCAGTGGACCGAAGCTCTTCCCCTGGTGCTGCTTGGTATGCGCAGTGCGTGGAAAGAAGACTTGAAGACTTCAGCCGCCGAGTTGGTCTACGGTGAGCCGCTGCGCTTGCCTGGTCAGTTCCTGTCACCTAGAGATGACTTCAGCTCAGACGACATCACACAATATGCTAGCCGTCTTCGAGCGCACGTGAAGAAGCTGACACCCAAGCCGACAAGTTGGCATAGTTCATCTACACCATTTTACTTCCCACGTGACCTAGAACATTCGACACACGTGTTCCTGCGCCAAGACCATGTGCGCGGTTCACTGGAACCACCTTACGCCGGACCCTACTTGGTCATCGACAGGCAGCCAAAGTTTTACACCATTGACGTCAGAGGCAAGAAGGTCAAGGTCACAGTCGACAGGCTCAAACCGGCGTACATGATGCGAGATCCCCCATCACACGATGGGAAGCCAAACGACACAGGACTACCGCTAGTTGAAACAAGAACACCGCCAGTTGAGAAAATGACTCGGAGTGGGAGAAGAGTTAGATTCCCTGACTTCTATCGACCGTAGTCACGGTCTGGTCGGGGGGAATATGTAGCGTACTGTTTACACGCCAACCTTGCAAAACCAGAAAATAATAAATTATAATATTTTGCCAATTGTTTTCGTCCCTTACTTGGGCCATACGCTTTAAGCTGGTTTTGCAAGGTCGCGCATACTAGCTACGCACGACACTGTGGCGGACCGCACCGGGCGGCCGCTGCGAGCGAACGCGGGGACAGAGAGCCTTGATCGTTCGAGACTACCGCGCGCGCTCGGATTCTTATTTGTTGTATGCTGTTGTTGTTGCTTTTGTTTTTCTGTGATGTTTAGATGTTCTTAGTAAAGTAGATTGAGTCAAAAATAGTTTTTTATTTACGCAAGTTGTAGGCGAGCGCCCTACATGTGTGTCAAAATAAATGTATCTTTTTCTATAATGTAAACTACCCGTTAAGTAATAGTAATTATTAGGGTTATGTATTAATTAATGTGTTAAATAAATTGTCTGTAAAATGTTCATATGCATTGTCTTATTTTTCTATAATAAACACTAAGTATACAAGGTATTAAGTAAGACGACGGCCACATTGGGAGATAGTTCCACTTTGCCTCACCAACTGTAGCCCCTAGAAAGTATAGAGGAATGTTTAAAATGTAGGAAACTATCCCCCTAAAGACATTTAAGTGAGGCATAAGTTAATAGGTGTGCGTAACCAAACTAAGCAAAGCTTGTGCTATGGCTGCCAGAGACTGATTTACATACTTAGATATTTTTAAATACATACGTAAATAGATAATTAACACCCAGACATAGAACAAACACAAATGTTCATCACATAAATGTTTGCCCTAGGTGGGAATCGAACCCACGCCTCCAAGCTCAGAAGGCAGGTTCACTACCAACTGAGCCACCGAGGCAGTCAAATTTGTAATGTGTTGTGGTTTTTATGTATGTTTTGCTATTGAGTCTCACGCAATGGGGTTTGTTTTGGCTATTCCCAGAACATACCAACTTATGACGTGCTGTGCATGCATTCTTGTTTTCATAAAAATAAGACTTATTATGCCATGCTGTGTGTGCATAAGCTCGTGGTTTTGCCAAAATATTTCTCTGTGTTGTATAGGTGCACGACTCTGTGTATGACACGACTACGTTCCTAGTTACGGTAGTATAGTATCCTTTATTTTCGTTGTGTAAGTAAAATCGAATGCTAGGATTGAAATAATCCTACTAATATTATAAACGCAAAAGTTTGTAAGAATGGATGGATGGATGTTTGTTACTCTTTCACGCCAGAAAGGCTGCCCACACTGGCACAAGGCTGTACACAAGCCCCTTTCGGTTCAACATATCCTTTCAAATTAGCCCTACACAAGCCCCTTTCGGTTTAACATACCCTTTCAAATTATCCCTACACAAGCCCCTTTCGGTTTAACATACCCTTTCAAATTATCCCTACACAAGCCCCTTTCGGATTAACATACCCTTTCAAATTAGCCCTACACAAGTCCCTTTCGGTTTAACATATCCTTTCAAATTAGCCGTACACAAGCCCCTTTCGGATTAACATACCCTTTCAAATTACCCCTACACAAGCCCCTTTCGGTTTAACATATCCTTTCAAATTAGCCCTACACAAGCCCCTTTCGGATTAACATACCCTTTCAAATTATCCCTACACAAGCCCCTTTCGATTCAACATATCCTTTCAAATTAGCCCTACACAAGCCCCTTTCGGTTCAACATACCCTTTCAAATTAGCCTTACACAAGCCCCTTTCGGTTTAACAAACCCTTTCAAATTAGCCCTACACAAGCCCCTTTCGGTTTAACATACCCTTTCAAATTATCCCTACACAAGCCCCTTTCGGTTTAACATACCCTTTCAAATTATCCCTACACAAGCCCCTTTCGGATTAACATACCCTTTCAAATTAGCCCTACACAAGTCCCTTTCGGTTTAACATATCCTTTCAAATTAGCCGTACACAAGCCCCTTTCGGATTAACATACCCTTTCAAATTACCCCTACACAAGCCCCTTTCGGTTTAACATATCCTTTCAAATTAGCCCTACACAAGCCCCTTTCGGATTAACATACCCTTTCAAATTATCCCTACACAAGCCCCTTTCGATTCAACATATCCTTTCAAATTAGCCCTACACAAGCCCCTTTCGGATTAACATACCCTTTCAAATTAGCCCTACACAAGTCCCTTTCGGTTTAACATATCCTTTCAAATTAGCCGTACACAAGCCCCTTTCGGATTAACATACCCTTTCAAATTACCCCTACACAAGCCCCTTTCGGTTTAACATATCCTTTCAAATTAGCCCTACACAAGCCCCTTTCGGATTAACATACCCTTTCAAATTATCCCTACACAAGCCCCTTTCGATTCAACATATCCTTTCAAATTAGCCCTACACAAGCCCCTTTCGGTTCAACATACCCTTTCAAATTAGCCTTACACAAGCCCCTTTCGGTTTAACAAACCCTTTCAAATTAGCCCTACACAAGCCCCTTTCGGTTTAACATACCCTTTCAAATTATCCCTACACAAGCCCCTTTCGGTTTAACATACCCTTTCAAATTATCCCTACACAAGCCCCTTTCGGATTAACATACCCTTTCAAATTAGCCCTACACAAGTCCCTTTCGGTTTAACATATCCTTTCAAATTAGCCGTACACAAGCCCCTTTCGGATTAACATACCCTTTCAAATTACCCCTACACAAGCCCCTTTCGGTTTAACATATCCTTTCAAATTAGCCCTACACAAGCCCCTTTCGGATTAACATACCCTTTCAAATTATCCCTACACAAGCCCCTTTCGATTCAACATATCCTTTCAAATTAGCCCTACACAAGCCCCTTTCGGTTCAACATACCCTTTCAAATTAGCCTTACACAAGCCCCTTTCGGTTTAACAAACCCTTTCAAATTATCCCTACACAAGCCCCTTTCGGTTTACATACCCTTTCAAATTATGCCTACACAAGCCCCTTTCGGTTCAACATACCCTTTCAAATTAGCCCTACACAAGCCCCTTTCGGTTTAACATACCCTTTCAAATTAGCCCTACACAAGCCCCTTTCGGTTCAATATACTCGTACCCTTTCAAATTAGCCCTACACAAGCCCATTTCGGTTCAACAAACCCTTTCAAATTAGCCCTACACAAGCCCCTTTCGGTTTAACATACCCTTTCAAATTAGCCCTACACAAGCCCCTTTCGGTTCAATATACTCGTACCCTTTCAAATTAGCCCTACACAAGCCCATTTCGGTTCAACAAACCCTTTCAAATTAGCCCTACACCACCCGGAACCTAAAGTCAAACTTGCCATCCGAAGCACGGTAACGCCCTGAGCCCGCCACAGACATCCTGCGTCAAAGGACCCGCGACGTCGAAGTGAAGAAGTACTGCATTTCCCTGCTGGAGCGGCTCGGAAGCTTCCAGTATACTAGGAATATACTTATTGCACTAGATGACGATGCCAGGAAAGAAGTAAGCTATTATTTTATTCAATTTGTCCTAGGAAGGCCCTTACCCCCTCCCCTCTATCCCTAACAAACAAACTGCGTACCATAAAATTTTATTGCTATGATGGTAACGTTTTGTTTTCGACACCGCGCTACCATGGATCTTATTGCGCGGCGATACGATTTGCGGTCGCGCAGCGTCAAAAACATAACATAACCATCATGGCAAGATGTCATGGTAGGCCTCCATGAGCTGCTTACCCCGGGGCACTAATTGAAAATTAATTGTCAAAAAAAGTTAACGGTATATCTCTACAGTATTCGAGAAAAGTTGAGAGAAAAACTCATTAGACATTGTTTGTGCCTTCAACCACATTCGCGTTCATCCATCGTTACTAATACTATTAGCTTAAAACATCCATCGTTACTAATACTATAAGCTTATTATTGTAACATTTACACACCTATAAAGTATAAAATAAGCTTAAAACATACCAAAAATACAGAAAGAAACAATACGTAAACGATTCGCGCCAAGAGTCTCAGCTAGTCAGCTAGCTACAATCTCGATTTAACTTTTAACGATTTTTATGTGCAAGTGTCCCAAATATTATATTATTATAACCACAGACCTAAGATTTTTTTTTTGCTTCGCAAAAGACCAACGAAGCGTGGGACAGATAAGTCTCCATCGAAATGTAAACTCCACAAGAGAGAAAGAGGTCGCCTACAAATAAAATGTTAGTCAATTTTAATGACAGCACCTTGGAACACGCGGAAATTCCTATGATTTATATTTTTACTAAAATAATTATAAATAGACTCAAAAGAGAGCAATTTTAATTAAATGCAATTATGTCATCTTGTGAGTTTAACGATTGTGATGTGAATCTAAGATGTAACCCACAAAATTGTGTCCGTAACTTCAGCTTCCTCATAGGTGATAGAATAATTTTACCTATGCCAATATTTAAAGCATAATAGCTGCAATCAAATATCCCAGTCTTAGTTTAGCTGCCACAAGAACTTCGTTAATATGAGCCATTTACTATGTGTCAGCTGGAGTGACACAACCTCAGCTCGCACATCCAGTACAGGCAAACCAGTGAGGTTAGGGTTTTGGACAATAGCTAGAAAATTAAAGCATAATAGCTGCACAAGGTAGGAAAAATCTGAACGATGCTACTCAAAACATGTAGAAGCTATGATCAAAAAACTGTGTGTAAGCTGGTGTTGTGTCACTTCAGCTACTCATCTCATATCTTCCAAACGAAAGAAGGTATGATTATGCATTTTAGCTCAAATTTTAAAGCATAATTGCTGCCATTGGCAGCAAAATTTTCAAGTCTCTGGGTTATATACTTTCCGAGTTATAAGCTAATACCTATGTGTAAGCTGAAGTTGCGTCACTTCAGCTGACACATGTTGAATCGACGAAACTATCAAACATAGAGTTTTCATTTAAAGGGCAAAAATTAAAGCATAATTGCTGCACTAGGCAGCAAAATTTTCAGATTCCTAGACCTCGTAGTTTCCACGTAATAATCAAAAAACAGTTTTCGCGCCAAAAAATTCAAATTTTTGCTTAAAAGCGGCGTTGCCGTTCCGTGCGGTACATTATTGCAATTCAATTTGATCTTAGCGCGCATAGTGTTAAAAGTCATTTTAACTTGTGTTCAAAATTCTTTTAGTTTTGTTTAGACTGAGAGCCCCTGAACCATATGGAACTAAGAATGCACCTGTAAAATTTGAAGGCAGATTCTTATGAACTTAAACAACGACGAAGGTTATTGGTTTTGGCGTGGCTTGTTCTCTGTAATTTGGCTAACAAAAGACGTCGCGCGACAGATAATGGCTGCTTGACGTCACAGGCGCGAGGTAGACAGTGGCATGGCGAACCAGTTTTTTTGCCCCACCACCCCGCTACACCCTTCGCGTGCCATCTAGTACATTTACTAATTTAAAAATTAAAAAATTAAAATAAAGAAGAAAGACAAACCACTGTATAGTAAAGAAGATAAATTTGTTACTTGGACAATATCTAGTGTAAGTAAGTAGTGTAGGTGTTTAACAAGTTTGAAGATGAACTTCCGCAAAGTAACGCCTGATTCAATCAAGAAGATAAATGTTTAATGTGTGGGTAAGAGATAGTAAAATGTATTTTAATAGTCTGTAAGTACTTTGATTTTATGATACGGGAATTACTCGTATTCCGACTATTGTTTCAACCGCATAAGTAAGTGATTCCCGTTACATAAAATCATAATGTGTGAAAACCACGTCAGTTTCCATAGCCTGTAAGTAGGTAAGTATCTGTATTCGATAACTACTTCAGTGTTATTTCAGTTGTTCCATGAAGAATCAGAAGACCAGGGAGCTCCTAGTCTAGTTATCTCGTCTTCTAAGTTCATAAGAATCTATCTCTAAAATAACATACATACCTAGTTTCATATAGTTCAGCGGCTCTCAGTCGTTTTTTGTTAGCCAAATTACAGAGAACAAGCCACGCCAAAACCAATAACCTTCGTCGTTGTTTAAGGTCATAAGAATCTGCCTTCAAATTTTACAGGTGCATTCTTAGTTCCATATGGTTCAGGGGCTCTCAGTCTAAACAAAACTAAAAGAATTTTGAACACAAGTTAAAATGACTTTTAACACTATGCGCGCTAAGATCAAATTGAATTGCAATAATGTACCGCACGGAACGGCAACGCCGCTTTTAAGCAAAAATTTGAATTTTTTGGCGCGAAAACTGTTTTTTGATTATTACGTGGAAACTACGAGGTCTAGGAATCTGAAAATTTTGCTGCCTAGTGCAGCAATTATGCTTTAATTTTTGCCCTTTAAATGAAAACTCTACGTTTGATAGTTTCGTCGATTCAACATGTGTCAGCTGAAGTGACGCAACTTCAGCTTACACATAGGTATTAGCTTATAACTCGGAAAGTATATATAAGTATACCCAGAGACTTGAAAATTTTGCTGCCAATGGCAGCAATTATGCTTTAAAATTTGAGCTAAAATGCATAATTATACCTTCTTTCGTTTGGAAGATATGAGATGAGTAGCTGAAGTGACACAACACCAGCTTACACACAGTTTTTTGGTCATAGCTTCTACATGTTTTGAGTAGCATCGTTCAGATTTTTCCTACCTTGTGCAGCTATTATGCTTTAATTTTCTAGCTATTGTCCAAAACCCTAACCTCACTGGTTTGCCTGTACTGGATGTGCGAGCTGAGGTTGTGTCACTCCAGCTGACACATAGTAAATGGCTCATATTAACGAAGTTCTTGTGGCAGCTAAACTAAGACTAGGATATTTGATTGCAGCTATTATGCTTTAAATATTGGCATAGGTAAAACTATTCTATCACCTATGAGGAAGCTGAAGTTACGCACACCACAAAATTTGTCGTTTCATGGGTAAATATATTTCCATTGTGATGTTTTTGTCTAAATTTTGTCTAAAACATAACATATATTGTTTCCAAAAACCGATTTACCAGCGGTATGTTGTTGTCGTTTCTTCGTATTAACTATACTAGCTGCGCCCTCCGGTTTCACCCGCAGCTAAAAAGTCCTATCCTATGTGCTATTCTAGACTATAACCTATCTCTGTGCCAAATTTCATCCAGATCTGTTCAGCCGTTCTCGCGTGAAAGAATAACAAACATCCATCTATAAGCGTTTTTTTCCAAGATCGTTTAGGCATTTTTAAGTGAACATGTGCATTAAGAAGACACAAATAACATAAATAAACAATTGATTTTATTTTAGTCTAACCTCAAAGCAAACACTCATTGACTTCGTGTTACTTAACAACGCCATCTGCTGTTGTGTCGTTAAAGCAATTAGTTGCTCACAAAAAATGGTATTATCATTCGCCAATAGATTTCAGGAAGAGTCATATTTTTCAGTTGAGACTACTCAAACGCCTCCTTTTTGTTATTTTTCTTCCAAGTTTATGTTTAAGTTGATTATCGATAAAACACGAATACAATGAAATTTTCTAAAAATGATTCCTAGGCTAGATCGATTTATCGCCCCCGAAAGCCCCTATATACTAAATTGTATGAAAATCGTTGGAGCCGATTCCGAGATTCCAATTAGATAAATATTTATATATATATATATACAAGAATTGCTCATTTAAAGATATAAGATTTCCTAGATGAAAGTAGAATTGATGACGAAATTCAGCATACAAATGTTAGTTAGTTTACGCTCGATTTTCACTAGAGATGGATAAATTATGACGTCATTATTATCGATAGTTTTTTTAGCAAAGTTCAATAGGAGTGCAATACATACATACTCGTTTATGTACATAAACAAAACGAACATTTTTGATTGCCATCAACAGTAAATTAACATTTTTCCGCGTTTGTACTTGGCAATGAGGCGTAAAACATTTTAAAAAAAAATAAGTCCCTTCAGTTTCTGGTCATAATTAATTCAATTTACTTGGGTGTCTTACATCCAAGTGTTAATAATTTAAATAAATATGTATGTAAATTATAAGGAAAAATAAATTATAAATAAATGTACAAAAACAATGAAATACGTATCATTAGGTACTTACCCTAATCCAAATACTACCGTGAAATATGCATCTAAGGGTTTCTTTGCCCAAAATATGATTTACAAGGAAATCCGTTGATGTGGAAAAATATTCTAGTGTTATGGCAACATTGATAATTTTGGTACAAAGAAAGTTTTACGTGTGACATCACGGAGTATCGCGTTTGAAGCCAACTTTGTTCAGTATCGTGTTGTAATTTGTCGAGTGTGGCGCGTATTTTGGCGGGCAAATTTTTGAAAAAATTTTAAGGTCAATTGTGACTCATGGCAAAAACAAAGATTAGTTTGTATTATAGAAAAGAGATTTATTTGTACACAACTTAAAATAATAACAGAAAATTAAAGAAAACTTAAACTATTAACTAAAAACTAGAAATTAAAATAACTAAATAAATCACAAAAATTTAAACTAAAAGACCATTAGTGGAAGGAAAGGTCCCCAGAATGCTGGCGGCATTGCCACGTTGAATGGCAATGCTCAGCTTCTGTGCAAAGTAAAAGCCAGCATTCTGGACACCCGACGCTTCCACCAATCGCCTGGCCAGGTCACGAAAAAGCCCCAAAGCGGCCGGCCCCCACGGACCCATCGTCTCTACCCCAAACGGAGCAAACATGTACACCCGGTCAAGATGTGCATACTTGCGCCGCTTGAGGTTTTCGGCTTGAGCGGCGGCAGCGCCGGCCTGAACCGATGTTCCTGGAAGGTGAGACGGCGCCATTGTGTCTACGCATGTTGCATCCCACACCAATGGCTGACCCACCTTCCAAGGTATAAGAGTCATCCCGTCGGGTCTTTTGCCGTCGTCACGCATCAGTCCATTGGGTTCTAAGACTGACGGGACGCCGGCACTGACGAAAGCCCGGCGGATGACGTCATTCAGGCTGCCGTGCCGCGGTATACGCCCAGCACTCTTTAGACACGATAAGCCGTGGTGGCCGAGGCGGTCTACATTATCACCGCAATTGCAGCGGTGGGGCACCTGGCAAGCTGCACCAATTCTTAGGGATACGGCTAAACGGAACGTATTTTTGTCTAATAGATTTCCAATGTTTTTGGAAGGTAGAGCGTGTAACCAAAGCCCCGACTCCCAACGGGCAACAGCCAGAAGGCGAGCGCGCTCTGCGGATGAAGTTGAAGAGTGTAAAAGATTTTTATACTCTAAAACACAGAGCGGCCCGTCCCATTGCCGCTGAGAGGAGGGGGTCTTGGGCAAAGATTCGTTTGGGCAGGCTGATTTCCAACTTTCCAAAGCGTCAGAAAGGAAACTAATTTCAATTTTTGGGAGTGATGACAGTAAGATATCCTGAACTAGGTGTTGTGTGCTGAAGGCTGATGACAGAAAAGCTGGCAAAGAAACGCTGGATATTTTGCGTATGCCGAGACCTCCAAACCTTACAGGCAGGGAGGCCTGGCGCCAAGTACGTTCGTCAAAAGGTGTATTTAAAATGGCGGTGAGAGTATCCCTTTGAATGCTGTCGAGCTGTTGTAAGAGCAAGGGGTGGTTCCAAAGCTGACAACATCTAAGGGCATACGTAAATTTAGGTACAAAAAGGCAATATTTTATTATAAAATAAGCAACATGAGTATTAATTTTTCCCAGCCGGTCCGAACAAGAACGAAACAAATTAATTTTTTCGTCCACAAAATCAGCTATTGATTCATCAAGGATCGGAGACCCTAGGAGGCGAAGAGATTTTTTTGTCAGTAATTTAATATTTGGTGTAATTTGTTCAAAAAGGTTTAAAATTTCATTTTGCGAGTACGTCGTAGATTGCGGAATATGAATTTCACATTTAGAAAAATTGAGTGACAAACCTAATTTATTAAAACCGGATATTATTAATTTGAGATCTTGGAGTACCGAGCTGATATCACCTCCTAGGGTTCCATCGTCGAGGTACCACACATTAAATTTAGAAACCAATTTTTGGATGATGGGGTTGATAGCTAAGCTAAAAAGAGCCGGCCCAAGCGGATCACCTTGTTGGCACCCTACTTCAGATGAAATTAAATTATTTTTATACACTAAATGTGAAGGTGTGCCGTAGCATTGCCGAATAAAGTTGTAAATCTGTGGAATTTTGTCTTTTACTTCGTTTATAAAAGCGGTTCTATGAACGGAGTTAAAAGCGTTTTTAACATCCACCTTCACGAGCACCTCACCTCCTTGCTTGTTTAAAAAAGTTCTTAACGCGTGTACTGCCGCCTCGCAGCCACCACGAGATCCGAAACCCAACTGCAAGGGACTAAATTCCTTACAGAGGGTTTCTTTAATATTTTTACAACAAATTATGGCTGTGAGGCGGCGGTACACAGTACCAACGGCAATAGGCCTCACGCCCCCATCTTTCTTAAGAAGTGCGCACAAGTTTGCTCCGTAGATTATGGCGGTGATACTGTTGTCAACCTTGCCAGAAAGCATTAGGTTGACTAATGCTGTGAGTTCCTTGAGCAGGGCGTCTCCGATCTCTCCACAGCCTGCGCCAGTAAGATCTTTCAGATGCTGCGGTGTAAGAGAGTCAAGGCCACCCGCAGAACCACTCGGAAAGGAACTCAGAGCAAGACTAATGTCCTCAAAGGTTGCTATCAAGGAGCTCTCCTCAGGCGCGTCTTGAAGTACGGGTATTGATGCTGGTGAAAGTGGATGTTTTTCTTTTAAAGCCAACAAGGTTTCTGTAGTGTTAGGGGCCATAGTATCACTGGAAAACAAAAGTCTTGCGGAACCTCTGATGTCTCCCTCGGCCATTTTATCTTCGACTAAGCTATATGCTACAGAACTTTTGGATCGTGAAGGTGGTCGTGGTGGAAAAGAGAAATCAGGGCAAGACTTCGAGTTATTAATACAATTTTGCTTGATTTTGTTAGTGAGTGAATTTTGATCCAAGTTGTTTTTGGGAACATGAAGAATTCTATACGGGAAAGTTAGTAAGTGCTCCCAAGCTTGAACTGAATTGGTGGATGTAACGCGACTTATATCTAGAAATAGGCAGTTAGCGACGCTAATGCGCGCACCGCGCGGGATTCTTTTCACTATTGGCAGGTTATTTTTAAATTTAGATAAGGTTTCCCAAAGGTTTGAAGGTTTATCAAGTATGGGAAAATGTGTATTCGGAACTGATCGATGAGCTTTGGCAGCATGGATTTTTAGGCCACGAACCCCTTTAAAAAAACGTAGTTCGGAGCATTGGTCGCACTTTACCTGGTTTTCCAGTGATACGTCGGCGTGTAAATTTGGAATTTTGGGAACGTTTGGTAAAGCCGCATCCCGTGAGGGCGAGGAAACAGAGTCAGATTTATTCTCAGGTAAAACATTAGATGATAGCGGCAACTGTCGCCTACAACGCTGGCCCAGCTGGGTCGGCGGAGGCGTCGGATGCTTGGAGGCTTCCTCAGGTGTGTGGAATTCATCATTACTTGTAGGTGACGACGAAGAAAGCATTAAAGGTAAATCCAAAATTTGTTGTTGTTTACTGCCAAGAAATAGGTTGACAGATGACAATCTAATGCCATTTGATAGGCATTGCTCATGCGTACATGTAAAGCGCAATGCGCAGATGCGCAAACCTGCTTGGCAATCACCGTTGCCATGGGCAACCTGGACACTTATGACAGACCAAGCACCAAAGTTCGCCAACAGACAAATATTTCAACTGAAACCAGATCAAATCATAAGTAGACGCCTGGAAACTATAACTATGGGCTCTTCACAAAACTGGTGCTCCACTATATAGTTATAGACACTCTACTGTAGGGCCAAAATATTTATAGGAATTATTTATTTTTTGAGCTTTTATTGAAACTGTTGACAGGTTTTTTTTTTTTTGTATTATTATATGTTATAGGAATCGAATTACAGATTATTTTAACCATAGTTTCGGTGATGAAGGCTCCTACAAACAAAAGTTACGATAATGGGCAAAATTACATAATGATGTTTCAACTCCAGAATGACAACTTTGCCAGAGTTTGAAAAAGCGTTAGGGTTGTCACTTTTTTGTTGTGGTTGTTGGTTGATATATTTTAGTTACAAATCCTTACTAGTTACCACTATAATTAATGCGAAAGTGTGTATGTTTGTTTGTTCTTACTTTGTGCTGAAAGTAACATATTGACGTTACACAATACTAACAGAAGGGTAACTTAAGGTGAATCTGCCAAAGGCCAAAACTGCATGATGGTCAAGAGATGGCGCTAAAGTCAATGATATTGTTACTGCGTCAATAGTGGCCCTGTTTGGGCTGGACACTGGATTGGCTACTTATATCGGTGCAATGGTTGCGAGTGGCATATATTTTTTAATAATAAATTGGGTTTAATAAAATTTACACAGTAAAGGAACAAACACGGCTAAAGTATTTGATTTATTATTATTATTGTTTTATTCTTCGATTGGCTTGCGCTTGGCCGCCATCGCGTCTGGTGTTACGGTGGTTCATCGCGCTCATGGCGCGAAATCTAAATTTCAATCAGTTTTCTCGTTTTATTATGGAAACTGACGTGGTTTTCACACATTATGATTTAAAACACGGGAATTACTCACGTACGATTCAGTCGATTATTCCGACTATAGTTTCAACCGCATTCGGCGGTCTTCATCAGGGCGAAAACGCGCGCGCACTCGTTTATAGTTTAGAGACGAAGAAAACGAGAAAACTTTATGTTTTCTCTTTGGAGTTAGACCGGGTAACTAAACTAAGTAATAATAGAATTGCCGGCAATCGTAAAGCATTCCTTACGATATTTTGTAAAGATATAAAACAGTAACGCACCAGATTGCTTACATTTGTGATTAAACCTTTAAACTGACAATTCAAGTGTTTATGCACAAATGTAAACAATTTGGTGCATTATTGTTTATGACCTCTACAAAATATCTTAGAGGATACGATTGGCGGCAATTCCATTATTAGTTACATCAGTAAATGAATGAGATAAAAGCTAAATGAATGAAACTTCCAAATAGTCTCGTTTAAGATGGTACAAGTATATACCACTAGTTCTTCGCTGATCTTTAAAAAAAAATTAAAACTTGTTCATCGCTTTACTTCACTATTTTTAAATTTTGATTAATTTATCTCACTTCAAACGTCACTTGACTGATCTAAATTTTGATATTGGTATAACTTACGCGGCTAAATTAGTGCCTTTTTATTATTTTTTTATTTTTGAGAAAAAAAATTAACTTAGTAAGTAAAACTTAAATGCTGTTTTATTTAATACTAGCTGCGCCTCGCGGTCAAAAGTAGCCTATGTCTCTGTACCCCTAAAAATGTGTATCTATGCCAAATTTCATATGGATTTGAGCAGTTAGAGAGTGAAAGCGAAACAAACATACTTACTCTCGCATTTATAATATTAGTTAAGATTAGGATTTATATTTTCTGTAGTTACCAAAAATTATTAACTCTAATGTGGCAGCCCTATCAAATTGAAATCGCAACTTTCGTCTAGTATGGAAAAGAGAAAAAATACCAGGGTAACATTGCCAACTCAATCCAAAAGGGAAGTTGCATCGAAATCGGTAAAATTTTAAAAGTAAACGCCTTCAGCGCCCTTGATTCATTTACTAGTTCCTTTCTCGTTGTCATAAAGGCTACATTTTCGTCAAAAAAAGACATGGGCAATGTTGGCTAAAAGTCTAGATAACTTTGACCGCCATCAAAATCAATGAAATTTTAGCATAAACGTTGATTTAAAAAAAACTTACTATACCAAACCATACACATAATCCAAGAGATGAAGGTATTTAAAAAACATACCTAGGCGCTGCCGCTGGTAGAAAAAACATCAGATATTTTAATTTATTCTTTTTAAGCTGGCAAAGTTGGCATATTTCACGGTAGTAAAATTGGTCACAATTCGAAGCGAATTAGGTACTAGTTTTATAGACAACCTCCCTATGTAATGGAATTTTTGATTTGCTTTGTCTACCTATTGAATAAATCAGTCAAAAGTGACCCCTTAAATATGCAGATATTTTTCATAGCTCTATTTTCGCTTCAGAACGTTTAAAAAAAAAGCCAAGAACATAGGGGCGGAGATATTGTTAATTTAATTGTAAATGCTAAATTTCATCATAATCTGACAAACGGTTTTCAAGAAATTTGAGTAGCGCCTTTGCATGTAAATTTCAGAACGTCGCGGCTCTCTTAATGCGTAAGGTGTGGGTGTAGACTCGTGGAGACGCGTTAAATGGAGAGATGTAAGTTTTTTAAAAAGCACTAATAACTATAATTTTATGTAATTTCTTGGCACCAATTCTGCTTTCTTTAAGAAACTACAGCTAAATACATTTTACATACATATTACATGACCAGCAATCCTACCAAATTTAAATATTTGTGTTTGTTTGTTACTTCTTCACACTCAAACAGGTGGATGGATTTAAGAAATTTGAAAAGAGGTTCCTTCATGTTTTGTAATTAATTTTGATGTCTGTCCACAGCCGGCGAGCCATATTGGGCTATGGATATTGAGAAGAGGCAACTAGCTGCATAGAAGCAGCAAGCAGTGGCACTTGCAGCAACCCTGCAGGCCAGAGCAGTAATGCAGTTAACGCGACTGGAAGAATTAACCCAAAGCTAGCATGCATAGTCACAATTCCATTCTAGTGTGAGTCTTAACCAACACTAATGCGAGAAACCTTTACTATCAAATCAGTTTATTCCAAATAATTATTATGAATGTTGTGTGTGAGTACATACAAATAAATAAGTACTTATCTATGTTGAATTTATATTCTACATAGTCGATTGTTTTTCTGCCCTATACCCATAATAATATAAGGAGTTTGTTGAAATACAAACAAGAATTAATGTGAATGCAATATTTTATTCTGCTGATTTAATTATTTCGACTGAGAAGAACTGGCAAGAAACTCAATGGAGTCTTTATTTCAAAGACTAACTATGCTACTGGCCACATTTTCTGTGTGCACTTTTACCACAGCAAATGCTTGCAGAGAAAAGCTTGCGTTCAGTTTGAAATGGCCAAAATTGAACCTTAGAGTCCAGCGACGCTCTGAAATCTCCATACAAACGCGCTTGTCAAATATCTTGGAAACCATTTGTCAGATTATGATGAAACTAGCTGCGCCCTGCGGTTTCACCCGCAGCTAAAAAAATCCTATGTGCTATTCTAGACTATAACCTATCTCTGTGCCAAATTTCATCCAGATCTGTTCAGCCGTTCTCGCGTGAAAGAGTAACAAACATCCATCTATAAGCGTTTTTTTCCAAGATCGTTTAGGCATTTTTAAGTGAACATGTGCATTAAGACACAAATAACATAAATAAACAATTGATTTTAGTCTAACCTCAAAGCAAACACTCATTGACTTCGTGTTACTTAACAACGCCATCTGCTGTTGTGTCGTTAAAGTAATTAGTTGCTCACAAAAAATAGTATTATTATTCGCCAATAGATGTCATATTTTTCAGTTGAGACTACTCAAACGCCTCCTTTTTGTTATTTTTCTTCCAAGTTTATGTTTAAGTTGATTATCGATAAAACACGAATAAAATGACATTTTCTAAAAATGATTCCTAGCTGGATCGATTTATCGCCCCCGAAACCCCCTATATACTAAATTGTATGAAAATCGTTGGAGCTGATTCCGAGATTCCAATTATATATATATACAAGAATTGCTCATTTAGGGCCGATTTTTCAATGGTCAGATAAACAAACAAATAGTGTTTATTGAACTGATAGCTAATTATTCTGTTTTTCAATGGTCAGGTATCATTTACTAGACGAATAACTCATCTATCTGAGGTATAACTTTATTTGTCGGTGGAACGGCCAGATAGCAGTTTATTCTATGGAATAAATTGTTGAGACTGTCTAAATGATGGTCTTATGGGTTGTCACTGTAAAAAAAGATTGATATTTCCGACACGCAGAAACTAAATTAATTTTAATAAAAAAAAAACTAACATGAACAAACTACATGAGCTATTTACCATAGCCAAACCAGCCGACGACTTTTGCACAGATTAGTAGTACAGTGACGTTTAGACTAAAACTGACAAGACAGTGAAATAAGCGAAAAGTGAAAATTCGAAGTCCTTTTCTAACGCGTGGATATTTTATACTTTTGTTTCAACTGTCTGAAGTTAGCTTTTGTACACACTGAATAAATGGTCAGATAGTTATTCCTAATTTAAAATTGTATTGAAAAACCGAACACCGTTTATGAGTCGAATAAACAGATTAATAAAGTTATTGGCTCGGTAGTTATTAGGCTAATAAAGTAAGGATTGAAAAATCGGCCCTTAAAGATATAAGATTAAGCATGTAGGTACAATTAAATGAACTGTATCTCCACCCCTATGTTCTTGCTTTTTTTCGAAAACGTCCCCAAGAGGAAATAGAGCTATGAAAAATCTTAATATATATAAATCTCGTGTCACAATGTTTGTCCTCAATGAACTCCTAAACCACTTAACCGATTATAATAAAATTCCCACACCATGTGCAGTTCGATCCAACTTGAGAGATAGGATAGCTCACATTTTAATATACATATATAAATAATAAACGCGAACGAAGTCGCGGGGTGACAGCTAGTATCCAATAAATATATTTATAATAAATATATTTATAATAAATATATTTGTAAGGGGTAACTTTTGACTGATTTATTCAATAGATAGACAAAGCAAATCAAAAATCCCTTTACATAGGGAGGTTGTCTACATCATTAGCTTTTAAATAAATCCATAATACAAGGGAAATTCTAAGTAATTTAGGAATAATTACAGAAGTATAAGTCATAAAAAATTGAAATTGCACTTTGTCACTCTGTAGGTAACTTTAGAGGCTCGTCAGTATCATTACTTGCTCTCTTCGCTCGCAGTCTTCTTCTAGACGAAATGGCTATAGAAAACCTTAAGCCAATGCGAACTTAGTCTAAAGTGGTCGCCGGACTCTTAATACTGCGTGACACATTGCCTTCAATATCAACTTTGTGTCACAAGACTGATCCACACATTGGTGTGGCCCCAAGACCTAGATTGGTGCAAATATGACCAAATGTTATATAATGTTAATTTTGGGGGCTGCGCTACCCACGTCCGTAGGAGTGTACTCTATTTTGATTCCCTAAAGTCCCCAGGTAATGCTAACCGGGTAGCAAACTCTGGTGGGAGTCTTCGGCCGGCTAGTTACCACCCACCGGACCAATACATGCCGTGAAATGACCTAGTTGTGTTTCGGGATGTAGTCCGGTGTAACCGTTCCGAAGACGGGTCTGAGCAGTAGCGCACTTGTAGCGCCTCACTCAACTGCCGTCTTTGTACTTCTTTACTCTACAAAACTTTAAGGCTAGACTGAATAAGCACCATAAAGGTCGTCGTGCTCCATCTTAGACCACAACATCGCTTAACATCAGGCGAGTTGGTGGTCAAATGCCGACCTATTGTACATAAAAAAAATGTGGCCGCGAAATAAATGCAATAAGTAGTTAAATCTATTTGTAAATACTTTTCCAGTGAATCCTAACAGCAGCTCGGAGGAACTGCAGCCAGCGTGGCGGCCATGAGGACAGATGAAGAAGACGATGAGAACAACTACAGCAAAGCAACACACAAACAAGCAATTGAAAGAAGGTTTTGATATTGTGTTTAATAAAACAATAAAATAAATATTATACAGACCATTTATTTAATACATTATATCTTAACAGGAATCTTATCCTAATGATTACTTAATAGGTAGTTTACATTTTAGAAAGAAACAAACACTTATTTTACACACAGACACTACTAGGACGGTAATAATACTTAACACGAATACACAGATGAAAGATAAAGAGCTATCACTGTAGAGTATAGGTGTCCTATAAGATAGTACCTATATTATGTGTAGACACAATACAAATACAAATAACTTTATTGTTCAAAAAATTAGAGCTAAAAATTACAATAATAAAAGTACCTACTTACATTTATTTGTTTAGCAACTTAAAACTGAATATTAATACAAGTAGGTACACTAATATTATTAACCCTGCCCTCGGAACTAGTAAAAACTGTATCTCAGAGGGCAGTTGTTCGTTTACATAATTCTTAGTTCGTTACAAAAAAATAATACGTATATCATAGAGTGCTAAACGGCAATTATACAATTTATAAAAGTAAAGATGTAAAAATAAAATTTAAGTAAGTAAGTTTAGAATAAATAAACATATTATGCATCAAAAACCAAAAAGAATAAAAGAAAATGTAACTAGTCATATAATATTATTAGTACCTGGATGGCCGAGCTTTGCTCGGTATTTTTTTATATTTTTTAATTGTGTTTTTTGGATTAAACAATTGATTTTAGTCTAACCTCAAAGCAAACACTCATTGACTTCGTGTTACTTAACAACGCCATCTGCTGTTGTGTCGTTAAAGCAATTAGTTGCACACAAAAAATAGTAGTATTATTATTCGCCAATAGATGTCAGGAAGAGTCATATTTTTCAGTTGAGATTGATTATCGATAAAACACGAATAAAATGATATTTTCTAAAAATGATTCCTAGCTAGATCGATTTATCGCCCCCGAAACCCCCTATATACTAATTTGTATGAAAATCGTTAGAGCCGATTCCGAGATTCCAATTATATATATATATATATATATATATATACAAGAATTGCTCATTTAAAGATATAAGATTACTATTTTTAGTATCATTACATATATCTATAATTATAGCAAAATCAAATATATAATTATGATTACTTCATTTACCCTTTATTCGTGTCAGAGAAAGAAATATACAAAGTAAATAAGGAGTCCGCATACAAATTAAACCAATGAGGGCGAGTCCACAACTACGGTGCGACGACGCATCGCAGAAACGACTACGTCGCAGTTCGATGCGTTGGTGTAACGTGAAAGTTTAATTTCGGCATACTCTGCCCAATACACAACACTAGCACATCGTCCCATCGCAGATGTGTACGGTGCGTCGTCGCACGCAGTGTTGAGGCCGGGCCCTAAGCACAGTACATGTTTTCAAAATTTGTTATTTCAAGATTTTCAAGAAATAAAGTAAGTAATCCTCTTAAATACCAATTTTCCTTTTTTTAATTATCTGCCAGACACAATTAAATGACATTTAGAAAATTAACAAAATAATTTAAGATGACTACAATACAACACACAAAGAAATACACAGAATACGTTCTATCATTTCTTCCAAGTCTATGGCTGATACGTACCTAACCTACCTTTGAAACATAGCAGCTAACAAAAAGCGATCCAAATGAAAAGGTAAACCATTCACCATCTTGCCTTGCAGTGCTGCTTGCAGGACTGCCACTTTTTTGCAGGACGGTGATTGTCGCAGCCTGTAGCGCGTCCGGCAACGACCTGCAGGATGTATGTGCAGTACGCTAGGACAGGATGGTGTGTAAGTTACAAGTACATCCTGCGCTTCGCAGTCTTGCACAGCAGGATGGTGAATGGTGTGATTAATGGACATATTTTCGCCGTGATACGATACAAAAAAAAATACCACATTTGCCTTAACACAATTGACTTTCTTAAAATTACAACATAACTGTTAGCGACGGGGAGCTTAAGCAGATTGAAATAAATCAAAACTTCTATAGAATCTCATAGACGTAATGTAAGTAAAACAGTATATGCTGGGGTTACATTGGTGCGTCACGTAACATTATTCGTGTCTCATTGTCGCGCTAAAATAATCGTTTCGGTTATCGGCGATGTTCCTGCCTACATTAGCGGTCAACTCGTCAAATACATCGTCGATTGACGAACGAACCGGCTTCACTTGTCGTGTCCGAATTTTCGAGTTATTATTAATTACCGAATTATCGCAGAAGGCCGCTAATGTAGCCGTAGAACTAAAGTAGGATCGGGTTACTTATCCTTAGATATGCCTTTTATCAATGTGCGTTATGATGGCGAGCTTTAGATATAAGTACCTAAATTAAGGGGTTAAGATGCGCCAATGACATTTGGCATTCGGCGCTCAGCTGGTTTTAGCGCCTCTAGTGATCAACGCTCGAAGCTTTTGAACATTGAGCTAGCATTTCTCAAAGACAAACAAATTCAGACGAAACACCGTGAAAAAAATATTTTTGCCTAAAAATGAAAGCCCTCTGTGATGTTATGCTTTATTGTAATGTTTTTTTACTAAATTATTTGAAGCCAACGGCGTTTTAAAGTTGAGCCTTATAAGCAGCATGAGCGCGGTAGTTTGTTTATAAGTATAGGTAGATTAAGTATGTACTCACAAATATCCCGCATCTAAAGGCTTTGATTCCCTTTGGTCGTGCGTGTAAAATCTAAAAAAACAATCGTAGACCACGGACTCTCTGAAGTGTGAGATATTATCTTGGTCCCTCTCACTTTTATGATTTTTCAAACGAGAGAGACATTGACCAAAAAATATCTCGTGCGTAGGAATAGGGGAAATAATATAATATCGTAAGAATGGCCCTGGAGGGCTATTCTTGACGCGTGAGATGTTTCTTGGTCACTCTCACTATGACTTTTAAAACGAGAGAGACATTGATCAGAAAATATCTTTCGTAAGAATAGGGCTCCTGATGGGCATCCTAAGAACTCCGGTACCAGGGATAAATTACTCAACCTATCCTAAACCAATGCTTACAACATTTCAAAAATCTCATAACAAAAAACATATTTACTAGGACTAGCAGAGCTGTTCAATCGACGGCCCGCTTAAAAAATGTATTCTACGAGTTGGTAGTACTAATCTGTTTTACATAATCAGCAGGTAGTATAAAAATGACTAAAATGATTGAAAACATAGTGGACCTAGAACTTACAACCTCATTATTATCTCGATAGTTTCTTGCCTGATTTTGCTGATAATTATGTTCCTACTCGAAGTTAAAAACGCGTTTGTGTTTAATATCTTTTTCATCACTCTCACTCGTAAAAAGGACTTTATTACATCAGTTTTAGATCATAATCCGAGCTATTAAGCACGTGTGCTGTTACTTTACCATTATCGCACTAGTAACTAAACTAGACTTTTTTTTAAATAAATCAACAAGAGTTTTTTTTTACTTTTCTTAAATTCTTGATTTAAAGTATCATAACTACGTAATAACAGTAAATAAACATTATTTTTTAAATCAAAATATTGACAATTAATTAGGTATGATAATTTAAACAAAGTACTCGCTTTATTATTATGCCTAGTAAAATTTTGATAAGTGGAACAGCAGCAAAATGCGCATACATTTTCAGAAAAATGTATTGACTAATGCAAGTCTGTGTTTTTTCCCCTCGCATGTGTGATGAAAAACGTCACATGAAACGCGTGTGCGTTAATAATTTACACTATTGGCTCCATTAGTGGGCTCGCATACGGCTCGCGCTATAATACCGCCTCGAGTGTAATAATCTTAGCACAAAAGTGTCATAATTTACGATATAAAAAACTACACTTTGACTTAATTTTGTTTACTTAATTTTTTTAGTAAACTGATTTTCAATAAAAGTCAAGTTAGAAGATGTTTTAAGTGATCATTGTAACAAAATTAAAGCGACTTCCAAACCACAAATAAGCACTAATATTAATTAATATAATTATTATAAGCGCTACCCATCTATTTGAAGTCGGTGCCAGCCAAGTCTTATAGGTAGAAGAAGAAGGATACTACTTACAAGTATCTACCTAATTACTACATAAACATAGTATCTATATACTGCCTACTTGGCTTGGCTGGTTACGAGTAGTAGGTAATTCCTACTAAACATTCAGACTGAAATATTTGGCATAGTACGAGTAACTCCTAGTACTTCTACCTATTACCAACAAGTATATAACCTACTTACTACACAAATTGTAACTATCTACTCCATATTAGACTTGGCTACCTATTAGATTTAGCTTGGAGGCCGAGTTAACGGCTTACCTACCCGCTACCCTTGCCATAGACACCTGTCTGAGCGTGACGTTTTAATCGGACAGTGCCAGCCAAACCCAGTATAAAGACAATTGCCAATGCCAACTAGATAACTGTTGCCCGTACCATGGTCTGGCAATATGATGATGGTAGAGAGAAGGGTGCAGGTTCGGAGTGGGACCTGTGAATGACAAATACAAGAAAGTAACGGAACGAGCTTTTTTTTATCTACGCGTACGAAATCGTGAGCAACAGCTAGTAGTTAATATAGTAAAAAAATCCTCTCTAGCTGGACTAAAGGGGTCTTAGATTGGATATTGAAAAACCTTTTGTAGCTGAAATACATGTATAGTGCTTAGATTTTAGCAAACACCAAAAAAATAATCAAAATAAACCGAGAATCAAAAAATATCAATAAATCAAATGCTTTAAAGGCAGTAATCGCTCAGATTAACACATCCTTAATCTAACACATGAAAATCAAATGTTGGTTTTATAGATGAAACATAAATTCGAGCGAAGCTTGCAGTTGGGAGTTTCCAAGCAAAGAGATTAACATTGAATGAAAACTCAGAATAAGCAGTGTAAGAAGAGTTTATTTGAAAATTGAACTAGCTACCAAGAAAAAAATACGAGCACGTGCTCCTCGAGCTGCACGAAATTTAAAATAAAAGACTGTACCTTACTAGTACCTTTTTATTAGTTATGAGAGAGTATAATATTAGACAGTATTTTTAGAAGAGGATTCGCTTCTAGGATAAAGCAGTGTTTTTGTCTTGGACGGCTTGAACCCCTCGCTGCCCTCAGGACTCATCTTCCCTTGCTGCGCTCGGGAGTTAACTCTAGATTCCCTCGTTACGCTCAAGGTACAATAAGCCGCCCGCGACGTAAGGCACTGCTTTGTGCCCTCGGTACATAATTTACTATTGTTACTCTTTATTCACAAAAAGGTGAATTTAGAAGCAAGACCTGTTTGCTTTTTTCCAATCAAGTCTATCGATTGTTTGGCGCAACCAAAACCATTGGGTCTTGATATTTCCTTAAATTTTACGAAGAAGAAGCTAATGTTATAATACGCCAAAAACTTTTGTCTTTCTGTTCTTGTTCTGCTTCTTCTTCGACGATGAGATTCGGCAATGAAGACTGATATTGTTGTTCCTAAAAACAATATTAAATAATAATTAATTTGCAACCATACTAAGTCCCAACGCTCGTATCAATAATTTATTTATGTATATTGTGTACACAAAAAAAAAATGATTACCAGTTTATTCGAAGGTGAAAAAGTCCCTGTTCCTCGGATGCTCTGATAACTTTCGGATGATTTTGAACTAGGCATCTGTAGATAAAAATATAGGATAAGTTTTTAGTACTGAAACGGAAGTTTTTCACTCGCGCTTCGCGCTCGCTAAGTGAATGGTTGTACTGGCGTCACGCATGCCCATAGCAGTTCAG
This sequence comes from Peribatodes rhomboidaria, assembly GCA_911728515.1. Classification (NCBI taxonomy): domain Eukaryota; kingdom Metazoa; phylum Arthropoda; class Insecta; order Lepidoptera; family Geometridae; genus Peribatodes; species Peribatodes rhomboidaria. The sequence continues at coordinate 7,384,388 of OU452192.1, forward strand.
CGCCACTCTGATTATAAGTAGTGGCTCTATGAGCAACGTCTTTTAACTCACCTTAGTTCAGTACTTGCATTTTTTGTTGGCTGAACGCTTGTGTTTAAAATTTGATAATTTCGTTGATCTCTGTTTCTGAAAAAATGAAATAGAGAAATTTAAAGATATTAATTACACAATATTCATATTACTCAAAGCGTCTCGTTTGTCTCTTTCCATGATACCATAAAATATAAAACAATTACCAATTTATAATCCCAGTTTAAAATATATTACTATTCTAGTCTTCATGCAATAGAGACTAGATTAAAATAACTATTAAGACTAGATGCAGGTTGGTATCAGTTACCAAAGAAATTGTTGTATTTAATAAATATAAATAAATAACAATACATACAATAGTGACTCTGTGAGCTGGAGATCTCGTGACCGATGTCTGTCCGATTTGAAATTGTCACATGTATTTTATACCCAAATAAATTATTTGTATTTGTATTTGTCCTCCTCTACAGGTCACACTCCTCAACCGATTCTCGTGAAATTTTGTGAGCAGGTTTGACAATTATATAAATTTTTGTTTTGACTCGGATCAAAAAGTTTTTTGGAAATTTTCCAATTATGCAGATATATCCTTTTTTAAATCACATCTCTGCCATATTGAAAAATTTCCAATAACCGCCTAGACACGAAAATTCTTTTTAAATATCGGACTTACTCACAAAGTTTCAAGAGAATAGGTTAAGAAATGCGACCTGTAGATTAAGACAGGTCTGGGCAAAGATCCGGACAGAAATCCAGACGGAATTCGGAAATACGAAAGCATTTTCGTCGAATCTGAAGCATAGACGCTTCGCTCGCTAACGATCTCTCGCTCGGTTATTGTTGTAAGAAAATGTAATAACTTTTCTTTCGAATTCAATGGCCATAACTCGGAACACTACTTTCTGAATGCAAATGCTTGAATTTTTGTATTAAATACTATTTTTTACAAAAAAATACTTTATTTTGATCAAAGTGACTGATCAGAGTGTTAGTAAGCATATTCTTTCAAATAAAAAATAAATGACGAAGTTATGCTGCAACAAACATTTCGTAAAATTTATACAATGTAATTGAGTGCGTCCTAATTTTTGAAGTCGGTTAACAAACCAGGATAAGTTAGAAAAATATGCTCACTACACTGCTAAAAATAATAATGTATTGCGGACCGTGGTTGGTCAGCTATAACATAAAAATGTGATTGTTTCTAGTTTAGGTAGGTTAGTTTAGGAAATGTGCTATACCAAAAACAAAAAATAGTATTAGTCATTTACACCGTTCGCACGCAACGACCGCTTTCCGATATTGACATCGTAAGTACACATAATAATTATCATTATTTTATTTTTACCCGATTGTTCAAGAAGGATTATTTATTATTATTAACTATAGAATACTCCCCATTTCTATGTTATTAACTAGGTGTTGGGGCATCAGCAAGTATGCCACAGTTTCAATTTGAAATGGCTTAGGTATATTGACCTTAGTATAATTTTTGTGAATAATTGAATCAAATGAAATCACGAGAAAAAAAACAGCTGTTTCATACAGAAAGCTCATCGATCGTCGACAAAATGTAAGCAGATACTTTTTTCCCCGATTTATATTACAAATAAAAAAGTTTAAAAAGTAATCGTTGTTTATAATGAAGAGTACAATGACCCCCGTTTGGCTTAGTACACCCTATACCGATAACCCTGTGCAATGTACTAATATGACACATATAGGTACATTTGTACATAACAAGAAAAAAAGCACAGTTCTGACAAGTCTTGCACTTGGATAATTATCATGAGCAACATGTACAATGGGGCCCGTGCCGTGGCGTGATGATTGTAGTGCAGCACGACGCTGCGCGACCGCGGCTCGTATCACAGCAAAATAAGGTTCATGGTCGCACAGCGTCGGCGGCTAAATCCAACAATCATCGCAATAAGGTGTAATGGACGGTGAAGCCCTGAGAGTTAACATAGGTCGGAGGACACGTCTGTAGTTTTCTATTAAGTATTTTTATCAGGAAAACAAACGTCAGACCGAATCATATGCCACTAAAAACTCAGACACTAGGGTTAGTCACTTCAGTCTACACAATAAGAACAAACGGGTAAAAATATTTATGTGGTAATTAAATATTAATAGGTAGGTAGGTACTTACCATTTAGCTACCTAGTTGGAGTCCAATTTTTTTGTTACGCCTAGCTGCCTTGGTGACATCTCCCATTTTCATCGGATCAACCTTCTGTACCCTCTACTCACAACGCGATCAATTATTGTCCAAATATTTTCACTAGTAGTAAAGTCACTAAAAACTTATCAAATGTCTTGAAAAACTACTTTTTTTGATTGTCTCTGGATAATTAAGCACTGTTTAATTGATGATTTACGTACAAATAGAAAAAAAATGCGAAAATATTTTTCGGCAAGGCGAGTACGTCCCTCCTTCGTGAGGCGCTGGCGCCGACTGGCCCGTCCCCCGCAAAGGAGCTCGCGGGTGTCAGTGGTCACGTGATCTGACGAAATACTTCAAAATAACACAAAATATTACTAAACTAACTCAATTTTAGCTCTAAAAATATGGTAAAAGGACGATCAATCATATTTTTAATTTCCTATCCGAAGGTGTAAAAATATATAGTAACGTAATTCGTAATTATTTTCTACCCTCTACGTTGAGCGCGACACAATCTTTTTTACTTCGTCATTCAGTTTTTAATTCAAATTAATTATTAAATTCGTGTCTTGCAAGCCGAAAAAGTGTTAAACCAGTCTAGTGATCTATTATTCACATAGTGCAGTGATTATAACTTCTGTGGGATTATATCTGCAAGTGATATTTACGTTTATATTTTTTTGCCACGAACATTAATAATCAGATTACAACCTGTTGCCATAAACGCGTAAGTGACGCGTTTTGCATGGCGCATACGACGTTTTGGGCGCGAACCAGCACGTACTGATCATCGTCTGCAGCTGTTTGTTCGTTGTACATCGAACTTTTTCTACGACGTCAAGTTGTCGTACGGTGGTTAGTGACTACTATCCCAGCAATGAATGACCTACAGCCGGGCCAGTCGACAAATACATCTAACGCTAGCGCTGTTGCTCCAACCGGCCCGCAAAAGTGCGCCGCCTGCCGCATTCAATTGGGAAGAGCATCTTTCTTGCAATGTTACCGCTGTCCTGATAGATACCATCCCAGTTGCTTGAACTTTACCAAACAGGAATTTAGCAAGTTTCCAAAGGAGTTTAAGGAGTCTTGGGTGTGTCCTTCGTGCCGTTGCAAGGAACCTAAGATTGGGGATAATTCTAACACACCAATCCGCAACATCTCTGCGCATAAAATAGATAAAGTAACGTCGGAAGTGCGGGCGTTACCGTCCCAGCCAGCTCCCGTCCCGGCATCTGATTACGACAACGTGACTCTACGCGCGAGGTCTCGCAGCAACTGCAACTGTACTTGTATCTCAGCCGCCAGCATCCGCGATATAATAAGAGAGGAACTCGACAAGAAGTTCAACGATCATTTAAAGGATATTCAGTTGAAACTGACCAGTTTCGAAGAGTCTCTTTCGGCGTGTTGCACTCAAAACGATTTGTTGTGTCAGGAAAACGAAGCACAGAAAGCAGTTATCTCAGTATTACAAAAGGACAACGCTGGGCTGCGCGCAGCTACCGGCGACCTGACCCGGCGCTTACATCAATTGGAGCTACTCTCACGTTCTAACAATATCGAGGTGCAGTGTGTTCCAGAAAACAAAAGTGAGAATATCTACAACACTATTCAGCAACTCGGAAGTATCATCAAATGCCCTATAGCTGACTCTGACCTCCAGTACTGCTCCCGCATAGCTAAATTGGACAATCAGGCTTCACGACCGAGATCTATTCTAGTCAGATTTAGCAGCAGGCGTCTCCGCGACAACTTCCTGGCGTCCGTGACCAAATTTAACCGAAACAACCCTAAGGAAAAGTTGAACAGTAGCCACCTGGGTATCGGCGGCCAAAAAAAGTGTCCTGTCTATGTGTCTGAGCATCTGACACCTGAAATTAAATCGCTGCATGCCGCTGCTCGCCTGGCCGCTCGAAATTTGAGTTACAAATTCGTTTGGGTGCGAGACGGGAAAGTCTTTGTCAGGAAATCTGAAACTTCTGGTTACGTCCACGTTCGCAACGAAGATACTCTTAAATCGCTAAACTAAACTATTAAATCTGTACCATCTTGTTATTGTTGTGACATTTTATATTAATACCTACAATATTACATTCAATTGTTAATTAATCTTGGTAATTTAATTTTTAAATAATATTTAGTAAACATTTTATTTATCTCTGTAAGAAATTGACATTTTATGCCCAATTGCTATAATTTTATTTCTGGTCATTCATCTTACCAGATAAATGTATATTATCAGAATGTCAGAGGGCTCAGACTAAAGACCGAGGATCTTTTTAACAATGCTGTCTGTAGTGCATATGATATTATTGTGTTGTCTGAGACATGGTTGAACGACTCATTCTATGATGCTGAACTTTTCGATAATCGTTACGTTGTGTACAGGAGAGACAGAGACATTGGCAGAGGGTGCGGTTTTCATACTCACAAAAAAATTGGAGGAGGAGTTCTCATAGCGGTCTCAAAACACTTGAGTTCGAGGCGCCTTTTTTCCTTCGAATCTAGATGCGAGGACTTATGGATTAGTATTGATGTCTGCGATACAAAGGGTAAGCCATACTTGTTACATATTTGTGCCGTATATCTTCCATCACCTCTAAAAAAAGACGTTCTTCTTGAGTTCATTAAAAACTCTAATCAAGTAATCGAACAGAATAGTATTGACAACGTCGCCTTTCTGGGAGACTTTAATCTGGGGTCGATACCATGGGACTCATTGGAGGATTGCAGTATACCTTCGGCTGAATCAAATAGTGACATGGCGAGTAAGCTTATAGAGTTCGCTCTTTTAAATGATTTGAAACAATATAATTGTGTTTCGAATTTTCAGGGGAGGACTCTGGATCTTGTCTTAAGCTCGCAACCGGTTGTCTGTGTTACTAATTGTCCTTCTCCTTTGTCAAAGGTTGACCATTTCCATCCTCCTATAGAGTTCGCTTTTTCCTTTACCGCTTTTACAACTCTACCATCTAATAATCATGAACGTTTTTGTTTCTATAAAGCCGACTATACTGGAATAATTAGCGACTTGAACAATATCAATTGGGATAAAGAATTCTCCACTTGTAACTCGGTGGATGATATGATTTCTATCTTTTACTCGTTTTTACGTGCAGCCATTGCAAAGCATGTCCCTAAATCTAAACCGCGTTCTAAAAAATATCCAGTCTGGTTTTCCCGTGACCTCATTAAGCTCTTGAAAGAAAAATACAAATACCATTGCAAATTACGTAAATTCAACTGTAATCCACGAGATAAACTGGCATTTGACTTGGTAAAATCCCGCTCTGATAAACTAAAGACTCTTTGCTATAAACAGTATTTGGATCGACTAGAATGCAATTTGCGCTCTAATCCAAAGTTGTTTTGGTCTTTCATTAAAAATAAGCGCAATAACAATAGTCACTATCCAGCTCAAATGTACTTAGGGGCAAAATCAGCCGTCGGTAATAAAGATATATGTGATCTTTTCGCTGAAAACTTTGCATCAGCTTACAGTAGAAGCGACGTGGACACAGCCTCATCTCTCATCACTGACGACGTACCGGCGCTTACCAGTAGGTTTCTAACCACCATAACTTTCAATGATGAACAAGTTTTAAGATTTTTAAAAAGACTTGACCCTACCAAAGGAGCTGGTTCAGACGGAATTCCCTCTAGATTTGTGGTTGAGTGCGCCCCAGCGCTAGCTCGTCCCTTGCGACTCATCTTCAATAAATCGCTTATGTCCGGATTTTTTCCTTCAGTGTGGAAGAAGGCTCTGGTTGTACCGCTGCATAAAAATGGAGATAAGAATAGCGTTGGCAACTACCGACCAATTTCGATTTTGCCTGTTTTTGCTAAAGCTTTCGAAAAATTATTACTTCCAATCTTTTCTTCCAATTTTAAATGTATACTCACTCTAGAACAACATGGTTTCACAAAATCGAGATCCACAGCGACAAATCTGGTTTCGTTTACCAACGATGTGTCTCGCATCCTCGACCGGCGCTCTTCAGTGGAGGCAATATACACCGATTTTAGCAAAGCTTTCGACAAGGTCAACCACAAGATTCTCCTGCGTAAACTTGCCATGTACGGAATTGCAGATCCTTTGCTCACCTGGTGTGCATCGTATCTGCGAGGTAGATCGTCAGTCGTGGTTATAAATGGAGATTCATCGAACCCATTCGACGCTTGTTCAGGTGTACCACAGGGTTCACATTTTGGTCCTGAATTTTTTAATTATTTCATCAACGACATAGGTCAGTGCTTTAAGCACTCTAAATTTTACCTCTTCGCAGATGATCTAAAATTCTTTCGTGCTGTGGAGTCTACCGCGGATGTGGCCTTAATACAGGAAGATATTAATAGGCTTGAATGTTGGTGCAACAATAATCACATGAACCTCAATGTTTCCAAATGTTTTGCAATGAGGTTCTCCAGAAAGACAAAGCCTATTGACCGTCCGACGTTTCTTATTAACAACACTGCAATTTCGAATGTTGATCAAATTAGGGACCTTGGTGTTATTCTAGACAGCAAGCTTCGTGGTCACATCCACGTCGACCATATCACTTCCAAGGGGTTTAAGAGTCTTGGTTTTGTTTTGCGAAATTGCAGAGAATTCAAATCGTCTAGAACAAAGATATTGCTCTATAATTCTTTAGTGCGCAGTGGTTTGGAATACTGTAGCGTCGCTTGGAATCCTTTCTATGATGTTCACAAAAAGAGATTGGAAAGCGTTCAAAAAAGATTCCTCTGGCATCTAACTTACTCCAATTGCCTGGGGAAGAAGTTGTTGAGCTATGCTGCTAGACTACAGCATTTTAAAATAGAATCTCTATCGCATCGCAGGCATACTTTAGATCTTTTATTCTTATATAAGCTCGCCAATGGAATTTTGGACACACCATATTTACTCTCCGATTTATTCATTTCAAGCCCCCGGAAGCTGCCCAGAGTTTCGTGTTTTAACATGTTTTCAACTCCTTGTTCACATTCGAACTTGGGCTTCAATGCACCCTTAGCTAGAATGGCGCGTCACTACAACACCACGTCTAAGACAACCGCTACTGACATATTTGGTGATAGTTACAACAGCTTCAAGAAGTCATTGAGGGTCTCTGAGCTTCTGACCAAATAACGTAAAATTAAATTATGCAATGTTTTATGTTTTGTATTGTTTTATGCTATTGCGTTTATGTTTTATGTATTTTCTTGCGTTTTATATTGTTTGACATTTTATTTATTATTATCATTGACTTGACCTGTGAGGATAATTTGACGCCTATTTTGTAATTTTTCATTATTTTATTTAAATTCAATTTTATTATTTGTATATTTTTAATTAATAATATTTTTCGCTCTTAAGTCCTATGCATGCCGTCTCCATTTATAATTATTGTGACATTTAGTTATTTTAAGTAATATTTTATTGAATTTAATAATGTTTTAGTGTACACAATGTTGATGGACAAATAAATAAATAAATAAATAAATAATCTCCGTAAGCACGGTATTGCACGCCATGAGAACGAAAACAACGTTCATTTAATATTTTTTTACTCGCTATCTAGTAAGTAATATAATATTTTAATCAAGGCTAATTAATAGGTAACAGAATGATCTTATTGGTGATATTTTTTTCATATCGGTAGGGTCCGTAGCTTCTTCACTATTACGAGTTGAATAGACGCATTTGGCGAATATTCAAGGCTTAATGTAACAAGAACTGTAATTAAATCATTAAGTAGGATTATGTAAACTTAGGCTAAGATTTGAACCGTTTTCTTTTGTACTGATCAGACTAGATTTGACCCGCTTTACTTCGATTTGTCTTGATTATGCGAACTTGATCTTAAAATGTATAGTGTTAGAGAACATTTCTTTGCGGGCAAATGGCACCCGAAACATATCGAGACTTGTCCGTTGGATTTGAACCCTGTTAATTTTGGAATGTAATAAGCAAGCTCTAGGATTGGCTGAATGGAAAATTGAACGAGATAGAAGAATAGATCGGACGGTCACGCACGCACGCGCCGCGGCGCTCATTGGCCGGCCGCCTCGAGCACCCTGCGCAAGTAGTGAACGAAGTGCGGGCGGGATTGTCAGCCCTTAACCTACTTGATGCTATCGTCCGTTTATGCCGACCCGACAGCTCCCCGCAACAGGAAGGTTGCAGTTTTTGGTATAGGCGCCGGTTACCAAAGGAACACGATAACAAAACACCGAGGTCGAAGACTCCCAGGATCTGTTACGATTCTCTCCAAATAGTCAAACAGTTAAACCTAATAGGGCTCAAGCGCAAACCCCCTCTGGGTTGCCTGGGCAAATCGACTCCCTCCCCCCCCCCCCCGGCGACGGTCCAAGCCGAGGTCCGTACCTTAGTGGTGCCCTTGTGCCAGTCGCCCTTAGCTTTAAATAACTAAAGTCTATTAAGGTCCTGCGCCCTCCGCGCTTGCCTTACGTCCGGTACGCTGTAGAGGCCTCAGTGGCCAACAGCATTAGTCATTCACAAAAAAAAATCATCCGTTTAAACACACATGAAATTAATAAATGTATATCACACAAATGAGGGTAGATACATAAATATATTTTATAATTTTTAGAGTTTAGGTGAGTATTGTGTCTGTTAATGTGTGTTATTAATGCTCAGTTAAAGTAAACGTATTTTGTGATACTACTAGATAAATTGGGGCTGTTTTTCGGATTTGCATAGTTATGTATATCGATTATTTTTTCGTTTATTCGCGTGATTTTTTTGTATTCGGGGCAGACAAAAAAGGCCGCAAATAAGCCCAGAGCCACATTGGCACCAGCAGCGGGCCCCAAATCAACCACCGGAAAGGAACCCAGGGTCCACTTCGCACCGGCACACTAAAAACCACAGGCGACATTGATCAACCGCCAGCCTCGCCCAACTTCTCAAAGGCCGGTGCTGACGATTGGAATGGAAGCCAGAAGGATGAAAAAGGGAGCCCCACTCCAATTCCTCCCACAAGGACCAGCACAAGGCCTCCACGAGGGCCCTCTAGCAAGGCCAACTCAGGCCCAACACTACCTGCCCCGCTCGAATGCGGGCCGAACGGTGATAGACCGATACGGGGAGCCCATATACATTATACTGGGTGCCCTGGCGGATCTATTCGCCTCCATTGCTGCAGGGTAAGACCCAAGAATAGCAGCGATGCGCGGAATGGCCTCTATCAACACCTTGCTCCATGGATAAGGACATGACCCGAGGAGTCCGCGGCAAGCTGCAAAACCTAAGGCTACTAACCCAGTCGCAGGACATTCACATAGTCCTCCTGGGTGAGAGCAAGCTGAACGCAAGACTAGCCGAAGTTAAAGAAGTAGAACAACTCAACTTAGTCTAAATCCGCACAGCGGGAGTCAACTAAAAATAGCTGGAAAAGAGACTAAGACCTTCGCAGGCTATAGGCCTCCACTCGAAGGACCCATCAACACAGAAGAGTTTAAGAAGAATTTCTTGGACAATACCCCTACGCCGTTAGCTGCTGACCCCAACGCCAAGCACGAGACGTGGGGATCGCACAGCAACACAACCCAAGGGAAGAAACTTCTTGAAGAAGCGGAGCGCAGCCAGACCCCCCCAACAAACATCCTTCACTCTCCATGGATGGGGATGGCCGATGCTACCGCACGCGGCCTAACCCCCCCCCCCCCCCCACGACGTTGTGTTCACCCGCCAACATGAAGAGTGAGGACAGAAGATCAAAGGGAGGATCCAGAGGCAGAGAAATCTCAAGAAATAGGGGCAAAAGAACTGCCCCAACTGTTGCCTCACCTGCTTCCTCGACTCCTCTACAACAATTCTTGGAACCACCTAGATTCGAACCGTTCCATGACGGACCACGCTCAGGAGTGGCAACTGAGGGCAACCGACAGCACCGACAGTCATCATCTATCTGTAAGTATGTATCTGTTTTTGTAATTTTGAATGAAATAAACTTTACTATTATTATTATCTACCAGAAGAAGCCGCAAGAGAAAAGTATGGAAGAGGCTGAAGTTAATCCAACCAAACCAAGAAAAACAAGCCAGACAGGAAGTCACACGTTGGATGCAGGGGGCGCCCCTTTAGTACATACAGCAGGGGCCACCTCCTCGCTTCCCCCCGCATGGCTACACAACGAACCAGACCATCAGGCGTTCCACAACTTCTTCCCCTGCCCCACTGCAGGTCACCTAGTGAATGCCCTGTTCATGGAACCCATCCACATCATGATAGCCCTAGCAGGGTTGTTCGAAGCAATTGTAAAGAGGGAGGACCTCAGAGCGGCAGCAATGAACGGACTGCCCCAGCTGAACCCGCACCTGCATAGATAAGGACCACTTCCGTATGATCTACTGGAACGCCGGAGGGATCCGTGGCAAAACGGAGGCCCTCCGATTACTCACCCAGTAGCAGGACATACATACACATAGTCCTCCTAGGTGAGACAAAGCTAACCTCGAGGAAGAAGTTGAAGCTAACTTACAAAATGTGCATCCGCCCCGTCCTGACCTACTACGCCTTCAGAGTGTTCGTAGTGTCACGCAATGAGAAAAACCATGGCGGAAATAGAACCCAGACGGTTCCCAACGCACAGAAACAAAATGGCTACTAACAACAAACACGCAGTGAGATAGACATGTCTGAAATAAAAACAAAAAGCACACAGTGAGATTAACCATGGCGGAAATAGAACCCAGACGGTTCCCAACGCATAGAAACTAAATAGCTAACAACAACAAGCACGCAGTGAGATAGACATGTCTGAAATAAAAACATCAACCACACAGTAAGATTAACCATGGCGGAAATAGAACACAGACGGTTCCCAACGCACAGAAACTATATAGCTAACAACAATAAGCACGCAGTGAGATAGATGTCTGAAATAAAAACAACAAGCACACAGTGATATTAACCATGGCGGAAATAGAACACAGACAGTTCCCAACGCACAGAAACTAAATGGCTAATAACAACAAGCACGCAGTGAGATAGACGTCTGAAATAAAAACAACAACCACACAGTGAGATTAACCATGGCGGAAATAGAACCCAGATAGTTCCCAACGCACAGAAACTAAATGATTAATAACAACAAGCAGGCAGTGAGATAGACGTCTCAAATAAAAACAACAAGCACACAGTGAGATTAACCATGGCGGAAATAGAATCCAGATGGTTCCCAACGCACAGAAACTAAATGGCTAATAACAACAAGCACGCAGTGAGATAGACGTCTGAAATAAAAACAACAACCACACAGTGAGATTAACCATGGCGGAAATAGAACACAGACGGTTCCCAACGCACAGAAACTAAATAGCTAACAACAACAAGCACGCAGTGAGATAGATGTCTGAAATAAAAACAACAAGCACACAGTGAGATTAACCATGGCGGAAATAGAACCCAGATAGTTCCCAACGCACAGAAACTAAATGATTAATAACAACAAGCAGGCAGTGAGATAGACGTCTCAAATAAAAACAACAAGCACACAGTGAGATTAACCATGGCGGAAATAGAATCCAGATGGTTCCCAACGCACAGAAACTAAATGGCTAATAACAACAAGCACGCAGTGAGATAGACGTCTGAAATAAAAACAACAACCACACAGTGAGATTAACCATGGCGGAAATAGAACACAGACGGTTCCCAACGCACAGAAACTAAATAGCTAACAACAACAAGCACGCAGTGAGATAGATGTCTGAAATAAAAACAACAAGCACACAGTGAGATTAACCATGGCGGAAATAGAATCCAGATGGTTCCCAACGCACAGAAACTAAATGGCTAATAACAACAAGCACGCAGTGAGATAGACGTCTAAAATAAAAACAACAAGCACACAGTAAGATTCAAAACACAGTTCGCTCCGTACGTTCACGCACTTTTTCCCAATAGTGCTCCTGACCGTCGTGCTGCGCGCTTGTCTCATTTCCGCTTCACGGAAATTTCCGTTACGGTGTTCAGTTCAGTGCTTGTTCAGGATTCTTCAGATAGGAGTCCCACGCTTCAGCGTTGCGGACTGCAGGTCAGTACAGTGTGCAATAAAGTGTTTAAGTGCTTACCGCCCTGTCCGATTCTGTTTACAGGGCCGCTCGGTCAACCCGTTACGAGTCGCATAGTGACGTAGTCGCCGTGCGGCGAGTGCGTTCTCGAGTCCGGCACCGGGGCGCCTTATCCGTGTAGTGTGTTTAGTTTCGCATGCTACACGCGATTCGAGTGACCTAAGTGCGGGACTCGCGCCAAAGCTGGGCCGGCGGGCCCGACCGCCGCCCGCTCACCTCTTCTCACGTCGATCAAATCCACAATTGTGGTCGACTATGGATACGCGTAACGGTGCCAACGAAGCCGATCGCCGTTAGGAGCGTGGACCCGGAGCGCTCGTTTTTCCCCTGCTCGGGGAAAAACGGAATCCGGTTGGGCTTGGCATCACCGGCCTTGGGGTCGCCCCTCGTCGACGCCAAGTTTCTCCCTTCCACCCTTCCGATTCCTCGGGTGCGTGTTTGGCTCGGACGGCCGGTTCGCCGGAGTCTCTGTCTTTCCCCCGGGGCAGCTAGGGCCCTGTGTTAGGTACTCACCAACTGCACAATAAGACTGGCAGTTGGCACACACTAGGGAACATATTAGGTACACACCACCCTGCCTAAACCCGGCAGGGTGATGCCCGCGGCCCGCACTCAGCTGAGGACCTCCTCCTCCGGCGATCGCGATTCATTCGCGACGATGGGGCCGGAAGTGGACTTCGGGGCGGCACTTGCCGCCCTAGGTACCTCCATCCGGGCCCATCTTCGCGCCAACCCGAACTCCCTTCAGGAGTTCGTTACAAACCCGGTTAGGTTTGCAGCCTCTCTGCAAGCCAAGGCCCCTAAGGCCAAGCCTTCCCCCGCTTGCGCCCTTCAGGCCGCCGCGAAAAAGACCGTTGCCCCTGCCCCGGCCCCTAAGGCCACCGTTAAGTTGGCGCCCTCCCTCAGAGGGCTGCTGGCCGCCCCGACTCCTGCCGCCGCCGCCGCTAAGAGCCGGTAGCCCGCGGCGAAGCGTTCCCCAGGCGTGGCACGCTCCAGCCGCGTGCGATCGCGTACGGTGGCGCCGCGCTCGCGTTCCCGCTCGCCGCGACTCGCTCTGACGGTCGAATCCACCCACACCTCCACGGAGGAGATGGAAACCGTCAGTGGCGGCGACGACGGCTTCACCGTCGTCGCCAATAAGGGGAAGAAGCGCCCCGCTTCCGCCACCGGCTCCCCTTCCCACCGACATGGACGCGCCTCCCGCGCCCAGGGTGGGCAAGCCCCCGCCCCTTCGTCGTTCGGGACCGCCACCGCTGGCAGGAGGTGGTCACGATCCTCTGAAACAGCAGCGTGACGTTCTCAGGCAAGAGCCACGCTGACGGCATCTCTGTCACAGTCCCCACGTCTGACGACTATCGTCAGGCCACCCGCTCCCTTAGGGAACACCAAATCCAATTTCACGCGTATCCGCTGGAAGAGGAGAAAGTGCTCCGCGTAGTACTACGCGGAATCCCCAAGGAGTTCGACACGGAACTCGTCCGTGACGATCTCCTAGCCCAAGGCCTCCCGGTCCAGCAGGTCCATTGCATGACCAACGGACTTTGCTGTTTTCCGATCGACCTTGTGCTGGTCACCCTCGACCGCACGGAGGAGGGGAAGGGGATCTTTCGCATAGAAAGAGTCCTCAACCTCTCCGGCCTGAAAGTCGAGGCTCCCAAGCGGAGAGGCATACCCGGTCAGTGCCACCGCTGCCAACTTTACGGGCACGCCACCCGCTTCTGCGAAGCGGCGTACCGATGCGTCAAGTGCGCGGGATAGCACAGCACCGCGCTGTGCAAGCGGGTCAAGGGGGACCCTAATCCTCCCAGCTGCGTGCTCTGCGGGACTCAGGGGCACACCGCGAACTATCGCGGTTGCCCTCAAGCCCCGAAGGCTGCGGCCGGGGTGAAGAGGACCCCTGCGCCACGTCGCCCAACCCGTCCCCATGGCATCAGCGCCAAGACCCCTGCGCCGAAGTTCGTCGACGCTCCCCTACCCGCCACCAATGCTTGGACCAGGCCCTCGTCGCTGGTCCAACCGAAGGTGGCCCCAGCTCCGGCCATCAGCACCCGGGCAGGCGCGCGGGTCGCGGAACCGTCCAACCCCTCCGCCCTCACCCTTTAAACCCGCCCAGGGCCCCTATGGCCTGAAGGCGGATCTGCTCTTGCTGGCAGAAATAGCCTCGGCATTCGACGACTCGACGAGGTCCGAGCCGTAGCCCAGGAAGTCCGTGAAAGCCAGGAAGGCGTCAGAGCCCTCTAGCTACCGCCCCATCAGTCTCCTTAGTACCTTAGGTAAGATTTACGAGCGCATCCTTCTGGTCCCACATCCGAGATAGCAATCTCCTCCCCGACGAGCAGTACGGCTTTCGAGCCAGACACTCGTGCGTCCAGCAGGTGCACCGCATCACGGAGCACATCCTAGAGGGTTTCAATCGGAAACCCTACCACGGCTTCACCCAGGTCACACCCAAGTCTCAGTCGACCCTTGCGGTGTTCCTCGACGTGGAGAAAGCGTTCGTCAAAGTCTGGCACAGCGGACTGGTATGCAAGTTATAACAGCTCGGGTTCCCGGACGGTCTTGTACTCATCATACATGACATTCTGACTGATCGAAACTTTCGCTACCGCGTCGACGGCACCCGCTTGGCTCCCCACCCCATCGGCGCTGGCGTTCCTCAGGGGTCAGCACTGGCCCCCGTTCTGTTCTCCCTCTACACGCATGACATTCCACGTCATCCGAAGGTAGAGCTCGCGCTTTTCGCGGACGATACTGCCCTCTTTATAAGAGGGTGGAATCAGTCCATCACATTCCGCTCGCTTCAACAAGCCCTGCACCGCTTAGGCGACTGGTTTGAGAAGTGGGCCATCTCGGTCAATCCGGACAAAAGCGCAGCAGTGTGCTTTCACCCCCACAAATGGCCTATCCGGCAGCAGCTCATGCTGCACGGGAAGCCCATCCCCTGGGTGAACTCGACCAAGTATCTTGGCGTGACCCTCGATCGTCGACTCACCTTCTCGAGGCACATCCAGACCGTTAGGAATCGAGCGGTTTTCTTTTTAAGCCGACTCGCCCTCCTTCTCAACGACCGTAGTAAGTTTTCCCTTAGAAATAAGGTGATTTTGTACAAAATTTGCATCCGCCCCGTTATGACCTACGCCTCCGTAGTGTTTGCCCAAGCTTCTGGCTTCGGACCTGGAAAAGCTCCAGGCTGTTCAGAATCGATTTATTCGCAGAGCGGTCGGAGCCAGCTGGTTCCAGCGAAACTCCGATCTGCACTGCGATGTAGAGCTCCCCTCCATTCGGCAGTACTTTAAATTCACTTCGCGCAGATACTTTGATAGGGCCTCTCACCATTCAAACCCTCTAGTCGTTCGCACCGCGGACTACTCAGTAGACACCGCAGACCCCCGCCCTCTCCGTAGACGCCCTAGAAACATCTTCGGCGACCCGGACGACCCCATCGCAGTCGCCACGGCGGCTGCGCTGGGGTCGGCCGACCTGATAGCTCCCAGGGCTTCCCAGTCCAACAAGTGCACCGCATGACCAACGGTCCCACTAAGTCCCCCATCGACCTCGTCCTGGTCATACTCGACAGCACTCCAGAGGGTAAGAAAGACTTCTCAGTCGAGAGGATTCTCAAAAACTCCGGTCCTTAGGTTTAGGCCCCCCGTTATAAAGGCATTCCGGGACAATGCCACCGATTCGTCCGTGAACGCCCTGGTGATCTTCTAGACATCATGGTGGCTTACGGCAGTCTCTCCGCGCTATGAAGCGCTTCGCTCTCCGCGTCTATACGTTGTAACTATTATGGACAATGCAACAACGAAAGTGAAGCCCCGCGCGTTAACGTTGGCATTGTACGATGCCAACGTTCGTAGTGTCACGAAGTGAGATAAACCATGGCGCAAATAGAACCTAAACGGTTACTAATGCTCAGAAACAAAAAGGCCAAGAACAACAAGCACGCAATAAGATAGAATGTCTGAAATAAAAACCAGAGACAGAAATAGAAATCCTAAAAACAACAAACGCACAGTGAGATTACCCATGGCGGAAATAGAACCCAGAGAGTTCCCAACGCACTAACACAACAAGGTTAAAAACAACAAGCACGCAGTGAGATAGACCATGTCGGAAATAGAACCCAAAGGGTTTCCAACACACAGAAATAGAATGGCTAACAACAACAACAAGCACACAGTAACCATGGCGGAAATAGAACCCAGAGTTCCCAACGCACTGAAACAAAATGATACCTCCGGCCTCGATCCTAGCCCACCTTAGAAGAAACCTTAATGCGCTCGAACACTTTGTTCGGAATCCGGTAGAGATTGCAGCCTCACTGCAACAGAAGGCTTAATAGCTTATAGCCCCCAGCTAGAGCTAGAGGCCAACAACCCCCCCCCCCCCCTTTTGATCTACGTGACCGCCACCGCTGGCAAGAGGTCACTAAAATCCTCTCGGACCAGAAGGTCCAGTTCTCCGGCAAAAATCATGCGACGCCATCTGTCTCTATCCTCATCCCTGACGAACACTGTGTCCAAGCCAGCCGCTCCCTCAGAGCGAACCAAATTCAATTCGACTCGTATCCCCTCGAGGAAGAGAAGGTACTCCGCGTAGTCCTACGCGGACTCCCCAAGGAGATTGTGGCGGACCTCTCCCGTGGAGATCTCCTATCCCAAGGGCTTCCGGTCCAATAGGTCTACTGCATAACAAACGATCACACCAAAGCTCCCATCGACCTTGTGTTGGTCGTCCTCGATCGCACGACTGAGGGCAAGACAATCTTTTTAGTTTATAAGACACTCCCGAAACAGAAAGATATTCCCGAGCAATGCTACCGCTGTCAACTATACGGCCATGCCGCCAATGAGATAGTGCTCCTGACCGTCGTGCCGCGCAGTCGTCTCTTTCCGTCGTCGTTCCGCAGTCGTTTTTTTCCGCTTCACGGAAATTTCCGTTATAGTTTTAAATTCAGTGCCCGCTCAGGATCCTTCAGATAGGAGTCCCACGCTTCAGCGTAGCGGACTGCAGGTCAGTTAGTGTGCATTAAAGTGACTAAGTGCTTACCGCCCCGTCCGATTCTGTTCACAGAGCCGCTCGGTGAAACAGTTACGAGTCGCGTGGTGACGTCACCGTGCGTCGAGTGTGTTCTCGAGTCCGGCACCGGGGCGCCTTATCCGTGTAGTGTGTTTAGTTTCGCATACTACAGACTACACGCGATTCGAGTGACCTAAGTGCGGGACTCGCGCCAAAGCTGGGCCGGCGGGCCCGACCGCCGCCCGCTCACCTCTCCTCACGTCTATCAAATCCACAATTGTGGTCGACAGTGGATACGCGTAACGGTGCCAACGAAGCCGATCGATGTTAGGAGCGTGGACTCGGAGCGCTCGTTTTTCCCCTGCTCAAGGAAAAACGGAATCCGGTTGGGCTTGGCACCACCGGCCTTGGGGTCGCCCCTCGCCGACGCCAAGTATCTCCCTCCCACCCTTCCGCCTCCCCTCCGATTCCTCGGGTGCGTGTTTGGCTCGGACGGCCGGTTCGCCGGAGTCCCTGTCTCTCCCCCGGGGCAGCTAGGGCCCTGTGTTAGGTACTCACCAACTGCACAATAAGACTGGCAGTTGGCACACATTAGGGAACGAATTAGGTACACACCACCCTGCCTAAACCCGGCAGGGTGATGATGCCCGCGGCCGGCACTCAGCCGGGGACCTCCTCCCCCGGCGATCGCGATTTATTCGCAACGATGGGGCCGGAAGTGGTCTTCGGGGCGGCACTTGCCGCCCTAGGTACCTCCATCCGGGCCCATCTGCGCGCCAACCCGAGCTCCCTTCAGGAGTTCGTCACGAATCCGGTTAGGTTTGCAGCCTCTCTGCAAGCCAAGGCCCCTAAGGCCAAGCCTTCCCCCGTCCGCGCCCCTAAGGCAAAGTCCCCCCCCGCCCGCGCCCCTCAGGCCGCCAGGAAAAAATCCGCTGCCCCGGCCCCTAAGGCCACCGTTAAGCTGGCGCCCTCCCTCAGAGGACTGCCGGCCGCACCGACTCCCGCCGCCGCCGCCGCTGAGAGCCGGTCGCCCGCGGCAAAGCGTTCCCATGGCGTGGCACGCTCCAGCCGCGTGCGATCGCGTACGGTGGCGCCGCGCTCGCGTTCTCGCTCGCCGCGACTTACCCTGACGGTCGGTTCCACTCACACCTCCACGGAGGAGATGGAAACCGTCAGTGGCGGCGACGACGGCTTCACCGTCGTCGCCAACAAGGGGACGAAGCGGCCCGCTTCCGCCGCCGGCTCCCCTCCGGCCCCGTCAAAGGCCGCATGCCCGACTGCATGCCCCTCTCTCCCGCCCACCGCCATGGACGCGCCTCCCGCGCCCAGGGTGGGCAAGCCCCCCCGCCCCTTCGTTGTTCGGGACCGCCACCGCTGGCAGGAGGTGGTCGCGATCCTCACGACCAGTAGCGTGACGTTCTCCGGCAAGAGCCATGCTGACGGCATCTCCGTCACAGTCCCCACGTCTGACGACTAACGTCAGGCCACCCGCTCCCTTAGGGAACACCAGATCCAATTTCACGCGTATCCGCTGGAAGAGGAGAAGGTACTCCGCGTTGTACTTCGCGGAATCCCTAAGGAGATCGACACGGAGCTCGTCCGTGACGATCTCCTAGCCCAAGGCCTCCCGGTCCAGCAGGTCCATCGGATGACCAATGGACGGACGAAGGCCCCGATCGACCTTGTGCTGGTCATCCTCGACCGCACGGAGGAGGGGAAGGGGATCTTTCGCATCGAAAGAGTCCTCAACCTCTCCGGCCTGAAAGTCGAGGCTCCCAGGCGGAGAGGCATACCCGGGCAGTGCCACCGCTGCCAACTCTACGGGCACGCCGCCCGCTTCTGCGAAGCGGCGTACCGTTGCGTCAAGTGCGCGGGCGAGCACAGCACCGCGCTGTGCAAGCGGGTCAAGGGGGATCCTAATCCTCCCAGCTGCGTGCTCTGCGGGACTCAGGGGCACACCGCGAACTATCGCGGTTGCCCCAAAGCCCCGAAGGCTGCTGCCGGGGCGAAGAGGACCCCTGCGCCCCGTCGCCCAACCCGTCCCCATGGCATCAGCGCCAAGATCCCTGCGCCGAAGTTCGTCGACGCTCCCCTACCCGCCACCAATGCTTGGACCAGGCCCTCGTCCCTGGTCCAACCGAAGGTGGCCCCAGCTCCGGCCAGCAGCGCCCGCGCGCCTGCCCAGAGCCGTCCAACCCCCCCGCCCTCACCCTACAAACCCGCCCAGGGCCCCTATGGCCTGAAGGCGGATCTGCTTTTGCTGGCAGAGATAGCCTCGGCATTCGACCTCGACGAGGTCCGTGCTGTAGCCCAGGAGGTCCGCGAACATCCTGATGCCCTATTGGACATCATGATGTCTCACGGCAACCTCTTCAGCGCTATGAAGCGCTTCGCCCCCCGCGTCCTCTCCCAATAACCTTAATGGATTGTACACCCACTAAGGTTAAGCCTCATTCATTGGCGTTGGCGTGGTTTAATGCCAACGGCATCCACACCGATGCTAGAGATCAGCGGGATCTCATCCACCACTTTTTAACGACCCATCAGGTCGACATCATGTTGATCAACGAGACCTTTCTGAAACCAAGCAAGAGGAACCCCAGGGTTGCAAACTACTTGATGGTTCGTAATGACAGACTCGCCGCCCCCCTGGGCGGTACTCTGATCTATTACAAAAGGTCTCTGCACTGCACACCCATAGCCACTCCCCAGTTAGTCAATCTGGAAGCTTCCTGTTGTAGTCTTGCGATGACCGGTCATCAGTCCATCATAATAGCATCTTGTTACCACTCGGGTAGCAAGACTCTCCTCAAAGAGGACCTCGAAGCGCTTCTCGCTCTCGGTAGCTCTGTCATTCTGGCCGGCGACTTTAACGGCAAGCACGTGATGTGGGGCTGCAACGCGAATAACCGGAATGGGCACCTTCTGTACTCATTCTCGGATACGCTCAATTTTGATATCATCCCCCCCAGCTCCCCGACTTACTTTAGCAATAATCTCAACAACAGGCCGGACATTCTCGACCTAGCACTCCTAAAGGGCGTAACACTCCAGTTGCGTTCTTTGGAGGTGCTACACGAGCTTGACTCGGACCATAGGCCAGTTCTGATGCTGCTGGGTCCCGACCCGAGCAACAGAACTCCGCCGACCAAGACCGTGGTGAACTGGGAGCTCTTGGGCGAAAGCCTAAAAGCTACCAGTTCACCCGATTTAGATAGAATACCAGACGATTTCGCGACCCCCGACGACATCGCTCTTTCCATAGACGCTCTCAACAGTCACCTTCGTAAAGCCGTTGGCGAAGCCTCGAAACAGGTCCCAGCCGAGGGCGACCAACGCTGGGCCCTGCCCGAGGATGCGAGGGAGCTGTTGAGAGCGAAACACGCGGCCACTAGGGCATACGACTGGTGTCGCACCGAAGAGAACAGAGCCACTCTGCGGTATTACGAGCGTGCCGTAAAGAACCGCATGAGTGAACTCCGCAATCAGAGGTGGGACACCCTGCTCTCGGAGATCAGACCATCTCACCAGGCATACTGGAAGATGGTAAGACGCTGAAGGGCAGCAAGTCATCCAATATTCCCCCCGTCTCGTCCGAACGACACGCTTGCCTTCGAGGACGACGAAAAGGCCGAGTGCCTTGCCGAAAGTCTCGAAAGGCAATGCAGCCCCAGTCTCGAGCGCGTCGACCCCGACCACCTAGATATGGTGGAAGAGGAAGTCGCCGAGTTCACAGCCCGTCCCGCCCTCGAACCCACAGAGCCGGTCTCTGTGTCGGAGGTAGAGTCAATCATCAAGGGTCTCCACACCAAGAAGGCCCCAGGTGCAGACGGCGTCAGCAATAGAGTGATTAAGCACTTCCCCGTCTTTCTTATCAACCTCCTCGTCAGCATCTTCAATGCCGCCTTGGCCAACTGCACCTTCCCCGACGCTTGGAAGTCTGCCGACGTCATCGGCATTCACAAGCCCGGCAAGAAGGCGTCAGAGCCCTCTAGCTACCGCCCCATCAGTCTCCTCAGTACCTTAGGTAAGATTTACGAGCGCATCCTTCTGAAGCGTATTTGGTCCCACATCCGAGATAACAATCTCCTCCCCGACGAGCAGTTCGGCTTTCGAGCCAGACACTCGTGCGTCCAGCAGGTGCACCGCATCACGGAGCACATCCTAGAGGGTTTCAATCGGAAACCCTACCACGGCTTCACCCAGGTCACGCCCAAATGTCAGTCCACCCTTGCGGTGTTCCTCGACGTGGCGAAAGCGTTCGATAAAGTCTGGCACAGCGGGCTGGTATACAAGTTATACCAGCTCGGGTTCCCGGATGGTCTTGTACTCATAATACATGACTATCTGACTGATCGAAACTTTCGCTATCGCGTCGACGGCACCCGCTCGGCTCCCCACCCCATCGGCGCTGGCGTCCCTCAGGGGTCAGCGCTGGCCCCCGTTCTGTTCTCCCTCTACACGCATGACATTCCACGTCATCCGAAGGTAGAGCTCGCGCTTTTCGCGGACGATACTGCCCTCTTTATAAGAGGGTGGAATCAGTCCATCTCCTTCCGCACGCTTCAACAAGCCCTGCACCGCTTAGGCGACTGGTTTGAGAAGTGGGCCATCTCGGTCAATCCGGACAAAAGCGAAGCGAAAGACGAAAAGCGCAGCAGTGTGTTTTCACCCCAACAAATGGCCTATCCGGCAGATGCTCATGCTGCACGATAGGCCCATCCCCTGGGTGAACTCGACCAAGTACCTTGGCGTGACCCTCGATCGTCGACTCACCTTCTCGAGGCACATCCGGACAGTTAGGAATCGAGCGGTTTTCTTTTTAAGCCGACTCGCCCCCCTTCTCAACGATCGTAGTAAGCTATCCCTTAGAAATAAGGTGATATTGTACAGAATTTGCATCCGCCCCGTTATGACCTACGCCTCCGTAGTGTTCGCCCAAGCTTCAGAATCCGAATAGTTCAGAATCGATTTATTCGCAGAGCGGTCGGAGCCAGCTGGTTCCAGCGAAACCCCGATCTGCACTGCTATGTAGAGCTCCCCTCCATTCGGCAGTACTTTAAATTTACTTTGCGCAGATTCTTTGATAGGGCCTCCCATCATTCGAACCCTCTAATCGCTCGCACCGCGGACTATCTGTAGACACCGCAGACCCTCCCCTCGTCCGTAGACGCCCCAGAAACATCTTCGGCGACCCGGACGACCCCATCGCAGTCGTCACGGCGGCTGCGCTGGGGTCGGCCGACCCGACAGCTCCCCGCAACAGGAAGTTTGCAGTTTTTGGTATAGGCGCCGGTTACCAAAGGAACACGATAACAAAACACCGACCTCGCCGGCGAGGTCGAAGACTCCCAGGATCTGTTAGATTCTCTCCAAATAGTCAAACAGTTAAACCTAATAGGGCTCAAGCGCAAACCCCCTCTGGGTTGCCTGGGCAAATCGACTCCCCCCCCCCCCCCCCGGCGACGGTCCAAGCCGAGGTCCGTACCTTAGTGGTGCCCTTGTGCCAGTCGCCCTTAGCTTTAAATAACTAAAATCTATTAAGGTCCTGCGCCCTCCGCGCTTGCCTTACGTCCGGTACGCTGTAGAGGCCTCAGTGGCCAACAGCATTAGTCATTCATAAAAAAAAAAAAGCCGCCAATGAGGTAAAGTCAACATCGTCATCAAATGTCTCGACAATTACGAAGAACCAATTCAAGCCAGCACATGTTAAGAAGCAATATCTAGGACCAAAGTGGAAATATACAAGAAGTATATCCGTACAAGACTAACCTACGCTGCGCCGGCATGGTAAGTATTTTGCTTGACTAACCAGAGTAAATAACTGAAGTTGTTCCAAAACGTAACCCTGAGGATGAACTCGGGAGCCGGCCGGTACGTAAGCAATGACGTCATCGCCCGGGACGTGAAGCCCCAGTGCTTGAGAAGGGTCTCCGAGAGTATTAGTTCATGTTTGATTTGAAAACGGTTAAAGATTATGAAGAGAATAATAATTGTGAAAAGCGCCATCTATTTTCAATTCCGTCAAACTAAAATTTGGCATAGAGGCGTACCGCATGCAGTCCGCGGGCGTTCTCACAATAGACAGACAAGTTTTATACTAGGGTATATGATGATAGATCCATTATAAAATACATTTACATTTTCTTCAAACTAAAACATACAGCTGGCTGGTAATTACTTATCCATCAGTTAATTCCTGTACCTGAGCACTCAAAATATTGCTTGAATTAATTTACAAAAACACATGGATTTCGAGTCAACACTCAGATATTTCAAGCCATACAAACGTTAACTGCTACAACTAAAACACCCTCTTACTAATAAACCTCTGAATAATAATTCTACTGGATAGTTATATTTTGACCATGTAGGTGGAAGTACGTCATTATTTAAATAAAATTTTAAAAATTATATCAACCAATTGTTAGGTTCTAAATGAACAAAATGTATGACGCAACCCTAGTAACAGACGTACTCGTACCTGTCACGCACTCTAGAAAAAAAAAATTGTCCTTTCTCTTTTCGTTCAGGACGGACATACAGCACGAGTACGGAACTCTCTCTAGACATGCAAGTACTCATAGTCTGAGGCTATTCAGCGTTTATGAGTAAGAGGGTACAGGAGACGAAAGACGACGTAAAGAACTGTCTTTAAGTAGTCTTTTCTCTCTATCACGTAAGTTGTTGCAAACTAAAATATGCTTATGAGTTAACTTGTTTTTAAAATTTTATACTGGACCCAAAATCCATGTGTTGGTATTTCTTTTACATACAAAACATGTCCGGCAGGCCTCGCATGCACGCCGCGACAAAGTTTTGTCTACCCTTTTATCGAGACAGACATATAATTACACGTAGCCTTGTCTCGTTCTCACAAGACAAATTGGTGAGAATACTACGAGTATGTCGCACGCATGCTATGCGAGGCCTGCAGGTTAGTAAATAATACTAATACTATGACTTACATAATACATACAACAAAAACTAAAACACGTTTCGGCCGCTGCCGCTGAAGTCTCGATCAATGGTGTACTCGCCATTTTCTTCGTGATCTGTAAATAACAAGTGTCATTATTAAAAGAAAAATAAAAATCCCGGCTGCAAAATGTTGTACCCTATGTCACTTCCACTATCAAGACGATTCAAATGACACCTCACATGTCGAAATACGAGTACATCAAGTTGTTTAGGCTGTAGGGCGTGCCAAAGTAACCTCATACATACATACCTACATACACTCTAAAAACACAACCCTCCTTCTTGCGCAATCGGGTACAAACACGTTTTAAGAAATTTAAGGTATAACAATAATAATTAATGGCCTAGTTGGTGAAAGTCCGCCTCTCAAGCCCGAGGGAGCGGGTTCAAACCCAGCCGACGGCATCAATTTGTTCCATTGCGTGAACATATTATGTGCGTTGTCTGCCATCGCTACATGACTGGAGCCCGGTGTATGGCGACAGACTCGCCCCCTATCACATTTGAGACTGAATATCGTCCGGTAAAGTCTGGGTGTTATATTACACCTCTGCCAGCCCCCTCGGGGGAAAGGCGTGAAGTTATGTTATAATACTCCGACAGGTATAGCATTCAGAGCCAAAACTGCTCACATGGGCAACTCGCAGTGACGTCACTTGATTATATGACACCTATACAAGCGTATAAGACCGAAGTAATTTATAATAAGTTAGAAAGAGACGGATGACGATACGAGTGACGCCATCAGGTGTTGGCTCCCGGAATGAGAGACCTTGTTTGAGGCCACTACATTGTTGTATTAACGATTGGTGACACTGCAACGATCGATACATATGTACTTAGATATTTATTTTTTTACACCCAGACGTAGACCAAACACAAATAATCATCACATGAACAATTGCCCTTGGTGGGAATCGAACCCACCACCCCAAACTCAGGAGGCAGGTTCACTACCAACTGAGCCAACAACTTTGTACGATATCGTTAAATTCCACTCGATTCCGCGGCAATGTAAATTCAGACTCAAAGGCCATCTGCAAGGCCTGAAAATTCTGACACCAGGCCTAGTCACTCGGCCTTAATGATCCTACTTAGTACTCACCGCTGCCGCTGAGACCTCGAACAGTGGCTCCTGATTTTCTATGTTTTTCTTTTCAGCCTGAAAATTATAAAAAGTATAGTTAGTATCATAATATATTATATTAGTGTAATAAGAATAAATCATATCATAGATCTATAATTATAGCAAATCAAATATATATGATTACTTCATTTATTTGGATAGCAAAATAGCACACATTTTTAATGTTATAGTTTGGTTCAAAGGGATTGAAATAAATATAATATTAATTCAAAATATATGAATAGTGCGATAAGTGTGTACAAACCCTGATAAGACAGTCGAAGGGTCAATGATCTTTTGTCTCAATCCATAATTAGACCCCATTTAGGCCCCAGAAAGGTGGCACATGATGAAGGTCAATGAACTCCTCCCTCCACCCATCTGAACCTAACTAAAGTAACTTGCTATAGCTTGCCTGTAGCTTCTCTCATAGCTATGGCACTGTAATGGTGTAGCTTTTTATAGGAATCGAGTACGTTGGAAAAATGACTACTCTGCGCCCTCCGAGCTTAAATGCGGCGTGAGGCAGGGTGGGAGCATGTCTCCAGCCCATTTTAATTTATATATGGATGGTCTTTCAAAAAAGCTCTTGGCGTCGGGCGTCGGCTGCTCCGTAAACGGGACAATGACAAATCATATCGCCTACGCGGACGATATGGTGCTGTTAGCTCCATCTGTATCGGCAATGCGCAAACTACTTGCCACATGCGAAGCATACGCAGAAGAACACAATATGGTATACAACTCCGATAAATCAGTTTATATGATATTTAAGAGCTTGAGCTGCTGCACGGATTTGCCACCTATTACTCTGCACGGTGCCGCCTTGAAAAAAGTCGAGGAGGTCAAATACCTCGGTCACATCATAACTTCCGACCTATCCGATCGCGCGGACATAGAGAGGCAGAGGCGATCCATTGCTGTGCGCGGCAACATGCTGGCGAGAAGATTTAGCCGCTGCAGCGAAGCAGGGAAGACTCAGCTGTTCATCAGTTACTGCACCAGCGTATACACTGTGGAACTGTGGACTAACTACACTAAGGCTGCCATGAGCGAGATGCGCGTGCAGTACAACGACGCGTGGCGCGCGATGTTCCGGCGTGCGCGGTGGTGCAGCGCGAGCGGCATGTTCGCCGCGGGGCGCGCGCCCTGCTGGCGGCGCTGCTGCGGAGCCGGTCGGCCGCCGCGCGCACTGCCCTGCACCGCTCCGACAACGCACTGGTGGAAGCAGTGCGTGACTGGGACTCCAGTCCCCTACACCGGATGTGGAGGACGTACCACAAGCCCATTATCTAATTTTATTATTATTATTTTTCTATTTTATTAATTATTTTAGTTATTTTATTTTATTTTAATTTATTTTATTTATTTTGTATTTAATATGGGTGTAACAATCCGGAATAAAACAATTTCATTTCATTCATTTCATTTCATTTCATAAGCCCTTTCCACCGGAAGCTGAGCAGAGCAAAGAAGTGTAGCAAGAAAAAAATCACCATTAGGGACACTTCACTGTGTATCTTATTGGTGGGTTTTTTACTCACTATTCATCC
The DNA here is from genome assembly GCA_911728515.1 of Peribatodes rhomboidaria. Lineage (NCBI taxonomy): Eukaryota > Metazoa > Arthropoda > Insecta > Lepidoptera > Geometridae > Peribatodes > Peribatodes rhomboidaria. The sequence continues at coordinate 7,411,350 of OU452192.1, forward strand.
ACACAAAAATATACAAGACATTTTGAAATTTCAGAAATTACAGAACAAAAAAATTTTAACATACCTTATTTCTTTAAGCACTTTTCATTTCTGCACCAACTGCTTGTTTTCTCCTCCATTTTTCTGCCTTTAGGTAAGCATGTGCCTGGATTCAATGGATCCCCGCAGTCTGGAGACCCCTGAAATAGACTGACCTATATTGTAATATTTCGTCACGCCTTTCCACCCCAGGGGGCTGGCAGAGTCCAGTCCCAAATGTAACAGGGGGCGAGCCTGTCACCATACACTGGGCTCCAGTCATGTCAGCAGATGACAAATAGTACGCACATATGTTTAGCACAATGAACAAATTGGTGCGTGCCGTCGGCTGGGTCCGAACCCGCTGCCTGTGGCTTGAAAGGCAGGCCTTCCTGCTAGGCTATCCTTGTAGCAGGATATGAGTGCACTAGCTGCGCGCCGGGGTAGTACCCGCGCTTGAAGTGTAGCCTATGTGTTCATCCAGATTACAAGCTACCTCCATACCAAATTTCATGAAAATTCGTAAATCGGTTTGAATGTATGTGCTACTCCAAACTATAATCTATCTCTGTGCCAAATTTTATCCAGATACGTTCAGCCGTGCTGGCCAGTATGATTATTAAAAGGAAATTTTAAAAAATCGACTTCCTGTTATCTGTGTAAACAATTTTTTGACTTTTGTTGATTTTTAAAAAAATGCTTGACAGATTTCGAGAGTGAGTATTGGACCACCTCTAAAATATGTAGACCAGGGTAGATAATTTTTGAAACCAAAAAAAATTACAGTAGGATGAAACCCATTAGAAAAGGAGGGGAATATGATCAAAATGAGAGGAAAAATAAATTACGGTCGATCCGAGTTCGGGAAGTGGGAGGGGGTGAGTTTTTAAGGGTAAAAAATGGTTTATCTTGATTTCTGGCAAAACTACAAGTCCTATGGAAAAAAGTTTAATGGCAAAGTTGTAGGCAATAAAAAGATCTACAACTTTTGTAGATGCAGATTTTTCACATAACCTCAAAATTTAGGTGAAAAATTAAAAAAACCAAGTTTTTGGTTTCTTATTTATATCTTTTTCAAAAAAAAAAAATTTTCTACGAAATTTGGTGAAAACTTACCTTATTATGTCCCAAATACACTGTAATTTATTTGATTAAAAATATTTATTATTTCGCTTCATTTTAATTTAATATCAAAAAAGCACCCTAATTTTCAATCGAAAATTCTGACGTTAAAATATCAGCTCTTTTCAAAAAGTTTGGGGGCTTTTTGTTCGTTGAAATATCTACTTTCTGATGGTGTAAAGAAAAATATACATTACTGTAGGAAATATTCTTAGAAAATGCAAAAAATTGAAAAAACCTCAAATTCAAAAATTTTTTTTTAATCATTGTGTACAATTTTGAGGTATTTTTTAAAATTTACACTTTAATTACTCAAAAAACGTAAGATTTCATGTTTTATTGATAAACGAAAAAATAACAAATTAAAATATACTTCTATAATTAACAAACAAATAAGTTAATAAAGTTAATATTTAATAAGACATCTACAATATTTTGAAAAAGTTGTAGAATCTTCCCTTACGTATGAAATTAGCGTTTTGTCGTACTGATCAATTTGATCTGAAATATCTCCTCTTTGGTTAAGAATTCGAAATTCAAATTAATAAATTCATTTAGCTGGTTTTTTTTTTCTTTGGAATACAGTCATTCATTTGTTATTTTCCTCATTATTTTTTCTTTGGCGTCGCTTATTACCGCGCAATGGAAAACATGAAATATCGGTATATTTACGAGTACGAGTTCTACCGTGGCACCAGTGCTGCAGAAACAGCTCGAAGAATTAATGATGTGTACGGCGCTGGTGTCGCTAAAGACAGCATGGTACGTTTTTGGTTTCAACGTTTTCGTTCTGGAAATTTCGACCTTAAGAACCAACCCCGTGGACGGCCGGAGATCAAAGTGAAAAACGAAGAATTAAAGGCTATTGTGGAAGCGGACCCATCACAAAGCACTTCAGAGATAGCAGCAGGCTTCGGGGTAAGTGACAAAACTGTATTAATCCACTTGAAGAAATCGGGAAAGTAAAAAAACTCGAACGATGGGTACCTCATGAATTGAGTGAATCGAACTTGCAAACACGGGTCGCCTGCTGTGTTACTTTGCTCAACCGACACAATAATGAAGGGATTTTAAATCGAATCATTACTTGTGATGAAAAGTGGATATTGTACGATAATCGAAAGCGCTCATCGCAATGGCTGAACCCTGGAGACCCAGCCAAATCCTGCCCTAAACGAAAATTGACTCAGAAAAAGTTACTTGTAAGTGTTTGGTGGACTAGCGCCGGTGTCGTTCACTACAGCTTTCTTAAATCTGGCCAAACGATTACGGCAGATATCTATTGTCAGCAACTGCAAACCATGAAGGAAGAACTAGCTGTTAACCAACCGAGATTGGTCAATCGCTCTAGGCCACTGCTGCTTCACGACAACGCAAGACCACACACTGCACAACAAACAACCACTAAGTTAGCTGAGCTACAATTGGAATGTCTGCGACATCCACCGTACTCCCCGGACCTTGCTCCAACAGATTACCATTTCTTCCGGAATTTGGACAACTTCTTACAAGGAAAAAAATTCCACTCCGATGCAGCAGTCCAAACCGCCTTCAAAGAGTTTATTGATTCTCGCCCCCATGGTTTTTATAGTAAAGGGATCAATGAACTACCCATAAGATGGCAAAAGTGCATAGATAACAACGGTGCATACTTTGATTAATTAAATATATTTTACAAAAAAAAAACGACTTTTTATTCCTCCCGTACAAAACGCCAATTTCATACGTAAGGACCTAATAATATTTGTGGATGCCTATTTATTGCTGTTTTAAGATAATTTATATACCTGAGTGACCTTCGGTGAATTTAAGCCCATTGTAAGTTATTTCATTGAGAAGTGGGGACGGACCTAGGAGGGTCTCGTGGAGAGGCGAAACACGTGTCGACGAAGTGCTCGAAGAATAGGGATTTTTTATTTTATTTTTTAATTGCTTTTTTATTGTATAATTTTTTAATTGTAGTAATTTTTCGATAAAATTTTGTTGTAAATTTCATAACATTATTTCTGTTAATTTTCTTATTGAATTAGCTTCATATATCAAATTGTATGAAGTTTTTTAGTAGATTTCATTAAATTTGGACTGTTAAATTCGTTAGTTGAAATATCAAATTAGATTAAATTAAAAAATTTGATTAGTTAAATTATTAAATTAGATTAGTTTAAATTAGATTCAAAAAACAATTTGCATGAAGTTTTCTAGTGAATGTCATTAAATTATTATTTTAAAATTCTAAATTAAGAATAGAATAGAAAATTCATATTCCTTGATGTACTTAATGCGACGTTAAAGCGGAATTACACTAGATATTAGTTCAAGTAACAATTTTGAAGATGAACTTCCGCAAAGTAACGCCTGATTCAATCAACTATATAAATTATCTTAAAACAGCAATAAGTAGGCATCTACAAATATTATTTAAAGAAGATTCTACAACTTTTTCAAAATATTGTAGATGTCTTATTAAATATTAACTTATTTGTTTGTTAATTATAGAAGTATATTTTAATTTGTTATTTTTTCGTTTATCAATAAAACATGAAATCTTACGTTTTTTGATTAATTAAAGTGTAAATTTTAATAAATACCTCAAAATTGTACATAATGATTATAATTTTTTTTTTGAATTTGAGGTTTTTTCAATTTTTTGCATTTTCTAAGAATATTTCCTACAGTAATGTATATTTTTCTTTACACCATCAGAAAGTAGATATTTCAACGAACAAAAAGCCCCCAAACATTTTGAAAAGAGCTGATATTTTGACGTCAGAATTTTCGATTGAAAATTAGGGTGCTTTTTTGATATTAAATTAAAATGAAGCGAAAAAATAAATATTTTTAATCAAATAAATTACAGTGTATTTGGGACATAATAAGGTAAGTTTTCACGAAATTTCGTAGAAAAAAAAATTTTTTTGAAAAAGATAAATAAAAAACCAAAAACTTGGTTTTTTGAATTTTTCACCTAAATTTTGAGGTTATGTGAAAAATCTGCATATACAAAAGTTGTAGATCTTTTTATTGCCTACAACTTTGCCATTAAACTTTTTTCCATAGGACTTGTAGTTTTGCCAGAAATCAAGATAAACCATTTTTTACCCTTAAAAACTCACCCCCTCCCACTTCCCGAACTCGGATCGACCGTAATTTATTTTTCCTCTCATTTTGATCATATTCCCCTGCTTTTCTAATAGGTGTCATCCTACTGTAATTTTATTTCATTTTTTACCATTTTTGTAGGCATTGACCCTGGTCTAATGATCAAAGAAACAAAAATAAATCACCAATAATAAAATCGATTTGTTATTGGCAGAGTAAATAATCGTGTAACATACATACAAAAAAAACCTAATGAATTGAGAACTTCCTCCTATTTTGATGTCGGTAAAAAATGAGGTTGGCGCATTACTATCTAAATACAAACAAACATACCGAATCTCTAAGTTGCTCCGACCTCCTCCTTTCTGCATTACTCTGTCTGCTTACTTTCATCAGCTATTTCTTCATAGCTAACTGGATTCACCGATGCATCACTTGCAATGCTTCTTTACTGTAACAGAAATAAATTTGTCTTGAACTCACTAGCAACCCAACCTGATTTTGCACACTCTCTATAAACCTTCCATGAAACATTATCTATATGATGGTGAAAACTGCGTTAAAGTCCAGACCGCACGACATAAACTAATAGTGAAATGAAACAGCATCAAAACAAAATGTTCTGGGAGAAATAACTCTTCTTTATTTTCTACCTTTTCTTTAAAACAACAAGATAATTTTTCAAATTAGTCCACCTACTTTAGACTAGTTGAGAAACACAAAAATGTAACTGAGAACCCAACTTTTGTCAGTTATATAAATGTATATGTAAATACCTACTTCAAATAAATAACCAAAATTGAGCAACACACTGATCAGTCTTCAGACTGCGAGGCATTTACTACTGATAGTTAGTATGACTCCAGAGATTCCATTACTTTGCCCCGGTTACACATGTCCCGCACAAGTGTAGCGAGGAATAAAAATTATGCACAACTTGAACACTCATTAGAATCCTACTAATATTATAAACGCGAAAGTTTGTAAGAAGAGTGGATGGATGGATGTTTGTTACTCTTTCATGACAGAACGCCTGAACAGATCTGGATGAAATTTGACACAGCAATAGATTGTAGTCTAGAATAGCACATAGGATACTTTTTAACCGCGGGTGAAACCGCGGGGCAGAGCTAGTAATAATATATGTAGGTAGGTAGGTACTCCTCACTGCTAAGGTAGGTACTACTCGCTTGCTAGCTATACAGTGAGAGTGATACGGATTAAAACAGATGCACTTACGAACTCTAATTTCAACTTTAACTTTATTTTAATTCAATAAACAAGTTAACAAACCAAAAACAGAAACAACGGAAAACTATATGTCATGGAATAAGCAAAATACTTTCTCGAAGTTACTAATTTTACGTAAGAAATATGTTTAAAACTCACCGTAATCACGTTGCAGCGACTCCGACATTCTTTATTTGATTACTTCTCGTGCCCGTGCCGGTGAAAAACTTCCGGGAACCAGGAAATTCAGTCATGTAAGTTCGAAATTCAAACTTTTCTTCGCTAAGGCGCATGGCGGATGGAGATTTTCCGTGGCATTTGCACATGCCTTCACGCTTCAGTTTGGAGCAATTTATCGAGCCTGTGTGAGAAATACTAATGTTAACCATCAAAAATAACGCCAAACAATGGTGTACCAACAAAAATAATAGAGAAAGCGAAAGAAACGGACCTTGTTCGGCCATCGAAATAGAAAGAAAGGAAGGACTGAATGTAGCGGAAACGGAACTAAGAATGTGGAAAATCTGTTGCGTTCAGAGACACTTATAAGCGCACCCATGGCTGGTGTAGGAAGGAAATCATTTAGGAAAAAAAGTGCGTATTTGGCGTTTCAAAAAATATGGCGGGACGCGCGCACACCTACCTAAGCCAGGAAAAATACTTCAACAATTATATTGTCTAAAACGCGCTAACCACTGGTTGTGCATAATATTTTTGTAATCAAAATTGAATATCGATAAAACTAGAGGGATAAAACGAGACAGAGTGATACAAAACAACACATGACAGAACAGGATGGAACGAAAGACATCAACGGTTCCTTTTTGTTTTTTTATATGTTCGTTTTTAATTCCGAAATAATTTACTAAGTTTTCTTTAATTACTCTGAGCAAATAACTTCTTTGTCGAACGATGTCTTCCTATCCACAGTCGGATGTCTTACTGTGCTTTCCAAAAAGTTTGACTGAACAGTAAGAGTTTAAAAAATTTTTTTGCTTGTTTTTTCCGCAACTTTTCCGCCGAAATCCAAAACCAAACTGACGTACTCGCAGTAGCTAGCAGTGGATTTAAACTACTAATGCGCGTACGAGGAGAAACTATCTTAGGTCAACAGTTTTCATAGTCATTGCTACTGACTGAAGTCTTAAACTTATGTTTCAAAGTATGGTATAGTAGGTACCTATGTCCTCTCCTTATCAAATATGTATTGTTTTGCCGTTCAGCCGTTTAGCCGTGAAAACGCTACAAGCGGACACAAACAAGTTTCAAAATATTGGCAAACTTTCTTCTTAGGTAGATACATAATAACTAAGGGGCAGAGACGTACTAATAGTTAAAATCAATTTCGGAAAGCCAAGGCCTGTCAATGATGTCAATCAGTTATGGATCAGTTTCACTGATCACTGATTAGTTTTACACTCAGAACAATAATTGCTTTAGTTATTGTCTATTCATAGTGGAAGCAATTTCGACGTTGTTTTTTTTTCTTTCTCCCCCGTTCAGGGGAATTTGGCGTCGCACGTCATGTACTTGCCAGTGTCAAGGACTAATCATTCGTTTTCACAGATGATGGGATGATGATGATGAGGTGATAATGAAGATGATGAACCCCCATTCCAGTAAATTTATGGGTGCTTTACTGAAACTTTAAGTGTCTTTTTGCAGAGAACACAAAATGTCACGTTTCGCAATGTTTGTATTATTTGCCCACACTCGTGCTCGTTGACGAACCGGTAAACGTCAACAATCCACCATTATTATACTAGAACACTCGAAGAATCACAAGTTTTAGAAAATAATACAAAATCACGACACCATAGTTTCGGTTCCCGCCAAAACTCCTTCGTTGTTGTTTTTAGCTATTTGAAGACGGTTTAGGAATGCACCATGTTAATACATTTAATTTCGACATGGTTTTTTCGAAGTTTCCATAAAATTGCCTAAAGTTGGGATACATTTTATTCTCTTTTTGAACAGTCAATGTTTTTCTACGTTGTCATCTCTGTGGTTTTAATTTTAAATTGATTTGATTAATTCAATGGATTTGGTACCCGATCCAGTGTGGTTTTCGTCAATGTTTTATGGATGCAATACTTTTAAAGATCCCAATGAACTGGAGTTTTGGCGGGAACCGAAAAGATGGTGTCGTGTTTTTGTATTATTTTCTAAAACTTGTGATTCTTCGAGTGTTAAATTGTAATAATGGTGGATTATTAACGTTTACCGGTTCGTCAACGTGCACGAGTGTGGGCAAATGATACAAACATCGCGAAACGCGATATTTCGTGTTCTCTACAAAACTTCACTTAAAGTTTCAGTAAAGTATCCATAACTTTACTGGAATGGGAAAAGGGGAGGGATTCATCGTCTTCATCATCACCTCATCATCACCTCATCATCATCATCTCATCATCTGTTACTGAAGGAAAAAATATTACTAAGAATCCGACTGAAGGACGAGTATCCATGGTCATGAATAAATTAATAAAAAAAAATAAAAATCCCAATGAACTAGGGGGCAATTCCTGCGCGTGAGATGAGATGAGATTTTATCTTGGTCACTCTCACACCGATGACGTTTCAAACGAGAGCAACAAGGACAAAAAAAAATGAGATGAAAATCTCAAATCTCCGAATAGGGCCACTAGTCCAGTGTAATACCTACATAGTTATTCATAAATTATATAATTTTATTTTAAGACAAATTATAATCGTTTTAATTATTTGCAGTTTCGTTAAAGTGGTCTGAAATGTTATGTTACTTGAATGTACGCAAATGTGATAAAATTGTTGTTACTTGATTCTTCATATTAACAAAGGTAAATAAAAATATGACAGATAAATTAGACCCATAGAAAGTTAATTATTTTATTAGTTTTAATTTAAATCTAGTGCTCCTATCCTATTGTATCGAACTCCTCATGTTATTGCTCATCTCTACTTTTACAGTCATTTGTCGCGATTCGTTTGCTTCGTTCGCCATCACCGGGCACGTTCAGAGGATAACTCTGAAGCGCACGCAGAGTGCAACTTCGCCGTTCAAAACATCAGTGGGGCTATTCCTACGCGTGAGATGAGATGAGATTTTATCTTGGTCACTTTCATACCTATGACGTTTCAAACGAGAGCAACAAGGACGAAATAAAGTGAGATGAAAATCTCAAATCTCCGAATAGGGTCCCTGTGCTATTTTGGCGAGGTAAGCACTCTGTCTGCGCTCCGACGTACCTCTGAACGGAAGATCGGTTATTTCGTATCGTAGATCCCAATTTCCGCTACATTCATTCTTTTGTCTTTTCTTTCTCCTTTCAATGGCCGTGCAAGGTGTTTCTTTCGCGTAAATATTTTTTTACTTCATTATTTTGGTACTACATTGTTTGGCGTTATTGTTGATGGCTGACATTGGTATTCATCACACAGGCCCAAGAAATTGCTTTAAACTAAAGCGTGAAGGCAATTCTTGTGCAAATGCTACGTAAGGTCGCCATCCGCCATGCGGCATGGCGAAGAAAAGTTTGAATTTCGAAGTTAAGCGACCGAATTTCCTGATTCCCGGAAGTTTTCCACCTATATGGGCACGGGAAGAAATCAAATAGGGAGTGTCGGGAGCACTGTAACGTGTCTAAGGTACGTACCTATTTATTATTTTTCTTGTAAACGTCGGTACTCGGTAGGTACCTACCTACCTTCATTACTTTTTTAAAACTTGCAGAAAGTTTTTGCTTACTGGTGACTTATAGTTTTCCTTCGTTCGTGTACACAGTACACACTGTAGTTTTTGATTATTTCACTTGTTCATTAAATTTGTAATAAATATGTGAAAAAAGTGGTAAAAAGTTTTTCGAAATAGTTAAGTAAGTACGTAATTAGTGTTCGTAAGTGCATCCGTTTTAATCAGTATCGCTCTCACTGTATAGCAAGCCAGCGACTAGTTACCTACCTTACAAATATTAATATTTTATTTAGGTTTTATGTGTAGGAGTTGTGAGTGGATTTCTTCCTTGCTTCACCCTGTACTGGATAAGTGTTTTATGACAAACAACCGGGGCCTACAAGTAAGGGATCTCCAGAGTCATGGTAGCGATCAGATGTAAAGTCCGTTGCTCAGTTTTGGTTATTTATTCAAAGTATATTCTAGTTGGATTCATTTAAACAAATAATTTACTGACAAAAATTAGGTTCTCGGTTGTATATTTGTGTGTTCCTCAACTAATCTAAGATGGCCAGACTAATTTGAAAAATTCTCTTTTTTTTTTAAAGAAAATGTAGTAATTAAAGAATAGGTAATACTCATAGGGGATCTCATTTTAATGCCATTTTCTTTCACCATCAGTCAATATTTTGTGGTCCGGATTTTGATGTAGTTTTCAACAACATTAAGTTAACATCCTTATTTATTTCTGTTTCAGTGAAGTATTGCAAGCAATCAACAGTGTATCCAGTTAGCTATGTGGAAATGGCTGATGAAAGTAAGAGGTTGGAGTTATGCAGAAAGGCGGAGGTTGAAGCAACTTAGATATAAGGTATGCTTGTTTATATGTAGATCTTTGAAACCAAGGTAAGTATGGATTAGTAGCATTTACATTTTTTAAAAATTATTATAACCGTAGTTCGAACAAGACAATGTTTCTTTATTTTTCGTAAATTGTTCTTTTGTTCCACTTTTTCTTGTCGGTTTGCCATGTGCCTCCTCCAATCTTCTCCATTCTGGCCTTTCTATGGCCACTCTACTCCATATAAGTACCCCATGGGGTAGAATGGCCAGTTGGATTTACATTTGTTTGTTTGTTTAGCAGGGCGTTTTCCGCACTTAGCCACTTGATTGGGCCATTGTGCGTGGTTTACTTCTCTTCCCTCCCCTCCAACCACTCCAGGTGCTCCCAGAAGTTCAGCAGCCTTTTCAGGCTGCTGCAGGCCTCCAGGAGTGACGATGGGGATTTAAGAAATTGAGCCCGGTGTTCTGCCACGCTCCTGCACTCCATGAGCACGTGCCGTGGCGTTTCTTCTGCCTCCATGCATCCCCTGCACAGAGGGCTGTCGGTCACACCAATGTTAAAAAGGTGTTTGTTTAGGGAGCAGTGACCCGTTATAGTGCCTATAACTTTGTGGGTTTGGTCCCTGTTGAGTCGAATGAGGTTGCGTGCAAATCTTTTTGATGTCACCGGAACGGCATCTTTAGTTTGCCTGCAGCCCTCAGTGTTTGTCCATTCTGTATAGTGGTTCACTTCAGATTTGTGGCGCAGCCATGTTTTTGCCTGGGCCAGGGGTATAGGCATTAGTGGTTCCGGTCCGTACACTATTTTGTCCGATCCCCTTCTGGCCAGTTCATCTGCTGCGTCGTTGCCTGTTGAGTTACTGTGCCCTTTTATCCATTGCAAAGTTACTTTATTCTTGTTTGCAATGGACTGGAGTGCATTGTGACACTCCTTAATAAGTGCAGAGTTAATGGTGTTGTTTTGTAGAGCTTGCAGTACGGATGCACTGTCTGAGATAATCCTTATATCAAGGTCCCCAACATCTCTGGTTGCAACTGACTGTGCTGCTCTGGTGATGCCAATGCATTCTGCTTGGAAGATTGTATTTGGTTTGTCTAACGTGGTTGATATTTTGATGTTTAAGTCATTTGAGAAGACACCAGCTCCGGTCCCTTGTGCGGTTTTGGAGCCGTCTGTATATACCCTGACTTCTTTGATACCAGAGCTATCGTTTGCTTCTGCATTAAATTGTTGGATTTACATAATTATACATTTAAATAACTGACTTTGAAAAATGTGGTATTACTCTTGTTTTCCTCGACTACTCTAAGATTGGTATGCAAATTGCAATCTAATCTTGATGCACTGCTTATCTAAGTATTTATAACTAACTATATCTAAGTATGTATATCAGTCTCTGGCAGCCATAGTACAAGCTTTGCTTAGTTTGGGGTCAGGCGAATGAGTGTGGAAGTGTCCTGAATTTATTATATTATTTAACATCATTTGTATAGATAAGTTTTTCATGGAAGGTTTATAGGTACTGTGCAAAATCGGGGCGGGTTGCTTGTGAGTTCAAGACAAAATAAACAGTCTTAATTTATTTCTGTTTCAGTGAAGAAGCGTTGCATGAGATGCATCGGTGAATCGAGTTAGCTATGAGGAAGTGGCTGATGAGAGTAAGCGGACGGAGTCATGCAGAAAGGGGGACGTTCAAGCAATTTAGAGATCAGGTATGATTGTTTGTTTGTAGATGGTAAACTTTAAAACCAAGGGTCCAATTTTATACATGACTCAAAATAATCTGTAAATTATCGAGCCTGCTCACATTTCATGAGTTTCTAATTTTAATTTTCTAAACTGCCAGTCCACTGCAAATGCATTTTATGTCAGTGCGTCAACCTTATTTCGTCTGTATGTTTTTTTTAATGTAAATGTTACGCGATTACCCCGCTAATTATGAATCGATTTTAATTCTTTTTTGTTTGGTAGATCGACGTACTTTATAGGTGGTTCCATATACATTTTATCGAAATTGGTCAAGCATTTTTGGAATATCAACAAAACTCTATAAATTGTTCACATGGATGATGGGAAGTCGGTTGTTTAAGCTTTACTTTTTAGAATAATCATTCTGGCCAGCACGGCTGAACGGATCTACAAATACAAATATCTTTATTAGCCAACCATTTGCACGATATACAAGCACTGTGGACCCCACACTTGGAAAAACCAGTATCGTGGGCGTCCACTTGAACGACACATTAAATTATTCTGGATCAAGTTTGGCACAGAGGTTGATAATAATCTGGAATAACACATTTCATTTTCATGAAATTTGGTAAGGAGGTAGCTTATACTTCGGATCAACACAGGCTACACTTCAAGCGCGGGTAATACCGAGGGACTCTGCTAGTGCATAATATTTCTTACTAAAAATAGCATATCGTCACGCCTTTTCCCTCGGGGGGCTGGCAGAGGTGTAAAACAACACCCACACTTCGCCGGACGATATTCAGTCCCAAACGTGACTGGACGAGCCTGTCGCCATACACCGGACTCCAGTCATGTAGCAGATGACATACAATGTGCACAAATGTTCACACAATGAACAAATTGGTGCGTGCCGTCGGTTGGGTTTGAACCCGCTCCCTCTGGCTTGAGAGGCGTGCTATCTCCGACTAGGCTATCATCGCTTCGTATAGGTCACTAAAATATAGGTCCATTCTATTTCAGGTATCTCGAGACTCCGGCGATCCATTGAATCCAGTCACATACTTGTACTTACCTAAAGACGGAAACATGGAGGAGAAACAAGGAGGCAGTTTGAGCAGAATACTCAAAGAAATAAGGTACCTATGTTAAAACCTACAGAAGCAAATAATGACACAACAAAACAGAAATTGATAACAGATAATTTATGATACAGAAATTACCTAAAATTATAGATTGCAAAAAATTAGTTCTGTACTTTTAGGTAATTTCTGTAATATAAAAATGTTGTTAACATGTTTTGTTGTTCATCTTCATAACATCAGGATGTGTAGGAAGGATAAATCCATCAATAGGATTGCTTCATTTACACAGTGAAGTGTTCTCATTGGTGAATTTTTTTTCGCTACACCTCTTTGCACTGTTTATCTTCCGATAGAAAGGGCTTGTAAAAGGCTACACAATAAGCTATGAGACACGAGCAAAGCTGCAGGCAATTATAGCAAGTTACTTTAGTTAGGTTCAGCTTGAGATGGGAGGAGGAAGGAGTTCATTGTCTTGTTCCTCCTTTCTGGTGTCTAATTATGGATTGCGACAAAAGTTCATTGACCCTTAGACTGTCTGATCAGGGTTTGTAAATATTTATCACAAATCCTACTAATATTATAAACGTGAAAGTTTGTATGAATGGATGGATGGATGTTTGTAACTCTTTCACACCAGAACGGCCGAACAGATCTGGATGAAATTTGGCACAGGGATAGATTATAGTCTAGAATACCACATAGGATACTTTTTAACCGCGGGTGAAACCGCGGGGCGCTCTTGTGAAATATATTTTGAAATAATACCCATTTCAAAAACAGTAATTTTTCTTGCAATCCATTTGAACCAATTACAAATGTTTATTTATTTTGAACCAATGAACCATTTGAACCAATTATAATTTTATAAATGTTTCATGTGCTCTTTGCTAGAATTACAAATAAATGTGAACCATTTGAATTGCTACGTAAAAAACATTTTTACATACATAAACATCTAACTATATTTTAATCTAAACGGCCGTTGGCAGAGGGAATGGTGCCCAGAATGCTAGCAGCATTGCCACGCTGGATGGCAATGCTCAATTTCTGGCCAACCGCTTAGCCAGGTTCTTGTAGAGAGATAGGGCCGCTGGGCCCCATGGACCTAAAGTTGCCACCGAACGGCAAATAATAACCTACATATTTAAAAAATAAACAATTAAAATTATATTTAAAAAAAATTAAACTGCCTGCAAAACTCTGTACCCTATGTCACTTCCACTATCAAGACCTCAGAACAATAACTAAAGCAATAGTTATTCTTCTGAAATAAAGACGATTCAAATGACACTTCATGTACTCATGTACTTCACACAATCACCACCTACTCCCTAATTATTCATTTAAAATTTTGTTTTTCCCTGTTTTACAATTGTATTTTTAAAATTTTAGTTATTTGAATTTAATTTGCTAATATTAATTGTAATTGTTAATTTAATTATATTAGTGGCTAAATGCAGCTAAATCTATTTAATTATTTTTCGCTATTTACTCAATTTTATTCTATTATGTGTACTTACTTCTTTAATATAAGCTAACTTTATTATGTTGATTATCGTAAGCGCGCAAGTACAACTTTTTTTACTGTATAAAAATCCAAGCATCGAACCCCAAGATACCGGCTGTGCCGAGTTTGGGGTTCACAGGGTTGACTAAATGTTTTTGTAAATTTATTAGCTCAAATAAACATTTTTGAATTTGATTTTTTTTTTGAATGTAGGCGACGTACGTAACAACATTGTAAATGTTTATATTTTTAGATTATTTGCTTAGTTTAGTAGAAGTTTTGCTTAGTTTGGGGTCAGGCGACCGTGTGTGGAAGTGTCCCGAATTTATTTATTTATTTTTATTTACTTAATATATTATTATATCATGCTTAATAAGTGTTTTTATTTTCAGATCAAGAAGAAAATGGCGAATACACCATTGATCGAGACTTCAGCGGCAGCGGCCGGAACGTGTTTTAGTTTTTGTTGTATGTATTATGTGAGTCATAGTATTAGTATTATTTACTAACCTGCAGGCCTCGCATAGCATGCGTGCGTTAGTATTCTCACCAAATTGTCGTGTGAGAGCGAGACAAGGCTACGTGTAATTATATGTCTGTCTCGATAAAAGAGTAGACAAAACTTGGTCGCGGCGTGCATGCTAAGCCTGCTGGACATGTTTTATTATACCAACACATGGATGTTGGGTCAGTACAAAATTGACGAAAAAAGTTTGTCAAATTAGTTAAAACCGACAAATTAATTTCAACTCGTAAGACGTTGCCATACTACCTATTTTAGCTTGCAATAACTTACGTCTTAGAGACACGTCTTTCGTCTCCTTCACCCCTTTACTAATAAACGTGGAATAGCCTCAGATTTACGAGTACTTATATGTCTGGAGAGAGTTCCGTACTGTTAATGCACGAAATGTGATAGGCCAACTTTTTTTATAATAGTGTGCATGACAGGACGTTTCTTACTAGGATTGGATCATATATTTTGTTAATTTAGAACCTAACAGTTGGCTGTTACTTTTTTTGGCACATGCAAATAATAATTTTAAAATTTTTATTTAAAAAATTACATCCTACCTTGTAAAAAATATAACCGTCCAATGACTATTTCGAGAAAACAACGAATGACTATTTCGAGGTTTAACAATGTTTATTGGTAAGAGGGTGGTTTAGCAGTTTACGTTTGTATGACTCGAAATATCTGATTGTTGACTCGAAATCCATGTGTTTTTGTAAATGAATTCAAGCAATATTTTGAGTGCTCAGATACTCAGATAGGAATAAACTGATTGATAAGTAATTACCAGCCAGCTGTATGTTTTAGTTTGAAGAAAATGAAAATACCTAGATTGTTCTTAGCATAATTTTTTAACTGTTTTTTATAATGGATCAATCATCATATACCCCCTAGTATAAAACTGGTCTGTCTATTTTGAGAACGCCCGCGGACTGCATGCGGTACGCCTCTACGCCAAATTTAAGTTTGACGGAAATGAAAATAGATGGCGCTTTTCATAATCTTCAACCGTTTTCGAATCAAACATGAACTAATACTCCAGGAGTCACCTTATCAAGCACTGGGGCTTCACGTCCCGGGCGATGACGTCATTGCTTACGTACCGGCCGGCTCTCGAGTTCATCCTCAGGGTTACGTTTTGGAACAACTTCAGTTATTTACTCTGGTTAGTCAAGCAAAATACTTACCATGCCGGCGCAGCGTAGGTTAGTCTTGTACGGATATACCTACTTGTATATTTCCACTTTGGTCCTTGATGATCCATGATTTTTGCCGGAGAACTAGACCTGGTCCGAGAGGATTTTAGTGACCTCTTGCCAGCGGTGGCGGTCACGTAGAACTAAGGGGCGGGGGGCTTCCCCACCCTGGGCGCGAGAGGCACATCCGTATCGGTTGGGGGAGTGGGATTCAGATTCAGATTTTTATTGCATAACCGTACAGTGTGCATAGGTCTTAAACAATAAGGCACAAAAGTCACAACGGGCCCTGTCGGGCGCTGCAGTGGTCTAAAGTCTAAAGTGGTCTAAAGTGGTCCTCCTCTGCCCTAACTGGGCAGAGGAGGACCACTTTGGCGGGATCGGGAGCGCGAGCGCGAACGGTGCTACTGTGCGCGATCTAACCTTACTGGAGCGTTCCACTCACGGGGAGCATCTGGGGGCGCATCGGACCTCTGAGGAAGGGCGCTAGCTTTACCGCGACGGTAGTAACCTTAGGGGCTGAGGCGGCGGAAGATTTCGTCTTTTTCGGTGGTGCCCTAATCTCTTCCTTACCGTACTCAGTAGCTCAGCCCGTACTTACCGTACCGGCTCAGGATAATGTCCAATGACGTCCGGCGCATCCCGCTCTCGAACCGGTGGTCCGCGGCCGCTTCTACGTTCCCCCTAGAACGGAGCCGGCGGCAGACCCAAACGAGAGGTAGACCCGGTGAGATGCGGGTGCCGCGCCGCCGTCGGTGGAGTTTGGGATTGAAGGTATGTGGACACTTCCCTTATGACTTGCCTGTCGACTTCGGCTGAGGCCTGTGGCGGGACAGGGTGTGGTTGGAACTGACCTTCCAAATAGTCAGCTACTAGCTCTGCCCTCTCTAAGACTGAGTGACGCCGTTGCTCTGCACTATCTACCAGCGGGCAAACGGACGCTTTAGCCTGGGTCAGGTGGCGGTTGAGGTTGTACAGATTGGTCCTGTTCTCATCACACTGGGCCAGGTGCTCGTCCCTGGTGGTTCCTCTCCAGATGCGAACCTCATCCGCAAACCTCTCTGTTAGTGCGTTCAGCTCCCTCTTGACTCTTGGACAGCGCGAGTGGGCCCACAGCTGTCTGAGCTTGCGCTTGCGGACACGCATAACTTTTAGGGCCGGAGGTAGCTCTTCACGCTTTCTCGAGTAGGGCACCTCTGTGGTGGCTTCTTCGTAGGCGGCTACTATGGAGCTGGTCAGCTCTGTCGGGCAGTTTTCCACCTCCTCTGCTGAAGACATCTTGCCGACCGTGATCCTTTGTAGCTCGCTATGGTATTTCTCCCAGTTTATTTTTCTCTGGGTCTTCTTGGTGTTCGTGAAGGCTGCATCGCCACCCACAGTTATGAGAAGGGGGAGGTGCTACTCATCTAAGTCGTATATGACTTCTATTGTGATGGCGGCCTCTATTCCCTGGTGCAGGACGATGTCGAGCACGTCCGCTCACTAGGGCGGCCGTGCCGCGATAGGGCCTGCCCTTGGGAGAGATCTCGTCGCGGCGGTAGGTGGTGTAGTTGGGGATCTTGAGCTGTTGTCTGGCTGTCAGTTTTGTTTCACCCAGGAGGACGATGTGGATGTCCTGCGACTGGGTGAGTTTGCCTGAGGGCTTCAGTTTTCTGCCGGATCCCTCCGGCGTTCCAGTAGAGGATGCGCGTCTGGTCTCTATCCATATAGCATGGTGTCTAGCTTGGCCAGTCCGCGCATGCCTGCCGTTTGGAGATCTTCTCCCGACGTCAAGGCCGCCAGCAGCTCCACCAAGGCCCCCACCAGAAGGTAGGCGGGGTCCGCGTTGGGTGCTTAGCGCTATGCCCGCTAGGCTGGGGAAGTATGCGAGGGCAGGCGGAGGCCCCGTCTGCTGGCGCGCGGGCTGAGGGAAGCCCGGCGGTGCTCTTTGGTAGTAAATGGGCGCTTCGAGGAGGTTGCCGTGAGCGCCCTGTTGTTGATCCGCCTTCCTGGCTTCGTGTTGAGTCCGGAGATGGCGGGGTCTCGGGTCGGATTGTGGAGCTTCCTGCTCTCTGCGGGCGAAGCGGACCCTGGGTTCCTTCGGTTGGCCTGCGGGTGCTGGAGGGGCAATTGGTTCTAGTGCACCAGGATGCACCTTTGGAGAGGGTATTTTGAGGGGCCCCCTTCTTCTTGGGCACCTGCATACCCCCTGAAGTCGAGAGGGTTGGCTGAGCGGATGTACTGGGGGTCACTGTAGTGGGGATAGGCGCAGGCTGCGTCGGTGGCTTCTTCCTCTGAGGCCTTCGGTTCTGTGTTGGGGGCGCAGGTGGGGCTCGCGCTTTCCTGTTCCTTCCTTTCCTCCCTCTCCTCCCTCTCCTCCCGCTGGTCCCTGCCGGAGCTCCTGCCCCGGGCATGTTGGCAGGGCATGTTGTGGTCGGGGCCGTGGGGGTGTAGGCCGGGTGGGGCATCACTGGCCAGCCCCGGATTTGGAGTTGCATCAATGGGGGGGGGGGGGGGCGGCCTTGGGGTGATCAGTTGCCCTGCTCGCTGGACTGCAGGTCTGGGGGGTTGGGCACCCCCGAGTCTCTTTTGCTGGGGTTGTTGGGGGGGGGACGGGGGACGCGGGTCACCTGGAATGTGAATCTTGCGCTTCCTCGCCTCCCTCCGGAACACGGCGCATGTGCGGCTTTTCGCCGTTGGATTTCCCCCGCCAGGCCTCCATGGTCACCCTTGGCATGTTTAGGAGGACTGTCGTCTCGTTCAGCCTCTGTAACTGCTTCTTCTCCATGGGCTCCAGCTGCACATGGTACACGCATTTGCTCGCTCCTGACTTGGTTGGCATTTGGTTTGCGAAGATGGCGGGGAACCCCAGGTCTTTCAGGGCGCCCACGATGAGCTCCGGCTCCGTGCCTTGGGGGAGACCCCACAGCGCGACTTTGTGGGGCCTCTCAGTTGTCAGTGAATAACAGTACCAGGACAGCCCCGGTGTCCTGGTCTCAAGTTGGACTAGATACGCCTGTATCCCCCTGAACTCCTCCGCCGACTTGGGGCGGAAGCGGATGCCCTTGTCCAGGGGGCGGGCGTTCGGTATATGGCCGAGTAACTTCCTGAGCTCGGCCAGGTGGGTGGGCCAGTCCGGGAGGCACTCTACCACTATTGGGGGGTAGGTCCTACCCCCTGGGGTCTTCTGAGCTGTTGGTTCCGTAGGTTGCGATGGGGGCGGTGGTGGGGACTGTCTCGCAGGTGGTGGTGCTTGCAGCGCTGCTGCGTAGGATGGTCCCGCTTGTGCTGACGGGTCCGCCGATGGTGGTGGTCCCGCAGTGTCCATCGGGACGGCTCCTAGCGCCGCGTACGACGTCGAGTCGTGCGGCGCTTGGGACATGATCGACTGGCTCGGCGACGGTATGGTATGGTACGGTACTGGCTCGGCGAGGTCAGCAGGGATCGTACTCCTCGGGTGTGGGGCGGGGAGGGGCTCCTCGAGGGCGGGTTGGGCGTTGAGGTCGCCATGATCGGTGGCGACAACATTGCTTGCAGCGACACCGACGGCTGGGCAGGCGATGGCGCTGGGTGAGCCGGGTGCAATTGCTGCCTGGCTGGTGCTTCCGGCCGGTTCGGCGGGGACAGCGAAGGTGAGGCGATGGGAGTCCTTCTGGCTGACAGGGCCGGCACGAGGACGGGGGCCGGCACGAGGACGGGGGCCGAAGCTTGGTGCTCAGATGGTGGCACCGGCTGCCACTGCTGAGCAGGTTCATTTGTTCGGACCGCGTCCGGGTTCGTTCGGGTCCTTGGCCGCCTCTGCGGCAACGGAGTTGCGTCCACTCCGGGGTACGGCGTTTCGGCGAGCACGATGCGGCACGCAGGGAATGGTGCCATTTTCGTTGTCCGCGGCGGGGAGGGGGAGGGAGAGGACATCGAGTCCCTCCCTAGTTTCGGAATCTTCTCCTCCCTTAGGGTTATCTCTGTGCTTGAGCCGGCGCTTCGCTTGCTCCTCGACCGGGTGGAGTCGCGGCTTGACCCGCTGGACCCGCGGGCTTTCGCTCTTGAGGCGCGGGGTCGGAAGCTAGTGCCAATTTGACCTCTGTACTGAGCGCGTATTCGCCGGAGAAGAGGTTCCGGCTGGCGATCTTATGATCGCCAGCCGGAACTTGGCCGCCGGGGATTGACGCTGCCGGGCAGCCTCACAATAACAATAAATTTACCCTCCGAGTTGGGTGAATATCGTTCGCGCGGATCGCGGGTGTCGGGAAGTCTCGACGCAGAGCGGAGACTCGACCCAAACACTAGAGACGCGGGACGAACGTGTAAACAATGGGAAAAAATGAGGGTAGTGCGAGAATCTTCCGGTGACTCGATCGAACTATTCGCCTCTCGCTCCCACTGCTCCACTTTTCTCGAACGATGAATCTTCTTCCTCCCTTTTTTGGGGGGAGTAAGGGATCGGCCTCGAGGGATTCCCTCTTTGCCGAGGCTGGACGCTGGGGAATCGTTGCCCCTAGGGCAGTGGGGAGGGTGCGAGTTCCAGCCCAGCTCGCGCCGGCGGCCTCTCAGCACCCTCACTCGACGTGACTCAGTGGCTACGTCATGGCTTTGTGGTGCCTGCTCCTCTGTCTATTTGACGTCTTGTACGTCCTCTACGTTTGTTGGGCCTCATCTTGTGTGTTGCCGCCTGTTGTTCCCTCTTCGTCCAGGCCAGCCATGAGGAGATCTCCAGGGAGGGCTTGCCAGGTACGTACGTCGGGGGGACGTGCGTGGTGCGGCGCAATGTTCTGTAGGTGGGGGTGTGGTCCGTTGTCCGCTCGAGCAAACATGTTGCGAGCTAAACGAACCACGATCTCCCCCACCGTCTCGACTTTCACGTCCCGGGCGATGACGTCATTGCGTACGTACCGGCCGGCTCGCGATATCATCCTCAGGGTGACGTTCTGCACTACCTGGACTCGTTTTCTCTGGCTGGCCGAGCATAGAGCAAACCATGCCGGTGCAGCGTGAGTAAGTCTATGTAGGTTTTGTAGCCCGCCACTTTGGTTCTCAGTGGCAACTTAGAGCTCAGGACTGGTCTGAGCAGCGCTCTAGCAGATTTCGCCTGGTGGACTGCGTGTGTGATCTGCGAGCGCATGCTGAGGTCCGAGTCTATGAGGACGCCCATGTACTTGACGGTTCTTTCCCACATGACGTCCTGTCCTCTAAGTTGCAGTGGGGGTGGTCTTCTCTTACGCTGCTGGCTGGACAGTAGCGCGGCCGTTTTCCCCACGTTGACAGCCATCCGCCATTTGTCCAGCCATTCGGGTAGGATGTTGAGGACCCTCTGGATCCTCTATCCGCGGCTATGGTTGCTCGGCGAGACGACGCGATGTAGGCGCTGTCGTTTGCGAAAAGGGAGGAGTGGAAGTCGGTCTACTTCCACCAGTACTGGTATGTCATCTGTGTAGGCGGCGTATAGAGCTGGTGATGCGCAGCTTCCCTGGGGTACTCCTGCGCCGACTTGCCTGCGACCGGAGTTGGTGTTCTCGACGGTCACGTAGAACTGGCGGTCGGCGAGGAACGATGCCGTGAGTCGCACTAGTGCCGCCGGCATCGTTGTGCGCATCAGCTTGAAGATGAGGCCCTCGTGCCACACCCTGTCGAAGGCCTTTTCTACGTCCAGGAACACGGCGGCGAAGTGCCGCCCCATGTTCAGTTCGTGGGATGAGTGGTGCAGTACACGCGTCAGCTGGAGCGTTGTGGAGTGCTGCATGCGGAAGCCGAACTGCTCGTCCCTCGGGGTGAGGTGGGGACGCATTCTCCGCAGCAGCAGGCGCTCGAACAGCTTCGCGATGTGCGGCAACAGTGTGATGGGGCGGTAGCTGGCCGGCTGACGTCTGTCTTTGCCGGGTTTCGGTAGGACTACTACCTTTCCAGTCTTCCATGTCGAAATGTCCGGTCCGGAGTACGCCATTGAAGAGGCGCGTAAGGCTGACGAGGCCCTTCGCCGGCATCCACTTGTGGGCGGCGCTGGGGATTCCGTCATGCCCTGGCGCCTTCTTCACCTTCAGACCGCGCACGGCTCGGGCTAGTTCCGTTGGTGCAATGAAGTCCTGCCCTCCCAACGGTGCAGCCGGGGTCTGAAGGTACTCGGACACTTCCCTGATGACTTGCTGGTGGTGTTTCTTGACCTCTTCAGAGGCCTCTGGCGGGACAGGGTGTGGTTGGAACTGACCTTCCAAGTGGTCAGCTAATAGCTCTGCCCTCTCTAAATGAATAACGCCGTTGCCCGGTGCCGTCGAAGAGTGGGCAAATGGACACTTTAGCCTGGGCCTGGTTGTTCTTCACGCCATCTGGTCTGTGGCACTGCGGTGGCGGCGGCTTTGTAGGCGGCTGCTATCGCATTGGTCAGCTCAGTCGCGCAGGTCTCCACTTCCTCTGCCGTTGACATCTTGCCGACCGTTAGCGACTGCAGTTCGCGTTGGTACCTCTCCCAATCCATTTTCACCCGGGTCCGGCGTGGTATGGCGCAGGACATCGTGCCTCCCACGGTTATTAGTAGGGGGAGATGTTGCTCGTCTAGGTCGTAAAGCACGTCAATCGAGATGGTTTGTTCGATCCCTCTATGGAGCACGATGTCCAGCACGTCCGCGCGATGTCGAGGGTTCGTTGGGATGTTGGTAGGGGAGTCAGGTCCAATGACTGAGAAGCCGCTGCGCTCCGCTTCTTCAAGAAGCTTCTTCCCCTGCGCTGTGATGCTATGCGATCCCCAGGCCACGTGCTTGGCATTGAGGTCAGCAGCTAGCAACGTAGGGGTGTCGTCCGAGAATATCTTCTTTAAGTCTTCTGTGTTCAGGGCTTCTTTGAGTGGGGGTCTGTAGCCTGCGAAGACCTTGGTCTCCTTTCCAGCCATCTTCAGTCTGACCCCCCACTGTGCGGGTCTGCACGAAGTTGATGAGGTCCATCCACCTCTTCGTGCACTATGTCGCGTCTCACCAGCACTGCCGTTCCTCGAAAGGCGTGGCCCTTGGAAGAAGTTTCATCTCTGCGATAGGTGAAGTAATTGGGCAGCTTCAGTTTGTGCCTGGCGTTCAGCTTGGTCTCACCCAGGAGGACTATATGGATGTCCTGCGACTGGGTGAGTAGTCTTAGGCTTTGCAGCTTCCCGCGGACTCCTCCGGCGTTCCAATACAGGATGCGTAGATGGCCTTCATCCATAGAGTATTGTGTTGATTGCGGCCATTCCACGCATCGCTGCCAGTATTGGGTCTTCCCCTGCAACAACGGAGGCGAGTATGTCCGCCAGGGCACCCAGTAAGCTGTACATGGGCTCCCCGTATCGGTCGATCACCTTTTGGGCCGCATTTGAGCGGGGTGTGGAGTGTTGGGCCTGGTGCGACCCTGCAGAGGGCCCCTGGTGGAGGCCTCGGGTTGGTGCTTGCGGCAGGTACTGAAGAGGCGCACCGTCCTTCAGTTTTCTGGCCTCCGTTCCGCCCATCAGCACCGGCCTTCGAGGGGCTGGGCGGGGCTGGTAGGTGGCCGAAGTCTCCTGTAGTTGCGGGAGATCAGTGGCGAAGTGGACCCTGGACCCCTTCGCGGTGATGGTTTTGCGGCCTTCTGCAGGAGCTGAGCGGGCTCTGGGCCTTTTTGCAGGCTTTCTTGCCTGGTCCGACGAAATCTTGGTCCTTCGAGCCGGCGTTTTTGTTACATTAGAGGCACTTGCCGGCTCTTTTGGTTGAAGCGTTGCCTCGGAAGTGGTGACACGCTTGCCCCGGCCTCTCCCGGACACGGAGGGCTGGGCTTGAGAGTGTCCTGGTGCTCTTCTGGCCCCTTCCAGTGGCGGGAGGGGTTCGAAAGCGGCGGTTTGAGTGGTTTGGGCCTTGGGAGCGGCTGAATTTTCCCTTCGGTTTCCGCTCTGGTGTCTCCTCGCCCTCATGCCCTTCTTGGGGGCCCCTGCCTGTCCGGGCATGTTTGCGGGGGGGGGGGGGGGGGGGCAAAGTGTGGTGGGAAGCTGCGGTATGTAGGCTGGGTGAGGTTGGACAGGCCATCCCCATCCTTGAACAACCTCTCTGGCGGGAGGGAAGAGCTGGGGTGGGGCTGTCACTGCGGCCGGCGTAGCTCTGCACAGGTCTCTCTTTTGTCCTTTTTGGTTCTGGTTTGTCTGGGCCCCTTTTGGATGTTGAGGGGGGCGGGTGTCCCCGGGAATCTTGATTTTCCTCTTCCTTGCCTCGCGCCTGAAAACGGGACACGTCCTGCTGTTGGCCGTGTGTGCCCCATTACAGTTGGCACAGTTTAGGGGTGCGTTCTCCTCCCTGGGGCATTCTGTGCCAAAGTGGGGGCCGGCGCACTTGACACACCGCTGTGGTCTGTCACAGTTTTTAGATGAGCGCCCGAATCCTTGGCACCTTTGGCAATGCGGAACTGTGTTCCTTCCCCTCCATGCCTCAATTGTGATTCGCGGCATGTTGAGCAGTTCAGACGTGTTGTACAGCCGCTCTAGCTGCTCCTTCGACATGGCTTCGAGTTGTATATGGAAGACGCACTTCCTGCCTGGCTTGACCGGAAGTGCGTTCGCGAAGATGGCCTGGAAGTCCAATTCCCGCAGCGCCTCGGTTATGATTTCAGGGCTCGTTCCGTGCGGGAGCCCCCACAGTGCCACCTTCTGTGGTTTCTCACTTTGCAGTGAGTAGCAGTACCAGGACAGCCCTGGTGTCCTGGCTTCTGCTTCGATGAGGTAGGCTTGGATCGCACGGAACTCCTCCGGCGATTTGGGACGGAATCGGATCCCTTTGTCTAGTGGTCGGGCGTTAGGTATGTGGCCGAGTTTCTTGCGTAACTCGGCCAGATGCATCGGCCAGTTGGGGAGGTCTTCAAACCACAATTGGCGGGTAGTTTTTGGCTCCCATGGACCTTGGCTGCGTAGCCGTCGTGGGAGCTTGCACCGTTCTTGGGGTCGTAGGTCTCACTGGGGGCGGCACGCTAAGCGCTGCCGCATACGACGGTCCCGGCTGCGGTGATGGAGAGGACTCTGTCGGCGGCGGCGGTGACCGTCTCGCCGGCGGCGGGGCTTGAAGTGCAGTTGCGTACGACGGTCCTGCCTGTGTTGGCGGGGCCGGCGATGGTGGTGGTCATGCGGTGTCCATTGGGATGGCTGCTAGCGCCGCGTACGACGTCTAGTCGTGCGGCGCTTCTTCTTGCGGGTCGCTATGTCCCTCCGTGTAGAAGGACATGATCGACTGGCTCGGCGACGGTATAGGTGTCGGCGAAGCCAGCAGCGTTCGTACTCCTCGTGAGTAGGGCGGAGAGGGGCTCCTGGAGGGCGGGTTGGGCGTTGAGGTCGCCATGATGTGTGGTGACAACAACGCTTGTAACGACACCGACGGCTGGGCAGGCGATGGCGTTGGGTGA
Source organism: Peribatodes rhomboidaria (assembly GCA_911728515.1). Lineage (NCBI taxonomy): Eukaryota > Metazoa > Arthropoda > Insecta > Lepidoptera > Geometridae > Peribatodes > Peribatodes rhomboidaria. Next base: position 7,436,660 of record OU452192.1, read on the forward strand.
GCCGGGTGCAGATGCTGCCAGGCTGGCGCTTCCGGCCGGCTTGGCGGGGACAGCGATGGTGAGGCGATAGGAGTCCTACTGGCTGGCAGGGCCGGCACGAGGACGGGGGCTGATGCTTGGTGCTCTACTGGTGGCACCGGCTGCCACTGCTGAGCCTAGTGATCTTCCGCTTCTTGCGGGGGCGGGTTCAGTTGTTCGGGCCGCGTAGCGGTCCTTGGCTGCCTCTGCGGCAACGGAGTTGCTTCCACTCCGGGATAGGGAGTTATGGCGGGGACGATGCGGCACGTCGGTATAGGCGCTTTCTTCGTCGTCCGCGGCGGGGAAGGGGAGGGGAGGACATCGAGTCCCTCCCTACCTTTGGAATTTTAGATATTCCTTGGGCGAGCTCTGTGCTCGATTCTGCTCTCCTTTTGCTTCTTGAGCGCGTCGATCCACGGCTCGCTACACTGGGACGTTCTTCCTGAAGATTTTCCCGAAGTCTTCAGTGTTGATGAGACCAGGAGTGGGCGGTCTGTAGCCAGCAAAGATCTCCGTTTCTTTGCCGGCCACCAGTGTCCTTATTCCGGTCGTTCTGGTCTGCGTGAACTTCAAAGGCTCGAGCTCCTCGTGGACCACGTCCCTCTTTACTAGGACCGCCGTTCCCCGGAATGCGATCCCTCTCGGGGAGATCTCGTCTCTTCGGTACGTGGTATAGTTAGGGAGCTTGAGTGCTTGGTTGGGTGTTAGTTTCGTCTCACCCAGGAGGATTATGTGTATATCCTGCGACTGGGTGAGAAGTTTTAGTCCTTGTATCTTGCTCCGGATACCTCCGGCGTTCCAGTATAGGATTCTCAAACTATCCATGCATCCGGCGGCAATCCGCCGCCCGCAGGGTGGGCTCGTTTTCGGGGAAAATCGCTTTGAAGTCCTCTGTGTTTAGTGGTCCGCTGAGGGGGGGTCTGTAGCCGGCGAAGATCCTGGTTTCTCGGCCGGCCACCTGCGTTCGGATCCCCACCGTGTGGGTTTGGATGAAGTCCAACAGGTCCAACTCTTCGTGTATGATGTCCCTCCTTACAAGGACAGCCGTGCCCCGGTAGGCTTTTCCTTTCGGCGAGACTTCATCCCGGTGATACACGAAGTAGTTGGGCAGTTTGAGCTTCATCCTGGTGGTGAGTTTAGTGTCACCCAGGAGGACAATGTGTATGTCCTGCGACTGGGTGAGCAATCTGAGGGGCTCCGTCTTTCCCCGGATCCCTCCGGCGTTCCAGTATATTATTCTAAATTGGTCATTCTCCATTGAGGTGTGGGAACATTAAGGCCATTCCATTCTTAGCTGCCGCCTTGAGGTCTTCTCCCCTGGCGATTGCTTCAAATAACCCTGCTAGGGCCCCCATCATTAAGCGAATGGGTTCCATAAGCAGGGTGTATATTTGTTGGCCAGCCGTGGGGCCGGGGAAGAAGTGTTGGAACGCCTGTGGGTCTGGTCCTTGCCATCCAGGGGCGTGGTTATGCTGGGGGAAGCCGGGGGGTGGCCTCTGCTGCGCGTACTGGAGGGGCACACCTTCCATCCGGTTCGAGGCTGGCTGTCTGTGCGTCCCTTTTGGGGCGCAGGATTTCTTTGGTGGGCCCGGTTGCGCCTGGTCGAGGGATGTTTCTGCGTTCTCCGGGGCGAAGTGGACCCTCAGCGACTCCAGCCTCGTCGGTACGTCTTCAACGGTCGTACGGTCGTTCAAATCAGTCTTGTTCTCTTCACACTGGGCGATGTGGTCGTCCCAGGTGGCCCCTCTCCAGATCTTGACTTGATCTGACAGCCTCTCTGTGATGGCGTTCAACTCTCTCTTGATCCTTGGACAGCGGGTGTGGGCCCACAGCTGTCTGAGCCCGCGCTTGCGATCACGCAGGGCTCTTAGGTCTTGAGGCAGTTCTTCACGCCATCTGGTCTGCGGCACTGCGGTGGCGGCGGCTTTGTATGCGGCTGCTATCGCGTCGGTCAGCTCGGTCGCGCAGGTCTCCACTTCCTCTGCCGTTGACAGCTTGCCGACCGTTAGCGACTGCAGCTCGCGTTGGTACCTCTCCCAGTCCATTTTCCCTCGAGTCCAGCGTGGTATGGCGCAGGACATCGTGCCTCTCACGGTGATTAGTAGAGGGAGATGTTGTTCATCTAGGTCGTAAAGTACGTCAATCGAGATGGTTTGATCGATCCCTCTATGGAGCACGATGTCCAGCACGTCCGCGCGATGTCGAGGGTTCGTTGGAATGTTGGTTGGGGAGTCAGGTCCGATGACTGTGAAGCCGCTGCGCTCCGCTTCTTCAAGAAGCTTCTTCCCCTGCGCTGTGTTGCTATGCGATCCCCAGGCCACGTGCTTGGCATTGAGGTCTGCAGCTAGCAACGTAGGGGTGTCGTCCGAGAATATCTTCTTGAAGTCTTCAGTGTTCAGGGCTTCGATGAGTGGGGGTCTGTAGCCTGCGAAGACCTTGGTCTCCTTTCCAGCTATCTTCAGCCTGACCCCCACTGTACGGGTTTGCACGAAGTTGACAAGGTCCAACTCTTCGTGCACTATGTCGCGTCTCACCGCGGTGCTGGTTTTGGGGCCCTCTGCAGGTGCTGAACGGGCTCTGGGCCTTTTTGTAGTCTTTTTTGCCTGATCCGTCGAACCCTTGGTCCTTCGTGCCGGCGTTTTAGTCTCATTTGAGGTTCTTGCAGGCTCCTTTGGTTGGGGCGCTGCCGTGGATGTGATGACACGTTTCACCCCGCCTCTCCCTGCTGTGGGGGGCTGGGTATGGGGGTGCCCTGGAGCGCTTGCGGTCCCTTCCGGTGGCGGGAGGGGTTCGGAAGCGATGGTTCTTGTGCATTGGGCCTTGGGAGCGGCTGCTTTCTCTTTTCGGGTTTTGTTCTGGAACCTCCTCGCCCTCTTGCCCTTCCTGGGGGCTCCGGCCTGTCCGGGCATGTTTGCGGGGGGGCAGAGTGTGGTAGGGAGTTGCGCTAAGTAGGCCGGATGAGGTTGTACAGTACCAACCCCATCCCTGGAATACCTCTCTGGCGGGAGGGTTGAGCTGAGGCGGGGCCGTCGCTGCGGCCGGGCTGGGTCTCCGTAGGTCCCCCTTATGGTTCTTCGGGGGCTCTTTTGGTTGTTGCTGGGGGGAGCGGGTGTCCCCGGGGATTTTAATTTTTCTTTTCCTGGCCTCACGCCTGAAGACGGGGCACGTCCTGCTGTTGGCAGTGTGTGCCCCATTGCAGTTGGCGCAGACTAGGGGCGTGTTCTCCTCCCTGGGGCATTCTGTGCCAAAGTGGGGGCCGGCGCACTTGACGCACCGCTGCGGCCTGTGGCAATTGGTCGAGGAGTGGCCAAATTGCTGGCAGCGGTGGCATTGGGGCATGGTCGATTTCCCCTTCCAGGCTTCTATAGAGATCCTGGGCATGTTGAGGAGCTCGGTGGTGCTGTACAGTCTGGAAAGTTCCTCTTTCCCCATGGCTTGCAACTGGACATGATACACGCACTTGCGGGCGTTTGTCTTGGTTGGCAGGGCTCTGGCGAAGATCGCCGGGAACCCCAGTTCGGTCAGTCCGGCTATAATGTCAGCCGGATCTGTTTCCTGGGGGAGGCCCCAGAGGGCCACTTTCTGTGGCCTCTCGTTGGCCATGGAGTAACAGTGCCAGGAGAGGGCGGGGTTCCTGGCTTGCGGTTCTACTAAGTACGCCTGTACTCCTCTGAATTCTTCCGCGGTCTTCGGGCGGAAGCGGATGCCCTTGTCCAGCGGCCTTGCGGTGGGGATGTGCCCTAGTCTCCTTCTAATTTCCGCAAGGTGAGTTGGCCAGTTGGGCATGCAGTCCACTATGATCGGGGGGTAGGACCCCCCTCCCGTGGACTTGGTGGCGGTGGTCGCTGTCTTCGTCGCAGAAGTCGCCGGGGGCTGTCTCGACGTGGACGATTCTGGTGGCGGGGAAGTTCTTGCCGGCGGCTGAGAACGCAGAGCAGTCGCGTAGCTCTGGCCGGTCTATGTTGGCGGTGCGGGTGATGGTGGTGGCCCTGCGGTGTCCATGGGGACAGCGCCCAGGGCCGCGTACGACGTGGAGTCGTGTGGCTCAGCTGCTTGTGGCCCACTCTGTCCTTCAAACGAGTTGAAGGACATTATGGACTGGCTGGGTGACGGAATTGGCGTCGGCGAGGTCAGCAGAGCTCGGCTGTCACGCCTGAGTGGCGGGGGGGGCTCTTCGAGCGGGGGTTGGGCGTCGATGTAGCCCTGGTCGGCGTCGACAGCAAGGCCTGGAGCGAACTCGACAGTGCTGGTGCTGTCGCTGGGTTGGTTGGGGACGGGTGCCGTTCAGTTGGCACTTCCGGTTGGTTCGGCGGGGAGATCGAGGGTGACCCGATGGGCGTCCTTCTCGCCGGCAAGGCCGGCACGATGACGGGGTGTGATGCCTGTTGCTCCTCAGGTGGCTCCGGCTGCCACTGTTGAGCAGAGAGGCACTCCGCTTGTTGGGCGGGAGGGTTTGGTGGGTCCGCCCTCGTCGAGGTCCTTGGCTGCCTCTGTGGCAGCGGGGCGGCTTCAGTGATCGGGGCGGCTGCGGACACTATGCGGCAAACCGGGATCGGAATTTTCCTCGCGGTCCTGGGCGGTGAGGGAGAGGGAGAGGACATAGAGTCCCTCCCTAATTTCGGGATCTTTTCTTCCCTTAACGTGATTTCAGTGCTCGATCCTGCGCTTCGTTTACTCCTGGAGCGGGTGGACCCGCGGCTTGACGCGCTGGACCCACGGGACCTCGCTCTTGAAGCGCGGGGGCGGAAACTTGAACCTATTTGGTCTTCAGTGGCGAGCGAATACTCGCCGGAGAAGAGATTCCGGCTGGTGACGATCGTCGCCGGAGATTGTCGGTCGCACGACTGGGGGCGCGACGCGGAGGTTAGTAGGCCGGCTAACTCATCGTCAGACGACGAGTCGCCGGACGAGTCGTCCGACATGGCGGGCGGGTGGGGGGGGAGTGCGACGGTACACACGCGACTGCCCAGCCGCGTTCGGCGATACAAGATCGATCGGGTGAGATCGCCGTAAAAACGGCGAAGGCCCAATCAATCCGATCAGCGACGGTAACGCGGCGTTCAGTCGCGTCGTGTTGACGCGTAGTTGTCCCAACCCGTCGCCGCTAGACTGCCGTTTGGATCAGCAAACAGCTAGCCAGCAAGGCGGTGGAGGCTGGTGCGCAGAACTCCTGCGCGTGATGTGCGATGCACGGGGGCGGCGGCGGCACGGTCGAGCCCGCGCTCGACGTCGATTGACGGAGTCGCAGGGGTCGGTCGGGCGGCCGCGCGTGGTAGTACGGGCCGACTCACTACTCGCGGGGGGCGGGGGGCCTTACGCACGCGGGCGGAGACTCAACCCGGCCTCGGAGTGAGCGAGACGACACGAAGTGGTTTCGACGAGTAGATGAGGGTGGATTTGTACGCTGCCGGGCAGCCAAACCAAAACAATAGATCTACCCTCGAATTGGTAGTTTTTTGTTCGCGGCGCGGATCGCGGTGTCGGGGAGTCTCGACCCAAACACTGGAGACGCGGGACGAACAAATGTAGACTCGCGACGTGGGTGTCCGGAGGCAGACGTGTGCGCTCGACGGTTCCCAGGCGAGTCCACTTTTTTCGTACGGACGCTGGATCTTCTCCCTCCCTTTGGGGGGAGTGAGGTTTCGGCTTCGAGGATAACCTCCTTGCCGAGGCTGGGCTCTGAGGGACACAGCCCTCAGGGGGTTTTTTGAGGACGCGAGTACCTTCCCAGCGCGAGCCGGGTGGCATCTCAAGCGCCCTCTTCCGATATGGTCGCGGTGGCCACATCTTGGCTTTGTGGAGCCTTCTTCGTCTCCTTCTTTCTTCCTCCTTCTCTTCGGGCCTCATCTTCATCTTTGCCGCTGGGTCCCTCTTCGTCCTCCTGACCAGTCAGTAGGAGGTCTCGAGGGAGGGCACGCCAGGTACGTACGTCAGGGGGGCGTGAGTGCAGCGGTGCAATGTTGTGAAGGTGGGGGTGTGGTCCGTTGTCGGCTCCAGCAAACATATTGCGAGCCAAACGAACCACGAACTCCCCCAGTGAGAAGTTTTGAACCACCTGGATCTTTTTCTTCTGACTGGCCGAGCATAGCGCATACCACGCCGGCGCAGCGTAGGTCAATCTAGTCCTGACATAAGTCTTATATATCCCGACTTTGGTTCTAAATGGCAGCTTAGAGCGTAGGACCGGGGCGAGTAGCGCTCTAGCAGCCTTCGCCTGGTGGACGGCGTGCGTGGTCTGCGAGCGCATACTCAAGTCCCGGTCGATGAGGACGCCCAGGTACTTCACTGTCCTTTCCCACGTGACGTCCTGACCTCTAAGCTGCATTGGTGGTGGGTGTTTACTACGCTGCGGGCCGGTCAGCAGCGCGGCCGTCTTGCCCACATTGACGGCCATCCGCCACTTGTCCAGCCAGTTCGGCAGGATGTCGAGGACTCGTTGCACTCTGTTGACGGCGATGGCAATGCTGCGTGATGAGGCGATGTATGCGCTATCGTCCGCGAAGAGGGACAGGACGACTCTCCTTTCGCCTGGTAGGATAGCCTCCGGGATCGGGATGTCGTCGGTGTAAGCGGCGTAGAGTGCTGGAGATACGCAACTCCCCTGGGGGACACCCGCACCGATGGCTCTGTATCCGGAGCTGACGTTCTCAACGGATACGAAGAACTGCCTGTCGGTGAGGAACGATGCCACGATTCGTATTAACGCCGGCGGCAACGTTGTGCGCATCAACTTAAAGATGAGGCCTTCATGCCACACCCTGTCGAAGGCCTTCTTCTATGTCTAAGAACACGGCAACGGATCTCCGCCCCATGTTCATCTCGTGGGTCATGTGGTGCAGCACGCGCGTCAGCTGGAGCGTGGTGGAGTGCTGTGTGCGGAACCCGAATTGTTCGTCCCGGGGTGTGAGGTGGGGACGCATTCTCCGCAACAGCAGTCGCTCAAACAGCTTCGCGCAGTGCGGCAGCAAGGTGATGGGGCGGTAGCTGGCAGGCTGTCTTCGGTCCTTCCCCGGCTTGTGGAGGACTATAACCTTGCCAGTCTTCCATGATGAAGGATAGTGTCCCGTGCGGAGTATTCCGTTGAAGAGACGGGTTAGGCAGACGATTCCCTTCGCCGGCATCCACTTGAGGGCGGCGTTTGGTATACCGTCATGCCCGGGCGCCTTCTTCACCTTCAGCCAGCGCACAGCTCGGACTACCTCCGTTGGGGCTATGAAGTCCTCGCCTCCCAACGGAGGAGCTGGGGACTGAAGGTATGTGGACACTTCCCTTACGACTTGCCTGTGGTGCTCTTCGACTTCGGTTGAGACCTGTGGCGGGACAGGGTGTGGTTGGAACTGACCTTCCAAATGGTCAGCTAATAGCTCTGCCCTCTCTAAGGCTGAGTAACGCCGTTGCCCTGCACTATCTACCAGCGGGCAAACGGACGCTTTAGCCTGGGTCAAGTGGCGGTTGAGGTTGTACAGATTGGTCTTGTTCTCTTCACACTGGGCCAAGTGCTCGTCCCAGGTGGTTCCTCTCCAGGTGCGGACCTCATCTGCAAACCTCTCTGATACTGCGTTCAGCTCCCTCTTGACTCTTGGACAGCGCGAGTGGGCCCACAACTGTCTGAGCTTGCGCTTGCGGACACGCATGGCTCTTAGGGCCGGAGGAAGCTCTTCACGCTTTCTCGAGTATGGTACTTCTGTGGTGGCTGCTTCGTAAGCGGCTACAATGGAGTTGGTCAGCTCAGTCGCGCAGTTTTCCACCTCCTCTGCTGACGACATCTTGCCGACCGTGATCCCTTGCATTTCGCTTCGGTATTTCTCCCAGTTTGTTTTCTTCTGGGTCTTCTTTGAGGTCGTGAAGGCTGCGTCTCCTCCCACAGTTATGAGCAGGGGGAGGTGCTGCTCATCTAGGTCGTAAACGACTTCTATGGAGATGGCGGCCTCTATTCCCTGGTGGAGGACGATGTCGAGTACGTCCGCTCTATGTCTCGGGTCTGAGGGGATGTGTGAGGGGGAATCCGGCCCAATTACAGAGAAGCCCCTTCTCTCGGACTCTTCGAGGAGCTTTCTCCCCTGCACTGTGTTGAGTCGTGATCCCCATGCCACGTGCTTCGCGTTTAAATCCGCGGCCAGCAGCACTGGAACGTTCTTGGGGAAGATTTTGCCGAAGTCGTCTGTGTTGATGGGACCAGGTAAGGGCGGTGGGTAGCCGGCGAAGATCTTCGTTTCTTTGCCAGCCACCAGTGTCCTTATACCCGTCGTCCTGGTCTGCGTAAACTCCAGCGGCTCCAGCTCTTCGTGGACCACGTCTCTCCTTACCAGGACCGCGGTTCCCCGAAATGCGATTCCTTTAGGGGAGAGCTCATCTCTTCTGTAAGTCGTGTAGTTTGGTAGCTTAAGTGGTTGGCTTGGTGTGATTTTTGTCTCACCCAGGAGGATAATGTGTATATCCTGCGACTGGGTGAGAAGTTTTAATCCTTGCATTTTGCTCCGGATGCCTCCGGCGTTCCAATACAGGATTCGGAGCTTATCCATGGTAGTAAGATTTCATGTAGGCCATTCCTCTTATCGCTGCTTCCTTGAGGTCTTCCCCGGCAGCGATAGCAGCAAACAAACCCGACAGGGTCCCACATTATTAAGTTGATGGGGTCTCTGTGCTGGGCGTTTTTTTCGTTTCTTTCTCACAGACCCTCGTTGTTCCCAGCATTACTCTTAGGAAAGCACCTTTAATAAAATTTTATTTTCGTTAATTTAAACCGACCAAACATAACTACACAGACAATGTACAAAGCCTTATAAGTAGGAAACTACAAACTGTGAACACTATTTAAAAACAAACCATCGTCCTGCGCAGGGTATCGTACTACGTCCTTGTTGTTATTAGCTTTTTGGTTATGTGCGTTGGGAACCTTGGTTCTATTTCCGCCGTGGTTACAACTTGTTTTTACCCTTCCTTGTTGTTGATAGCTGTTTTGTTTCTGTGCGTTGGCAGCTTTCTATTTCTATTCAAACAAATTGTTCGAAAGTGCCCGGGGTCATTAGTTAGTCTCTATAGATTTCGTAAATAAAGTTTTGCATAGCTACATACAGTAACATTTACCATCACAACACTCGAACTCAATTAATCATGTAGTTTCAAGGAGTATCCAAGTATCCAACACAACCGAGTAGGTAATTCATTACTACATACATATCACTTCATTTAATACAATAGTATATACAAACGTATCATTGCATGTTCACGTTATAACTAATAATTCCGATTGCAATATAAATACTGTTCTTCTCGTAAACATGCTCGTATAAAAAAAAACATGAAGTGTGCCGTGTCAGCCGTGTGTCAATGTCAAGTCAACCGCAGGTATCGACCATGATCCAAAAAAAAAAAAACAAGGTCCAGCATTCAACAAACACATAATGACGTCATCGTTATCCGTTTCTTTCGAACTTCTTGTAAATGGCTTATTGCAGTCTTGCAACAAATCATTTACACTTATTCCGAGACAGGATGTACCGCACGTACATCCTGCACGTCGTTGCCGGACAATGCAGGCTGAGACATTCACCGTCCTGCATGAAGCGGCAGTCCTGCAAGCAGCACTACAATGGTTGCCTGTACATTTGTATCGCTTTTTGTTATCTGCCATGTTTTAGAGGTAGGCTAGGTATAATTCGGATATAAAAAAGTAAAAAAAAGTAACTGAAAGTACACCATAGAAAAAATAATTATTACTTATGGGACGCGTACTAGACGGTGGATAGTGCCAAGATTGTGCAATGATCTGCCGGCGGACTTTGAGGATGGGTTTAGGACCAGAAGTGGATTTATGGTTGCATTGAAGAAGCTACTGTTAGAAAGAATGACGTAATTAAAAATAAGATTGTCAATAAACTGTTTTACAATACATAGTATTAAGGTTTTAAACTCTTGCAGTCAACTTCACTCTTAAAATGTGAAAGTTATTATTATTATTATTTATAATTTATTGGTTTTTGACAAACTCATTCGTATGTAACCTCATAATGCTGCGTTGTAACCACAATATAATGTAAATATGAAATGAGAGTATATTTCTGCCTACAAACTGCTACGCAGTTTGGCAGAGTTGTATATTAATGCATATGTATGTTAGTAACTTAGATAAATAAATAAAATAAAATAAACCACATTTAACGCGTTCAAAAAACGGCTTAGTAAACATGTACTTTTTTTTTTTTTTTTTTTTTTTTAATCTACTTTATTTAAGGGATATTTAGTCAGTACTGACTAAATGTACTTAAGACATAAAACATGTACTTAAAACATGTACTTAAGATGCAAATTTGAATATACAGAGTACCTAGATCTGCATTATTTAACACGCTACGCTTTTATTAGCTTCATTCGTGTGCTAAACTTTTAAGTAAATGACCAAAAAACAAACAATGTATCGTACAGTATTTGCATACAATAATAATTTTTACAAGTAATTTCTAACCTACTTTTAATTGTCGTATCGAAATGAAACTTTGTGTGCTTGTTTAATGAATATTATTATGAAGTCATATTTAGGTGCTGACTTGATGATGGTAGCCAGGAAGTTAAAAGCGTATTTCGTAGTTTTTCGTATTTTAAACTATAAGTGATGCTTGTTTGGTGTTCATACACTGTTTTTGTTATTGTTAAGAATTGTATTGTTTTGTTTACTAAATTGTTTTTTACCTATATTTAACATCTTGATTCTTGTGCAACGACGAACTATCTAATTTAGTTAATACGATGTATTCTCATGTGAGTGATGTAAAAATCTTAAATGAAAATAAATATCTTTAAACCATTGATTTAGAAGAAATTTAATAGGGAGTATGTATTGTGTTTGTATTAGTAATATTAAATTATTTTGTAAATTTCATTTAATAGTATCTGGCAGATACCTGAAAAAGTTTTTAGGTATCTGCCAAATTTTCAAGTTTGTTTGCGTCTTTTAGTGGTTAAGTAAGTCTTATTTTAATTTAATTGATTTGTTTATTATTATTTTTGCCGTTCACATTGCTCGACGTCCGTACGTGACGTCACCTGCCGGTTCCAACGGAAGACCAGCGCCGGTTGTCTACAGCAGCCGGCATTATGCTGAGTTGGGACCGGTTTGTGGCAAGAACTATGTTATTTTTTAAATTGTGTAATTTTTATTTTGTTTTATTTTGTATGTTTTTTGACAATAAACAATAGACAGATAAATATTTGTCTATTTACTTTGAGTTTTGTGTACATTATAATGTAGGTACCTATATACAGGGTGACTGGTTGAACACTTTAGATATTCTAGGTTATCATAGTACTCATCATTATGAACAACTTTTATTATGGCACAAACGCGGAATTCGCGAAAAAAAAACTGCTGTTCCATAGAAAAATGTCAATGACACTCGACAAAGTGTAAGGAACAGCTGATTTTTTTTTCGCGAATTCTGGGTTAGTCCCATAATAAAAGTTGTTCATAATGATGAGTACTATGATAATCTAGAATATCTAAAGTGTTCAACCAGTCACTCTGTATAGGACCTGTACCTAGACACTACATTGATAGCTCTGTATCTTTCATCTGTGAATTTGTCTTAGGGCCGATTTTTCAATCCTTACTTTATTCGCCTAATAACTACCGAGCCAATAACTTTATTAATCTGTTTATTCGACTCATAAACGGTGTTCGGTTTTTCAATACAATTTTAAATTGGGAATAACTATCTGACCATTTATTCAGTGTGTACAAAAGCTAACTTCAGACAGTTGAAACAAAACTATAAAATATCCACGCGTTAGAAAGGACTTCGAATTTTCACTTTTCGCTTATGTCACTGTCTTGTCAGTTTTAGTCTAAACGTCACTGTACTACTAATCTGTGCAAAAGTCGTCGGCTGGTTTGGCTATGGTAAATAGCTCATGTAGTTTGTTCATGGTAGTTTTTTTTTAATTAAAATTAATTTAGTTTCTGCGTGTCGGAAATATCAATCTTTTATTACAGTGACAACCCATAAGACCATCATTTAGACAGTCTCAACAATTTATTCCATAGAATAAACTGCTATCTGGCCGTTCCACCGACAAATAAAGTTATACCTCAGATAGATGAGTTATTCGTCTAGTAAATGATACCTGACCATTGAAAAACAGAATGATTAGCTATCAGTTCAATAAACACTATTTGTTTGTTTATCTGACCATTGAAAAATCGGCCCTTATATGTATTGTTACCGTCTTTGTAGTGTCTTGTGTGTCAAAATAAATGTTTATATCTTTCTAAAATGTAAACTACCTATTAAGTAATTATTAGGGTTACCTATTAAATAATGTGTTAAATAAATTATCTATAAAATATTCAAATGCATTGTTTTATTTTTCTTTAATAAACACTAAGTATACAAGGTATTAAGTAAGACGACACATCGGGAGATGGTTCCACTTTGCCCCACCAACTGTCCCTCCGTAGTATACAGGGTTATAGGTAACTCACCAAAAACCTCTTAAGGGTTCATTGTACTCATCAATACGAACAAATTTTTCTATGAAGCCAATCCTGTAGTCGCGAAAAAAAAACAGCTGTTCCATACAAAAAGTTCAATCAATCAATCACCTGAGACAAAATGTATGGAACAGCTGATTTTTTTCCCGATTTTTGAGTTCGCTCCATAGTAAAAGTTGTTCATAATGATGAGTACAATGTACCATTAAGAGGTTTTTGGTGAGGTACCTATAACGCTGTATAGGTATAGAGGAATGTTTAAAATGTAGAAGACCACTAAAGACTGTGAAGTATAGATATACTACCTACTTGAATAGTGTAAAACCTTCTCATTCAAGTATGACACTGTCAAGTTCACGGAAAAAAATGCCACTACAAAATTGCTTAGATCAAAAATAAGATTATTCTCAAAAATATTGTTTAAATATGAGACAATATTATCTTAATTTGAAACATTATTATAAATCCAAGAAATGCAGAAGTCTTACAATAAAAATAAATTATTCTCATAATTGATACTAAAACTAAGAATAACATACTTGATTCAATACTTTGTGGTATTAATTCAAGAACTATGAATGTTTTAACCAAAGAAAAGATTGAATTTTCCAATCAAGAGCAGTTTTTTTTCATTCAAAAATATTAGACACTTGATTTAAATCAAATTATTTAGTGTTCGTTGAAGACAACATTATTCTTTATGCTAGAAATAATTTATATGGAGATATTTATACCAAGAATTATAGTTTCTCGGTTAGGAAGCATATAGATTATCTTCTATTGAGAAAATTATTCTTCGGTAGAGATCTTTGAGACACTCAATTTCGAAACAGTGAATGTGTTGACCAAAGAAAAGATTGAATTTTCCAATCAAGAGCAGGTTTTTTTCATTCAAAAATATTAGATACTTGGTTTAAATCCAATTATTTAGTGTTCGTTGAAGACAACATTATTCTTTATGCTAGAAATAATTTATATGAAGATATTTATACCAAGAATTATAGTTTCTTTGTAAGGAAGCACAAAGATTATCTTCTATTTAGAAGATTATTCTTCGGTAGAGTATTTTGAGATACCTACTCAATTTCGAAACTGAAACACATTCAGTTTCGAAATTGAGTAGGTTTTAACACTAAACAAAGATAGGATTACACTTTCCATTCAAAAACATTTTTTAAAAGTACTTTACCATTCTTCACGATTAATTAAAAAAATATCAAAAAACTATTGGCACTAAAGTTGTAGATAATCTAATTTACAACCACTTAGGTTCTTAGTGTTATTGTTGCAAAGTTGAAAATGACTGAGATATTGAGCAAAAACCATTCCTTGACAAAAAATAAGATAACAGACAAGGTGACATATATGACTTAACAACTAACCGCCCGAAATTGGACGGTTATTGTTATCGTTATTTGTGACGTCATTTTAACCATTGCTAAAATGATGGAACCCATTACGGCCAGTTACTCTTTGGTTATCGTTTCGTTAAAATTACCTAGTTGGTGCAACTCACTCTTAGGGTTACGCCCACTAAAGATTCCGGCAATAAAAAATACTGTACTCGTAAAATTACTGACGGGAATTAATGCAAGGTCAAATGCTAACCGGACTAGGCCACAGAATAAATAATAGTACAAGTACAGAAAATTCACCCCGTGATAGCAAACATGCGAATTCAATCCTATTCACAACTTATCATACGCCTATAATACGAGATGTTTTTTTTACCATTTTTAACCCCCTCTTGGTGATACGTGGTGACGATTAAAGAGCAAAAAAGACACGTGTTAGGTATTTTAGTAGGTCGAGTCGAGGCGCGCGAGGACTTCGTTCGTTGCCAGGCAACAGTTAGTCAAAATCCCACTAGCTAGGTATAGGTAGGTACAAGCCGCTTTTCAGTTTAGAAATCGCGCGTTTGACGAAAAAATAAATACACGTAATATGTACGTGTAAAGCCCCTCTTCCTCTTTCTGGCCTCACGTGATTAATAAATAATAAATAAACGGCCCCTAAGTAGTTATTTTAAGCCTGTGACAATGCGATTAATAGGTACCTTAGCTGCTTTTATTCAGTAGGTAATGAAAGTTCATAAATTATTACTTACAAGCTGCGCCCCGCGATTTCACCCGCGGTTAAAAAATATCCTATGTGCTATTCTAGACTATAAGCTATCTCTATGTCAAATTTCATCCAGATCTGTTCAGCTGTTCTGGCGTGAAAGAGTAACAAACATCCATCCATCCATCCATTCTCACAAACTTTCGCGTTTATAATATTAGTAGGAAGTAGGATCTAGGTAAGTATAGTAATAAACGGTCAACGAACAATAATATAAATGGATCCCGTACGCGAAATTAATTGCATTTTGCTAAGTATACTTATTTATAATACCTAATCATGTTATTTAATTGTTAAAAGCTGGAAACACATAATATATTGTATATCGTATACCTACCAGAAAGTTAAATGGTTCGTGCCATGTGAGACAAGGGTTAGTCTTTGTACCTACTGATGTATTTAGCATTTATTAATTTGATTGAACTAAGTAGGTATATAAACATATTCAAAAATAATGGTTCTTAAATTCAAGAAAATTATTCTTGGCTCATACACTTGATATTGCCACATTATAAAATTACACCAATATTTGGCAGTTTCACATAAACGCATAGGCGGCCAAACGCATCGAGATTGAACGTGTAGGTACGGACCGCCATAGAAACTACTTCTAAAATATTAATGCTACTGAATTCAGTGAAGTGTTCTATTCAATTCAATTCAATTTATTTATTCGAACCATAGGATATTTCAAACACTTGGTAACGTCACTGTTTACAATGGTGTAATAGCATTTAGTAAGTTAGGATATCGTTAGGATACTAAATTCAGAAGCAAGGGTGGTTTCTGATTGACTGAATCATTTAGAAACTTTTGAATTTTGAACTTGCTTCTAAATTTGCTTCTGAATTTAATCTACTAAATTTAGCCAAGTGTAATATGATATGATGATGATGAGATGAATATGATAATACCTGAATTTAATCTACTAAATTTAGCTAAGTGTAAACCTACTAGAAACTAAAACAAGTGCGAGTCCGACTCGCGCACCAAGGGTTCCGTACATACCTACTAATAATAATTATAGTCAACAAGAAATATTAAAATCAGTAAAAGTTAGTTAGTTTAGAAAACAATTTTAATTTGTAGTTGATATGTATGGTCTTCAATACGATCGAACTACAAACTAACTTTGTATTGGTTTTTTTTCGTCAAATATTTATAAATTCGCAATTTTTCATTTGGTTGTGTTATAAGACCTTGCTTCATGCCAAGTTTCATGATTCTAGGTCAACGGGAAGTACCCTGTAGGTTTTTGAGTTGAGCATTTTCCTTTGAAAATGCCAAAATTAGCAGCAAAAACAGCTGTATCTTTTGATTGGGTTGACATGGAGACCATGGACTTGAGTATGTCATATAAATTTCAGCTCCATACCTTCACGCGTTCTTGAGAAAAAGGGTCTTGACAGACAGACAGACAGACGAACAACGAAGTGATCCTATAAGGGTTCCGTTTTTTTCCTTTTGAGGTACGGAACGCTAAAAGCTGACTGGAAATGTGACCTATCTATGGCAGTGGAGGGTAATAATATTGTTATTCAAATGTGTGACCGCAGGTCAAACCGCGGGGCGCAGCTAGTATGCCATAAATGCACACAGGTTAGTATAGACCGAGTAGCTAGGTTTGGTTATGTTTCTTGCCACCCAACCCAAGGGCCTCTGACACAGCTTGACGATTGTTGTTATGCTCAGTTGTGAATGCTACCCGCGGTCATCTATACGAAGATTGACCGTGTCGTCCGTTGCTTAACATCCGTGATCAGTGGTTAGAGCACCTAGTAATAAATAATAGTAATTAATATATTAATAAATAATAGTAATTAATAGTAATTTTCAAGTAACTCTAAGTAATTTCAAGGAATTCTAAGTCATTTTCAAAATTAAGGTTCAAAAATACAAATTTTAATAAGTTGAGACGGACGGACGGGCAGAACAAATTTAACGGGTTCCTTGTAACCCAAAAAATTTAAGTAGGTTTTTTTACCATGGTTCCGGCGACTTTTTAGCGCTCTTTGCGGAATCAGTATTGGCAACACTGCGAATGAAGTTCGCTCGGTGGCCGCCGCCCAGGCTGCCATTACATCTAACAGGTTAACATCGTGTGTGCGCGCTAGTTATTATTTTACAATACAAGTGATTAATAAGAGGTTCTTTGACTGTATTTTAATTTGGATGAAAGTGATTGGGTCCTACGTAGTTCTTTATCATCTTTCGATAGTGAGTGTTCGTAGTTATTTAGTGACCAAGATATATGTAGCTACCTACTTAACCTAAGTTACATTAGGTAAAAAAACAAGGGATTACTACATTAATACAGTAATTAAGATCCCTATAACGGAGAAAATGGAAGAATTGCTCACCAGTTTGAATATTCCCCCGGACATCATTGAACAATTTAGTGGTAAGTAAGTAACTGTAGTCTTAACCCGAGAGACAGATGTTTTAACCTTGCTATGAAGATAATTTTATTGTTGGATTAAAACTTGTGATTCTTCGTTTCAGTTAATTGTATAACTCTCGACCAAGAAGTTAAAGGAGATCTTCTGAAAGAGTTGTGTTCGACTATAGGAACACGTATTAAATTAGAGAACAAAATCGAAGAATACTTGACATCGTTGATGACGGTATGTACAGTCAGCTTCGATTGAACTTCTGCATTTTGCATACACGGTGTCCGGGGTACAGAAAAGGACATGACTGCTTTTATCCCGGAGAAATTACCATTTCCTATGAAACTGCGGGTCGAACCCACCCCACCCCTGTAGTAGTGTAAGCTATCAATAAATTAAAATGCACTAATCAATTTTCTGTACTCGGAGTAAAACTGAGTAATACCTATTTATTAAAAATTCTGAAATATTTTAAGAAACTGAGTAGAGGAAGTGGCTCGCTTACTTCACTGTACCGATAAATTGGGGCACACCTATACTCATGTACTAAAAACACAAAGATAAAATTTTTATTTATTTTTCAGACCGAGAATATCACCATTACCACAGCTGACATATCGGATTTATGTGGATACGGACGTAGACCATATAGAAAAATCTGTTTCTGAACACACCTAGCTTACCAGAGTTTGACTGACCTGAAAACACTGCTCACGACATCTCCATGTGGAAAATCAATTTTGAAGTACTACGAAACCAACAACTAAAACAAAAACATGAAAATACTTCTGGATATATGTAATATTGTTTTCTAGTAAATTAAGTTGGCAGATTTATCAAAAGTATGTTCAATTATTTTAAATCTCATAAAATGGTGTATCGAGTGAGT
Organism: Peribatodes rhomboidaria; assembly: GCA_911728515.1. NCBI lineage: Eukaryota > Metazoa > Arthropoda > Insecta > Lepidoptera > Geometridae > Peribatodes > Peribatodes rhomboidaria. The sequence goes on from OU452192.1 coordinate 7,454,565, forward strand.
AAGACCATGCCAAGACATTTATTTCTATTATTTTAAGAGAGTAGAAACAAAACTCGGCAATTTAGCTCGGCTAGTAGGTTTTTAACTTTGTGCCTAATCATTTTGTATGTTTTTCTTTGATAAATACATTACTTATTAATATATTTTTTGTTTGTTTTACCTGATCAATAGAGATTAATTTCTTGTATTTCAGTGAATTTATTAATTGCATAACATGTTTTGTATCTTAAAAAATGCTAATGTCAGTAATTGTTTCTGTATCTATATAACATACTCTAAAACATTTTCTGCCATTCAGGTGCACCACAGATGACGGCGTGGACCAGGCCAGGCCGGTCAATTTCACCGCGATCGATAGAACAAAGGGTATACTGCCAACCCACACGGTGACGCGGGCACTGGCGGCGCGACCAGCCACGGTCTTTTTGACCACGTGTGGGTTGGCAGTATACCCTTTGTTCTATCGATCGCGGTGAAATTGACCGGCCTGGCCTGGTCCACGTCGTCGTCTGCGGTGCGCCTAAGAATAGTATTAGTTTTATAATGAGAATTTGATTCTATCACTAAAACACAAGCTTACTTTGATACAAGAAATTATATTCTCAAAAAGAAAACCAAAAAACCCTTAGTTTAAGAATAATTTATTAAAACATCATCTCAATTCAATAATATAGGTCTTCTTCGATTGAAATAAAGTTGTTTTTGTAAGAAGACATGGTATTTTTAAAATAAAAATACGTTTCAACTCAAATCTAGAATTCATAGTTATTAATCTGAGAATAATATTAACTTGGAATCAAAATACATGACGGCTTATATCTAGAATTCATAGTTATTAATCTGAGAATAATATTGTTTTGAAATAAAAATACATGACACCTCAAATCTAGAATTCATAGTTATTAATCTGAGAATAATATTAATTTGAAACAAAAATACATGTTAACTCAAATCTAGAATTCATAGTTATTAATCTGAGAATAATATTAATTTGGAATAAAAATACATGCTACCTCAGATCTAGAATTCATAGTTATTAATCTGAGAATAATATTGATTTGAATTAAAAATACATGTCTTAATTTAAGACAGTCAATTTAAAACAATAATATGCTAATGTCAAGAATTCATTGTTTAGGCCATATATAAATCATTATTATTCTTGGCCAATAAATATTGTCTTAATAGGAGAATAGTTTTTTTTCTGTGATTGGACATGTCTATTAAACAAAAACTTCTGTAAAATAGCTCATCGTACAAAGACACATTGGAAAGTATTCCATTAATATATCTACTTAAAACTGCCTCAAGTTTTCTATTTCTTTATATGGTAGCAGAGCGTGAAAATATGGTAATATTGTTAACATTGATAACATAATAATTTTCAAAAATGTCGACATCAAAAATCGACCCTCTTACGAGAGAAAATTATGACACATGGGTTATACAAGCTGAGGCCATTTTGATAAAACAAAAACTATGGAAATACATCGAATCTTCCAAAAACGCAGAAACTGCAGCTGATAAAGAAGGAGACAGACTAGCAAGATCAGAATTAATACTGATAATAGTAGTAAGGATTCGAGAGTTCTGGCTCACTCCAAAAAAACCGTTCTGGCTCACCTTTTGGGGCACGCCCGATCGATTGGCGCTATCGTTTTCGAGCTATCTCTTCAGGTTCCTGAGATAGGATTCAGTTTCAGGATGTCCAGTACCCCCTCATTAGCATGTGCTCAATTCTCTATTGTTCTTAATTACTCTATCCGGCGACCTCATTAGCGTGCGTTCACTCCTATTGTTCTTAATTACCCTAACCGCATCGACTCGTGGGGTCTATGTTCTTTTCTTAATCACCCTAATCCCTCTCATTATCTTTACAAATAACAACAACTTGTATGCTTTTAAGAACTTTAATTAAAATGCTTTTTGAACAATTCATATAGTAATATATCATTCACAATGGTTTCCTTCTCTTTGAACGTATTTGTAAAATCCAACATGCTCATGCCATGGAACTTGTAGTACAGGTACACCAAGCAGTACTCGCCACATACCGAGGTCCAATCATCTTGTATTCTTTTGGTGTTGTATTCCCAAACTCTACAATTCCTTTTCAGAAAAACCTTATGTAAACCTGCGGGAGGTCGCCCAAATGAATCAAAATATTGTCCAACGCTATGTTCGTCTATGTGTATGGCTACCCAGTGAGAACCTGGTTGGGGATCCAAATTGCTTACTAAGAACGCTGGTGCTTCGATGTGTATGGGTAATCTGTTTGCTGCGTATACGTTATTTTTTAGAGATGGGTGAATTGAGTACATACATTCCTGGATCTCGATAGTGTTCATATTTTCAGGTCAAGTGCATGTGCTACCATATGAAGATTTCTGTTGTGAATGTTGATGCTTGATGTAGGAGGTGAGTATTTAAAGTAGAAATTAAAAAAACAGTAAGTAATTTATGCAAATATTTTTTATTCGTATTCACCTTAGGTCTAAATAATTAACTACTATAGTCTACGATTACATTGCGGTTCTTATCTATTTCTATCACATTATCAAACTCGGCATAAACAATACAGTTTATAGTTTGAGAAAGAGAAGATTCAAAACGAACTTCCAACCTTACGCTACCATTCCTTATCAGATTCCAATGACTTGATGAGTTGGCTGATAAATCAGGCGTTAAATCAAAAGCTAGTAGGCAATAACCTTTCGCATACTGTTCCCTAGATATTCCATTGCCTTCGTTGAGAAAATGTATGCCCGTTCCTGAGAATAATGTATGATAGGCTGCAGTGAAAATATTACTCTCGAATGATGGTTGTAACGCTTTAGAAGGTATTTGCTGACCATCGATATATAAACAAAATGAACTCATATCATAGTTCTCAAAGTTAAAGGGATTCTTAGTGAGACTACCATTGAACGCCGTGTTATTAACAAACCCAACAATACATCTCTTAGGCACTTGTCCTAGAAAAATATTATCAAGGGTCTTTCCCTGAACACCAGCTGGTATTGTTAAAACTTTAACTTCGGCTCGAGTAATAGGATATTTAGCTGTAGTAGACGCTAAAACTTTTTGATGTGCAAGTAAAACAGTTGGATTGATTCGGGCTCTACGGACAACGAGAGTTGCATCTATAATACATACTTTTAACTTTAAATCACTAGAAGATGCCATCAAGTTAAATGTTTCTCTGGAACGAACTAATTGTTATTTACATGAAATTAATTGTATTTTAATTGTAAGTTGTGTTCACTTGGCCTTTGAAATATAAAAAAATATCTCACAAAAATGTTTTTAATTACTCTACAAACCTGTTAGAGTATACACGTCTTAAGAAAATGTTTCACTTTATTCATCCATTCACTGCTATAGTAGCTGGTCCCAGTGGTTGTGGGAAATCAAATTTTGTTACTAACTTTATTAAACATGCTAAAGATATTTGCAATACTAGTTTCTCTCAAATAACATGGTGTTTTGATGAAATGCAACCATTATACAACTTACAAAACGTCAATTACTATCAAGGTATACCAGATCTTAATATGTTTGACGGTAAACATCCAAATCTTATTATAATTGATGATCTTATGAGAGAATCTGATGGACGGATTGTGGACATTTTTACTAAAGGTAGTCATCACAGAAATTTAAGTGTGTTTTACATAACACAAAATCTTTTTCATCAAGGGAGAGGTCAGAGAGATATATCACTGAATTCAGGTTATATAATTTATTTTAAAAACCCACGTGATAAGACACAAATCCGGTACATGGCACGCCAAGTTTCCCCAGATAATCCTAAGTTCATAGAAGATGCCTACAGAGATGCAACTAAGGAAGCACATGGGTATTTAATGATCGATCTGAAACAGAACACAAGTGACATATGTCGTATTAAAACAAATGTTTTCCCTTCAGATGGATATTGTCATGTATATGTGCCAACCAAGGGGTTTAAATATGCTAAGAACCAACAGATTCCTATCATTCACAAATAATGTCGCGAAGTCTCAAGACGCATAAAGACTTCCTCTCAGCACTCCATAAACTTAAACCAAAATATAGAACAGCTCTCTTAAAATCTTGTGATAAGGAGGAAATAAATTGTATTTGTGAATGCATTCACAACGTTCTGCAAGGAAAAGTACCAATCGAAAAAAAAATAAGAAAAAATTAAAAAAGTATAAATCTATACTTCGCAAATTAGTACGAAAAGGGGCCAATAAAGTAAGAAAACATATTATTATTCAAAGAGGTGGCGCATTTCTACCAATTATATTAGGTTCAATTTTGAGCTCATTAGTTGGATCTCTTTTATGATAAAATAACAATGGAACATGCTAAGAAGATGTTGCTTATTGAACCTAGTGTAATAGAAAAAATAAATCAACAAAATAACACTGATAGTCCAATATCTCGATTGGATGCCGAAATGAAAAACATTTTAAACAGCAACATGGAAGATAGGAAAAAATGTATTTTGTATTTACAAGTACTACAAAGGTATCTACACTTCAATGAAGAAAATCGACGACCCATCGAATTGCCCATAATGTCACAAAATGCAGATTTCTCAGAAACAAATATAAAAGGAGAAACTCAAGCTCAAGATTTAGTCTCTACTCAGATATTGAAGGAAGAAGGGAAACAAGAAACAAATACAACATCGAATAATAATTCCCTCACACCAAGAAAAATTCTAACATCAGTACCTAAAACGTATTTTAAAAAAGGTGAATCATTACTTAATATAATTACATTGAGTTCAAACAAAATTAATTGGAATAGTGATGGTACAGTAATTATAGATAACAAAAGAATTCCAGGCAGCAACATTGTAGATTTGATAAATGATTTTCTAAGACCACTAAAGAGACATGATCCTATAGGTTGGGAAGCCTTTGCAAAGGCGTTGAAAGATATTAAAATACCGCTCATTTACTTGGGTAATCCGAAACGAGTTGAATATATAAATAAGCTAACATTAAACGATCTCGGAGAGGTTTCACCTGATGAAGAATTTTCTACTCCTACTGAATACACGAATAAAGCTCGTAAAAATATTCGCAAGAAACTCGATTGGGAGAAATGGACCCCTTATTAAATGATAGTGGTACGGACCCTTTAAAACATATTAATGAAATATATTATGATGCTTCACATCCTGCTGGTTATAGTAGCATAGAAAAGTTAACAAAAGAAATGAAAGGCGAAATGACTAAAACTGATGTAAAAAAATGGCTGCAATCACAACAAACGTACACACTGCATAAACCTGTACGTAAAAGGATTCCTAGGAACAAATACATTTTATCTAATTTTAACGAACTGTGGCAGGCTGATTTGAGCGACATGAGGACTTATTCCCAATATAACGATGGTTGTAACTATATACTCTGTGTCATCGATGTATTTTCTAACTATGCTTATGCTAGAGCTATGCAAAATAAAAAGTCTGAAACAATAAAAAACTGTTTTGAAAGTATATTTAGTGAAGCTAATGCTACTCCTACTCACATACAATCCGACAAAGGCACCGAATTTGTTTCAAGATATGTACAGAGATATTTTAAAAGTAAAAATATAAATTATTATACTACAAACAATCCAGATATTAAAGCAAGCATTGTGGAGAGATTTCAAAGAACATTGAAAATGAAAATGTGGCGATATTTTACTCACAGAAACACTTATAGATATGTAGACATTCTACAAGATATACTATATGCTTATAACCATGGTTACCACTCTAGTATAAAAATGTGTCCAAGTGATGTTAATTCAAGTAATATAATGACAGTTTGGAATAACTTATACGATAGAAAGACAAACACCAAGAGCGTAGGTATTTCATTACCAAAATTACATGTAGGAGATCATGTAAGAATCACGAAGTATAAGCACATTTTTCAAAAAGGATATGAATCTAACTGGAGTGATGAAATATTTGTTATCACTTCAGTAATAGATCGGTCACCATGGGTGGTCTATACTTTAAAAGATTTGCAGGATGAACCAATTGTTGGTACCTTTTATGAAAAAGAACTACAAAGAGTCACTTATGACCCCACTTCAAGTTATAAAATAGATAAAATTATCAGTTCTCGCCGATCAGGTGACAGAAAAGAAGTGTTGGTCAAGTGGAAAGGTTATCCAGACAAATTTAACAGTTGGATTTTAGCATCTAGTTTAAATCAAATATGATGAAAGAAAGTTTTTATTTAACTTTACTCAGCAATAGTTCTATGGAATATTTTCCAGACAACAAAACAACACGTTTTTCAACTAAACTACCAAAACCTATTATACTTGAAGGGACATGGTGTGTCGGTGTTGTTGAGTTTCAATATCCATGTACAATGTTCACTGTTCAAGAACATGAAAACGTTGTTTACGTGACTAAAATAATGAAAATGCCTAACGAAGCCAAACATTCTACAGTGTACTACAAAACTCATATTCCAGCTACAAACTATGATAATATTAACCATATTTTGGCTGCTCTAAACAATATAAGAGAGAATGTAAGATTTCGCTATGATGAACTATCCAAATTTGTCAATGTATCAGTAATGGATGAGAATATAAAATCCCTATCGTTATCAACTCAGTTGTCTCTTCAGCTTGGATTCGAACCAAACAGAAATCTCGTTGAAAAAGGATTTGGGAAATGTCCAGCTAATTTGCATTTAGGGTTACCACCACAATTATTTGTTTACTGTGATATAATTGAACCACAGATTGTTGGTGATGTTATGACTCCTTTATTGAGAATAATACCATTAGATCCGTCCAAGTATATTTATGGTGCTAATAAAATGCATGTATTCTCACCACCTCATTATTTACCAGTAATGCGAAGAGAGTTTGATACTGTTGAGATAGATATAAGATCGAGCACTGGACAAAAAATACCATTCCAGTTTGGGACTGTGTGTATTAAACTTCATTTTAGAAAAATAAAATAATGCATTCTCAAGACACCAGAATTACTTGCCCCTACGAACATTATTATTCACATCAAGCTGGATCTGGCGTTGGAGTAATTTACAAAGGAGCGCCATATCAGCGAGGGCATGGAATTGGTAGCTTTTTGGGAGGATTGTTTAGATCAGTGTTACCGTTACTTTCTAGCGGAGCTCGAGCTATTGGCAAAGAGGCTTTGAATGCTGGTGTAGGTCTCTTGTCTGATATGGTTAGTGCACGCCCTATGGAAGAATCAATTAAATCCCGACTTAAAGAAGTTGGTTCAAACTTAAAAAGGAAAGCTGATAGCAAAATTGACAGCATCAACATGTTCGGTTCGGGATATATAACAAAAAGGAGACGCCAGTCTTCATTCATTTCACCACCAACCGCTAAGGTGAAAGCTACAAAGAAAATAAAACAGAGCAATAAAATTACTAAAGACATATTTTCATAAAATATTTAAAAAAAAATGTCTTTTTTACATAGTCATTCCTGCGAGTGCATTAAGTCGGAATTAGATTTATTTGCTTTACCATCAACACAAACAAGTATCGAGAGTGGAACGTGGATACATTACAAACCAATTTCATCTCTTGCTGATGATGGTCCCATAGAATTTCATGTACCGGGTGCAGGTGATGACTACATAGATCTATCACATACGTTGGTACATATAAAAGCGAAAATAGTGAATCAGGACTCGTCTAGACTTAATTCATCAACAGTTGTGGCTCCGGTTAATAACTGGTTACATTCTCTTTTTAACCAGCTTGATGTTTATTTGAATCAAAAACTCATATCACCTCCGAATAACACATATGCTTATCGTGCATACATAGAAACTCTACTGAATTATGCTCCTGCAGCAAAAGACTCTCACCTGACTTGTGGTCTTTGGTATGAAGATACATCTGGAAAGATGGATTCAACTGATGATAGTAATAAAGGGTTCACAAAACGACAAGAATTTGCAACTGAAAGTAAGGAAATGGAAATGATTGGACATTTGCATGGTGATTTATTCAATCAAGAAAAATTTTTAATAAATGGAGTAGATATGTCTGTAAAATTAGTTCGTTCCAGAGAAACATTTAACTTGATGGCATCTTCTAGTGATTTAAAGTTAAAAGTATGTATTATAGATGCAACTCTCGTTGTCCGTAGAGCCCGAATCAATCCAACTGTTTTACTTGCACATCAAAAAGTTTTAGCGTCTACTACAGCTAAATATCCTATTACTCGAGCCGAAGTTAAAGTTTTAACAATACCAGCTGGTGTTCAGGGAAAGACCCTTGATAATAATTTTCTAGGACAAGTGCCTAAGAGATGTATTGTTGGGTTTGTTAATAACACGGCGTTCAATGGTAGTCTCACTAAGAATCCCTTTAACTTTGAGAACTATGATATGAGTTCATTTTGTTTATATATCGATGGTCAGCAAATACCTTCTAAAGCGTTACAACCATCATTCGAGAGTAATATTTTCACTGCAGCCTATCATACATTATTCTCAGGAACGGGCATACATTTTCTCAACGAAGGCAATGGAATATCTAGGGAACAGTATGCGAAAGGTTATTGCCTACTAGCTTTTGATTTAACGCCTGATTTATCAGCCAACTCATCAAGTCATTGGAATCTGATAAGGAATGGTAGCGTAAGGTTGGAAGTTCGTTTTGAATCTTCTCTTTCTCAAACTATAAACTGTATTGTTTATGCCGAGTTTGATAATGTGATAGAAATAGATAAGAACCGCAATGTAATCGTAGACTATAGTAGTTAATTATTTAGACCTAAGGTGAATACGAATAAAAAATATTTGCATAAATTACTTACTGTTTTTTTAATTTCTACTTTAAATACTCACCTCCTACATCAAGCATCAACATTCACAACAGAAATCTTCATATGGTAGCACATGCACTTGACCTGAAAATATGAACACTATCGAGATCCAGGAATGTATGTACTCAATTCACCCATCTCTAAAAAATAACGTATACGCAGCAAACAGATTACCCATACACATCGAAGCACCAGCGTTCTTAGTAAGCAATTTGGATCCCCAACCAGGTTCTCACTGGGTAGCCATACACATAGACGAACATAGCGTTGGACAATATTTTGATTCATTTGGGCGACCTCCCGCAGGTTTACATAAGGTTTTTCTGAAAAGGAATTGTAGAGTTTGGGAATACAACACCAAAAGAATACAAGATGATTGGACCTCGGTATGTGGCGAGTACTGCTTGGTGTACCTGTACTACAAGTTCCATGGCATGAGCATGTTGGATTTTACAAATACGTTCAAAGAGAAGGAAACCATTGTGAATGATATATTACTATATGAATTGTTCAAAAAGCATTTTAATTAAAGTTCTTAAAAGCATACAAGTTGTTGTTATTTGTAAAGATAATGAGAGGGATTAGGGTGATTAAGAAAAGAACATAGACCCCACGAGTCGATGCGGTTAGGGTAATTAAGAACAATAGGAGTGAACGCACGCTAATGAGGTCGCCGGATAGAGTAATTAAGAACAATAGAGAATTGAGCACATGCTAATGAGGGGGTACTGGACATCCTGAAACTGAATCCTATCTCAGGAACCTGAAGAGATAGCTCGAAAACGATAGCGCCAATCGATCGGGCGTGCCCCAAAACTTTTTTTTTTTTTTTTTTTTTTTTTTTTTTAGGCGAGGAAGGTGAGCCAGAACGGTTTTTTTGGAGTGAGCCAGAACTCTCGAATCCTTACTACTGATAATCGCTCCTTCTGAGCTCAAACAAATTAAAAACTGCAAAACTGCAAAAGAATTGTGGGATAAACTGAAAGAAAGTTACGCCAGTAAGGGATCTGCGCGAAAGGCGTCCCTACTAATGCAGCTCATACTAACTAGACTAGATGGAAACGATATACGAAGTCACCTACATAAGTTTATGGATACTGTAGATAAACTGGCAGACATGGACGTACTGATAAACGACGATCTACTAACGATCATGATGTTATACAGTCTATCAGTAGAATACGACAACTTTAGGGTCGCTATTGAGTCGCGAGATACTCTTCCGAAGCCAGACGAGCTAAAAATTAAAATAATTGAAGAGGCTGAAGCACGACATAGCCAGAATTTGATGAAAACCGAACCTAAAGAAGTACTTGAAGCATTTGAAGAAGCTTTATATGCATCTTGCAAGATATGTAAACAAACAGGGAATATCTTTAAACGCAAGAATCACAAAATATGCACAAACTGTTGGAGGAAAAATAAAGAAAAATCTAGCAAAAATAAGAATGACACAAGCAAAAATAATTTTGCTACGCAATGTCTCCTCACACAAAACAAGAATCCTGTGGACAACAGATGGGTTTTGGACAGTGGCTGCACATCTCACATGACTTACCAACAAAATTTATTCAAGACCATTAAGAGTACATCCAGAAAACTGAACTTCGCGACAGAAGATCATATGTTAGCAACACATACAAAAGAATGCAGTCTATGGTCTGCTGTGTGACGTTTTGCGAGCAAACTGTCAAAGGAATGTATTGAATGAATGAATGAATGAATGAATGTAGCGTAAGGAATGAAGGAGTAGCGCCTGAGTCGCCCGCCCCGTCCAACCGGCACTTCTCGCTGGAGCACGGAAGAGGTCGGACCTCGTAGTGTTTTTCTTGGGTGTCTTTCTGTAGTATTGATCTTGGTGTCCATTAGATTCATACTGGAATTACCTACATATTGTACATGGTTTGGTTTATTAGAAGTATTAGTCGATTACATTTACAGTAAGGTGGTTTTGAATACCGTCCCTTCAGAAATAGTTTACATCAGAAGTGAGATGTAGTTTTCTCGCGCCATAAAAGAAATAGAAATACATCGATAAAGGTACCAAGGCAAAAGATACCGGAATTATTTTTAGCAAATCGTGTAATGTTATTATGTCTGGCAACTAACTTCATTAGATTAGCAGTACTAGATGAAACGACAAGCGTGTATGAAAAGCCTCATGGAAGTAGAAGAAGCGAAAGATGTATGCCAGGATCGTAGCAAGTGGAGAGAAGTGGTATCTGCCTACCCTTAAGGGAAACAGGCGAGACTATATGTATGTAGATGACCTGAAAGACGGCTATAGGCACTCACCAGAATAGAAGTAGTGAGTTGAAGCAGTGACTTCCTAAGACTAAAGGAATGATCTGGACCAGGCACTACTTCGGATTAAGGGAGTGAGCTAAAATAGCTGAACAGTAAGTGAATTAGTAGCTGATAGATGACCTGAAAGGTTGCTATAGGCACTCGCCAGAATAGTGGTAGTGAGCTGAAGCAGTGACTTCCTAAGACTAAAGGAATGATCTGGACCAGGCACTACTTCGGATTAAGGGAGTGAGCTAAAATAGCAGTCGTATAGGGAATTTCTAAGCCTAAATATATCAGCTTTGGTTTAGATGGTCAGTACTATTATAAAAAAAAAAGATACATTGCAGAACTATTGAGAAACCTACAGACCTTTTTTTCGGTGTTATGATTGATGATAAAGTTAATGTATGAGATAACTAGTTACAAAGTGGTAGAAATTTCCAAGTCTAAAGAAATCAAATGATGAAAAGGTTGCAACAGAAGTTCTATCTATTTAGGACATCATGAGTCATGATAGGCCGAGCTTAAAGATTTTAACAGCCTTTGAAATCCTGTGTGTGTTGACAGATACGTAATTCATGTGCAGAGTTGGAACCAATTTATGAAGCGTGCCTGAGGGCATGCACGGCGCAGGAGGGCCGTGTTAGCAACACATACAAAAGAATGCAGTCTATGGTCTGCTGTGTGACGTTTTGCGAGCAAACTGTCAAAGGAATGTATTGAATGAATGAATGAATGAATGAATGTAGCGTAAGGAATGAAGGAGTAGCGCCTGAGTCGCCCGCCCCGTGCAACCGGCACTTCTCGCTGGAGCACGGAAGAGGTCGGACCTCGTAGTGTTTTTCTTGGGTGTCTTTCTGTAGTATTGATCTTGGTGTCCATTAGATTCATACTGGAATTACCTACATATTGTACATGGTTTGGTTTATTAGAAGTATTAGTCGATTACATTTACAGTAAGGTGGTTTTGAATACCGTCCCTTCAGAAATAGTTTACACATATAGCCGACATCAAAGGAACAGGTACAGTCTCATTCACAACAAAAAATGGTGATGGCACAGCACTTACACATCTCCGAGACACACTGTATGTACCTAGTCTTTCCATTAATTTATTGTCAGTTGGCAAGATGACAGATGCCGGCTGCTCCGTTCTTTTCACTAAAGAAAAAGCTGTGGTGAACAATGCAAGAGCTGGAATAACACTAACTGCAAATAAACATGAAGATGGTCTGTATTATATCAAGCCCAAACATGATCACAACAACCTGGCCAATGATAATGTTGATACGACTCCAAAAATCACTAAAAAGGGGCACTCAACAAACATCCATGACTGGCATAGAAAACTTGGTCACATGAACGCTAAAGATATGAAGTTAGCACTCAAAAACGAGAAGTTAATTGGATTGAACTTTGATACGTCAGAAACTTTACCGGAATGTGAAGCCTGCATTCAAGCGAAAATACACCGTGTACCCGCCCCCACTGAGAAAACGACTCAAAGAACAACAAAATGCCTAGAAATCGTTCACAGTGACGTTTGTGGTCCAATTAGAACACCCACAGTAGGCGGAAATAAGTACTTCGTGACTTTTATTGACGATTACAGTCGATACTGTCGTGTTTTCACGATTAAAAATAAGAACGAAGTCTTAGAGAAATTTAAAGAGTTCAAAGAGTCTGCGGAGACGTACACAGGCAATAAAATAAAGTTTTTGCAATCAGATAATGGTTCAGAATTTGTGAATAAGGACTTTGACGCATACTTAAAACGTTGTGGGATACTGCGTAGACTTACCGCACCCTACACACCAAATCAGAACGGAATTGCTGAACGCAAGAACCGCACACTGGTTGAAAAAGCTAGAGCAATGATGATCGAAGCACGAACACCATTAAAATTCTGGGGCGAGGCAATTTTTACTGCTAACTACCTTTCGAACAGGAGTATAAATAATGCTATCCAGAACGAAACGCCATTCGAACGATGGGTTGGGAGAAAACCGTGCATTAATCATCTGTACGTATTTGGCTCTAAGACATAATTATGTTTTAATAAAAGAAAAAAAATCTCACAAATTTGCGCCAAAGGCGATACCAGGAATGTTTGTTGGTTATTCTGAAACCTCTAAAGCGTTCAGAATCTTCATACCATCGAAAAACGGTATTATGATATCAAAAGATGTTAGAGTTATGAAAACGATGTTCTACGATGAACATAACCAAGATGGACTCTCTAACTTGTTTGGTGATGAAGAGTTACCACACGAACAACCTAAACAAACACCACACAAGCAAGTGGTTGTTACAGCGACGCAGACCATGCAGGAGACCAGAGTTCCGGAAAATCGACATCTGGAATTGTGTGCATGCTCTCTGGAGCTGCTATTAGCTGGAGAAGCCAAAAGCAAGCAACAGTTTCGATCTCTTCGACTGAAGCAGAAATTGTGGCAGCCAGGAATGCGTAATCAATGGAGACCAAACTGTGAAACAAGTTTCCGCGGAGCTGCAGTTGGCCGACATACTGACGAAACCACTGTTTGGTCCTAGACTGCAAGAATTGAGTTCAAAAATGGGACAAAAGAATTTATCCTTAAATTCTTAAAAATGTCCGAGAATGTGAAGTATAGATATACTACCTACTTGAATAGTGTAAAACCTTCTCATTCAAGTATGACACTGTCAAGTTGGACATGTCTATTAAACAAAAACTTCTGTAAAATAGCTCATCCTACAAAGACACATTGGAAAGTATTCCATTAATATATCTACTTAAAACTGCCTCAAGTTTCTATTTCTTTATAAAGACAGATAAGTGGGGCATATTACACTTATTTCAATTACTACTTGTATGTCAATCCAGGTTATTAGTTATCTCCTTATTAAATTTCATTAAAATACGTGTATCCGTTGGAGCGTGAAAAAATAACAAACACACACTAACTTTCCCTTTTATAAAATAAGTAGTAGGTATAGTGACCCGAGTAGAGACGTTGCAAGTGTTGCAACACCGTGCCTCGCGCGGCCGTATTCCCGCGCGGTTCACGGACTAACGTGCAACATCTCGCTCGCACTTACGCTTCCATCCTTGCATTGCCGGCGGCGCGCTCTCGCTCTCAAGCCCCGACCGCCCGCCGTCCGCGACACGACACACACCGACAGTCGCGAGTCACCGCTCTCGGATGCGACATGTTTGCACGCGTCCATGTTTCTTGTGTTTAAATCATATGAGCCTACCGCAAACCTCATAGTAGGATCATTTAACAAACACTAGGCCCTATTCAGGAAGATAAATTGAATTATCCAAAATAGCTGAACAAATTGTTTTTAATTATACTGTAACTAATTATCAAATTTAATCAACATCCCTCCAACCGTTGAGCCGTGTAAAGCCTACAAACAGACCGACAGAGTTATTTTCAAATTCATAATAATAGGAATACGATTGCGCACTCTCGAGAAACACCTCAATCTACAGGCCTAGCATGCGCGCTGCGACAAAATCTCATACATTTTTGTTATGTGAGAACGAGACAAGGCTATGTGCAAATATACATCTGTTTCGATAAAAAGAGTCGATTTTGTCGCGGTGTTCATGGTAGACCTGCTGAATAAGTTATTCTAGTTACTGATTGTCAAACATGTAAAAGAAACCTACTGGGACAGAATGTCAGGAGTCAAGGACTAAGTCAATAGACAATAATTTATTTGTGGCAAAAAACACACAGAATACAGACAAAAACTTAACTAAAAAAAGGTGGAAACTTGGCTTTTTGCCACAAAACGGAAAACTTATGAAATTTATTATTTATTTTTCAACTTATGAAATTTCTTAACTCTCCACAATGCCCCACCAACTAGCATTTAGTGGGGCAAAGTATCCGAACTAAGTATCCAACTTGTAAATTACAACGAGAATTAAAGTCTTTTAAAAATACATATACATATACTCGTATCTTTTATTCTTAAATAAATAACGGTAGGTAGTTAAAAACATTGAATAAAGGGCTTATTCCCGAAATTTCCGCTAATGGTCGACATTACAATACGAGTATCGCGCTATTGCACACCAAAAACTACAATAGAAAACCTTAAAACTAATTTACATTTAGTCGGCAGTATGAAAGTGACCTTGCACGGACACTTAAACTGATGTTTCAAATCGGCAAAATCGGTAATTTACAAACAAATTTGTCGATTTAGTCGAGAGTGCTCGCACCCCTTGTCGCCTAAAGCTATTTCTGCCAGGTAAGCTTTGTCTATTATTGGCAATATTACTGAAGTATCGCCAACAGTCAATTTATAGATGTTCCTTAATGAAGTGTTCGTGCCTGGCGACGTGCGTGAAGCCGATGAACTGCGAGCAGCCGTCGGCGCGGGACACGGCCGACGCGGACACGACGCCGCGCAGGTAGCGCCGCGCCGCTCCGCCGCTCGCGCCGGCGAACGTGAGCCCCGCGCCCGCCGCGCCGCGACACACCACCGAGAACGAGTCTGTGAAGCACGATCCACATTGTTACTGCGAACGGCCGCGAATGCCGTTTTCGGGTGTCTAAGAACTACAGCTTCCTCATAGGTTATAGAATAATTCTACCTATACCAATATTTAAGGCATAATAGGTGAAAAGGTGCAAATCAAAGGTGCCAACCTTAGTTTAGGTGCAACAAGAACTTTGTTAATATGCGCTGTTTACTATGTGTCAGTCGGTCAAATAGTCCCGACTTCCGTGCTAGCACCGTTCTTAGTCGATCGATAAATTGACGTTTCAAATCGACAAAATTGGCAATTTTGTTTAGACCATAGACAAAATTGCGAATTTTAATGTCAGTTATTGATTGACTTGACAAAAAACTGCACTCGCGATGCTCAGTAGCTCGCGTAGAACTAATCTAGCGACAATAGGATTAATGGGTAGTTCTACTTTTGCCCCACCAACTGTCCTGATAGTGGGGTAAAGGTGGAGTGTTGAAAGTTTTGGAGGGAACTTTGTCCCTATATCAGTTGGCGCTCACAGACAGCGCGGGACGGCGAGGCAAGGGTTTTTTGCGTGGGCAATTTATTTTCAACGTTATTTAAATGTGTTTAGCACCTATCCCAACTGAGTCCCGCGTCGTCTGTGAGCGCCGGCCCTAAGAAGATAGGTAACAATATAGAAGTAACTGCCAGGGAGACGGAGACTAATCTATTTAGGAGTTTGTCGATTGAATAATATAAGATTATGTTATTATGTTACGCTCTAGGCTCAATGAGCCGCCCGCGGCGTAAGACACTGCTTTATCCCATCGCTGCATAATCTGTTACCTTTCCCGAACGCGCAGAACTTGTCGGAGGTGATGAAACGGTGGAAGGAGGCGGGCGCCTCCGTGAAGCACTGCGGGATTTCCACATATGGAAGTTCTTGTATCTGCAGCGCACGGCCCGCCTCGTCGCTGGACTCCGACTCTGGGATACTCCAGCTAGCTAGCTGTAACGTAGGAATTATTATTTAGTCGCACAATGTACAAAAAACCGGCCAAGTGCGACTCGGACTCGCGCACGAAGGGTTCCGTACCATTATATATAAAAACGGCAAAAAACACGTTTGTTGTTTAGGGCCTCCTTAAGAGGCCCGCGACGCTCTGAAATTTCAATACAAACGCACTTCTCAAATTTCTTGAAAACCATTTGTCAGATTATGATGAAATTTTGCATGTACAATTAAATTAACAATATCTCCGCCCCTATGTTATTGGTTTTTTTTAAAACGTTCTCAAGCGAAAATAGAGCAATGAAAAATATCCGTATTTTTAAGGGGTTACTTTTGACTGATTTATTCAATAGGTAGACAAATCAAATAAAAAAATCCTTTACATAGGGAGGTTGTCTACATCTTTAGCATTTAAATGAGTCCATAATACAAGATAAATTATAAGTTATTTAAGAATGATTACAGAAGTGCAAAAGTCATTAAAAAAATTGCAGTTTGTCACTCTGTAGGTAACTTTAGAGGCTCGTCAGTATCATTATTCGCTCTCTTTGCTCGTCTTCTTCTTCTAGACGAAATGGCTATACATAGAATACCTTAAGCCAATGCGAAGTTAGTCTAAAGTAGTCGCCGGACTCATAAATATTTATTTTATTCTGTTTTCTATGAAGCCCAAATTAGCTCGATGTAAAGTATACGCCTCGTAACTAGAACCCGCGCAGTGATCGATTTTAAGTATCATTGGAGGTAAGAGGGGCGGCGCATGTTCCCGCGCACTACTTAACTGCTTAACCTGTACCAAGCACAGGTGCGGTCCTGCTTGGAATATTGCAGCCACTTGTGGGATGGCTCTGCAAAATACCAGCTGCAAGCATTGGACTCAATTGAGCGATGCGCCATTAAATTAATTAATGACCAGGCGCTTGTAAAGAGGAAGATGGCGCACAGTCTCCAACACAGGAGGCGTGTGGCTAGTTTATTAATTTTTACCGCCTCCATTTTGGAGAATGTGCACAGGAACTATACGAGCTGATTCCGTCATCTGACTTCCGCCATAGGTCATCGAGGCAGACATTCCATCGATATGGTATATGGTTGACGTAACGGTCATTGTCCACACACTATTTGCTCGGTTGAATTTAATGTTTAAAATTAGTATTTATCGTCAAAGATCATTAACCACTATTTAAAACGATAGTATATTGTGAGACGCAGTAGTGAAAGTGTTATTGTATCGTAAAACAGCGACATATTGTGAAAAAAGTGCAAAAATAAAATGACCTTACTACAATAACAAATAATCTACCCACATAAAAAGGGAAAAAAAAACTAAACCAAAATATTACTTTCAGTAAAATCCTAACATTATAGATTATCTGTTTGCGGCTATTATAAGACTAGAGTATTAAGTGCTTACCAATACTATTTTCCAACCAATCGCTAGAATGGTTCAATGTGCGGCTTGCGGGAAGTTTATGGCTGTGAATGGTGGCGTTTCATGTCCCCAGTGCGACTCAAAAAGCCACTATGAATGCGTCAGGATTCCTGTTGGTACTACAGTCAGTGCCTCTTGGCAATGTGGTGATTGCCAGGCCAGAACGCCTAAAGGCCGTGATCCATCAACTCCCATTCGAAGTCTTCAGGATTCGTACCTAGTGAAGGAGGCTCAGGGATGTCAGGAGGTCAGAAATCTGGATGAAACCGCTCATAACGTGACCGCTGAGCTGGGTGAGACCGATTTTAAGCTGGATATGCGATCTCTTAGACATGAGATGAGGCAGGTTTTTGAAAAACTTGAAAATTTTCAGCAGCTTTTTTGCACTGAAACCAAGTCTATGAAAGAAGAAATACGCACATTTGGTTCTGATATTCGCGAGTTTAAGAAAGAAATAGCCGATTTCCGCGTAACTGCACGGGGATGTATCGAGCGCGCTGATCAACTAGAAGATCGAATGACAGCCCTGGAACAGGTTCAAGCTCAAACCATTAAAAATAGCCAGTCCCCAGATTCAGACCTGATTACTTCTCTTCAACACACTATAGCAGACTTAAGAACGCAAATGAATGATCGTGAACAAAACTCTCTGAGAAGTGATTTAGAGATTACAGGAGTCCCTGAAGTAGGAGGTGAAAATCCATTTCATCTATTGTCGATACTTTCTACCAAAATGGGGCTTACTTTAGACGAGCGTGACATAGTTTCAGCTGAGAGGACTGGTGCCCCTAAACGCGCTCATAGTGGGTCGTCACCTGACGCGAGGCCGCGGCGTATCGTAGTTCGCTTCGCTCGCCAGGTGACTCGAGACGAGTATTTGCAAGCTGCGCGAGTACGACGCGGTCTTACGAGCGCTGACCTTGGCATCGAAGGAAGTACAGTTCGAGTGTTTGTCAATGAACGGCTGACGTTCACCAACAGACAGCTCTTCGCCAAAGCTCGAGAGGCTTGTCGGCAGCATCAATGGCGGTATTGCTGGTCAAAAGAAGGTCGCATCTTTATGCGCAAGGAACAGGGCTCATCACCTCTGCGTGTACGCTCTGAAGAAGACTTACAACGGTGTTTTGGAAACAGTTTAGTTTGAAAGTCATAACTCAGTTTATTTTGTTAAACTCTGCAGATATTAAATTTATTAAATATTTATTGGTTACATACAAATGTTACCTACATAATCATCACTTATATAGCCTGCCTGTGTTTACTATTATTCTAACGTTTTTAAAATGCATCAAATGTTTCATGGCAGTCAAATGTTACTTTTATTATTTCAATAATATTTTGAACTATAAGCATTTAACTATTATGAACGCAATACTAAAACTGGTTTTCCAGGATAGCTTATTTGATAATAAGATTCCCGCTGTTATGTATGTTTGTATGCTCTGCATTCTTTTGTTACTTTTCTCTGTTATTTATGAAGCGGCATCAAAATCTTATAGTGGTTGTCCCTCTGCTTACTATTATCTCAGTTGTGTACAAACTCATTTTTTACGTCAAGTATTTAGTGAAAATGTATTTAAAAATAATTTAGATTTTATTAGTTATAGTTTATTGATGAGAATATGCCAATATACGGACCTGTTGCTTCGCGGTCGCTATGTGTGCAAAAACAAAAATGAGTCACTTGTAATTGCAAATGTATTTATCTTTGGTATTTTGATAGCACGTCTCTTTATCTCATTTCCTTTCTTCAGACGCCCTATTAAAATAATTTATGAATTCTTTGTTATTTTGTGGACAAAAGCTCCTTCAGAGCGTGCCCAATTTTTAAATAACTATGGTTAATTCAAAATTTCTTAAAGTTGGTTTATTAAATGCGGGCTCTTTAGGTACTAATCACGACGATCTCATAGTGACCGTGGAAAAACAATCGTATGACATTCTAGCTATAAATGAAACCTGGTTAAGAGCGGGAGAAGAAGGTCGTGCGCCGGCCGTTCCAAACTACCGACTTCGGCATGTGCCGCGACCCACAGACTTACGTGCTGGTCGCGGTGGTGGTGTAGGCTTTTATATTAAGCAGGGACTAAATGTACGATCTGTTGCTCACCCCGTAAAACCAATGGTTGAACAAATGTGGCTCAAACTCAATGTGAACGGTAATAAATTAGTTATCGGTACAGCTTACAGGCCACCGTGGCTGGATGTTTCACTGTTCCTTGAAGCTATGATGGATACGGTGGCAACGTTTTCACACTGTGATTTTATTATTTTATTAGGGGATTTTAATATAAATCTTCTCAATGGTACCGAAAATAAAGTAAAAGCCTTTAATAGTTTTTTGCAGTGCACAGGACTGTCACAGATTGTCACCACTCCTACTCACTTTACAGATAGTAGCCAAACGTTGATCGATTTAATTTGTACTAACGCAAGGGTACGTAACGTCAGTGCCGAGCTTTTTGGTTCCCTTAGAGGTCACGCAATAGTAACAAGCGTATTTAATTTGAAAAAACAAAAGATTATGCCAAGAACTATCACATACAGACCATTAAAAGACATTTGCCTAGAACGTTTTAATGCTGACCTGGACAACATAAATTGGAGTAAGATAATAATTATACAAAATATAAATGAAATGGTTTACAATTTTACTTCTTTGACAACTTTGATTTTTGATTTGCATGTACCAATAAAAACCTCGGTAATTAGAAACTTGCCAGTCCCATGGATCACAGAACTAATTAAGTTTATGATGGGACTGCGCGACAATTCACTAGCTAAATATCATGCTACTAAAGCTGATGTCGATAAAAAATTCTATAAAGATTTAAAAAATCAAGTCAATATCGCATTAAATAGTGAAAAGAAAGCTTTTTTTTAAATATCATATCAAAGTAGTGTATTTGTGAGAGTTTCAACCCAGTGGAGCGTGGAGCGGCCTATCACAGCGCAGCAAGTGACGTAGTGTTTAGAGATAAGGCGGTGCGATGCTATGACGTATTCAAACGGATGTGAAAAAGTGATAAGAAGGTCTTGAACGTTCCCACGCTACCGAACAGTAAGTGACGTAAGTACTGTTTTGAAGGTAAGACGGTGCTGTTACTTGACAGCTGACAGGTACCGTAAAAGAATGACAGTTTTAAGAAGGCCTTGAACGTTCCCACGCTACCGGTTATCAATTGACGTAAGTACTGTTTTGGAGGTAAGACGATGCTATCAGTTGACAACTGACAGGTACTTTAAAAAAATGACAGGAGCAAGTGACGTAGTGTTTGGAGATAAGACGACGTGTCATGTAATTGAGTCCGGATGGGTCACGTAGGACTCCGAGTGGGGTAAGACGGGCTATGGGGGGGGCGGGGTTTGGGGGGGGGGGGGGGGACGGCAGTGGAAGCGGTATCTCGCGGTGAGTGTATTGAGCACAGTTTCGATAGTTACATTGTAACAATCAAGTAACGGAAATAGCTGTGGTAGCATTTAGATCTAGGAATATATATTATACTAGCAGTGCCCCGCGGTTTCACCCGCGAATAAAAAGTATCCTATGTGCTATTCTAGACTATAATCTATCTCTGTGATGAAATAATGAATGAAACAGTAATTGAGAGAGAGAGAGAGAGAGAGAGAGAGAGAGAGAGAGAGAGAGAGAGAGAGAGAGAGAGCGGTCGCTGTGCGTGTATCAGTATACAATATGTTGTAGAACAGCTGCTCTACCCCGGGTAAGACGGTGCTGCCACTTGACAGCTGACAGGCACGTCAAAAAAATTATAGTTTTAAGGTCTTGAACGCTCTCACGCTACCGGTTAGCAATTGATGTAAGTACTGTTTTGAAGGTAAGACGATGCTATCACTTGACAACTGACAGGTAAGTCAAAAAAAGATGATAGTTAAGCAAGTGACGTAATGTTTGGAGATAAGACGACGTGTCACGTAATTGTATTCAGAGTATGAAAAAAATGTATGGCGATGTAGTTTTACCAACCGCGACAAGGTTGATTTAACTTTGTAAAAAGCATTTTTTAAGTTCCAAGTGAGAGAGTTCTAACCCAGGTAGGGCTTCGATGGTGTTGGGATAAGATGGGCTACCTACTACTAGTAGAGATAGGGCTCCTGTCTCGGGGTTAGGACTTCGACGGCGGCAGCGGCGGCGGGGGCGAGGAAGCGAATTGATAGTTAAATTGTATCGTTTTATATCGGAAATGGTGGTGTTTTTTAGAATTTATTTTTTACTAGCTGCGCTCCGCGGTTTCACCCTAGGTTAATAAGCATCCTATGTGCTATTCTAGACTATAATCTATCTCTATGCCAAATTTCATCCAGATCTGTTCAGCCGTTCTGGCGTGAAAGAGTAACATCCATCCATTCTTACAAACTTTTGCGTTTATAATTTTAGTAGTATAATATTGTACGACAACATACTTAAGACCGCTTTAAGACGATGTGACTGGCAGTTGTGGGTGTAATAACAATTAAACGACCCGAGGCGGTTTATTTATCGATACATAATAATTTTATAGTATTAATATTAGCGGTTGATAGTTGCAGTAATTTTTTATTTTGTTTTGATAAGCGTTCTACGTTTTATAATAAAATATGTTAGTATTTATATACAGCATGGTTTCGATGATAAGGATGAGCGTCGAGCTAGCTCAACCAATCGGAAGACAGCAGTTTTTAGATAAGCAAATCAGTATTACAATGTATGATTTTGTTTTTTGATAAATAGTACAACAAAGTATGGATAGGAAATGTCTGATGAATAATAAAGTGATAAGTGAAACAGAAGATTCCTAACATTAAACTCTAATATCCCCCTAATAAGAGTCAGTCAAGTCAAGTCAGAGTTCGACTAATAATACGTACATGATGCTTTTCAACAGGTTATGACTTGTTTGTGAGGATGGATATAAAATCATGAAAATGTCTATCCGATCCACATTCCTTGGGATCGTCTCAGTGTTTAGTCAGGTATCGAACGGAATTCATCCTTTATACATCAAACATGTTTGATTGTAAATATTGTGATAAAAAATATACTTTAGAACGTAATATGAAGCGGCATTTGGGTTATTGTAAGAAGCGTAGTAGTACACCGGAGAAGGAATTACCGAAGTGCGTTCACTGTGGGAGGGTATTCTCACGATCGGATGCTGCACATCGCCATGCTAATTCATGTCAAATGGGGGAAAAAGGTATTTTTTTAATTCTCTAACATTATGTGTGCTAGCATTACAAAATACAATGAGTATACTGAAACATCGTTATTTTTTTTTTTCAGATGGTAAACGTCATCGTGAAACTAATACTGACGTACAGCAGCCAGTCATAAAAAAACATCGGTGTGAACTATGTGAGATAGATGTGAATAATATTCATACACATCTCCGAAGCGTCTTGCATAAAAACAAAGCATGTACACAACTAGATAATGAAGATGGACATGTTCAGATAATTAAGAATGCGTATAAATCACGTATTGCTACATATAGAGTGTTTAGCCCTACTACCATTCTAACCCCCAACGATTTCATGAATGAAGTGAAGGATCGAGTCATCCGTCTAATCACCAATAAGCAAGTTGAGATAGGGAGCGCGGTCAAAGTGAATTTAGAGCTATTTGCAGAGTATACAAAATGGACTAGGATAGCAGCGGGTGGTGATGAAAAAGAAGTAGAAGAAGTGAAGTCATTCAATACAAAAAATAAAACGGTTTTTCTAGCTGCTGATAATGATGATGCCGTCTTAGAAATGTATGAAGCATTATTTAATGAAATTAGTAGCAAAGCCGACGAATTCCAGGAACGAGATAGTGGGTGGACTGTTAAGAAGGTGCTATATCTTGAAATTAATATAAATAAATATACACCATTGAAAGGATCCTCATATCTCCCCCTCCCCGACTGGATTCAAAAGAAACTTGCATGTGTTAATATAAAAAATGAAGATGATGCGTGTTTCTTTAGGTCTATAGTCAGCGCCCTCTACCCTGCTGCTAAACATATAGAGCGTATTAGTTCATATCCACCATATCAGGAAGTGTTGAATACTGACGGTATTAGTCTCCCTATAGACGTGGAGAGCATCAAGAAGTTTGAAGATATGAATGATTTCAGTATAAACATATATGAGATCAGTCACCACAGTATTGTAGGACCTATATATCATACAAAAGAGAGACGTGATAAGCATATTAACTTGCTTCTCGTTGAGGATGGAGAGAAAGCCCACTTCTGTTGGATAAAAAGCTTATCCCGCTTAGTGAGCTCTCAGATATCTAAACATAATGGAAAGATATGGATCTGCGATGAATGTTTACTCACATTCAATAATGAAAGTAGTCTAATAATACATAATAAGCAGGACTGTTCTCATATTATGACTACGTTACCAACTGAAGAGGATAAAATTCTAAAATTTAAAAATCATCAAAATAGGATGAGGGTACCATTAGTGATATACGCTGATTTTGAAGCTATGCTAATACCAATAGATTCATGCTCTCCTAACCCATCATCATCCTTCACCAATGATTACCAAACGCACGAACCTTATAGTTTCGGATATTTCATAAAGTGTAATTATAACGATTCGTTGAGTAAATACGTATCATATAGAGGGTCTAACTGTGCAAAATTATTTTTGAAATCATTAGAGGAAGAGCTAATCCCATTCGATAACACAATAAATAATGTGATGTCAATGCACCCTCTAACGAGTGAGCAGATTCTAGAGTTTACATCGGTAGTAAATTGTCATATATGCGGTGAGAAATTAGATGAGGATAGAGTGCGCGATCACTGTCACCTCACAGGCGAGTACAGAGGAGCTGCGCATAGCCGCTGTAACTTAAATTATAAAATAAAACATGTTATACCTATAGTTTTCCATAATTTATCTAAATACGATTCTCATTTTATTATTAGAACATTGCAAAACCAATACGTAAACATCCTACCTAAAAACAAGGAAAATTTCATTTCTATCACATCCAAAAAACATGGTGGATTAAACTTTGACTTGAGATTTATAGACTCATACAGGTTTCTAACGGCTAGCCTCGATAAACTCGCATCCAATCTTGATTCGAATCAATTTCTTAACATGCGTAAACAATGTCCAGTACATTTAGATTTATTGATGCGGAAGGGAGTGTTTCCCTATGATTATATAACGTCTATTGATAAACTTGAAGAAACATCACTACCTCCTCAAAACAGTTTCCATAACCAACTTAATGAGTCTAATATTTCGCTTGACCAGTATGAACACGCTCAAACAGTTTGGAAAGCTTTTAACGTAAAAACACTAGGTGAATATAGTGATATATATTTAAAGACTGACGTCTTGCTATTAACGGATGTTTTTGAAAATTTTAGAGACGTTTGTCTCAAGACATATCAGCTAGATCCAGCGCATTATTACACCGCACCCGGTCTATCTTGGGATGCGATGTTACAGTTTACAAAGGTAGAGATGGAACTGCTCACCGACCTCTCTATGATAAAGTTCCTTTCAAATGGTATACGGGGAGGATTGAGTCAGTGTTGTAGAAGATATGTAAAGGCTAATAATAAATATATTAGCGATTATGATTCAAATAAACCTACAAATTTCATAATTTACTTAGATGCTAATAATCAGTATGGCTGGGCGATGAGTCAGTATTTACCGCTACGAGATTTTCGCTGGCTACCTGAGAGCGATATAGTAAACTTTAATGTTATGCAAACTCCTAACGATGCCGCTACAGGTTACATTCTAGAGGTAGATTTAGACTATCCTATACATTTACATGAATCACACAATGATTTTTGCTTTTGTCCTGAAAATAGTATACCAGAAGTAAATAAGTCTAAAACTAGAAAACTACTTTCAACCTTATATTGTAAGCGTAAATATGCTATACACTATATAAACCTAAAACAAGCTATTGATAAGGGACTATTTCTAAAAAAAATCCATAGAATTTTAGCCTTCAGTCAGAGCCCTTGGCTCAAAGGTTACATTGATATGAACACTGAGAAAAGAACCGCGGCAAAAAACTCGTTTGAAAAAGATTTTTATAAATTAATGAATAACGCGGTTTTTGGGAAAACTATGGAGAACGTAGATAAGAGGGTTGATGTACGCTTAGTGAACAGGTGGGAGAGTGCTGGTAAGAGATTAGGAGCTAGGGCGCTGATAAGCAGGTACAATTTTCATAGCTGTACAATAATAAATGAAGACCTCACCATCATTCAGATGAGGCGTAACAAAGTTAAATATGATAAGCCTATCTATGCAGGTTTTACCGTATTAGAACTTTCAAAAACTTTAATGTATGACTTTCATTACAATTATATATTACCAAAATATGGTGGAAAAGCTTCCCTTTTATATACTGATACAGATTCATTTATATATGACATAAAAACTAATGATTTTTACGTAGACATCAAACCAGACCTAGAAAAACGATTTGATACTTCAGACTTCCCCTGTAATAATATCTATAATCTACCTTTAGTCAACAAGAAAATCGTGGGAATGTTTAAGGATGAGTGTGCAGGTGAAATTATTAGTGAATTTATAGGTATAAGATCCAAGTGTTATTTCATAAAAAAAGAAAGCGATGAGGAAATAAAGAAAATCAAAGGTGTGAAAAGAAATGTTGTGATAAATGAGGTGTCTAGAGAAGACTTTTTCAAGTGTGTAAGCGGTGTGGAAGAAGAGCAATATCGTACTATGCGCGTGATACGTAGTAAAGCTCACGCGCTATACTCTCAGACACTTAATAAGATCGTCTTAAAAAATTCTGATGATAAGAGATTTTCCATACCCGATGAGCCTTACAAGACATTAGCTTGGGGGAATTTCTCTATAGAAAAACTTCTAAATTTCACCTGCTAGGTACATATTTTTCTAATGAATCATTAAGAAAATTGATAAGTTTTTACTAACAGTATGAGTCAAAAAATTGTAATTACAAAACTTACATATTCTTAAAGTGTTACGAGTATGTGTTAGAGCTATGTATAGTCTTAAACCTAGGGATAGTTGTGAATCTTCGCTTAAGACTTTTGAAAATTCTTA
Organism: Peribatodes rhomboidaria; assembly: GCA_911728515.1. NCBI lineage: Eukaryota > Metazoa > Arthropoda > Insecta > Lepidoptera > Geometridae > Peribatodes > Peribatodes rhomboidaria. The sequence continues at coordinate 7,481,658 of OU452192.1, forward strand.
GTTTTACCTCGTTATAAAGTAGGTTAGAATTATGTAATAAGAAATAAAAAAATGTTTGGTAAGGTCTAAGATATCAATAAACGCGAGTTTTTCTCAATGAAAAGTTCCAAGCAAAGTTCTTGTAAAGTGGTTCGGTATAGATTTAACTAGCTGGATAAATAAAGAAAACATGATTAATTAAAGTGTATTTTTTTGTTTTATTTGACTGACCTACTAAAATAAGCTTACTAACATTATCAATATATATTATTTCCCTAACATTATGTGATCAACTTACAAAAGTATGCTTCTAACTATTTTAATTGATAGCAAACGAGCTCCCCCGGCAACAACATAGTTTCATAAGAATAAAATTATCTCATTCGGTCATTGATAGGCATACTAGTTGAACATTCGCATCGATCATTTCACTTCTATTCAATTTTCTCCAGTTAACTGATTTAAACAGCTAAACTGAACGGCTTAACAGGTAAATCAAAACAGGACCGGATAAGTTAACAGGTAAATTAAAACAGGACCAGGCAGGTTAACAGTTAAACCATAAACAGGTTAACAGCTATCCCTTCCATACCTGTTTGAAACGTAGTTGCTTAACAGATATTACCATATAGCTAACTGATATAAACAGATAAACTGAACAGCTTAACAGGTAAATAAAAAACAGCTATCCCTTCCATACCTGTTTGAAACGTAGTTGCTTAACAGATATTACCATATAGCTAACTGATACATACAGATAAACTGACCAGCTTAACAGATAAATAAAAAACAGCTATCCCTTCCATACCTGTTTGAAACGTAGTTGCTTAACAGATATTACCATATAGCTAACTGATATAAACAGATAAACTGAACAGCTTAACAGGTAAATAAAAAACAGCTATCCCTTCCATACCTGTTTGAAACGTAGTTGCTTAACAGATATTACCATATAGCTAACTGATACATACAGATAAACTGAACAGCTTAACAGATAAATAAAAAACAGCCATCCCTTCCATACGTGTTTTTTGAAACGTAGTTGCTTAGCAGTTATTACTAGTTAAGCTGTTCTTACGAGGCTTAGGATAATTAGGATTGAGGTAAGCAAGATACTCACAGACGGGAGTAGTGTGCGGCAGTAGCGGCGTGGTGTAGGGGCGTGTAGTGCGAGAGCTTATCCTGTGGGAGCGGCGGTGCGGGCCTCCTGCACCTTCGACTTGGGCCCGCCACACCCGCACCGCCGCTCTCACAGGATAAGCTCTCGCACTACACGCCCCTACACCACGCCGCTACTGCCGCACACTACTCCCGTCTGTGAGTATCTTGCTTACCTCAATCCTAATTATCCTAAGCCTCGTAAGAACAGCTTAACTAGTAATAACTGCTAAGCAACTACGTTTCAAAAAACACGTATGGAAGGGATGGCTGTTTTTTATTTATCTGTTAAGCTGTTCAGTTTATCTGTATGTATCAGTTAGCTATATGGTAATATCTGTTAAGCAACTACGTTTCAAACAGGTATGGAAGGGATAGCTGTTTTTTATTTACCTGTTAAGCTGTTCAGTTTATCTGTTTATATCAGTTAGCTATATGGTAATATCTGTTAAGCAACTACGTTTCAAACAGGTATGGAAGGGATAGCTGTTTTTTATTTATCTGTTAAGCTGGTCAGTTTATCTGTATGTATCAGTTAGCTATATGGTAATATCTGTTAAGCAACTACGTTTCAAACAGGTATGGAAGGGATAGCTGTTTTTTATTTACCTGTTAAGCTGTTCAGTTTATCTGTTTATATCAGTTAGCTATATGGTAATATCTGTTAAGCAACTACGTTTCAAACAGGTATGGAAGGGATAGCTGTTAACCTGTTTATGGTTTAACTGTTAACCTGCCTGGTCCTGTTTTAATTTACCTGTTAACTTATCCGGTCCTGTTTTGATTTACCTGTTAAGCCGTTCAGTTTAGCTGTTTAAATCAGTTAACTGGAGAAAATTGAATAGAAGTGAAATGATCGATGCGAATGTTCAACTAGTATGCCTATCAATGACCGAATGAGATAATTTTATTCTTATGAAACTATGTTGTTGCCGGGGGAGCTCGTTTGCTATCAATTAAAATAGTTAGAAGCATACTTTTGTAAGTTGATCACATAATGTTAGGGAAATAATATATATTGATAATGTTAGTAAGCTTATTTTAGTAGGTCAGTCAAATAAAACAAAAAAATACACTTTAATTAATCATGTTTTCTTTATTTATCCAGCTAGTTAAATCTATACCGAACCACTTTACAAGAACTTTGCTTGGAACTTTTCATTGAGAAAAACTCGCGTTTATTGATATCTTAGACCTTACCAAACATTTTTTTATTTCTTATTACATAATTCTAACCTACTTTATAACGAGGTAAAACTAAGAATTTTCAAAAGTCTTAAGCGAAGATTCACAACTATCCCTAGGTTTAAGACTATACATAGCTCTAACACATACTCGTAACACTTTAAGAATATGTAAGTTTTGTAATTACAATTTTTTGACTCATACTGTTAGTAAAAACTTATCAATTTTCTTAATGATTCATTAGAAAAATATGTACCTAGCAGGTGAAATTTAGAAGTTTTTCTATAGAGAAATTCCCCCAAGCTAATGTCTTGTAAGGCTCATCGGGTATGGAAAATCTCTTATCATCAGAATTTTTTAAGACGATCTTATTAAGTGTCTGAGAGTATAGCGCGTGAGCTTTACTACGTATCACGCGCATAGTACGATATTGCTCTTCTTCCACACCGCTTACACACTTGAAAAAGTCTTCTCTAGACACCTCATTTATCACAACATTTCTTTTCACACCTTTGATTTTCTTTATTTCCTCATCGCTTTCTTTTTTTATGAAATAACACTTGGATCTTATACCTATAAATTCACTAATAATTTCACCTGCACACTCATCCTTAAACATTCCCACGATTTTCTTGTTGACTAAAGGTAGATTATAGATATTATTACAGGGGAAGTCTGAAGTATCAAATCGTTTTTCTAGGTCTGGTTTGATGTCTACGTAAAAATCATTAGTTTTTATGTCATATATAAATGAATCTGTATCAGTATATAAAAGGGAAGCTTTTCCACCATATTTTGGTAATATATAATTGTAATGAAAGTCATACATTAAAGTTTTTGAAAGTTCTAATACGGTAAAACCTGCATAGATAGGCTTATCATATTTAACTTTGTTACGCCTCATCTGAATGATGGTGAGGTCTTCATTTATTATTGTACAGCTATGAAAATTGTACCTGCTTATCAGCGCCCTAGCTCCTAATCTCTTACCAGCACTCTCCCACCTGTTCACTAAGCGTACATCAACCCTCTTATCTACGTTCTCCATAGTTTTCCCAAAAACCGCGTTATTCATTAATTTATAAAAATCTTTTTCAAACGAGTTTTTTGCCGCGGTTCTTTTCTCAGTGTTCATATCAATGTAACCTTTGAGCCAAGGGCTCTGACTGAAGGCTAAAATTCTATGGATTTTTTTTAGAAATAGTCCCTTATCAATAGCTTGTTTTAGGTTTATATAGTGTATAGCATATTTACGCTTACAATATAAGGTTGAAAGTAGTTTTCTAGTTTTAGACTTATTTACTTCTGGTATACTATTTTCAGGACAAAAGCAAAAATCATTGTGTGATTCATGTAAATGTATAGGATAGTCTAAATCTACCTCTAGAATGTAACCTGTAGCGGCATCGTTAGGAGTTTGCATAACATTAAAGTTTACTATATCGCTCTCAGGTAGCCAGCGAAAATCTCGTAGCGGTAAATACTGACTCATCGCCCAGCCATACTGATTATTAGCATCTAAGTAAATTATGAAATTTGTAGGTTTATTTGAATCATAATCGCTAATATATTTATTATTAGCCTTTACATATCTTCTACAACACTGACTCAATCCTCCCCGTATACCATTTGAAAGGAACTTTATCATAGAGAGGTCGGTGAGCAGTTCCATCTCTACCTTTGTAAACTGTAACATCGCATCCCAAGATAGACCGGGTGCGGTGTAATAATGCGCTGGATCTAGCTGATATGTCTTGAGACAAACGTCTCTAAAATTTTCAAAAACATCCGTTAATAGCAAGACGTCAGTCTTTAAATATATATCACTATATTCACCTAGTGTTTTTACGTTAAAAGCTTTCCAAACTGTTTGAGCGTGTTCATACTGGTCAAGCGAAATATTAGACTCATTAAGTTGGTTATGGAAACTGTTTTGAGGAGGTAGTGATGTTTCTTCAAGTTTATCAATAGACGTTATATAATCATAGGGAAACACTCCCTTCCGCATCAATAAATCTAAATGTACTGGACATTGTTTACGCATGTTAAGAAATTGATTCGAATCAAGATTGGATGCGAGTTTATCGAGGCTAGCCGTTAGAAACCTGTATGAGTCTATAAATCTCAAGTCAAAGTTTAATCCACCATGTTTTTTGGATGTGATAGAAATGAAATTTTCCTTGTTTTTAGGTAGGATGTTTACGTATTGGTTTTGCAATGTTCTAATAATAAAATGAGAATCGTATTTAGATAAATTATGGAAAACTATAGGTATAACATGTTTTATTTTATAATTTAAGTTACAGCGGCTATGCGCAGCTCCTCTGTACTCGCCTGTGAGGTGACAGTGATCGCGCACTCTATCCTCATCTAATTTCTCACCGCATATATGACAATTTACTACCGATGTAAACTCTAGAATCTGCTCACTCGTTAGAGGGTGCATTGACATCACATTATTTATTGTGTTATCGAATGGGATTAGCTCTTCCTCTAATGATTTCAAAAATAATTTTGCACAGTTAGACCCTCTATATGATACGTATTTACTCAACGAATCGTTATAATTACACTTTATGAAATATCCGAAACTATAAGGTTCGTGCGTTTGGTAATCATTGGTGAAGGATGATGATGGGTTAGGAGAGCATGAATCTATTGGTATTAGCATAGCTTCAAAATCAGCGTATATCACTAATGGTACCCTCATCCTATTTTGATGATTTTTAAATTTTAGAATTTTATCCTCTTCAGTTGGTAACGTAGTCATAATATGAGAACAGTCCTGCTTATTATGTATTATTAGACTACTTTCATTATTGAATGTGAGTAAACATTCATCGCAGATCCATATCTTTCCATTATGTTTAGATATCTGAGAGCTCACTAAGCGGGATAAGCTTTTTATCCAACAGAAGTGGGCTTTCTCTCCATCCTCAACGAGAAGCAAGTTAATATGCTTATCACGTCTCTCTTTTGTATGATATATAGGTCCTACAATACTGTGGTGACTGATCTCATATATGTTTATACTGAAATCATTCATATCTTCAAACTTCTTGATGCTCTCCACGTCTATAGGGAGACTAATACCGTCAGTATTCAACACTTCCTGATATGGTGGATATGAACTAATACGCTCTATATGTTTAGCAGCAGGGTAGAGGGCGCTGACTATAGACCTAAAGAAACACGCATCATCTTCATTTTTTATATTAACACATGCAAGTTTCTTTTGAATCCAGTCGGGGAGGGGGAGATATGAGGATCCTTTCAATGGTGTATATTTATTTATATTAATTTCAAGATATAGCACCTTCTTAACAGTCCACCCACTATCTCGTTCCTGGAATTCGTCGGCTTTGCTACTAATTTCATTAAATAATGCTTCATACATTTCTAAGACGGCATCATCATTATCAGCAGCTAGAAAAACCGTTTTATTTTTTGTATTGAATGACTTCACTTCTTCTACTTCTTTTTCATCACCACCCGCTGCTATCCTAGTCCATTTTGTATACTCTGCAAATAGCTCTAAATTCACTTTGACCGCGCTCCCTATCTCAACTTGCTTATTGGTGATTAGACGGATGACTCGATCCTTCACTTCATTCATGAAATCGTTGGGGGTTAGAATGGTAGTAGGGCTAAACACTCTATATGTAGCAATACGTGATTTATACGCATTCTTAATTATCTGAACATGTCCATCTTCATTATCTAGTTGTGTACATGCTTTGTTTTTATGCAAGACGCTTCGGAGATGTGTATGAATATTATTCACATCTATCTCACATAGTTCACACCGATGTTTTTTTATGACTGGCTGCTGTACGTCAGTATTAGTTTCACGATGACGTTTACCATCTGAAAAAAAAAAATAACGATGTTTCAGTATACTCATTGTATTTTGTAATGCTAGCACACATAATGTTAGAGAATTAAAAAAATACCTTTTTCCCCCATTTGACATGAATTAGCATGGCGATGTGCAGCATCCGATCGTGAGAATACCCTCCCACAGTGAACGCACTTCGGTAATTCCTTCTCCGGTGTACTACTACGCTTCTTACAATAACCCAAATGCCGCTTCATATTACGTTCTAAAGTATATTTTTTATCACAATATTTACAATCAAACATGTTTGATGTATAAAGGATGAATTCCGTTCGATACCTGACTAAACACTGAGACGATCCCAAGGAATGTGGATCGGATAGACATTTTCATGATTTTATATCCATCCTCACAAACAAGTCATAACCTGTTGAAAAGCATCATGTACGTATTATTAGTCGAACTCTGACTTGACTTGACTGACTCTTATTAGGGGGATATTAGAGTTTAATGTTAGGAATCTTCTGTTTCACTTATCACTTTATTATTCATCAGACATTTCCTATCCATACTTTGTTGTACTATTTATCAAAAAACAAAATCATACATTGTAATACTGATTTGCTTATCTAAAAACTGCTGTCTTCCGATTGGTTGAGCTAGCTCGACGCTCATCCTTATCATCGAAACCATGCTGTATATAAATACTAACATATTTTATTATAAAACGTAGAACGCTTATCAAAACAAAATAAAAAATTACTGCAACTATCAACCGCTAATATTAATACTATAAAATTATTATGTATCGATAAATAAACCGCCTCGGGTCGTTTAATTGTTATTACACCCACAACTGCCAGTCACATCGTCTTAAAGCGGTCTTAAGTATGTTGTCGTACAATATTATACTACTAAAATTATAAACGCAAAAGTTTGTAAGAATGGATGGATGTTACTCTTTCACGCCAGAACGGCTGAACAGATCTGGATGAAATTTGGCATAGAGATAGATTATAGTCTAGAATAGCACATAGGATGCTTATTAACCTAGGGTGAAACCGCGGAGCGCAGCTAGTAAAAAATAAATTCTAAAAAACACCACCATTTCCGATATAAAACGATACAATTTAACTATCAATTCGCTTCCTCGCCCCCGCCGCCGCTGCCGCCGTCGAAGTCCTAACCCCGAGACAGGAGCCCTATCTCTACTAGTAGTAGGTAGCCCATCTTATCCCAACACCATCGAAGCCCTACCTGGGTTAGAACTCTCTCACTTGGAACTTAAAAAATGCTTTTTACAAAGTTAAATCAACCTTGTCGCGGTTGGTAAAACTACATCGCCATACATTTTTTTCATACTCTGAATACAATTACGTGACACGTCGTCTTATCTCCAAACATTACGTCACTTGCTTAACTATCATCTTTTTTTGACTTACCTGTCAGTTGTCAAGTGATAGCATCGTCTTACCTTCAAAACAGTACTTACATCAATTGCTAACCGGTAGCGTGAGAGCGTTCAAGACCTTAAAACTATAATTTTTTTGACGTGCCTGTCAGCTGTCAAGTGGCAGCACCGTCTTACCCGGGGTAGAGCAGCTGTTCTACAACATATTGTATACTGATACACGCACAGCGACCGCTCTCTCTCTCTCTCTCTCTCTCTCTCTCTCTCTCTCTCTCTCTCTCTCTCTCTCTCAATTACTGTTTCATTCATTATTTCATCACAGAGATAGATTATAGTCTAGAATAGCACATAGGATACTTTTTATTCGCGGGTGAAACCGCGGGGCACTGCTAGTATAATATATATTCCTAGATCTAAATGCTACCACAGCTATTTCCGTTACTTGATTGTTACAATGTAACTATCGAAACTGTGCTCAATACACTCACCGCGAGATACCGCTTCCACTGCCGTCCCCGCACCCCCGCCAAACCCCGCCCCCGCCATAGCCCGTCTTACCCCACTCGGAGTCCTACGTGACCCATCCGGACTCAATTACATGACACGTCGTCTTATCTCCAAACACTACGTCACTTGCTCCTGTCATTTTTTTAAAGTACCTGTCAGTTGTCAACTGATAGCATCGTCTTACCTCCAAAACAGTACTTACGTCAATTGATAACCGGTAGCGTGGGAACGTTCAAGGCCTTCTTAAAACTGTCATTCTTTTACGGTACCTGTCAGCTGTCAAGTAACAGCACCGTCTTACCTTCAAAACAGTACTTACGTCACTTACTGTTCGGTAGCGTGGGAACGTTCAAGACCTTCTTATCACTTTTTCACATCCGTTTGAATACGTCATAGCATCGCACCGCCTTATCTCTAAACACTACGTCACTTGCTGCGCTGTGATAGGCCGCTCCACGCTCCACTGGGTTGAAACTCTCACAAATACACTACTTATCAATTGTTATATAAAAGATTCTAAAATGCTATGGAAAAATTTGAAGTCGAAAGTGATTCCGCCAAAATCCATTGATTTGCCTTCGCACTTTGATAACCCTGACAAAATTAATGATTATTTTCTTACAGTGCCAGGCAACATAAACGTTACAATTTCAGAGCTTACTTTTTTCGAGTTTAATAAATTTACTTCACTAACTTTCAGTCTGAATACTGTAAGCGTTGATAAGGTTATTAAGTTTATTAACGAAATAAAATCGAATGCAATAGGGGTAGATAAAATCTCCATCGATATGATACGCTTGACTATGCCGCAGAGTCTTGATGTTATCACGGCCTTAGTAAATAAATCTATTGTGACTTCCACTTTTCCTTCATTGTGGAAAACGGCTATTGTTCGTCCGATTCCAAAAATTCCTAGTCCTAATGATATCAAAGACTTGCGACCCATTAGCATACTACCTTGTCTTTCAAAGGTTGTCGAAAAGGCCATTTGCTATCAGATGACAGAGTATTTGGAAAAAAACCACATACTCCCGGATGTTCAGTCAGGATTTAGAAAAGGGCGAGGTACTCATACTGCTCTTGCACTTGCTTGACTGATAACATATTATCGGCTCAGGACGACGGTATGGCAACTATTTTGGTATTGCTTGATTTTTCTAGAGCATTTGACTCTATTAATATCGCCTTATTACTCTCCAAATTAAACTTCTACGGATTTGATCACAAAACCATTAAATGGTTCAATTCTTATCTTACTAGTCGAAATCAGATTGTAGAAATTAAAAAAAATAATGGCAACACCATATCTTCATCTCAGCGAGATGTTACAAGAGGAGTGCCGCAGGGATCTATATTAGGTCCTGTTCTGTTCATTCTCTATACTGCAGACATCGTAAACAGTATAAAGTTTTGCAAATATCATATCTACGCAGATGATATTCAGATTTATTTGTCTTTTAAACCTGAGTTGGTAAAGTCGGCTGTTAGTAAGATAAATGAAGATTTGAAAAGCATTCAAAATTGGGCAAGTCGTAACTCGTTACTATTAAATGCAAAAAAAACCAAGTACATGATATTTGGTTCTAAAGTCCAAATACATAAAACACTGTCACTTGACCCTAAAGTTGATATTAATGGTGAAATGATCGAACGTGTCTTAGAAGCAAGAAACTTGGGTCTTGTTATGGATGAACGTCTTAGGTTTGAGAAACATATATGCGAAGCCGCGCGTAACTGTTTCTACAGGCTTAAGGTATTATATAAAATTAGAAACTACTTAAGCGTCGACTTGCGTGTAAAATTGGTTGAATCCCTTATTCTTTCAAAATTTAACTATCTCGACACTGTATATGGACCTAGACTACTTGCAAAGACAGCTACACTAATTCAAAGAGTTCAAAATGCTTGCGCCAGATTCTGTTTTAATATTCCTCCCCGAAACCATGTAACACCAGTACTAAATAAACACGGCATAATGAAAATGAAATATAGACGAGATTTACATTTTGCAAATCTAATGTTTGGTGTTGTCAAAACTTCTAAACCTAAATATCTATTTACTAAACTTGATTGGTCTCGTGATCATCATCCGGTTGCAACGCGAGCATCATCTTATCTGCTACGCACTCCTCGTCATGGGACAGCTGCATTTCGTGGCAGTTTCCGATACTGTGCCACGAAATGCTGGAACAACTTGCCCCCTCCGTTACGCAATCTGAACGCAACAACATTTAAAATAAGTTTTAAAAAGTATCTATTGAGTGTTCAGTTGTCTTCTGAATAATTGAATAATTCTTCTTTCTCGTGTATGATGCTGCGTTTCTTATATTCTTATATTTTGTTGTGTTAAACTTTATTTTATTGGTTTTTTATTTTATTGTACTTTATTCTTACTATTGTTTTCTTATTTTTTTGATTTTTATTGTTTTTTAATGGCAGGTATTCACTTGATTTTCATATTTCATATTGTTTTAGTATTTTTCTTGTTTTCTTTTTTAAAGGACAGTGCATGGATGTATGACCGTACGTCACTCGCCATAAAGGATAACACTGAAAATCAGCGTCACAGTAATCTGTGGCAATAGGCTGAGTGTTGTCCTTTTTGGCTTTACCGCACACGCAACTAAATTTATTACCTATTAGTTAAGTTAATTTAATATTTTTTTGTTTTTTTTTTTTTTTTATAATTATGTATAGTTATTGTATATCTTTGATATTCATCATTTTTGTCAAGATGTATCTATTGTTTAAGTGTGTGTGGTGTAAGCCAAATAAATATTTTTCTTTCTTTCTTTCTTTCATGTCGTCAGCTTTAATAAAGCCCGCACGAAGCGCTTTCAAAACTCCTTCCTAATCAGAACTGCCAAGGAGTGGAACGCGCTTCCTGCCTCGGTGTTCCCCAGCAATGGATACAACCTGGGTCTCTTCAAGACAAGAGTGAATAGGCACCTCATGGGCAAGCGTGCTCCATCTTAGACCGCATCCTCACTTTCCATCAGGTGTGTTGCGGTCAAACGTGGGCCCATTCAATCATAAAAAAAAAAAACTTCGTCTGCCCCTCTCGCTCGCACCCTTTACGTGCGCGAGTAGGTATACATGCAGTCGGCCATCTTGGTTCTAGCTATGATCCAAAAAACAAGGTCTAAACATTCCGGGAGCAAACACGTATTGATGTCAATCGTCATTGTCATCCGGCTTTTTCGATCTATTTGTAAATCGATACACTTTTATTAATGTACCTTTACACGGAGTATATATGTACGGAGCAGTGAGCATACCTGATTTTCAACATTCCCTTACACAATTTCAAACTCAGTCACGAGCGCACGCGCACACACACACAAACACGCGCGCGCGCGCGTATGCACGCATACACACACTCAACACACTTATTAGGAAAATTGTACTTATAACTTAAATTGCTAATACTTAAATTCAATTTTGATAACTGTAGATATTCGCTAGGACACCTCTTTAATGTAATAAATTTTCGTCCTCTTGGTTGCCACGTTACGGGCCTTGAGCCTAGTGTGGGACCGCAGGTATATCTGGGAATTGTCTTTAATTTTCAGGGATTTTTAAATATTTGTATAAACTTGTATTTAATATTTGTATAAACTTGTGTTAAAATGTAATAATTCGTACATTTGGAAATAAATTATCTTATCTTATCTTTATCATAGTTTCAATTAAAGAATTTTGTATTTTGTATTTTTTGTAAATGACTTATTTCGATCTTTCTTAAGCATCGATTGACGTCACTACGTGTTGCTCACGTGACCGGAGTGCTATACCTGGCGGAGTATATTATTATACCATGGTTCTAACTATGTGGCGCGTGCTGTACCTTCCCATAGTTCCCAGTAGCCAGCTGACTCCTGTCCAAGCCGTAGTCGAAGTCCAGGCAGGCCGGCCTCACGACCGTCGTGAACTGCACCGCCGTCTCCAACCGCACCACCGCGATGTCTTCCTGGTAGTTAGTTATGGAGCCGCGGAATCGGACTGGGATGTTGATCTCGCGGACCTGACAGTTAAAAAAAAATGAAGCGAATACATATTTATTGCCAACGTAAAAACAAGTATGTCATCTGCTACATGACTGGAGCCTGGTGTATGGCGACAGGCTCGCCCCGTCACATCTGGGACTGAATATCGTCCGGCGAAGTGTGGGAGTTGTATTACACCTCTGCCAGCCCCCTCGGGGGAAAGGCGTGACGATATGATAAGTTATGTTATGTAAAAACAAGATAGAAGTAGGTACAACACTAGCTGTTACCCGCGTCTTCGTTCTCGTTTATTTAAAAAATACTGCCCAATAACCTTTCTCGTGATGTACTGTAAATAATTATCAAATTTCACCAAGACATGCCCTGATCTAGGGAGGGCTAACCTGGGCTCTTGGCCCGGGCGGCAGATTCTGGAGGCACCAAAACGTGACTTCATAAACTATCTCGATATAGAAATGAAATGCTCGATGACGCGGGGGAGTGCTGGTAATATTAACAGTAAACTAATAATTAAAATGGTAAAGTTTGGTTAGCTCTATGGATGTTTGTAACTCAATCACGCCAGAACAGCAGAACGGATCTGCATGTAATTTGGCCCAGAGATAGATTATAGTCTGGAATAATACATAAGATACTTTTTAACCGCAAGTGTCACCGAAGGGCACACCGAGATCGGTGTGTGATCGTGTTCCTTGTGTAACCAGCATACTTCCTGTTGCGGGGAGTTTTCGGTTCGGTTTTTTTTTTTTTTTGTGAATGACTAAAGCGTCAAACACACAGAGGCGGCCTGGCGCGGCGGCTGACAGAGCGGCCAGTTGTATTTCATTGAAATGTATGGGAGTCTTCACACAGGCGCGGCCACCACGCGGCTTGCAGGCGGCTGGCCGCGCGTCGGAAACATTTTTGGGGTTCCGTACCCTAACGTTGTAAACGGAACCATATTATTAAGCTTACGCCCTCTGTCCGTCCCTTCGTCTGATTGCCTGTCCTTCAAAGACAGACGGATGAGTGAGAGACATGAGGTGATGGTCAGTTATCTTTGTTTGAAATAAAAAAAGAGACATTTTTGCACACACAGTCATCTGACCCCAAACTAAGCAAAGCTCGTAATTTGGCTGCCAGAGACTGAAATACGTACATAATATTTATTTTTTAAAAAGTACTCTAATATATATCAAGTTACGTTTGTGAAAAGATAACTGTAAAAGTTTAGGTAATTACTAATTGCGCAAGACTCTAGTATTGTCTAATTTTCGATACCAACCTTGTACTTTTGTATTTTATTTGGTATGCTGGAACGGAACCCTTAGTGCGCGAGCCCGGCTTGCACTTGACCACTTATTACAACAAGCTACGTCAGCCGCGGATACCGCGTAGAAATGGGATTAAACGTTAAAAAAAATAAACTGATACCTGTAAAAAACATTTTGAATAAAATGTTTATAATAATTATCATGTTGTTTAAAATTGCTTGGTCGATAAATCAACGTTTCTTTAAATATTTATATTTAGGCATAATATGGCATACTTAAGTTAATTAGGGGTGAGAACTGTTTGTCCTAGACAAACCACATTGGTTTTAAGGGCATATTTAGTTTAAATTGTAGTTAAATTTATGTTAATAATAAAATAAAACAAATAATAATAATAATTATAATAACAATTCGAAGACTTTTGTGGCCCAATCAATGAATGATGTACCAATGTTCTCATAGATGACGTTAAATTCTAAGAAATGCAAACCGGAAATTGGTTTTATCGATTAACGTTTTGAAGAATATTTTTTAACGATGTTAATGTTATATTTTTTCAACGCGTTAATTTAACTGAATAAAATTATTCATTGCTCATCTCTAGTACCGCGTTGACAAATGGTGAATGACGTTTAATGTTGCCACTTTAGCACTTTTCGGGCTAGATCTAGCATTTTTAATGTTGCGTTTTTGTAATAATTTATAAGTTGTCAAGAAAAGCAGATGTCAATCAGCCATCAACTTGCTCTACTTCAGCCAGTAGATATTATTTTAAGAAGATTTTGATGAAGATTCCGACTTTTAACAATTTAATAATAACTTAGTTTTTCGACCGAGCGAGCGTTAGTAAGCGAAGTGTCTATGCTTCGACAAAAGTACTTTCGTATGTCCAAATTCCGCACCTAAGTCTTTGTCTACAGGTCGCATTTCTTAACCGATTCTTTTGAAACTTTGTGAGTAGGTTCGATGATTTTTTCGAATCATATCTTCGCTATTTTGAAAATTCCAAGAACTGTCTCGACGCAAATAAAATCGGCATAATTATCAAACCTGCTCACAAAATTTTATGAGAATCGGTTGAAAAATGCAACTTGCAGTCGAGACAGACGTTAGCCTCGAGCTCTACAGCTTACAGAGCCACTAGCATTAGTTTGTTACATTTTCTGAAACTACTTATTTTAATAAATAAATAAATACTTGGAAAAAGTACTGGTCCTTAAAATAAATATTCAAAACATGCCAACAAACATCAAAACTGAAGTCATGATATCATGCCTCCTACCTTGTTTAACCTATGCATGTCAAACTTGGAAATTTACGTCCAACTTAACCTGCCAACGCGGAATAGATAGCGTATGCTCAATATTAAAAAGATGCAAAAAATTCGTCACACAAAAATTAGAGAAACCACCAAAGTGACGAACTAAAATGGAAGCGGGCTGGGCACGTAGCGAGGCTAAAGGACGAGAGATGGACCAACAGGCTAACAACGTGGAAGGGTCCAATCGGCAAACGTCTCAAAGGCAGACCCACATGAGGTGGGCAGACGAGTACGAGACTAGACTGATAATAATAGCTGGTACCTGCTGGCCGCAAATAGCTCAAGACAGAGACACATGGTATTCTTTAGAGGAGGCCTTCACCTTTACTGGAGGAGGGGTTCAGGCAAACAAACTTCAATATTATTATCTAGAATTAATTGTTTTTTTTTTTTTCAAAAATAAGTGAATTGTACGTGTAAATAACATTTTTTTTTCTTATCTTTTTTTTCTCTTTCTTTGAGCTTTGTGTGCATCTTAGTTTTTGCATGGATTAAAAGGCTTTTTGTTATATACCTAGTAAAAAAAAAATTACCTACTTTCAGAGATCAGACCCGACTCACCAGACATACTGGAAGTTGGTGAGATTTCTGTAATCCGGCAAGACGAACACCATGCCCAACCTCGTCCGACCGAAATATAACGTGTTCGATTGGGGGATGGTAGTTACGTATCGGTTTGTGGTTTGTCTTCTTGATTTCGTCATTTGTTGTCAACGACAATACATCTTAACTTTGGCAACTTTAGTAACTTAGCCACAGAAATATTGTACAATTTTTTTTTACTTGAAATTTATGTAAGTACTTACCTACATAAAATAACAAAACAACTATATTTATTCGATATGATTAATTTGCGCCGGGGCTGGGTTAATTTTGTATGGATCGTGATCATTCTTCGAAAATCAATTTGTAAGTAATGTATTTGTATTTTCCCCCGTTAAAAGTGTTTATTTTTTAGTCTCTTTTTTCTAGCACCACTTTTGACGCTAAAATTTGGTATATCTAGCCCGTTCTACCTTGTCCAACTAGGCCTTTTCAAAACCCAATGTGGCAACACTGCTGACGCTTCCGGCCGCCTCTGTCAATGGCCGCGGCAGTGTGTTGTCGCCGCGGCTGGAGCTGCGGCTGACAGTCAGTGACAGTAGGCCGCCTTGTCAGGCCGCCTCTGTCTGTTTGACGCTTAATGCTGTTAGCCACTGAGGCCTCTACAGCGTACCGGACGTAAGGCAAGCGCGGAGGGCGCAGGACCTTGAGAATTTATATATTTAAAGCTAAGGGCGACTGGCACAAGGGCACCACTAAGATACGGACCTCGGCTTGGGCCGTCGCCGGGGGGGGGGGGGGGGGGAGTCGATTTGCCCAGGCAACCCAGACGGGGTTTGCGCTTGAGCCCTATTAGGTTTAACTGTTTGACTATTTGGAGAGAATCTAACTGATCTTCTAACAGATCCTGGGAGTCTTCGACCTCGCCGGCGAACTGTCTGTCCAGTCTATAAATTAACAATATCTTTACGTCTGATTTCTGCGCGTGTCCGTCTGCTGGAGCGTCCCAGGGCTGGTAAAGCTTGCCGACGGCGACCGCGTACCGGTTCGCGGGCTGGCGCGGGGACACCTGCGAGTTGCTTGTGGCGTTCCAGAAACAGTGAGCGGCTGGAACGAGGACAAATACATGGTATATTAATATATTTCTCCAGGTATAGCATTCCGGTCACGTGGGCAACACTTAGTGACGTCAATCGATGCTTCGAGGAGTTTTTGGCGGGAACCGAAAAGATGGTGTCGTGTTTTTGTATTATTTTCTAAAACTTGTGATTCTTCGAGTGTTAAATTGTAATAATGGTGGATTATTAACGTTTACCGGTTCGTCAACGTGCACGAGTGTGGGCAAATGATACAAACATCGCGAAACGCGATTTTTCGTGTTCTCTACAAAACTTCACTTAAAGTTTCAGTAAAGTATCCATAACTTTACTGGAATGGGAAAAGGGGAGGGATTCATCGTCTTCATCATCATCACCTCATCATCATCATCCCATCATCTGTTACTGAAGGAAAAATTATTACTAAGAATCCGACTGAAGGACGAGTATCCATGGTCATGAATAAATTATTAAAAAAAAAAAAAATCAATCGATGCTTAAGCAAGACCAAATAATGTTATTTACAAATAGTTCGAAAGAGACGGATGACGATGACGAGTGACGTCATTACGTGTTTGCTCCCGGAATCCTAGACCTTGTTTTTTTGGATAATGGGTAAATATATTTTTTACTGACAGTGATAGCTAAAAACACTCGAGTTTCATTAAAAAACCCCATTTAAATTGGTATATTCGTCCCATTTCCATGTTTTGCGTCGGGAGTTAAATAGGAAATAGCATTATTTACTGGACTAAAGTTATTAAAAGACAAGAAGCATTACAATGCATTTTTTACAAAAACACTTCCCAATAAATCTAAGATTACTTGCCCTACATAGAACAACGCTTAAGACGAGTGTACTATTAACACCACCTTCATTCATATTTTATTCTCAACCTAGAGAAAAAGATGGAACATTGCTTTATATCTCGCTGAAGCCACTTCTTTTTAAACGTGTGCGCCTGTTAATGTTGCCATGAAAAACATTTACAATTGCACGGAAACTAAGATTTATTCCCAAACTCTACGTTAGCCATTTCCGTTCAATATACAACCTTAGTAGATTTAATATTCTAAAACTGCACATATTTGTAAGAGATTAATGTCACGGCTTTTTCAAAATTAACTTGTAAAAAAACTGCACAGTTTTTAAAAAGAACCTCAAAATGTTGTCCTGGTCACACTTTTATAATGCACTACGTATATGTATGTACACGAAATTATACCATAGACCAATGCGCATAATGTCGAGGTAAAAATGACCAAGCGATTAGCGTAGTTTTATTGCGTCAATGTTGCGTGTTGTGTACATATACGACAGTACCGTAGTTTTTGGATGGTTATTGGCTTCACCTAAATCATACGCCGTGCGCCATCTTACTCTCTAGGTTGATCTGAGATTTTGTTTAACAATTTTTTTTCGTATGTGACTTTTCGATAACATGGTGCACATGTTATCCTACTCTGTATAAAGTTATAAAGTACATTCTGGAAAAATATGGTCAGTTCCACTTTGCCCCACCAAGTGCCTACGGTGGGCAGAAGCAAAGTGGAACCACCCACATTTTGACAACTCAACCAATTTAATGTTTTTACCTGAAATGACGACAGTAGCGCTGACTAGCGTTCCCTCGCAGATCTGCTTGTACGGGCTGAAAGCCTTCGCGTAGATGCCGGCGTGCCACGGGACTTCCCCTAGCCGCGCTGCTTCGGAGTCTTCAGGCTGATCGCCTTGAGGCTTCACGATGCCGCAGTCTGAAACATAAGAAGTTCGCATGACATGTACCTAGACTAGGCTTTAGGCCTATAGGCCTCAAGCCTAAAGAGCCAAGTGCCGCTATAACAACAAATACTAAAAAAAAAAAAAGGGTGTGTGTACTTATGTACACGCGTTAGAGGTTATACTTCTTAACCTCAAATCTATAAATGCACTCAAAACAGTTTATTCAAATCTGTTTTATCACTGATATTCAAAATATATAGATAAACTAATACATAAATAATAAATTATTAGTAAATACTATCACCGTCGTATATGAAATTGATTTAGTAAAAACACCAAAATAATATTTATTTATTCACTGTTTAATTGTACTCTTACGAAACACGTGTTCTAATTAAAAAAATACTAGAATATACAACTTGAACATGGTTATCAATTTTCATGCCACCTAGAACTAACTTCACGATGTAGAATTTAGGTGTCGGTGTGCGCGCGCATCGTAAAAATTCACTCTCATCATTTTTCTCTATCGCGCTAAAAGAAGTATAACTTCAAAAATTAAAAATAAATATTTAAGGGGCTCCTATACTACAAACGGGACGGCGAAAGGAGCCAGGGAAGACAGAGGAAAAGATGGAGGGACATATTCTCGGAGAAATACGGACCAAATTGGATGACCGCAACTAGAGAGAGAGAAGAGTGGAGAACATTAGGGCAGGCCTACGCCGCAGAGGCGACTTCTGCATATGTAAAAATGTAAAAAGTCAAACTATTTGTGAAACAATGCAGTAGAATAAAGGCTATTTTTATTTTATTATATTGATACAACAAACATGATTTTTTTTGTCGTTTTTATAGATAACTAGCTGCGCCCCGCGGTTTAAAAATATCCTATGTGCTACTCTAAACTATAATCTATCTCTGTGCTAAATTTCATTCAGATCGGTTCAGCCATTCTGGCGTGAAAGAGTAACAAACATCCATCCATCCATTCTTACAAACTTTCGCGTTTATAATACTAGTAGGAT
This sequence comes from Peribatodes rhomboidaria, assembly GCA_911728515.1. Lineage (NCBI taxonomy): Eukaryota > Metazoa > Arthropoda > Insecta > Lepidoptera > Geometridae > Peribatodes > Peribatodes rhomboidaria. Next base: position 7,500,708 of record OU452192.1, read on the forward strand.
GGTACGGAACCCTTCGAGCGCTATAATAATAATTTAGTTTAAACCCTAAAAAAGGGTTTAATATTTATTTATTTTTTATTTTTAGATATACTTAGTAGTACGAGTACTTTAATTATTTATGAATGAGATTTGGTGTTTTCATTTGATCAGAGGGTATTTACTCAACGAGTAATTGAGCAATTTAGTTGAGCAGTGGGGAAGAAGCTGATTTTATGATAGTTTGTGTTATGTAAGTCAACTGAGTTGAGCAAAAAATAGTTGATCCATAGAACATAAACTGTTCGGCAAAACAATCTAGTTCCTACTGCTCAAATCTAGTGGGGAAGTAGCGTAAAAATCAGCTGTTCGACACATTTTATGGTTTCAATGACATTTTTCGCTAAAAAAGCTGTTTTTCTTTCAAGGATCCGAGGTTGGTCCCGTACGCGTATGGGACCAACGACGACGACGCGTACGGTCGTTTACGCTTTATTAACATTTAGGCGCAAAATACACTGCCCTGAAGCCCGATTCCACTATTTTTTAAGAAAATCCATTTTTTTTTACAACAAACTAGGCATGCGTTTGACCACTGACTCGCCTGATGGGAAGCGTCGACGTGATCGAAGGTGTAACACGCTTGCAGGAGATACCTATTCACTTCCCGGATTGTATTTAGGTGGAAAGACAGACCATTCTTAAACAATGCAATTAAAATCCAATTATAATTGTAACTAAAAATTGTAGTCTGCTCAATTGAGAATTGCATGTCGATTAAATTACAATTGTCTTGTTTTAGACCCCTTACAAATGCGGATATTTTTCATAGCTCTATTTTCTCTTGAGGACGTTTCTAAAATAACCAAGAACATAGGGGCGGAGATATTGTTAATTTAATTGTACATGCTAAATTTCATCATAATCTGACAAATGGTTTTCAAGAAATTTGACAAGCGCGTTTGTATGGAAATTTCAGAGCGTCGCGGACCTCTTGAATAGCAATATGCGGTTTAGGAAGGACTCGGAACACTCCTCTATTTTTCTCACGGAAAATAGCAAATGTCTAAATAACTGCATAATATTGCAAAGTAAAATTACAACTTACCCAAATTAGGTTTCGCGGTGGCGACATCGATTTTCGCTAGAAAATAAAATTTAGTTATTTTAGTTTTCAATTACAAATAAAATGAAATAAAAATTTAAATCCAGCTCTTCTGGCTAAAACGTTAAGGAATTAAGAACTAAAATGTATCATACATTTAACTAAGTTACGTAGGAGATAAATGAAAATGAACGAAAAACTCATGCTTAGCCTCACTTTAATAACCATTTATAATCATGCTATATCACTCAGATCAACCTAGAGAATAAGATGGCGCACGGCGTATGATTTTGTTGAAGCCATAAACCATCCAAAAACTACGCTACTGTCGTATTTGTACACAACACGCACACATTGACGCAAAAAAACTACGCTACTCGCGTGGCCATTCTTACCTCGACATTACGTGCATTGGTTTATGGTATAATTTCGTGTACATAAATATACATAGTGCATTATAAAAGTGTTTCCAGGACTACATTTTGAGGTTCTTTTTGAAGACTGTGCAGATTTTTTACACGTCAATTTTGAAAAAGCCGTAACATTAAACTCTTACAAATATGTGCAGTTTTAGAATATTAAATCTACTAAGATTGTATATTGGAACGGAAATGGCTAACGTAGAGTTTGGGAATTAATATTAGTTTTGTGAAATTGTAAATGTTTTCCATGGCAACATTACCACGCACATAGGTTTAAAAAGAAGTGGCTTCAGCGAGATATAACCTTGCAGTGTTCCATCTTTTCCTCTAGGTTGATCTGAGGGTATATCATTATAATCATCTTTTATTTCAGTAATTATACAGGCTGTTACAAAAACCCTGTCGAGGTGTGCATCCAGTATCGACTCGGGGATGCAATTATGCTACTTTCAATTGAACATTGAATAGTAAATTTATTAACAATTCGCGCGTCGCCCTCCTACAAGTGCAAACGCAGACACTTTTGTTTTGTTTGTAAACTATTCGCATCGTGCCGGGTACAGGTTTGTTAACCTGTACCTATAGCGGCACGATGCATTTCTGTAAAGTTTTCTTTTTTTCTTACTTTATTAACTCTTGCTATTTTTAACGTGCATTTTTTTGTTATACTTGCATGAATACTTACAACTGTGTGTACCTGCCCATCATTTATCCAACAGGGTTTTTGTAACTGCCTGTTTAATCTTTTCCTTTTGTCATTATTTCATCATCATTATGTTACTTTAATTATTATGATTATCTCTTACTCTAATCATTATAATCATCTAATCCATCATTAAACCTTTTCGCTTTTCGACCGACTCCCTTTACGACGAGTTCAAAGTGCTCCGCGTGCGTCAGCTGTTCATTTACCATGCATTCCTAAAAAGTCACGCTAGCTTGTTAACAAACCCTGATCATACTTTTATAAGCCCCAGACGAATTTACAGATTACAATTACCTCGAGCCGACTCACTGCTAGCTAGACGTAGTCCTACCTTCTCTCTGCCATGTGTGTACAATAACGTTTGCAAGAAATCTGCCCAATGCATTGTACGGGGCAAAGCCTGCAGGAAAAAACTTAGAGAATGGCTTCTAAAACTGTCTCGTGTAGAGACCGAGGACCTTATCCATAGTGTATACCGCGATTAGCATTGCAAGCAATCAAGTCACGCACGCACGCACACACACTCACACATTACACACCATAACTTTTCACACTTACACACACATTTTTCTTATTAGTGTTAACGACGGAACACGCATAGAAACCCATTTTGTCTCGCACCCGAGCCCCAAGTTACAAGCCTCGAGCTTAGTTTAGGGCTCACCGTACAGCAGTTCCGTGTCTTACACAGTCACTATAGTTTTGTTGTCCCATGTACTTGTACATTTTACTTTTTGTAATGAAGTTCCTGTGTAAGTGTCTTTCGGTAATTAAATTATCTTTATCTTTGTATTGACTCTGGCTAAGTTATAATGATTTTCATCTGAGTTATAACACAGAAACTATAATACAGAAATACTAAACACTATTCATCTCTTACTCTAATCAATAAAACCATCTCTTACTCTAATCATTATAAACATCTCTCATCTAATCATTATAATCATCTCTTACTTTAATCATTATAATAATCTCTTACTCTAATCATTATAATCATCTCTTACTCTAATCATTGTACTGTTCTTACTGGATATAAGGACGGTGGTGCTGACCACCGACCCTCCGCAGATCTCCTTGGTGGGTGTCACGATCTTGGTGCAAATGGCTTGCCCAGGGTCCTCCCCGTTTGTCACAGTGTCACAATCTGAAAATAATTATAATCAATCTAGCTGCGCTCCGTGGACTTACGGTTAAAAAGTTGCCTACATGTTAATCCAGGGTATAAGCTACCTCTATATAAAATTTCATTAGAATCCGTCCATCCGTTTGAGCGTGAAGAAGTAAAATATTTCACACACTCGCAATATTGGAAGTGTAACAAAAAAATCATACGTTAAATTGTTTCTTGTTCTTTATTGTATGAATGGATGTATACATATATGTACATATGTTTGTATGTAGGTATATATGTTTGTATGAGGTTTCTTTGGCATTCCCTACAGCCTAAACAGCTTGATGTATTTCGACATGTGAGGTGTCATTTGAATCGTCTTGATAGTGGAAGTGACATAGGGTACAACATTTTGCAGCAGGGTTCCTCGTCCGAACGACACGCTTGCCTTCGAGGACGACGAAAAGGCCGAGTGCCTTGCCGAAAGCCTCGAAAGGCAATGCAGCCCCAGTCTCGAGCGCGTCGACCCCGACCACCTAGATATGGTGGAAGAGGAAGTCGCCGAGTTCACAGCCCGTCCCGCCCTCGAACCCACAGAGCCGGTCTCTGTGTCGGAGGTAGAGTCGATCATCAAGGGTCTCCAAACCAAGAAGGCCCCAGGTGCAGACGGCGTCAGCAATAGAGTGATTAAGCACTTCCCCGTCTTTCTGATCAACCTCCTCGTCAGCATCTTCAATGCCGCCTTGGCCAACTGCACCTTCCCCGACGCTTGGAAGTCTGCCGACGTCATCGGCATTCACAAGCCCGGCAAGAAGGCGTCAGAGCCCTCTAGCTACCGCCCCATCAGTCTCCTCAGTACCTTAGGTAAGATTTACGAGCGCATCCTTCTGAAGCGTATTTGGTCCCACATCCGAGATAACAATCTCCTCCCCGACGAGCAGTTCGGCTTTCGAGCCAGACACTCGTGCGTCCAGCAGGTGCACCGCATCACGGAGCACATCCTAGAGGGTTTCAATCGGAAACCCTACCACGGCTTCACCCAGGTCACGCCCAAATGTCAGTCCACCCTTGCGGTGTTCCTCGACGTGGCGAAAGCGTTCGATAAAGTCTGGCACAGCGGGCTGGTATACAAGTTATACCAGCTCGGGTTCCCGGATGGTCTTGTACTCATAATACATGACTATCTGACTGATCGAAACTTTCGCTATCGCGTCGACGGCACCCGCTCGGCTCCCCACCCCATCGGCGCTGGCGTCCCTCAGGGGTCAGCGCTGGCCCCCGTTCTGTTCTCCCTCTACACGCATGACATCCCACGTCATCCGAAGGTAGAGCTTGCGCTTTTCGCGGACGATACTGCCCTCTTTATAAGAGGGTGGAATCAGTCCATCTCTTTCCGCACGCTTCAACAAGCCCTGCACCGCTTAGGCGACTGGTTTGAGAAGTGGGCCATCTCGGTCAATCCGGACAAAAGCGCAGCTGTGTGCTTTCACCCCAACAAATGGCCTATCCGGCAGCAGCTCATGCTGCACGATAGGCCCATCCCCTGGGTGAACTCGACCAAGTACCTTGGCGTGACCCTCGATCGTCGACTCACCTTCTCGAGGCACATCCGGACAGTTAGGAATCGAGCGGTTTTCTTTTTAAGCCGACTCGCCCCCCTTCTCAACGATCGTAGTAAGCTATCCCTTAGAAATAAGGTGATATTGTACAAAATTTGCATCCGCCCCGTTATGACCTACGCCTCCGTAGTGTTTGCCCACGCGTCTGGCTTCGACCTGGACAAGCTCCAGGCCGCCCAGAATAGATTTATTCGCAGAGCGGTCGGAGCCAGCTGGTTCCAGCGAAACTCCGACTTGCACTGCGATGTAGAGCTCCCCTCCATTCGGCAATACTTTAAATTCACTTCGCGTAGATACTTTGATAGGGCCTCCCACCATTCAAATCCTCTAGTCGTTCGCACGGCGGACTACTCAGCAGTAGACACCGATGCCCCCCGCCCTCTCCGTAGACGCCCTAGAGACATCTTCGGCGACCCGGACGACCCCATCGCAGTCGCCACGGCGGCTGCGCTGGGGTCGGCCGACCCGACAGCTCCCCGCAACAGGAAGTTTGCAGTTTTTGGTATAGGCGCCGGTTACCAAAGGAACACGATAACAAAACACCGACCTCGCCGGCGAGGTCGAAGACTCCCAGGATCTGTTAGAAGATCGGTTAGATTCTCTCCAAATAGTCAAACAGATAAACCTAATAGGGCTCAAGCGCAAACCCCCTCTGGGTTGCCTGGGCAAATCGACTCCCCCCCCCCGGCGACGGTCCAAGCCGAGGTCCGTACCTTAGTGGTGCCCTTGTGCCAGTCGCCCTTAGCTTTAAATAACTAAAATCTATTAAGGTCCTGCGCCCTCCGCGCTTGCCTTACGTCCGGTACGCTGTAGAGGCCTCAGTGGCCAACAGCATTAGTCATTCATAAAAAAAAAAAAAAAAAAAAAAAAAAAAGCAGCAGGGTTTTTGTTTTTCTTTTTCTTAATAATGCTTCTTGTCTAATATTTTTTCTCTTAACACGTTCTAGCTAGAATGTAGCCGTACGGAAAAACCCTTAAAGAAATACAATACTGTAATGTTTTTGAAGGAAAAACTTGTTTAACAAATTCTTGTATCATATTGACGATTAAGTCATAGGTACTCACCCAAATTAGCACTCGCGGCGCCTATACAGATCGCCGCTGAAAAAGATAATTTTCTGTTCTAAATTGTAAGAAGATTTAGTTATAAAAATAAATACATACGCAATGGAATTAAATAATGCAATACAATAAATCGTAACTGTAGGTAGGTAAACTAAAACATAACTAATCTACTTTTGTATTACATCTAATAGAATTAGATGATTACAAGATTACATCTAATTCAATTAGATGTAATACAACAGTACACTACCGGGTAATTTTCAACCGACTTCGAAAAGGAATAGGACTTCAAAAGTTGGAGGAGCTTTGTTACTGCCTAGCTCCGTTATCTTTCCTAGCTCCTTTCTTATTATTTTAATTATGTTTTATTAATTATTATTATCACTTTTGAATTTGACATTGTTATTTTGATTATTCTTTTCTTATTTGTATCATCGTGTGACATAAATATAATTGTTTATTCGTTTTTGTGTCAATAAAATAATTGAATAAGTACTTAATTGAATAAAAATTGAATTTATTTATTAACTGATTTTGTTAATATTTTATTTCATTCAAAGTCAAAGTTAAAATATTTATTCACTTAAATAGGGTAAGTATAGGGTAAGTTCTTACCCTATGCTTACCATACCCCGTCCATACCCCGCTGCGCCTCCCCCGGGGCGTAGCAGGGATGTATAAGCGCATTCCCCCACGAAAAAAAAAAAAAAAAAAAAGGGTATAAGTTCTTAAATATATAATTTAGTTCTGCCTATTTGTCAAATAACCTGACATGTGATGTGATTCATTTGAAAGGATATACTCGTACTTATTTATAGATAGGTTCCATTTAAAAAAATCCAATTCAGATGGCATGAAGTCGTTTTTTATTATTATTCATCCTTTCAATAAAAAAATACTAGCTGCGACCCGTGGGTTCACCCACGGTCCCACAGGAACCGTTGATTTTTCCGGGATAAAAAGTACCCTATGTCCTTTTCTGTACCCTAAACAACATGTACTTTTGCAAAATTTTAAGACGATCGGTTGAGTAGTTCAGACGTGAAAGCGTTACAAAGAAACAAAGAAAATGAACAAAGACTCACTTTTTCATATTATACTCGTATGTAGTACCTTTAATTTTAGTCTAACCTCAAAGCAAACACTCATTGACTTCGTGTTACTTAACAACGCCATCTGCTGTTGTGTAGTTAAAGCAATTAGTTGCTCACAAAAAATAGTATTATTATTCGCCAATAGATCGAACGACGAGTCATATTTTTCAGTTGAGACTACTCAAACGCCCCCTTTTTGTTATTTTTCTTCCAAGTTTATGTTTAAGTTGATTATCGATAAAACACGAATAAAATGACATTTTCTAAAAATGATTCCTAGCTAGATCGATTTATCGCCCCCGAAACCCCCTATATACTAAATTGTATGAAAATCGTTGGAGCCGATTCCGAGACTCCAATTATATATATATTTATATATATACAAGAATTGCTCATTTAAAGATATAAGATTTTCAAAATCGGTTCATAAATAGTGGAGTTACGCGGTAACAAACATTAAAAAAACGAATTGAGAACCTCCTCCCTCTTGAGGTTGGTTAAAAAATAACCCTGCATATCGCCAACCGTATCATACAAAACACAACCATAATTTGGCCGAGCCGAAAAGCCAAATTTAGTTAGCCAATTCCATCCAAATCCATTGAGCCGCTACAGCGGGATGAAGTACTAACAAATACACACTCACTTGCAAACAAGTCTCACACGTATAATATTGGTGTGACAATATGTGATTAATTTAATAGTTTTCCACAAATAATAAGGTAAACACTATTAGGCCTGGTCTTTATTTATTAATCCATCTTCCGGTTATATTCTATTTATAATTTTCAATAATAAGTATGTATACAAAATCACTCACCAAAAATAAATAAACCACTTTTAAACATGTTCACAAACGAAAATACACCAAAGTTAGGTTTAAAACTTTAAATTTTACAATGACTTAAAAAATATAAACAATAGAATTAAACAACTGTCTCGTTTTATGTGAAGCCATCGATTGAAGAAAAAGCTGGATACCCAGTGATCTTAATTTAAAGGCTGATTCACATTGATACGGTTCAATCTAACGCGGTCCAACGGACGACACGGCCAGCTACGAGTTGATGTCTGAGATGGGGTCGGGTTGTCTGAACATGACATTTTAGGCAGACACCAGGCCGTATACGTGAGATATTATCTTGGCCTTTGTCTTTTTCGTTTGAGAAGACACAATTGTGACTTTTCAGTCAACAACAGGAGTGAGAGTGACAGGACACTCACGCGTCAGAATAAGGGCCTAATTCAGAGCCTATTACGCGCATCTTGTTGTAGAATCTAGTGAATTAGACCAATGAGGGCCATGAAATAAGCAGTCCTTTCTCAATCCAGCGCTGGATTCTAGACGCTGGACTGGATTGAAACGCACACACTTGTTCAGCTGCCCGCGACTTCACTTGCGTTTTGTAGCATCTAGCTGCACTCAGAATGATTACGTATCTTTCTGCCAGTGAAATCACACTAATATTATAAATGCGAAAGTTTGGATGGGTGGATGATTGTCATGGATGGATGGATAGTCACAGCTAAACGGATCTAGTTGAACTTTGGCACAGAGATAGATTGTAGTCTGTAAAATCACATAAGCTACTTTTTAACAGCGAGTAAACGGCACAGCTAGTAATTTTGAAAACCGGACCAGTAGTTCTGGAGATTAACCTCTAGCTACATCCAAACTCACAAACTTTACAATATTTAGTAGAAGTATAAACACAACGATCAGTCTCTCGATTGAAACACTGTGTCAATGTAAATCGGCCTTTATGCCTTCTGTAAGTTTGCCAATGAAAAACATACCTTAAATGAGTAATTTTCCTTATTTAAGAAATCGCTGTAAGCCGCAGCTAGGAAGGTTCGAAAACTTCAAGCACCAATCAAGTTCTTACAACCAAGCAAAACGATGAACTATAGCTTAAGGAAAAAGGCATTTATTTTGTTTATAAGCAGAGGCGACGTTGCAAACTGGTTATTATTGTGTTGTATTCTGGTTGACCTTCAAAAACTTGTTTTACTTTGCCTCTTTGGAAAATAAAACTACATACATACTCCAGAGGTCCTTAGTCTACGCTACGCGGTACGTGTAAAGACAACATTTTACTGTAAGAACATAGAAATATATCTGTCTTACTAGAAACGACATTGCGAGCGTAGGTATTTGACTAGAATAAGAATAAGAATAATTTATTGCAGAACTGTGTACAAAGGTCTTAATTTAAATATAGTCTCAACAGCAGACCCAAGTCGGGTGTGCAATGCACAGACATCCAATACAAATACTATAATAGTAGCAGACCAAACATTAGGTATTTATAAGCGTGGTATGAAAACACACATAGACATGTAGCTTAGTAGGGGCCGCATTAAGAATGTTCGTTGTTCCTTATAAAGCCTTAAACTTAATATATTTATAATACATAGATAATATTTCACATAATAATCTAAGCGTTGGTCAGACAGAATAGACGTAAAACAAGGACGGGACACGGAGTGGAAACATTTGATTTATTTATTTATTCAAAATGTAACTTACGGACTAATATAACCAATCATTACATTATTTGCAGCTTGTGTCTAACAATAAATCTAAGAAATTACAAACGAGATTTTTTGTTGATGCAAAACAAGAACAAGAAGTGTGCGCGTTCCGTCCCCGTTTTCTTACACTACACTTACTTACATTACATTACTACACATTTTAAATGAAAGTAGCTGTTATCCGCGTCTTCGTTAGCGTTTATTCAGAAAATAGTGTCAAAAAACCTTTCTAGTCAAATACTGTAACTAATTATGAAACATCAAGAAACGTTCAGCCGTTTAGCCGTGAAAAGCTTACAAACAGACAGAGCTACTTTCGATTTTATAATATTAGTTTAGATAGATTACCGTCTGTACCTCGTCTTACGTCTCAGAAAAATTACACTAATTCTAAGTCTTACGTCCTCTCTGTCTGGCATGCCGCTTAGCTGTCGTAACTTAGGGACTTAGGTATACCCAAACTCGTATGACATGCATCCCAAAACTTACTGTCAAGACATACGAGTAACATAACAAATCGCCTTTCCTCCGCAGGGGCTGGCAGAGGTGTACAACACCCACACTTAGCCGGACGATATTCAGTCCCAAATGTGTCATGTGTGTTATACTATTAGGTAGTATGCTTATTATTTACTAAACTGCGAACACTTGTTACATGCATGCCCATATACTCGTAGTTGTGAGCTTGACCGAACAATCGCTACGCTCCAAGTCAGACGCGGACGGCCGCGATGGATGCACACGTCAGTTTTACTTCAACAGCCAATATATTCGCTCCATGACGCGTTTGTACAGTTTTGTGGTATAATAAGTTGACAAATAAATCCATGCAATGATTGTTGTGGTAGTGTTGTTACTGTTAGCGATAACCGCAGACGGAGTACGTGAAGGTTGGTTGTTTTTGTATTCGTTTACGTCGTCGTCGGCTTGAAAGGTTAAGGAAAAAAGAAAAGGCAGATCAAATAATTCATAGCGTAATTAAATACAAGCTTGTAATCAAGCCTTTGTAAATTGAATAAATATATTAAGTAGACTCAAGACAGAGAACAGCGGCCCTTTGAGCTATACACGGCTGGGCCCAAAGATACGAGTATCTTAATAATATGTATATGGTACCTCAGATCAACCTAGAGAATAAGATAGCGCACGGCGTATGATCTAAGTGAAGCCAAAAACCATCCAAAAACTACGCTACTGTCGTATAGGTACACAACACTCACACATTGACGCAAAAAAACTACGCTACTCGCTTGGTCATTCTTACCTCGACATTATGGGCATTGGTTTATGGTATAATTTCGTGTACTTAAATATACATAGTGCATTATAAAAGTGTGGCCAGGACGTCACTTTGAGGTTCTTTTTAAAAACCGTGCAGTTTTTTTACAAGTTAATTTTGAAAAAGCCATAACATTATACTCTTTCAAATATGTGCAGTTTTAAAATATTAAATCTCATAAGGTTGTATTAACACTATGTTAGCTTTATTAACTCTACTCTACGTATAGTTTGGGAATTAATATTAGTTTTCGTGCAATTGCAAATGTTTTTCATGGCAACATTATCACGCACACACATTGAAAAAGAAGTGGCTTCAACGAGATATAACGCAGTATTCCATCTTTTCCTCTAGATTGATCTGAGCCTACACATGATCCAAAAAAACAAGCATAGCATTCAGCAAAGACATACTGACGTCATTGTCATCCGTCTCTCTCGAGCTGGTTGTAAATGACTTATTTCGGTCTTGCTTCAGCATCGATTGACGTCACTACGTGTTTCTGAATGCTATACCTACCTAGCGGAGCATATTATTATACCATGTAACTACCTAGTTAAATCACAACCAGAATAAACTTCTTCACTCTACAAAACTTCAAGGCTAGCGTGAATAAGTACCTTATAGGTCGTCGTGCTCCATCTTAGACCACACCGTCGCTTAACATCAGGCGAGTTGGTGGTTAAACGCCGACGTATTAGAATACGTCGGCATATATAAATATTCGGAATATTTTTTATGTAACTAGACATATAAAATAAAAAACAATTAAACCCAGTTTTTGATGAAGTTTAATAAATAGTCGCAGTATGTCACAAGGAAGGTTTTTGGATACTTTTTTCTGAATAAATAAATCTTTTTGTCATGAAATTCTGTTCATTAATAAAAAATAACGCGCCGCTCACCAAATGCGTCAGACAACATCACAGAATACCTAGTACGTAGTTGGTTCTAAAATAACAACTGACAAATAAAACTCCGCTCAAAACCAGCCAGTATTTTTTTTGATGTTAGACTCTGATGTCTTTGGCAAGGGCACAGACCTAAGATTTTTTTTTGCTTCGCAAAAGACCAACGAAGCGTGGGACAGAGAAGTCTCCATCGAAATGTAAACTGTAAACTGTAAAATGTAAACTCCACAAGAGAGAAAGAGGTCGCCTACAAAATAAAATGTTAGTCAATAATTCTTTTGTCATTAATGACAGCGCGCCACCTGGGAACACGCGGAAATTCCTATAATTTATATTTTTACTAAAATGATTATAAATAGACTCAAAAGAGAGCAATTGTAACTAAATGCAGTTATGTCATCTTGTGAGTTTAGCAATTGTGATGTGAATCCAAGATGTAACCCACAAAATTTGTCGTTTCATGGGTAAATATGAAAATTCCATTGTGATGTTATTGTCTAAATTTTGTCTAAAACATAACATAAATTGGTTCCAAAAACCGATTTACCAGCGGTATGTTGTTGTCGTTTCTTCGTAACATCTATATTTCCTAGATGAAAGCAGAATTGGTGATGAAATTCAGCATTAAAATATTAGTTAGTTTACGCTCGATTTTCACTAGAGATGGATAAAAAGATGACGTCATTGTTATCGATAGTTTTTATCAAAGTTCATTAGGTAGGCAATGGGTGCAATACATAAACAAAGCATACATATTTGAATCAATGCCATCAAAAGTAAATTGACATTCTTCCGAGTTTGTACTGAATGATGAGGCGTAAAACATTTTTGTATTAAATATAATTTTAATTCAATTTACAATTTACAATTTACACATTTTGGGTGTCTTACATCCAAGTCTAATTTAATTATATTTAATTAAATCAAATAATATATATGTAAATTATAAATAAATGTACAAAACCAATGATATAAGTATCATTACTTATCCTAATCCGTATACGAGTAAATTTGGTCAAGGGTCACAATTCGAAGCTAATTACTAGGATAGTATTATGTTGATCTTATTATTTACTTATGTTAATTTAGATACATGGTGACACTGATATCTAACTCTTCTGCCTAGTTTAACACCCGTTTAGTGATTAATATTCATTTTAGCTCAGCAGCGGTGTTATACTTGGAACAAAAAACAACTCAATTGGTATGCGAAAGATTATATTTATCGACAAGCACCCGGAGGACCATTTTTGGTCAATCGATAAATAAATAAGTACTTTTCACAACACTAATTTACTCACGCATGCGCAAATGTTTTTTTGTATCACTATCGAATTGTCACTGTCGATCTTTTACATCCTAGATCTGTGGGCAAGGGATTATTATTCATAATTTGATAATTAGTGACAGTATATCACGAGGAGGGTATAAGGATACGGGCAACAGCTGGTGTTTACATATTATAGTGGTACATGGTGCTAAGACAAAATTTTATGAAATTCAACAAATGTAAAATAAACTAAAACTAGTCAAAAATAAAATTATTATGCTAAATCTAGAAAGACTAAAACGAATCTAAAAGCCCTTTGGTGGATGGACATTTTTAAATCAAATTTCGTAAATTCTCTCTTTATTAAGAATCCTGAATGCTATGAAATACCTATTAGCAACGTCGCGGCAGCTATGGTGTCAATTATACACGAAGTACACAATGTACACAATGGTACACGAAATTCCATTCCTTGATTATCTAGACACACATAACGTTTACGTTACCCGCTTTATTTATATGTAGTTTAAAATCGTAAATCATTTTTGATGGTGAAATGAGATCGGCACCTACAAATTTTTTTTTTTGCCGTTTTTATTGGTATTAATCGTAGTAAGAAGACATAAGAATAAGTTGCTCGGTTGAGCAACTTATTCTTATTTATTTTTACTACGATTCTTACTATACGGTTCTCTAACCGAGTTTAACCAAACTCGGTAAAACTCGGTAAAATAAAATAGCCAGTTTAGTTCTCTAAAGAACTAAACTGGCTATTTAATAATCTAAAAAAAAAGTGGTGTAATCGCTGAAAATTTAGAGAACTACGTTTCTATAGTTTTTTTAAGATGAAAGTTTTTGCGTTTTTTTTTTTCCTAAAATTAGAATTATTTTCAAAATTGTTCTTTGTTAAACTTTAGTTGGTTGTTTCTTCTACCAGCTGTATTTTTTTGCACCTGATCATCATAATTCTTCATACCACCTAGGCACAAAGAAAACTTGATTTAAGTGATTTCGTGTAATACGGGGTCTTAATTATATATCTGAATAAAAAACCAGACACACATCGCTGAGGAAATCCCAACTGCTAAATTAAAATGGTTGTTGTTCCTAACTTATGTACCTACCTATTTTTGCTAAGTAATTTGTCTTTTTTTTTTAAATTTTAGTTTTAGGCAAATAAATACATTTTTATTAATTTAATTTAATTATTTATTTATATGAATAGCAATCATTATAACTTCAGGTGAAGTTTGCACTAAGGATGGCGAAGAAGGCGTCTGCACTAACATCAGGACATGTGCTGCTGCACAGCGAGACATCGAAAATAGAAAGAAACCACAAGTAAGTACTTGTACTATCTATCTATGTGCTAGCTGTTCCTTAGAAATAAGGTGATATTGTACAAAATTTGCATCCGCCCCGTTATGACATACGCCTCCGTAGTATTCGCCAAGCTGCTGATCACGACCTGGACAAGCTCCAGGCCATTCAGAATCGATTTATTCGCAGAGCGGTCGGAGCCAGCTGGTTCCAGCGAAACTCCTATCTGCCTGCGATGTAGAGCTCCCCTCCATTCGGCAGTACTTTAAATTCACTTAGCGCAGATACTTTGACAGGGCCTCGCACCATTCAAATCCTATTGTCCACACCGCAGACTACTGAATAGACACCGCAGACCCTCCCTCACTCCGTAGATGCCCTAGCTAGAGACATCTTCGGCGACCCGGACGACCCCACCGCAGTCGCCACGGCGCCTGCGCTGGGTCTGCCGACCCGACAGCTCCCCGCAACAGGAAGTATGCAGTATTTGGTATAGGTCGAATACTCCCAGGATCTGTTAGAAGATCGGTTAGATTCTCTCCAAATAGCCATTCAGCTCAACCTAGTAGGGCTCAAAAGCAAACCGCGTCTGGGTTGCCATATTTTGGCAACCCAGACGCGGTTTTTGACATTGTTCACATTTTTTTTTTTTTTTTTTTAATTATTCATGACCATGGATACTCGTCCTTCAGTCGGATTCTTAGTAATAATTTTTCCTTCAGTAACAGATGATGGGATGATGATGATGAGGTGATGATGAAGACGATGAATCCCTCCCCTTTCCCCATTCCAGTAAAGTTATGGATACTTTACTGAAACTTTAAGTGAAGTTTTGTAGAGAACACGAAAAATCATTTTCCCACACTCGTGCACGTTGACGAACCGGTAAACGTTAATAATCCACCATTGTTACACTTTAACACTCGAAGAATCACAAGTTTTAGAAAATAATACAAAAACACGACACCATCTTTTCGGTTCCCGCCAAAACTCCCGACATTGTTCACACAACCAAAAGTGTAGCCAGATGTTTCTTAGGATTGTACGCAGGTAAGGAAAATAAAAATTCTTAGGGAAGAAAATAAAAAGATGTTTTTACTTGCAACAAAAATACCTGAATGAATGTTAACTTTTACAGATACGTTAGTCTGTCACCCCGGGGGACAGGGCTAGAGGGGACTACTGGGAACAATTCGTTTAAATAAATTATCAAACATTCTGAATTGTAAAAACCGTAAGTGTAATTTCCCTGTTTCGATAGGATATTGTAGGCACGGTTTCGCTATGCAGTCGCACTATTGTACGATTCTATAGTTGTACCCGATTGTACGATTGTACGATTTTTTGAAGCAGTTGAATCTATTTGACATACATAATGAACACATAATGAACAAATTGGTGCAATCCGTCGGATGGGTTCGAACTCGCTCGATTGAGAGGCGGGCCTTCTCCCAACTAACTTTAAATTACTTTTTTTACAGCTTTTTAGATTACTTTTCGTGGCGTGGCATGGTGTGGTGTCGCGTGGCATGGCGTCGCGTGGCGTGGCGTCACGTCGCTTGGTGTCGCGTCGCTTCGCTTGGCGTAGCGTCGCTTGGCGTCGCGTCGTTTGGCGTCGAGACGCTTGGCATCGCGGCACTAGACGTCGCGGCGCTAGGCGTCGCAGCGTTTGGCGTCGTGGCGCTCGGCGTCGAGGCGCTAGGCGTCGTGGCGCTTGACGTCGCGGCGCTAGGCGTCGTGGCGCTTGGCGTCGCGGCGCTTGGCGTCGCGGCGCTTGGCGTCGCGGTGCTTGGCGTCGCGGCGCTTGTCGTCGCGGCGCTAGGCGTCGTGGCGCTAGGCGCCGTGGCGCTAGGCGCCGTGGCGCTCGGCGTCGCGGCGCTAGGCGCCGTGGCGCTCGGCGTCGCGGCGCTAGGCGTCTTGGCGCTTGGCGTCGCGGCGCTAGGCGTCGCGGCGCTTGGCGTCACGGCGCTAGGCGTCGCGGCGCTAGGCGTCGTGGTGCTTGGCGTCGTGGCGTTAGGCGTCGCGGCGCTTGACGTCGCGACGCTAGGCGTCACGGTGCTAGGCGTCGCGGCGCTAGGCATCGCGGCGCTTGGCGTCGTCACGCCAGGCGACGCCATACCACGCGACGCCACCGCCCCGCCGCGCCGCGCCGTGAAAGTAATCAAGAATTAGCGCCATTGGTTGGTCTCACACGGCAATAATAATTTAACAAAATTTTGTCGCAGCGCGCATACTTTGCTGATGGAAGTTATATTCCGCCAAGGAAAAACATGTCTTCTTCTTACTTCTTAGCAAAGGCTAAGGAGTTAGATGTTTTACCGAGTAAGACATCAATA
Organism: Peribatodes rhomboidaria; assembly: GCA_911728515.1. NCBI lineage: Eukaryota > Metazoa > Arthropoda > Insecta > Lepidoptera > Geometridae > Peribatodes > Peribatodes rhomboidaria. The sequence goes on from OU452192.1 coordinate 7,517,457, forward strand.
CAATATAATACAATATAATATATATAAAACAATATAATACAAAAACTCTTTATTGACACCAAATACAAAATAAATCTAAACTAAACATTCAAAAATATAGGCGCAATGGGCGGTCTTAATCTGCTTTGGGAATAAGACGTTTTATTCCAAAGAGTGAGTATGACTAAGATATCTTAGTCCACCTAACTTCCAAACTTCCTAACTACTTTGCTGAGACTCTGCGGCCGCTGTGACAAATTATTCTAAGCATTAAATTCTAGATATCACCACAATAATTTTTACAAACTTTACTTGTAAATAGCAATTTAATTTTACTTTACTTTCATCATCGTAGGTAGATCTAAATAACGTTTTTGAGGAGAACTGAAAAGACGTTGTGAAGATTTTGTATTATTTTCTAAAACTAACATTAATAATGGCGGATTATTAATGTTAGTTTTACCTTTACCGATTCGATAACGTGAACGGGTGTGTGCAAACATTAGAAATGCAAATTTTCGAGTTCCCCACTAAATTCTACTTAAAGTCCACTGACCGACTAAAACTGGATCCTTAAGAAACCTAAAGATAATTTATTGGGAAAATGTAAAAATACTTTGTGGCTACTTTGCTTTACTTTGCTCCAGTAGTAGTAGGTACTCTACTCTTCTCTACTCAACTCTATTTCACTCTACTTCACTCTACTCCACTCTCCACTACTTCATTCTACTCAATTCATATTCTACTCAATTCACACTCTACTACACTACTCCATTCTACTCTACTCCACTCCATTCTACTCCACTCCACTCTACTCCATCCTAGCCCACTCTACTGCACTCTGCTCAGTCCACTCCATTCCCTTATCACTTACTATCGCTATAATTCCCTTTCGGCATCCCTCCCAAATAAATCCGTAGCCAGCATTCTGGTTTCTTATAAACCAGTTTCACAATTGTTTAAAATGCGCTTACATTGGGTCAGGCGACCGTGTGTGAAAAATATTTATATATTTTTTAAATAAAATCACATTACTCGATCAATAGATCATAAAAAATAATAAGTGTAAAAATATCACAACCGGAATTGAACCTAGCATTCAATATCGTCGCTCAGAGCGCGGCCACTCCGACGCTGGGCCAAACAAGCTCAATGTTGGAGTGACTATGATTAGCTGAATTGTCCCCACTCAGTCTTCGCCTTTACGTTTTTTTTTAATTTAAAAATTACACACTCCAGGGACCGTGATCTTTGTTAACATAAATCCTAATTATTATTTAAGGGGAATACAGGTAGAGGGGGTTAGTTATTAAGTCTCAATTTAAGGTTAGGTTAAAGGTTATCAGATTTGCTTATTACATTGTGAGTACACCACGAGCAGCACCCGATCACGAGTATGACGCATGTGCCAGCTATCGCTCTCCTCAACTATGTTTGAGGGAAGAGAACGACCCGACACACGACGCCGCCGCAAGAAGGTGCCTTTGATAGTGAGCATGAATGCTCGAAATGTACCATCAATTACTTTACGCGAAATGATTACAATTTTTACTATCATAATATCATGGCCTCCTCCCGACCCAGAGCCTCCATCACCACCGCGTCCCGATCTCTGATGGCCATCTGCAGGTTGCATTTCTTGATGGTCTTCGGTGGCGCAGCCGATGCTCGCCATAAAAACCGGCTGATGGCATCGTCTTCGATGTCATCGGCGTAGTAGTGAAAGTCCCGGTGTGCCGTGATATTGCGACGACTGCGTGGGACACGCTCTCATGCAGCTTCATTTTGGGCTTGGTCTTTACGTTATGTCGTCAAAACATAGCAAACTTATCATTTTCTCGTTTGCAGGTCTGTGAGTTCGTGGCTTTAAATCCCGTGGTCTGCTGCGTGTCACCCCCCGCCACCAGCCTGCCTGTACCGGCCCTCACCACCACCAAGTGAGCACAGCATCCAATTTACAGTATGCTAACTTAGCGTGACTTTGCACAGGCAATAGAAAAAAAAATGGATTGCTGACTGTCTATCAGTCATTGAACTATCCAATTTTAGCACACTAGCTTACCTAGCGTACTGCAAATTGGAATATGTGATGACAGCTTAAGTGAGTTGAGGATGATGAGTGCCCGTCAATCATAATATGCGATGAGATTATGATGCTTAAGGAATCTTAATCAACCCTAATGTTATGAAGTGTGTTTTTTTTTTTTTTTTTTTATGGACAATAAGGACCACCAACTCGCCTGATGTTAAGCGACGTTGTGGTCTAAGATGGAGCAAGACGACCTATAAGGTACTTATTCACTCTAGCCTTGAAGTTTTGTAGAGTGAAGAAGTACAAAGACGGCAGTTGAGTGAGGCGCTACAAGTGCGCTACTGCTCAGACCCGTCTTCGGAACGGTTACACCGGACTACATCCCGAAACACGACTAGGTCATTTCACGGCATGGCTTGGTCCGGTGGGTGGTAACTAGCCAATCTAAAACTATCACTGTGTGTGTAATAAGTCTGCATGTTTGTTACTTCTTCACGCTCAAGCGGCTGGACCAATTTTAGTGAAATTTGATATGGAGGTAGCTAACACCCTGGATTAATTCATATGTTACTTTTTAACCGCGGGTAAAACCGCGGGGTGCGACTAGTATTAAATAACTAGTGGCTCTGTGAGTTCAAGACCTCGCGGTCAGCGTCTGTTCTCCTCTATAGATTGCATTTCTCAAACAGTTCTCTTGAAATTTTGTGAGTAGATTCCATTTTTTTTTTTATTCGGGTCACTTCCACACACGGTCGCCTGACCCCAAACTAAGCAAAGCTTGTACTATGGCTGCCAGAGACTGATATACATACTTAGATATTTTTAAATACATACTTAAATAGATAATTAACACCCAGACATAGAACAAACACAAATGTTCATCACATAAATGTTTGCCCTAGGTGGGAATCGAACCCACGCCCCCAAGCTCAGAAGGCAGGTTCACTACCAACTGAGCCACCGAGGCAGTCAATTAATACTATAATTATATATGTCTAACATATACCTACATTTTTTGTCGAGTCACTTTTTGTGTCCATTTAATGTACCGGTTTTTCTCTCATAATATAAAAAAACAGTTCATTAAATGATCCATAAACCGTTAACAGTAAGTTTAAAAAAAAGGTGCGAAATTTTATTTCCTACAATAATGGTCTCAATAACTTTTGTTCTAAAATGCATAGTTTCCGAGATCTTGCCAAAAACGTTTTTCAAGATGGCGTTGGAAGCTCCAACGGGATCTGTCAGTATTTTGTGATTTTATGCTCAATACGTGATGAAAAATAAAAAAATTGGATCAGATTATTAATGCATAGTTGACCAAAAAAACGGCTATTTTTACTGGCCTATTCACCGTATTACTTCTTTCACTACACTTCAAAATAGAAGTACCTACTCTGTCTCCCTCAAAAAAACCACATTTAAAAACTCAAATAACATTTAAGTCGGTAGACTTACATAACAGATCAGATAAAATTTGATTTTGTATTAATTTAGGTTTTAGCGTCCGCTAAATCTCGCACAGGCATCCGCGCGTCTGTATTAAAAAAATATAACATTCAAAAATATATTTTTTCATGTCGATGACAAAATAGTATGAGCGGTACAAAATGGCGCAGACGTTTTGAACGTGCTGACGGACGCCCGCGACGGACGTTCGCGCAATTTTTTTTTTTTTAATGACTAATGCTGTTGGCCTGCTCTAATCTCATGAGATTAGACTGGACCCCATTACGGCACGGACTTCGGCTTAGACTGTCGCCAGGTCCAGGGTTGCGAGTTGCCCGAAAGGGATATCGTGGCCCTGGCACACAGGCAATGAAAGGAACACTTTTTTTTTATATAAACAATGTTATCCCTACTTTTTATTATGCAGGGGTAAGATACTTTTTTTTTACAATGTTATATTACTTTTTTTTCCTTTTTTTTCTTAAGGCGAGCCTGGCCAGAAAACGTCTAGCAAGAATCAACTTTCCTCTAAGATAAACCATGGTTTTTACTGTGTAAAAAAAAATATGTTATTCTTAAGCATGTTTTTAAGTGGAATCATAAATCTGATACATGTAATGAATAACTTCACTCGATAGAAAAAAAATCCAAAGTCACCTCTATTTGGTATTTTAAACACGATTTGCGACTTCATTTTTACAAATCATATTGCTTTTTTATTTTTTTTACGAATTACAATGCAATAAAAAAATGGAATCATAAATAAAAATGTTAAAAAGTTAACATGGTAATTTTATATGATTTTTTTATCACGAATTCATGGTAAAAAGGCACGTTTGCGTGACCGCCAGTCCGCCCGCAGACCCCGTCGACGCCGGACGTGTGCCAAATTTTTGTGATCTCCGCAGTGCCGCACACACCAACACCAACCAAGCATTTAGTTTTGCCATAGTGGGTAACAAACATAATAAACGAAAAAAATGCTCAAGTCTGGCTTTTAGAAAATCGTACGAGTCAAGGAGCAAACGTCGGTAAGTAGATAAACTTCTACTAGATTAAATTGGTAATCATTGTTTTTATTTACTAGAATCGACATTTCTTGCATTGCTTTTTGTAGTCAGATGATGTATCAACAAATCTATTAGTACCTACTTATATTCGTTTTAGTGTTTTCAAATATCATACTCATCATCATAGATACTTTTTTGTCTCGTTACGTGTATTCACGATGTAAATACCCGGCCTAGTGGTATACCTACTAGTGATATTTATGTAGTTATACCTACCTACAGTTACAGTTTTTTTTTGCAGAAGACTACTACGTAACAAACTCCAATGACTTTGGAATTGACGAAACGTAAGTACCTACCTACCTTTTGTACCACGCAGGGAGGCGGGTGTTCTGCGAAGTTTTGACTATGTCGGTCACCATTTATTATTTCACCCAGACAACTTGTGAGATACGGATACGGAGCGACGTTCATACTTTCATTTTTCCTGAGCATTCTAAACTGCACAACGAGTAAATACCCGCCCTAGTGGCATACCAGTGATATTTATATTTATATAGTTATACCTACTTACACGAATACCTATCTTACAGTTTTGTTTTTTTTTTCAGAAGAGTACTACAACTAAATGTAATAAACTCCGATAACATTGGAATTGACGAAACGTAAGTACCTACCTACCTTTTGTAACATGCAGGGCGGCGGATCTTCGCTAAGTTTTAACTATACAGGATGTTAGGTAAGATACGGGACGACGTTCATACTTTCATTTTTACTGAGCAATCTGAACTGCACAACGAGTAAATACCCGGCCTAGTGGTATATCTAGTAGTGATATTTACGTAGTTATACTTACCTACATGAATACTTATTTTCGTTTTTTTTTTGCAGAAGAGTACTTCAAGAGAATGTAATAAACCCTGATGACATTGCAATTGACGAAACGTAAGTACCTACCTTCTTTTTGTAACATGCAAGGTGGCGGATCTTCGCTAAGTTTTGACTGTACTGTATGTATGTAAATTATATAGGGTGTTAGGTGAGATAGGGGACGTCGTTCATACTTTCATTTTTGACTGAACAATCTGTACTACACGAGTGTTTGGCAGCGTTTGAGTTATAGCCGTATGATTTGAACACATCTAGGCCTGATTAGTACTGCAACGTGATTTTGGCTGTTTTGAAGAAAACTCGTAAAGTTGTATATTCGTTTTTAACGATTAGCGAAAATCGAGCATTTCGGTAAATCTTGTAAGTACGGCTTTTATAAACCTACGACTGGTATGGATGTGTTCGTCGTTGCCTTTGAAATTCGAAACTGCCGGTTGTAAGAAGCGATAGCGGGGACAGGCGAAGCTATGTATATACGTCACAAAGATGGCCGCCGACCGTTGTTGATTATTGCTTATATCTCGAGTTCTATCTCATCAAATCAGTTGTTTGAGGTGTTATTTGAAAGCTCATTTATTTATAATGTAGTTGTTATATAATTATGTACATACATATCAACAAGCTTGAACGACAGCTTCCGTGCGCGAGTCCGACTCGAAACTGGTCGGTTTTTTAGAATTTTTATATTTTGAACTTTTGGACATCATACTTATAAATATTTATTTTTATTTTGTTTTGGGCACGTGGATGACATTGACCCTGTTTCACTCAGCGTGGTCATCATCCTGCGTCAGTCATGGTTTGGTGGGGGGTATCCTATCATGGCGTCACAAAGTTTAGTTTTTGTGAAAAGGGGGTTAAAACTTCTGCCAAAGTGTATCAAGAGACCGTCTTATATGGTGTTGTACAACCCCTTAGCAATACACTTTTTAAAAATCTACCGTGGAGTTTACTAGACTCTGCACATGGTCACAAGGCGCGAACTACCCAAGCCTGGCTGGAAGCCAATGTTCCGGACTTTATAAGGGCTGAAGACTGGCCCTCCTCTAGCCCAGATCAAAACCCCCTGGACTTCAAATTATGGTCAGGTTTAGAGGGCATGGCCTGCTCTAAACGACACGCCGACATAGAGTCACTTAAGAAATCTTTGAAGCAAGCAGTGGCTAAATTTCCCATGGAAACAGTCCGTAAATCCATGGATTCTTGGCCAGACCGACTAAAGGCCTCTATCAAGGCCAAATGTGGTAATTTTGGATAAAATAATAGTTATATTTTTGTTAAGACTTCAGTACATATGTAAATATAACTTTTATTAACATTACATTACTGTATAAAAAAATAAATGCATTTTCATTTGTAACAGAACTTATGGCTAGACATGCATACATATCGTCACGCTTTTCCCCGAGGGGGCTGGCAGAGGTGTAATACAACACCCACATTTCGCCGGACGATATTCAGTCCCAAATGTGACAGGGGGTGAGCCTGTCGCCATACACCGGGCTCCAGTTTTGTAGCAGATGACACACAATACGCACATATGTTCACACAATGAACAAATTGGTGCGTGCCGTCGGCTGGGTTCGAACCCAGCAGAGCAAAATTGCCACTCCCAACTAGGCTGCCATCGATTCTACAACTATATCACAGAACAAATAATAATACTACGTACCTATAGCTCAATTGTATATATAAACTAGTATTTTGGGCGGTGCGCGGGCCGCAAGCGGCCCGCGGTGCCCTGTAGTTGGGGTGCCCTGATTTTGTGGTGCCCTACGTTTCGATTCCGCAGTTTATTCGGTCAAGCAGTCTGTTTAAATCGCAGTTTTCGTACGTCGAGTAGTCCTATACGCACCGTGGCTCGGCCTGACGGCCTCGCCCCGGTGCGGCTCGGCCTTCGGCCTCGCGGTCGTAGGCTCGGCCTTCGGCCTCGCTAATGTGATCTATCCGACTTTGATTGTGTGTCATTGTACTCGACCGCTGCAAGGCTCGGCATTCGGCCTCGCCTTGCACCGTTCGAGTACTGCTGCTCGGCCTTCGGCCTCGCAGCTGGGGCTCGGCCTGCGGCCTCGAATCGGTGCGCTCGGCCTGCGGCCTCGCGATTGGGAGCTCGGCCTTCGGCCTCGCTAATGTGACCTATTCGACTTCAAATTTAGTTGTACTCGAACGCTGCATGGCTCGGCCTTCGGCCTCGCCTTGCACCGTTCGAGTACTGCTGCTCGGCCTTCGGCCTCGCAGCATGTTAATTTTTTTTTTTCAAAATTTATTTTCATAATTGGAATCGGGGTCCCCAAAAACCCCCAGATACAAAAGATCAGACCTCTCCGACCATTTTGAAATTTGGTCGCCATCTTGAATCCGCCATCTTGGATTTTTTTTACCCCCACCAGGTAGCCCTTCCAATTCCCTATGACATTTGTTCAATCTCACTCCCTAAAAAACTTAACGTTTCCTAGTCATTCACGTATCAATTTTGTATGGAGATTTTTTTTTTGTATAAGAGTCATGTTTTTTTTTTATTTCTCCTGAAAGGTCCCAAGAGTTGCTAAAATATTAGTTCAAGCGCTCTACCAAAAATATGCACCGTTTCTCAGATACCAGGGCATACCACCATCAGAGTAGGTATTTGTTCCAATTTCGGATTTTCTTCGGAGACTGTGAAACACCCCTTATACGACCCTATATTCACTTTTCCCCCCCCACCCCCCCTTGTACCCTTTAGGTTTCGCCGTGTATGGAAAAATTTGAATGTATGGCAGCCATATTAAAAAAAAACTTTTTCAAAATTTTATTTCAGAAATGGAATCAGATACCCCAAAAACCCCCGGATGCAAAAAATCAGACCTCTCGGACCATTATGAAATTTGGCCGCCATTTTGAATCCGCCATCTTGGATTTTTATGACCCCCACCTGGTAGCCCCCCCGATTCCCTATGACTTTTGTTCAAGCAGACTATCTAAAACTTGAATAGTTTCCGAGTTATTCACGTTTCAATTTTGTATGGAATTTTTTTTTTTTGTATGGCGGCCATCTTTTTTTTTATTGCTTCTGAAAATTCCCAAGATTGCCTTCACTTTTAGTTCAAGTGCTTTAGTAAATTTTTTTTTGGTTTCCGAGATACGAGGGCATACCACCATCAGGGTAGGGAGAAGTTCCAATTTCGGATTTTTCCCGGGCCCCCTGGACCGACCCCTACACGACCCCGTATTCACTTTTCCCCCCCTACCCCTCCTTATACCCTTTAGGTTTCTCTATGTCAGTGAGTCAGTGAGTGAGTCAGTGGTAGTTTAACTTTATATAGTATGACTAGTATTTTGGGCGGTGCGCGGGCCGCAAGCGGCCCGCGTTTGTGGGTGCCCTGAAGTCGGGGTGCCCTGAAGTTGGGGTGCCCTGAAGTTGATTGTGTGTGGTTGTACTCGGTTGTGTTCGAGTACAGCTGCTCGCCCTTCGGCCTCGCAGCTGGGGCTCGGCCTACGGCCTCGCATCGGTGGGCTCGGCCTGAGGCCTCGCGATTGGGGGCTCGGCCTTCGGCCTCGCTAATGTGACCTATTCGACTTCAAATTTAGTTGTACTCTAACGCTGCAAGGCTCGGCCTTCGGCCTCGCCTTGCACCGTACCGTACCGAGTACTACTGCTCGGCCTGCGGCCTCGCCTGTTCGACTTCGAATATAGTTATACTCGACCGCTGCAAGGCTCGGCCTTCGGCCTCGCCTTGCACCGTTCGAGTGCTGCTGCTCGGCCTTCGGCCTCGCAGCTGGGGCTCGGCCTCCGGCCTCGTGTTGGTGGGCTCGGCCTTCGGCCTCGCAAGTATCTGCGAAAAGTCATTCTGCGGCGACCCCAAAATGTATGAAAAAAATCGAGCAATATGGCAGCTATGTTAATTTTTTTTTTTTCAAAATTTATTTCCATAACTGGAATCGGGGTCCCCAAAAACCCCCAGATACAAAAAATCAGACCTCTCCGACCATTTTGAAATTTGGCCGCCATCTTGGTTTTTTTTTATCCCCACCTGGTAGCCCTTCTAATTCCCTATGACATTTGTTCAAACGCACTCCCTTTAAAACTTAACGTTTCCGAGTTATTCACGTATCAATTTTGTATGGAGAATTTTTTTTTGTATGGGAGTCATGTTTTTTCTTATTTCTCCTGAAAGGTCCCAATAGTTGCTAAAATATTAGTTCAAGCGCTCTACCAAAAATAAGCACCGTTTCTGAGATACCAGGGCATACCACCATCAGAGTAGGTATTTGTTCCAATTTCGGATTTTCTTCGGAGACTGTGAAACACCCCTTATACGACCTTATATTCACTTTTCCCCCCCCATCTCCCATTGTACCCTTTAGATTTCGCCGTGTATGGAAAAATTTGAATGTATGGCAGCCATATTAAAAAAAACACTTTTTCAAAATTTTATTTCAGAAATGGAATAAGATACCCCAAAAACCCCCGGATGCAAAAAATCAGACCTCTCGGACCATTATGAAATTTGGCCGCCATTTTGAATCCGCCATCTTGGATTTTTATGACCCCCACCTGGTAGCCCCCCCGATCCTCTATGACATTTGTTCAAGCAGACTATCTAAAACTTTAACCATTTCCGAGTTATTCACGTTTCAATTTTGTATGGAATTTTTTTTTTTGTATGGCGGCCATCTTTTTTTTTTTTGCTTCTGAAAATTCCCAAGATTGCCTTCATTTTTAGTTCAAGTGCTTTCGGAAATTTTTTTTTGGTTTCCGAGATACGAGGGCATACCACCATCAGGGTAGGGAGAAGTTCCAATTTCGGATTTTTTCCAGGCCCTCTGAGCCTACCCCTACACGACCCCATATTCACTTTTCCCCCCCCACCTCCCCTTGTACCCTTTAGATTTCGCCGTGTATGGAAAAATTTGAATGTATGGCAGCCATATTAAAAAAAACACTTTTTTAAAATTTTATTTCAGAAATGGAATCAGATACCCCAAAAACCTCCGGATGCAAAAAATCAGATCTCCAGGACCATTTTGAAATTTGGCCGCCATTTTGAATCCGCCATCTTGGATTTTTATGACCCCCACCTGGTAGCCCCCCCGATCCCCTATGACATTTGTTCAAGCAGACTATCTAAAACTTTAACCGTTTCCGAGTTATTCACGTTTCAATTTTGTATGGAATTTTTTTTTTTTGTATGGCGGCCATCTTGTTTTTTTTTGCTTCTGAAAATTCCCAAGATTGCCTTCATTTTTAGTTCAAGTGCTTTAGTAAATTTTTTTTTGGTTTCCGAGATACGAGGGCATACTACCATCAGGGTAAGGAGAAGTTCCAATTTCGGATTTTTCCCGGGCCCTCTGAGCCAACCCCTACACGACCCCTTATTCACTTTTCCCCCCCTACCCCTCCTTATACCCTTTCTATTTCTCTATGTCAGTGAGTCAGTCAGTGAGTCAGTGGTAATTCAACTTTATATAGTATAACTAGTATTTTGGGCGGTGCGCGGGCCGCAAGCGGCCCGCGTTTGTGGGTGCCCTGAAGTCGGGGTGCCCTGAAGTTGGGGTGCCCTGAAGTTGATTGTGTGTGGTTGTACTCGACCGCTGCAAGGCTCGGCCTTCGGCCTCGCCTTGCACCGTTCGAGTACTGCTGCTCGGCCTTCGGCCTCGCAGCTGAGACTCGGCCTTCGGCCTCGCGAGTGTGTCCTATCCGGCTTCGAATATAGTTGTACTCGAACGCTGCAAGGCTCGGCCTCCGGCCTCGCCTTGCACCGTTCGAGTACTGCTGCTCGGCCTTCGGCCTCGCAGTTGGAGCTCGGCCTACGGCCTCGCATCGGTGGGCTCGGCCTGCGGCCTCGCCTGTTCGACTTCGAATATAGTTATACTCGACCGCTGCAAGGCTCGGCCTTCGGCCTCGCCTTGCACCGTTCGACTGCTGCTGCTCGGCCGTCGGCCTCGCAGCTGGGGCTCGGCCTCCGGCCTCGCAAGTATCTGCGAAAAGTCATTCTGCGGCGACCCCTAAAATGTATGAAAAAAATCGAGCAATATGGCAGCTATGTTAATTTTTTTTTTTTCAAAATTTATTTTCATAACTGGAATCGGGGTCCCCAAAAACCCCCAGATACAAAAAATCAGACCTCTCCGACCATTTTGAAATTTGGCCGCCATCTTGAATCCGCCATCTTGGATTTTTTTTACCCCCACCAGGTGGCCCTTCTAATTCCCTATGACATTTGTTCAAACGCACTCCCTATAAAACTTAACGTTTCCGAGTTATTCACGTATCAATTTTGTATGGAGAATTTTTTTTTGTATGGGAGTCATGTTTTTTCTTATTTCTCCTGAAAGGTCCCAAGAGTTGCTAAAATATTAGTTCAAGCACTTTACCAAAAATAAGCACCGTTTCTGAGATACCAGGGCATACCACCATCAGAGTAGGTAATTGTTCCAATTTCGTATTTTTTTCGGAGACTGTGAAACACCCCTTATACGACCTTATATTCACTTTCCCCCCCTACCCCCCCATGTACTCTTTAGGTTTCGCCGTGTATGGAAAAATTTGAATGTATGGCAGCCATATTAAAAAAAACACTTTTTCAAAATTTTATTTCAGAAATGAAATCAGATACCCCAAAAACCCCCGGATGCAAAAAATCAGACCTCTCGGACCATTATGAAATTTGGCCGCCATTTTGAATCCGCCATCTTGGATTTTTATGACCCCCACCTGGTAGCCCCCCCGATTCCCTATGACTTTTGTTCAAGCAGACTATCTAAAACTTGAATAGTTTCCGAGTTATTCACGTTTCAATTTTGTATGGAATTTTTTTTTTTGTATGGCGGCCATGTTTTTTTTGATTTCTCGTGAAAGTTCCCAAGGTTTGCTAAAATATTAGTTCAAGTGCTTTAGTAAAAATATGCACCGTTTCCGAGATACGAGGGCATACCACCATCAGGGTTTGACTTTTCGCCAATTTCGGATTTTTCCCGGGCCCTCTGAACCGACCTCTACACGACCCCATACTCACTTTTCCCCCACCACCCCTCCTAGTATTTTGGGCGGTGCGCGGGCCGCAAGCGGCCCGCGTTTGTGGGTGCCCTGAAGTCGGGGTGCCCTGAAGTCGGGGTGCCCTGAATTCGATTGTGTGTGGTTGTACTCGACCGCTGCAAGGCTCGGCCTTCGGCCTCGCCTTGCACCGTTCGAGTACTGCTGCTCGGCCTTCGGCCTCGCAGCTGGGGCTTGGCCTTCGGCCTCGCAGCTATGGCTCGGCCTTCGGCCTCGCAAGTGTGACCTATCCGGCTTCGAGTATAGTTGTACTCGAACGCTGCAAGGCTCGGCCTTCGGCCTCGCCTTGCACCGTTCGAGTGCTTCTGCTCGGCCTTCGGCCTCGCAGCTGGGGCTCGGCCTCCGGCCTCGCTTTGGTGGGCTCGGCCTTCGGCCTCGCAAGTATCTGCGAAAAGTCATTCTGCGGCGACCCCTAATATGTATGAAAAAAATCGAGCAAAATGGTAGCTATGTTAATTTCTTTTTTTTTTCAAAATTTATTTTCATAAATGGAATCGGGGTCCCCAAAAACCCCCAGATACAAAAAATCAGACCTCTCCGACCATTTTGAAATTTGGCCGCCATCTTGGTTTTTTTTTATCCCCACCTGGTAGCCCTTCTAATTCCCTATGACATTTGTTCAAACGCACTCCCTATAAAACTTAACGTTTCCGAGTTATTCACGTATCAATTTTGTATGGAGAATTTTTTTTTGTATGGGAGTCATGTTTTTTCTTATTTCTCCTGAAAGGTCCCAAGAGGTGCTAAAATATTAGTTCAAGCGCTTTACCCAAAATAAGCACCGTTTCTGAGATACCAGGGCATACCACCATCAGAGTAGGTAATTGTTCCAATTTCGGATTTTCTTCGGAGACTGTGAAACACCCCTTATACGACCCTATATTCACTTTTCCCCCCCCACCCCCCCTTGTACCCTTTAGATTTCGCCGTGTATGGAAAAATTTGAATGTATGGCAGCCATATTAAAAAAAACACTTTTTCAAAATTTTATTTCAGAAATGGAATCAGATACCCCAAAAACCCCCGGATGCAAAAAATCAGAATCCTCGGACCATTTTGAAATTTGGCCGCCATTTTGAATCCGCCATCTTGGATTTTTATGACCCCCACCTGGTAGCCCCCCCGATTCCCTATGACATTTGTTCAAACAGACCCCCTAAAACACTTACCGTTTCCGAGATATAGGTGAATCAATTTTGTATGGAATTTTTTTTTTTGTATGGCGGCCTTGTTTTTTTTGATTTCTCGTGAAAGTTCCCAAGGTTTGCTGAAATATTAGTTCAAGTGCTTTAGTAAAAATATTTTTAGTTTCCGAGATACGAGGGCATACCACCATCAGGGTTTGACTTTTCGCCAATTTCGGATTTTTCCCGGGCCCTCTGGACCAACCCCTACACGACCCCATATTCACTTTTCCCCTCCCACCCCCGGAAGTACCCTTAAGGTTTCTCTATGTCAGTGAGTCAGTGAGTGAGTCAGTGGTAGTTTAACTTTATATAGTGTAACTAGTATTTTGGGCGGTGCGCGGGCCGCAAGCGGCCCGCGTTTGTGGGTGCCCTGAAGTCGGGGTGCCCTGAAGTCGGGGTGCCCTGAATTCGATTGTGTGTGGTTGTACTCGACCGCTGCAAGGCTCGGCCTTCGGCCTCGCCTTGCACCGTTCGAGTACTGCTGCTCGGCCTTCGGCCTCGCAGCTGGGGCTTGGCCTTCGGCCTCGCAGCTATGGCTCGGCCTTCGGCCTCGCATCTGTGGGCTCGGCCTTCGGCCTCGCAAGTGTGACCTATCCGGCTTCGAGTATAGTTGTACTCGAACGCTGCAAGGCTCGGCCTTCGGCCTCGCCTTGCACCGTTCGAGTGCTTCTGCTCGGCCTTCGGCCTCGCAGCTGGGGCTCGGCCTCCGGCCTCGCTTTGGTGGGCTCGGCCTTCGGCCTCGCAAGTATCTGCGAAAAGTCATTCTGCGGCGACCCCTAATATGTATGAAAAAAATCGAGCAAAATGGTAGCTATGTTAATTTCTTTTTTTTTTCAAAATTTATTTTCATAAATGGAATCGGGGTCCCCAAAAACCCCCAGATACAAAAAATCAGACCTCTCCGACCATTTTGAAATTTGGCCGCCATCTTGGTTTTTTTTTATCCCCACCTGGTAGCCCTTCTAATTCCCTATGACATTTGTTCAAACGCACTCCCTATAAAACTTAACGTTTCCGAGTTATTCACGTATCAATTTTGTATGGAGAATTTTTTTTTGTATGGGAGTCATGTTTTTTCTTATTTCTCCTGAAAGGTCCCAAGAGGTGCTAAAATATTAGTTCAAGCGCTTTACCCAAAATAAGCACCGTTTCTGAGATACCAGGGCATACCACCATCAGAGTAGGTAATTGTTCCAATTTCGGATTTTCTTCGGAGACTGTGAAACACCCCTTATACGACCCTATATTCACTTTTCCCCCCCCCACCCCCCCTTGTACCCTTTAGATTTCGCCGTGTATGGAAAAATTTGAATGTATGGCAGCCATATTAAAAAAAACACTTTTTCAAAATTTTATTTCAGAAATGGAATCAGATACCCCAAAAACCCCCGGATGCAAAAAATCAGAATCCTCGGACCATTTTGAAATTTGGCCGCCATTTTGAATCCGCCATCTTGGATTTTTATGACCCCCACCTGGTAGCCCCCCCGATTCCCTATGACATTTGTTCAAACAGACCCCCTAAAACACTTACCGTTTCCGAGATATAGGTGAATCAATTTTGTATGGAATTTTTTTTTTTGTATGGCGGCCTTGTTTTTTTTGATTTCTCGTGAAAGTTCCCAAGGTTTGCTGAAATATTAGTTCAAGTGCTTTAGTAAAAATATTTTTAGTTTCCGAGATACGAGGGCATACCACCATCAGGGTTTGACTTTTCGCCAATTTCGGATTTTTCCCGGGCCCTCTGGACCAACCCCTACACGACCCCATATTCACTTTTCCCCTCCCACCCCCGGAAGTACCCTTAAGGTTTCTCTATGTCAGTGAGTCAGTGAGTGAGTCAGTGGTAGTTTAACTTTATATAGTGTAACTAGTATTTTGGGCGGTGCGCGGGCTGCAAGCGGCCCGCGGTCAGGCGCCAATGGACCCTTGTGGCCCTACGTTTCGATTCCGCAGTTTGTTCGATCATGCAGTCTGTTTAATTAGCATTTATTTGTACTCTACCGGTGCAAGGCTCGGCCTTTGGCCTCGCCTCGCATCGGTCGAGTAGTCCTATACGCACCGTGGCTCGGCCTTACGGCCTCGCCCCGGTGCGGCTCGGCCTTCGGCCTCGCGGTCGTAGGCTCGGCCTTCGGCCTCGCTAGTATGACCTATCCGACTTTGATTGTGTGTCATTGTACTCGGCCGCTGCAAGGCTCGGCCTTCGGCCTCACCTTGCACCGGCCGAGTGGGGCTGCTCGGCCTTCGGCCTCGCAGCTGGGGCTCGGCCTTCGGCCTCGCTAGTGTGATGCGAGGCCTCCGGCCTCGCCCTATTCGCTCGGAAGCGACCCCCAAAATGTATGAAAAAAATCGAATGTATGGCAGCCATATTAAAAAAAAAACTTTTCCAAAATATTTTTTCATTATTAGAATCGGGGACCCAAAAAACCCCCGGATGCAAATAATCAGACCTCTCGGACCATTTTGAAATTTGGCCGCCATCTTGAATCCGCCATCTTGAATTTTCGTCACCCCCACCAGGTAGCTCTCCCGATTCCCTATGACATTTGGTCAAACACTCCCCATCCAAGTCGTACCGTTTCCGAGTTATTTTATTTTCGATTTTGTATGGCGGCCATGTTTTTTTCTTCGGGAGCCATGTTTTTTTCAACTTCCCCTGAAACGTCCCAGGGTTCTCTACAACTTTAGTTCAACTGCTTTAGAAAATTTTTTTTTAGTTTCCGAGATACGAGGGCATACCACCATCAGGGTTCGACTTTTCGCCAATTTCGGATTTTTCCCGGAGGTTGTGGACCCGACCCTCCACGACCCCATATCCACTTTATCCCCCCCACCCCGGCGTATACCCTTTAGGTTTCTCTATGTCAGTCAGTCAGTCAGTCAGTCAGTGGTAGTTTAACTTTATATAGTATAACTAGTATTTTGGGCGGTGCGCGGGCCGCAAGCGGCCCGCGTTTGTGGGTGCCCTGAAGTCGGGGTGCCCTGAAGTTGGGGTGCCCTGAAGTTGATTGTGTGTGGTTGTACTCGACCGCTGCAAGGCTCGGCCTTCGGCCTCGCCTTGCACCGTTCGAGTGCTGCTGCTCGGCCTTCGGCCTCGCAGCTGGGGATCGGCCTGCGGCCTCGCGGTTGGGGGCTCGGCCTTCGGCCTCGCTAATGTGACCTATTCGACTTCAAATATAGTTGTACTCGAACGCTGCAAGGCTCGGCCTTCGGCCTCGCCTTGCACCGTTCGAGTACTGCTGCTCGGCCTGCGGCCTCGCGGTTGGGGGCTCGGCCTTCGGCCTCGCTAATGTGACCTATTCGACTTCAAATATAGTTGTACTCGAACGCTGCAAGGCTCGGCCTTCGGCCTCGCCTTGCACCGTTCGAGTACTGCTGCTCGGCCTTCGGCCTCGCAGGGGGGGCTCGGCCTTCGGCCTCGCAGCTGGGGCTCGGCCTCCGGCCTCGCGGTTGGGGGCTCGGCCTTCGGCCTCGCTAATGTGACCTATTCGACTTCAAATATAGTTTTCTAAGTTATTCACGTTTCAATTTTGTATGGAATTTTTTTTTTGTATGGCGGCCATTTTTTTTTTAATTTCTCGTGAAAGTTCCCAAGGTTTGCTGAAATATTAGTTCAAGTGCTTTAGTAAAAATTTTTTTGGTTTCCGAGATACGAGGGCATACCACCATCAGGGTTCGACTTTTCGCCAATTTCGGATTTTTCCCGGGCCCTCTGAGCCGACCCCTACACGACCCCATATTCACTTTTCCCCCCCTACCCCTCCTTATACCCTTTAGGTTTCTCTATGTCAGTGAGTCAGTGAGTGAGTCAGTGGTAGTTTAACTTTTGGGCGGTGCGCGGGCCGCAAGCGGCCCGCGGTCAGGCGCCAATGGACCCTTGTGGCCCTACGTTTCGATTCCGCAGTTTATGCGGTAACGTACTCTGCTTATTTCGCAGTAATCGTACTCGACCGCTGCAAGATTCGGCCTTCGGCCTCACCTTGCATCGATCGAGTAGTCCTATACGCACCGTGGCTCGGCCTTACGGCCTCGCCCCGGTGCGGCTCGGCCTTCGGCCTCGCGGTCGTAGGCTCGGCCTTCGGCCTCGCTAGTGAGACCTATCCGACTTTGATTGTGTGTCATTGTACTCGGCCGCTGCAAGGCTCGGCCTTCGGCCTCACCTTGCACCGGCCGAGTGTGGCTGCTCGGCCTTCGGCCTCGCAGCTGGGGCTCGGCCTTCGGCCTCGCTAGTGTGATGCGAGGCCTCCGGCCTCGCCCTATTCGCTCGGAAGCGACCCCCAAAATGTATGAAAAAAATCGAATGTATGGCAGCCATATTAAAAAAAAAACTTTTCCAAAATATTTTTTCAAAAATGGAATCGGGGACCCCAAAAACCCCCGGATGAAAAAATTCAGACCTCCAGAGCCATTTTGAAATTTGGCCGCCATCTTGAATCCGCCATCTTGAATTTTCGTCAACCCCACCAGGTAGCTCTCCCGATTCCCTATGACATTTGGTCAAACACTCCCCATCCAAGTCGTACCGTTTCCGAGCAACTGACGTTTCAATTTTGTATGGCGGCCATGTTTTTTTCTTCGGGAGCCATGTTTTTTTCAACTTCCCCTGAAACGTCCCAGGGTTCCCTGCAACTTTAGTTCAAGTGCTTTAGAAAATTTTTTTTTGGTTTCTGAGATACCATGGCATCCGACCATCAGGGTAGGGAGATGTTCCAATTTCGGATTTTTCCCGGAGGTTGTGGACCCGACCCTCCACGACCCCGTGTCCACTTTATCCCCCCCACCCCGGCGTATACCCTTTAGGTTTCTCTATGTCAGTCAGTGAGTCAGTGAGTCAGTGGTAGTTTAACTTTATATAATATAACTAGTATTTTGGGCGGTGCGCGGGCCGCAAGCGGCCCGCGGTCAGGCGCCAATGGACCCTTGTGGCCCTACGTTTCGAATCCGCAGTAAATTCGTCTTGGTAAGTAGGTCGGAGAGCATAATTATTGTACTCTACCGGTGCAAGGCTCGGCCTTCGGCCTCGCCTCGCATCGGTCGAGTAGTCCTATACGCACCGTGGCTCGGCCTTACGGCCTCGCCCCGGTGCGGCTCGGCCTTCGGCCTCGCGGTCTTAGGCTCGGCCTTCGGCCTCGCTAGTATGACCTATCCGACTTTGATTGTGTGTCATTGTACTCGGCCGCTGCAAGGCTCGGCCTTCGGCCTCACCTTCCACCGGCCGAGTAGGGCTGCTCGGCCTTCGGCCTCGCAGGGCTCGGCCTTCGGCCTCGCGAGTGTGATGCGAGGCCTCCGGCCTCGCCCTATTCGCTCGAAAGCGACCCCCAAAATGTATAAAAAAAATCGAATGTATGGCAGCCATATTAAAAAAAAAACTTTTCCAAAATATTTTTTCATTATTAGAATCGGGGACCCCAAAAACCCCCGGATGCAAAAAATCAGACCTCTCGGACCATTTTGAAATTTGGCCGCCATCTTGAATCCGCCATCTTGAATTTTCGTCACCCCCTCCAGGTAGCTCTCCCGATTCCCTATGACATTTGGTCAAACACTCCCCATCCAAGTCGTACCGTTTCCGAGTATTTGACGTTTCAATTTTGTATGGCGGCCATGTTTTTTTCTTCGGGAGCCATGTTTTTTCCAACTTCCCCTGAAACGTCCCAGGGTTCTCTACAACTTTAGTTCAACTGCTTTAGAAAATTTTTTTTTTAGTTTCCGAGATACCAGGGCATACGACCATCAGGGTAGGGAGATGTTCCAATTTCGGATTTTTCCCGGAGGTTGTGGACCCGACCCTCCACGACCCCATATCCACGTTATCCCCCCCACCCCCGGCGTATACCCTTTAGGTTTCTCTATGTCAGTCAGTCAGTCAGTCAGTCAGTGAGTCAGTGGTAGTTTAACTTTATATAGTATAACTAGTATTTTGGGCGGTGCGCGGGCCGCAAGCGGCCCGCGGTCAGGCGCCAATGGGACCCTTGTGGCCCTACGTTACGATTCCGCAGTTTATTCGGTAACGTACTCTGCTTATTTCGCAGGTAATCGTACTCGACCGCTGCAAGATTCGGCCTTCGGCCTCACCTTGCATCGATCGAGTAGTCCTATACGCACCGTGGCTCGGCCTGACGGCCTCGCCCCGGTGCGGCTCGGCCTTCGGCCTCGCGGTCGTAGGCTCGGCCGTCGGCCTCGCTAGTATGACCTATCCGACTTTGATTGTGTGTCATTGTACTCGGCCGCTGCAAGGCTCGGCCTTCGGCCTCACCTTGCACCGGCCGAGTGGGGCTGCTCGGCCTTCGGCCTCGCAGCTGGGGCTCGGCCTTCGGCCTCGCTAGTGTGATGCGAGGCCTCCGGCCTCGCCCTATTCGCTCGGAAGCGACCCCCAAAATGTATGAAAAAAATCGAATGTATGGCAGCCATATTAAAAAAAAAACTTTTCCAAAATATTTTTTCATTATTAGAATCGGGGACCCAAAAAACCCCCGGATGCAAAAAATCAGACCTCTCGGACCATTTTGAAATTTGGCCGCCATCTTGAATCCGCCATCTTGAATTTTCGTCATCCCCACCAGGTAGCTCTCCCGATTCCCTATGACATTTGGTCAAACACTCCCCACCCAAGTCGTACCGTTTCCGAGAAATTGACGTTTCAATTTTGTATGGCGGCCATGTTTTTTTCTTCGGGAGCCATGTTTTTTTCAACTTCCCCTGAAACGTCCCAGGTTTCCCTACAACTTTAGTTCAAGTGCTTTAGTAAATTTTTTTTTGGTTTCCGAGATACCAGAGCATAAGACCATCAGGGTAGGGAGATGTTCCAATTTCGGATTTTTCCCAGAGGTTGTGGACCCAACCCTCCACGACCCCGTATCCACTTTATCCCCCCCACCCCTGCGTATACCCTTTAGGTTTCTCTATGTCAGTCAGTCAGTGAGTCAGTGAGTCAGTGGTAATTCAACTTTATATAGTATAATAACTAGTATTTTGGGCGGTGCGCGGGCCGCAAGCGGCCCGCGTTTGTGGGTGCCCTGAAGTCGGGGTGCCCTGAAGTCGGGGTGCCCTTAAAACGGGGTGCCCTGAAGTCGGGGTGCTCGGACTTTGGAGTGCCCTACGTTTCGATTCCGCATGAAATTCGTCTGCGTCAGTACGAGTATGTCGGCCTCGCATTAGTGAGCTCGGCCTTCGGCCTCACGGTTGGGGGCTCGGCCTTCGGCCTCGTTAATGTGATCTGTCTGACTTTGATTGTGTCTGGTTGTACTCGACCGCTGCAAGGCTCGGCCTTCGGCCTCGCCTTGCACCGTTTTCGATTCCGCATGAAATTCGTCTGCGTCAGTACGAGTAGGTCGGCCTCGCATTAGTGAGCTCGGCCTTCGGCCTCGCGGTTGGGGGCTCGGCCTTCGGCCTCGCTAATGTGATCTGTCCGACTTTGATTGTGTCTGGTTGTACTCGACCGCTGCAAGGCTCGGCCTTCGGCCTCGCCTTGCACCGTTCGAGTATTACTACTCGGCCTTCGGCCTCGCAGCTGGGTCTCGGCCTCCGGCCTCGCATCGGTAAGCTGCGGCCTCGCGGTTGGGGGCTCGGCCTTCGGCCTCGCTAATGTGACCTATTCGACTTCAAATATAGTTGTACTCGAACGCTGCAAGGCTCGGCCTTCGGCCTCGCCTTGCACCGTTCGAGTGCTGCTGCTCGGCCTTCGGCCTCGCAGCTGGGGCTCGGCCTGCGGCCTCGCGATTGGGGGCTCGGCCTTCGGCCTCGCTAATGTGTCCTATCCCGACTTCAAATATAGTTTTCCAAGTTATTCACGTTTCGATTTTGTATGGATTTTTTTTTGTATGGCGGCCATCTTTTTTTTTATTTCTTCTGAAAACTCCCAAGATTGCCTTCATTTTTAGTTCAAGTGCTTCCGTAAAAATTTTTTTGGTTTCCGAGATACGTGGGCATACCACCATCAGGGTTTGATTTTTCGCCAATTTCGGATTTTTCCCGGACCCTCTGAACCAACTTCTACACGACCCTGTATTCACTTTCTCCTACCCCCCCCCCCCACCCCCCTTGTACCATTTAGGTTTCTCTGTATCTGAAAAAAAACCATTGTATGGCAGCCATATTAAAAAAAAAACTTTTCCAAAATATTTTTTCAAAAATGGAATCGGGGACTCCAAAAACTACCGGATGCAAAAAATCAGATTTCCCGGACCATTTCGAAATTTGGCCGCCATTTTGAATCCGCCATCTTGGATTTTTTTTTACCCCCTCCACGTAGCCCTTCCATTTCCCTATGACATTTGTTCAAATGCACTCCCAAAAAAACTTAACGTTTCCGAGTTATTCACGTATCAATTTTGTATGGAGAATTTTTTTTTGTATGGGAGTCATGGTTTTTCTTATTTCTCCTGAAAGGTCCCAAGAGTTGCTAAAATATTACTTCAAGCGCTCTACCAAAACTAAGCACCGTTTCCGACATACCAGGGCATACCACCATCAGAATAGGTAAATGTTCCAACTTCGGATTTTCTTCGGAAGTTGTGGGCTACCCTTTATACGACGCTATATTCACTTTTCCCCCCCCACCCCTCCTTGTACCATTTAGGTTTCTCTGATTCTGAAAAAAAACCATTGTATGGCAGCCATATTAAAAAAAACACTTTTTCCAAATTTTATTTCAGAAATGGAATAAGATACCCCAAAAACCCCCGGATGCAAAAAATCAGACCTCTCGGACCATTTTGAAATTTGGCCGCCATTTTGAATCCGCCATCTTGGATTTTTATGACCTCCACCTGGTAGCCCCCTTGATTCCCTATAACATTTGTTCAAGCAGACTATCTAAAACTTCAACCGTTTCCGAGTTATTCACGTTTCAATTTTGTATGGAATTTTTTTTTTTGTATGGCGGCCATGTTTTTTTTTATTTCTTCTGAAAATTCCCAGGGTTCATTCAAAAATTAGTTTAAGTGCTTTAGTAAAAATATTTTTATTTTCCGAGATACGAGGGCATACCACCATCAGGGTAGGGAGAAGTTCCAATTTCGGATTTTTCCCGGGCCCCCTAGACCGACCCCTACACGACCCCGTATCCACTTTTCCCCCCCTACCCCTCCTTATACCCTTTAGGTTTCTCTATGTCAGTCAGTCAGTGAGTGAGTGGTAGTTTAACTTTATATAGTATGACAAGCGGCCCGCGTTTGTGGGTGCCCTGAAGTCGGGGTGCCCTGAAGTTGGGGTGCCCTGAAGTTGATTGTGTGTGGTTGTACTCGACCGCTGCAAGGCTCGGCCTTCGGCCTCGCCTTGCACCGTTCGAGTACTGCTGCTCGGCCTTCGGCCTCGCAGCTGAGACTCGGCCTTCGGCCTCGCGAGTGTGTCCTATCCGGCTTCGAATATAGTTGTACTCGAACGCTGCAAGGCTCGGCCTCCGGCCTCGCCTTGCACCGTTCGAGTACTGCTGCTCGGCCTTCGGCCTCGCAGTTGGAGCTCGGCCTACGGCCTCGCATCGGTGGGCTCGGCCTGCGGCCTCGCCTGTTCGACTTCGAATATAGTTATACTCGACCGCTGCAAGGCTCGGCCTTCGGCCTCGCCTTGCACCGTTCGACTGCTGCTGCTCGGCCTTCGGCCTCGCAGCTGGGGCTCGGCCTCCGGCCTCGCAAGTATCTGCGAAAAGTCATTCTGCGGCGACCCCTAAAATGTATGAAAAAAATCGAGCAATATGGCAGCTATGTTAATTTTTTTTTTTTCAAAATTTATTTTCATAACTGGAATCGGGGTCCCCAAAAACCCCCAGATACAAAAAATCAGACCTCTCCGACCATTTTGAAATTTGGCCGCCATCTTGAATCCGCCATCTTGGATTTTTTTTACCCCCACCAGGTGGCCCTTCTAATTCCCTATGACATTTGTTCAAACGCACTCCCTATAAAACTTAACGTTTCCGAGTTATTCACGTATCAATTTTGTATGGAGAATTTTTTTTTGTATGGGAGTCATGTTTTTTCTTATTTCTCCTGAAAGGTCCCAAGAGTTGCTAAAATATTAGTTCAAGCACTTTACCAAAAATAAGCACCGTTTCTGAGATACCAGGGCATACCACCATCAGAGTAGGTAATTGTTCCAATTTCGTATTTTTTTCGGAGACTGTGAAACACCCCTTATACGACCTTATATTCACTTTCCCCCCCTACCCCCCCATGTACTCTTTAGGTTTCGCCGTGTATGGAAAAATTTGAATGTATGGCAGCCATATTAAAAAAAACACTTTTTCAAAATTTTATTTCAGAAATGAAATCAGATACCCCAAAAACCCCCGGATGCAAAAAATCAGACCTCTCGGACCATTATGAAATTTGGCCGCCATTTTGAATCCGCCATCTTGGATTTTTATGACCCCCACCTGGTAGCCCCCCCGATTCCCTATGACTTTTGTTCAAGCAGACTATCTAAAACTTGAATAGTTTCCGAGTTATTCACGTTTCAATTTTGTATGGAATTTTTTTTTTTGTATGGCGGCCATGTTTTTTTTGATTTCTCGTGAAAGTTCCCAAGGTTTGCTAAAATATTAGTTCAAGTGCTTTAGTAAAAATATGCACCGTTTCCGAGATACGAGGGCATACCACCATCAGGGTTTGACTTTTCGCCAATTTCGGATTTTTCCCGGGCCCTCTGAACCGACCTCTACACGACCCCATACTCACTTTTCCCCCACCACCCCTCCTAGTATTTTGGGCGGTGCGCGGGCCGCAAGCGGCCCGCGTTTGTGGGTGCCCTGAAGTCGGGGTGCCCTGAAGTCGGGGTGCCCTGAATTCGATTGTGTGTGGTTGTACTCGACCGCTGCAAGGCTCGGCCTTCGGCCTCGCCTTGCACCGTTCGAGTACTGCTGCTCGGCCTTCGGCCTCGCAGCTGGGGCTTGGCCTTCGGCCTCGCAGCTATGGCTCGGCCTTCGGCCTCGCAAGTGTGACCTATCCGGCTTCGAGTATAGTTGTACTCGAACGCTGCAAGGCTCGGCCTTCGGCCTCGCCTTGCACCGTTCGAGTGCTTCTGCTCGGCCTTCGGCCTCGCAGCTGGGGCTCGGCCTCCGGCCTCGCTTTGGTGGGCTCGGCCTTCGGCCTCGCAAGTATCTGCGAAAAGTCATTCTGCGGCGACCCCTAATATGTATGAAAAAAATCGAGCAAAATGGTAGCTATGTTAATTTCTTTTTTTTTTCAAAATTTATTTTCATAAATGGAATCGGGGTCCCCAAAAACCCCCAGATACAAAAAATCAGACCTCTCCGACCATTTTGAAATTTGGCCGCCATCTTGGTTTTTTTTTATCCCCACCTGGTAGCCCTTCTAATTCCCTATGACATTTGTTCAAACGCACTCCCTATAAAACTTAACGTTTCCGAGTTATTCACGTATCAATTTTGTATGGAGAATTTTTTTTTGTATGGGAGTCATGTTTTTTCTTATTTCTCCTGAAAGGTCCCAAGAGGTGCTAAAATATTAGTTCAAGCGCTTTACCCAAAATAAGCACCGTTTCTGAGATACCAGGGCATACCACCATCAGAGTAGGTAATTGTTCCAATTTCGGATTTTCTTCGGAGACTGTGAAACACCCCTTATACGACCCTATATTCACTTTTCCCCCCCCACCCCCCCTTGTACCCTTTAGATTTCGCCGTGTATGGAAAAATTTGAATGTATGGCAGCCATATTAAAAAAAACACTTTTTCAAAATTTTATTTCAGAAATGGAATCAGATACCCCAAAAACCCCCGGATGCAAAAAATCAGAATCCTCGGACCATTTTGAAATTTGGCCGCCATTTTGAATCCGCCATCTTGGATTTTTATGACCCCCACCTGGTAGCCCCCCCGATTCCCTATGACATTTGTTCAAACAGACCCCCTAAAACACTTACCGTTTCCGAGATATAGGTGAATCAATTTTGTATGGAATTTTTTTTTTTGTATGGCGGCCTTGTTTTTTTTGATTTCTCGTGAAAGTTCCCAAGGTTTGCTGAAATATTAGTTCAAGTGCTTTAGTAAAAATATTTTTAGTTTCCGAGATACGAGGGCATACCACCATCAGGGTTTGACTTTTCGCCAATTTCGGATTTTTCCCGGGCCCTCTGGACCAACCCCTACACGACCCCATATTCACTTTTCCCCTCCCACCCCCGGAAGTACCCTTAAGGTTTCTCTATGTCAGTGAGTCAGTGAGTGAGTCAGTGGTAGTTTAACTTTATATAGTGTAACTAGTATTTTGGGCGGTGCGCGGGCCGCAAGCGGCCCGCGTTTGTGGGTGCCCTGAAGTCGGGGTGCCCTGAAGTCGGGGTGCCCTGAATTCGATTGTGTGTGGTTGTACTCGACCGCTGCAAGGCTCGGCCTTCGGCCTCGCCTTGCACCGTTCGAGTACTGCTGCTCGGCCTTCGGCCTCGCAGCTGGGGCTTGGCCTTCGGCCTCGCAGCTATGGCTCGGCCTTCGGCCTCGCATCTGTGGGCTCGGCCTTCGGCCTCGCAAGTGTGACCTATCCGGCTTCGAGTATAGTTGTACTCGAACGCTGCAAGGCTCGGCCTTCGGCCTCGCCTTGCACCGTTCGAGTGCTTCTGCTCGGCCTTCGGCCTCGCAGCTGGGGCTCGGCCTCCGGCCTCGCTTTGGTGGGCTCGGCCTTCGGCCTCGCAAGTATCTGCGAAAAGTCATTCTGCGGCGACCCCTAATATGTATGAAAAAAATCGAGCAAAATGGTAGCTATGTTAATTTCTTTTTTTTTTCAAAATTTATTTTCATAAATGGAATCGGGGTCCCCAAAAACCCCCAGATACAAAAAATCAGACCTCTCCGACCATTTTGAAATTTGGCCGCCATCTTGGTTTTTTTTTATCCCCACCTGGTAGCCCTTCTAATTCCCTATGACATTTGTTCAAACGCACTCCCTATAAAACTTAACGTTTCCGAGTTATTCACGTATCAATTTTGTATGGAGAATTTTTTTTTGTATGGGAGTCATGTTTTTTCTTATTTCTCCTGAAAGGTCCCAAGAGGTGCTAAAATATTAGTTCAAGCGCTTTACCCAAAATAAGCACCGTTTCTGAGATACCAGGGCATACCACCATCAGAGTAGGTAATTGTTCCAATTTCGGATTTTCTTCGGAGACTGTGAAACACCCCTTATACGACCCTATATTCACTTTTCCCCCCCCCCCCCCCCCTTGTACCCTTTAGATTTCGCCGTGTATGGAAAAATTTGAATGTATGGCAGCCATATTAAAAAAAACACTTTTTCAAAATTTTATTTCAGAAATGGAATCAGATACCCCAAAAACCCCCGGATGCAAAAAATCAGAATCCTCGGACCATTTTGAAATTTGGCCGCCATTTTGAATCCGCCATCTTGGATTTTTATGACCCCCACCTGGTAGCCCCCCCGATTCCCTATGACATTTGTTCAAACAGACCCCCTAAAACACTTACCGTTTCCGAGATATAGGTGAATCAATTTTGTATGGAATTTTTTTTTTTGTATGGCGGCCTTGTTTTTTTTGATTTCTCGTGAAAGTTCCCAAGGTTTGCTGAAATATTAGTTCAAGTGCTTTAGTAAAAATATTTTTAGTTTCCGAGATACGAGGGCATACCACCATCAGGGTTTGACTTTTCGCCAATTTCGGATTTTTCCCGGGCCCTCTGGACCAACCCCTACACGACCCCATATTCACTTTTCCCCTCCCACCCCCGGAAGTACCCTTAAGGTTTCTCTATGTCAGTGAGTCAGTGAGTGAGTCAGTGGTAGTTTAACTTTATATAGTGTAACTAGTATTTTGGGCGGTGCGCGGGCTGCAAGCGGCCCGCGGTCAGGCGCCAATGGACCCTTGTGGCCCTACGTTTCGATTCCGCAGTTTGTTCGATCATGCAGTCTGTTTAATTAGCATTTATTTGTACTCTACCGGTGCAAGGCTCGGCCTTTGGCCTCGCCTCGCATCGGTCGAGTAGTCCTATACGCACCGTGGCTCGGCCTTACGGCCTCGCCCCGGTGCGGCTCGGCCTTCGGCCTCGCGGTCGTAGGCTCGGCCTTCGGCCTCGCTAGTATGACCTATCCGACTTTGATTGTGTGTCATTGTACTCGGCCGCTGCAAGGCTCGGCCTTCGGCCTCACCTTGCACCGGCCGAGTGGGGCTGCTCGGCCTTCGGCCTCGCAGCTGGGGCTCGGCCTTCGGCCTCGCTAGTGTGATGCGAGGCCTCCGGCCTCGCCCTATTCGCTCGGAAGCGACCCCCAAAATGTATGAAAAAAATCGAATGTATGGCAGCCATATTAAAAAAAAAACTTTTCCAAAATATTTTTTCATTATTAGAATCGGGGACCCAAAAAACCCCCGGATGCAAATAATCAGACCTCTCGGACCATTTTGAAATTTGGCCGCCATCTTGAATCCGCCATCTTGAATTTTCGTCACCCCCACCAGGTAGCTCTCCCGATTCCCTATGACATTTGGTCAAACACTCCCCATCCAAGTCGTACCGTTTCCGAGTTATTTTATTTTCGATTTTGTATGGCGGCCATGTTTTTTTCTTCGGGAGCCATGTTTTTTTCAACTTCCCCTGAAACGTCCCAGGGTTCTCTACAACTTTAGTTCAACTGCTTTAGAAAATTTTTTTTTAGTTTCCGAGATACGAGGGCATACCACCATCAGGGTTCGACTTTTCGCCAATTTCGGATTTTTCCCGGAGGTTGTGGACCCGACCCTCCACGACCCCATATCCACTTTATCCCCCCCACCCCGGCGTATACCCTTTAGGTTTCTCTATGTCAGTCAGTCAGTCAGTCAGTCAGTGGTAGTTTAACTTTATATAGTATAACTAGTATTTTGGGCGGTGCGCGGGCCGCAAGCGGCCCGCGTTTGTGGGTGCCCTGAAGTCGGGGTGCCCTGAAGTTGGGGTGCCCTGAAGTTGATTGTGTGTGGTTGTACTCGACCGCTGCAAGGCTCGGCCTTCGGCCTCGCCTTGCACCGTTCGAGTGCTGCTGCTCGGCCTTCGGCCTCGCAGCTGGGGATCGGCCTGCGGCCTCGCGGTTGGGGGCTCGGCCTTCGGCCTCGCTAATGTGACCTATTCGACTTCAAATATAGTTGTACTCGAACGCTGCAAGGCTCGGCCTTCGGCCTCGCCTTGCACCGTTCGAGTACTGCTGCTCGGCCTGCGGCCTCGCGGTTGGGGGCTCGGCCTTCGGCCTCGCTAATGTGACCTATTCGACTTCAAATATAGTTGTACTCGAACGCTGCAAGGCTCGGCCTTCGGCCTCGCCTTGCACCGTTCGAGTACTGCTGCTCGGCCTTCGGCCTCGCAGGGGGGGCTCGGCCTTCGGCCTCGCAGCTGGGGCTCGGCCTCCGGCCTCGCGGTTGGGGGCTCGGCCTTCGGCCTCGCTAATGTGACCTATTCGACTTCAAATATAGTTTTCTAAGTTATTCACGTTTCAATTTTGTATGGAATTTTTTTTTTGTATGGCGGCCATTTTTTTTTTAATTTCTCGTGAAAGTTCCCAAGGTTTGCTGAAATATTAGTTCAAGTGCTTTAGTAAAAATTTTTTTGGTTTCCGAGATACGAGGGCATACCACCATCAGGGTTCGACTTTTCGCCAATTTCGGATTTTTCCCGGGCCCTCTGAGCCGACCCCTACACGACCCCATATTCACTTTTCCCCCCCTACCCCTCCTTATACCCTTTAGGTTTCTCTATGTCAGTGAGTCAGTGAGTGAGTCAGTGGTAGTTTAACTTTTGGGCGGTGCGCGGGCCGCAAGCGGCCCGCGGTCAGGCGCCAATGGACCCTTGTGGCCCTACGTTTCGATTCCGCAGTTTATGCGGTAACGTACTCTGCTTATTTCGCAGTAATCGTACTCGACCGCTGCAAGATTCGGCCTTCGGCCTCACCTTGCATCGATCGAGTAGTCCTATACGCACCGTGGCTCGGCCTTACGGCCTCGCCCCGGTGCGGCTCGGCCTTCGGCCTCGCGGTCGTAGGCTCGGCCTTCGGCCTCGCTAGTGAGACCTATCCGACTTTGATTGTGTGTCATTGTACTCGGCCGCTGCAAGGCTCGGCCTTCGGCCTCACCTTGCACCGGCCGAGTGTGGCTGCTCGGCCTTCGGCCTCGCAGCTGGGGCTCGGCCTTCGGCCTCGCTAGTGTGATGCGAGGCCTCCGGCCTCGCCCTATTCGCTCGGAAGCGACCCCCAAAATGTATGAAAAAAATCGAATGTATGGCAGCCATATTAAAAAAAAAACTTTTCCAAAATATTTTTTCAAAAATGGAATCGGGGACCCCAAAAACCCCCGGATGAAAAAATTCAGACCTCCAGAGCCATTTTGAAATTTGGCCGCCATCTTGAATCCGCCATCTTGAATTTTCGTCAACCCCACCAGGTAGCTCTCCCGATTCCCTATGACATTTGGTCAAACACTCCCCATCCAAGTCGTACCGTTTCCGAGCAACTGACGTTTCAATTTTGTATGGCGGCCATGTTTTTTTCTTCGGGAGCCATGTTTTTTTCAACTTCCCCTGAAACGTCCCAGGGTTCCCTGCAACTTTAGTTCAAGTGCTTTAGAAAATTTTTTTTTGGTTTCTGAGATACCATGGCATCCGACCATCAGGGTAGGGAGATGTTCCAATTTCGGATTTTTCCCGGAGGTTGTGGACCCGACCCTCCACGACCCCGTGTCCACTTTATCCCCCCCACCCCGGCGTATACCCTTTAGGTTTCTCTATGTCAGTCAGTGAGTCAGTGAGTCAGTGGTAGTTTAACTTTATATAATATAACTAGTATTTTGGGCGGTGCGCGGGCCGCAAGCGGCCCGCGGTCAGGCGCCAATGGACCCTTGTGGCCCTACGTTTCGAATCCGCAGTAAATTCGTCTTGGTAAGTAGGTCGGAGAGCATAATTATTGTACTCTACCGGTGCAAGGCTCGGCCTTCGGCCTCGCCTCGCATCGGTCGAGTAGTCCTATACGCACCGTGGCTCGGCCTTACGGCCTCGCCCCGGTGCGGCTCGGCCTTCGGCCTCGCGGTCTTAGGCTCGGCCTTCGGCCTCGCTAGTATGACCTATCCGACTTTGATTGTGTGTCATTGTACTCGGCCGCTGCAAGGCTCGGCCTTCGGCCTCACCTTCCACCGGCCGAGTAGGGCTGCTCGGCCTTCGGCCTCGCAGCTGGGGCTCGGCCTTCGGCCTCGCGAGTGTGATGCGAGGCCTCCGGCCTCGCCCTATTCGCTCGAAAGCGACCCCCAAAATGTATAAAAAAAATCGAATGTATGGCAGCCATATTAAAAAAAAAACTTTTCCAAAATATTTTTTCATTATTAGAATCGGGGACCCCAAAAACCCCCGGATGCAAAAAATCAGACCTCTCGGACCATTTTGAAATTTGGCCGCCATCTTGAATCCGCCATCTTGAATTTTCGTCACCCCCTCCAGGTAGCTCTCCCGATTCCCTATGACATTTGGTCAAACACTCCCCATCCAAGTCGTACCGTTTCCGAGTATTTGACGTTTCAATTTTGTATGGCGGCCATGTTTTTTTCTTCGGGAGCCATGTTTTTTCCAACTTCCCCTGAAACGTCCCAGGGTTCTCTACAACTTTAGTTCAACTGCTTTAGAAAATTTTTTTTTAGTTTCCGAGATACCAGGGCATACGACCATCAGGGTAGGGAGATGTTCCAATTTCGGATTTTTCCCGGAGGTTGTGGACCCGACCCTCCACGACCCCATATCCACTTTATCCCCCCCACCCCGGCGTATACCCTTTAGGTTTCTCTATGTCAGTCAGTCAGTCAGTCAGTCAGTGAGTCAGTGGTAGTTTAACTTTATATAGTATAACTAGTATTTTGGGCGGTGCGCGGGCCGCAAGCGGCCCGCGGTCAGGCGCCAATGGACCCTTGTGGCCCTACGTTACGATTCCGCAGTTTATTCGGTAACGTACTCTGCTTATTTCGCAGTAATCGTACTCGACCGCTGCAAGATTCGGCCTTCGGCCTCACCTTGCATCGATCGAGTAGTCCTATACGCACCGTGGCTCGGCCTGACGGCCTCGCCCCGGTGCGGCTCGGCCTTCGGCCTCGCGGTCGTAGGCTCGGCCGTCGGCCTCGCTAGTATGACCTATCCGACTTTGATTGTGTGTCATTGTACTCGGCCGCTGCAAGGCTCGGCCTTCGGCCTCACCTTGCACCGGCCGAGTGGGGCTGCTCGGCCTTCGGCCTCGCAGCTGGGGCTCGGCCTTCGGCCTCGCTAGTGTGATGCGAGGCCTCCGGCCTCGCCCTATTCGCTCGGAAGCGACCCCCAAAATGTATGAAAAAAATCGAATGTATGGCAGCCATATTAAAAAAAAAACTTTTCCAAAATATTTTTTCATTATTAGAATCGGGGACCCAAAAAACCCCCGGATGCAAAAAATCAGACCTCTCGGACCATTTTGAAATTTGGCCGCCATCTTGAATCCGCCATCTTGAATTTTCGTCATCCCCACCAGGTAGCTCTCCCGATTCCCTATGACATTTGGTCAAACACTCCCCACCCAAGTCGTACCGTTTCCGAGAAATTGACGTTTCAATTTTGTATGGCGGCCATGTTTTTTTCTTCGGGAGCCATGTTTTTTTCAACTTCCCCTGAAACGTCCCAGGTTTCCCTACAACTTTAGTTCAAGTGCTTTAGTAAATTTTTTTTTGGTTTCCGAGATACCAGAGCATAAGACCATCAGGGTAGGGAGATGTTCCAATTTCGGATTTTTCCCAGAGGTTGTGGACCCAACCCTCCACGACCCCGTATCCACTTTATCCCCCCCACCCCTGCGTATACCCTTTAGGTTTCTCTATGTCAGTCAGTCAGTGAGTCAGTGAGTCAGTGGTAATTCAACTTTATATAGTATAATAACTAGTATTTTGGGCGGTGCGCGGGCCGCAAGCGGCCCGCGTTTGTGGGTGCCCTGAAGTCGGGGTGCCCTGAAGTCGGGGTGCCCTTAAAACGGGGTGCCCTGAAGTCGGGGTGCTCGGACTTTGGAGTGCCCTACGTTTCGATTCCGCATGAAATTCGTCTGCGTCAGTACGAGTATGTCGGCCTCGCATTAGTGAGCTCGGCCTTCGGCCTCACGGTTGGGGGCTCGGCCTTCGGCCTCGTTAATGTGATCTGTCTGACTTTGATTGTGTCTGGTTGTACTCGACCGCTGCAAGGCTCGGCCTTCGGCCTCGCCTTGCACCGTTTTCGATTCCGCATGAAATTCGTCTGCGTCAGTACGAGTAGGTCGGCCTCGCATTAGTGAGCTCGGCCTTCGGCCTCGCGGTTGGGGGCTCGGCCTTCGGCCTCGCTAATGTGATCTGTCCGACTTTGATTGTGTCTGGTTGTACTCGACCGCTGCAAGGCTCGGCCTTCGGCCTCGCCTTGCACCGTTCGAGTATTACTACTCGGCCTTCGGCCTCGCAGCTGGGTCTCGGCCTCCGGCCTCGCATCGGTAAGCTGCGGCCTCGCGGTTGGGGGCTCGGCCTTCGGCCTCGCTAATGTGACCTATTCGACTTCAAATATAGTTGTACTCGAACGCTGCAAGGCTCGGCCTTCGGCCTCGCCTTGCACCGTTCGAGTGCTGCTGCTCGGCCTTCGGCCTCGCAGCTGGGGCTCGGCCTGCGGCCTCGCGATTGGGGGCTCGGCCTTCGGCCTCGCTAATGTGTCCTATCCCGACTTCAAATATAGTTTTCCAAGTTATTCACGTTTCGATTTTGTATGGATTTTTTTTTGTATGGCGGCCATCTTTTTTTTTATTTCTTCTGAAAACTCCCAAGATTGCCTTCATTTTTAGTTCAAGTGCTTCCGTAAAAATTTTTTTGGTTTCCGAGATACGTGGGCATACCACCATCAGGGTTTGATTTTTCGCCAATTTCGGATTTTTCCCGGACCCTCTGAACCAACTTCTACACGACCCTGTATTCACTTTCTCCTACCCCCCCCCCCCACCCCCCTTGTACCATTTAGGTTTCTCTGTATCTGAAAAAAAACCATTGTATGGCAGCCATATTAAAAAAAAAACTTTTCCAAAATATTTTTTCAAAAATGGAATCGGGGACTCCAAAAACTACCGGATGCAAAAAATCAGATTTCCCGGACCATTTCGAAATTTGGCCGCCATTTTGAATCCGCCATCTTGGATTTTTTTTTACCCCCTCCACGTAGCCCTTCCATTTCCCTATGACATTTGTTCAAATGCACTCCCAAAAAAACTTAACGTTTCCGAGTTATTCACGTATCAATTTTGTATGGAGAATTTTTTTTTGTATGGGAGTCATGGTTTTTCTTATTTCTCCTGAAAGGTCCCAAGAGTTGCTAAAATATTACTTCAAGCGCTCTACCAAAACTAAGCACCGTTTCCGACATACCAGGGCATACCACCATCAGAATAGGTAAATGTTCCAACTTCGGATTTTCTTCGGAAGTTGTGGGCTACCCTTTATACGACGCTATATTCACTTTTCCCCCCCCACCCCTCCTTGTACCATTTAGGTTTCTCTGATTCTGAAAAAAAACCATTGTATGGCAGCCATATTAAAAAAAACACTTTTTCCAAATTTTATTTCAGAAATGGAATAAGATACCCCAAAAACCCCCGGATGCAAAAAATCAGACCTCTCGGACCATTTTGAAATTTGGCCGCCATTTTGAATCCGCCATCTTGGATTTTTATGACCTCCACCTGGTAGCCCCCTTGATTCCCTATAACATTTGTTCAAGCAGACTATCTAAAACTTCAACCGTTTCCGAGTTATTCACGTTTCAATTTTGTATGGAATTTTTTTTTTTGTATGGCGGCCATGTTTTTTTTTATTTCTTCTGAAAATTCCCAGGGTTCATTCAAAAATTAGTTTAAGTGCTTTAGTAAAAATATTTTTATTTTCCGAGATACGAGGGCATACCACCATCAGGGTAGGGAGAAGTTCCAATTTCGGATTTTTCCCGGGCCCCCTAGACCGACCCCTACACGACCCCGTATCCACTTTTCCCCCCCTACCCCTCCTTATACCCTTTAGGTTTCTCTATGTCAGTCAGTCAGTGAGTGAGTGGTAGTTTAACTTTATATAGTATGACAAGCGGCCCGCGTTTGTGGGTGCCCTGAAGTCGGGGTGCCCTGAAGTTGGGGTGCCCTGAAGTTGATTGTGTGTGGTTGTACTCGACCGCTGCAAGGCTCGGCCTTCGGCCTCGCCTTGCACCGTTCGAGTACTGCTGCTCGGCCTTCGGCCTCGCAGCTGAGACTCGGCCTTCGGCCTCGCGAGTGTGTCCTATCCGGCTTCGAATATAGTTGTACTCGAACGCTGCAAGGCTCGGCCTCCGGCCTCGCCTTGCACCGTTCGAGTACTGCTGCTCGGCCTTCGGCCTCGCAGTTGGAGCTCGGCCTACGGCCTCGCATCGGTGGGCTCGGCCTGCGGCCTCGCCTGTTCGACTTCGAATATAGTTATACTCGACCGCTGCAAGGCTCGGCCTTCGGCCTCGCCTTGCACCGTTCGACTGCTGCTGCTCGGCCTTCGGCCTCGCAGCTGGGGCTC
The DNA here is from genome assembly GCA_911728515.1 of Peribatodes rhomboidaria. Taxonomy (NCBI): domain Eukaryota; kingdom Metazoa; phylum Arthropoda; class Insecta; order Lepidoptera; family Geometridae; genus Peribatodes; species Peribatodes rhomboidaria. Next base: position 7,552,551 of record OU452192.1, read on the forward strand.
GGCCTCCGGCCTCGCAAGTATCTGCGAAAAGTCATTCTGCGGCGACCCCTAAAATGTATGAAAAAAATCGAGCAATATGGCAGCTATGTTAATTTTTTTTTTTTCAAAATTTATTTTCATAACTGGAATCGGGGTCCCCAAAAACCCCCAGATACAAAAAATCAGACCTCTCCGACCATTTTGAAATTTGGCCGCCATCTTGAATCCGCCATCTTGGATTTTTTTTACCCCCACCAGGTGGCCCTTCTAATTCCCTATGACATTTGTTCAAACGCACTCCCTATAAAACTTAACGTTTCCGAGTTATTCACGTATCAATTTTGTATGGAGAATTTTTTTTTGTATGGGAGTCATGTTTTTTCTTATTTCTCCTGAAAGGTCCCAAGAGTTGCTAAAATATTAGTTCAAGCACTTTACCAAAAATAAGCACCGTTTCTGAGATACCAGGGCATACCACCATCAGAGTAGGTAATTGTTCCAATTTCGTATTTTTTTCGGAGACTGTGAAACACCCCTTATACGACCTTATATTCACTTTCCCCCCCTACCCCCCCATGTACTCTTTAGGTTTCGCCGTGTATGGAAAAATTTGAATGTATGGCAGCCATATTAAAAAAAACACTTTTTCAAAATTTTATTTCAGAAATGAAATCAGATACCCCAAAAACCCCCGGATGCAAAAAATCAGACCTCTCGGACCATTATGAAATTTGGCCGCCATTTTGAATCCGCCATCTTGGATTTTTATGACCCCCACCTGGTAGCCCCCCCGATTCCCTATGACTTTTGTTCAAGCAGACTATCTAAAACTTGAATAGTTTCCGAGTTATTCACGTTTCAATTTTGTATGGAATTTTTTTTTTTGTATGGCGGCCATGTTTTTTTTGATTTCTCGTGAAAGTTCCCAAGGTTTGCTAAAATATTAGTTCAAGTGCTTTAGTAAAAATATGCACCGTTTCCGAGATACGAGGGCATACCACCATCAGGGTTTGACTTTTCGCCAATTTCGGATTTTTCCCGGGCCCTCTGACCCAACCCCTACACGACCCCATATCCACTTTTCCCCTCCCACCCCCGGAAGTACCCTTAAGGTTTCTCTATGTCAGTCAGTCAGTCAGTCAGTGGTAGTTTAACTTTATATAGTGTAACTAGTATTTTGGGCGGTGCGCGGGCCGCAAGCGGCCCGCGTTTGTGGGTGCCCTGAAGTCGGGGTGCCCTGAAGTTGGGGTGCCCTGAAGTTGATTGTGTGTGGTTGTACTCGACCGCTGCAAGGCTCGGCCTTCGGCCTCGCCTTGCACCGTTCGAGTACTGCTGCTCGGCCTTCGGCCTCGCAGCTGAGACTCGGCCTTCGGCCTCGCGAGTGTGTCCTATCCGGCTTCGAATATAGTTGTACTCGAACGCTGCAAGGCTCGGCCTCCGGCCTCGCCTTGCACCGTTCGAGTACTGCTGCTCGGCCTTCGGCCTCGCAGTTGGAGCTCGGCCTACGGCCTCGCATCGGTGGGCTCGGCCTGCGGCCTCGCCTGTTCGACTTCGAATATAGTTATACTCGACCGCTGCAAGGCTCGGCCTTCGGCCTCGCCTTGCACCGTTCGACTGCTGCTGCTCGGCCTTCGGCCTCGCAGCTGGGGCTCGGCCTCCGGCCTCGCAAGTATCTGCGAAAAGTCATTCTGCGGCGACCCCTAAAATGTATGAAAAAAATCGAGCAATATGGCAGCTATGTTAATTTTTTTTTTTTCAAAATTTATTTTCATAACTGGAATCGGGGTCCCCAAAAACCCCCAGATACAAAAAATCAGACCTCTCCGACCATTTTGAAATTTGGCCGCCATCTTGAATCCGCCATCTTGGATTTTTTTTACCCCCACCAGGTGGCCCTTCTAATTCCCTATGACATTTGTTCAAACGCACTCCCTATAAAACTTAACGTTTCCGAGTTATTCACGTATCAATTTTGTATGGAGAATTTTTTTTTGTATGGGAGTCATGTTTTTTCTTATTTCTCCTGAAAGGTCCCAAGAGTTGCTAAAATATTAGTTCAAGCACTTTACCAAAAATAAGCACCGTTTCTGAGATACCAGGGCATACCACCATCAGAGTAGGTAAATGTTCCAATTTCGGTTTTTCTTCGGAAGTTGTGGGACACCCCTTACACGATTCTATATTCACTTTGCCCCCCCCACCCCCCCTTTTACCATTTAGGTTTCTCTGTATCTGAAAAAAAACCATTGTATGGCAGCCATATTAAAAAAAACACTTTTTCAAAATTTTATTTCAGAAATGGAATCGGATACCCCTGAAACCCCCGGATGCAAAAAACAAGACCTCTCGGACCATTTTGAAATTTGGCCGCCATTTTGAATCCGCCATCTTGGATTTTTATGACCCCCACCTGGTAGCCCCCCCGATTCCCTATGACATTTGTTCAAACAGACCCCCTAAAACACTTACCGTTTCCGAGATATAGGTGAATCAATTTTGTATGGAATTTTTTTTTTTGTATGGCGGCCTTGTTTTTTTTGATTTCTCGTGAAAGTTCCCAAGGTTTGCTGAAATATTAGTTCAAGTGCTTTAGTAAAAATATTTTTAGTTTCCGAGATACGAGGGCATACCACCATCAGGGTTTGACTTTTCGCCAATTTCGGATTTTTCCCGGGCCCTCTGGACCAACCCCTACACGACCCCATATTCACTTTTCCCCTCCCACCCCCGGAAGTACCCTTAAGGTTTCTCTATGTCAGTGAGTCAGTGAGTGAGTCAGTGGTAGTTTAACTTTATATAGTGTAACTAGTATTTTGGGCGGTGCGCGGGCCGCAAGCGGCCCGCGTTTGTGGGTGCCCTGAAGTCGGGGTGCCCTGAAGTTGGGGTGCCCTGAAGTTGATTGTGTGTGGTTGTACTCGACCGCTGCAAGGCTCGGCCTTCGGCCTCGCCTTGCACCGTTCGAGTACTGCTGCTCGGCCTTCGGCCTCGCAGCTGAGACTCGGCCTTCGGCCTCGCGAGTGTGTCCTATCCGGCTTCGAATATAGTTGTACTCGAACGCTGCAAGGCTCGGCCTCCGGCCTCGCCTTGCACCGTTCGAGTACTGCTGCTCGGCCTTCGGCCTCGCAGTTGGAGCTCGGCCTACGGCCTCGCATCGGTGGGCTCGGCCTGCGGCCTCGCCTGTTCGACTTCGAATATAGTTATACTCGACCGCTGCAAGGCTCGGCCTTCGGCCTCGCCTTGCACCGTTCGACTGCTGCTGCTCGGCCTTCGGCCTCGCAGCTGGGGCTCGGCCTCCGGCCTCGCAAGTATCTGCGAAAAGTCATTCTGCGGCGACCCCTAAAATGTATGAAAAAAATCGAGCAATATGGCAGCTATGTTAATTTTTTTTTTTTCAAAATTTATTTTCATAACTGGAATCGGGGTCCCCAAAAACCCCCAGATACAAAAAATCAGACCTCTCCGACCATTTTGAAATTTGGCCGCCATCTTGAATCCGCCATCTTGGATTTTTTTTACCCCCACCAGGTGGCCCTTCTAATTCCCTATGACATTTGTTCAAACGCACTCCCTATAAAACTTAACGTTTCCGAGTTATTCACGTATCAATTTTGTATGGAGAATTTTTTTTTGTATGGGAGTCATGTTTTTTCTTATTTCTCCTGAAAGGTCCCAAGAGTTGCTAAAATATTAGTTCAAGCACTTTACCAAAAATAAGCACCGTTTCTGAGATACCAGGGCATACCACCATCAGAGTAGGTAAATGTTCCAATTTCGGTTTTTCTTCGGAAGTTGTGGGACACCCCTTACACGATTCTATATTCACTTTGCCCCCCCCACCCCCCCTTTTACCATTTAGGTTTCTCTGTATCTGAAAAAAAACCATTGTATGGCAGCCATATTAAAAAAAACACTTTTTCAAAATTTTATTTCAGAAATGGAATCGGATACCCCTGAAACCCCCGGATGCAAAAAACAAGACCTCTCGGACCATTTTGAAATTTGGCCGCCATTTTGAATCCGCCATCTTGGATTTTTATGACCCCCACCTGGTAGCCCCCCCGATTCCCTATGACATTTGTTCAAACAGACCCCCTAAAACACTTACCGTTTCCGAGATATAGGTGAATCAATTTTGTATGGAATTTTTTTTTTTGTATGGCGGCCTTGTTTTTTTTGATTTCTCGTGAAAGTTCCCAAGGTTTGCTGAAATATTAGTTCAAGTGCTTTAGTAAAAATATTTTTAGTTTCCGAGATACGAGGGCATACCACCATCAGGGTTTGACTTTTCGCCAATTTCGGATTTTTCCCGGGCCCTCTGGACCAACCCCTACACGACCCCATATTCACTTTTCCCCTCCCACCCCCGGAAGTACCCTTAAGGTTTCTCTATGTCAGTGAGTCAGTGAGTGAGTCAGTGGTAGTTTAACTTTATATAGTGTAACTAGTATTTTGGGCGGTGCGCGGGCCGCAAGCGGCCCGCGTTTGTGGGTGCCCTGAAGTCGGGGTGCCCTGAAGTTGGGGTGCCCTGAAGTTGATTGTGTGTGGTTGTACTCGACCGCTGCAAGGCTCGGCCTTCGGCCTCGCCTTGCACCGTTCGAGTGCTGCTGCTCGGCCTTCGGCCTCGCAGCTGGGGATCGGCCTGCGGCCTCGCGGTTGGGGGCTCGGCCTTCGGCCTCGCTAATGTGACCTATTCGACTTCAAATATAGTTGTACTCGAACGCTGCAAGGCTCGGCCTTCGGCCTCGCCTTGCACCGTTCGAGTACTGCTGCTCGGCCTGCGGCCTCGCGGTTGGGGGCTCGGCCTTCGGCCTCGCTAATGTGACCTATTCGACTTCAAATATAGTTGTACTCGAACGCTGCAAGGCTCGGCCTTCGGCCTCGCCTTGCACCGTTCGAGTACTGCTGCTCGGCCTTCGGCCTCGCAGGGGGGGCTCGGCCTTCGGCCTCGCAGCTGGGGCTCGGCCTCCGGCCTCGCGGTTGGGGGCTCGGCCTTCGGCCTCGCTAATGTGACCTATTCGACTTCAAATATAGTTTTCTAAGTTATTCACGTTTCAATTTTGTATGGAATTTTTTTTTTGTATGGCGGCCATTTTTTTTTTAATTTCTCGTGAAAGTTCCCAAGGTTTGCTGAAATATTAGTTCAAGTGCTTTAGTAAAAATTTTTTTGGTTTCCGAGATACGAGGGCATACCACCATCAGGGTTCGACTTTTCGCCAATTTCGGATTTTTCCCGGGCCCTCTGAGCCGACCCCTACACGACCCCATATTCACTTTTCCCCCCCTACCCCTCCTTATACCCTTTAGGTTTCTCTATGTCAGTCAGTCAGTCAGTCAGTGGTAGTTTAACTTTATATAGTATGATGACTAGTATTTTGGGCGGTGCGCGGGCCGCAAGCGGCCCGCGTTTGTGGGTGCCCTGAAGTCGGGGTGCCCTGAAGTTGGGGTGCCCTGAAGTTGATTGTGTGTGGTTGTACTCGACCGCTGCAAGGCTCGGCCTTCGGCCTCGCCTTGCACCGTTCGAGTACTGCTGCTCGGCCTTCGGCCTCGCAGCTGGGACTCGGCCTTCGGCCTCGCAGCTGTGGCTCGGCCTTTGGCCTCGCGTCTGTGGGCTCGGCCTTCGGCCTCGCGAGTGTGTCCTATCCGGCTTCGAATTCGGTTGTACTCGAACGCTGCAAGGCTCGGCCTAAGGCTCGGCCTCCGGCCTCGCCTTGCACCGTTCGAGTACTGCTGCTCGGCCTTCGGCCTCGCAGTTGGAGCTCGGCCTACGGCCTCGCATCGGTGGGCTCGGCCTGCGGCCTCGCCTGTTCGACTTCGAATATAGTTATACTCGACCGCTGCAAGGCTCGGCCTTCGGCCTCGCCTTGCACCGTTCGACTGCTGCTGCTCGGCCTTCGGCCTCGCAGCTGGGGCTCGGCCTCCGGCCTCGCAAGTATCTGCGAAAAGTCATTCTGCGGCGACCCCTAAAATGTATGAAAAAAATCGAGCAATATGGCAGTTATGTTAATTTTTTTTTTTTTCAAAATTTATTTTCATAACTGGAATCGGGGTCCCCAAAAACCCCCAGATACAAAAAATCAGACCTCTCCGACCATTTTGAAATTTGGCCGCCATCTTGGTTTTTTTTATCCCCACCTGGTAGCCCTTCTAATTCCCTATGACATTTGTTCAAACGCACTCCCTATAAAACTTAACGTTTCCGAGTTATTCACGTATCAATTTTGTATGGAGAATTTTTTTTTTGTATAGGAGTCATGTTTTTTCTTATTTCTCCTGAAAGGTCCCAAGAGTTGCTAAAATATTAGTTCAAGCGCTCTACCAAAAATAAGCACCGTTTCTGAGATACCAGGGCATACCACCATCAGAGTAGGTAATTGTTCCAATTTCGGATTTTCTTCGGAGACTGTGAAACACCCCTTATACGACCGTATATTCACTTTTCCCCCCCCCACCCCCCCATGTACCCTTTAGGTTTCGCCGTGTATGGAAAAATTTGAATGTATGGCAGCCATATTAAAAAAAACACTTTTTCAAAATTTTATTTCAGAAATAGAATCAGACACCCTAAAAACCCCCGGATGCAAAAAATCAGACCTCTCGGACCATTATGAAATTTGGCCGCCATTTTGAATCCGCCATCTTGGATTTTTATGACCCCCACCTGGTAGCCCCCCCGATTCCCTATGACTTTTGTTCAAGCAGACTATCTAAAACTTTAACCGTTTCCGAGTTATTCACGTTTCAATTTTGTATGGAATTTTTTTTTTTGTATGGCGGCCATCTTTTTTTTTATTGCTTCTGAAAATTCCCAAGATTGCCTTCATTTTTAGTTCAAGTGCTTTAGTAAATTTTTTTTGGTTTCCGAGATACGAGGGCATACCACCATCAGGGTTCCACTTTTCGCCAATGTCAGATTTTTCCCGGGCCCTCTGAACCAACCCCTACACGACCCCATACTCACTTTTCCCCCACCACCCCTCCTTATACCCTTTAGGTTTCTCTATGTCAGTGAGTCAGTGGTAGTTTAACTTTATAGTAGTATGACTAGTATTTTGGGCGGTGCGCGGGCCGCAAGCGGCCCGCGTTTGTGGGTGCCCTGAAGTCGGGGTGCCCTGAAGTTGGGGTGCCCTGAAGTTGATTGTGTGTGGTTGTACTCGACCGCTGCAAGGCTCGGCCTTCGGCCTCGCCTTGCACCGTTCGAGTACTGCTGCTCGGCCTTCGGCCTCGCAGCTGAGACTCGGCCTTCGGCCTCGCGAGTGTGTCCTATCCGGCTTCGAATATAGTTGTACTCGAACGCTGCAAGGCTCGGCCTCCGGCCTCGCCTTGCACCGTTCGAGTACTGCTGCTCGGCCTTCGGCCTCGCAGTTGGAGCTCGGCCTACGGCCTCGCATCGGTGGGCTCGGCCTGCGGCCTCGCCTGTTCGACTTCGAATATAGTTATACTCGACCGCTGCAAGGCTCGGCCTTCGGCCTCGCCTTGCACCGTTCGACTGCTGCTGCTCGGCCTTCGGCCTCGCAGCTGGGGCTCGGCCTCCGGCCTCGCAAGTATCTGCGAAAAGTCATTCTGCGGCGACCCCTAAAATGTATGAAAAAAATCGAGCAATATGGCAGCTATGTTAATTTTTTTTTTTTCAAAATTTATTTTCATAACTGGAATCGGGGTCCCCAAAAACCCCCAGATACAAAAAATCAGACCTCTCCGACCATTTTGAAATTTGGCCGCCATCTTGAATCCGCCATCTTGGATTTTTTTTACCCCCACCAGGTGGCCCTTCTAATTCCCTATGACATTTGTTCAAACGCACTCCCTATAAAACTTAACGTTTCCGAGTTATTCACGTATCAATTTTGTATGGAGAATTTTTTTTTGTATGGGAGTCATGTTTTTTCTTATTTCTCCTGAAAGGTCCCAAGAGTTGCTAAAATATTAGTTCAAGCACTTTACCAAAAATAAGCACCGTTTCTGAGATACCAGGGCATACCACCATCAGAGTAGGTAAATGTTCCAATTTCGGTTTTTCTTCGGAAGTTGTGGGACACCCCTTACACGATTCTATATTCACTTTGCCCCCCCCACCCCCCCTTTTACCATTTAGGTTTCTCTGTATCTGAAAAAAAAACCATTGTATGGCAGCCATATTAAAAAAAACACTTTTTCAAAATTTTATTTCAGAAATGGAATCGGATACCCCTGAAACCCCCGGATGCAAAAAACAAGACCTCTCGGACCATTTTGAAATTTGGCCGCCATTTTGAATCCGCCATCTTGGATTTTTATGACCCCCACCTGGTAGCCCCCCCGATTCCCTATGACATTTGTTCAAACAGACCCCCTAAAACACTTACCGTTTCCGAGATATAGGTGAATCAATTTTGTATGGAATTTTTTTTTTTGTATGGCGGCCTTGTTTTTTTTGATTTCTCGTGAAAGTTCCCAAGGTTTGCTGAAATATTAGTTCAAGTGCTTTAGTAAAAATATTTTTAGTTTCCGAGATACGAGGGCATACCACCATCAGGGTTTGACTTTTCGCCAATTTCGGATTTTTCCCGGGCCCTCTGGACCAACCCCTACACGACCCCATATTCACTTTTCCCCTCCCACCCCCGGAAGTACCCTTAAGGTTTCTCTATGTCAGTGAGTCAGTGAGTGAGTCAGTGGTAGTTTAACTTTATATAGTGTAACTAGTATTTTGGGCGGTGCGCGGGCCGCAAGCGGCCCGCGTTTGTGGGTGCCCTGAAGTCGGGGTGCCCTGAAGTTGGGGTGCCCTGAAGTTGTTTGTGTGTGGTTGTACTCGACCGCTGCAAGGCTCGGCCTTCGGCCTCGCCTTGCACCGTTCGAGTACTGCTGCTCGGCCTTCGGCCTCGCAGCTGGGGCTCGGCCTTCGGCCTCGCGGTTGGGGGCTCGGCCTTCGGCCTCGCTAATGTGACCTATTCGAGTTCAAATATAGTTGTACTCGAACGCTGCAAGGCTCGGCCTTCGGCCTCGCCTTGCACCGTTCGGGTACTGCTGCTCAGCCTTCGGCCTCGAAGCTGGGGCTCGGCCTGCGGCCTCGCGATTGGGAGCTCGGCCTTCGGCCTCGCTACTGTGACCTATTCGACTTCAAATATAGTTGTACTCGAACGCTGCAAGGCTCGGCCTTCGGCCTCGCCTTGCACCGTTCGGGTACTGCTGCTCGGCCTTCGGCCTCGCAGCTGGGGCTCGGCCTGCGGCCTCGCGATTGGGGGCTCGGCCTTCGGCCTCGCTAATGTGACATATTCGACTTCAAATATAGTTGTACTCGAACGCTGCAAGGCTCGGCATTCGGCCTCGCCTTGCACCGTTCGAGTACTGCTGCTCGGCCTTCGGCCTCGCAGCTGGGGCTCGGCCTTCGGCCTCGCTAATGTGACCTATTTGACTTCAAATGTTATTCACTTTTCAATTTTGTATGGAATTTTTTTTTTTTGTATGGCGGCCATTTTTTTTTTGATTTCTCGTGAAAGTTCCCAAGGTTTGCTGAAATATTAGTTCAAGTGCTTTAGTAAAAATTTTTTTGGTTTCCGAGATACGAGGGCATACCACCATCAGGGTTCGACTTTTCGCCAATTTCGGATTTTTCCCGGGCCCTCTGAGCCAACCCCTACACGACCCCATATTCACTTTTCCCCCCCTACCCCTCCTTATACCCTTTAGGTTTCTCTATGTCAGTCAGTCAGTCAGTCAGTGGTAGTTTAACTTTATATAGTATGATGACTAGTATTTTGGGCGGTGCGCGGGCCGCAAGCGGCCCGCGTTTGTGGGTGCCCTGAAGTCGGGGTGCCCTGAAGTTGGGGTGCCCTGAAGTTGATTGTGTGTGGTTGTACTCGACCGCTGCAAGGCTCGGCCTTCGGCCTCGCCTTGCACCGTTCGAGTACTGCTGCTCGGCCTTCGGCCTCGCAGCTGGGACTCGGCCTTCGGCCTCGCAGCTGTGGCTCGGCCTTTGGCCTCGCGTCTGTGGGCTCGGCCTTCGGCCTCGCGAGTGTGTCCTATCCGGCTTCGAATTCGGTTGTACTCGAACGCTGCAAGGCTCGGCCTAAGGCTCGGCCTCCGGCCTCGCCTTGCACCGTTCGAGTACTGCTGCTCGGCCTTCGGCCTCGCAGTTGGAGCTCGGCCTACGGCCTCGCATCGGTGGGCTCGGCCTGCGGCCTCGCCTGTTCGACTTCGAATATAGTTATACTCGACCGCTGCAAGGCTCGGCCTTCGGCCTCGCCTTGCACCGTTCGACTGCTGCTGCTCGGCCTTCGGCCTCGCAGCTGGGGCTCGGCCTCCGGCCTCGCAAGTATCTGCGAAAAGTCATTCTGCGGCGACCCCTAAAATGTATGAAAAAAATCGAGCAATATGGCAGTTATGTTAATTTTTTTTTTTTTCAAAATTTATTTTCATAACTGGAATCGGGGTCCCCAAAAACCCCCAGATACAAAAAATCAGACCTCTCCGACCATTTTGAAATTTGGCCGCCATCTTGGTTTTTTTTATCCCCACCTGGTAGCCCTTCTAATTCCCTATGACATTTGTTCAAACGCACTCCCTATAAAACTTAACGTTTCCGAGTTATTCACGTATCAATTTTGTATGGAGAATTTTTTTTTTGTATAGGAGTCATGTTTTTTCTTATTTCTCCTGAAAGGTCCCAAGAGTTGCTAAAATATTAGTTCAAGCGCTCTACCAAAAATAAGCACCGTTTCTGAGATACCAGGGCATACCACCATCAGAGTAGGTAATTGTTCCAATTTCGGATTTTCTTCGGAGACTGTGAAACACCCCTTATACGACCGTATATTCACTTTTCCCCCCCCCACCCCCCCATGTACCCTTTAGGTTTCGCCGTGTATGGAAAAATTTGAATGTATGGCAGCCATATTAAAAAAAACACTTTTTCAAAATTTTATTTCAGAAATAGAATCAGACACCCTAAAAACCCCCGGATGCAAAAAATCAGACCTCTCGGACCATTATGAAATTTGGCCGCCATTTTGAATCCGCCATCTTGGATTTTTATGACCCCCACCTGGTAGCCCCCCCGATTCCCTATGACTTTTGTTCAAGCAGACTATCTAAAACTTTAACCGTTTCCGAGTTATTCACGTTTCAATTTTGTATGGAATTTTTTTTTTTGTATGGCGGCCATCTTTTTTTTTATTGCTTCTGAAAATTCCCAAGATTGCCTTCATTTTTAGTTCAAGTGCTTTAGTAAATTTTTTTTGGTTTCCGAGATACGAGGGCATACCACCATCAGGGTTCCACTTTTCGCCAATGTCAGATTTTTCCCGGGCCCTCTGAACCAACCCCTACACGACCCCATACTCACTTTTCCCCCACCACCCCTCCTTATACCCTTTAGGTTTCTCTATGTCAGTGAGTCAGTGGTAGTTTAACTTTATAGTAGTATGACTAGTATTTTGGGCGGTGCGCGGGCCGCAAGCGGCCCGCGTTTGTGGGTGCCCTGAAGTCGGGGTGCCCTGAAGTTGGGGTGCCCTGAAGTTGATTGTGTGTGGTTGTACTCGACCGCTGCAAGGCTCGGCCTTCGGCCTCGCCTTGCACCGTTCGAGTACTGCTGCTCGGCCTTCGGCCTCGCAGCTGAGACTCGGCCTTCGGCCTCGCGAGTGTGTCCTATCCGGCTTCGAATATAGTTGTACTCGAACGCTGCAAGGCTCGGCCTCCGGCCTCGCCTTGCACCGTTCGAGTACTGCTGCTCGGCCTTCGGCCTCGCAGTTGGAGCTCGGCCTACGGCCTCGCATCGGTGGGCTCGGCCTGCGGCCTCGCCTGTTCGACTTCGAATATAGTTATACTCGACCGCTGCAAGGCTCGGCCTTCGGCCTCGCCTTGCACCGTTCGACTGCTGCTGCTCGGCCTTCGGCCTCGCAGCTGGGGCTCGGCCTCCGGCCTCGCAAGTATCTGCGAAAAGTCATTCTGCGGCGACCCCTAAAATGTATGAAAAAAATCGAGCAATATGGCAGCTATGTTAATTTTTTTTTTTTCAAAATTTATTTTCATAACTGGAATCGGGGTCCCCAAAAACCCCCAGATACAAAAAATCAGACCTCTCCGACCATTTTGAAATTTGGCCGCCATCTTGAATCCGCCATCTTGGATTTTTTTTACCCCCACCAGGTGGCCCTTCTAATTCCCTATGACATTTGTTCAAACGCACTCCCTATAAAACTTAACGTTTCCGAGTTATTCACGTATCAATTTTGTATGGAGAATTTTTTTTTGTATGGGAGTCATGTTTTTTCTTATTTCTCCTGAAAGGTCCCAAGAGTTGCTAAAATATTAGTTCAAGCACTTTACCAAAAATAAGCACCGTTTCTGAGATACCAGGGCATACCACCATCAGAGTAGGTAAATGTTCCAATTTCGGTTTTTCTTCGGAAGTTGTGGGACACCCCTTACACGATTCTATATTCACTTTGCCCCCCCCACCCCCCCTTTTACCATTTAGGTTTCTCTGTATCTGAAAAAAAACCATTGTATGGCAGCCATATTAAAAAAAACACTTTTTCAAAATTTTATTTCAGAAATGGAATCGGATACCCCTGAAACCCCCGGATGCAAAAAACAAGACCTCTCGGACCATTTTGAAATTTGGCCGCCATTTTGAATCCGCCATCTTGGATTTTTATGACCCCCACCTGGTAGCCCCCCCGATTCCCTATGACATTTGTTCAAACAGACCCCCTAAAACACTTACCGTTTCCGAGATATAGGTGAATCAATTTTGTATGGAATTTTTTTTTTTGTATGGCGGCCTTGTTTTTTTTGATTTCTCGTGAAAGTTCCCAAGGTTTGCTGAAATATTAGTTCAAGTGCTTTAGTAAAAATATTTTTAGTTTCCGAGATACGAGGGCATACCACCATCAGGGTTTGACTTTTCGCCAATTTCGGATTTTTCCCGGGCCCTCTGGACCAACCCCTACACGACCCCATATTCACTTTTCCCCTCCCACCCCCGGAAGTACCCTTAAGGTTTCTCTATGTCAGTGAGTCAGTGAGTGAGTCAGTGGTAGTTTAACTTTATATAGTGTAACTAGTATTTTGGGCGGTGCGCGGGCCGCAAGCGGCCCGCGTTTGTGGGTGCCCTGAAGTCGGGGTGCCCTGAAGTTGGGGTGCCCTGAAGTTGATTGTGTGTGGTTGTACTCGACCGCTGCAAGGCTCGGCCTTCGGCCTCGCCTTGCACCGTTCGAGTGCTGCTGCTCGGCCTTCGGCCTCGCAGCTGGGGATCGGCCTGCGGCCTCGCGGTTGGGGGCTCGGCCTTCGGCCTCGCTAATGTGACCTATTCGACTTCAAATATAGTTGTACTCGAACGCTGCAAGGCTCGGCCTTCGGCCTCGCCTTGCACCGTTCGAGTACTGCTGCTCGGCCTGCGGCCTCGCGGTTGGGGGCTCGGCCTTCGGCCTCGCTAATGTGACCTATTCGACTTCAAATATAGTTGTACTCGAACGCTGCAAGGCTCGGCCTTCGGCCTCGCCTTGCACCGTTCGAGTACTGCTGCTCGGCCTTCGGCCTCGCAGGGGGGGCTCGGCCTTCGGCCTCGCAGCTGGGGCTCGGCCTCCGGCCTCGCGGTTGGGGGCTCGGCCTTCGGCCTCGCTAATGTGACCTATTCGACTTCAAATATAGTTTTCTAAGTTATTCACGTTTCAATTTTGTATGGAATTTTTTTTTTGTATGGCGGCCATTTTTTTTTTAATTTCTCGTGAAAGTTCCCAAGGTTTGCTGAAATATTAGTTCAAGTGCTTTAGTAAAAATTTTTTTGGTTTCCGAGATACGAGGGCATACCACCATCAGGGTTCGACTTTTCGCCAATTTCGGATTTTTCCCGGGCCCTCTGAGCCGACCCCTACACGACCCCATATTCACTTTTCCCCCCCTACCCCTCCTTATACCCTTTAGGTTTCTCTATGTCAGTCAGTCAGTCAGTCAGTGGTAGTTTAACTTTATATAGTATGATGACTAGTATTTTGGGCGGTGCGCGGGCCGCAAGCGGCCCGCGTTTGTGGGTGCCCTGAAGTCGGGGTGCCCTGAAGTTGGGGTGCCCTGAAGTTGATTGTGTGTGGTTGTACTCGACCGCTGCAAGGCTCGGCCTTCGGCCTCGCCTTGCACCGTTCGAGTACTGCTGCTCGGCCTTCGGCCTCGCAGCTGGGACTCGGCCTTCGGCCTCGCAGCTGTGGCTCGGCCTTTGGCCTCGCGTCTGTGGGCTCGGCCTTCGGCCTCGCGAGTGTGTCCTATCCGGCTTCGAATTCGGTTGTACTCGAACGCTGCAAGGCTCGGCCTAAGGCTCGGCCTCCGGCCTCGCCTTGCACCGTTCGAGTACTGCTGCTCGGCCTTCGGCCTCGCAGTTGGAGCTCGGCCTACGGCCTCGCATCGGTGGGCTCGGCCTGCGGCCTCGCCTGTTCGACTTCGAATATAGTTATACTCGACCGCTGCAAGGCTCGGCCTTCGGCCTCGCCTTGCACCGTTCGACTGCTGCTGCTCGGCCTTCGGCCTCGCAGCTGGGGCTCGGCCTCCGGCCTCGCAAGTATCTGCGAAAAGTCATTCTGCGGCGACCCCTAAAATGTATGAAAAAAATCGAGCAATATGGCAGTTATGTTAATTTTTTTTTTTTTCAAAATTTATTTTCATAACTGGAATCGGGGTCCCCAAAAACCCCCAGATACAAAAAATCAGACCTCTCCGACCATTTTGAAATTTGGCCGCCATCTTGGTTTTTTTTATCCCCACCTGGTAGCCCTTCTAATTCCCTATGACATTTGTTCAAACGCACTCCCTATAAAACTTAACGTTTCCGAGTTATTCACGTATCAATTTTGTATGGAGAATTTTTTTTTTGTATAGGAGTCATGTTTTTTCTTATTTCTCCTGAAAGGTCCCAAGAGTTGCTAAAATATTAGTTCAAGCGCTCTACCAAAAATAAGCACCGTTTCTGAGATACCAGGGCATACCACCATCAGAGTAGGTAATTGTTCCAATTTCGGATTTTCTTCGGAGACTGTGAAACACCCCTTATACGACCGTATATTCACTTTTCCCCCCCCCCACCCCCCCATGTACCCTTTAGGTTTCGCCGTGTATGGAAAAATTTGAATGTATGGCAGCCATATTAAAAAAAACACTTTTTCAAAATTTTATTTCAGAAATAGAATCAGACACCCTAAAAACCCCCGGATGCAAAAAATCAGACCTCTCGGACCATTATGAAATTTGGCCGCCATTTTGAATCCGCCATCTTGGATTTTTATGACCCCCACCTGGTAGCCCCCCCGATTCCCTATGACTTTTGTTCAAGCAGACTATCTAAAACTTTAACCGTTTCCGAGTTATTCACGTTTCAATTTTGTATGGAATTTTTTTTTTTGTATGGCGGCCATCTTTTTTTTTATTGCTTCTGAAAATTCCCAAGATTGCCTTCATTTTTAGTTCAAGTGCTTTAGTAAATTTTTTTTGGTTTCCGAGATACGAGGGCATACCACCATCAGGGTTCCACTTTTCGCCAATGTCAGATTTTTCCCGGGCCCTCTGAACCAACCCCTACACGACCCCATACTCACTTTTCCCCCACCACCCCTCCTTATACCCTTTAGGTTTCTCTATGTCAGTGAGTCAGTGGTAGTTTAACTTTATAGTAGTATGACTAGTATTTTGGGCGGTGCGCGGGCCGCAAGCGGCCCGCGTTTGTGGGTGCCCTGAAGTCGGGGTGCCCTGAAGTTGGGGTGCCCTGAAGTTGATTGTGTGTGGTTGTACTCGACCGCTGCAAGGCTCGGCCTTCGGCCTCGCCTTGCACCGTTCGAGTACTGCTGCTCGGCCTTCGGCCTCGCAGCTGAGACTCGGCCTTCGGCCTCGCGAGTGTGTCCTATCCGGCTTCGAATATAGTTGTACTCGAACGCTGCAAGGCTCGGCCTCCGGCCTCGCCTTGCACCGTTCGAGTACTGCTGCTCGGCCTTCGGCCTCGCAGTTGGAGCTCGGCCTACGGCCTCGCATCGGTGGGCTCGGCCTGCGGCCTCGCCTGTTCGACTTCGAATATAGTTATACTCGACCGCTGCAAGGCTCGGCCTTCGGCCTCGCCTTGCACCGTTCGACTGCTGCTGCTCGGCCTTCGGCCTCGCAGCTGGGGCTCGGCCTCCGGCCTCGCAAGTATCTGCGAAAAGTCATTCTGCGGCGACCCCTAAAATGTATGAAAAAAATCGAGCAATATGGCAGCTATGTTAATTTTTTTTTTTTCAAAATTTATTTTCATAACTGGAATCGGGGTCCCCAAAAACCCCCAGATACAAAAAATCAGACCTCTCCGACCATTTTGAAATTTGGCCGCCATCTTGAATCCGCCATCTTGGATTTTTTTTACCCCCACCAGGTGGCCCTTCTAATTCCCTATGACATTTGTTCAAACGCACTCCCTATAAAACTTAACGTTTCCGAGTTATTCACGTATCAATTTTGTATGGAGAATTTTTTTTTGTATGGGAGTCATGTTTTTTCTTATTTCTCCTGAAAGGTCCCAAGAGTTGCTAAAATATTAGTTCAAGCACTTTACCAAAAATAAGCACCGTTTCTGAGATACCAGGGCATACCACCATCAGAGTAGGTAAATGTTCCAATTTCGGTTTTTCTTCGGAAGTTGTGGGACACCCCTTACACGATTCTATATTCACTTTGCCCCCCCCACCCCCCCTTTTACCATTTAGGTTTCTCTGTATCTGAAAAAAAACCATTGTATGGCAGCCATATTAAAAAAAACACTTTTTCAAAATTTTATTTCAGAAATGGAATCGGATACCCCTGAAACCCCCGGATGCAAAAAACAAGACCTCTCGGACCATTTTGAAATTTGGCCGCCATTTTGAATCCGCCATCTTGGATTTTTATGACCCCCACCTGGTAGCCCCCCCGATTCCCTATGACATTTGTTCAAACAGACCCCCTAAAACACTTACCGTTTCCGAGATATAGGTGAATCAATTTTGTATGGAATTTTTTTTTTTGTATGGCGGCCTTGTTTTTTTTGATTTCTCGTGAAAGTTCCCAAGGTTTGCTGAAATATTAGTTCAAGTGCTTTAGTAAAAATATTTTTAGTTTCCGAGATACGAGGGCATACCACCATCAGGGTTTGACTTTTCGCCAATTTCGGATTTTTCCCGGGCCCTCTGGACCAACCCCTACACGACCCCATATTCACTTTTCCCCTCCCACCCCCGGAAGTACCCTTAAGGTTTCTCTATGTCAGTGAGTCAGTGAGTGAGTCAGTGGTAGTTTAACTTTATATAGTGTAACTAGTATTTTGGGCGGTGCGCGGGCCGCAAGCGGCCCGCGTTTGTGGGTGCCCTGAAGTCGGGGTGCCCTGAAGTTGGGGTGCCCTGAAGTTGTTTGTGTGTGGTTGTACTCGACCGCTGCAAGGCTCGGCCTTCGGCCTCGCCTTGCACCGTTCGAGTACTGCTGCTCGGCCTTCGGCCTCGCAGCTGGGGCTCGGCCTTCGGCCTCGCGGTTGGGGGCTCGGCCTTCGGCCTCGCTAATGTGACCTATTCGAGTTCAAATATAGTTGTACTCGAACGCTGCAAGGCTCGGCCTTCGGCCTCGCCTTGCACCGTTCGGGTACTGCTGCTCAGCCTTCGGCCTCGAAGCTGGGGCTCGGCCTGCGGCCTCGCGATTGGGAGCTCGGCCTTCGGCCTCGCTACTGTGACCTATTCGACTTCAAATATAGTTGTACTCGAACGCTGCAAGGCTCGGCCTTCGGCCTCGCCTTGCACCGTTCGGGTACTGCTGCTCGGCCTTCGGCCTCGCAGCTGGGGCTCGGCCTGCGGCCTCGCGATTGGGGGCTCGGCCTTCGGCCTCGCTAATGTGACATATTCGACTTCAAATATAGTTGTACTCGAACGCTGCAAGGCTCGGCATTCGGCCTCGCCTTGCACCGTTCGAGTACTGCTGCTCGGCCTTCGGCCTCGCAGCTGGGGCTCGGCCTTCGGCCTCGCTAATGTGACCTATTTGACTTCAAATGTTATTCACTTTTCAATTTTGTATGGAATTTTTTTTTTTTGTATGGCGGCCATTTTTTTTTTGATTTCTCGTGAAAGTTCCCAAGGTTTGCTGAAATATTAGTTCAAGTGCTTTAGTAAAAATTTTTTTGGTTTCCGAGATACGAGGGCATACCACCATCAGGGTTCGACTTTTCGCCAATTTCGGATTTTTCCCGGGCCCTCTGAGCCAACCCCTACACGACCCCATATTCACTTTTCCCCCCCTACCCCTCCTTATACCCTTTAGGTTTCTCTATGTCAGTCAGTCAGTCAGTCAGTGGTAGTTTAACTTTATATAGTATGATGACTAGTATTTTGGGCGGTGCGCGGGCCGCAAGCGGCCCGCGGTCAGGCGCCAATGGACCCTTGTGGCCCTACGTTACGATTCCGCAGTTTATTCGGTAACGTACTCTGCTTATTTCGCAGTAATCGTACTCGACCGCTGCAAGATTCGGCCTTCGGCCTCACCTTGCATCGATCGAGTAGTCCTATACGCACCGTGGCTCGGCCTGACGGCCTCGCCCCGGTGCGGCTCGGCCTTCGGCCTCGCGGTCGTAGGCTCGGCCGTCGGCCTCGCTAGTATGACCTATCCGACTTTGATTGTGTGTCATTGTACTCGGCCGCTGCAAGGCTCGGCCTTCGGCCTCACCTTGCACCGGCCGAGTGGGGCTGCTCGGCCTTCGGCCTCGCAGCTGGGGCTCGGCCTTCGGCCTCGCTAGTGTGATGCCAGGCCTCCGGCCTCGCCCTATTCGCTCGGAAGCGACCCCCAAAATGTATGAAAAAAATCGAATGTATGGCAGCCATATTAAAAAAAAAACTTTTCCAAAATATTTTTTCATTATTAGAATCGGGGACCCAAAAAACCCCCGGATGCAAAAAATCAGACCTCTCGGACCATTTTGAAATTTGGCCGCCATCTTGAATCCGCCATCTTGAATTTTCGTCATCCCCACCAGGTAGCTCTCCCGATTCCCTATGACATTTGGTCAAACACTCCCCACCCAAGTCGTACCGTTTCCGAGAAATTGACGTTTCAATTTTGTATGGCGGCCATGTTTTTTTCTTCGGGAGCCATGTTTTTTTCAACTTCCCCTGAAACGTCCCAGGTTTCCCTACAACTTTAGTTCAAGTGCTTTAGTAAATTTTTTTTTGGTTTCCGAGATACCAGAGCATACGACCATCAGGGTAGGGAGATGTTCCAATTTCGGATTTTTCCCAGAGGTTGTGGACCCAACCCTCCACGACCCCGTATCCACTTTATCCCCCCCACCCCTGCGTATACCCTTTAGGTTTCTCTATGTCAGTCAGTCAGTGAGTCAGTGAGTCAGTGGTAATTCAACTTTATATAGTATAACTAGTATTTTGGGCGGTGCGCGGGCCGCAAGCGGCCCGCGTTTGTGGGTGCCCTGAAGTCGGGGTGCCCTGAAGTTGGGGTGCCCTGAAGTTGATTGTGTGTGGTTGTACTCGACCGCTGCAAGGCTCGGCCTTCGGCCTCGCCTTGCACCGTTCGAGTACTGCTGCTCGGCCTTCGGACTCGCAAGTGTGACCTATCCGGCTTCGAATATAGTTGTACTCGAACGCTGCAAGGCTCGGCCTCCGGCCTCGCCTTGCACCGTTCGAGTACTGCTGCTCAGCCTTCGGCCTCGCAACTGGGGCTCGGCCTTCGGCCTCGCTAATGTGACCTATTCGACTTCAAATATAGTTGTACCGAGTACTGCTGCTCGGCCTGCGGCCTCGCCTGTTCGACTTCGAATATAGTTATACTCGACCGCTGCAAGGCTCGGCCTTCGGCCTCGCCTTGCACCGTTCGAGTACTACTGCTCGGCCTTCGGCCTCGCAGCTGGGGCTCGGCCTCCGGCCTCGCGTTGGTGGGCTCGGCCTTCGGCCTCGCAAGTATCTGCGAAAAGTCATTCTGCGGCGACCTCTAAAATGTATGAAAAAAATCGAGCAATATGGCAGCTATGTTAATTTTTTTTTTTTCAAAATTTATTTTCATAACTGGAATCGGGGTCCCCAAAAACCCCCAGATACAAAAATCAGACCTCTCCGACCATTTTGAAATTTGGCCGCCATCTTGGTTTTTTTTTATCCCCACCTGGTAGCCCTTCTAATTCCCTATGACATTTGTTCAAACGCACTCCCTATAAAACTTAACGTTTCCGAGTTATTCACGTATCAATTTTGTATGGATAATTTTTTTTTGTATAGGAGTCATGTTTTTTCTTATTTCTCCTGAAAGGTCCCAAGAGTTGCTTAAATATTAGTTCAAGCGCTTTACCAAAAATAAACACCGTTTCTGAGATACCAGGGCATACCACCATCAGAGTAGGTAATTGTTCCAATTTCGGATTTTCTTCGGAGACTGTGAAACACCCCTTATACGACCTTATATTCACTTTCCCCCCCCCCCCCCCCACCCCCCCATGTACCCTTTAGGTTTCGCCGTGTATGGAAAAATTTGAATGTATGGCAGCCATTGTAAAAAAACACTTTTTCAAAATTTTATTTCAGAAATGGAATCAGATACCCCAAAAACCCCCGGATGCAAAAAATCAGACCTTTCGGACCCTTATGAAATTTGGCCGCCATTTTGAATCCGCCATCTTGGATTTTTATGACCCACACCTGGTAGCCCCCCCGATCCCCTATGACATTTGTTCAAGCAGACTATCTAAAACTTTAACCGTTTCCGAGTTATTCACGTTTCAATTTTGTATGGAATTTTTTTTTTTGTATGGCGGCCATGTTTTTTTTTATTTCTTCTGAAAATTCCCAAGGTTTGCTGAAATATTAGTTAAAGTGCTTTAGGAAAAATATACACCGTTTCCGAGATACGAGGGCATACCACCATCAGGGTAGGGAGAAGTTCCAATTTCAGATTTTTCCCGGGCCCTCTGAACCAACCCCTACACGACCCCATACTCAGTTTTCCCCTACCACCTCTGCGTATACCCTTTAGGTTTCTCTATGTCAGTGAGTGAGTGAGTCAGTCAGTGGTAGTTTAACTTTATATAGTATGACTAGTATTTTGGGCGGTGCGCGGGCCGCAAGCGGCCCGCGGTCAGGCGCCAATGGACCCTTGTGGCCCTACGTTTCGATTCCGCAGTTTGTTCGATCATGCAGTCTGTTTAATTCGCATTTATTTGTACTCTACCGGTGCAAGGCTCGGCCTTCGGCCTCGCCTCGCATCGGTCGAGTAGTCCTATACGCACCGTGGCTCGGCCTTACGGCCTCGCCCCGGTGCGGCTCGGCCTTCGGCCTCGCGGTCGTACGCTCGGCCTTCGGCCTCGCTAGTATGACCTATCCGACTTTGATTGTGTGTCATTGTACTCGGCCGCTGCAAGGCTCGGCCTTCGGCCTCACCTTGCACCGGCCGAGTGGGGCTGCTCGGCCTTCGGCCTTGCAGCTGGGGCTCGGCCTTCGGCCTCGCAAGTGTGATGCGAGGCCTGCGGCCTCGCCCAAGTGACTTTGCGGCGGCCCCCGAAATGTATGAAAAAAATCGAATGTATGGCAGCCATATTAAAAAAAAAACTTTTCCAAAATATTTTTTCAAAAATGGAATCGGGGACCCCAAAAACCCCCGGATGCAAAAAATCAGACCTCTCAGACCATTTTGAAATTTGGCCGCCATCTTGAATCCGCCATCTTGAATTTTCGTCACCCCCACCAGGTAGCTCTCTTGATTCCCTATGACATTTGGTCGAACACTCCCCATCCAAGTCGTACCGTTTTCGAGTTATTTTATTTTCAATTTTGTATGGCGGCCATGTTTTTTTCTTCGGGAGCCATGTTTTTTTCAACTTCCCCTGAAACGTCCCAGGGTTCTCTACAACTTTAGTTCAACTGCTTTAGAAAATTTTTTTTTAGTTTCCGAGATACCAGGGCATACGACCATCAGGGTAGGGAGATGTTCCAATTTCGGATTTTTCCCGGAGGTTGTGGACCCACCCCTCCACGACCCCGTGTCCACTTTATCCCCCCCACCCCGGCGTATACCCTTTAGGTTTCTCTATGTCAGTCAGTCAGTGAGTCAGTGAGTGAGTGGTAATTCAACTTTATATAGTATAATAATAATAATAAATAATAATGATGATGATGATGATGATGTAAATATTGTGGATGTATATTTTTGTATTGGATGTTTTGTTAGTACTAGTAGAATGTCCGCCACTTCGTACCCAGGGTATGTATACCTATACAGGGAGTTAGTGGACCCCTCTCGAAAACGAAAACTGGGAATAGTGGTGGGGATTACTAATACAAAGCGACTAAAAAAAACGCGAAAAAAAGACTTTTTTTTTAAACTTAAAATCTGATATTTTAACATCGACACAAGTTATACAAGCTTTAAAAAGCTAGTTTAAACACCAATTACCAAAAAAAAAAAAAATTTACCCTAACGGCAGTCTAATACTAAATGCCTAACAGCTGACGCTAGAGGTGAACGCCCGCACACAGCTGCGCGCGGTCGCGACCTCGCAAGGAGCCGCGCCGCCCGCGCCCCCCACCCCCCGCCGCTGTCTCGGCGCGCGCGCGGGCCGCGGCGGCGCGGTACGAGACGTCCTCCCGCCATTCGTACAGATCTAACTACCTACGTGGCTATTGCATTCTCTTCGGTAATTGCCTAAATCACGTTCGGTTCAAACTGTCCTACGGCTGGAGATGGGCCATGAGATATGAGCCATCTTCTCATTGTGAGAAGCTTAAGGCACACAAGTCGTAAGTGTCCACAACGCTGGTCCAATGAGTTGTTCGTTGGTAAACTTCACAAAGAACTCTCAGGCATCCCATTTTCGCACAATGTTTTTCTTCAGCGTTTACAGCTGTCAGCAATCAACAATACGCACTAACTTCGAAATGATTCAAACCTTGGGACCTGCGGATTAAAAATCCAATGGTCTCAACTTCCAACTCAACCCAACTAGGTCCGCCTGCGCCGTCACTTACAAAATGTTTCACTTTGAAATTTAAAAAGACATAGCTTCAATACTTTCTCATAACATGAATTTGTAGGCTTGTGAATTGTGATCTTATTGCCTCGGATTCAAAATCACGACGACACGCACGCACAGTACATTCACCTTTTCGCTCGCGCTATACTCGTACCTACGAAGCCAAAGCTGCTGCCGCGCGCCGGCCGGCGGCGCCGAAAGATTGCACTGTCCTTCGGCGCGCGCGGCTTTCTTTGTCGGTCGCGATAGACACGCGCTTGTGTGCGTAATAGACATAAACATATTTAGGGTGCGTTTTCACTGTTTTCACATGTTAAAATGTACTGTCTTTACCTTTACAATTTCAATTTTATTTCTTTACCTACTAAAAATGTAGCTAACTTTTTAGGATTCCGTACTGTCATGTATTAAACAGATCTACAATATCTTGAACCTGTAAAAATCAAGCTTCTAAATTATTGCATTAAAAAGGCAAAAGCAGAACACCGCAGAGTGTAACTCTAGGGTGTGTTGGAGTCCCACACACTGCCCGACTCCCCCCGAGATTGTGAGAGATGCTAATGCATTTTCTCTACATAAGACTACTCTGTAAGAAGCGTGATGTGATGTCCCTGGTATTAAAGGTATCCTTAGGCAACGGTGAACACTTACCATCAGGCAACCTGTTAGTTTGTTTGCCAATTATGGCACCAAAAAATGTAGTGTGGCAGTTACCCGGGCTCATCGCCACGCCGCGCCACCGCACGTAACACCTTGCTTCCACATTTTATCAACGATTTCAATTAGGTAACCTAATGTGATTAGTCTAAACGCACCTTAATTTGCGGGACCGCTTCCGAAATCCGACTTCCGACCCAGCAGGGCTATTCACAACCATTCGGAAGCGTTTCCGTTCGGATTTCAAAAATTGTAAACCTAAATTATTCGAATTTCAGTCTATATTCATAAGTTTTTAGACGTGATTAATTCTTCAGATCGGATTGATACTTGATTTCCTATTCCAAAATGTATATAAGGAGACTGAGATTCGAACAATTTGAGTTTGAAATTTGTGGGATCCGATCGGAAACGATTCCGAATGATTGTGAATAGCACCGCAGAAGGCGAATGAAAACACAGACTAGGTAAGTGATTTTGTAAGATCGGGAGTGCGAGTTTGAGCCCTATCTCACACATCTGCGATTAGGTAAAGCATTTTAAACCGATTGATTGAATTCAACCTAGCTATTACCTACCTACCTAGTAGATAATAACTTCTACCGATTTGAATCACGCGTCGCACACCGCGCGCCGCGCGGTGCGTCGTCGCACTTTCGGTAGGTACTGGCGCCGACCATTGACCCCCGCGATATAAACGCGTTACATTTCTGGTTTGCAAATTTCTAAAAGTTTAAAATAAAAGTTATATGGCTAATAGTAAGTGGTTTCGGGTTGTGTATAGATAGTATAATAACGGCGTTTCGGCTTCGAGAACGGTCTCCTTACACCCTGTATATCCGGTATAAGTTTACTCGATTCTTTCATAATTATTGTTCAAAATTATATCTGAATCGTGTAGTTTTTTAACTTTGTAACATTTAACAAACCATACAATATTATTAGTACGCACCTAATGGTAAATTAAGGTAATTAAAATTGTTATTACCATTGTTATACAATATACCCAAAAATAATGAAATTTACTATGTTGTATTATTTAATGAATACCGGTAGTTACACAATCATTCCAACATCCTGTATAAATATTTGTCCTAATAAGGATAACAAGTTGCCTATGTGTCAATCCAGGGCATAAGCTAACTCCGTTCCAAATATGATCCTCATCCGTCTAGCCGTTTAGGTGTGAATAAGTGAAATACGAGTAAGTACCTAACTTCCACACACAATCGCAATCTTTTGTATTTATGAGTGTGAAGTGTGATAAAATGGAAATATGACACTACCGGTAAAATGAAACTAATGCCACGACTGCTCACACATCAAAAATACAACAACTCGTGGACATGAGATTGGTTGTACCTATATTGGCTTGAACGGCATTTTTTAGATTTTTTTTTGTTTGGCATCAAATAAAAAATGTTCATAAAATGGATGAGTACAATGACGGACGGATTATTTTATCGATTTCCTAAAAATGGGTGTTTAGGTACTCGATACCATAACGTGACTGACGGGTGAAAGTCGTGCGCGCGGCGCATCGCACACAACTTTTGTGTCGCGTGAATGAATACGTCGCGCTCCCAAAAAGTGCGGCCTGAGGTAGAGTAAAATACCTAAAGTTCTGGGAAAGCCTCGCCTTAATAACTAATCTTAGTAAATTTATTCAATTTATATGCCAACTGGTTCAATATTACACTGATGTAGACCCACTCGCTTTCTGAGCAGCCCGGAGGGATGAAAGGAACACTGGTGGGTTTTAGTCAGTAAAAGTCTGACACGCCCTCCCGCTCAACCCAGAGCGGGAGAAGTCATTGGATGAAATCCCAAAAAAAAAAGGGCTGTCGCCAGGTACTCGAGTTGTCCTGGCAACCTGCAACACAAGCTCTGCTTAGTGTAGGTTCTGTGGACCAACCTACTCGTTACCATAATCCGAATATGTACTTTGAAGCTTTAAGAGTCCCGCGACGCTCTGAAATTTCCATACAAACGCGCTTGTAAAATTTCTTGGAAACCATTTGTCAGATTTTGATGAAATTTAGCATGTACAATTAAATGAAGCCCCCCCCCCCTATGTTCTTGTTTCTTTTAAATACGTCCTCAAGAGAAAATAGAGCTATGAAAAATATCTGCATTTCTAAGGGGTCACTTTTGACTGATTTATTCAATAGATAGACAAAGTAAATTAAAAATCCCTTTACATAGGGAGGTAGTCTACATTATTAGCTTTTAAATGAGTCCATAATACAAGAGAAATTCTTAG
The DNA here is from genome assembly GCA_911728515.1 of Peribatodes rhomboidaria. NCBI lineage: Eukaryota > Metazoa > Arthropoda > Insecta > Lepidoptera > Geometridae > Peribatodes > Peribatodes rhomboidaria. Next base: position 7,578,419 of record OU452192.1, read on the forward strand.
TTATTTAAGAATGATTACAGAAGTGCAAAAGTCATAAAAAAATTAAATTGCACTTTCTCACTCTGTAGGTAACTTTAGAGGCTCATCAGTATCGTTACTTGCTCTCTTCGCTCGTCTTCTTCTTCTAGACGAAATGGCTATAGAATACCTTAAGCCAATGCGAAGTTAGTCTAAAGTGGTCGCCGGACTCCCGCCGGAATGTACATAGGTACTGTAAGCTACCTTCTATTTATAAGTGTAAATTCTATAAGTGTATAAAATTATACCTTAAGTAATTTTTATTTTTCTAATGTGAATATTTTTCTTATGTGACTTATGTGGCTTGTATCAATGCAATAAAGATTATTATTACTAACCCAGAGGGGTCAGACGTCCATAGTTTTTGTGTGAATCTTGGATGATTGTCTTACAGGAGTCCACCAACATCAACCACGGAGTCCGTACCCCACGAGTACGACTACTTTGAATTGTCTACCAAAGACGAGGTGTGCGAGCCCATACCGCCGTCGCTCACCGCCAAGAAGACTGGCCAGAAGGCGTTTGACAGTAAGTATGGGCTCCGACTGGGGCCTCAATCCAACAGTGGGAGTAATTTCCCCTCTTTGTCTTCTCGTTTGAAAAATCATTGAAGTGAAAGTGATCAGCGGTGCTATTCACAATCATGTAAAATGTACTCGTATACTCGTATATGTAAATGTACACTTGTAAACCCTAATGTAAAATGTAAGTAAATAAAATAAACATAGTTTTTAAGAACCTCAAATTGCACGCCCGCGATGGGCAAACTGTTGAAACTCTGAACCACTAAATTAATAACACTTTTTGTACACAGTTTATGCAATAAAATATTCTATTATATTCGGAAACGTTTCCGATCGGAACCCAGCAGGGCTATTTACAACCATTCGGAAATGTTTCTGTTCGGATTTCAAAAATTTTAAGCCTAAATTATTCGAATCTCAGTCTATGTTCACAACTTTTTAAACGTGATTAATTCTTCCGATCTGATTTATCCTTGATTTCCTATACCAAAATATTTAAATCCAAGTATCAAGTATAAATCCAATCGAAAGAATTAATCACGTTTAGCGACTTATGAATATAGACTTAGATTCGAATAATTTAGGTTTAAATTTTTTTAAATCCGAACGGAAACGTTTGCGAATGGTTGTGAATAGCCCTGCAGATATCATGTCGTCATTCGTCAAGAAAAGGAGGGTCTATTCTTGACGCACGAGATGTTTTTTGTCACTCTCACTCCTATGACGTTTGAAACAAAAGAGACAATGACAAAAAATATCTCGACTTGCAGGAATAGGGCTCCTGAATGTGTTCCGGCTTCACAGATTCTGTAGCTATCCCGATATTATGAAGTGAAACTTAGAAGTATAGCGTTAGAACGCTAAAGTTTAGCTAAAGTTTAATTGACGCTTTAGTTATTTAAAATCTCATCTCATATCACGCGTAGGAATAGCCCTCCAGGTTAAGATACGGAACCATAAAAATTTTAGACAGTTGGTCTCGACTCGAATCCCCGACTTGATGCGCTCCTTGGTTCCACCAACTATTTATAGTAAAAATCACAAATTTTCCCGAGATAATTCACCGGTTCAATTAAACCTTTCAGAGTGCATAGAGTACCAGGACAGTGCAGTGTACCCGTGTGAAATAAGCTCAGCGCTGGCGGGCGGGTGGAGCCGCTCCAACCGTTGTCACCATGACCCGGAGCGACTGATGGGAGGTGGAGCCGCGGCACTCAACGAATTCCCACACATGGTGAGGTTATCTGTTGAAGAATACAACACGACAACGGGGAATGTCAAAAAAAATAGAAATCTACAAAATAATTCATATTTATTTATTTAATTATAGGCGAGCAGCCTAGGGCTGATGTGCCTACATCACACTGTGTTGAATTAAAATTGTCCAAATTCACTAAAAGTTCGCACAAATATTGTTTTATCCACATTCAAATGTCCGTCAGAGACATTTGCTTATGGTGCAACCAGCCATCAAGCCGGTTCTTAAATGCGTTGATGGATTTAGCAGTGACCACATCCTCAGGCAACCTATTCCATGTATGAACAACTCTGTTGCTGATAATGAAACTTAAACAGTTATTTTTGATTCCAGATGCTCTCGAACTATTTCAAAGACTGTGTGTCAGTGCCAGTGACTTCTCCTTATGTAGTCGTAGGTACATAACATCATCAGCGGAAATTAAAAATTGGAAATGCATAAGGGTGTACAGTTGTACACTAGCTGCGCCCCGCGTTTTCACCCGCGGTCTCACAAGAACCGTTTATTTTTTCGGGTTAAAAAGTACCCTATGTCCTTTTCTGTATCCCAGACAATGTGTATGCAAAATTTCATGGTGATCGGTTAATTAGTTAGGGCGTGAAAGCATTACAAACTAACAAACAAACGAACAAACTCACTTACGCATTTATAATATTAGTTAGGATTGTAGGGTAGATAGGATTTATAATATTAAAAGATGCGTGCATGTGCTTGGCTGCACGCACTGGCACAGGGCGAAGGGAGTCTAATTCCTTGTAATTGTTTTTGATATCTGTAATTGTACTGGGTAAACCTACTATGGGACTGGCATAGTCAGTACTGACTAAATGTCCCTTAAATAAAGTAGATTAAAAAATTGGTTGCCTGTAAAGTCGGTATACGGGCGAAAGTTTTACGTGACGACTTTTTATGTCTGTCTCTCTCGCTCTTAGGCGGGCTAACCTCGCGGGCGTGCCTCTCACTCGCTCTCATTGTGAGCGCATAACGTGAGCGGAGCGTAACGCAGTTTCTTGAAGTGTCACCCGGCAAACCAATTTATAAGACGTTGTCACGTCAAAAATAACATTGCTTTTGGGCTTTAAAAAAATAAATAAAAAATAAAAAAGTATTTATTGCCTAAAATTAAAAAAAACAAGTTACAAATTATTGCTGGGTACAATATTTTTAGTTAGGCAATTGGGATATTCTCAGCTATGTACTGAGTAAGCTGAAGCCTACGCAGAGCTGGTTTTCAGAATATCCCAATGCTCGAACTGAGATGGTCTTCGAGTTTATCCAGTAAACAAACGGATTTAACAATCTAGATACAACAGATAGGAGTACAGAGCATCTAAATACTATACAGGAGAAGCAGCACGGGTCCAATTCCCAGTACACAGAGCGTGGACCTAACACAAATATCAGCAAACAGACACTACACAGCTTCGTTGACTGTTTTAAGTTACGTGTATCAAAAAACAAATATCGAGAGAGATAGAAGTCTATACCGAGAGCGAGACAACAACTTGCGCTTGCTAACAAAAGAGATAAAGTAGCATGAATTTTAATAGAGGTGTGTGCATGCAGGATATGGCGTGTGAGTGTTAAGGCGAGGCTTTCCCAGAACTTTAGGTATTTTACTCTACCTCAGGCCGCACTTTTTGGGAGCGCGACGTATTCATTCACGCGACACAAAAGTTGTGTGCGATGCGCCGCGCGCACGTCTTTCACCCGTCAGTCACGTTATGGTATCGAGTACCTAAACACCCATTTTTAGGAAATCGATAAAATAATCCGTCCGTCATTGTACTCATCCATTTTATGAACATTTATTATTTGATGCCAACCAAAAAAAAATCTAAAAAATGCCGTTCAAGCCAATATAGGTACAACCAATCTCATGTCCACGAGTTGTTGTATTTTTGATGTGTGAGCAGTCGTGGCATTAGTTTCATTTTACCGGTAGTGTCATATTTCCATTTTATCACACTTCACACTCATAAATACAAAAGATTGCGATTGTGTGTAGAAGTTAGGTACTTACTCGTATTTCACTTATTCACACCCAAACTAGACGGCTAGACGGATGAGGATCATATTTGGAACGGAGTTAGCTTATGCCCTGGATTGACACATAGGCTACTTGTTATCCTTATTATGACATATATTTATACAGGGTGTTGGAATGATTGTGTAACTATCGGTATTCATTAAATAATACAACATAGTAAATTTCATTATTTTTGGGTATATTGTATAACAATGGTAATAACAATTTTAATTACCTTAATTTACCATTAGGTGCGTACTAATAATATTGTATGGTTTGTTAAATGTTACAAAGTTAAAAAACTACACGATTCAGATATAATTTTGAACAATAATTATGAAAGAATCGAGTAAACTTATACCGGATATATACATACCCTGGGTACGAAGTGGCGGACATTCTGCTAGTACTAACAAAATATACATTCACAATATTTACATTTATATATACAATTGAGCTATAGGTACGTAGTATTATTATTTGTTCTGTGATATAGTTGTAGAATCGATGGCAGCCTAGTTGGGAGTGGCAATTTTGCTCTGCTGGGTTCGAACCCAGCCGACGGCACGCACCAATTTGTTCATTGTGTGAACATATGTGCGTATTGTGTGTCATCTGCTACATAACTGGAGCCCGGTGTATGGCGACAGGCTCGCCCCCTGTCACATTTGGGACTGAATATCGTCCGGCGAAATGTGGGTGTTGTATTACACCTCTGCCAGCCCCCTCGGGGAAAAGCGTGACGATATGTATGCATGTCTAGCCATAAGTTCTGTTACAAATGAAAATGCATTTATTTTTTTATACAGTAATGTAATGTTACTAAAAGTTATCTTATATCTTTAAATGAGCAATTCTTGTAAATATATATATATATATATATAATTGGAATCTCGGAATCGGCTCGAACGATTTTCATACAATTTAGTATATGGGGGGTTTCGGGGGCGATAAATCGATCTAGCTAGGAATCATTTTTAGAAAATGTCATTTTATTCGTGTTTTATCGATAATCAATCTCAACTGAAAAATATGACTCTTCCTGACATCTATTGGCGAATAATAATACTATTTTTTGTGAGCAACTAATTGCTTTAACGACACAACAGCAGATGGCGTTGTTAAGTAACACGAAGTCAATGAGTGTTTGCTTTGAGGTTAGACTAAAATCAATTGTTTATTATCCAAAAAACACAATTAAAAAATTAAAAAAAATACCGAGCAAAGCTCGGCCATCCAGGTACTATTTACATATGTATTGAAGTCTTAACAAAAATATAACTATTATTTTATTCAAAATTACCACATTTGGCCTTGATAGAGGCCTTTAGTCGGTCTGGCCAAGAATCTATGGATTTACGGACCGTTTCCATGGGAAATTTAGCCACTGCTTGCTTCAAAGATTTCTTAAGTGACTCTATGTCGGCGTGTCGTTTAGAGGCCATGCCCTCTAAACCTGACCATAATTTGTAGTCCAGGGGGTTTTGATCTGGGCTAGAGGAGGGCCAGTCTTCAGCCCTTATAAAGTCCGGAACATTGGCTTCCAGCCAGGCTTGGGTAGTTCGCGCCTTGTGACCATGTGCAGAGTCTAGTTGGAAACTCCACGGTAGATTTTTAAAAAGTGTATTGCTAAGGGGTTGTACAACACCATATAAGACGGTCTCTTGATACACTTTGGCAGAAGTTTTAACCCCCTTTTCACAAAAACAAAGCTTTGTGACGCCGTGATAGGATACCCCCCACCAAACCATGACTGACGCAGGATGATGACCACGCTGAGTGAAACAGGGTCAATGTCATCCACGTGCCTAAAACAAAATAAAAATAAATATTTATAAGTATGATGTCCAAAAGTTCAAAATATAAAAGTTCTAAAAAACCGACCAAGTTCGAGTCGGACTCGCGCACGGAAGCTGTCGTTCAAGCTTGTTGGTATGTATGTACATAATTATATAACAACTACATTATAAATAAATGAGCTTTCAAATGACAGCTCAAACAACTGATTTGATGAGATAGAACTCGAGATATAAGCAATAATCTACAACGGTCGGCGGCCATCTTTGTGACGTATATACATAGCTTCGCGTGTCCCCGCTATCGCTTCTTACAACCGGCAGTTTCGAATTTCAAAGGCAACGACGAACACATCCATACCAGTCGTAGGTTTATAAAAGCCGTACTTACAAGATTTACCGAAATGCTCGATTTTCGCTAATCGTTAAAAACGAATATACAACTTTACGAGTTTTCTTCAAAACAGCCAAAATCACGTTGCAGTACTAATCAGGCCTAGATGTGTTCAAATCATACGGCTATAACTCAAACGCTACCAAACACTCGTGTAGTACAGATTGATCAGTCAAAAATGAAAGTATGAACGACGTCCCCTATCTCACCTAACACCCTATATAATTTACATACATACAGTCAAAACTTAGCGAAGATCCGCCACCTTCCATGTTACAAAAAGAAGGTAGGTACTTACGTTTCGTCAATTGCAATGTCATCAGGGTTTATTACATTCTCTTGAAGTACTCTTCTGCAAAAAAAAAACGAAGATAAGTATTCATGTAGGTAAGTATAACTACGTAAATATCACTACTAGATATACCACTAGGCCGGGTATTTACTCGTTGTGCAGTTCAGATTGCTCAGTAAAAATGAAAGTATGAACGTTGTCCCGTATCTTACCTAACATCCTGTATAGTTAAAACTTAGCGAAGATCCGCCGCCCTGCATGTTACAAAAGGTAGGTAGGTACTTACGTTTCGTCAATTCCAATGTCATCGGAGTTTATTACATTTGGTTGTAGTACTCTTCTGAAAAAAAAACAAAACTGTAAGATAGGTATTCGTGTAAGTAGGTATAACTATATAAATATAAATATCACTGGTATGCCACTAGGTCGGGTATTTACTCGTTGTGCAGTTCAGATTGCTCAGTAAAAATGAAAGTATAAACGTCTTCCCGTATCTCACCTAACATCCTACATATATAGTCAAAACTTAGCGAAGATCCGCAGCCCTGCATGTTACAAAAGGTAGGTAGGTACTTACGTTTCGTCAATTCCAATGTCATCGGAGTTTATTAAATTTGGTTGTAGTACTTTTCTGAAAAAAAAAAACAAAACTGTAAGATAGGTATTCGTGTAAGTAGGTATAACTATATAAATATAAATATCACTGGTATGCCACTAGGGCTGGTATTTACTCGTTGTGCAGTGTAGAATGCTCAGGAAAAATGAAAGTATGAACGTCGCTCCGTATCCGTATCTCACAAGTTGTCTGGGTGAAATAATAAATGGTGACCGACATAGTCAAAACTTCGCAGAACACCCGCCTCCCTGCGTGATACGTTTCGTCAATTCCAAAGTCATTGGAGTTTGTTTGTTTCTTCTGCAAAAAAAAACTGTAACTATAGGTAGGTATAACTACATAAATATCACTAGTAGGTATACCACTAGGCCGGGTATTTACATCGTGAATACACGTAAAGAGACAAAAAAGTATCTATGATGATGAGTATAATATTTGAAAACACTAAAACGAAAATAAGTAGGTACTAATAGATTTGTTGATACATCATCTGACTACAAAAAGCAATGCAAGAAATGTCGATTCTAGTAAATAAAAACAATGATTACCAATTTAATCTAGTAGAAGTTTCTCTACTTACCGACGTTTGCTCCTTGACTCGTACGATTTTCTAAAAGCCAGACTTGAGCATTTTTTTCGTTTATTATGTTTGTTACACATTATGGCAAAACTAAATGCTTGGTTGGTGTTGGTGTGTGCGGCACTGCGGAGATCACAAAAATTTGGCACACGTCCGGCGTCGACGGTGTCTGCGGGCGGACTGGCGGTCACGCAAACGCGCCTTTTTACCATGAATTCGTGATAAAAAATCATATAAAATTACCATGTTAACTTTTTAGCATTTTTATTTATGATTCCATTTTTTTATTGCGTTGTAATTCGTAAAAAAAATAAAAAAGCAATATGATTTGTAAAAATTAAGTCGCAAATCGTGTTTAAAATACCAAATAGAGGTGACTTTGGATTTTTTTTCTATCGAGTGAAGTTATTCATTACATGTATCAGATTTATGATTCCACTTAAAAACATGCTTAAGAATAACATATTTTTTTTTACACAGTAAAAACCATGGTTTATCTTAGAGGAAAGTTGATTCTTGCTAGACGTTTTCTGGCCAGGCTCGCCTTAAGATGTGTATGTGTGTGTGTGTGTATAAAGATCCTGTCCCTCAGTGTTTTGAGTTTTGAGTGTTTAGTATAGATTTATGTTGTATTTGGTGTCAATAATAATAATAAATAAATTCGGGACACTTTCACACACGGTCGCCTGACCCCAAACTAAGCAAAGCTTGTACTATGGCTGCCAGAGACTGATATACATACTTAAATATTTTTAAATACATACTTAAATAGATATTAAAACCCAGACATAGAACAAACACAAATGTTCATCACATGAATGTTTGCCCTAGATGGGAATCGAACCCACGCCCCCTAGCTCGGAAGGCAGGCTTACTACCGACCGAGCCACCGAGGCAGTCAAATTTTAATTGATTGATTGAAATGAGGCAGTTAATGAGTTTTTGTATAGTATTGTATCTCGTTCCCAGGTCCTGCTCGGGTACGGCAGCAACCAGACGAGCCTGTGGTGGTTGTGCAGCGGAGCGCTCGTCAGCCCCAACTTCGTGCTCACGTCGGGACACTGCACCTCGCACAGGGACATGTGAGTTGCAACTAATCGCATAACGACCTTATCACCCCCGAAGCCAACAATGAGGTGTTACTCCGCCCCGTTATGACCTACGCCTCCGTAGTGTTCGCCCAAGCATCTGGTCACGACCTGGACAAGCTCCAGGCCGTCCAGAATCGATTTATTCGCAGAGCGGTCGGAGCCAGCTGGTTCCAGCGAAACTCCGATCTGCACTGCGATGTAGAGCTCCCCTCCATTCGGCAGTACTTTAAATTCACTTCGCGTAGATACTTTGATAGGGCCTCCCACCATTCAAATCCTCTAGTCGTTCGCACGGCGGACTACTCAGTAGACACCGCCCTCTCCGTAGACGCCCTAGAGACATCTTCGGCGACCTGCGACGACCCCACTGGGGTCGGCCGACCCGACAGCTCCCCGCAACAGGAAGTTTGCAGTTTTTGGTCTAGGCGCCGGTTACCAAAGGAACACGATAACAAAACACCGACCTCGCCGGCGAGGTCGAAGACTCCCAGGATCGGTTAGATTCTCTCCAAATAGTCAAACAACTAAACCTATTAGGGCTCAAGCGCAAACCCCCTCTGGGTTGCCTGGGCAAATCGACTCCCCCCCCCCCCCCCCCGGCGACGGTCCAAGCCGAGGTCCGTACCCTACTGGTGCCCTTGTGCCAGTCGCCCTTAGCTTTAAATAATTAAACTCTATTCAGGTACTGCGCCCTCCGCGCTTGCCTTACGTCCGGTACGCTGTAGAGGCCTCAGTGGCCAACAGCATTAGTCATTCACAAAAAAGCCAACAATGAGGTGTTACATTTAAAGCCTACCAGCCTACTATTTAAAACTAGCTACGCCCCGCGGTTAAAAAGTATCCTATGTGTTATTCTAGACTGTAATCTATCTCTGTGCCAAATTTCATCCAGATCTGTTCAGCCGTTCTGGCGTGAAACATCCATCCATCCGTCCATTCTTCCAAACTTTCGCGTTTATAATATTGGTAGGATTAGTAGGAAGTAAGAGTTTTGGAATCCGAACGGAAACATACATATGATTGTGAATAGTTTCGCTGAAGGTCTTGATAAGTTTAACGTGATGCTGTGGTCCAGTGGAGCCGTTACGTTCGTGCAGTTCGGGCCGCTCCGGCTGTCGTCCGTGCCCGCGCGGAGCAGACGCAGCCGGATCCAGGTGAAGAGGATCGTGAAGCACCCCGACTACTCGCCGCCCACGAGGTACAACGACATAGCGCTGTTGGAGTTGAGTAGACGGTGAGTACATGACGCACAACACACTGCATCGGACACCGCGCCGGTGTGCGGTGATGCGGACTGACTACATAGCGCACAATACGCTGCATCGGACACCGCGCCAGTGTGCGGTGATGCGGATTGAGTACATAGCGCAAAATACGCTGCATCGGACATTGCGCCGGTGTGCGGTGATGCGGATTGAGTACATAGCGCAAAATACGCTGCATCGGACACCGCGCCTGTGTGCGGTGATGCGGATTGAGTACATAGCGCACATTACGATGCATCGGACCGCGCCGGTGTGCGGTAATGCGGATTGAGTACATAGCGCACAATACGATGCATCGGACACCGCGCCGGTGTGCGGTGATGCGGATTGAGTACATAGCGCACAATACGATACATCGGACACCGCGCCGGTGTGCGGTGATGCGGATTGAGTAAGTAGGTACATAGCGCAAAATACGATGCATCGGACACTGCGCCGGTGTGCGGTGATGCGGATTGAGTACATATCGCAAAATACGCTGCATCGGACACTGCGCCGGTGTGCGGTGATGCGGATTCTAACAATAAATAAATAAACAAATTCAGGACATTTCCACACACGGTCGCCTGACCCCAAACTAAGCAAAGCTTGTACTATGGCTGAGAGACTGATAAAGATACATATATTTTTCGAATACATACGTAAATAGATATTTAACTCCCAGACAAAGACAAATACAAAAGTTCGTCACATAAATGTTTGCCCTAGGTGGGAGTCGAACCCACACTCAGAAGCTCAGAAGGCAGGTTCACTACCAACTGAGCCATCGAGGCAATCAAATACAATACAATAAAAAAAAAACTCTTCATTGACACCAAATACAAAATAAATCTAAACTAAACATCCAACAATATAACATACTACTTGCGCCCCGCGGTTTCACCCGAAGTCCCACAGGAACTGTTTATTTTTCGGGATTAAATGTACCCTACGTCCTTTTCTGTACCCCAGACAACATGTATGCAAATTTCAAGACGATAGCTTGAGTAGTTGAGACGTGATAGTGTTACAAACAAACAAACTCACTTTCGCTTTTATAATATTAGTTAGGATCGTCACGCCTTTCCCCCGAGGGAGCGGGCAGAGGTGTAATACAACACCACACTTCGCCGGGCGATATTCAGTCCCAAATGTGACAGGGGGCGAGCCTCAAAAACAAAGGCACGTTTTATCGCTTAAGAGCGATCTCTTTCAGACAACCTTTGTATGTCTAACTTTGATTGTAACTTTGACTGTAAAATCTCAATTTGTATACAAAAACCGCAGGGTCTAACACCGCGTCTCCGTGCGGAAAAGCGCTGTGTAAATTCCGTCCGCACACGGATACGGTGCGGGATATCCGCATACGGTGGCATCACGCGGAACCGTTCCGTGTGCGGAACGGTTTATATACAACGTGTCTCAGAAATGTTAGACAATACTGAAGGGCGTGTATGTGTATCCAGCCACGAATCACCTGTGTGAATTTTAAGCTTCATATAAGTCATCTTAAATTTTCCATGTTAGACTAAAAAATATTTTTTTCGTATTATTTTCAACAACCCTAACGATAAAGAAGGTATGCCAGCGTCAGCATAGCACCACGTCAATCACTTTCAAGTCGCCGCCGCCACGCACCGACAACGCGCGGTCTCCTTGCGGCACAGCGTCGTGGCGCTTCCGTCGTCCACCAGCTGATACGTTCTTAGGACTGACATCGGGTTATTTGACACAAAACTTTAGCTTGGTATTACTCGTAATCTAACATGCTGTGGGTTATGAAATCTTATGGGTTAAATTATAAATATGTCTGGGCATACGTCGTTTAAGTATTTTTCAACCTTTCTGTTACACGCATGGGCGTACCCAGGGGGGGGGGGGCAGGGGAGGGCAGCTGCCCCCCTTGAAAATCTCGCAGGACATGTATAAACTCCCCTAATTACTAATTTAAGTGTAAACGAGTTATGCTCTAACTTTTAAATAAACCGCGCAGTAGACACTGACAAAATGCACGATGCAATAGGGAACTTGCATCAAAATTTTAATGACAAATTAGGTTAATGATTCACTTAAGAATATAGTAAAATGTACTACTGTGACAGGATTGTAAAATTTTATTTATTTAACTATACCTATAAAACAGGATCATTTGCGGGTGTTTGCCCTACACACTACACTACATACATCTAATGACTCATGTAGGTGTGTTGTGTAGTGTGCATGACAAAACATCCGCGAACGATCCGACCTAAAAAATCTGACTTGCCCCCTCCTACGCCAGAAGCTGGGTACGCCCATGGTTACACGTTGTATAGTTTACGTATACATAATACGTATAGTATATACGTAAACTATATAGTAACGTATGTACGTAGTTAGTTGCACGTGTGTGTCGCAGGGTGCCTCTAGACGAGTTCACGGTCCCGGCGTGCCTGCCGGCCGGCGCGCCGCCGGACGCGCGCGCCGTCGTCACCGGCTGGGGGCTCGCCGCCTTCAGCAGGAACACTTCGGATGAGATGCAGCAGGTATACATTTTTTTTATGTACTCAGAATAGGTCGGCGTTTGACCACCAACTCCCCTGATGTAAAGCGACGTTGTGGTCTAAGATCGAGCACGACGACCTATGGTACTTATTCACTCTAGCCTTGAAGTATTGTAGAGTGAAGAAGTACAAAGACGGCAGTTGAGTGAGGCGCTACAAGCGCGCTACTGCTCAGACCCGTCTTCGGAACGGTTACACCAGACTACATCCCGAAACACGACTAGGTCATTTCACGGCATGGCTTGGTCCGGTGGTCTTCTTTCACGCCAGAACGGCTGAACAGATCTGGATGAAATTTGGCACAGAGATAGTTTATAGTCTAGAATAGCACATAGGATACTTTTTAACCGCGGGTGAAACCGCGGGGCGCAGCTAGTAATAATTATCTGCTTTTCCACAGACAACCGTAAACAAGTTCGAGTCGCAAGATTGCGCGCGGACATACAAGCCGACACGACTGATGAAAAACGGCTTCAACGAGACCACGCAGACCTGCTACGGAGACAAGGACCCGGCGCCGAACAGCTGCCACGTAATTGACCGAGACGAGCGAAGCGTCTATTCTTTAGCTTTGGCAAAAATGTCGTATGTCCGGCGTCTACCTGTCCGCCTGTTTGACTGTGATTTAATTTTACATTAAAAAACTTATCTCCGCCATTTTGAAAAAAATCTAAAAACTGACTTAACAAAAAAATTCTATAATAAATATTATAGAATAAGTGACCCGACAGCTCCACGTAACAGGAAGTTTGCAGTGTTTTGTATAGGCACCGATTACCAGCGCCCTCCGCCCTCCGCGCTTGCCTTACGTCGTTTCAGTGGCCAACAGCATTAGTCATTCACAAAAAAAAAAACGATAAATATCGAATCTATACTAACAAGATTTCACGACCTGATCCAGTCATCACCGTTCTTTTATAATTGTACCAGGCGCACCAGTAAAAGACACCCTCTTATGGTGGAAATTCCGCTAAAACGCACTAAGCGTTTCAAGTCAACTTTTCTTGTAAGAACTGGGACCTGTCTTAGTTTTAGATTCCAGTTGTTATTTTAGCACCAACTACGTACTATTCTGTTATGTTGTCTGACGCATTTGGTAAGCGGCGCGTTATTTTTATTAATTTACAGAATTTCATGACAAAAAGATTTATTTATTAAGAAAAAAGTATCCAAAAATCTTCCTTGTGACATACTGCGACTATTTATCAAATTTTATCAAGATATGTTCAGTTGTTTAGCCGTGAAAAGCCTACAAACAGACAGAGTTATTTTCGGTTTTATAAATAGTAAAGATTATATTTATATTATTTGACTGCCTCGGTGGCTCAGTTGGTAGTGAACCTGCCTTCTGAGCTTGGGGGCGTGGGTTCGATTCCCACCTAGGGCAAACATTTGTGTTTGTTCTATGTCTGGGTGTTAATATGTATTTAAGTATGTATTTAAAAATATCTCAGTATGTATATCAGTCCCTGGCAGCCATAGTACAAGCTTTGCTTAGTTTGGGGTCAGGCGACCGTGTGTGGAAGTGTCCCGAATTTATTTATTTATTTATTTATATTGTAACTATGCAAAAGAGGGGTTTTTGGCTGAACATTAAAGTATCCTACATATGTATGTACGATTACCTACTTATTTCAATTTTATCAAATATGCTATAGGCATACCATACACCTATCTAAATATCTCCTAGAACATTCCATAAATGAAAATAGTTACATAAAAGTTAGTAGAAAAGTATTTTAAATTCATAATTCAAGACTGTTTATCCTATGCATACCTACTTAGATATATTTAGTACTGCAAATAAATAAATATATTTTTGTTTTCAGTACGATGGTGGCAGTCCTCTCCAGATTAAAAACAACCAGGTTTGTTACCAAATTACCAACCAGGGGCTATAATAAAATACAATTTTCTATGATTTTAAATGGATTTTTAACCTAAAACATTTTAAAATCGTAGAAATATGCTAGTATTTTTACAAACTAGTGAATGAAGGATGTTCACTCATTTGAAATTTAGCTTCTCATATTCTCTATAGAACATTAAAAAATTTGCAAGAATTTTTTCGATGCGTCAATTAGTTCCCGAGATATTGAATTGTAAACATAGGCGCATGGCTCCGTGCGTGTGACGTCATAGTACAACGGTCGCGCAGTACGTTGCGCGTTGTGCGCTCCGGTACGGTTCACTAGGAGATTACAAAGTCAAAGTCAACGTCAAAATGTTTTTATTCAATTTAGATATCAAAGATACACTTATGAACGTCAGAGTTTTTTAAATATTATCCTTCGACATCAGATGCACCTAAAAACCCTGAAGAAGTATTTGTTGCTTGCTGTAAAGACGAAACAGTAATAGAAGATCCATTAAGTTTTGGAAACAATTATCAATGTTTGGAAATAACAAAAAAACATAAGGCAGTGCAAGTAAAACAAAAAAAATAATGGAGTCCATAAGTGAACAATAACTGAAGATAAATATTAAAAAAAAAGGAATACAACATCTCGTATAAAATCACATTTATTATAACCGGGCCGCCACGCGACAGAATTACAGAACTTACTGAGCGGGAGGAAGAGCGTTGTACTGTGACGTCACGCTGAGGCGGCGGAGAGTTTTAGATGCCTACAAAATCCTACTACAATAAACGCGAAAGCTTGTAAGAATGGATGGATGGATGGATGTTTGTTACTCTTTCACGCCAGAACGGCTGAACAGATCTGGATGAAATTTTGGCACAGAGATGGTTTATAGTCTAGAATAGCACATAGCGTACTTTTTAACCTCGGGTGAAACCGCGGGGCGCAGCTAGTCTTAAATAATTGGTCTTCTGGAATCAAACAAAAAGTAGTGTTTAAGTAAAATTAAAAGCGTCATGGTGACAAAGTTTCAAGCGATTTTGCATGTTTCTCTTCAGATCTCGTGCATGTACACGATAGTGGGCGTGACGTCGATCGTGGCGTGCGAGCCCGGCGTGCCGAGCGTGTACTCACGCGTCGCGCACTACGTGCCCTGGATCGAAGATACCGTTTGGCCTTCATAGCGGAATGGAAGACAGAATTAAAGCCCGCTTAAAGATTCACAATAATTCGGAAACGTTTTTATTCCAAAACATTTCATTAGTTCCAGGTTTAAATCTGTTCGAATCTCAGTCTACTATTATAAATTTTGAAATAGGGAATCGAGTATAAATCCGATCGGAAGAATGAATCACTTTTCAAAACTTATATACAATACGGACTGGGATTCTGGGAGTTTTAAATTTTTGAAAACCGAACGGAAACGTTTCCGTAAAATTGTGAAAACCTGTGCTGATTCCAGGAATGTTAAACTCAAATTATTCGAATCTCAGTCCGTATTCGTAAGTTTCACAACGTGATTCTTTTTTTTTTTTTTTTTTTTTTTTTTTTTTTTTATGAATGACTAATGCTGTTGGCCACTGAGGCCTCTACAGCGTACCGGACGTAAGGCAAGCGCGGAGGGCGCAGGACCTTAATGGACTTTAGTTATTTAAAGCTAAGGGCGACTGGCACAAGGGCACCACTAAGGTACGGACCTCGGCTTGGACCGTCGCCGGGGGGGGGGAGTCGATTTGCCCAGGCAACCCAGAGGGGGTTTGCGCTTGAGCCCTATTAGGTTTATCTGTTTGACTATTTGGAGAGAATCTAACCGATCTTCTAACAGATCCTGGGAGTCTTCGACCTCGCCGGCGAGGTCGGTGTTTTGTTATCGTGTTCCTTTGGTAACCGGCGCCTATACCAAAAACTGCAAACTTCCTGTTGCGGGGAGCTGTCGGGTCGGCCGACCCCAGCGCAGCCGCCGTGGCGACTGCGATGGGGTCGTCCGGGTCGCCGAAGATGTCTCTAGGGCGTCTACGGAGAGGGCGGGGGGCAGCGGCGTCTACTGCTGAGTAGTCCGCCGTGCGAACGACTAGAGGATTTGAATGGTGGGAGGCCCTATCAAAGTATCTGCGCGAAGTGAATTTAAAGTACTGCCGAATGGAGGGGAGCTCTACATCGCAGTGCAAGTCGGAGTTTCGCTGGAACCAGCTGGCTCCGACCGCTCTGCGAATAAATCTATTCTGGACGGCCTGGAGCTTGTCCAGGTCGAAGCCAGACGCGTGGGCAAACACTACGGAGGCGTAGGTCATAACGGGGCGGATGCAAATTTTGTACAATATCACCTTATTTCTAAGGGATAGCTTACTACGATCGTTGAGGAGGGGGGCGAGTCGGCTTAAAAAGAAAACCGCTCGATTCCTAACTGTCCGGATGTGCCTCGAGAAGGTGAGTCGACGATCGAGGGTCACGCCAAGATACTTGGTCGAGTTCACCCAGGGGATGGGCCTATCGTGCAGCATGAGCTGCTGCCGGATAGGCCATTTGTTGGGGTGAAAGCACACAGCTGCGCTTTTGTCCGGATTGACCGAGATTGCCCACTTCTCAAACCAGTCGCCTAAGCGGCGCAGGGCTTGTTGAAGCGTGCGGAAAGAGATGGACTGATTCCACCCTCTTATAAAGAGGGCAGTATCGTCCGCGAAAAGCGCAAGCTCTACCTTCGGATGACGACAACGTGATTCATTCTACCGATCGGATTTATACTCGACTCTCTATTCCGAAAATTATAAAACTAGACTGTACGAACAATTTGAGTTTGAAATTTGTGGGATCCGATCGGAAACGTTTCCGAATGATTGTGAATAGCACCGCTGTACCCTTGCCGAGTTTTGATAGTTACGAAAACTTTTTTCGTTTTTATTCGGCTCCAATGCTCCATACATTAGGAAACATAAAGGAACTATAGGTTAAATGTAGGTATGCCAAACGAAAACGAAAGAAGTTTTCGTTAACTATCAAATCTCGTGAATAGGGTACGAACAGTGGCCCTACTCGGAGATCTGAGATTTTCATCTCACCTTTTTTCGTCCTTGTTGCTCTCGTTTGAAACGTCATAGGTGTGAGAGTGACCAAGATAAAATCTCATCTCATCTCACGCTCAAGAATAGCCCCCCTGGGGGGCTATTTTAAACTAGAGCAACAAGGACGCAAAATGGTGAGATGAGAATCTCAAATCTCCGAATAGGGTCCCTGAACACACTAAAGTGGACGCCGTCAGAAAGCGATCGGGATCCGGGATTGGATGTTTGGGAATCTGTCACACATTATAATGACATTGCTGTTTTTTATTTGCTTTCCCAACCAGAGGAATTTGGCGTCGCACGTCTTATGCATTTACCAGTGTCAAGTTAGACTAGTTTTTTACAGCAGATGGAGGGATGACGATAAGGCGATGATGACGACGATAAATCCCTCCCCTTTCCCCATTTCAGTAAAGTTATTTCATGAAACTTTAGGTAGAGTTTTGTAAAGAACACGAAAAGTCACGTTTCGCAATGTTTGTATCATTTAAGAACTGCCAAGGAGTGGAACGCACTTTCTGCCTCGGTGTTTCCCAGCAATAGATACAACCTGGGTATCTTCAAGACAAGAGTGAGACGGCACCTCATGGAAGCGTGCTCCATCTTAGACCACATCGTCACTTTCCATCAGGTGTATTGCGGTCAAACGTGGGCCCATTCAATCATAAAAAACAATTGCCCACACTCGTGCACTTTAACAAACCGATAAAGTTTAATAATCCACCATTACAGCACTCGAAGAACCACAAGATTTAAAAAGAATACAAAATTACGACAACATCTTTTCGGTTCCCGCCAAAAAACTCGCCTTGCTAGTTTTTGTGTGACAACTATTAAATAAGTACAGAAGTATCTGTTTTGGATCGTGACTGGATTTTCGCAGCACGGCATTCGTTTTTGTAGGTTCTGGCATTTATGGTGTGTGCTAAAACTCGTGCGGCGAGCTAAATACCTACTTGGAAAAAGAAAAAAATCATGAAATCCTTCAAGCTTACTCGAGCCGTGTGGTCACTCCGAAAGTTGGTGTGTTTGAGCAAGTAACGGACGCCCGCGCGAGTTTTAACTAATGCATTTATTGAAAGTATCTTTGTTAAAAATTAATAAAAATATGACAACTGCATTTCGTGTTTTGTTTTAATACTCAACTGCCGTCTTTGTACTTCTTCACTCTACAAAACTTCAAGGCTAGAGTGAATAAGTACCTTATAGGTCGTCGTGCTCCATTTTAGATCACAACGTCGCTTAACATCAGGCGAGTTCGTTCCCTACCCGTTGGTGGTCAAACGACGCCGAACTATTCTACAAAATATATATGTTTAGTACTGGAAGCGGCCTCTTCCCCTAGGGGTAAAGAACAGGGACCCTATTCGGAGATTTGAGATTCTCATCTCACCTTTTTTCGTCCTTGTTGCTCTAGTTTGAAACGTCATAGGTGTGAGAGTGATCACAATAAAATCTCATCTCATCTCACGCGCAGGAATAGCCCCCCTGGGACCCTATTCGGAGATTTGAGTTTTTCATCTCACCTTTTTTCGTCCTTGTTGCTCTCGTATAAAACATTATAGGTCTGAGAGTGACTAAGATAAAATCTCATCTCATCTCACGCACAGGAATAGCCCCCCTGGTTCGAGATGTCAATTCTGGTTTTAACATTAATTTCGTTGGTTTTGAATGGAATTCTCACGAATGTAAAATGCTGCACTGAAGGTTATACGAATTTATAATGAAAATAAAGCTTAGCTTAGCCCTTCTGGAGGGCTATTCCTACGCGTGAGATGAGATAAGATTTTATCTTGGTCACTCTTACACCTGTGATTATTCAAACGAGAGCAACAAAGATGAAAAATGGTGAGATTGAATCTCACTTCGTAAGAATAGCCCTCCAGCATTTTCGAAAGGATTTAGGATTATAGTCACACAAAAAAACAAGCGCATAATGTCCAGTAATCGAAAAACGTCCAATTCGCGGAATGTCCAAATAGAAGCGTTTTGTAAGATATATAGGTACATGGTTATTTGTAACTTACCAGAAACCTCTTAAGGGTTCATTGTACTCATCAATATGAACAACTTTTACTATGGGGCGAACTCCGAAATTGCGAAGAAAAAATCAGCTGTTCCATACATTTTGTCTCAGGTGATTGAACTTTTTGTAAGGAACAGCTGTATTTTTTTCGCAATTACAGGATTGGCTTCATAGTAAAAGTAGTTCGTACTGATGAGTACAATGAACCCTTAAGAGGTTTTTGATTAGGTACAAATAACCATGTACTCGTATATATGTAAGAGATGAATGTTTGACACTTACGGTAACTTTCGCGAAATGTTTAATTTGGATTCGTCGTTTTGCGACCGCTAGACATTTTGCTAATGGGAGATTATGCGACTCGTTTAGTCGCCTTATTTGTGAAGGGTTTGTCAGTATTTCTCGAATGACTTAATTGCCCCACCGACGCATTTGCCTCAGTTGACCCTAACAAGTTGTGTATGCCTGTAATTGGCGCATGTATCAGGGGCCCTATTCGGAGATTCACGATTTTCATCTCACTTTTTTCGTCTTTGTTGCTCTCGTTTGAAACGTCATAGGTGTGAGAGTGACCAAGATAAAATCTCATCTCATCTCACGCGCAGGAATAGCCCCCCAGATTGAAATGATAACATTTATTGTATTTTTAATGTGCGCTGGTGACTTACCTTTATCCTACTAATATTATAAACGCGAAAGTTTGTAAGAATGGACGGATGGATGTATGTTACTCTTTCACGCCAGAACGGCTCAACAAATCTGGATGAAATTAGGCACAGAGATAGAATATAGTCTAGAATAGCACAGGATACTTTTTTAACCAAGGGTGAATTCGCGGCGGGCATCTAGTAAATAAATAAATCTGAATCTACGGTTGAAAAAGGTTTTTTTTTTTTTTTTTTATGTAGAATAGTTCGGCGTTTGACCACCAACTCGCCTGATGTTAAGCGACGTTGTGGTCTAAGATGGAGCACGACGACCTATAATGTACTTATTCACTCTAGCCTTGAAGTTAGGTAGTGCAAGATTACAGTTATTGTGGAAACACATGATCCAAAAACACAAGGTCTAGCATTCACAGCAAACACGCAATGACGTCACTCGTCATCGTCATCCCTCTCTTTCGAACTCGTTCTAAATGACTTATTTCGGTCTTGCTCAAGCATCGATTGACGTCACTACGTGTTGCCCAAGCGACCGGAATGCTGTACCTGGCGGAGTATATTTTTACACCATGTGTAAACATTAATTTCCTTATTAAAACCTAGCTATGGAAATAAAACAACATTTAAGGTCGTCACAAGGAGGTAATGTACTTCTCGACAATTATTATAACTTAAAACACGATAAATAATACAATACACATACGCGACTACGTATCAATAAATACAAAGAACCTCCTCCTTTGGAGGCGGTTAACTCCACACCTCAGCTGTAGCGATCTATTGCTTTCTTCACTTATTGGCGGCGATTCTGTTCTACCAATTCCTGGACTAAATTAAATTTAACGCTGGACCACTAATACCATGAGCAAGTACAGACTGATTAAACATAATGACGGCTGTGAAGTGCGTCACAAGCGAGACTGCAGCGTCTTGCCTCTCTGTCTGTCTGTTGCTCGCGCATATCTTCCTTTTCGCTACTGCACAGCGTTTCGCGCCTAACTTCACTAGTTTAAATCGGCCTGTAACATCAACTAGATTAAACTACGAGTACGAGTAACAACTGGCACTATTTTGTACCACTAATATCGTCTACTCAATCAACTTTTGAGTATTAATATCTAACAATTGGCGATATGTTGTCCGTTTAGTAGCATATGTCACTTTTGACAGTTCTAAAATTGTTCCCACCCTTTTCTCCGTGGATGTATAGCAGCTTTTCTCAGATTGAAATGAAAAGAGTTTTAGACAACTTTGGTTTTATCTCGAAGATAAAAACGAATACTTCTTCATAGAATCATGTTAGTGAGAGATGTAGAAGCTGTCAACCGTTTAGTTTTCTATGGTTGTCAGATTTAGTTTAGTAATTGGTACAACAGAATAGACGCCGTCATCAGTGAATTGATTCAATATTACATGATTTCTTTTAAATCTACTCCTTCAGCCGGCGGACTGGTATTTGTTCAGCTTAAAAATAAATGGCGAAATGCTCGTGAAAACAGAACAGCAGACAACGGATTAGCTTTAAGACCAGTGCAGACGTCAGACAATCGTTAAACAATAAACGATTCTGATTCAGACTTAGTCGGCGGATATAAAGTATCATAGTAAGTGATTTTAGACACATTAGTCAATAAGTAAGTACAAATTAAAATAAATAAATGACATTTATTCTACAACACGAACCTACAAAAAATGATAAAAAATAAATTAAACTTACAAAATTGCACTTACATAATTACTATTCGAATATAAACCACTGTTTTAATATGATTACTGTATTCGTGAACAATAAAATTTAAAAAAAAAAACAAATTAACAAGAGAGAAAGAGCAAAAAAATATTTTCCTCTTTTTCTCTCGTCAGACAGTCGACCCAATCCGCGCACCTGTTCACTAAAAGCAGCAAGAGCGAAAGGGACAGGAGACAAAACCGACTAAGCCAAAGTTCACCAAAAATTAAATTAACGATTAATTTAACAGACTGCTTATGACAGCTCTCAATAAGTTAAATGTAAACAGTTAACAGTTAAATAATCACTAATTAAAGTTCAGCGAACATGAGGCTCAATGTCCATCGTCTGCGGCGGCCTTTATTGCAATATCAACCGATCCTTGTCACCAGACATATTGTATGTAACAATACGACGGCTTTACAAAACACGATTTGATATCACTTTTCTTGAATGAATCGCTATAGTTCGCGCCAAATGGATTGAGATAAAACAAGAACTTTTTATTGCAAAATAAATACAACCGTATTTTTAATTTACAAGCAAAATTTTACATAACATAACATTTCGTCACGCCTTTCCCTCGAAGGGGCAGGTAGAGGTGTAATACAACACTCACACTTCGCCGGACGATATTCAGTCCCAACGTGACAGAGGGCGAGCATGTCGCCATACACCGGGCTCCAGTCATGTAGCAGATGACATACAATACGCACATATGTTCACACAATGAACAAATTAGTGCGTGCCGTCGGCTGGGTTCGAACTCGCTCCCGCTGGCTTGAGAGGCGGGCCTTCTCCAGCTAGGCTATCATTGCTACATCATAACAAACAACTTTTATTAAGGGACCAACTTTGAAATCGGAACATAAAACAGCTGTCCCATACATTGTCGCCGGTCAGTTAACTTTTTGTATGAACAGCTGATTGTTTTGAGATTACAGAGCTGGTGTCTTAGTAAAAGTTATTCTTGTTAATTATTATGGAGAGAATGTTTACAATTTTGCTAAAATGTATATTAAAAATAGTGGTCTACAATTAGAGTGAAGGTTTACAACCCCTGCCTGCAGCTGAAGTCAATGAACTTTTATCTCAATGAACTTTTGTCAATGAACTCAAGTCAATGAACTTTTATCTCAATCCACAATAAGGCGAAAACATATCACGCGTAAGAATAGGGGCCGGATAGCCAGACTATATAGACCAGATAGAGTGGTGTGATTAACGCTCATTACATTCTCCGACTTGCAGTATGAAGTATGCTATCTTAGCGTGGCAGTGCCGTGCGATAGAAATACATTAAATTGCTAACATATCTTGTCCTTACACCATCTAAATTTAGCACGCTAGCTCACCTAGCGTACTGCAAATTGGGTCATGATCCAGAAAAACCAGATGAGAAACACGTATGAAGTCATCTTCCGTCTCTTTCTTACTATTTGTAAATGACTTATTTCGGTCCTGCTCAAGCATCGAGTGACGTCACTACGTGTTGCCCACGTGACCGGAATGCTGTACCTGGCGGAGTATATTATTATACCATGGGTGAGGCTCAGATCATTCTAGAGGAAAAGATGGAACACTGTGTTATTTCTCGCTGAAGCCACTTCTTTTTAAGCGTGTGCGCGTGGTAATGTTGCCATGAAAAACATTTACAATTGCACGAAAACTAATATTAATTCCCAAACTCTATGTTAGCCATTTCAGTTCCAATACACAACCTTAGTAGATTTAATATTCTTAACTGCACATATTTGTAAGAATTTAATGTTACGGCTTCTTCAAAATTCACTTGTAAAAAGACTGAGCAGTTTTTAAAAAGAACCTCAAAATGTAGTCCTGGCCACACTTTTATAATGCACTGTGTATTTAAGTACACGATATTATACCATAAACCAATGCACATAATGTCGAGGTAATGACCAAGCGAGTAGCGTAGTTTTTTGCGTCAATGTGTGAGGTAACGGTTTTCCTATAAACAACGATGGTTTGAGAAGTCGAATATTTTTGGCATTTATTTTACATTTCCATTCCAGACGGAATGGAATGAGAGAAGAGAGGCCTTTGCTCTGCAGTGGGACAGAGCAGGCTAGTAATAATAATTTTACTTTTGTCTTCATTATTGGTATACATTAGATCACTATGTCTCAAAAAGTTAATGAAAACGATAAAAAAAGTGTTGTGTACATATACGACAGTAGCGTAGTTTTTGGATAGTTTTTGGCTTCACCTAAATCATACGCCGTGCGCCATCTTATTCTCTAGGTTGATCTGAGGGGTGATGTAATGACCGGTTAAGTGTCAGAGACTCGCCGTGTGTCTGTAGAGGGCATGATATGAACTGGGTGAAGGGATCAGCCGGCTGTGTTCGAGTATCGCCTACAAGCCCGCGACGATGGCAGCGGGCTCTTCCACGCCCTCTTTGATCTTCCTCAGGAACATGACAGCTTCACGCCCGTCGATCAACCTGTACAAAAAGCAAAAAAAAAAACAATAAAGTTTACTGAATAATACGGACTAATAATAATAATAAATGTGGGCTGTTTTCCCGCGGCCATGAGGAATAATGTAGCTTCTAATAATGTAAATCCTACTAATATTATAAACGCGAAAGTTTGTAAGAATGGATGGATGGATGTTTGTTACTCTTTCACGCCATAACGGCTGAACTGACCTGGATGAAATTTGGCACAGAGATAGATTATAGTCTAGAATAGCATATAGGATACTTTTTAACCGCGGGTGAAAC
Organism: Peribatodes rhomboidaria; assembly: GCA_911728515.1. Taxonomy (NCBI): domain Eukaryota; kingdom Metazoa; phylum Arthropoda; class Insecta; order Lepidoptera; family Geometridae; genus Peribatodes; species Peribatodes rhomboidaria. The sequence goes on from OU452192.1 coordinate 7,602,894, forward strand.
CGTGGGGCGCAGCTAATGTAATGTTATGTAATAATGTAGATTCCAAAGTATGGTGAAAGAATTTTTGAAATCGGACCAGTAGTTGTTGAGTTAATTCGTTACAAACATACTTACATACAAATCTTTCTTCTTTATAATATTAGTAAGTATAGACATAGGATTACAAAGGAATTGTATACAAAAGACGTTTAAACTGTAGATCGGATGCAGGCTATTCTACTTTTTTACCCGACTTCAAAAAAAGTTTACCCGACTTCAAAAAAGGAGGAGGTTCTCAAGTCGTTTGTTTTAATAAAAAAATATTGACAGTATAACACGATAATTCCGCCAATTATGAAAGAAGTATGATCTACCAAACAAAAAATTATCGTCAAAATCTGATTTGTGAAATTATTAAAAAAGTGAAAGTGCGAGTGAAATTATTAAAAACGTGAACGTGCGAATGTGATATTTTGAGAGTGAAAAAACCGTGACGTTCTGCGAACGTGACTTTGTGCGAACGTGACATTTGAGTGTGAAAAAAAAAACCGTTATGTTCTGCGAACATGACATTTTGAGAACGTGACATAGTGCGCCGAGAGGCAAAATCGTATGATAGTTTGGTAGATTATACTTCAGAGGTGGTCCAGCAAATCGGTGAAGCAGTTTTTGAAATATTTATTTATTTATTTATTTAATTATAGGCGAGCAGCCTAGGGCTGATGTGCCTACATCACACTGTGTTGAATTAAAATTGTCCAAATTCACAAAAAAAAAATATAAATATCAATAAAAAAATAACAAATATGTCGGCGCATAGTTTAAATATTGTAATTATTTAGTTAAGCGCCACCTAGTATAGCTTTGGTGAACTAGAGTTGTGTCAAGTGGCGCCAGCTCTGGTGTAACTCTTTGTGACGAGCGCTGTTCGCTGATTGGTCGTTGGCCAGATGTCGCGTGAGTCAGGCAGCCAATCAGCGGGCGGCATTAGTTCGGCGGTATTCGTGTTCCGTCCGAAAGAGTGCGAGTGGAGGGGGCGCTAGTATAAGTGCGCGGAAATGCTCCGAGGAGCGGACACTTCACACTTTGAGTTGGGACGTTGAAGAGTGAACAGTGCGCGTTACTAAGTGGAATACCTTGTTCACAATTTATATCGAGGCAAATTATAATCTACCTTCTGTGTAAATTAATTGTCGGCCATTCAAATAAAGTTGATTTAAGTACGCGAGGTGTCTCAGTCTCCTCGCCCGCTATACCCACGCCGTAGAACCATGTCTGATGCGAAACGGATACCCTCTCGGAGTTCCGATATCAGAAGTGGGATAAAGAACAACGTCCACAGCAACAAGATATGGCTCCGTCTCTGGCTACAACTGTGCACTGGAAGCGAGCATAGGAACAGATGGCTGATTTGCCCCGACGTGCTATTATTGTGGAGTGTGCGGACTGTTTCTTCGTGATGCATGAAGTGCATCAAGGCGGCAATGGCAGAGCGAGCATTGAGTAGACGTCTTCTTCGCCCCGTCAGCGTTTGGTCACAGCTAGTCTTTGCTATGTGACGCAGCTAACAAACAACGAGAGACGAAGGATAGCAGTGTACCGAACAAAACGTCGACGCCTACGTGTTACTACTGCAACGAGGTTACATCGCCACTCGTTCGAAAAGGGACACCAAGATTGGCAGCGGCAACGTGCGAGATCCGGTCAATGCCTGCACTATGAAGCAGCCATTGTTTACTTACGAGTAGCAATTGAATCCGGTGAGAAGTTTTCATTTTGTTTGATAATCGTAGACGATCTTTGCCAGAGTGTTAATTTCTTTTGGAGTTGTATGTAGGTTTAAAAATACCCACAAACAGTTTAGTCGGAATGTGCCTATTACGGCACCGATGAGTCATGCAGTTCATAGATAACTTATTAAGTGTCAATGCTTTTGGTAAAACTAAGCCTGAGTGGCAGTAGCCGGTAGGACAGTAGCCTGTGTGGCAGTAGCCTGTGTGGCAACAGCCTGTGTGGCACTAATTTACATGGTACTGTCTCATGTGGCTCCAGCCTGTGTGGCAAGTCTTTGTTGCAACCTTACGTTTGTTGCATTATAGTCTGAGTGACTACCTAGCCTGTGTGGTAAGCCTATGTAGTAAACTCCGCCCGGTGTAACATCATAGTACGAGTTACGACCTAGCCTATGTGGAAAGTCTAAGTGACAACTTTAATGCCATGTTATTCGTTTGAAATTGGACACAGCAGTTTACATAAGTCTGAACCGCGTATGTGTACCGCCATTGGATTTTCAATGTGGCTGTATCCGTCACTATTTGTTTCTGGGATGGAGCGGCGCGCGCGCGCGGCGGCGCGGCCCGGCCGGAGACGCACGCCGCTACTGGCGGCGCGCGAGCCCCCGCGCACGGACACCTCGCGGGTCCTGCCACCGTTGCGGCGCCATTGGACACAAACAAGTGGATTGCAAGAAACCACGTGCTGATCAGAATCCTGCATCAACATCAAAGGAAGGCGCTGACAAGAGATCTTGCTTCGTGTGCGGCGAACCGGGACACATCGCTCCAGCATGTCCCAAGAAGGTGGCTAAAGAGGTCCACATCTGTGACCACCAAACTGCAAGGAGCACACTGGCGACGTCATCGGGTGAGCTCGTTCCGTTTTTATTTGATAGTGGTTCTACATGTTCTTTGATCAAATCGGATTTGGTTGCTAAATTCTCTGGTACCGCGGGTAATGAAATGATCTTTCTTTCGGGGGTAGGTCAAGGAAACATTTTATGTGAATCTCAAATTCTCAGCAATGTTAAAATTGAGGGTATCGAACTTGACGTGTTACTTCACATTGTCTCCTCAAACAGTATTTCGGAATCCGTTATTCTAGGTAGGGATGTTCTCCAACATGGCTTAACCGCTTATTTTGTACGAGTAATGTATGAAGTGGTTTAGACTGTATGGTGTGCTCAATTCTGGATAAGAGGACAGGGTGGGTCAATGCGTAGAGAGATAGTCGAAAGGATGCAGTGGGCCAAGACGTACTCTGGGTTGTAGATTGGAGGCTGTTATCCGGGCTATGTGATGACGCAAGGAGGACAGAGAGTGAGTCGAAGGGATGCAGGCCCGGGTCGAATGGATCACTGTGGTGGTCATCGAAGGGGCGCTGTTATCCGGTCTGCACTGCTCTGGTCGCGTCAGTAGTTTTGTGTGGTTGTGCGCCTGTGTGCCTTGTTCAAGATTGAGAACACCATCAGTAGCTTGAAATTGTGTCCTGATTATGTCAGAATGAACGAGCGGTAGAAAAGTGCTAACTATGGTCTTTTGTTACAGATAATTAAAAAGAGCGCCCGAGGACGTGCGGATGTCAGTCCGGCCGTGTCGGCGCATAGTTTAAATATTGTAATTATTTAGTTAAGCGCCACCTAGTATAGCTTTGGTGAACTAGAGTTGTGTAAAGTGGCGCCAGCTCTGGTGTAACTCTTTGTGACGAGCGCTGTTCGCTGATTGGTCGTTGGCCAGATGTCGCGTGAGTCAGGCAGCCAATCAGCGGGCGGCATTAGTTCGGCGGTATTCGTGTTCCGTCCGAAAGAGTGCGAGTGGAGGGGGCGCTAGTATAAGTGCGCGGAAATGCTCCGAGGAGCGGACACTTCACACTTTGAGTTGGGACGTTGAAGAGTGAACAGTGCGCGTTACTAAGTGGAATACCTTGTTCACAATTTATATCGAGGCAAATTATAATCTACCTTCTGTGTAAATTAATTGTCGGCCATTCAAATAAAGTTGATTTAAGTACGCGAGGTGTCTCAGTCTCCTCGCCCGCTATACCCACGCCGTAGAACCATGTCTGATGCGAAACGGATACCCTTTCGAGTTCCGATAAATAAATATCAAAAAAATATCAATAAAAACTAAAAAATTGTTTACATGGATAACGGGAAGTCCGTTTATTTAAGCTTTTGTATTATTTTTATTGATATTTTTAATTGATTTAGCATTCGTATATGATTTAGTATCGAAATCAAAAATCTTTAAAAACATCCTGAACATTCTGAAAACCAGCTCTGCGTAGGCTTCAGCTTACTCAGTACATAGCTGAGAATATCCCAATTGCCTAACTAAAAAATATTGCAGCATTAATTTGTAACCTGTTTTTTTAATTTTAGGCAATAAATACTTTTTTATTTATTTATTTAATTTATTTATCCTGAAATTCTGTTGAATTGAGGACCTCCTTTTTTTTGGAAGTCGGTTAGAAAACTCGATTCCCTATTCTATCTAAAATCTATAAAAGTAGACTGAAGTTTGAACAACTTGAGTTTATTTCTATGATCCGATCGGAAACGTTTCCGAATGATAGTAAATAGCACCGAGGATCCCACAAATTTCAAACTCAAATTGTTCGAATCTCAGTCTTTTATGCCGACTGCCTCGGTGGCTCAGTTGGTAGTGAACCTGCCTTCTGAGTTTGGGGGTGTGGGTTCGATTCCCCCCTAGGGCAAACATTTTTGTGATAAACATTTGTGTTTGTTCTATGTCTGGGTGATAAATTTTGGAATAGAGAATCGAGTATAAATCCGATCGGAAGAACGTATCGCGTTTAAAAACTTATGAATACGGACTGAGATCCAAGCAATTTAGTTTAAACATTTTGGAATCCGAACGGAAACGTTTCCAGATGACCGTGAATACCTGTGAAGATCTCTAGTTCTATGGTGTCGTGTGTGTGTGTGTTTGCGCGCGTGTGTGTGTGTTTGCGCGCGCGTGTGTGTGTGTGTGTGCGCGTGTGTGTGTGTGTACATACCTGTGATCGTACGTCAGCGCGATGTACATCATGGGTCTGATCACGACTTGCCCGTTCAGAGCGATCGGACGCTCGAATATGCCGTGCATGCCCAAAATGGCTGACTGAGGCGGGTTGATGATCGGCGTGCCGAGTAGAGACCCGAAAACGCCGCCATTGCTGATCGTAAACGTTCCCCCGTCCATTTCTTCAATAGTCAATTTCCCTTGTCTAGCCTTTTCGGCCAAGCCAGCGACGGTCAGTTCGATGTCAGCGTACGTCATGGTCTGAACGTTTCGTATGACCGGAACGACCAAGCCTTTCGGCGTTGCCACGGCCACGGAGATGTCGACGTAGTCGCGGTAGATGATTTCGTTGCCATCTATGACAGCGTTGCAAACGGGTTGGTCCATTAACGCATTCGCGGCGGCCTTAACGAAGGGCGACATAAGGCCGAGTTTCACGCCGTGTTTTTTCGTGAAGGCGTCCAGGAATTTCTTGCGGAAGGCCATGATGTGCGACATGTCGATTTCGTTGAACGTCGTCAGCATGGCGTTCGTGTTTTGCGCGTCTTTGAGTCGTTGCGCGATGCGTTGTCGCATGCGGTTCATTTTGACGCGCTGCTCCGTCCTCGTGCCGGCGATTTCCTTGCTGTAGTCTGTGGGAGGGACGCGGACGGTCGCCGTCTCGATGGCTTGCGCGTGACGGATGGCCGCCACGGGGATGGATGAGGAGGGGGCGGCGGGGGGAGGGGCGGCGCGGGGCGGGGGCGCCTGCGGGGGCGGCGAGGGCGTCGGTGGGGGCGGCGGAGGGGGAGGGGCGGCGGCGGACGGGGGCGGCGGTGGCGGGGGGGCGGCAGCTTTAGGCGGTTCTGGGGCGGCGGCAGGCGCGGCAGCCGCTTTCGGCGCTTCGCCTGTAATTTAAACAAAACGCGGTTTAATAATTTAATTTCTCTGCAAACACTATTTTTGATTTGGCCGGAATGTCTTGCAACAGTTTCAGTAAGGCGATAACCGACAATATGTATAATGTAAACATACATTAGTATGGACTTTGTGAACTACTGTACTCAAATATATAAAATTGGTATATTTTTAGTGTAATTAAGACCAATAGAGTAATAAATTGTAAATTCACTTGGCTTTTAATAAAATAATTAAGTAGCTTTCTAAATTTAGAATGAGTCCCTAGAATAAGAAAGTAGTATTAAAATTGTATGTAGTAGAATAAGAAACCCCTATGTAGTATAATCCTGAACATTATTCAGGGGTAAGAACTAACTAATCTCACTAATAAAATAATAAAAAATGTGTTACAATTCTGTTAGTGATGAAAATGAACAAAAAATTTTTACACAAAACGTGGCCCCCCTTTTTTATGGCGCGCCGACATTGGTCATATTTGCACCAATCTAGGTCACACACACATATACTACACCGTGGGGCCAAAGTGTAAGACTCTAAGTTAATGGAGCCAATGTGTCACGCAGTAATACGGTTCAATATTGACCATTACAAATTGAAGACAAAGGACCCAAGGTTAAGCCAATGTGCGGCCAAGGCATAGAGCAATGTACTAGGCTAAAGTTGAGTCAAAGATTTTAGATGTAATAATTAAGGGTCCAGCGACCACTTTAGATTAACTTCTCATTGGCTAAAGGTTTTCTATTTCCATTTCGTTTAGAAGGAGAAGACTAGCAAAGAGAGTAACTAAAGTTATCTACAGTGACAAATTGCAATCTAAATCATTTTTTATGACTCTTGCACTTCTCTAATGATTCTTAAATTACTAAGAATTTTCCTTGTATTAGATTCATTTAAAAGCTGATGATGTAGACAACATCTCTATGCTAAGGGATTTTTGATTGCTTTGTCTATCAAATATATCAGTTAAAAGTGACCCCTTACAAATGCGGATATTTTCCATAGCGCTATTTTCTCTTAAGGACGTTTTTTAAAAAAACCAAGAACATAGGGGCGGAGATATAGTTAATTTAATTGTACATGCTAAATTTCATCATAATCTGACAAATGGTTTCAAAGAAATTTGACAAGCGCGTATGTATGGAACTTTCAGAGCGTCGCGGGACCCCTAAGTACTTTTTTGATTAATTACCTGTAATATCAATTTTGAAGAGCTTCTGGCCAGCCTTGACTGTGTCTCCGTCCTTGACGTAGATCTCCTTGATGACCCCGTGCCCTGGAGACATCACCGGGAGGGCTGTCTTATCCGTCTCGATTTCTAACACCACCTGTTACCACACACACACATATCAAACTAGTGTTATTAAAGTACAAATTTTATTTGTACACCTGTAACTATTCAAAAATATTGTCATTTAAAAGCTATACTAAAATCTTATATCTTTAAATGAGCAATGAGATGAGAAATAGATAAAATTCTTGTATATATATATATTATTGGAATCTCGGAATCGGCTCCAACGATTTTCATACAAATTAGTATATTGGGGGTTTTGGGGGCGATAAATCGATCTAGCTAGGAATCATTTTTAGAAAATGTCATTTTATTCGTGTTTTATCGATAATCAGCTTAAACATAAACTTGGAAGAAAAATAACAAAAAGGAGGCGTTTGAGTAGTCTCAACTGAAAAATATGACTCTTCATGACATCTATTAGCGAATAATAATACTATTCTTTGTGAGCAACTAATTGCTTTAACGACACAACAGCAGATGGCTTTGAAGTAACACGAAGTCAATGAGTGTTTGCTTTGAGGTTAGACTAAAATCAATTGTTTATTTTCCAAAAAACACAATAAAAAAAAAAAAATACCGAGCAAAGCTCGGTCATCCAGGTACTAACTTTTAAAATGTACAAAACTTAATCTAATACTATACTACATTAAGAAATCTAAAACAAACTACACTAAACTAACAATAACTTTACACGTATCGTCACACCTCTTCCCCGAGGGGGCTAGCAGAGGTGTAATACAAAACCCACACTTTGCCGGACGATATTCATTCACAAATGTGACAGGGGGCGAGCCTGTCACCATACACCGGGCTCCAATCATGTAGCAGATGACATACAATACGCACATATGCTCACACATTGAACAAATTTGTGTGTGTCGTCGGCTGGGTTCGAAACCGCTCCCTCTGGCTCGAGAGGCGGGCCATCTCCCAACTAGGCTGCCATCGCATTTTAAATGATTACTCAATTTATAATCATATTAAACATAATTGAATGTAATTATTTAATTTTGATTTCTAGTGATTAATAAATTTGTTAGTTTAATGCACCGAGACACATTTTTTGGAAGTTGATCCAGTTCTGATCTAAGTTGAATAAATGTTACAATGTTATTATTAATTTCTGTTAAAACAAGCAAGCAAGTTCGGACAGGCCGAGTGGTAGGCCCTGATGTCAGAGTTTTCAGGCCGCCCGGTAGCCTCTGACATGGCTTGACGATGAATTTCTGTTTTGTTTTATCCTTCATACTAATTATAAAATTGAAAGTAACTCTGTATGTCTGTCTGTTTGTAGGCTTTTCACGGCTATAGTAGGCTTTTATGTATTTTGATGAAATTTGATAAATAGTTGCAGTTTGCCACAAGGAAGGTTTTTGGATATTTTTTTTTTAATAAATAAATCTTTTTGTCACTAAATTCTGTAAAATAATAAAAAATAACGCGCCGCTTACCAAATGCGTGAGACAACATCACAGAATAGTACGTAGTTGGTACTAAAAAACTAACTAACTGACAACTAATTAAAACTCCGCTCAAAACCAGCCAGTATATTTTTTAATGTTGGACTCTGATCTATTTGGTACCGGATTATTGTTCATAATTTGATAATCACTTACAGTATATCACGAGGAGGGTTCATGGATACTATTTTCTGAATAAACGCGAACGAATTTGCGGGCAACAGCTAGTAATTAAATAAATAAGTAATATATAGGACCAACATCAACAGGCCTAGCATAATGATATACAATATGACAACGGTATGTCGATTTTTTAACCAACTTCAAAAAAGAAGGAGGTTCTCAATTGTACTTTTCTAATTGTACTTTAATTCAAAAATACTTTTGTTTTTTTGATAATATTTTTTTAAATTATGTATTTATTATAGTTTTTAAATTACAAATCGATTTTGATGATACTTTATTTGTTTGATAGATCATACTAGAAATATAGTATTATCATTATGATAATACAAATACAAAAATAGATATAAAAAATGCTTATTGTAATCAATAGAGCATTCGGAACTAAAATAAAGGTAAACCAAAAAGTTAAAACGTAAACTGAAGTATGATCTATTAAACAAGAAAATAATCATCAAAATCGAATTATAATTAAAAAATTGGCGGAATGATCGCGTAACATACTCGTACAAACAAAAAAAACATAGTCTAATTGAAAACCTCCACCTTTTTAGAAGTTGGTTAGTCAGTTCTTGTAGGATAGCGTGTAAAAACGCGGAGCGCTGCCACAGAATAAATAATGATAATCATTGTTTAACAATATACTCCGCCCGATATAGCATTCAGAAACATATTTCGACATGTGAGGTGTCATTTGAATCGTCTTGATAGTGGAAGTGACCTAAGGTACAACATTTTGCAGCCAGGTTTTTTATTTTTCTAATATTAATGTTACTTGTTTATTTATTTACTACTTGCGCTACGCGGTTTCGCCCGTGGTTAAAAAGAATCCTATGTGCTATTCTAGACTGTAATCTATCTCTGTGCCAAATTTCATCCAGATCTGTTCAGCCGTTCTGGCGTGAAAGAGTAACAAACATCCATCCATCCATTCTTACAAACTTTCGCGTCTATAATGTTAGTAGGATTTATATCTGTAATGACCTCATCAGCCGCCACAGCGTCCCCGACTTTCTTATCCAGCTTCACATCTCCCTCGGAGACAGAGTCCGGGAAGGCTGGCGTGATGACGTCCTGCACCGCCCACAGCGGACGAGCGAAGTGGAGAGACGCAGTCTGGCTGCTGGAGATTACGATCCTGCAAGCGGAATATTGAAAGGTATTATATTACACTGGTCAACTGAAATTTGGTTGTCCCAGATGTAAGAATACTTCTATGCCAACAATTTATTAATGATCCTGCAAGCGGAGTTTTGAAAGGTATTATATTACACTGGTCAACAGAAATTTTGTTGTCCTAAATGTAAGAATACTTCTATGCCAAGAATTTATTAATGATCCTGCAAGCGGAATATTGAAAGTCATTATATTACACTGGTCAACAGAAATTTTATTGTCCCAGATGTAAGAATACTTCTAAGGCAAGAATTTATTAACGATCCAGCACAAGCGGAATATTGAAAGGTATCATATTACACTGGTCAACAGATTTTTTTTGTCCTAGATGTAAGAATACGTCTATGCCAACAATTTATTAATGATCCTGCAAGCGGAGTTTGGAAAGGATATTACACTGGTCAACAGAAATTTTGTTGTCCCAGATGTAAGAATACTTCTATGGCAAGAATTTATTAACGATCCAGCACAAGCGGAGTTTTGAAAGGTATTATATGACACTGGTCAACAGAAATTTTGTTGCCCCAGATGTAAGAATACTTCTATGCCCACAATTTATTAACGATCCTGCAAGAGGAATTTTGAAAGGTATTATAATACACTGGTCAACTGAAATTTGGTTGTCCTAGATGTGAGAATACTTGCAATTTATTAACTTCCGACGCAAAAACGATGGGGTGTAATAAGCTTGATGTGTCAGTGTGTGTGTGTATGTATGTATGTATGTGTGTGTGTGTCTGTCTGTGGCATCGTAGCCACCAAACGGAACCGATTTTAATTTTGTTTTTTTGAAATGTGAGTTAGTCATGTGTTCTTAGCTGTGTTTGATGAGAATCGGTGTCGAGGTTTTTTGAATGATTTAAATTCATAGCACTCCTTGAGATACAGATAGTTGGAAAAACAAGATTTTAAAGAAAAAGTTAAGGATGTGAAATTTTGAGCTTTTGGTGGAATTCAGAAATATGGTCATATCCTTAAACCGAATACAAAAATTTTGAAGTCGCGAGTAATACTTTTACGTTCGGCCTTAATAAGCGCCATAGCATGATGAAGAGTTAAGGCTGGAGCACACTAGATGCACGTGCAGTCCGTGTACATAAATTATAAATTATTTACATAAATATATAAATTATTTAAATTTTATTTGTACACCTGCATGCGAAATATTGTTATTTTAATGTTTTAATTCGAATCTTTGAATTTTTGATAGCTAAATTTACTTACTTATATTTAAGAAAAATTGTAAATGACTTGCCTAATATAACGGATCATTGTTATAAGGTCAATAAAGAATCTGAATCTGAATCATTCCTGTCCAGTTTGCAAGGAACAGTAAGGATGAAGTTCCATGAAAGACGTATCACACCGAAAGCAGTCCGTTACAGTAGCTGCGTGGCGCATGGACTGCCTGTTGACAACGTAAAACTGACAGCGCTTACACAGAACAGACTGCAACTCAATTTGGTGTGTTTTAGCTTTTCATATTACATAATACGTACCTAGGACGGTTAGTGCGTGCCGCTGCCTGCGGGAGAGCCCCGAAGGCTCGGGCCTCGGTGGAGTTGAGGCGGAGCCCGGGCCCCTGTCTCCGGTACAGCGACTGTACGTGCTTTGAGCAGCGCCGTAACATGATGGAGAGTTGGAAGAGTACCCTGGAATTGAGAGAAGGAACTGGTTATTTACTGATGATAATCATGTTAGCTGAGTGATCCGGATGTCGTGGGTTCGATCCTGCCCTCCAATTCTACTAACCAATTTCTTCAAAATTGTTCAAAATTGTCTGATTGATTTTAAAATCCCTTTATTAACAAACACATATAAAAAAAATTGTACACTCAGCTTTAGTGACTATGATACAAGTTATCAAATTAATAGTTGTTTTGTAGGCTAGGACCACCTTTTAAAACTTAACTGCTAAACTTAACTTGCTAACGTAGTTAGCAAAAATAACATGACCAAGGATTACACACTACTATGATTGTTTTGTATGTTTATGACATCACAATATTGTTAATGAATTGCCTCAAATTGACATATTTTGTATGCCAGAAGCATCAAAAATAGACAATTCATTTCAAAATTAATAACAATAATAAAACAATTGCTAAGTAGAGTCTAGGCGCTGCTGAACTTTTCTCGTAGTTTCTTGTTTAAATTTGACATGGGTTCTTACGGTGAAGGAAAACATCATAACGAAACAGATATGTCCTAAAGAATAATTTAGAAGACATATGACAATATGACATCCACCACCCCGCAACCCTTAAGTTGTCGACTACAATCAGTCATCATTACAGTCTTTTACATCTTTCATTGCAGGGACCCGACCGACTAACCTATCTTATGTTGAGGTAGATTGATTCATTGTCTACCAAACTGGCTCAAAGGATCATCTGCAGTACTGAAGTTACCAAACAAATGTGCTTGTCACAGGTCTTGAAACTATTCATAAAAATGAGATGAATTTTGGCACTTGCAATTTTTTTTCTTCTCAAATTCTTAAAAGTGTATACAATTCTGAAAAATATCTGCATTTGCAAGGGGTCACTTTGGATTAATTCATTTAATAGATAGACAAAGAAATCAAAAATCCCTTGAAGTATGGAAGTTGCTACATCATAACTTCTCAAATAAATCCATAATACCAGGGTAATTTCTAAATATTTAAGAATAAAAACACAAGTGTGAAAGTTAAAATATTGAAATTACAATTTGTCAATAATTTGTCTTTAAATAACTTTAGAGGCTCATCATTATCTTGTCTTGCTCGGTTTGCTTATTGTTTTCTTCTAGATGAAATGGCAATAGAAAACCTTTAGCCATTGCAAAGTGAGTTTTAAGCGCTCACGGGAGCCATCAGCGACTTTTAAATATTAATGTAGTCAATGAATTTTATAAAGGTGTCTTTGTTTAATTGTTGTGACTTTTTGAAAGGTCATGGATTCAGTAGCTCTTCACACATTTGTCTGGGGGATTTACTGGTCATATGTCCTAATGCAAACATGTCAAGTCAAATATCAGTTTCTGGCAGCATAGTACAAGCTTTGGCTAGCTAAGTTTGGGGCTTGGAGTCAGATGACTGTGTGTACAAAAATGTCCTGAATATTACAGTCGGTCTTACAAAAAAAGTAAAGGCAAAATACACTTGTGAGTTTTAAGAAACTGCAATAGATATAAATCTTATCTTTCTACAATACCTAGATAAATTATTAATTACATCAGCATTCTTGTTTACTCAGTTACTCTTGAAGATAACATAGGATCCTCTTTTGATATGACCTTTGCGACAATATGAAAATAGGTAAAACTACACTAATTTAATAGCAATTAAATTAAAAAAAAACTTATGTTGAGTAGTGTAATTTGTTTATCAAACAATTAGGTTTTTTTAATTAACTCTTTTTTCAAAAGTATGACAGATTTTTATTAAGATCATTTTAAAAAATCAGGTTTTTAAAACTTCTTCTAAATGCCCAAAAAAAGAAAAATATTAGGTTTAAAAACGGAACATTGATTGGTCTTGTGACATTTCTATCAGATCGACCTAAGGCCAGTGGCATGACCAAAGCAAATATTGATAATTGTTACAACATACAATAAAATACATTAAATCCAGCTCAAAAGTCGCATATACTAATTAGTGCTTAGAACTAATTGGTAAATAGGTTAGGAGCCAAAATCGACCGGCTGGTGCATGAAGCTAGAGACGAGTGATTTCAAGGTTAGCTGAGTTATGTTATCAGTGTTAGTAACATAAATATAGATAATAACCACACCCCTTACCTTCTGGAGGAGGTTACCGACCGCTATCAGCGAACAATTAGTTAATCACAGACATAAAATGTTACATAAGCCTGGATCTCATGACAGATCCGATGCACGAAATAGTTACTTGCACGGGTTACTTTGGAAGCGTTTATTCAGTGCATAGCTCATGTATGCCGTGCCTATAATGTACTGAACTGATACTTCACTTTGATATTGACGCTGCTTTGTTTTAGTTTCAGATGGTGCGGCCCAAAGACCTACATTTGTCGGTCGATCGCCTTTCGCCAAAGTCTAGTTGGCTGTTGGCTGATGGAGTAGATTGGATGACAGATTCACAGCTGCTGTCAAATCACATTCGATTCGGAAACCGCATGACAAAAATTGTGGTAGCATGGTAACAATGAAAGCGAGAGAAAAAATGTGATATTAACAAGTGTGATAAAGATAGCAAGTGCTATCTTTCAATCTGCGTGAGTTGGAACGTAAAACAATTGTTGTTGCCATTTTTCGGTATTCCTCATTTTTTTCATGTATTTCTTTAGTGGTGAGCTCAATAAAAATTAGGTCAAGGTACTAAAATTCGTAAATTTGTTAAACTCCTAAATTTAGGTAATACGCCTTAATATTGCAATTGAGGGGGCAACATTAGGTTAAATTATTGAACGGAAATAGTGTATTTGTTGTTCATTTAAGTTGAATTCATAGATAAAATAAAATTTTAAAAAAGAATGTAAAAGCGTAAAGCGCATAATTATATTCTCTTTGTTTAGAAGGTTCCCAGGTGAAACATTAACCTGGCGCGGTGCATCAGGAACATGGAGGTAGCAAATTACGTCCATGATCAGGAACATTTTAACTACTCGGTTCAATTTAATGTCAAATTCAAATGACAGTAGTTGCCAATGTGACAGTTAAAAAGAGTCTAGTGTACGGAATGTGCGTAGACGGAGATTGAATGTGGCTACATCTCTTGCGGTGCTATTCACAATCATTCGCAAACGTTTCCGATCAGTGGCCCTATTCGGAGAGTTGAGATTTTCATTTCACCTTTTTCGTCCTTCTTGCTCTCGTTTGAAACGTCATAGGTGTGAGAGTGACCAAGATAAAATCTCATCTCATCTCACGCGTAGGAATAGCCTCGCAGGGGGGCTATTCCTGAGCGTGAGATGAGATAAGATTTTATCTTGGTCACTCTCACACCTATGACTTTTCAAACGAGAGCAACAAGGACGAAGAAAAGTGAGATGAAAATCTGAAATCTCCGAATAGGGCCACAGATCCCATAAATTTCAAACTCAAATAGTTCGAATCTCAGTCTACTTTTATACATTTTGGAATAGGGAATCAAGTATAAATCCGATCGGAAGAATTAATCGCGTTTAAAAACTTATGAATATAGACTGAGATTCGAATAGGAGTATTTAGTAGGAGCGATAAATTGCACTTAACTTCAATTCAATCGAACCTTTGGAAGTTAGTAAAACTTTTATTGCCAAGTGAGAAATGAGAGCTGATGATCTTCAAACGCCTGAAAGGATCTTTACAAATTATTGCTAAAAATCCACTTCGATCACATCAGCTTTCAAACAGAAAAAAAATGCTTCAAAATCGGTTCATTCGTTTGGGAGTTTTGGTTGGCACGGACAGATATACATCCCCTCTTTTTGCGTCGGGGGTTAAAAATTAAAAATGGCGAATGCGCATTTGGCATCTCAGGGGTTAATTATCTATTTAAGTATGTGTTTAAAAATATTTATAAATATGCTTATGTATATCAGTCTCTGGCCGCCATAGCACAAGCTTTGCTTAGTTTGGGGTCAGACGACCGTGTGAGCAAACGTCCCGAATATTATATTATTAAATTTTATTATAGTCAAAACAACAAGTTCGTCATGTAATAATTTATTTAAAAATCTCATAAGCACATAGAGACATACAGATCTTACAAAATACACTTTGTACAGAATAATTATTTCGGCATCTACCTACAATAAATTACAATAGCCTGCGTTAGAAGAAACTAATCGAAACGACGCGGCGCTAATCATGTCCTCTCCCTCCGACTAGCAATACTGTGTGATTATGTGAGTGAGATAAAATAATTTGCGCCGCTTCTCTAGATTAGTTTCTGTACAATGAGTTTAAAATAAAGGTACATGAATTATTTAGGTACTATAATTTCATAGCTTACAAGTATTACAAAATAATCTCCTTAAAATTGCAAATAAGGTCAGAAAGCTAAAGGTTTTAAATGTACGTAATCAAAAATTTAACTAATATAGCTCTATCATTATTTTTTGTAGTAAAATGATTAATATGTAGTTAATAGCGGTCTCATTCCATATAAGCCGTGAGTATCCAATACAGTATAAATATAGTATAGTGAGTAGTTCGATATACCTCAGCTGCGCAAAAAAACGTTCTGACAACTACACATTAAAAAAAACTAGAAAGCCGTTGTCCTAATACGCGACCATGCGATCGACGTGCGAACTGGCGAATGCGCGAAAACATCGAACACATTGGTTCCGAACAGCATAGGATAAACACAATCATTCGGAAACGTTAATTTAAAGCAATATATTTTTAATTTCACATCGAAATATTCTAATAACTTAATAAATTAAAAAAATAAGGTACACGAATTTGTGCATTATCTTATACAACATTTGTATCGTTTTTTGGTAACTTTAATACTCATGTAAAAATAAATTATTAATTTGTAAAAATTGGTTCATAAAATCAAAACGTAAAAATAATCAACCGTTATAAGTAATTATATTATTATAATTGCCATGAATACTGACATACACCCATTACACACAATACACAATTAATGAACGTTGTATAGCCTCCGAATAGTCACACAATGTTTTATTATTTTCTTATGTTTCATTTTAATAGTAAAATGTAAATTTTTAATAGTAAAATGTAAGTTTTAATAGTAAATGTAATTTTAATAGTAAAATGAAACATAAGAAAATAATAAAACATTGTGTGACTATTCGGAGGCTATACAACGAATAACAATAACAATAAATTACATAATTTTTAATGACATAATTTTTAATTTTATTTATATTTTGTTGACATATTCGATTTTTAACATTATCATTTTGATCTAGAACTGACTTTTGTTTTTATAATTTAATTTCGTTAGCCATCTCTCAAAATATTTGCATGCCTATGACAGGTAAAACACGACTTAAAGCGACATTTAACTTTATTATTATAAGACCTTATTATGCATTGTCGATGTATTCTACCCTTATGTTTTAGCGATGGCAGCCTAGTTGAGAGAAGGTCCGCCTCTCAAGCTAGAGGGAGCGGGTTCGAACCCAGCCGAAGGCCGCACCAATTTGTTAATTGTGTGAACATATATGTGCGTATTGTATGTCATCTGCTTCATGACTGGAGCCCGGTGTATGGCGACAGGCTCGCCTTTTATCACATTTGGGACTGAATATCGTCCGGCGAAGTGTGGGTGTTGTACACCTCTGCCAGCCCCTTCGGGGGAAAGGCGTGACGATAGGTTACGAGTAAATTCAGATGCTTCTAAATGATTTAGTCAGTCTCAAGACATCTTTGATTCTCAATTTAGGATGTTAGCTTCCTAAATACGATTTTACTGGAGTAAATTCAGTAACAACTGAATTTAGAGGACTTCATTCAACCAAGTGTAATAATAGCTTTACGATAGGCACATATGTTGTTACACAATGAACAAATTGTTGCCGTCGGCTGGGTTCGAACCCGCTCCCTCTGGCTTGAGAGGCGGGCCTTCTCCAACTAGGCTATCATCGCCAAAAAAAACAAGGTCTAGCATTTCAGGAGCAAACACGTATGACGTCATCGTCATCCGTCTCTTTCGAACTATTTGTAAATGACTTATTTCGGTCCTGCTCAAGCATCGATTGACGTCACTACGTGTTGCCCACGTGACCGGAATGCAGTACCTGGCGGAGTATATTATTATTATACCATAGCTTAAGTAATTAATACGTAGATTTGTAAAGGAGAACGTCTAAAAATGGTCAAGGTACCTAAGTATAGTGACCTAAAACATTCTGTAGGTTTTTAAATCTTGTTTTTGCGCGATGAAAATGTAGTTTCTACATTTTTTATGGATTCTGAAAATGTATTCCAATGTCCATACATTAGCAAACATTCTCCTTTACAAAATTCTAACGAAAATTTGCAAGAAACTTGATATACTCGTATCTACATAAAGCGCTCATTCTGTTTTAAATATGGTACTATTTATTTTTAGGGTTCCTTGGTATAGCTTACGAACCCTTACAAACTCGTCCGTTTCGTTCATTAAAAAACTCTGCGCTACAAATATTATGATTATTAGTATTATTAATTTAATGATTTGTTTTTATAGCGTTAAACGGCAAACTAACTTTTTAAAATAAATCTTTTTTTATGACATAAATTTAACAAAAAATAAATAAAAATAACAACTGTAAATAATACTCACTCTAAATTATTATGCTTCCGTATTACAATTAATAAATATTCGTCATAATTAAATGGAATTCAGTAAACTAACTGAGTGTATCTTTGTTCAAAATAGACTTAAAAATAAAGGGTATACTCGTAATACAGGGTTATAGGTAACTAACCAAAAACCTCTTAACAGTTCATTGTACTCATCAATACGAACAACTTTTACTACGGGGCGAACTCTGAAATCGCGAAAAAAAAAATCCATATATTTTGTCTCAGGCCAATGGACTGTTTGTATGGAACAGCTGTTTTTTTTTTTGCGATTCCAGGATTGACTTCATGGTAAAAGTTGTTCATATTGATGAGTACAATGAACCCTTAAGAGGTGTTTGGTAAGTTACATGTATATATTTAAAAACTAGAGGCAGGACCCTAATAGCCACGTGCACTAAATATAAGAAATGCCTAAATACTTGCTTAATTAATTTTATTCCAATCCTAGCGAATTTGGGGGCATGTAAAGTTAAGATTCTCCTAAGACAAGTTATGATTCTCCAAAGACTTCAGGAACGCTTTGAGGTATCCAGCTGAAATTCATATCAAATACTCGGGTCTACTGTGCCTTGCAGCTGTGAAAAAAACAAACTTCTAAGCCATTGCTTAAGGTTTATGTAAAAAAAACAAAACAGCCAATGGCGAGCCGAACTCGCGCACTGAGGGTTCCGAACAACAACTGTTTTATTAACAAATATTTTTAATTAAAGTTATTAAAAATATGTTTATTTTATAAAGTAACTTACATTATAGTATGATGTATCTGTATGTAAAAATTTTATGTTTCGCAATTTTTCCTTTATTTTTGCTTGCTTCGTACCAAATTTTCAAGTTTATGAGTTTACAACCTGTAGGTTTTGATTCCCTTGAGAAAATCAAAAATTTGCAGAAAGCTCTTAGGTTGTATTTTGATTGCATTGGCTTAGAAGTTTGTTTTCTCATAGCTGCAAGACACAGTACACCCGAGTATTTGATATGAATTTCAGCTGGATACCTCAACGCGTTCCTGAGAAAAAGGGTCTTGACAGACAATCAGACGGGCAATAATCTAATAGTGATCCTATAAGAATTCCTATTTTTTTCTTTTGAGGTATGGAACCCTAAAAATTAGGTAGGAGCTAGCTAGGAGAAGATTAAACTAGCTAAGCAAAGGTTTAGGAAATTCTTATATCACTGTATATACAAGTGACATATTATGTTCACATATTCACGTGACACATTAGGCCAAATATCGATCGCTAAATTGCTAAATCTAAACTAGCTAAAAGGATCGCTGTCCTTGTCTAATACGCAGCAGTAACAAAGACAGGTATATTTACCTGAAGAAGAAAGGAGGGCTGTTTGTCGAGTGTATGTATGGGTTGGAGCCCGGTGTATGGCGACAGGCTCGCCCCCTGTCACATTTGGGACCGAATATCGTCCGGCGAAGTGTGGGTGTTGTATTACACCTCTGCCAGCCCCCTCGGGGGAAAGGCGTGAAAATATGTATGTAGTATTTGTATGTATGAATGTATGGGTATTTGCTTTCTTTGGTACGCCCTACAGCCTAAACAGCTTGATGTATTTCGACATGTGAGGTGTCATTTGAATCGTCTTGATAGTGGAACTGACATAGGGTACAACATTTTGCAGCTGGGTCTTTTGTTTTTCTTTTAATAATGTTACTTGTTTTAGCTAGTGATTTAGCTATTTAGCGTTCTGATTAGGGCCTTTTAACACCTTAATTCATAGAAACCTTAAATAAAATTATCGATAAATTAACATAATTATGAATTTGACTCGATTGCCTCAGAAAGAGGAATATTAAATTACATGTGAGTATATGAATGTATGTAATGGCTTCGATCATATATGAGGAAGATACGGTACGAAAACCTAATCATGGACCGCATAAATTAGGTGCATGCACACAATTCACCGTAGTCACAAATAAACGCAACCAGTCACAACAGTGATTGTTGTCTCGTTCTCGCTACAGTCTCTTGTACGTCTCTCTATCTCTGTTACATACACTTAACATAATACTGTCAACGGAGCTGTGTAGTGTCAGTTTGCTTGTAGTTGTATTTGAAGTTGACTGCCTCGGTGGCTCAGTTGGTAGTGAACCTGCCTTCTGAGCGTGGGGGCGTGGGTTTGATTCCCACCTAGGGCAAACATTCATGTGATGAACATTTGTGTTTGTTCTATGTCTGTGTGTTATATCTATTTATGTATGTGTTTAAAAATATATGTGTACGTATATCAGTCTCTGGCAGCCATATTAAATAACTTGACCGTAACTGGAAGCTATATATATGAGAGTGCATTTCCGTTTCCGTCGAAAGTACCAGCGTTTTCGTACTTTTAATGCCTTCTAACCGGAAGTCCTAGGTGGCGCCACCTCTGCATTCGCGCTTTGTGAAAATATCGCGCGCCATTTTTTATCATTGGCGTTTTAAGTTTCGTCGAAGTAACATCGCCGCAGCCCTAGCAGCTTGCGTCGTGTTGCATAATTAGTTAATACAAAGTGATAATTTGTTAATAATTATGTGGTAAAATACTGAAATGTAGTTATTTTCCTAAAATAACTCGGTGTTAAGTATACATTTTACGCAGTAAGTACCTACCCACATTATATTTCATTTCTTCATTTCATTTGTTCAAAATGAGTGAGTAGAATTTGTTTTAACGGTTTTACCGTTCGATTAATTTGATATTTAAAATTTTTTGTGTGCCTAAATGTTTTTAACCATATGTGGCTTACAATATGGGGGTCAAACTATGCCTCATACCAGTGTTTTGTCATTATTGAAGTGTTTTTAGGTAATATTTAAGATTATTCATCATATCGTCACGCTTTTCCCCCGAGGGGGCTGGCTGACGTGTTATACAACACCCACATCGCCGGACGATATTCGGTCCCAAATGAGCCTGTCACCATACACCGGGCTCCAGTCATGTAGCAGATGACATACAATACGCACATATGTTCACACAACGAACAAATTGGTGCGTGCCGTCGGCTGGGTTCGACCCCGCTCCCTCTGGCTTGAGAGGCAGGCCTTCTCCAACTAGGCTGTCATCGCCTTTAAGATTATCACCAGTTTTTAACATAGTTTTGCTTCCAGAAACGTATAAAGGTTTGCCGCCCAAACGCCCAAGCTACAGAGCACGGGCCGTGGCGGTGGTTCAGTGAAAGGTGCGTAACAGCGTGCTTTTACGATTCTACTAATTCATCGGTATTGGTTGACGTGCTGGCCGATAATTGAAGAAAGTTGGTGAGTGAAAAAATCCTTTTTATAAAAATAATGGTTTTCAAATGTTGCAACAGTGTATCAATTGCTTAACTACGAGTCATACAAACGACTCGACCATATCTAGCGATCTATCAGTTCGTTCACTTTATAGCTTTAGTACTATACATTTTTGATACATCATGGCAAATTATTTGAATACATGTATTTTAGAGGCTAGATAATGCCTATTATTTTGGACGTAAGAAATAATCATAATCTAGGTATCACAGACCTAGGAACAAACAATAGTGGGGGAGAAAATATCTTACGTCACCTAGCCGTATGCTGAAAACTTTTCATTAAATAAATGCATATAAAGGCTTTCTTAACCCCTTTTTTTTTTTTTGGAATTATTTCTAAATTAATTTTCTTTTGTGGATATATTACTCAAAATGTCACTTGATCTTTTGACATTGCGTTTAAGTTTAGAGGAACAAGTATTTCATTTTGAATTTATTCCTTTTTACCATATTGTTATGCAAACAATCAGTTCAACGTGCATTCGCATGGTTATAATAGGGAGATACAGGAGTACCGTTTTTGTACCTCCTTACATTGAATTATGCAATCAACACAAAATATTCTGAAATGCTTGAAACGATACGCCCTCGCAGGGTGAATCTCTTTACAAATATCATATTACATTGCCTTAAGCAATCAATACATCATACATCATTGTATGCTTGTAATAAACCACCCTCGCAGGGTAGGTAATCTTTTGCAAAAGCCACCCTCGCAGGGAGGCTACCTATTTGCAATTGAATCATTGCTTTAAGCAATCAATACATCATACATCATTGTATGCTTGTAATAAACCACCCTCGCAGGGTAGGTAATCTTTGCAAAAGCCACCCTCGCAGGGAGGCTACCTATTTGCAATTGAATCAAGCGATCTATACGTACACTATTCTTTAGTACGCTTGTAACGATACGCCCTCGCAGGGTGAATCTCTTGACAGATATTACATTGCTATAAGCGTTTAACAGAACGTATTTTAATATTTTTTATGGTTATAATAAACCACCATTGCAGGTGAGTACCTTTTTTGCAAATATCATATTTCATAGTATTAAGCAGTTAATACAACAGACAATGTATGCTTGTAATAAATAAAGCAAAACTCTATAGTTGTGCAAATGTATTTGCAAAATATCAATTTCATGATAAACATAGTACAAACTTGTTTGGTTGTAACAAACCATCTTCACCCGATGAGCATCTCTTTGAAAAATACAATATTTCATTGTATCAAGTAAGTATCTTAGGCTTATTACAAACCATCCTAACAGGGTGATTTTTTGATCTTAATAATGTTGTATGTTCATAACAAAACCTAGTTTTATGCTGGATCAAATATTTCAAACGTATTTTATTGTTGTTGTAATGCCTAATCTGTCTTTTATTCTTCATGAAACTATTAACATAGATACTCTAGCTTGCTTGTAATAAACTACCTTTTCAAGGTAAAATAAAAATGTACCTTTGCAAAAACTACCCTCGCGGGAATGTCTTATATAAGAATAAAAGTGTAATGAAACAGGTTCCAAATCAATAAATTAACAGACCGTGAAAATATTCTATGTTACAGCTAGACAGTCTTAAACGTAGTTTTTTACTATTACTGCTGAATCCAGATTCAATCTTTTAAGTTTTTAGAAACTGATAAATTAAACGCTCAAAGCGAGGCTTCAGGCCAGTTTGTTGCAGTCTGATCAAGAAGTTTTCGATATGAACTTATTATGTTCCCTGTGTAACGTTAATTTAATTAGAAGTAAGTCACCACCTCGAGGTGGGTTGCATAGTATTGAATCAACTGCAAAGTGAAACATGTTCTTTCAAAATTTCGAAGTGAGTCTTACCCCTTACTTGATTATTTATTGAACAAAAGTGCTCGATGAGCACAATAACCTTAAGAGTTCGTGCAGTATTTCCTGCGACTCCAATCACAACGGAGATACCTGCTATTTGGTTTAAAACGATGTCTTATATTGTCGATTCTTGCAATTTAGGTCGTTTTTAAAACGACATTATGTTACGGATAATGTGACGAGAACGAATGTTGTACTAACTATGTTAAAAATCTCATTTTCTCATTTAACTCGAGGCAAAGTAAGGTCACACGCGTGTCCCCTTTTTCATATGAATATAAGTACATAATTATATACTTATTTATTTATTTATTTTTTAATTACTTAAATAATTTTGTTTGGAACAGCCTCGTAATATCTGAATGTGTGGCCTATTGTCTGTCATACTCAGTGCGCTATCGCATTGACACTAGCAACCTCTCGTTCACAATGAACGATTTGAATTACACAATTATAATTTAAAATATGAAATTAGTTAAATATTTTTACGACTCTGAGAGAAAAAATAGTAGGGCGTGGGTGCTTATATCAATTATTTTTCGCACGACTGTGACTTAATCATTAGAAAATTGTATGTTTCAAATTGCCATAAAAGCTACCTACCGCTATAAGATATAATGTGTTTGCAGTAAGTTAAGATAGTAGCTCGCAACTACCATCGCCCATTCCTTTTAATTACCTACCTTCTTCCAAAGGTGTTTCTTATCTTATCTTACAATGTAAAGACTTGCACTGCGAACTGTGACGTGTAACTGTTAATTATAAATAAATCCTGATTACTGGCTTATCATAAGTTGCTTAACTAAACTACCAACAATTTTCTTAGGGCAATAGGTATCGGAGCCGAAATCCTTCCTATATTGCATTTGATAACGATAATTATATAATAAACGAAATAGTGTTATTAAAGTGATAGATTATTTATGAGACTACGCTCATGATAAAATTACGTTATCTTTGAAAGTCTAGCGTGATTTTCATGTTTTACATATATTTTACAAAATCATCACAAACACTGATGATTAATGCATTGACTTGGAAACTCACTATCAAAAATTCAGTACGTGCCTATTGAAGTTAAGAGATGTGAAAGTAAACCTAATTTTCGCTATAAACATTAATATTGGCATAAGCTGCCTAAAACTTGATGTACTTAATTGATTTTTAGTATATTATTTAATATTAGCTGTCTCCCACGTGTAACTGATTTGTCGAGTCAGTAAAGTTTTTAGAATTATAAATATTCTTGGTTTTCGTTAAATTTACTGAACTGTTGAAATACATATATTGAACTGGCTTTACGGATTCATCTTTTTTACTCACATGATTTACGATCGTTGTTGTTGCCATTTTAAAACAATTGCCGATTACCAGAGTCGGTCTGGTTGAAAAATATTTCTATCGATCTGGACATTAACCTGTCACTTAAATTGTCACACAACTTAGTTATGGTTGACTATTTAAACACTATCTACAGAATAAATGATATCACTGCTTGTCCAAGAAGTTGTTTGTTGGTCACCTGCGATAGTAGACTACAAAATCTTTTGGATCAACGACCTGTTGTTGATTTTTAAAACAATTTTAACCACCAACATATTATGTATGGTTCTGTATACAAACTTAATGCAAAGGGAAAGTATGACATAAATAATTATTTATACATTGCCTGAACGTGTCAGACATTCTATGGAATGTATTCCCAAAGCATTCTATACAATACGGCATTATACAGATGCTGGTGACATACATTTTACAGATGGAAAATGTACTATTTAATGGTAATATACGTAATTGTTTCAGACCAATAGAGAGAAAACATAATGCCTTGTTTCCGGTTTCATTATTATTATGTAAACCCTTTTATTTAAGTTGTTTTTCCAACAACATTTTTGAAGATTCGAAATAATTTTTAATATTATTTACAGCTCACATTGGCGTTTCTTTTAACAATAAGTTTTAATAGCCCTACTATAGGTGGCACCACCAGGCAATACCAAACAGGCTCTCATATATATAGCTTCCAGTTACGGTCAAGTTATTTAATAGCAGCGTTTTACCTGAAATAAAACGCATATTAAAATACTTACCTAACTGGAAGCTATCACTTTAATTTCTGCCTGGTGGAAATTCGGAAAATTAAGCCAATGATAAAAAATGGCGCGCGATATTTTCACAAAGCGCGAATGCAGAGGTGGCGCCACCTAGGACTTCCGGTTAGAAGGCATTAAAAGTACGAAAACGCTGGTACTTTCGACGGAAACGGAAATGCACTCTCATATATATAGCTTCCAGTTAGGTAAGTATTTTAATATGCGTTTTATTTCAGGTAAAACGCTGCTAGTACTAGCTTTGCTTAGTTTGGGGTCAGGCGACTGTGTGTGAAAAATGTCCCGAATTTATTTATTTATTTGCTTCGCGTGCTGTGTACTAGAAATTAGGCTAGCCCCGCTTCTTCCTTATATCATTTCGATGAGTTTAGACTACAAATTAATCTCTTTAGGGTTCCGTGTCATTTCGTAAATAAAGAAGCGTTCATATTTTATTACAATCATAACGAAATAAAATCCTCTTTGGTGTTTCGTGTCGGCGAAATTTGTCCATTTATCTTTACCTCTCTTTTAAATATCTCCGCATAATCTCAAGGTTTATGCTTCGAGTGCCAAAGAACGGCCCCTTTCAGAGCTTCGCATCTGAAACACACAGGGCACGGGATTAATTTGGAAAAAATGATCTGAAAATAATTTATACATTCTAGAATTTAGTTTTGCCTTTATTTAATTTGCGTCTAAATGAGAGAATGAAAATAAAAATAAAAGTTTTGAAATTAATAGTTATTTTTTAGGTTAATAATATTTTGAAATTAAAAAAACTGACTTCCCGTCATCAGTACGGATTTAACGGACCAATCAATTAGCGTATCCTTTCAAATAAAAAAATTATAATTGAAATGTATATGACGCAGTAATGCTGTAACAAACATGTAATAAAAAAGTACAACCGAATTGAGAACCTCCTCCATTCTAGATGTAGGTTAAAAATACGTTTTTTTTTGTTTGGTACGGAACCCTTCGTCGGCCTAAGGCTGCTTTTTTACTGAAAGATGAGCGGTGTGTGAGATATGTTTGAATCCATACGAATTTAATAAAATCGAAAGTAATTCTGTCTGTCTGTTTGTTAGCTTTTACGACTAAACGAACGGACCTTGATGGGATTTGATAATTAGTTGCAGTATTTCACAGGGAACGCTGTTGGTTACTATTTTCTGAATAAACGCGAGCGAAGTCGCGGGTAACAGCTGTTTTGATAAACAGAGTATGCTTTTAAAAGGATTCTAATTGATTACCAGTAACCATGTATAAGAAAAAATTGGTTTAGTGGTAGCCTAAGGCGTGATGACTAACCTGAGCGGTGTCGTACTACTCGAGCTCTCTCTTACTATCGACCTGAGTGCGCTGCACCTCGACCTACGGACAGAACACTGGGTTGCAGAACAAGCGCCTTACATAATGTACATACAGTTATAGAAAAAAAAACGCACTTTACGTCATTAAAACTGAATTTTGATTAAAGTGGGATTACTTTGACAGTTAATGCTTTAAAATTAGGAAACATCTAATACATTATTTGCGCTGTAGTATGGTGCGAGTGACAATGTTCTTTGGCACTCTTGAAAGTCACCGAGATTTACAATCATGACTTAAAAACTTCGTCTATCACGCAACGAAAACACAGAGTCATCAACTGTAGGAATTTAAATTAACTCTCTGTTAAGATAAAATTCTCGTGTCACAGTGTTAGTATATCCAGTACCATACTCCTCCGAAACGACTTGACAGATTTTTAATTCTTAAGTAATTCTTGTATATATATTTATATAATTGGAATCTCGGAATCGGCTCTAACGATTTTCATACAATTTAGTATGTAGGGGGTTTCGGGGGCGATAAATCGATCTAGCTAGGAATCATTTTTAGAAAATGTCATTTTATTCGTGTTTTATCGATAATCAACTTAAACATAAACTTGGAAGAAAAATAACAAAAAGGAGGCGTTTGAGTAGTCTCAACTGAAAAAATATGACTCTTCCTGACATCTATTGGCGAATAATAATACTATTTTTTGTGAGCAACTAATTGCTTTTACGATACCACAGCAGATGGCGTTGTTAAGTAACACGAAGTCAATGAGCGTTTGCTTTGAGGTTAGACTAAAATCAATTGTTTATTTTCCAAAAAACACAATAAAAAAAAAAAAAAAAATACCGAGCAAAGCTCGGTCATCCAGGTACTGAAATGTTATATGCAAATTCAGTAAGTTTGAGAATCGGCTAGTATCTATATTTCATACCCTTATGTGATGTAAGAAATAATTTATATGGCAAAACAACGTTTGCCGGATCAGCTAGTAATACATAAAATTAAATAATACAGCAATACGTAATCTAATAGCCTTAGATTAAGACTTGACAACTAACCCTCTTTACTTGTATTTCTCTTAAATAATAATAATAATAAATACCAGTAAACAAAAGTCACGGTCCCCGGAGGCTGAGGAGTGTAATTTTTTTAATAAAATAATTAAATAAATAATACATGAAATGAATGCGGGTGTCACCCACACCATGGTATAGCGCAAATAGTGTAAGGCCAGCGTAAGTGTAGCAATCCATAGCGTCATAAACTTTATCAATGAATTAATAAAAAAAATCAAATAACTATTAAAAAATTACATTTCTTTAAATATTTAATTTAAATTATCAAAAAATACTTAAAGATTCTTAGTGCTAAGTCTTTGCAATTTAAAAAGAGTCTTTAGTTGAGTATGTCAAACATTTTTTGGCAAAATACAATTTTTCAGTATTAGTCCATACTACATTTTTTAAATAATGACAAATATTTTTCAAGAATAATATTCGCAAAAAATTGTCAAAATACTATTTCTAGGTAAAATGGCACTGTTAAACAATTTTACATCGAAAAATACGAATGACTACTTTTGTAGTTTTGTTTTGTATTTTTTTCCTAGCGCGTGTTTGTCATTTTCTCCTGCTCAAGAATCCGGTCTATGAATGAGTCGGAGCTCCACTCTGTTTCCAAATCCTTGTTCTTCTCGGGAGTTTCTTGCATCTGTAATGGCAACCCTTTGTTTTATGGTGTTACGGGGTTGCTAGACTATAAGCGCTAAGGCGCTGGCCAGACAGAACAGACGTATGACGCTGACAAGACACGGACGGAGCGCTGACATGGCACCGTCATACAAAACGTAAAGCGTCGCGTCAGCGTCCTGTCTTGTCTGTAGGTATGTGTTGCGTTACGTTTCCGTATCAGAAATCAGAAACGTTTACTTGCTACACTGTGTACATAAGTACAGTATATCAGAAATCAGTATGGTATTTGTACTATAAAGTAAATTATATACTTTTTGATAAATGATATGTCCAGATGGACTGATTAAAACATTTCACGGGGCAAAAATTACAGCCAACTGTTAAGTTCTAAATGAATAAAATGTATGACGCAACCTTAGTAAAAGACGTACCTGTCACGCACACTACTATAAAACAGTTGGCCTGTCACTTTTCGTTCATAAACAGAACGGAACTCTCTTTAGACATAAAAGTACTCATAGACTATTCTGTATTATACATTTTGTATGAAAGCACATTGAAGAGACGCCACGTCTACGTCACGTCCGTGTTTCGTCAGCGTCATACGTCCGTTCTGTCCGTTATGCCCCTAAGACTATTTATTATATCGGATGTTTGTTTAAACGACGGACGGACAAATTCTAGAGTATCATTGTACTCGTCATTATGACCAACTTTTATTATAGGACGCTCATTAATTTTTGTTGCTCTGTCATCAGCTGTTCCATACATTTAGTCAAGGTTGAATGAAATTCTTCTATGGAACAGCTGTTTTTTCCCCCGCGTTTTTATTGTTGGCCCTATAACAAAAGTTGGTCATAATGACGAGTACAATTTATATCCTAGAATATGTCTATTGTTTTAAGAAACGCAATATGTTTTTTGTTTTCTATTCGATCTGGTGAGGGTCGCGAAAAACCGCTGGATGTGAATGAGGCAGTAGAGGTCTTTCAGCAATATAGTACAACTCCTCACTGTACATGTAGTGTACTCACGTCCGGCTCCCCGAGCAGCGTGTTAGCGAGATAGGGAGCGCGCAGCACGCCGCGCCAGTACAGTTTCTCCAGCGGTCGGTTGACAGACCAGCCGATGCAGCGGACGCCCAACGCCCGCCAATACTGCACCTCACACCTAGGAACCACGCTTATAGTTAGCGAACACGCTTACGGTTGTCGCCGGACGTCAGCATTTCAAGCCATGTACTAACAGATAACGTCAGCGTTCGATGAAATCAAGCCTATGCGATATATTGATTTAGAACACGTCCCTCAGATTAAAAAAAAAACTGTTTATTGTAGTTTTTTTTAAAACTCCAATTCTAATGACACTTTCGTTTTAAATCGTCAATTTTTTTTTAAGGAGAGAAACGGAATTGCCAGATATATCCAGTCACTTTAGTCTACGCTGACAAAGTCGCGGGCATAGTCTAATGTATACATGAGGTTTGGTGATCCACGAGATATGTAAATTCTGACATATACAGAAAAAAGAAATGATCTGACCAAAGCGGAATCTGACGGCCGAGGAATATGAGAACTGCTGTCACGTCACCAGTTTCAAATTTTTGACCTATACGGAAAAAAGAAATGATCTGACGAAAGTGGAATCTGA
Organism: Peribatodes rhomboidaria; assembly: GCA_911728515.1. Lineage (NCBI taxonomy): Eukaryota > Metazoa > Arthropoda > Insecta > Lepidoptera > Geometridae > Peribatodes > Peribatodes rhomboidaria. The sequence goes on from OU452192.1 coordinate 7,632,863, forward strand.
CGGACATTTTCAGAATCAATATTTTAATGGTTGACGTCAGTGTAAGATGATATCAAGCTTACGCAATGTCCTAACGGTCGAAGTCAGCGTATAACAAAAACAAGCCACTTATGACCGCCGAGGTCTTAGCAGCTGACGTCAGCGTTTGACGAAATAAAGGCTACGCTATCCCCTAATGGTCAACGTCAGCTATCGATAAGTAATGGGAGGCGAAAAGCAGTAGATTGCACAACATGGCACTGTACATAGAGATGGCATTAATTAGGAGAGGCTACCGACCATTGGACAAAAGTTAGATAGGCTAGTGAGAGAGCGTCAGCTCTGTCAGCGAGTCTCTCCTTTAGCTTCGTCGTATGTCCGAATTCTGTCAAAATGTCTGTTCGGATCTCAGTCTTCCTCTACTCATTTTTCTACCTCTATTTTATGAAAAAAAAAACTATATGTAAGCCATTTCGAAAAATTTCTAAAAATGACTCGACAAAAAAAATCTACATAATTATCGAACCTGCACATAATTTCAAGAGAATTTCAGAAAATTTCAAGGACAGACGTTGGCCGGTCTACAGCGGACACAGTTACTAGTGACACAATGTAAAAAATGAAAATAAATAAAATTATTGGCTAAAAACTTAAAAAAAATCATTTTATGAACTTAAGCTAAAAATTTCTACGCGTTATTTATAATGATAACATATGTGCAACACTGACGGGCTGACGATGTCCTTGTGCAGCAGCACAGCGCTGACGGCGCACCAGCGCGCTGACCAGCGCCAGGCGAGCGAGTGCAGCGCGTCAGCGCAGCGGAGCAGAGCGTGCAGAGGGAGGTTCTCGCCGAATCTGGAATTTTATAAACTAGCTGACCCCGCGAATTTCGTACCGGCTACCAGTCTATTCTTTAATTATTCTTCTTTTCTTTATTTTTAAATTTATTTAAGTTTTTCTCTGCGTAAGAACCTTCCTCGTACTTCAAGGAATATTCTAAAAAAAGAATGTGTTCTCGAGATTTGAGCTTAGCAACACATTCAGCGTTTCGATTTAATATTATAGATGTGACGGCGCGTGACATCATAAAATAATGGAAATCAGTTCATTTTATTTCACCGAATATTTTAATTTTTTTTCAACCGAGGCAGTTTTGACTGCCTCGGTGGCTCAGTTGGTAGTGAACCTGCCTTCTGAGCTTGGGGGCGTGGGTTCGATTCCCACCTAGGGCAAACATTTATGTGATTACATCAGTGTTTGTTCTATGTCTGGGTGTAAATATCTATTTATGTATGTATTTAAAAATATCTAAGTATGTATATCAGTCTCTGGCACCCATAGTACAAGCCTTGCTTAGTTTGGGGTCAGGCGACCGTGTGTGGAAGTGTCCCGAATTTATTTATTTATTTATTTATTTTGTGGGTTTTAATTTATTTTGCCATATTTTTATCGATGGTTTTTTTGTTTTGTTATTTTTGACAAATCGATTCGTGTTAGCCTAAATGGTAATTTAGAGTGGTTAACACCGATTGGAGTTGTGTTTGGGACGGCGAGCGAACGTCATGTATGTCGTTGATTCACTTGACTTTGTTGACGGCGGTCGCACGAAATGGCATTCGCAAACCCATTAGCTCTAGCGATTTCAGAGTTCGTCCCATAGTAAAAGTTGTTCGTATTGATGAGTACAATGAACCCTTAAGAGGTTTTTGGTGAGTTACCTATAACCCTGTATATTTCAATGGCCATTACATTTGGGATACAGACAGACATACAGACCTATGCATTTTCAGTCTAGATTTAGGAATTGTTAGTTTATACTGGAATCGGGGTGGGTACTTTCGAGTTGTTTCACTTTATTTTGTCTTGTTGTTTCGTTACTTGTGATGTGAACAATAAAGAGTTTTATCTATCTACTAGCTGCGCCCCGCGGTATCACTCGCGGTTAAAAAGTAAACTATGTGCTATTCTAGACTATAATCTATCTCTGTGCCAAATTTCATCCAGATCTGTTCAGCCGTTCTGGCTTGAAAGAGTAACAAACATCCATCCATCCATCTGTCCATTCATCTATTGTTACAAACTTTCGCGTTTATAATATTAGTAGGATATCTACCTGGGGTTGGTGGGTCCGTTCTCGGCGTCGTATTGCTGCGCGCTGAAGCAGTACGGCCGGTAGCTGACCGCGCCCACAATGCCCGGGTCGCGCTTGCGGATCTGAAAACGGACGTTATGACGTTATATGTCTTTAGTATATACTATTATTACCACAGATCTAGGATGTAAAAGATCGACAGTGACAATTCGATAGTGACACAAAAAAACATTTGCGCATGCGTGAGTAAATTAGTGTTGTGAAAAGTACTTATTAATTTATCGATTGACCAAAAATGGTCCTCCGGGTGCTTGTCGATAAATATAATCTTTCGCATACCAATTGAGTTGCTTTTTGTTCCAAGTAACACCGCTGCTGAGCTAAAATGAATATTAATCACTAAACGGGTGTTAAGCTAGGCGGAAGAGTTAGATATCAGTGTCACCATGTATCTAAATTAACATAAGAAAAGTAAATAATAAGATCAATATAATACTATCCTAGTAATTCGCTTCGAATTGTGACCCTTGACCAATTTTACTCGTATACGGATTAGGATAAGTAATGATACTTATCTCATTGGTTTTGTACATTTATTTATAAGTTACATATATATTATTTAATTAAATTAAATATAACCAAATTAGATTTGGATGTAAGACACCCAAAATGTGTAAATTGAATTTAAAATGATGATTAGAAATTGAAGGTACATACTTATATTTAATACAAAAATGTTTTACGCCTCATCATTCAGTACAAACTCGGAAAAATGTCAATTTACTTTTGATGGCATGATTCAAAAATGTATGCTTTGTTTATGTATTGCACCCATCGCCTACCTAATGAACTTTGATAAAAACTATCGATAATAATGACGTCATCTTTTTATCCATCTCTAGTGAAAATCGAGCGTAAACTAACTAATATTTTAATGCTGAATTTCATCACCAATTCTGCTTTCATCTAGGAAATATAGATGTTACGAAGAAACGACAACAACATACCGCTGGTAAATCGGGTTTTGGAACCAATTTATGTTATGTTTTAGACAAAATTTAGACAAAAACATCACAATGGAATTTTCATATTTACCTATGAAACGACAAATTTTGTGGGTTACATCTTGGATTCACATCACAATTGCTTTACTCACAAGATGACATAACTGCATTTAGTTACAATTGCTCTCTTTTGAGTCTATTTATAATTATTTTAGTAAAAATATAAATCATAGGAATTTTCGCGTGCTCTCAGGTGGCTCGCTGTCATTAATGACAAAAGAATTATTGACTAACATTTTATTTGTAGGCGACCTGTTTCTCTCTTGTGGAGTTTACATTTCGATGGAGACTTCTCTGTCCCACGCTTCGTTGGTCTTTTGCGAAGCAAAAAAAAATCTTAGGTCTGTGATTATTACAGACAGTATTTAGTATGCAATAATAATTTTTACAAGTAATTTCTAGTTGTCGTATCGAAATGAATCTTTGTGTACTTGTTTAATGAATATTATTATGTAGTTCGTATTTAGGAGCCGACTTGATGATGGTAGCCAGGAAGTTAAAAGCGTATTTCGTAGTTTTTCGTATTTTAAACTATAAGTGATGCTTGTTTGGTGGTCATACACTGTTTTTGTTATTGTTGAGAATTGTATTGTTTTGTTTTGTTTACTAAATTGTTTTTAGCTATATTTAACATTTTGTGCGACGACGAACTTTACCTAATTTACTTAATAAGTACGATGTATGAGTATTCTCATGTAAGTGATGTAATGATCTTTAATGAGAATAAATGTCTTTAAACCTTAAAACTTTTGTCATGACGTTATGTATGAGGGCATTATGTATAATGGCTAGCTATATCGGACCAACTGATAAATTATTATCTAAGCTTCATTATTTATCACATTGTCTGGTCATTATGAATATTGCTACGTGACCATTGGGCAATTTGATGATTTGGGGTGTGTATGTGTGTGTGTAATGATTTTACTTGTTCTATCGGCTGAGTGTAATTTGATAGCGGGTAGGTGTCTCTGGCAATTGTTTTTTTTTTTTTTTAACGTACAATAGGTCGGCGTTTGACCACCAACTCGCCTGATGTTAAGCGACGTTGTGGTCTAAGATGGAGCACGACAACCTATAAGGTACTTATTCACTCTAGCCTTGAAGTTTTGTAGAGTGAAGAAGTACAAAGACGGCAGTTGAGTGAGGCGCTACAAGTGCGCTACTGCTCAGACCCGTCTTCGGAACGGTTACACCGGACTACATCCCGAAACACGACTAGGTCGTTTCACGGCATGGCTTGGTCCGGTTTGTCATGGTTTTTGTTTTTCTGATATTTATCTTTAGTACTAATTCTTGAAAAGCAGTATCCATGTAATTTATAAGTTTTTCTAGTTCTCTCTGGCTTACAGCTAGAGTTACAATATTATCTGCATACGTCAAAGCGCACGTATATTATCTGCATCTTATTAATACTATCGCGCTCCAAGCTGAGAGGTCTTGTAAGAATGGCACTGGGTAATAGAGAACCAGGGAACCTAGAAAGTTACAGTATCTAATAGATTGTGTTTTTAGAATCGTTAACGCGAAAACCTGAACTGCTGATTGGATGAAATACGAGCTTGAATTACAAGTAACATTATGAAAAGAAAAACAAAAAACCGGCTGCAAAATGTTGTACCCTATGTCACTTCCACTATCAAGACGATTCAAATGACACCTCACATGTCGAAATACATCAAGCTGTTTAGGCTGTAGGGCGTGCTAAAGAAACCTCATATATACAAACACTCGAAAAACATAAACCTCCTTTTTGCACAGTCGGTTAAAAAAAAGAATTCTGTCATCATACTATGCACCACTTTCAAAGCATGAGAAATGTAGGTACATATTAGTATGTAGTTTATTATAATTCTCAAATTAGTAAGTTTATTTAATATTTATTATTATCATGTTTCTTTAGCACACACCACCGTCCATGCTAAATCATAATGTTTTTATTCCATCCAAAGGTTGTCTGGAAGAGATTGCTCTTAAGCGATAAGACCGCCCATTGCGCCTTTATTTTTGAGTGTTTAGTTTAGATTTACTTGTATTTGATGTCAATAATAATAATAATCCATTTATTTCTGGCAATATAACTTGCATACAATGCAAGTTACAGAGGCCCATCCAACTAATACTATAAACGCGAAAGTTTGTATGTATGGATGGATGGATGGATGGATGGATGGATGGATGGATGGATGGATGTTTGTTACTCTTTCACGCCAAAACGGCTGAACAGATCCGGATGAAATTTGGCACAGAGATAGATTATTGTCTAGAATAGCACATAGGATACTTTTTGACCACGGGTGAAACCGCGGGGCGCAGCTAGTAGAAAATAAATACCTTACTAAAAATAAATATAGACTAACATACATATATAAATAACATCAAAAGGTAAAACTAACTAAATCTTCTGGGCTTTTCAATAAAGAGTTTTTGTATTGTATTGTATTGTAAATGAAAAGTTTTCACAGTACCTGGTACAGTTGCCAAGGGTTGAAGCACGTGACAGCGGCGTGGCGGTACAGCGCCGGCCGCGCCGCGAACACCTCCACCACGCCTTTCACCACCTTCACATAACGAGATGTCATCCTACTAATATTATAAACGCGAAAGTTTGTAAGGATGGATGGATGTTTGTTACTCTTTCACGCCAGAACGGCTGAACAGATCTGTAAGAAATTTGACACAGAGATCCTTACTTAATATTATAAATGTGAAAGCGTGGCTGTTTGTTACGCTTTCACGCAAAAACTACTTGACGAATCATCATGAAACTTTGTACACATATTCTGGGAGGTACTAGAAGTAACGTAGGGTACTTTTAATCCCGAAAAAATAAACAGTTCCTGTGGGACCGCGGTTGAAACCGCGGGGCGCAACTAGTAATATTATAAACGCGAAAGTTTGTAAGAATGGATGGATGGATGGATGGATGGGTGTTATTCTTTCACGCCAGAACGACTGAACAGATCTGGATGAGATTTGGCACAGAGATAGATTATAGTCTAGAATAGCACATAGGATACTTTTTAACCGCGGGTGAAACCGCGGGGCGCAGCTAGTGTAAAATAAATAAATATATGTAGGTATTTTTGTGATACTGGTTGCAAATGTATTTCGATACAGTTATACAATACAAATGTATAATATCCGATGATGTATGGGTACCTCTTTATCATCCCCCTTAACATCGATGATCATGCGCATGTTTTTAGCGAGCAAGAAGTCGAGCGCCTCGTCTAGTAAACACAGCCGCACCTCCTTGAACTGCTGCCTGCAATGATAATAATAATAAAATTATTCGAGACTTGCACAGACGTCGGCTAGGTTTGAACCCGCTCCCTCTGGCTTGAGAGGCGCGCCTTCTCCGACTAGGCTATCATCGCTTTTTATTTTATTTCAACGTTTCTGAATTCAAACGTCCACCATAGGTGCCCGTGATGACGAGCTCACGGATCAGAAATTCAGATGAGACACCGAGGTGTCTCATACCCGTCTTTCCCCGTCATATAAATAAATAAATTCGGGACACTTTCACACAAGGTCGCCTGATACCAAACTAAGCAAAGCTTGTACTATGGCTGCCAGAGACTGATATACATACTTAGATATATCTATTTTCAATACATCCTACTAATATTCCTACTAATATTATAAACGCGAAAGATTGTGAGAATGAATGGATGGATTGATGTTTGTTACTCTTTCACTGCTGAACAGATCTGGATGAAATTTGGCACAGAGATAGATTATAGTCTAGAATAGCACATAGGATACTTTTTAACCGCGGGTGAAACCGCGAGCTGCAGCTAGTACTTGAATAGATAATTAACACCCAGACATAGAACAAACACAAATATTCATCACATGAATGTTTGCCCTATGTGGGAATCGAACCCACGCCCCCAGGCTCAGAAGGCAGGTTCACTACCAACTGAGCCACTGAGGCAGTCTGTAATAAACATTGATAAACCTATCAGAGTTATTGTTTTCTTGACTACTTGACAGTTCTAATGTCGTTAGGTCACTATGAGGGAACTACATTCTCCAAATTGAAAGAAAGGCATTTATTTTTTTCTATGGAAGCAGGCATGTCCACCAGCCACCAGCTTATTTTTGTTAAGTGCCAAAGTTTCAGCTCACAATGAAAGTAGTGTATACATACAGCTCCCATAAACATTTACACTAGTTTCATTTTTGAAAGAAAATGTCCAGTATGTGGTGAGTACTCTCAAGTGTCATGTTCTGAAATATTTGGAAGTAAAGATCACCATTTGAGAACAACTACAAAAAATTTGAATACCTTAAAATCCGTAATAATAATTATACATATACACGTAACTACTTTGCACTTTTAAGATTATTATAGTTCTCACATTTGGCGATTTTTTCCTATAAATATATCGAAAACGTGACACTTTAGTTAGGGATACATTTATATATATATATATTTATTTATTATATATATATTTATTTATAACTACTTTCATGGACTTGTCATAGAGGTTCGGAGCTCTTTTATATTGTGTACTTGTTTGGGCTTACAAGTTTGAGAAACCCTGTACTAGAACAATTTTTTATTACAATTACTAAATTGAAAGCTAGTCTGCTTTCCAAGTACGCAGTTACCTGTTAGGATGGTGCGCACCAACATCCAAGTCTTTGATCTTGTCCCAGTCTAGCGAGTGTACATCGCTGATCTCCGAGCCTGTAAGCCTCTCCAGACCCTGGTCGTGAAGTAGCACCAGCTTGCCGTCGCGAGATGTGCGCACGTCCAACTCTACGAAGTTACAGTCTCGATCCGCACACTGTGGCAATAGTTAACAAGATTTAATGTAAAAAAATTGTGTGTGGAGTCCCTCCACGTGGAAGTCAAACTTCTGTGTATCTTTCTTTCTCTCTCCCTCTTGCGTTGGAATATTGGATGCTACTCGTTGCTAACTCTTGTGCTGGCCTATAACAGGTATACTACATGCATGTGTTTGAGTGCCACACATTCACTCCCGCTCTGTCTATTTCTATTCCCCCTCCCCAGGAGCGTTAAATGTTTAACGCAACCTTGTTGGTAGTTGCCTTAGAAGTTTTACTTCAAAAAGCTTTTGAAGAAACTTTTTATAAAGCATTAGCGACCCGCCCCGGCTTCACACTGTGTCTATAAACCTTCTGTGAGAAATTATCTAACTTATGGTGAACACCTCATCATCAAAATCTGTTGCGTGGTTTAGAAGTGAGCAGATATACAGATAGAGAGAGATAGATGAAGAAAGTTACTTTGTTTTATAATATGTAGAGGAGAAATTGTCATCAAAGTTATCTAAGTATTCCAAAATTCAGCTCAATCAGACACTGAGAAGTGGTTTAAATTTAACTTGAAAGATTTTATCACAAACTGACACCAAGAGGTGTAAGTAAATAAAAGCTTGCAATAATATTAGGTCCTTACGTATGAAATTAGCGTTTTGTCGTACTGATCAATTTGATCTGAAATATCTCCTCTTTGGTTAAGAATTCGAAATTCAAATTAATAAATTCATTTAGCTGGTTTTTTTTTCTTTGGAATACAGTCATTCATTTGTTATTTTCCTCATTATTTTTTCTTTGGCGTCGCTTATTACCGCGCAATGGAAAACATGAAATATCGGTATATTTACGAGTACGAGTTCTACCGTGGCACCAGTGCTGCAGAAACAGCTCGAAGAATTAATTATGTGTACGGCGCTGGTGTCGCTAAAGACAGCATGGCACGTTTTTGGTTTCAACGGTTTCGTTCTGGAAATTTCGACCTTAAGAACCAACCCCGTGGACGGCCGGCGATCAAAGTGAAAAACGAAGAATTAAAGGCTATTGTGGAAGCGGATCCATCACAAAGCACTTCAGAGATAGCAGCAGGCTTCGGGGTAAGTGACAAAACTGTATTAATTCACTTGACGCAAATCGGGAAAGTAAAAAAACTCGAACGATGGGTACCTCATGAATTGAGTGAATCGAACTTGCAAACACGGGTCGACTGCTGTGTTACTTTGCTCAACCGACACAATAATGAAGGGATTTTAAATCGAATCATTACTTGTGATGAAAAGTGGATATTGTACGATAATCGAAAGCGCTCATCGCAATGGCTGAACCCTGGAGACCCAGCCAAATCCTGCCCTAAACGAAAATTGACTCAGAAAAAGTTACTTGTAAGTGTTTGGTGGACTAGCGCCGGTGTCGTTCACTACAGCTTTCTTAAATCTGGCCAAACGATTACGGCAGATATCTATTGTCAGCAACTGGAAACCATGAAGGAAGAACTAGCTGTTAAACAACCGAGATTGGTCAATCGCTCTAGGCCACTGCTGCTTCACGACAACGCAAGACCACACACTGCACAACAAACAGCCACTAAGTTAGCTGAGCTACAATTGGAATGTCTGCGACATCCACCGTACTCCCTGGACCTTGCTCCAACAGATTACCATTTCTTCCGGAATTTGGACAACTTCTTACAAGAAAAAAAATTCCACTCCGATGCAGCAGTCCAAACCGCCTTCAAAGAGTTTATTGATTCTCGCCCCCATGGTTTTTATAGTAAAGGGATCAATGAACTACCCATAAGATGGCAAAAGTGCATAGATAACAACGGTGCATACTTTGATTAATTAAATATATTTTACAAAAAAAAATCGACTTTTTATTCCTCCCGTACAAAACGCCAATTTCATACGTAAGGACCTAATATTATAGGCCTGGCTTGCTAGAAAAAATGTTTTCAGAATGATTCAGAATGTGTACATAGTATGCCTTGAATGTAGACATCGCATATCTACATATACAAGAAGATCTGATTTAATTCGTATTCGAATTCGAAAACTGCATTGCTACACTGCATACTTGCTTCCAAAATTCCATGAAGATGGGATCAACAAAACTCAAGTCATTGATGATCAAACAAATGAAGATTGTGTCCCAGTAGTCCAAGACTTCGCGCTCGCTCATTTATCACTGGTCAGTAAGAAAAATCACCAAAAAGTTTGCACTTACATACTTAAAGGCCTCCATGGTGTTCTCAGGAGCGTCCAGCCCCGCACCTCTGTGAGCGATGCAGCGGACGATTTTCTCCGGGTTCAACTCATATTCCTTACTTCCGTGCTCGGGCCCGAAGATATTTAACACATTTTCAGGGTGAGGTTTCTTCAATTTTGTCAAATAATAGGCAGCAACACCGGTCAGACCAACATCCAGGCCAAAAGGCAAAACTGTGTGCAAAAATGATGAGAGCGTAGCGCAAACAGTGTAAATATATAAACTGCAGTTCAGCAGGTACGTTAGCACCGTTAAAAACATTTTGTTCGTTCGTTCGTTGTTTTATTTTGGTTAGAAACTAGGTTAGGTTTTTCGAAAATAAAAACATTGGAGAAGGCGGAGGGAGGGGCTTTTCGTTTTGACAGCTTTTTGACAGTTGTTATTGCTACGTTTCGTTAACCACAAAACAAAACTTTTAACATAAGTTAACATGAACGAAATGCAAACAAATGCATTTTGAATTAAATATATTAAACTCACATGAGCATAACCTCTTCATTGCTTTCACAGATTTCATTGTTTTTATAAATAAAATGCAAAAATACACTCGGCAAAATACTTTATTTTAAAGACACTAATGTAGCCAGAGCTAACTATGATATCTACACTAAGTAGATCTACAACTCCCATGTACAACTCTAGAGTTAGGTATTTTTATTCTGTGGCAACTAATTAAAACATTTTTTTTTCAATTTTAAAACGAGTAGTTAAGCCGGTCCGCATTATTCTTCCTAGGGGTTGTACTGAAAGTTATAGATCCTCGCGAGGAGCCAGTCGACGATGAACCCGACGAGGCGTCTGATGATGAACAGCGCAGTCTCCACGACCGTCAGCACGCTCGCGCCCACGAAGAGCGCTGTTGTCCCGCCGAGTGACGCTGGTAACATAAATCGTACTTAGGTAATCATTATTTTTATTTATCACTAAACTTGGATAAGTGGATACGAAGCACTTGAGACTTGAGATATCGTGGATCTCTGAGCTTAGTTTATTATGTCTATTCTTTCTATCCGTCTTATTTACTTAGTAATTTATTTAATTTGAAGAATATCCTTTTCAAGGATAAAAAAATTATCCTTGAAAAGGACATTTTTCGTGGATAAAAACTAAAAGAAGACTTCGATAGTTTTAATACTCTGAAGGATATCGATAACAATCGATATCATATAATGTAAGTAGGTACCTAAGTTAAGTAAGGGCCGTAAGGAATCTCGATTTAAAACCGTTTTTACGGATGGTAAAACCAGTTTTAAATCGAGATTCAAGACTGAGCGTCGTTTTAGCATGCGGGCCTAAATTAGTTTCATGAAGCAGTTTCTTCTAGGCAAGATTCGAGTCCTCCGTTGCAGGCCTGCTTTGCTGTGAACTGGCCGCCAGGCGCTAACAGACTTAACAGACATTCTGGAAGCGATACACTTCATTAAATTTACATAAATATAGGGTCTTATGTGGTGTTTAGAGTGGTCATTTGCCTAATGAGGACGAACTCTTAAACTAAAGATAAAGCTGTGTGTTTAGCATCAAAAACAAACTCACCCTTACATTAGAAGAAAAAAATCACAAACACAAAAAATACACTCACAATAACACATATGTACTTAGGTTGCTAATTAAAAACCAGTTAAGAACACCATGCTTTTTCTGACAATACCTACACAAACACAAATAAAACACAGGATGTTTGTTGCGTATTGCAGCCGAAAAGGTCTTCTTTCCAGCTTGAAGATAACGACCCAGCTGATGGAAAACTTGGGCAGCAGCTTATTAACAGACTAATGTCATGCATCAGCATATATGTATGCGTCAAGATGTACACAAAAACATGCTCCTAACATAGAAGCATGCATCAACCGTGTCAGAGCTAAGAGGTGACAAACCGAAGAGATCTTCCAGCGTGAAGATAACGTCTCTGTGGAGGCGGAACTTGGGCGGCAGCATGTTGATGCGGAGCGCCGCCACCGCCCCAGCTGTCTCCCCGTCGGCGCCGCTCGAATTCATGTTGGTTGGAGTAACTTTATTAATTTTAGCGTAGAACTTGCAAAGCAATGTCAAGCTATTTTCTTCCGACGTAAAAACGACGGGGTGGTATAAGTTTGACGTATCTCTCTGTGTGTGTGTCTGTCTATGGCATTGTAGCGGAATCGGCATCGTAAGCGTCCGTAACGGATTAACGGATTGTTTTTTTTATTTTTTGTATGTAGTATAGGTCGGCGTTTGACCACCAACTCGCCTGATGTTAAGCGACGTTGTGGTCTAAGATGGAGCACGACGACCTATAAGGTACTTATTCACTCTAGCCTTGAAGTTTTGTAGAGTGAAGAAGTACAAAGACGGCAGTTGAGTGAGGCGCTACAAGTGCGCTACTGCTCAGACCCGTCTTCGGAACGGTTACACCGGACTACATCCCGAAACACAACTAGGTCATTTCACGGCATGGCTTGGTCCGGTGGGTGGTAACTAGCCACGGCCGAAGCCTCCCACCAGAAAAATCTTATATTTTCGTTGAAAGGTGGTGAAAAGGTGAAAGGTGAAAGTAGGGAGTGTTCTTAGATATGTTTGATGAAAATCGGTTTCTAGGGTTTTTTTAATTTTTAATTAATACTTGTTTTAATCATTTAAGACAACGATAGGTAGCTAATTCGCAGCTCGTGCGGTAAAAACAAAGCTCCGAGCGGGCGGAAATAGAGCGCCAATTCGATTTTTTTAATGTAGGTATCATAAGTAAAACAGTAGCAGATCCAGGAGAAGGGGCCCCCACCCAAATGCATCTTGGTCCAAAAAACTTTATTTTTGTGATTACAATAGTCCAAAATTACATTTTGTGTCTTTGTTCTGCTTTTTTGCGAAAAACTAAATTACGCTACTCGCTTGGTCATTCTTACCTCGATATTATGTACATTGGTTTATGGTTACTCGTACTTAAATACGTTAATGGTTACGTTACGTCGTTACGTTAATGGTTCACGTTAATGGGTCGTTATATTTAAGTACACGAGTGTACTTAAATATACATAGTGCATTATAAAAGTGTGTCCAGGACTACATTATGAGGTTCTTTTCAAAAACTGTGCAGTTTTTTTACAAGTAAATTCTGAAAAAGCCGTAACATTAAACTCTTACAAATATGTACAGTTTTAGAATATTAAATCTCTTAAGGTTGTAAATTGGAACGAAAATGGCTTACGTAGAGTTTGGGAATTATTATTAGTTTTCGTGCAATAGTAGATGTTTTTCATGGCAACATTACCACGCACACGCATTGAAAAAGAAGTGGCTTCAGCCAGAAATAACGCAGTTCCATCTTTTCCTCTAGATTGATCTGATTTTGTACAATAAGGTCGTTCATAGTACTAGGTACTTACCTAACAACGACCTTCTTTGTATGTGAGTAATAGTTGACCTCCGCGCATTGAGGCATGCAGGAGCACTTGGCCAGGTTCTTGGGAATATTGATGAGAATTTCGACATTTCTTCCGATGCACGCCATGCCGTGCGCGTCGCAAACATCGCCATCTTGCAAACGGAAAAACAACAAGCTCGGACGAAACTAAACAATGATACAAACTAGAGCACTTCCTAAATTCTTTGTCTTCGAAATTATGTAAAGGAAAAAACTTGAAAATGTTTTTTTGTGAATGTTTGATCTCGTTGACAATAGAATGATTTTAGTTTTGACGTGACGTGAGTGATGGATACGGCCAGTTAGAGTTTTTAGAAAAAAAGTTTTATTGTTAAAAAAGTTTAGTTTTGAAAGGCTCACTTACGTTTCTTTTCGTTTTGAAAAGCTCGGGTTATTTTCTAAGCTTGGAGTAAACTGTGCATAGAGGATACATTGATAAATCATTTTGCGCTACAATAGTTACGAGCTCAACTTGAGGAACTACTTATTGTACATTTATCTTACACCAATGAGATCGAAACACTATATGAAATCAAGTATCTATAAAAATAAAACTCCGTGTAAACACCTACACAAATGGCAGGACTAGTCTAACTATTGGTGCTAATGAAACTATTTATCAGTCCATTAAGAATGGTGTAAAATGAAATAGCCAATGACCCAGTAGCCGTGATTAATCACAAATTAACTACCTACCTAAACTGCAAAAATCAAAAGTGAGAAAATAATGAACCTCTTTCTTGCGCTGCCGGGAAAAAAGTATTAAGAAAACCGCACAAGCTGAACCGAAGCGACGATCAGGCGTTTTTCCACTTGCCGCCACGGCCCAGCACGGGACGGCACTGCACGGCTGCCAGGGACGCGTGAATGTATGAAACTGTATAGCACGCTTTCCACTGGAGACGCGCCGGCCGGCCCTTGATTCCGCCGGAGCCATGTCCATGTCGTGCCGTGCCGGGCCCCGCCGGGCCGTGCGGGCAAGTGGAAAAACGACAATTTAGCGAGGGTCATAGAAAGCCGCTGGTTTCGGGCAGCGTGTATGTCTATATACGCTGCCCGCTCTAAATCTATCTTTTATAACTAAGAATAAATAATATATTTTACCCCATTGAACTTACTGTTCTATTGAACTTACTGTATCTATATTTGTTTATATTCTTAAACATCTATATGCATTAATTTATTTTTTAGATTTGTCTCAAAATTGTTGTTTTTTTTTTCATATAAGTAAACTCAATTCAAGTTAGCAACTTCTGGCGAAATTTAGGTATTTTATTTAGTAATCTGTGAATAGCGTTGTGCATGGGCTAATTATTAATAAGTCTAAGTATCGACTCTTTTTTTTCATAATACTGCTGTCTATTGTTCCTATATAAATAATTTAAAAAAAATGGAAAATTTTGGGCCCTAGCTACTCCAAGCGGAAGTTCCATCGCTGATCATCCGTGACAGAATGCTATAAACACTTTCTTGTATGTATTTCAATTACCTACCAATAGCGGGCACACCTCGCGGAAGATCGGCGGATAGCAGATGGCGGATTATCGATGAAGGAATTCTGTTCAGTGTGGCGTAGGCCTTAAGGTAGGCCTGTGTTCAGCAGTGGACGTCTTCCGGCAGCATTGCTGCAGGGTTTTTTTTTCATGCTGTCGTGCTGGCCAGTGCGTTTATTAGAACAAAAACGCACTGTCCAGCAGAATTTCTAAAACTCTTTCGCGCTTTTCTAGAAGCGATTAGAATTTTTAAAACTGTTTCCACGCTAGCGGATAAAATCCACTTTTGCGCTGATTTCTAATGATAGTCAGAATCTTTCCGAGCTTGTAAGGTGGAAAGTAAATGGTGCGCGTATTCCCCACCCCTCACCTCCGATGACGTGGAAGTAGGGCCGGCAGCCGCAGAACATGACGGCCATGCGACTGCGGCAGTGCATCTGGCACAGAGCAAAGCTGTATGCCTGGAACAGATATCATATAACATCACTTTTTCAAACTAACATAGCAAGGGCGGACTAGCAGTCTTACAGATGCACTCAGACATGTTAATGATTACTTAAGAGTCCGGCGACCATTTTAGACTGACTTCGCATTGACTTATTTTCTATAGCCATTTCGTCTAGAAGAAGACGACGAGCGAAGAGAGCGAGTAATGATACTGACGAGCCTCTAAACTTACCTACAGAGTGACAAAGGCAATTTTTTTTTTTACTTTTTCACTTCTCTAATTATTCTTAAATAACTAAGAATTTCCCTTGTATTATGGATTCATTTAACAGCTAATGATGTGGGCAACTTCCCTATGTAAAGGGATTTTTGATTTGCTTTGTCTATCTATTGAATAAATCCCCTTACAAATGCGGATATTTTTCATAGCTCTATTTTCTCTTGAGGACATATAAAAAAAAAACGATGTTGTTCATAGGGACAAAGATATAGTTCATTTAATTGTACATGCTAAATTTCATCATAATCTGACAAATGGTTTTCAAGAATTTTGAGTAAGTAGCGCGTTTGTATGGAAATTTCAGAGCGTCGCGGCCCTATCTATTCCTAGTGAAATATTCACTAATTGGGCACATTAAGCTAAGTGTCTCTCAAATAATAGTTAAGGTTCGTGGAAAAAAAATAGGCAGGAGCTAGCCAGGAGTAGACTAAACTATAGTTAAGCAAGGACGTAGGCAATTCTTAAATTCAGTGTAAGGCCATTAGCCTTGCTCATTTTGCGCTGGGCCTAAGGTTGCCAACACTGCTAGTCCGCCTTTGAATGTACTGTACAACTTAGTTGCAATGGCAAATATATCGGTTTCTACATCACCAGATCGATGCATATGCTATGCATATGCAAACCCAATGTAGCCTTCACTCTGCAGTCAGTTCACGGTAGACACCCCCACTTCATTTTTTGGATCAGCTTCTCTACGTGCATAGTACATTAAACTCGTTGGGTTCTGTAGCATAAGATAGTCACGCCTTTCCCCCGATGGGGCTGGCAGAGGTGTAATACAACACTCACACTTCTCCACACATTCAGGACCAAATGTGACAGGCGAGCCTGTCGCCATACACCGGGCTCCAGTCATGTAGCAGATGGCGTACAATACGCACAAATGTTCACACAATGAACGAATTGGTGCGTGCCGTCAGCTGGGTTCGAACCCGCTCCCTCTGGTCCTTCTCCAGTAGGCTATCATTGGGTTCTGTAGCCTTAGTAAGATACCTACCCTGATAGAGTTAGTGAGCCACTCGTCCGGGTACCGACAGCGGCGCTGCTCCGGAGTAAGGTGTTTCACGCTTGGCGAGGCCTGAATCTCCACCGCCTGCGAGAAAAACCTCTTAAGTAAGTACATATTTTAATAAATAAGTAAGAAGTTCATAAATTATGCCGAATGGCTACCTATACTACTAACATAACATAACATATCATCACGCCTTTCCCCCAAGGGGGCTGGCAGAGGTGTAATACAACACCCACACTTCGCCGGACGATATTCAGTCCCAAATGTGACAGGGGGCGAGCCTGTCGCCATACACCGGGCTCCAATCATGTAGCAGATGACATACAATACGCACATATGTTCACACAATGAACAAATTGGTGCGTGCCGTCGACTGGATTCGAACCCGCTCCCTCTAGCTTAAGAGGCGGACGTTCTCCCAACTAGGCTGCCATCGCTTAATCCTATGCTACTATGTAACAAAAACCCTGTTGTATGAATGAAGGGTATTTAGACACACTTATTAATATATTCTTATAATATTTGACTGCCTCGGTGGCTCAGTTGGTAGTGAACCTGCCTTCTGAGCTTGAGGGCGTGGGTTCGATTCCCACCTAGGGCAAACATTTATGTGATGAACATTTGTGTTTGTTCTATGTCTGGGTGTTAATATCTATTTAATTATGTATTTAAAAATATCTAAGTATGTATATCAGTCTCTGACAGCCATTGTACAAGCTTTGCTTAGTTTGGGGTCAGGCGACCGAGTGTGGAAGTGTCCCGAATTTATTTATTTATTTATATATTTATTCATGCAAAATACCAAAAAAAAGGCACGTTTAAAATAGCAAGAGTTATGACCGGTTTAAGAACGCAAGAAAAAAAGGAAATTTTACAGAAATGTTAACAAATCTGTATCAAATGTCGACGGCTTTTTTTTTCTAAGAAAATAGCGGCACAACGCGAATAGTTTACAAATAAAGCTGACGTGATTAGTGGCTGCATTCGGGCTCTTAGGAGGGCAGAGCGCGATGTGTGTGCAATTTTTTACAGTCAATATTTATTTTTTGTAGCATAAATGCATCCTCCAGTCGATACTGGTTGCGCACCAACCAGTTGGTTGGTTGGATACAACAGGGTTTTTGTAACATCCTGTATAATATATACTTCCTACTTCCTACTAATATTATAAACGCGAAAGTTTGTAAGAATGGATGGATGGATGGATGGATGGATGGATGGTTACTCTTTCACGCCAGAACGGCTAAAGAGATCTGGATGAAATTGTAGAATTGTTGAATTACATGTAAAAACTACATTAATGAAAAGAGGATATTATAAGTTTAAGAATTATTTAGAAGATAAAGATGTCTGGAGCCTTCCACTTCCGCTAAGTAGCCACTAGTATTTATAGATATTACCTAGTTGTAAGCCAAAATTTGTGAGACTGTAATTTATTTATTATTTGAAAAAATAATGCCCCTCAGTTTCTTGCCTGTTCTTCTGAGTAGAGGCTTTTTGTCCGAACAAGGCGGTCGAGTCTGTTTAAATAACTTTGACGATCATAAGTGTATCTTTGATACCTAAATTGAATAAAAACATTTTGACTTTGACTTGACTTTGACTTTGAAAATTTGGCACAGAGATAGATAATAGTCTATAATAAGCACATAGGATACTTTTTAACCGCGGGTAAAAAGCGCAGCTAGTATTTGGGGCGCAGCTAGTATTTTATAATTTTTATATTATCCAGTTTTAAGGCACCACTGCGCCAGCGCCTTGCTTGTGCCGTGCCCGCGCCTTACGTGCGGTTTGTACAACTTGCGCCTTAGTCAGCGTCGAGGCTTTCATTTTTTATTTTCATTGTTTTATTCCGGGTTAAGATAATATAAATAAAAAAATCAATGACTCTCACCTTAAAATCAATAATGAGTTCTTCTCCAGGCAAAACCTCCCCGGTCGGATTAGAAATGGCAGTCGATATCTCATACGGCGAGTGGATAAAGTACTGCAAAAAAATTAACTACATAATACAATACTCCCTATTTTCATAGCCATAAAGCCGCGAATAATTCGCATATAAAACTGATAATGGGCAATCAGTAAAGCCGGAGGAAACTCATCCTTATGACGAAGCACTGACCGCTTTGCGGTAAGGAGTCAGTTTCTCTCACCTGCTTTTAGGTCTTGCAGCATTAAAGGAAACTCATCCTTATGTCATTCTGTATAGGGTCAATTATAACGAAACACTGCACGCTATGGTAGTGGCAGGTAACGAGTTTCTCTTGTCACCAGTCCAGGTCCCCTAGCATAACTGCAGCCATTGGAAAATCATCCTTATAATGTCCAGCCTAGTCTTTTCTTTCAAAGCACTAACTGCTTTAGGTCTTGCAGCATTTAAAGGAAACTTACCCTTACAGCGTTCTGTATAGAGTCAATTCTAACAAAGCACTGCCCGCTGTGGTAGTGGCAGGTGACCAGGTTCTCTTGCCGCCACTCCAGGTCTTGCAGCATGTATTGATACTCCGCGTACTGGGAGTTGAAGGTTAGACACATGCCCACTTCTGTCATCACTGGGTACCAACGAACCTGATGAAATTGAACAGGTGTAAAAATGTAAAAATCGAGAAATAAGTTTTAAAAAACTTATGTGCTTTCTTGCCAGTTCTTCTATCTGGGTAGTAACTATTTTTCCAAACAAGGTGGTGGTAATTTTTGTAACTTTGACGTAAGATAACCAAATTGAATAATGACCTTTGCTTTGATTTGTACTCATTGCTCGACGAAGGAATATTTTTCTTCTTCAACCAGAATCTCATCTACCTTATCCTTCCAGAAGTACTGTGAGAGTACAGTAGGTACTTCTGCGTTGAGCATGGAGTTACTTCCCCGTAGTTTTGCGACGTCATCACGTTCAGCAGGTTAGAAGGGTAAACGCTGAGAGCCAGCTCTATTAGGTCTATACCGCTCACCGTCGCAGCCGCCTGGTACTTCCAGAAGTACTTGAGAGTACAGTACTTCTTCTACGAACATGGACTTACTTCCCCGTAATACTGTGACGTCATCACGTTCAGCAGGTTGGAAGGGTGCACGCTGAGAGCCAGTTCTATCAGGTCTATTTCGCGCACGGTCTCATCCGCCTGGTACTTCCAGAAGTTCTGCAGATTCTCCCTGAACGACACGTCGGCGACCAGCTCGATGAACTCCAAGTAGTACTGGTACTTCTCCGGGTCTGACTCTTCGGTTACGTTCCAGAGCCTGGTGGAAATAATTTAGTTTGTAACTTCGTGCCCATAGCCTAGGGCTAGCCACATGACCTATACCTATAGGTCATGTAGCAAGCCCTGGTGTGGTGGTCGAAGCTTGTAGGTCACCGGAAGGCCTGCCAAAACTATCTACACAGTGCAACCGAGAGAGCGTTATTGAGCGAAGCGTCTCTGTTTCAGCTTAAACAAAAATGCTTACGTATCTTATCCGAATTGTGTCTGGATTTCTGTCCGGATTTACAGGTCGCATTTCTTAACCAATTCCCTTGAAATTTTGTGAGTAGGTTACCGAGTTAGTTAGTAGGACACCGAGCTAGCGTAAGCGAGCGAAACGTCTCTGTTTCGTCGACAAAAATGCTACGTATGTCGGAATTCTTTCCGGATTTCTGTTTTATCATATCTCCGCAATTTTCAAAGATCTACAAAAACTGTCTCGGCAAAAAAACTGTATAATTATCGAACCTGCATGAAGTCTCACGATAATCGGTTAAGGAATGTGGTCCCCGGTAGTGGATGACAGACACCGGTTGCGAGGTCTCCAGCTCACACTACATAGAATTTTTCAAAATTACATTGATTTTTTTGGCTTCTCCGTTTCGAACTGCTGTTGGGGGCTGAGCTACCCACGTCCGTAGGAGTGTACTCTATTCTGATGATTCCCTACACGTGGTCCCCGGGTAGTGCTAACCGGGTAGCAAACTCTGGTGGGAGGCTTCGGCCGTGGCTAGTTACCACCCATCGGACCAAGCCATGCCGTGAAATGACCTAGTCGTGTTTCGGAATGTAGTCCGGTGTAACCGTTCCGAAGACGGGTCTGAGTACTGCTCAGACCCGTGCACGCCGCGCACTTGTAGCACCTCACTCAACTGCCGTCTTTGTACTTCTTCACTCTACAAAACTTCAAGGCTAGAGTGAATAAGTACCTTATAGGTCGTCGTGCTTCATCTTAGACCACAACGTCGCTTAACATCAGGCGAGTTGGTGGTCAAACACCGACCTATTCTAAATAAAAAAAAAAAAAGAACTCCGTTTTCGCGCTGCATTGACACCACGACCGGCTCACAGCTGTACCAGCTGGCCACAGGACAGTCTACTCACGTGAGTATGGCTTGCTCTGCCTTCTCTGGCTGCACGTGCTCGAGGAAGCAGGCCGTGACTGCGAGGAAGGACGTCCTCCAGCAGCGGTAGTCACGCTGAATAGACACCACGACTGGCTCACAGCTGCACCAGCTGGCTATAGTACAGTAGTCTACTCACGTGAGTATGGCTTGCTCTGCCTTCTCTGGCTGCACGCGCTCGAGGAAGCAGGCCGTGACTGCGGGGAAGGACGTCCTCCAGCGGCGGTAGTCACGCTGAATAGACACCACGACTGGCTCACAGCTGCACCAGCTGGCTATAGTACAGTAGTCTACTCACGTGAGTATGGCTTGCTCTGCCTTCTCTGGCTGCACGCGCTCTAAGAAGCAGGCCGTGACCGCGGGGAAGGACGTCCTCCAGCGGCGGTAGTCACGCTGCATAGATACCACGACCGGCTCCGAGCTGTACCGGGACAGCTGGTTCAGCGCACAGTATACTGCCCCCATGAATGCTGTTATGGTTAGGATGAACCAGAGTACCCTGGAAAACGATCCTTGTTGACTCATGCTACCACTGTGTGTTTGTCTCCGTTACATTCACGAAGGACTGTTCTAAAGATTGTTAGATTCCGAGTCGAAATTAAATATTTTCATGGGTTTTTAAACGAAAGAATGATTATTTATCTATGGGACGGTTGACGTTTTAAAAAAGAAAAAAAAAAAGAAAAGTGGCATTGAGAAAAAACAGCAAGAGAGGACGGTCGCGTTGCAGAGCGGGCAACGAAACGAGTAGTAAGACGGGTACGGTAATTGAGAATAGCTCTCCTGGGCTCGAAATCGGTATTCTGTAACGTAAGTACGTGTAATGTGAGTATGTGTATATGATAAAATAAAGAGTTATACTTCTGAAATATACGTTTTACTATATTTCAGAAGTGGGATATGCCCAAAAATGCCCATCTGTGCTTAATATCCCAGCGTTAACAATAACCCAAAGTACATGCAATATTTTGATATTCTTGTTTCACAACAATTTATGTTAGATATTTTATTTTATGTAGGTAGATTTGACGCTTAAAAGTCCTTAAAATCGCATGACTGTTATCAATCAAAATGTTGCCTCAGTGTGGTCAATGGGGCAGCATATTGCACCTACTTTTGACCTAGGAGGCACCGTTTTCAAGATACCCTCACATTTGGGGTTATATGAAAAATAAAATACGTAACGTATTCTGAATTTCCATTATTTCGAGATACGGAGTTATGCCGCGTGACTGTGAATCCCCGGCGCGACAGCACCGACAAGATTCGGGGCCGGGTCGAAGATCAAGAAGCCGTGTCCGGCAGGAGACAAGCGCTCACCGCAGCCGTAGTCGACTGTGTGGTGACAATAGCGAGCGTAGTCGAAGCAGAAGAGAGCCGGAACTCGAACTGGAGTATAAACTCGAGCGCGAACGTGCTCGGACCCGCTTGTTGGAAGACGAAATTCGCAGAAGTCGGAGCCGGGCGCGACGAACTATCGGCGAGTCACGCAGTGGGGACGCGCGCCGAGAGCGTAGCGCCGCTGCTGATTACCGTCAAAGCGAGGACTGCGTTCTTCGCAGCCGTAGTCGGAGTCGGTTGCGGACGCCGAACAGAGCGCGTGAGGGTGACGTCGGGCAACCACGGCGCAGCGAGAGGTCAGATAATCCTGTATTTACTTCAGGTGATATAGCTAATTTATTTAGTTCGTTTCATCGATTAAAATCTCATTCGGCTCCCGTGGCGCACTCGTTACCAAGTATCAACATGAACCATAAAAATATAATACCCGAATTCGATCCGTCAACAAAAACGCAACGGATCGACATTTGGCTTAAGAAGGTAAACGAGTGCGCTACGGTCTACGGTTGGGATGAGAAAGTTACAATACATTTTGCTATGCAAAAGCTACAGGGACTGGCCAAAACCTGGTTTGAAAGCTTAACTACGATATTGTTTACGTGGGCTGAGTGGCAACAAAAATTGCTCAGCGCGTTTCCCTGTGAACAAAATTTTGGCCAGTCCTTGGAGGATATGCTGAAGAGGAAAAGCCGGGCTAACGAACCACTCGAAGTGTATTATTATGAAAAACTAGCTTTAGTAAATCAATGCGATATTGAAGGCAAAAGGGCAGTCGACTGCATAATACACGGATTGAGCGACAGAACTCTTAGATCTGGCGCTAACGCCCTTCGTTGTACTCAGCCTGACCAGTTGCTTCAGTTTTTGTTGTGCAATAAGGATACACCTCAGCCCTTTGATAGGGAGCCGCCTAGATTCAGACCGTCATCCGGCGAGAACAATTTCTCGAATAAGCTAAACATACCTACGATAGGTGACGGTAGTGGTAGTCAGATGGTATGTTTTAATTGTAAACAAAAGGGACATCCTTACTCTAAATGCACTCAAACAGTGATCCATTGCACGAAATGTCGAAGGTTTGGTCATAAATCGGAAAACTGTTCAGTCAATGTAGATAACGTTAATAGTAAACCAAATTCGTGCCCAAGTCTTTGCGAATAGCAACGTCGGGTACTAACGCAAAATTTATTAAACAAGGCAGAGTTGACGGTCAATTAATGAAATCATTCGTCGACTTTGAGACCTCGAAGTATATCTAATTTCACGTACTACAACATCCTCATTAGGATAAACAAGTGACGACGCTCTTATAACTATGAGAGGTTTTGAAAACGATATAGTTTACTATCTCGGTGGCGTCACCAGTCACCACGGATTTTAATATTGACGGTAGCAGTGCTAAGATACCATGTCAAATGGTTGACGATAATAAACCTGAGTTCCCCTTATTGTTAGAACAGACGTTCACGGAACAAATACACGTAATTGTTCAAAAAAAAATGCTGAGGAATTAAAATAAAAGTGTTACACACTAATTACTTAGAACTAAAACTAAACTAGTTTGTTTATTTTTGTAAAAAAAATAAAATACACTTTCTTTAATCCGGAGGTAGGCGTTGTTACCCGCGACACAGTTTTTTTAACTACTGCGGGTAGTATCGATACACTTTTTATCAATGTACCTTTATCATAGTTCTATATAAAGAATTTTGAAACTATGCTGTATGAAAAGTTTGGCTAGTAAGCAGCTGTTTGCCGTATTATTTTAGATTATTTGTCTCTGATAATTGTTCATTTCTTTCAACAATAACAACAATGAAGTTGTGCACGAGTCGGTGCAACGGTTTTGTTTCTAGTGCGGTGACGCAAACTGCACCATATACATGATGATGTTTTCTGCCAACTTATAACATTGTAAATTGTATACAAACTATATTTATATAAATAATATATTAAGAGGCAATTATATGAAGTTTTTATGTAGGGGATTGCCGTAGCTACCGGTATATTTTCAATTAACTTTATATCTTTATTTATTCCTTATATTTTATTGTTTTTTTTATATTATTTACATTCTTAGTTTATGGGTTTCGAATATTATAAAAATATGTTATGTAAATTCGCTTAAAGTTTTTATTATTAATGGATTTTATTACTTTATAAGGCAAACATATTGATTTGGTTTCCTAGAATGTCCAGGTCTGTGAAAAAAATATGTCTAATCCTATAAGGATTGTGCATGTACTCCGAAAAGGTTACTTCAAAAGAAGGCCATCTTCACACGATACCCAAGATTGAAGTCCCTTTTCACACATTGCATGTTGACCATTTGGGACCGTTTGTACATTCTAAGAGAACCTATTCGTATTTCTTAGTAGTCGTTGAAGCGTTTACAAGATTTGCTTTTGTGAAACCGGTACGCAATACCAAGACATTTTTCAACAACGACAAATAAATGTAAAACTACTGTCGCCTTAGGTCGAATGTTGCCTTGGATTAATGTGGCGGCTTTTAATGTAAATGATGATGGCAGTGAAACATCAGACAGTATTGATGAGGAAGACGATAGTTGTAATGATAAATAATACATATTATGATGTAGATTACAAATTTATTTATTCAATGTATTGAAATGCCATCACGTCCTACCTAAAGCACTTAAAGAATCAAAAATTATGATAATAATTATAAAAATGTAATTAGCAAAAATACACTATGTAAGTCAAAAGGGATTGGTAGACAAGTAAGGAATAATTTTACGCTCCAATGTAGAAATAGGGTCTTGTGAGAAAGAAGGGTTCACAAGCACTATTAATCTATGTATTTGTAATGGACGGTATTTGTGAGAAGGAAGGGTTCACGGATACCGATTATGATGTTTGTGAGAAGGAAGGGTTCGCAGACATCATTGGATTATGTAGTAATAATGTACGGTGTTCGTGAGAAGGAAGGGTTCACGAACACCGATATGGTGTTTGTGAGAAGGAAAGGTTTGCAAACACCACTAGAGTATTTAGTATTAATGTACGGTGTTCGTGAGAAGGAAGGGTTTACGGACACCGATATGGGTCTTGTGAGAAGGAAGGGTTCGCAGACACCATTAGACTAAGTAGTTGTAATGTAAATAGATTTGTGCAATGACGATAATAAAGGTTCACCTTTGCAATGTAAATTTTACAAAATTTTTCGTCTGTTGCCTTATTATATTCGTTAGTTATATGCTTAATGGGTTAGTATTCCGTATGTTTAAATGTGTGTATTCCATAAATTATGTTTCTAAGGGTTTATTGTGAATGATACTGTCTGATTATTGAATCTGGTTTCGATGCCTGCCGCGAGCTACGACCGAGTGTTAGATTAAGCGACTGCGTCCTGGTCACGTGCATGAGGACATGCACGAGGTCAGGATGGTCGAGTGTTAGATTCCGAGTCGAAATTAAATATTTTCATGGGTTTTTAAACGAAAGAATGATTATTTATCTATGGGACGGTTGACGTTTTAAAAAAGAAAAAAAAAAAGAAAAGTGGCATTGAGAAAAAACAGCAAGAGAGGACGGTCGCGTTGCAGAGCGGGCAACGAAACGAGTAGTAAGACGGGTACGGTAATTGAGAATAGCTCTCCTGGGCTCGAAATCGGTATTCTGTAACGTAAGTACGTGTAATGTGAGTATGTGTATATGATAAAATAAAGAGTTATACTTCTGAAATATACGTTTTACTATAAGATATTATTTGTCCGTGTTGCTAAAATACTGCTGTCCTGTAACCGCAGAGATGATGATGACGATGATGATGATTATGATTCCTGCTGCTCTAAAATTGCGTAGTCTCCGAAGAGAAAATCTAATCAAAGACATTTTTAGTCGTTGTTAGCGACGGGCGAGCTTTAGATTTAAGTACATAAGCTAAATTAATGTAACTAGATTCATAAGTAAATCATTAACGTAAACTTAGAATAAGACTTGTACTGTTAATTTTAATTTGCACTGATTTGTCTTGATTACGGGAACTTGAACTTAAAATGTATTGAATTAGAGAACATTTCTTTGCGGGCAAATAGCACCCGAAACATGTCACGACTTGTCCGTTGGACTTTGGACTCTGTAAAAATGAAATCGAAATAAACAAGCTCTAGGATTGGCTGAGTGGAAAATTGAGCGAGAGAGAAAGATATATCGGACGGTCCCGCACGCACGCGCCGCGCCGCTCATTGGCCGAACGCCTCGAGCGCGCTGCGCAACCAGTGATCGAAGTGCGGGCGGGATCGTGAGCTCTTAAGGCGAACATTTTGGAACGATCGTCAGTCGAGCTCGCTCTCCGACTCAATACACTCAGGTGACCCGAAAGCGATCTTAGTGATCCACCTCGAGTATCAATCAAGACCCGATCCCCGCTGTCGGCGCTTGGTTTGGCTGTGGTGCCTCCGGTACCGCTGTGCCATAGTATCCGCCGTAGTTGCTACGGCGGTGGTACCGAAGGTGCCTCAGTCCTGCTGGCCTAGCGCCGACAGTTCTTGGTCCTTTGAGAGCCGGATTCTGTGTGGGCCCTTGGCGGCCCCGGAATCGAACGAGCATCGTCCTGTGTGGGCCTTTTGGCGGCCCCGGGATCGAGAACCGAGCACAGCTAGCGCCCGCGCCGAAGTGGGTGCTACGCTGCTACGAGCTCTACGCCACAGCGTGCTACGAGCTACGTCGAACAAAGAAGATCGCCGAACGACTTCACTGAACCATGGTGAAGACTCGAAGCCAAGGAGGAAGCGTTCCCGAACAAGACGCTACGAACACTCCTGCGAACACGAACCCCGAGGAAGCTCGCCGAGTCATCCGCTTTGAGGAAGAGTCGCCGCGCTCACCATCCGTCCCAATGGAACGTCGCAACATACCTGCCATCTCCCGCGCACGGGAGGAAGCGGGCTCCCGGATCGGAGGGCCACCCGGTCCCTCACGGGAGGAGGGCGATCTCCCTCTTGTTACAGACACTACGACGGAGCTGCTACAGCGTCGCGACGCTTCGCCTGCAAGATCGGTGGCGTCAGTGCGGTCTGTACGATCTACGGGCAGCACAGTGGCGCGGATCCGGCAGGCGCAGTACGAAGCGGAAGAACGGCTGGCTCTACTCCGGAAGAAAGAACTCGAACTTGAAGCCGAACGAATCAAGAGAAGACTCGCTCTTGATATTGAACTTATTCAGGAATCTGAAGAGACCACTGCACGACCGGTTGAACGAGCCAGAGCGAACGTCGAGCAGTGGATGGCAGCAGCGATCAGCAGAGTGGAGCCAGCAGAACGCCGTGCAGTCCCAGAACGCGGGACCTCCTTCACCGAACAGGAGGAGCAGACACGCAGCCGGCCCAGCCACACCCGGACAAGATCGCCGACGCCACAGCGAAGCACCTCGCGAACCCGAGGCATCGAACAACTGGTGGAGGCGCTGGAGAAGATGAACCGCTCCAGACCGCCGCCCCGCCAGACTTACGAACTACCACTCTTTTCAGGAGCCAATTCAGAGTGGTTCTCCTTCAAGGCAGCAATGCGGGAGACGACGCGGCTCTACGGCTTCTCAGCGGCTGAGAACATGGCAAGACTTCGCAACTGCCTGCGCGGGGAAGCCAAGGAAGCAGTGTCTGCCCTTCTTCACACCGTAGAAAACCCGAACATCGTCATGAAGACCCTGGAGCAGTGCTTCGGCCGGCCGGAGATCCTGGTGGACCGAACAATCCAGGAGCTGCGCCAGATGCCGAAGCCGGGACTCTCCGCGAGCGACCTGAACACGTTCGCGGTGAAGATCCAGAACACTGTCAGCGTGCTCCGGGCGATCGACCACAAGGGCTACATGAACAACCCCATGCTGTCCAGGGACGTGCTGGACAAACTGAGCCCGCACCTACGATCCAGATGGTGCGACTACGCGGAAGATCACGCCGACACCGCAGACCCGGAGATTATCGTCCTGTCCCGGTTCCTCATGAGGGAAGCGGACCGGGCCCTGAGGTTCGGCTACACCACACCAGCCACCACGTCTACTGCCGCCGCGAAGAAGGAAACGAACAAGAACCAGAACCCGCCGAAGAAGAGACCGGTGTATGCGACCGACGACGCCCCCGAACGGAGCTACAAATGCGTCAAATGCACCGGCGAACACTGCCTGACGAAGTGCCCGAAGTTCCGGAGCCTGAGCCTGGACGAACGCTGGGAACTCGTCAAGAAGGAGGGGCTATGCTTCAAGTGCATAGCCAGTCGCCATCGCCGCATGAACTGCCGGAACAAGTCCTGCGGAGTCAACAGCTGTCGACACCCGCATCACCCGATGCTGCACTCCGAACGAGCGCCATCAAACGCTGCGAGCTCATCGAACGCGAGCCCCGCACCAGAGGACGTCGAGGTGGTGACCGCGACCACTACCACCACTGTGAGGGAAGTCCTACTGAAGATCTGCCCAGTCACTGTCATCGGGCCGCGAGGAAGACTCAAGACCTACGCGCTCCTCGATGAAGGCTCCACGATCTCCCTCATGGACGACGACCTGGCACGAGACATCGGAGCAGAGGGACCGAACAAACCCCTCAGCATCAGCGGCGTCAGCATGAAGAAGGAAGACGCGACGAGTCGACACGTACGGTTCCGAATCCAGGGCGCTGACAACAAGATCCACACGATGCGGGCCCGAACAATGGCCAACATGGAACTCCGAGCGCAGACGATCCCAGAGCAACTGCTGCGCCTGAACCACCTGGCAGAACTAGACCAGGAGAACGTCTGTTACGACCGAAGCAGACCACGACTTCTCATCGGGGCGGACAACTGGGACTTGATCGTGTCCCGGGAGCTGTGTCTCGGGAGGAGGAACCAGCCGGCGGCATCCCGAACGAACCTCGGCTGGGTGATTCACGGAGCGCTGCCAAGGACAATACTGAAGCAAGGACCGGACGTAGTCTTCCACGTGGTGAGCACCCACGACGAACGATTGGCGAAGCTCGTCGAAACTCACTTCAGTATCGACGCCCTTGGAGTAAGTCTCAAACCCAGAACGGTCAAGATGGAAGAACGCGCCGTAAAGATCTTCGAGGCGACGGCCAGACGAACCGATGGCCACTTCGAAGTCGGACTGCCCTGGCGAGACGACGACCCGAAAATGCCGCCCAGCTACGCGATGGCCTGGAGGCGCCTACGGACGCTCGAACAAAAACTCGATAAGGCCCCGGCGGTAAGGGAGAACTATGCGCGTCAGATCCAGAACCTCTTAGACAAGGGGTACGCCGAAGCCTGCACCGGGAACGAGATCAACAGCCCCAGAGCCTGGTACCTGCCGCACTTCGCCGTCACGAACCCGAACAAGCCTGGCAAGATCCGCCTGGTCTTCGACGCTGCCGCCAAGACACAAGGGCTGTGTCTGAACGACTTCCTGCTGGAGGGACCGGACCTGCTGCAGTCGCTGCCGAAGATCCTGTTCCGGTTCCGAGAGAACAAAGTGGCGGTGACTGCAGACATCCAAGAAATGTTCCTGCAGGTGAAGATCCGACCTGAAGACCAGCCTGCACAGCTTTTCCTTTGGCGAGGGAACAGCAGGAGCGGAGCGCCGAACGAGTACAAGATGACTTCGATGATCTTCGGGGCATCAAGCTCTCCATTCCTGGCCCACAGCGTAAGAAACAAAAACGCAGATGACTTCGACCAACAGTATCCGGAGGGCGCACGAGCAGTACGAGAAGCCCACTACATGGACGACTTCGTGGAGAGCTTCCGAACCGAACACGAAGCGATCGAGATCACCAAGCAAGTCGACCAGATCCACCGGAGCTGCGGGTTTAAGCTGCGCGGATGGAACTCGAACAGCCAGAAGATTCTGAACGACATCCCGGAGGAGCTGCGGAGCCAGAGCCAGACGCAGCTGCTCTCCGGACTGAACGCCCCTGACAAGACGCTGGGGCTGACCTGGGACTCGGTGAACGACACGCTGGGCTTTAACACATCGCTCAGTCGAGTCAGCCGAGACGTCAAGAACCTGAACCGACCGCCGACCAAGAGGGAAGCTCTGAGCGCCGTGATGTCCCTCTACGATCCCCTGGGACTCCTGAGCTGCTACACCATTACGGGCAAGATCCTGCTCCAGAACCTGTGGCGACAGCAGCTGACCTGGGACCAGACGCTACCAGAACCGAACCAGAGCGACTTCATGAGATGGCTCCAGAACATGAACGAGATCACCGAGATCCAGCTGCCGAGGTGCTACGACCGGGAGGAGACCGCCGTCAACCATCAGTTGCACGTATTCTGCGACGCCAGCGAACACGCATTCGCCGCCGCAGCCTACTGGAGACTAGAGAAGACCGACGGGACTGCGAACGTGATCCTGGCCGCAGCCAAGGCTAAGGTGGCACCACTCCGAACGCAGACGATCCCCCGGCTGGAGCTGCAGGCTGCACTCATCGGGACACGACTGGCTGCCACCGTGAGAGATGACCATCGGTGGCCTACGACCGAAATCACCTACTGGTCCGACTCCACCACGGTACTCCACTGGATCCAGAACGAGACCAGCAAGAAGCACCCACCCTTCGTTGCACATCGACTTGGGGAGATTGCCGAGGCAACAAGACCAGACCAGTGGAGATGGATCCCGACCGAACAGAACGTAGCCGACCTCGCAACACGCCCCGGCTACATCCCCCAGAACAAAGACCGATGGTTTACGGGTCCAGAGTTCCTGCAGAACGAGCGGAGCACATGGCCGGACTTCGGAAAACCAGACGTCGAGCCTAAACCAGCAGAGGAAGTCTTCCAAACTGAACACGCCGACACTGAAGACACCGGACTCCCAGACATCAGGAGATTCTCAAACTTCGAGCGCCTGATACGAGCAACCGCTCTCGTCCTAGTCTTCATCGACAAATGCCGGAAGAAGACGACCCGCCTGGAAACCTCCCACCTGCTGAAAGCTGAACACCTGTGGATGACCAGATGTCAACACGAGAACTTCAAGGAAGAGCTGGAACTCTTACGAACTAAGAGACCGATACCAGCGAAGAGCAAGATACGCAAGCTGGACCCGATCCTGACCGACGACGGGCTGCTGCGAGTCAATGGGAGAATTGGCGCAGCAGATGTCCCAGCAGCGACCAAGCGACCGATCATCCTGGACAGCCGCCACCCATTCACCAGGCTGCTGATCCAGAACGAGCACAGACGAGCAGGGCACGCCAACCAAGAACGAGTGGTGAACGACCTCCGGCAGCGCTACTGGATCCTGCGGCTGAGACCAGCCGTGAAAGCCGCTGCCAGGGACTGCGCGCTCTGCAAGATCAGGAAGACCCTGCCACGAGTTCCAGTGACTGGAGACCTGCCAGCCGCCAGACTCCAGCCGTTTCAGCGCCCCTTCACCAATTGTGGGGTGGACTATTTTGGCCCATTGACTGTCACCGTGGGCCGAAGACACGAGAAACGCTGGGGAGCACTCTTCACCTGCCTGACCACACGAGCAGTGCATCTGGAGCTGGTCCACTCACTATCGACGGACTCAGCGATCATGGCGTTCCGGCGGATGGCTGCAAGACGAGGCTGGCCATCAGTCATCTGGAGCGACAACGGAACGAACTTCAGAGGAGCCGACGTGGAACTACGAGCTGCCTACGCCGAATGGGTACCAGCTCTTCGAGACTTCGGGCTCCTGCATCGGGTGTCCTGGCGCTTTATCCCGCCCGGGGCACCAAACCAAGGCGGCGCCTGGGAGAGACTAGTGAGGTCGATAAAAGTAGCCCTCACCGCCGCACTGAACCAGAAGACCCCCAGAGACGAGGTCCTGCAGACCGTACTCACCGAAGCCGAGTACGGAGTGAACGCGCGTCCGCTCACACACGTACCAGTCGACCCCAACGATCCAGAGGCCTTGACACCGAACCACTTCCTCCTCGGATCGTCAACCGGACTGCCAACAACGGGACCCTGCGAACTTGGAGACAGGCGCATGTGGCGCGCCAGTCAAGCCCTCGCTGACGAATTCTGGCGCCGATGGATACGAGAGTACCTGCCAACGCTGGTGCCGAGACAAGACGCCAGCAGACCAACGCGAGAACTCCAGCTGGGCGACCTGGTGGTAGTCGTTGACTCCACGCTACCACGGAACACATGGCCCAGAGGCGTCATCGAGAGAGTCTACCCCGGACCTGACGGACACGTGCGCAGCGCCGACGTGAGAACACGCAACGGGATCTTCCGACGGCCGACTACGAAGCTCGCCGTGCTACGGGTTGAAGGCTCCGCTGATGCTACGCCGGGAGGAGAACTGTTAGCGACGGGCGAGCTTTAGATTTAAGTACATAAGCTAAATTAATGTAACTAGATTCATAAGTAAATCATTAACGTAAACTTAGAATAAGACTTGTACTGTTAATTTTAATTTGCACTGATTTGTCTTGATTACGGGAACTTGAACTTAAAATGTATTGAATTAGAGAACATTTCTTTGCGGGCAAATAGCACCCGAAACATGTCACGACTTGTCCGTTGGACTTTGGACTCTGTAAAAATGAAATCGAAATAAACAAGCTCTAGGATTGGCTGAGTGGAAAATTGAGCGAGAGAGAAAGATATATCGGACGGTCCCGCACGCACGCGCCGCGCCGCTCATTGGCCGAACGCCTCGAGCGCGCTGCGCAACCAGTGATCGAAGTGCGGGCGGGATCGTGAGCTCTTAAGGCGAACATTTTGGAACGATCGTCACCGACCCGACAGCTCCCCGCAACAGGAAGTTTGCAGTTTTTGGTATAGGCGCCGGTTACCAAAGGAACACGATAACAAAACACCGACCTCGCCGGCGAGGTCGAAGACTCCCAGGATCTGTTAGAAGATCGGTTAGATTCTCTCCAAATAGTCAAACAGATAAACCTAATAGGGCTCAAGCGCAAACCCCCTCTGGGTTGCCTGGGCAAATCGACTCCCCCCCCCCGGCGACGGTCCAAGCCGAGGTCCGTACCTTAGTGGTGCCCTTGTGCCAGTCGCCCTTAGCTTTAAATAACTAAAGTCCATTAAGGTCCTGCGCCCTCCGCGCTTGCCTTACGTCCGGTACGCTGTAGAGGCCTCAGTGGCCAACAGCATTAGTCATTCATAAAAAAAAAAAAAAAAAAAAAAAAAAAAAAGAACGATCGTCAGTCGAGCTCGCTCTCCGACTCAATACACTCAGGTGACCCGAAAGCGATCTTAGTGATCCACCTCGAGTATCAATCAAGACCCGATCCCCGCTGTCGGCGCTTGGTTTGGCTGTGGTGCCTCCGGTATCACTGTGCCATAGTATACGCCGTAGTTGCTACGGCGGTGGTACCGAAGGTGCCTCAGTTCTGCTGGCCTAGCGCCGACAGTCGTTTAAATAACTCTGTAAATCGGAGCAAGGAGTCCCAAGGCAAAATCCGCCATTTTAAAAATCCGTCAAATTTCAAAAAACGAACTTCACTTATCCGTCACCTCAACGCTATTCTAAAATGTCAAAAAGTTTAGTTAAATTATGGGTGATATTTTTGTAAATCTTTTTTGTAATTCCGCATAACAAATCTTGGTTAAGTGAATAGATTACCTCTCCAGCCAGTGGAGCGTCGGTTCCACAGTATGCTTGAGGCCGTGCAGAGTAGTTTCTAAGCAAAAACATTCGTATATGGTGTAACAAGCCGCCATGGAATCAGTTATGGACACTATCTTTGACTTCATCCGGGTGAGGCAGCTCAACATAGCGGTTGGTTTGCGTCTTTCTTTACCTTCTAAAATATCTGTAGATTTTTTGTGCTAGATGCTGGGAATAATAGGCAAATCAAGCCAAAAGCCTAATAAGCAACTTGTCGTGTTTGGTCTGTGGGACATTGCTGTAAGTGGTTTCTCTTTTTTATTGTATCTGTTGAAGAAAATGAAACGGGGGAAATGCACGAGCTGTGCGAAGCCAGAATCTCTGAGAAAGTATATCTTCCGCGCCATTTATATTTTTTAAACTCAAAACCGTGTTCCCGGCTAAATAGTGGCTTATATAATTAGCTTATTTAGTATCAATTAAGGAGGTCGTAGCATAGTTTAGGGCGGTAGATTAAGGCGCACTCAGATAAACGTTCATTAACTTTTTTTACATGATAAGTTCGACTTTCGCCTTTGCTCTCCGTTATACTTAGGAGTAAGCTGCCCAATTGCTAACTATGGGCGGCTATTATTATCGTTTCCTATCTTCTCTAATATTGAATTTTGATTTGTTTGAACTTTAATTTTTAAGTTTAGGCGAGTTTCTCACTGCATTACTGTACGTGACGGTGCGTGGGAAGCCGCGAAGAGCCGTTTCCGCGCGGAGCGCCGTTGTCAATGTCGCACAGTGTGTTTTAAAAACTGAAATACTTTGTTTTAGTACGTGAGAACGTTCACGAAAGTAAGACTTGACAAACCACGTGGTTTGTCTTTGGTTTAATTCTTAGGTTTAGGTTTGAATTGAATATTTCATAAAATATTGGAAATATTTGATTTATTATTGAAATATTTCCCTACTACTGACGCTCGTCAAGTCGCATCTTTCGTGGCACGTACCTATACAAAGTTAAAACACGCGCTCTCACGCTCTATCGCGGGACGCGAAGAAGTGAGAAAATCGGTAGCGACACTCGCGAATATCTTGCTATGGAAGCCTGTCACGGCAGGCACTTGGCAGATTTTTTCGTTAATTTATGGGACTGAAAACTTTGTAGGACAACACGATTTAAAACGCCACTGTGGCTAGCTCTAAGTAGATATACTTAATTTAAAAAATAATTATTAAAAATTCCGTCTCTAACCGTCCGTTATAAAACACACGTTTCATTTGAAAAAGTTTATTTCGTTCCTAAGATATAAAATAGGAAATTAGTTGTCTAATGGAATCTAATGGAATCCATTACGGCTTTTGTGCATTCCACAATAGCGAAACGAATTTCGAAGCTCTTTAAGTCATTAGTAAAGCACACCTAATTTTTGTAACGCACGTCACGCGTGTAGGTATTGATCGCAATTTAAATTTGATTATCCTACTAATACTATAAACGCGAAAGTTTGTAAGAATGGATGGATGGACGGATGGATGGATGGATGGATGGATGGATGGATGGATGGATGGATAGATGGATGTTTGTTACTCTTTCACGCCAGAACGGCTGAACAGATCTGGATGTGTTAGCAACACATACAAAATAATGCAGTCTATGGTCTGCTGTGTGACGTTTTGCGAGCGAACAGTCAAAGGAATGAATGAATGAATGTAGCGTAAGGAATGAATCGAGTCGCCCGCCCCGCCCAACCGGCACTCTTGGCTGGACCACGGAAGAGGACGGATCTCGTATTGATCTTGGTGTCCATTCGATTCTTACTGAAGTTATTTAAACATATTGTACATGGTTTGGATTATTAGAAGTATTCGTTGTTTACGTTTACATTAAGGTGATTTGAATACCCTCCCTTCGGAAATAGTTTACATCAGAAGTGGGATGTAGTTTTCTCGCGCCAAAAAGGAAATAGAAAT
Organism: Peribatodes rhomboidaria; assembly: GCA_911728515.1. Lineage (NCBI taxonomy): Eukaryota > Metazoa > Arthropoda > Insecta > Lepidoptera > Geometridae > Peribatodes > Peribatodes rhomboidaria. Next base: position 7,668,905 of record OU452192.1, read on the forward strand.
ACCTCAACTTAGGGATAAAGGTATCAAGGCAAAAGATACCGGAATTAGTTTTAGCAAATCGTGTGTTATTATGTCTGGCAACTAAGTTCATTAGATTAGCAGTACTAGATGAAACGACGAGCGTGTATGAAAAGACTCGTGGAAGTAGAAGAAGCGAAATATGTGTGCCAGGATCGTAGCAAGTGGAGAGAAGTGGTCTCTGCCTACCCCTATGGGAAACAGGCGTGACTATATGTGTGTATGTAGATGGCCTGAAAGACGGCTATAGGCACTCGCCAGAATAGAAGTAGTGAGCTGAAGCAGTGACTTCCTAAGACTAAAGGAATGATCTGGACCAGGCACTACTTCGGATTAAGGGAGTGAGCTAAAATAGCAGGCGTACAGGGAATTTCTAAGCCTAAAGAAATTAGCTCAGGTTTAGGTTAGCTTTTGGCAAGACTAAAAGACTAGCTCGTCGGGTACTTTGCTTTGTACTTTGTTTAATTTTTGTAAAAGAAATATAAGTAAATGCTTTTGTTTAGTGATTTACGGATAAAAATACATACAGATATATAATTGCTTCAATTCATTGTTTTAGTCTCTTTAAAAAAATGTGGACGTGAATGTTAAAAAAGCATAGTTTAAAAGCATTCTATTATTTTATTTTGTGCAACTTGAAAGATAAATTGCAGAACTATTTAGAAACCTGAATGACTGCTATAGGCACCCGCCAGAATATAAGTAGTGAGCTGAAGCAGTGACTTCCTAAGACTAAAGGAATGATCTGGACCAGGCACTACTTACGATTAAGGGAGTGAGCTAAAATAGCAGTCGTACAGGGAATTTCTAAACCTAAAGATATCAGCTCTGGTTTAGATGGTCAGTACTATTATAAAAAAAAAATGATACATTGCAGAACTATTGAGAAACCTAAAAGACCTTTTTTTTTCGGTGTTATGATTGATGATGAAGTTAATGAATGAGATAACTTACTAGTTACAATGTGGTAGAAATTCCCAAGTCTAAAGGAATCAAATGATGAAAAGGTTGCAACTGAAGTTCTATCTATTTAGGACATTATGAGTCATGATAGGCCGAGCTTAAAGATTTTAACAGCCTTCAAAATCATGTGTATGTTGACAGATACGTAATTCATGTGCAGAGTTGGAACCAATATAAGAAGCGTGCCTGAGGGCATGCACGGCGCAGGAGGGCCGTGTTAGCAACACATACAAAATAATGCAGTCTATGGTCTGCTGTGTGACGTTTTGCGAGCGAACAGTCAAAGGAATGAATGAATGAATGTAGCGTAAGGAATGAATCGAGTCGCCCGCCCCGCCCAACCGGCACTCTTGGCTGGACCACGGAAGAGGACGGATCTCGTATTGATCTTGGTGTCCATTCGATTCTTACTGAAGTTATTTAAACATATTGTACATGGTTTGGATTATTAGAAGTATTCGTTGTTTACGTTTACATTAAGGTGATTTGAATACCCTCCCTTCGGAAATAGTTTACAGATGAAATTTGGCACAGAGATAGATTATAGTCTAGAATAGCACATAGGATACTTTTTAACCGCGGGTGAAACCGCGGGGCGCAGCTAGTTACTTATAGTCTAAAGTATGAACCTACCTAGCCTAAAGCATCTAAGATACGGTTACTAAGGTATATATTTCCGTACTTGGGTATTGATTGTGGTATCTGGGAAAGTCTAATATACTCCGCCGATATAGCATTCCGGTCACGTGGGCAACACGTAGTGACGTCAATCGATGCTTGAGCAAGACCTAAATATGTCATTTACAAATATTTCAAAAGAGACGGATGACGATGGACCTGGACCTGGACCTGGACTGATGGACCTGACGACACTATTCGGAGATTTGAGATTTTCATCTCACTTTTTTTTGTCCTTGTTGCTCTCGTTTGAAACGTCATAGGTGTGAGAGTGACCAAGATAAAATCTCATCTCATCTCACGCACAGGAATAGCCCCCGTCATTCCGTGTTTGCTCCCGGAATGACCCTGGCTATGCCCTTTTGTCTCATTTATCCCCTGAAAGGCTCTCGTCGTTTCAGGTCGCGGGCCTGCTGTCGCTCGGCTACATCGTGTACCAGTACTGGGGCTCGATCATGAAGATGCGTTTCAGAGGAGACGATGATGATGAAGACGATCCGCGCTCGGCGCGCCTCTCACGCTCGCGGTCTAGGTGAGAACCACTCATTGATTAGACCGCCTACTTCTTCTTAGTCGCCTTAGACTTCTTATTGCCCTAATAGTCCGGTCGCATTAGACCAAAAAATAAGAGTAAAGTTACCTAAATTCCCACCAAGCTGAAAATCGGTAAGATTGTTTAAAATATCATTAAAAACAAAATTTGAAAGTTCCCCATCTTTCCCTTGTAAGGAAAAAAAATATTTAAGGTCAAAGGTAAAAAAAAAGAGTTTTTCGCGATTTTCAGCAAAACGATAAGTTTTATCATAAAAATATTGCAGACAAAAATTGTAGATCATAAAATTATCTACAAAAAATTTATTAATACTTTTTTTTATGCGAGCCACCGTTTTTGAGATATAACGATTCAAAAAGTTGTAATCGTCATAATATGCACACGTTTCCTCGCCACCTATGAGGTAGTGTACTTAGCGCGTTTTTTTAACATGGTTTCCCCAGTAGTCCTATTCCACGGGTCAGTTTTTGAGCTTCGAATGTCTAAATTGACCGGACTATAATGGTCACATTTTGTTGTCGACGCTGAGCGACCGCGAATCGTATCGCCGCGCAATAGGGTTCATGGTCGCGCAGCGTCGAAAATAAAACGTGACCATCACGGCAATTATATTCTTAGATGTCATAGTAGGCCCCAGGGCTTGTGCTATAAGACATATTTATTTCCTTCGTATATTATGATTTTTTGAACGTTTGAAAAATAGAGGAAAGGATTAAATGCCTAGGGCATAGATTTTTTAAATAACAAATAAATAAATCGATAAAAAAAATATATCAAAGTTGAAATCAAACGCACTACTGTACTCTAGCACTCTAGGATTCTAGTAATGCCGTCTCTGTTAAAGAAGGCACTGACCATATGAGCTCTTGGCTTAATTACTCGTAGCAATACCTATTTCCCATCTCAAGAAAACATTACGCTCAAAAAAGTCTATTAAAAGGGGGGGCTATTCCTGCGCTTGAGATGAGATGAGATTTTATCCACTGTGTTTTGATTCTATTCTCATTTAATTTACAACTTAAGTAAAGCCAAAGATAAAATTAAACAGCCTAATGTAGCTTTGGTATCAATTGACGTTTTTCCACTTGCCGGCACGGCCAGGCGCGGCACGGCACGGCGGTGCCGGTAGTATCAAGGCCACTATGCCGGTTCCGTCGCCGGTAAGTGGAAGAGCGTGCCAATCCATACACTTTCATACATTTATGCGCCCCCGGCTACCGTGTCGTGCCGTGCCGCGCCGTGCCGTCAAGTGGAAAACGCCTTAGGGAGAAATTTTAAATATCGCACGGGTTTTTTAGGAACAGTCTCGAACCATGGATGCATGAAGAGATGGATAGACGCCGCCCTAAAAGCTTATTGAAGCGTCCAAAGTAAGCCGATGAGTCCTTAAACACACTTACAAGGACTTACAGCCAATCACAGAATAGTAAGCCCGTCCGATACGTGGCATTTCCACTACGACATTATCATCTGCCATCATCGGCATCAGATGTCTAGATATTCACAATCCTTCGTAAACGGTTCCGTACGGATTCCAAAAATTTTAAACTGGAATTATTCGAGTCTCAGTCCGCATCTATACAATACAATATATCTCTATTGCACACCAAAAACTACATGAAAATCTTTAAAACTAAAATACATTTTTCGGCAGTACAAGGGCGACCTTATCGCCTAAAGCGATTTCTTCCAGGTAACCTTTGGATGGACAGGAACTTACAGAAATACGAAAAGGGTAGGTGGTGTACATAAAACTAAATTAAAATTCAAAAGATAATAATAAGTTATATTAATAATAAGTAGGTACATACTTAAATAAATAACCAAAAATAAATATAATGTATGTGAATAATTATAATTAATTAATTAATTAAGTAATTTATAAGTTTTTTATACGTGATTCATTCTTCCGATCGGATTTGTACTCGGATTTCCTATTCCAAAATGTATAAAAGTAGACAGATTCGAACAATTTGAGTTTGAAATTTCTGGGATCCGATCGGAAACGTTTCCGAATGGTTGTGAATAGCACCGCTGATTAGACGTCAGATCGTCCCGTACAGAGAATCCAGCTTGCACGAGTCATGCATCAGCCATGCAGAAACCTCTCAAGAATTTTTCACACTAGATGTGGTCTACGTCCTGTGGTCTCGTCTTAGCGAATTAACGCAGCCCGCATTATGTGTGAACATTATATGGCGGTCGGGTCAACCGGTCAGCAATACAATACAATACATCTTTATTGCACACCAAAAATACAAAGTAAAACAAACTTAAAGAAAAAATTAAACAATAAGCCCGTCGCGCTGCCTGCAGCCTAGAAGCGCACGACTGCATGCCCAGTGCATTCATTACGATCTTTTCTTGTGCTAGCTAATTCATAACTGTAAATAATGTTCACACATGGTGCGGGCGTTCGCTTTGACTGGACCGCAGGGCGCAGAACGCGTCCAGTGTGACAAATCCTTTATCATCTTCCATGGGAAGGAATGCCTTGCTTTACGTTGAGACTACGTGATATGTAACTGGTAATTGTCGAGCAGGTGGTGTGAAAAGTCCGTTGTAAGTCGGGTTTTAGATTACTAAATCTGTGGTAATCTTTTCAGATCTGGCGCCAGGTCTCGGTCCCGGTCGGGTGACTACAGGGTGTCCGAGTCGAAGCATCGCCGCTGCAGGAAGTCCCACCGACGCTGTCCCAATTGCAGTCAGCGCAACAACTTCGGCGAATAATTTAAAAGTTGTAAATGTCAACGTCAAAAGTGGCGGGAAACGATCCAAATCAGTGATTGAATTTTGTTTGACTATTTCAATATTTTCTTTTATTTATGTGTTTAGAGACAATAAACTATTTGATTCGCAGAATGTGGTTTTGAAATAGTTTATAGGTGAAATCAATTTTTTTTTATTAAAACTTTAAAAAAAATTATATAAGTAAGTATATATTATGTTATATTTATTATAAGTAAGTAATCTAATTATAAACATTTTTACATGCATAAATGTAAAACTATATTTTAATCTAAAAGCCCGTTGGCAGAGGGAATGGTGCCCAGAATGCTAGCAGCATTGCCTCGCTGGATGGCAATGCTCAATTTCTGGCCGAAATAAATGCCAGCATTCTGAACACCTGACGCCTCCACCAACCGTTTAGCCAGGTCCCTGTAGAGAATAGGGCCGCTGGGCCCCACGGACCTAAAGTTTTTACCGCAAACGGCACAAACATGTAGACACGGTCTAACCGCGAATATTTGTGCCGCTTGAGGTTCTCGGCCTTGGCAGCGGCGGCGCCGGCTTGGACAGTGGTCCCCGGGAGGTGAGACGGCGCTAGTGTGTCCACACAAGTGGCATCCCACACTAAGGGGCGTCTCACCTTCCAAGAGATTAGTGTCATCCCGTCGGGTCTTTTACCGTGGTCTCGCATCAGTCCACTAGGTTCTAGGACTGATGGACGCCGGCAGTAACGACGGCCCGACGGATAATACCGTTTAATTCGGCGTGTCTCGGGATACGGCCAGCGCTCCTAGCACACGGTAGGCCGTGATGGCCGAGCTGGTCCGCCATATCTCCACATACGTAACGGTGAGGGACCTGGCATATCGCTCCTACATACAAGTATGCAGCCAAACGAAAACTATTATTGTCCGAAAGGATGCCAATATTTAGCGATGGTAGTGCGTGAAGCCAAAGCCCGGATTCCCAGCGAGCAGCAGCTAAAAGTCGGGCGAGCTCTACAGGGGAGTTGAGGAACTTAAGAGATTTTCGAACTCTAATCTACAGAGCGGCTCATTCCACTGACGCTGGGAGGAGGGGTCTTTGGTTAAAGACCCATCTGGGCAGGCTCTTTGCCAGCTTTCCAAAGCCTCAGCAATTAAACTAAGCTGGTAATTTGGAAGTGACGAGGCCAGAATATCTGTCACAAATTGATGCGTGCTATGTGCTGAGGATGGGAAAGCAGGCAAACACTGGAAATTTTGCGGAAATAGGTGAAATCTATTTATAACTAGCTGCACCCCGCGGTGTTACCCGCGGTCAGTAAGTAGCTTATGAGCTTTGATTAAAAATGTCAAGATGGAGTGTATGACGGCCCATAGGAAAAAAATATTTAAGGCTCGGTCATACCACGGTTATCTACCCACACGCACGTTCACTTAAAACGCTTCATTTCGAGTTGAAAATCGTTTTTCACATTTGATGGTTAAATGAGATCGGAGCAGACTTTTTTTTTGCCGTTTTTATTGGTATTCTTCGTAATAAATAATAATAAATAATTTCGGGACACTTGCACACATGGTCGCCTGACCCCATACTAAGCAAAGCTTGTTGGCTGTCAGAGACTGATATACATACTTAGATATTTTCAAATACATACTTAAATGGATATTAACACCCAGGAATAGAGCAAACACAAATGTTCATGTGTAATGAGAACACAAAAAGAATAAGTTACTCGGTTAAACTTGAGAGAACTAATCTGGCTATTAAATTTAATAATCGATTTTTTTTATTTTAATAGCGAAAACTTAGAGGAATGCGCTCAAACAGTTGTTTTAAGAAAATACTTTTTGTATTTTTTTTTCTTAAATGTATTTAGATGTTTTTCAAAATTGTGTTACGGTTAAACTGATTTTGGTATTTTTTTCTACAGCTGTATTTTTTTTTTCACCTGATCATCACAATGCTTCATTTCAAAATAGGCGCAAACAACATAATTGTCTTCGTTGATTTCGTGTAATATCGGGCGTTAACTGTCAGGTCATAATGATAGCCAGCCCATCCTAGAGGAGCCAAAGACGCCGCACGGCTAATAGGCTTATTTTTTATTCCATCCAAAGGTTGTCTGGAAGAGATCGTTCTTAAGCGATAAGACCGCCCATTGTGCCTTTATTTTTATTTAGATTTATTTGGTGTCAACAAAGAGTTTTTGTATTGTATTGTATTTTTTCGAACCTCTCCAAAGCTGACCTGCTGTTCTTATTTCACTAACTGCACCCCGCGGTTTCACCCGCGGTTAAAAAGTATCCTATGTGCTATTCTACACTATAATCTATCTCTGTGTCTAATTTCATCCAGATCTGTTCAGCCGTTCTGGCGTGAAAGAGTAAAAAACATCCATCCATCCATCCATCCATTCTTACAAACTTTCGCGTTTATAATATTAGTAGGATGCGTATGAACTGTGTGAAGCATTATATTCCATCTAGACAAGCACTTCATCAAAGCCTCAGTGCTATTCCAAACTACAATCTATATCTCCCAGCGCGATTTCATCCAGATCAGATTTCAGCCGTTCTAGCGCGATTAAATAACCATCCATCCATCCAAACATTTGCATTTAAAATACCTACCTTAATACCCTATTACCATAATAATAAATTTTGCATGGATGGATGGATGGATGTTTGTTACTCTTTCACGCCAGGACGGCTGAACAGATCTGGCTGAAATTTAGCACAGAGATAGATTATAGTCTAGAATAGCACATAGGATACTTTTTAACCGCGGGTGAAACCGCGGGGCGCAGCTAGTAGCCTATAAAGGCAGAAAAAAACAAATCACGTCGGTTTAATGATCAAATGGGTTTAATTCATGGTTTAAACAAGTTCTTTTTATTTGGCTGTTTCTTTTACAATTTAGCCTTATCCTCAACCAGGAACTTGGCGACATCATCAGCTATTCTCTCAGGATGGTCTATATGTAAGTCGTGGCCGCCCTCAACGACCCTGTAGCTGTATTCCCCGCTCCAGGCCGATGGGTCTTGCAAGAATGGCACTGGGTCGTAGAGACCCAGGTCCAGCATGCCCTTGGCTAGGATGCAGAAGGTCGGGGTCGTGGTCGTGGTGTAGACTTGGCGGAGGAGGGGGCCGGAGAATGGGAGGACGGTTACTTCCTTCATGCGCTGGTCGAAGGTGAACCTGGGAACAATAAGTGTCATAATTAACAAGTAACATTATTAAAAGCAGGAACGATATTAGGAACGATGGCAGCCTAGTTAGGAGAAGGTCCACCTCTCAAGCCAGAAAGAGCGGGTTCGAATCCAGCCGACGACACGCACTGTTTATTGTGTGATCATTTGTGCGTATTGTATGTCATCTGCTACATGACTGGAGCCCGGTGTATGGCGACAGGCTCGCCCACTGTCACATTTGGAACTGAATATCGTCCGGCGAAGTGTGGGTGTTGTATTACACCTCTGCTAGTCCCCTCGGGGGAAAGGCGTGACGATATGTATGAATCAGCCTTCACACTTAAAGGCCCTGCGCCCTCAGCGCTTGCCTAACGTCCGGTACGCTGTAGAGGCCTCAGTGCCAACAGCATTAGTCATTCACAAAAAAAAGCCTTAAGAGGGCCGCGACGCTCTGAAATTTTGATACAAACGTGCTATTCAAATTTCTTGAAAACCATTTGTCAGATTATGATGAAATTTAGCATGTACAATTAAATTAACAATATCTCCGCCCCTATGTTTTTGGTTTTTTTTAAAAACGTTCTCAAGCGAAAATAGAGCTATGAAAAATATCCGCATTTTTAAGGGGTCACTTTTGACTGATTTATTCAATAGATAGACAAAGCAAATCATAAATTTCATTACATAGGGAGGTTGTCTACATCATTAGCTGTTAAATGAATTTGAAAATTCTTAGTTATTTAAGAATGATTACAGAAGTGCAAAATTCATTAAAAAAATTGAAATTGCACTTTGTCACTCTGTAGGTAACTTTATAGGCTCGTCAGTATCATTACTCGCTCTCTTCGCTCGTCTTCTTCTTCTAGACGAAATGGCTATAGATTATCTTAAGCCAATGCGAAGTTAGTCTAGGTCGCCTAGGTCGAAGGTTAGTTAGGTCGCCGGACTCTTCATACAAAGGCGCGCTAACTCCATCCGGTCCTTATCGGTCTATTGCAACTGTTAAAATACCTGTAGAGGTTATCTCCCACGGGCTCCATGCACCTCTCCAGCACCTCATCAGCCCCCTTCTTGGACAACCCTCTCGTGTGCATCACGAGCTGCTGTGCCTAAAATTGGAACGGTAAAAATAAGAAAATAAGATGACGCCAGCATATTATTTTATGTTCACAACCGTTCGGAAACGTTTCCGATCGGATCCCAGACATTTCAAACTCAAATTGATCGAATCTCAGTCTACTTTTATAAATTTTGGAACAGGGAATTGAGTATTCCGATCGGAAGATTGAATCACGTTTAAAAACTTATCAATATAGACTGAGATTCGATTAATTTGGGTTTAAAATTATTGGAATCCGAACGGAAACAGTGAAGTCCGAATGACTGAATACTTATGCTGGAAGGCAATTCTTACAAGTCGAGATATTTTTTTGTCATTGTCCTCGCGTTTCAGAAGTCATAGGAGTGAGAGTGACAAAATACATCTCGCGTGTCAAGGAGCCTGAAGGACACCTGAGGACACACCTGAGGAGTGGTAATCCTAACTAATTATAAATGCGAAGGTGAGTTTGTTCGTTCGTTTGTTTGTTTGTAACGCTTTCACGTCTCAGCTACTCAACCGATCGTCTTGAAATTTTGCATACATGTTGTCTGGGATACAGAAAAGGACATAGGGTACTTTTTGTCCCAAAAAAATAAACGGTTTCTGTGGGACCGCGGGTGAAACCGCGGGGCGCAGCTAGCTCGTAATTTAGGAATCTGTCAAATTACCAATTAGAGTTTTTTTTAAAAGGTTCAAAGGTCAAAAGGCTCAAGGGTCTACTGGGGCAAATACGTCTGTGAGACAATTGCGTCTTTCGAGAATTACTGACAAACCTTCGACAAATTAGGCAGCTTGTACAGATTATTGCCACTAAAGATAGAAAAAAGATAAAGATAATTGAATTAACGAAAGACACTTACACAGGAACTTAAATACAAAAAGTACAATGTACAAGTACATGGGATAAGAAAACTATAGTGACTGTGTAAGACACGGAACTGCTGTAACGGTGTAGACAATAGGGACCCTATTCGGAGATTTGAGATTCTCATCTCACTTTTTTTCGTCCTTGTTGCTCTCGTTTGAAACGTCATAGGTGTGAGAGTGACCAAGATAAAATCTCATCTCATCTCACGCGCAGGAATAGCCCCCCAGATGTAGGTGGCGCCTAGTTTGTGAAGGGTTTGTCAGTAATTCTCGAAAGACGCAATTGCCTCACAGACGTATTTGCCCCAGTTGACCTCCGTTTACTTTACAATGAGAACTAGAAGCAAAAAAATAACATTAATAACAATGATGTTCGGAACACTTGTACACACGGACGCCTATCACCAAACTAAGCAAAGCTTGTACTATGGCTGTCAGAGACTGATATTTACATACTTAGATATTTTTAAATACATACTTAAATACATATTAACACCCAGACATTGAACAAACACAAATGTTCATCACATGAATGTCTGCCCTAAGTGGAAATCGAACCCACGCCCCCCAGACTCAGAAGGCAGGTTCACTACCAACTGAGCCACCGAGGCAGTCCTAATACTTACTCTTAAGTAAATATAATATTATTAAAAAAAAATAGCTCTTTATATCCTCTCTCATTATCATAATATGATGTGTACCTTTTCGTATGTATATTTTGGTGCAGTTTCAGGGCCTCCATTGAATTTGGCGTATTTATCTTCATTGTAGTATCCGTAGTACTCGTGATACCAATCGTGAAGACCTGAAAATTAGACAAAAAAATACAAAAGTACGCACAAAGTATGCCCTATATTATGGTTTAATGATTTCGACAAAATTAAAAAAAAAACGACTTCTGAAGTATGACGTACAAAACAAAACAACATTAAACTTCGCCTTTTTATTTCCAAACTTTTTTTTCCACTGGCAACCCACAAGTTGCTACGATTACATTTGGACCCCCTGAAGCCTTAAGGGGTTATTGGAAGGTATTTGGACCCCTCAAAAATACAACAGTAAACAAAATCAACAGTAACAACTGTTGGATCCCTGAAGGGCTATTCCTATGCGTGAGATGAGATGAGATTTTATCTTGGTCACTCTCACACCTATGACGTTTCAAACGAGAGCAACAAGGACGAAAAAAGAAGAGAGGAAATTTCAAATCTCCAAATAGGGCCCCTGATACATTGTCTCCTTCCGGCTTATGAAAGTTGTCGCACGCGAAACTAAGATAGTATACATTTAGCAAAGACCGTCGATGTAAAAAAAAAAACTACGACCGGTGCGCTGTAGAGGCCTCAGTGGCTAACAGCATTAGCCATTCACAAAAAAAAAGTGAAAATAAAATGCTTCATTGATGGCTAAGCAAACTGTTCGCTGGCTAACTAGCGTACTGGGCAAACTTCAGAGTCCGGCGACCACTTTAGACTAACTTCGCATTGGCTTAAGGTATCCTAAGCCATTTCGTCTAGAAGAAGAAGACGAGCGAAGAGAGCGAGTAATGATACTGACGAGCCTCTAAACTTACCTACAGCGTGACAAAGTGCAATTTCATTTTTTTTATGACTTTTGCACTTCTGTAATCATTCTTAAATAACTAAGAATTTCCCTTGTATTATGGATTCATTTAACAGCTAATGATGTAGACAACCTTCCTATGTAATGGAATTTTTGATTTGCTTTGTCTATCTATTGAATAAATCAGTCAAAAGTGACCCCTTAAAAATGCGGATATTTTTCATAGCTCTATTTTAGCTTGAGAACGTTTTTTAAAAAAACCAAGAACATAGGGGCGGAGATATTGTTAATTTAATTGTACATGCTAAATTTCATCATAACCTGGCAAATGGTTTTCAAGAAATTTGAGTAGCGCGTTTGTATGGAAATTTCAGAGCGTCGCGGCCCTCTTCAATGTTGAACAAGTGGCTAATTTAAATTAAAAACAAAATGAGAACTGAACGCTCAGAATGAGTCATCAAGCGATACGCAGCAAATTGTGCACAGAACGCGCTGTTCGGACGCTACAAATAATTTCATTTTCAAATATGTTCAACTTATTTTTAAATATTTTCAAATTACCCTAAGCTAAATTAGTTTTGCTCGTGGTCCCTGCACTAGGTATGAATACCTGTATCGCAGGGGCCACCTATTTCTTACTAATTACTGGGGTGGTGCGGTACACTATCACAAAGTTTTTATTTTCCATTGAATGTGATATTGTGATATTGTGTTCGGCTGAAAGGGTGGGCTTGCGTACGGGGAGGGTTGGATTGTGTGTGTGTGTGTGTGTGTGTGTGTATGTGTGTGTGTGATAGTGCGAGTACGTGCTCGCATGTCTCGGGTGTGGAAGTGTGCGTTGTGACTGCGCAGAGTGTGGAATTGTGAGCTGCAAAAAGGTCGTTCTATTTTAAAATATTGAAGAGGTACTCCCGTTTCTCTGTGTGAGAGAGATCGCAAAAACTTGAATACACTATCTTTGCACTCTTTTACAGTTGTGCAGTGCAACGTATGGCACATACATTGCAAATTTTATTATAGATGAATGGAAAGTTTGGATGGCGTTTAGCGAAGGCTGATTTAGTGCGCGGTTCAGGAGCACAGGAGAAACAGGAGACAAACAGTCATCCACTCATAAATTGCTTAGTTAGGACGATACCTGAGACACCCTAGAGTCTAAAGAAATTGAATTGTACCTTCTCTGGTGGTGGGCCAGGTGTGATGAGCTGGAATCGGGTCCAACTCCACCGAGCGCAACATGCGGCCAGGGTACGCGATGTTGAACAATTTACCTGGACACAGAGGGAAACAGTAGATAATGCACCGAGTGTACAAAGACACAAATCTCAGAGGAGAATACTCTACTTTTCACACCTTCTGCAAGGCAATAAAAAAAGGACTGTTTTTTTTGTGTTTAATAGGTCAGCGTTTGACCACCAACTCGCCTGATGTTAAGCGACGTTGTGGTCTAAGATGGAGCACGACGACCTATAAGGTACTTATTCACTCTAGCCTTGAAGTTTTGTAGAGTGAAGAAGTACAAAGACGGCAGTTGAGTGAGGCGCTACAAGTGCGCTACTGCTCAGACCCGTCTTCGGAACGGTCACACCGGACTACATCCCGAAACACGACTAGGTCATTTCACGGCATGGCTTGGTCCGGTGGGTGGTAACTAGCCACGGCCGAAGCCTCCCATCAGAGTTTGCTACCCGGTTAGCACTACCCGGGGACCACGTGTAGGGAATCAGAATAGAGTATACGGACGTGGGTAGCTCAGCCCCCGAAAATATGTTACACCAAACATCGTCTTTTGTTTTACATTTTGTGTGTTCACCAGCTGCGTTTTTTTCTTGTGGTGACCAGTTCAATTTTCGAATATCTTCTTAAAGTGCCCGTAAGCTGAGTTTTAACCTCATTGCTTGAAAACTTCCTTGGGATTTTCATACAAGTTTGAAGGCAGGCATTGCCTCCCTAGGGAGGCATTGCCTCCCTAGGGAGGCAATGCCTGGCTTTACGTTGAGACTACGGGGGCTATTCCTGCGCGTGAGATGAGATGAGATTTTATCTTGATCACTCTCACACCTATGGCGTTTCAAACGAGAGCAACAAGGACGAAAAATAGTGAGATGAAAATCTCAAATCTCCGAATAGGGTCCTACGTGATATGTTATTGGTCTTTGTCGAACAGGTGGTGTGAAAATATATTTATTTCACATTTGCAACCCGTTCCGGCTTCTCACGTTACCTATAAGCCTTCCGTAAAAATTATCAAACTGATGGTGAAAACCGTATCAAACTTCATTGGGAAATTTAGGAGGAGTTATTAGCGAATATACAGACAGAGAGGCGCAAAAAGCGACTTTGTTATATCCTACGTAGCACAGACCTAACATTTTTTCTTGCAACTAGATCTGTGCTACGGTGAGATGTTGATACCTAATTACAATGAAAAAAAAGCTGTTAAAATATGTTTAACAAAAGACACGCAATAACGCAGAACTTTAGCGGTGCTTAAAAATTTGGTCCTTCAAGCTAGCACATAGCGATTCCAAACTCTGAGATGTGGTCCTTCGAGCTAGCATATAGGCTTGCCTATAGAATAATTTCAGAATAAGTTTATTTTTATAACAATTGCTCAAGGAAACAAAACATGAGAATCGATGACACCTGCAGAAGTTTAAAACTGAACTGAATTTTAGAAACTTACCTATAGGAACTCCGAGAGAATGGCCGATGTACCTGAAGGTCTTCCATTGGAAGTGCTCCATGACTCTCACCACAGTCGGCACCAGGTCCACTACGGTATATCTGGAAATAAAAGCCTTCGTTAGAAAAAGAAGAAGAAGAAAACTAGCTGTATCCCGTGGTTTCACCTTCTATCCCACAGGAACCGTTTCTTTTTCAGAATGAAAAGTTCCATAAGTCTTTCTCTGTTGCCCTGACAACTTCCTTACTTTACTTTATAAATTTTATGCAGATCTGTTCAGCCGTTCTGGCGTGAAAGAGTAACAAACATCCATCCATCCATTCTTACAAACTTTCGCGTTTATAATATTAGTAGGAAGTAGGATAGGATTACTTTTACTTTATTTTACTATATTACTTCACAATAATAAAAACAATTTATGTATATTATATCTAGGGCGTAGGATTAATATTATGAATCTTATCCAGGATTTTTATGAAATATTACGAATATTATTGTCCGTTAAGCAGTGCCGGATTAACCACATAGCAAGAGTAGCAATTGCTATGGGCCCCAAACGAAAGGGGGCCTCGCATATTTAAGCCCACTCTTCCCTGCCTGAGCGTAGTTTTTGAGTAAAACTTATTTAGATGTGTTAGGGGCTGTCTCCACGGGCGAGAGGATCGCGACGAGTCCGCGCTTTTATCGTCGGAGAATCTCCACGAACGAGTGATAATTCCGCCGCGTATCGTCGCGACTCGTAACGGAATTGCAGCGTTTCCACGGCGACTCGTAACGGAATCGCCGCGTTTCCTTGACGACGCGTTGTCCTTGCTTGGCGAGAGGCAACGCTTAAATGACGCTGCGTTTGACAGCGCGCCGCGTTGCGTGAGCGCCTCGAGCGCGCGGCGGGCCCGCTGCTAGTCGCGACGGGCTCGCGGCGATGTAACGACGTTTCGCGCGCTCGTTGCCACTCGTCGCATCGCCGCGATAATATCGCCGTGTGGAGATGGCTCCATAGAGAGTGTTAGAGTAGAAATACGTGGCACGACGATAATATCGCCGCGATTCTCTCGCCCGTGGAGACAGCCCCTTATCAGTGCCAGATCAGCCACATAGCAGGACGCAGCAAATGCTACTGGCCTTGCATGAAAAAGCAATACTAGAAAAGCCCTACACCAAATAACTATTACAAATGTTCATAACTTAAATGTTTGCCCTAGATGGGAATCCAACCCACACCCCCAAGCTCAGAAGACAGGTTCACTACCAACTAAGCCGCCGAGGCAGTCAACATTGCCGGTAATGTTCCCACCTACCGCACTCCTCGCGGCAGCTGGTCAGACCTCCCGTTCCCCGGCAGGTCCACGCTGACGTAGTAGAAGCAGTCCGGCAACAGCGACACGAGCGGACGGAACCCGGAGCACGCGTCTAGCTTGCCATGACACATTAAAACTGGAGGGTTGGACGAGTTACCCCATGTTAATGCTGGAAATTAATGGTTTAAAATGTTTCAAAACTAAATTTAAATCGGCCTATCTGCTTGGGAGCTATGCCACAGACAGGGGGGCTATTCCTGCGCGTGAGATGAGATGAGATTTTATCTTGGTCACTCTCACGCCTATGACGTTTCAAGGAAGAGTAACAAGAACGGAAAAAGATCAGATGAAAATCTCAAATCTCCGAATAAGGTCACTGGTCAGTGTTTATTTTAGGGCCGGCGGTCTATAACTGTCGGCGCTAGGCCAGCAGTGGCCCTATTCGGAGATTTGAGATTTTCATCTCACCATTTTTCGTCCTTGTTGCTCTCGTTTAAAACGTCGTAGGTGTGAGAGTGACCAAGATAAAATCTCATCTCATCTCACGCGCAGGAATAGCCCCCCAGGACTTAGGCACCTTCGGTATCACCGCCGTAGCAACTACGGCGGATACTATGGCACAGCGGTACCGGAGGCACCACAGCCAAACCAAGCGCCGACAGCGGGGATCGGGTCTTGATTAATACTCGAGGTGGATCACTAAGATCGCTTTCGGGTCACCTGAGTGTATTGAGTCGGAGAGCGAGCTCGACTGACTTTTTTTTTTTTTTCGTTTTTTTTTTAGGATTATCTTATTTTACCATGCTCGCGTGTATTATTTGCGAGCGGGGGTGGGCCACTCGCCGAGACCACGCGATGAACAGCTTAAGCCGAGGCGATCCGGAGTCCGGAGTTGATGTAGTGACTGTTCACTAGTAACAAATCCATACATAGATGTTCATTTATAGAATATCTAAACCGCACGAGGCGAGGCGGTGCGGGTCGGGTCCCGGGTGGCTTTAATGAGTGATAACCTATTTATTACGCCATTTTAGTAGCAAGTTACCTGATAATCTTTAACCTTCCTGTATTCCCCTTACATAATAATGTCTTGACGCATCCGGACTCCGGATCGCCTCGGCGTAAGCTGTCATCGCGTGGTCGGCGAGTAGCCCACCCCCGCCCGCAAATAATACACGCGAGCATGGTAAAATAAGATACTCCTCCAGGTACGGCATTCAGAAACACGTAGTGACGTCAATCGATGTTTAAGCAAGACCGAAATAAGTCCTTTACAACAAGTTCGAAAGAGACGGATGACGATGACGTCATTATGTGTTTGCTGAATGCTAGACCTTGTTTTTTGACGAGACAACGTCTTATAATTCGATAGAGCCGGCTGCACGCACGAAAAAATGCGGCGTTACCTCGCTCTGAGGCGTTCCATGTAAGGCTTGAAGTGCAAGCGAGAGCGCAGAACGAGCGACAAAGAAGCACAATCGGCCTTTGCGTTCGGCAGCGTTCGACATCCGTCTCTCTCCTACTTGAGTGAGCACCATAGAGTAATACTACATACGGGTGAGCACGTTGTCACGTTCAACTATCGTCAGTAAACCGACTTTACAGCAACCAATTTTTTGGATCATGCACGCGAGGACAAGTGACAATCGCTGACAGAGTACTCAGAAATTAATGGGCCACGCGAAGTTCACTGGCCACGCGGCGTCCACCCGTGGACAACGAGTCGAGGTGGTCCGTCTCGAGTGGCTCCAATAAGTGACAAGGCAACCTAAGTAGACAATCGTATTTTCCCGTATTCATTGGTATACGCCATAGTAACACGGACAATAAACGAATAGTTCATAGTTTACCTGCGATCTTTCCCCATGGAGCTTTTATGAAGATTTCTTTTTCTATTTTTCGTATGCATATCATAGTAAAGTTTTTCTGAAAAAAAAAACACAATTATTATCGTTGCAGTTTTCTTTCCGTTGAAAAAGGCAATGGCTTCAAAGATCGCTTCCGTTTTCACAGATTTTCGCGCGAAATTTCTTCTGTGATGCGCTTTTTTTTTATAATTGTTTTTTTTTTGCCCGTAGGGCAAGCTAAAGCCAACATGGCCATACCACCTTGTCAACCGTATCAGTTTTTCTCACATGAGTTGCTAAATCTAAGATGATGATGATGAAGGAGAGGGTGGATGAAAGATGAGATGAATCCCTCCCCTTTTCCCATTTCAGTAAAGCCGTGGATACTTTACTGAAACTTTTTGTACAGTTTTGTAGAGAACACGAAAATTAGCATTTCCTAATGTTTGTATCACTTGCCCACACTTGTACACGTTAACGAACCGGTAGAGGTTAATATTATAATCCACAATTATTACACTTAGACACTCGAAGAATCACAAGTTTTAGAAAATAATACAAAATCACGACACCATTTTTTCTGTTTCCGCCAAAAACCTTTTAGAAGCCAATTAGGCTTCTAAAAAGGCCCCTTTGGATTTTGGGGCATTAAGGGGCATTGGCTCCGAAGGTACCTTATACACATGTGTCTCTCTCATGACACGAACAAACAGTTTTTTTGTTTTGAGGCACAGACATCCAATACAGTAGTTTTGAGGTTTTTTTGTTACCTATCGTAAATTTTTACCTTACGATATTTTGTGTAAAACATGGCATATCAAATACAAATACAAATACAAAATTCTTTATTTGGCACTATGAGAAAGGTACATTAATAAAAGTGTATCGATGCTACCCGCAGTAGTTAATAAAAACTGTGTCGCGGGTAACAACGCCCACCTCCGGATTAAAGAAAGTGTAATTTTCTTACAAAAATAAACAAACTAGTTTAAATGAATGTACGAGTATGTGTACGTGTTTGTGTGTGTGTGTGTGTGTGTGTGTCTGTGTGTGTGTGTCAGTTTAACAAATATAATACAATAAATCATGCATGTCTAAGTACGGACTTTAATTAAATTTTCCGTATCCTGATAGGGTAGGGATTTAAGCCAAATTGAACATTTTAGCTTACATTTATAGGGAAGAGGATAAATGCGTAAGTCTTTATTTAATTCTAATACAATAAAGAGCTGACAAAGTCATAATGCCGACGCGCAATAGCCGTGCGGCAACGGTCAGTGCTACACACTTTGTCCGCTCTACGTTTATTGCCAATCAGGTCAGGATCAAAAACTAACTCCGAGTGTTTTTTTAGGACCACGCCACGGATATCGTCACGCCTTTCTCTCGAGGGGGCTGGTGTAATACAACACCCACACTTTGCCGGACGATATTCAGTCCCAAATGTGACAGGGGGCGAGCCTGTCGCTATACACCGGGCTCCAGTTATAGCCGATGACATACAATACGCACATTTGTTCACACAATGAACAAATTGGTGCGTGCCGTCGGCTGGGTTTGAACCCGCTTCCTCTGGCTTGAGAGGCGGTCCTTCTCCGACTAGGCTATCATCGCTTTTATTTTGTATGTAGAGATATTAAACAGTAATCGACCGAGCGACCGTTAGCGAGCGAAGCGTCTCTGCTTCAGCTTCGACAAAAATGCTATTGTATGTCTGAATTATGACTGGATCTCTGTCTGTCTGTCTGGATCACAATCATTCGGAAACGTTTCCGATCGGATCCCTGAAATTTCAAACTCAAATTGTTCGAATCTCAGTCTACTTTTATACATTTTGGAATAGATAATCGAATATAAACCTTATTAGAAGAAAGGATCACGTTTAAAAACTTATAAAAATAGACTGAGATTCGAATAATTTAGGTTTAAAATATGTGAAATCCGAACGGAAACGTTTCCGAATGGTTGTGAATAGCCCTGCAGGGGGGCTATTCCTGCGGGTGAGATGAGATGAGATTTTATCTTGGTCACTCTCACACCTATGACGTTTTACATGAGAGCACTAAGGACGAAAAAAGGTGAGATTGACAGTAGTATCTCACGTGTATTAATAACAAAGATAGAGAGACGCACTAGAGACTATAGCGAGAACGAGACTATCACTGTTGTGACTGGTTACGTTTCTACGTGACTACGGTGAATTGTGTACAGTACAGCACTTAATTTAAGCGGTCCATGTTTAGGTTCTCGTACCGTCTCTCTTTTATTTGATCCAAGATTGGATCCCACAAATTTCAATCTCAAAATTTTCGAATATCAGTCAACTTTCATAAAGTTTGAAATACGGAATCGAGTATAAGAATGTGGACTGAGATTCAAATAATTTGAGTTTATTTTTGAAATCCGACCGGAAACGTTTCTGAATGATTGTGAATACGGGTCGCATATCCTAACCGATTCTCTGTGTGAGTAGGTTCAATAATTAAGTACTTATTTTTTTGCCAGTTGAATCGGTTGAGGAATGCGACCTGTAGAGGAGTACAGACTTCCGCCGCGGAGCTTACAGCTCACAAAGCCACTAGTTTTATGATTATTACTGAGTTTACAGCTATTAATGGGTGATAACGTATTTATTAGTAGTCATTGGTGCTAACAGTGACTATTGATATCGCTTTGTACTTCGTTCACGGATAACGATTATAAAATCGACTTATTGGACTCTAAAAAAGATAATCGATTTATCACCTAAAATCTTCGATTCAATAAACGTTGACTTGACTTTATCAAGTTTGACATCGCAACACTTGTAAATTGGACATCACTATGGAGTTTTTGGGGAGAACCGAAAAGATGGTGTCGTTTTCGTGTTCTCTACAAAATGCGACATAAAGTTTTAGTAAAGTCTCCAGGGGGGCTATTCCTGCGCGTGAGATGAGATGAGATTTTATCTTGGTCACTCTCACACTTATTACGTTTCAAACGAGAGCAACAAGGACGAAAAAAGGTGAGATGAAAATCTCAAATCTCCGAATAGGGCCACAGGGCTTTACTGAAATGGCAGAGGGGAGAGATTAATCTCATCTATCATCACCCTCTTCTCAAATATCTTCATCATAGATTTAACGAATAAAGTATGTAAAACATAATGGATGACTAGGTGGTATGGCCATGTTAGTTTTAGCATGCCCTACGGGACAAAAAAAAACGTAATTTCGGAAGGGAGCCAATAATGTATGACACAGATAATGTACGGCATGATATACGTATGTAGCTCAGATCAATAATGCACAACCCGATTTTGTTCAGCATAATAATTGGTAACCATATCAAGCTTAAAACTGAAGCTTCGTTTAAATGTTGACATTTCACTTGCATGCTTGTTGTATTGCAAATGTTATATCGAAAAATTCAGTTATTAGTGACAGATCAGATTTAGAGCATCTCAACATTATTGGGTACAATTAAATTATGTGACAGTTCTGAATCAGAGCACCCCAATTCCACCTAGTCTTGAAAACCTAGTCTAGTTTTAAAAATGTCTGGAGCCTTCCACTTCCGCCAAGTAGCCACTAGTATTTATAGACATTACCTAGTTGTAAGCCAAAATTTGTGAGACTGTAATTTATTTATTACTTGAAAAAATAATGCCCCTCAGTTTCTTGCCTGTTCTTCTGAGTAGAGGCTGTTTATCGGAACAAGGCGGTCGAGTCTATTTAAATAACTTTGACGTTCATAAGTGTATCTTTGATACCTAAATTGAATAAAAACATTTTTTGACTTTGACTTTGACTTGTGGCTCACACCTCTAGTGTTTTTAAAAGTCCAGGAGCCAGAAGCTTAAGGGAGGTTCTGAGTGGAGCAAACCAAATGAGGCTGAGTGGAGCGAAGGAGAGAGGTGGTGAGCGAAGCAAGCCGGCTACCTCCGTAGCGTAACGAAGTCCGAGTGTGGTGCAGCAACACTCAGGGGCAACTGCAGAGCTTCTGGTGGGAGCCCACCCGGAATCTCTTTCAGTGACAGAACTAAGTCGGATACCAGTAGGTAAAGAAACAAACATATCTGGGATAGAGTAGGACTTCAGTCTAGATTTATCATTATTCTTCACTATCTCCATGGACTATATCGTACGAGCTCCAGAGTTGAGTACTCGTTCAAACAAAGCATGGAAACGATAAAGTTCAAAGGCGCAAGTTCAAAGTTCAAAGAACATCCAATCAGAGCGGAGACATTTCAGCAAGGTTAGCCAATAGAGAGATCTAAATGTTGTACCTAATAGGGTCGTACATTATTGGTACGTTCCGATAAAACCTTTACTGTATTTTATACCATGATAAAACATGGCATAATAATGTACAACCATGATTATCAGGCTGCATAATACTGGGTGTGCTACCATTGCTGTACATTAACTACAAGAGCAAGCACTAAATATAAAAAAAAGTACAAGACCTGATAATTGCCGGCTAGCATTGTACGACAGGGATTGTACAAAATGATAATTGGTGTACATGAACATCAAATATCAGGCCGTGCATTCCTGCCTGTACATTATCGTGTTGACATATATCATGTTTTACATTACCCTTCCTGAATTCAAAGTTTTTTCAGTGTTTTAATGTTCATTATTTCCAGTTCTCGTAATACCACATATGTATTGTGAGAACTGAAATAAAGTAAAATAATTGATGTGTTTTCTTTTCACCATAAATATAAAATTAGTGCTACTGCTCACCTACTTCAACTAAAAGTTGAGTTGAGGTTACGTTGAAAACTTGTTTTGATTCTTCTCCGAAAATTCTTCAAAACCACACACGAAACAAAAATGGAATTAACAGAGAAGGAATGGTTTATTCAAGTTCCCTGGGGCCGCCTATGTGGTGAGTATTTAAAAATATTATTTGATAGTTATTTAACTCTGCGCGTTAAAGACGACCTTTGTCCCGTATTGAATGTTTAAGAATTACGATAAAACTGATAGGGAGGGGAATCTAGATAATTATTTGCCGACATCATGCTATCTTTGAATTACTTAGTTAAACAGTTGCGAATTGCCGTATTTAAATGCTGAATTTTATCTGATAAATTGAGTAACATGCAGGTAGGTTACACATAGGTAATACCATGGAATAATAATATACTCCGCCGGGTATAGCATTCAGAAACACGTAGTGACGTCAATCGATGCTTAAGCAAGACCGAAATAAGTCATTTACAACAAGTTCGAAAGAGACGGATGACGTTGACGTCATTAAGTGTTTGCTGAAAGCTAGGCCTTGTTTTTTTGAATCATGGATAATACAACATGTAGCAATGTAATATTTAGAAAACCTACATAAGTACTTCTCATCTCAATCTGCATATTAAATAATCATAATCCTCATCAAAGCCTGTCCCCCTCTGCAAGGCCAGCATGTGCCGAAAACCATTTGTCTTTCATGTTTTGATGCCATGAGAAAAAGGCAAACATTTGACTGGCTGAACTAAATTGACCAAATTCTAGCTGTGTCACAACTCAGCACAGATAAAAATGGGCTTGCTCCCAACAACCACCACCAAAACAGCCACCAGTGGTGGTTGTTAGGACAATGTTTCTATTTTTGTCCTAAATGCCACAAGTGGGGCTCGTTGACAAAAAAATATGATTTGTACCTAGCAAATATAGCTATTAAGCTACAGTGTTAAATTGATCAAAAATTGATTTTCCACACAAAGTGTTCTAACGGTTTGGCTATAGTTTTCACCAGTGGCAGTTTGATGATGGTTGTTGGCACAAAAAATATTATTATGTCCCAATGAGTCCCACTGGCGACAGTTGGGACAAAAGTTAACATATTGTTCTAATGACTACCACTGGTGGCTGTTTTGATGGTGGTAGTTGGGAGTAAGCCATAAAAATGGTGTGAAGATAATTTGTTGACCTGTGGGATTCAATAGTGGTTGTAATAATTGTGAAATGTTTCCCAGTGGTGGCGTGGGGCAGCTGCCTGGACCCTCCGGTGCTCCTGGTGCACGGAGTGGGAGATAACGCAGCCAGCTTCGCTCCGCTTGTCAGACTGCTTCCTGAAAAGTTCTACTATATTGGTTAGTAAATTGCTTGTTGGTTTATTGAATTAAAAAGTCACATCTAAATATTTTTAGTTGTGCAAAATCTTTGCAAAATCTATGCAAAATCTTTGAATAGTAGTTAATTTTTTCTATTGTGTAACTTGACAAGTAGTTTTTAACACCCATATTAAAACAGGCTAGCTTTGCCCCACCGTTTAAAAGTAAAGAAGGAACAAACACACACACTAACTTTCGTATTTATATTAGCGCTCCCATTCAGTGTCCAAAATGGGAGTGGAAATAGTATTAAGTTAATTTTCTGGTGGGAGGCTTCGGCCGTGGCTAGTTACTACCCACCGGACCAAGCCATGCCGTGAAATGACCTAGTCGTGTTTCGGGATGTAGTCCGGTGTAACCGTTCCGAAGACGGGTCTGAGCAGTAGCGCACTTGTAGCGCGTAGTAAAAATGGTCCCATTTTAGTCCCATTTCGGACACAGTGTCTGGAACCAAGTGACCATGCAATCAAGGCCAAAAATGTGATTCTGGTAATAATAGTAAAAATTCAACATTTATGTGCAACATCTTTTATAATATCTTTCAATGAGCAATTCTTGTATATATATATATAATTGGAATCTCGGAATCGGCTCCAACGATTTTCATACAATTTAGTATATAGGGGGTTTCGGGGGCGATAAATCGATCTAGCTAGGAATCATTTTTAGAAAATGTTATTTTATTCGTGTTTTATCGATAATCAACTTAAACATAAACTTGGAAGAAAAATAACAAAAAGGAGGCGTTTGAGTAGTCTCAACTGAAAAATATGACTCTTCCTGACATCTATTGGCGAATAATAATACTATGTTTTGTGAGCAACTAATTGCTTTAACGACACAACAGCAGATGGCGTTGTTAAGTAACACGAAGTCAATGAGTGTTTGCTTTGAGGTTAGACTAAAATCAATTGTTTAAATACCGAGCAAAGCTCGGTCATCCAGGTACTGAGTATAAACATAGAAGATGGTAAAATTTACTAAAACGCTAAAAGAAATATTGATCAAGAAAAGTTTCAAACCTCTAGACGAATTTTTAAACTACAAAATATATTTAGTAAAATAAAACCAGTCCGCACAATGTTGCCAAACCCTATCAGGGTCATCATGTGATACAATTTTATGTATCACATAAAAAATTATAGGTCATTTGGTCGTTTGGTCAGGAGTCAACACGAGGATGACTCGGTTAGAGGCGAAACACGTGTCGACGAAGTGCTCGAAGAATATGGATTTTTATTGCTTTTTTATTGTATAATTTTTTAATTATATTAATTTTTTGATAAAAAAAATTGTTGTAAATTTCATGACATTACTGTTAAATTCCTTATTGAATTAGCTTCAAATATCAAATTGTATGAAGTTTTAGTAGATTTCATTATATTAGGTCTGTTAAATTCGTTAGTTGAAATATCAAATTGTGTAACGTTTAAATTAGAATCAAATATCAATTTTTATAAAGTTTTCTAGTAAATTTCATTAAATAAAAAAAAACAAAAAAAAAAATCATATGCCTTGATGTACTTAATGCGACGTTAAAGCGGAATAACACTAGATATTAGTTCAAGTAACAATTTTATATTTGTTACAAGCTGCGCCCTGCGGTTTCACCCGCGGTTAAAAAAGTATCCTATGTGCTATTCTAGACTATACTCTATCTCTGTGCCAAATTTCATCCAGATCTGTTCAGCCGTTCTGGCGTGAAAGAGTAACAAACATCCATCCATCCATCCATTCTTACAAACTTTCGCGTTTATAATATTAGTAGGACTAATGCGCCCCGCGGTTAAAAAGTAATGCTGGTGAAATGTTGGAGCATAGCTAGCGAGTCATGAAATTACATCTGTGTTATTGTTCCACAGCTATCGAACTCCCTGGCATGGGTAAATCCGACCGCCTTCCCCCCGGCCTGATGATTACCACGTACGATCTGATCTACGT
Organism: Peribatodes rhomboidaria; assembly: GCA_911728515.1. NCBI lineage: Eukaryota > Metazoa > Arthropoda > Insecta > Lepidoptera > Geometridae > Peribatodes > Peribatodes rhomboidaria. The sequence continues at coordinate 7,694,426 of OU452192.1, forward strand.
CATCGACGCAGTCGCCAAGCACTTCCGTTGGGAGAGCTTCGTGTATATCGGGCACGGACTGGGCGGGATATTAGGTAACTAACTACCAGGTTTCTTTCTTTTTTTCTTTATTTTCTTTCTTTCTTTTCTTTCTTTCGTTTCTTTCTTTCTTTTCTTTCTTTCTTTTCTTTCTTTCTTTTCTTTCTTTCTTTTCTTACTGTAAAGCGCCCCTGGCGGAAATGTTAAGCATTTCCGCCAGGGGCGCTTTAAAGTAAGAACAGTAATAGTATACACTATATATCCAATATAAGGTAACATAAACATATGGAGAAAAACAGAAAACCAAAAGAAGTTTAAGTTAAAGTTTATGTTTTTGTTAAAACTTTATTCAAAAACATTTCTATGGGGATTTCCATACAACAAACATGATTGTTTTTGCCGTTAAAAATAATAGTACGGAACCCTTCGTGCGCGATTCCGACTCACATTTGGCCAGTTTTTATTTTATTATCATAAACACTGAATTGTGTGAGTGAGACAGCAATAACGACCGTTTAGCAAAACAGTAATAAAAAAAATTATGGTCACCCTTGATAATATACACAAGCTAAATATATTTTTTCTAAAATAAATTCTGGACATTGTCACACGGTCGCCTGACCCCAAACTAAGCAAAGCTTGTACTATGGCTGTCAGAGACTGATATACATGCTTAGATATTTTTAAATGCATACTTAAATAGATATTAACACCCAGACAGAACAAACACAAATGTTCATCACATGAATGTTTGCTCTAGGTGGGAATCGAACCCACGCCCCCACGCTCAGTAGGCAGGTTCACTACCAACTAAGACACCGAGGCAGTCGCTTAATTCCGGTGTATGCTATCACTTAGGTATATAATTTATCTCGATATTTTTGATTATTTTAGGCAAGTTATTCAACTATTCGATACCGGATAAGATAAGCAAGCTGATTGAACTGGATCCTATCAACTTCCTGGGGGTGGAGCCCGGAGCATTTGCAGAGTGGTCAGTATCTTAACAAGTATACATAAAAAAAAAAAAATCCCCTACTTCCTTTTTATCTATAGCTAAGAAAACTCACGACTAATTCACCTTTCAAACAAAAAAAAAACAAAATCAAAATCGGTTTATCGGAGCTACGATGCCACAGACACACCCACACTCACACACACACACACACACACACACACACACACACAACACACACAGGCTTTTTGGGGGCTGAGCTACCCACGTCCGTAGGAGCGTTCTGATTCCCTACACGTGGTCCCCGGGTAGTGCTAACCGGGTAGCAAACTCTGGTGGGAGGCTTCGGCCGTGGCTAGTTACCACCCACCGGACCAAGCCATGCCGTGAAATGACCTAGTCGTGTTTCGGGATGTAGTCCGGTGTAACCGTTCCGAAGACGGGTCTGAGCAGTAGCGCCTCACTCAACTGCCGTCTTTGTACTTCTTCACTCTACAAAACTTCAAGGCTAGAGTGAATTAGTACCTAATAGGTCGTCGTGCTCCATCTTAGACCACAACGTCGCTTAACATCAGGCGTGTTGGTGGTCAAACGCTGACCTATTCTACATAAAAAAAAAAAACATGTCTGCAAAATTTCAGAAGAAGATCGGAAATGAAATGTATTAACCTAAATCAGGATCAACGATACTCAAGTTATTATTACAAATGAGTTCTGACCGTAGATATGGTATACTGACCGTACAAATGGTATTATACAATATCCCTGCATACATACAGGGTGTTACAAAAACCCTGTTGAATTCGCGAGGTGTGCATCCATATCGACTGGAGGATGCAATTATGCTAGTTTAAATTTAATATTGACTCTAAAACTATTCGCGTCGTGTCGCTACTTTCTTAGAATACAAGTCGCCAACATATGATACAGATTTGTTAACATTTATGTTTTATGGCAAATAAACGTTTTAATAATAAAAAATAATTTTGTAAATATAAGTATTTGTATGAGGTACTTAATTAATTATGTATTTTAGAGGGTTTTTTTACTTGATAAGTGAAAACTACTTTTTTGTTAACACTTATCGTTTATCTACTGTGTAAAATCCGTCTGTTTTCCCAGTACAATGAAATAAAATAAATTTTTTTGGTTCTAAACCGACCATAACTTTTGCTATTTTGTATATATATATATATATGCATTTTTTTTTTTGATATTTTTGCATGAATACATTTAACATGTGTAACATGCACATGTCCTTCAATTATATAACAGGGTTTTATGTAACATGCTGTATAATAATTTGTCTGATCAATACCCCAGATTGATGCAAAGATTGGAGCAATCTGTTAGCTAGGACTTACCGAATTATTTTTTAGCTTTTAGTACATAACCTACATCATTTTTATTGTATTAAAACCGTTTAACATTTTATTTTTATTTAATTTATGCTTGTTTATTTCGGCAGGTATCATTCTTACTTCACGGAGTACTACAAGAATTACCGCTTGTACAACAAGCCCAAGGAGAAAGGAGACAAATGCTCTCGGACAGAGGTATGACATTGTACCTCTTTACCTGGCTTTCCTCGGCTAAACGGCTAAGAGGATCTTATCTGACTGTTTAGGGGGCTCAGTTGGTAGTGAACCTGCCTTCTGAGCTAGGGGGCGTGGGTTCGATTCCCACCTAGGGCATTAATGTGATGAACATTTGTGTTTGTTCTATGTCTGGGTGTTAATAATAATATCTACATATTTTAAGTATGTATTTAAAAATATATCAAGCGATGACAGCCTAGTTGGAGAAGGCCTGCTTCTCAAGCCGGAGGGAGCGGGTTCGAACCCAGCCAACAGCACATACCAGTTTGTTCATTGTGTGAACATATGTGCGTATTGTATGTCATCTGCTACATGACTGGAGACCGGTGTATGGCTACAGGCTCGGCCTCTATCACATTTTGGGACTGAATATCGTCCGACGAAGTGTGGGTGTGGTATTACACCTCTGCCAGCCCCCTCGGGGGAAAGGCGTGACGATATGTGATGAATATAAATTAAAACAATTGTTTTGCAGGCAATTAACAAGGTGATGACGAGACGCGGCGTCCGCGCAGAGCTCGCCTCAACCATGGTGGACCGAGCCACGGAGCCCACTAATGATGGATACGTCAGGTATAGACAATTTGAAATATGCATGTATTTTTTACCCGACTGCGCAAAAAGGAGGGCTATGCTTTTCGTGTCTGTGTGTATGTATGTGGGTATGAATGTATGAGGTTTCTTTGGCACGCCCCACAGCCTAAACAGCTTGATGTATTTCGACATGTGAGGTGTCATTTGAATCGTGTTTAAACTCAAAATGTTTTTATTCTATTTGGTATCAAAGATACACTTATGAACGTCAAAGTTTTATAATAGACTCGACCGCCTTGTTCGGAAAAAGAGCCTACTCAGAAGAGCAGGCAAGAACCTGAAAGACATTAAAAAAAAAAAAATACTGTCTCACAAATTTTTGCTAAAACTAAATGTAGTTTTAACATGTGTTAGCAACACATACAAAAGAATACAGTCTATGGTCTGCTGTGTGACGTTTTGCGAGCGAACTGTCAAAGGAATGTAGCGAATGAATGAATGTAGCGTAAGGAATGAAGGAGTAGCGCCTGAGTCGCTCGCCCCGCCCAACCGACACTTTTTGGCTGGACCACGGAAGAGGACGGATCTCGTAGTGTTGATCTTGGTGTCCATTCGATTCATACTGAAACTATCTACATATTGTACATGGTTTGGATTATTAGAAGTATTAGTTGTTTACATTTACATTAAGGTGGTTTTGAATACCGTCCCTTCAGAAGTAGTTTACACATGGGATTTGAATATTCCTTCAGTCAGCCCTGTTATATTTTTCTGGATTTTATTATAAAAACGAACGCAGTCGCCAAAAAAAATACTTATAGTAGAATTGAGATAGGGTACAATATTTTGCAGTCGGGTTTTTTGTTTTTCTTGTAATAATGTTATTTGTTTAGTCATTTTGGACCTGACATATCAGTGGCGCAAACTAGTGAGACGCGCTTCAGAAAACCCTAATAAAATGTCTTTAATTCTTTCAGAAACACAATGGACCTCCGACACACAGTGATCCCTCCGCCGCCTCTCTCACCAGAGTACATTCGTTCCGTCTTCCTAACCATAAAAACCCCGACTCTACACGTCATATCCACCGAATCGGTAAACAAGAAAAAGTTTAGAAACACGTCCTTCCTCCAAGACGACGCGAACTATACTAACAAGAATTACAAGTGTGTGAAAATTGAGGGTAGTCACGATTTTCATTTGCAGTGTCCGGAGAAGGCGGCGCCGTTCATTGGTCGGTTTTTGGTTGGGGCAGATGTTAGGGCGAAATTGTAGAAGAAATTGTAAATATTTATTTAAAGGAAGTATCCTTAAACGACTGACATAATCTAGGATATTATTGTACTCATCATTTTGACCAACTTTTACTATGGGCTAGGTAAAGCCATGATAGCTATGAAAGCCTAGTTGGATAAGGCCCGCCTCTCTAGCCAGAGGGAGCGGGTTCGAACCCAGTCGACGGCACGCACCAATTTGTTCATTGTGTGAACATATGAACAGGCTCGCCCCTGTCACATTTGGGTCTGAATATCGTCCGGCGAAGTGTGGGTGTTGTATTACACCTCTGCCAGCCCCTTCGGGGGAAAGGCGTGACGAAATGTCAACATATTTGCGTATTGTAAATCTGCTACATGACTGGAGCCCGGTGTATGGCGACAAGCTCGCCCCCTTTCACAGTTGGGACTGAATATCGTCCGGCAAAGTGTGGATGTTGTATTACACCTCTGCCAGCCCTCTCGGGGAAAGGCGTGACGATATGCGATATGCTTTATGGGTCAACCCTAAAATCGCAAAAAAAAACAGCTGCTCCATACAAAAGTTCATTGATCTTCGACAAAATGTATAGAACAGCTGTTTTTACTCGATTTTAGGGTTGACCCCTTAGTAAAAGTTGGGAACAATGACGGACACAATGATATACTAGAATGTGTTGAGAGATACACGGTTATATTATTTATAAGGGATTTCTACGGTTTTTTGCCTTGAGTTCTTTGTTATTTTTTGATACTAGTATACTTATAAACATAGTGAAATTGAAGCGCATCTTTGTTTTAGCACCGCCGATGGTGTATTGATGGCTCAAGGCAGCCTATTGCGGCCTATTTCTGTGCCCCTTTTTTATGGTCCACTTCGCCCCCGCGTCCTCTCATTGTAACTATCATGGATAATCCAACCTAATAATGGTTGCTAAATTCGCCGAAATGCCCCATTCGCTAAAATGCATGAATGTAACGAGCATGGTAAAACGCCAACAGTCTCTCTTCGAAAAGTCTAATCAACGTCCCCTCAGTCACGAGTTCCTTACGACCCATGGTCGACGTCATGTATCCTGGGTGCTTACCACGAGGTTTGGTCGTTATAAAAACTTTTTTGTTTTCGTTTGTCTCCATACATTTCAGTAAAGATCACCGCGGAAATGTTAAGGAGCTAGGCTAAATGTTTGGAGCCCAACGCAAACGACAAAAGTTTTCGTCAACGCGCTTGACGCTGCGTCTTCCGCAAAAAACAAGATGCTTTATAAAAATAGGAACAAAAATGCTGATATGTGTTAATTGTGAATTGTAAAAGTGAATTTTGAAGTTATTTTTATCCATAGAATAGGTGTAAAAGACTGCGATAACGGTTATGGAATGTAATAAAAAATAAATATCAAGGCATTTATTTACATCTTTTTTTATTTTATGTGCGTAGCTATGCTAATTAAACAAATTACAAGAAATACATGTCTATAGTTACGAAGTAATTTGGTTTTATTTTCCTGTTTCTTCTAACGAAATTGCGACGATGTCTCCCAAACTCAGCTCTATCCTATCGTCGCATGTATGAACAAACCTTGTGAAGCCAAAAACAAACTAAGACTATCACTGTCGTTTATCAACATGCATAAAATGTCAACGTCAAAAGAGGAAGAAAAAAAACCGAAGCGTAAATGCAAAATGAAAGTTGCAAACGAAGTTGCGCTAAAAACAATGAGTTCTAAATAATTGTATTAACTAAATGGTATGGTATTTCTGGATATTTTAGAATCATACAAAGCAAAGGAATAAGTTCAAACGTAAGTTTCGATCGTATATCCTTTATTTCACAGTTTTCCTTGTAGATATTAATTTACCGCAAACATAACCTTACTTTTACATATTTGTAAAATCAGCTGATTCTGGAGAAAGGAAGCCTAAATATAGCTCATTTTGTGCAGTATTGACTCCTGTGATCAAACCTTTTCTTATATTGTTAACTTTTGCCTGCCACTAAATCATACGTAGGCTCTACAAAAGGTAAAAAGCTTAACGAAAAAGTTACAATCTCAATTACGTCTTCAAAAGCTAAGTTGAGTGACCTTTGTGAGTTCTGGCATCAGGTATTTCCGATCTAAGGAAGGTCTCTGATCTTACGAGGACCTCTTGGGCCCTCGTTAGATAAGTCTGCTTGAAAAATAATGCCAATCGTGCTACAATGCGGATTTTAGTGAAGAACAAGTAAGTTGTTTTCAGATGGATGTTTATATGAAGCAAGATTTCTCGCCGCCAATTCTGTCAAGGCGATGGATAGCCATCAAGTTCAGACCGAACATGGTGAGTTAACTGTTTGTTTACAATATTAGCTCCACTCTGCAGCTTTCACTTACAACTAGTGTGCATTCAGGCCAAAAGCATTCTAGATTATAGTGATGCAGTTTATGATATTTCTTACAAAGTATCAGATTGACTTTTTTAAGCCCCTTAAGGATGTGTTAAAAACCAATAAAAACACTTCATCTGAGCGAGGGTAGGTAAATGAAGAGATTCAATTGGTTCTTCGCAAACACCTCTCTCTCTACCCATCTTCACACATCTCTGGTGGAAATGGAGCCTAAAGACTTACCTAACTGGTTATGTAATTTGCTCAAAAAATGGCTTTTTACCTGATGGCACAAGGAGAGTTATCTTTTTTGTGTGGATGTATGGATGTATGAGATTTCTTTAGCACACCCTACAGCTTAAACAGCGTGACGGATTTTGATGTGTGAGGTGTAATTTCAATCATCTTAATATTGGAAATGACAAAGGTTACAATAAAAAGAAGCTAGGTTTTATTTTGCTTTTAACAATATTACTTGTTTTTACTTAACTTTGTTATAGTATGAAATGCTGACTTTGAAAACAACCTGTATACTTAAGTTAATTCTTCTTTCAGTTAATTTACAACAGACAGCACATAATTGCCATCCTAGAAAGTGGGCTGTTATTCCGGGAGGACAGTGTTGAGGTGGAACAAGAAGCACCATCTCCAGAGGAGGTGTGGATAACTGCGGGTGGTGGCCGTGGAGGCTGGTTCACTACTGGAGAGGGGGCAGTGACTCTCTGTGCGGTTGCTGCTTGTGTGGCTGCATTCCCTGTTAAGAGGTACTGTAACTTTGGGGCATGTCTGTTAAAATCTGTGGTTCTTTAATAATACTGCCTGAGCCAGATCAATTTGACAAAGATGCCTGCCTAAAATGAACAATATTGTTGTTCTATTGTCATAGTATAACTATGCTGAAGCAGTTGAAAAGTTTTTATCGACTTTTGGCTAAGCTCAGTAGCTTATGAGTAGAGCACATTTAAATATGCACTGTTGATATGAAACTTTAATCTCATCCTAATCTTCTAGTATTATTAATGCGAAAATGAGTGTGTTTGTTTCTGTTTTACGACTTAACTACTGAACGAAACATCATGAAGCTTGCACACACATTGTTAGGGGTACAGAAAAGGCCATAGCATACTTTTTATACTGAAATTTTACGGTTCCTGTGGAACCGCGGGTTAAACGGCAGGACGCAGCTAGTAAGATATATATAAAGCTTATGGATACGCCTTTTTTGTTTGTTCCAGCATATCTCGCTCGTCTCTCCTAAACTTGGCAGCGTACATGTCCGTCCCTATCGCGGTGCGGTCTCTGTCCCGCGCGCGGTGCCGCGGCCCTCTCCCGGCGCTGCTGGCTGACATACGGGAGTACGTCTCTGTCGCACGCCGCGCCGCCGCCGCGCTGAAAGAGTACAGCACGCTTTACACACAGCTGTGAGTATATTACACCACATGTGATACACGGCACCGCGCCGCCGCCGCACTAATGAGCACCACCTACATCGCACCACCCTGTATATGAAGCTCTGAGGAACTACATGACACCACTTTCTATACACAGTTGCAAGTGTACTAAATTACCATGGTATATACTCAGATTTACAACTGATCCCTAACATGGTTGGGATGACACCTCAACAACAACCATCAGGTCATGTCAGGTTTTCAAACAACCTAGCAGCTCTGAAATTTGGACAATCTACGGCTATACGGAGTTGGTTGCTTAATGTTTATTTATCTGTTTCCAGCGCATCAGTGATGTCAGTGGTGGACTGCCTACACACATTACTGTGCCGGCAGCAGAGCGCGCTGTGCTCGTCGGCGGCGCGCGCCTCCGCCGCGCTGCTCGGGCCCGCGCCCTGGCTGCGACAACACGCCGCGCCGGCGCTCGCTGTCCCCGCCACCCTCACTGTGAGTAATGTCACTAGGGAGTATACTCGCTACACACTGCTCCCTCCGCCGCGCTGCTCGGGCCCGCGCCCTGGCTGCGACAACACGCCGCGCCGGCGCTCGCTGTCCCCGCCACCCTCACTGTGAGTAATGTCACTAAGGAGTATACTCGCTACACACTGCTCCCTCCGCCGCGCTGCTCGGGCCCGCGCCCTGGCTACGACAACACGCCGCGCCGGCGCTCGCTGTCCCCGCCACCCTCACTGTGAGTAATGTCACTAGGGAGTATACTCGCTACACACTGCTCCCTCCGCCGCGCTGCTCGGGCCCGCGCCCTGGCTGCGACAACACGCCGCGCCGGCGCTCGCTGTCCCCGCCACCCTCACTGTGAGTAATGTCACTAGGGAGTATACTCGCTACACACTGCTCCCTCCGCCGCGCTGCTCGGGCCCGCGCCCTGGCTGCGACAACACGCCGCGCCCGCGCTCGCTGTCCCCGCTACCCTCACTGTGAGTAATGTCGCTAGGGAGTAGACTCGCTACACACTGCTCCCTCCGCCGCGCTGCTCGAGCCCGCGCCCTGGCTGCGACAACACGCCGCGCCCGCGCTCGCTGTCCCCGCTACCCTCACTGTGAGTAATGTCGCTAGGGAGTAGACTCGCTACACACTGCTCCCTCCGCCGCGCTGCTCGGGCCCGCGCCCTGGCTGCGACAACACGCCGCGCCCGCGCTCGCTGTCCCCGCTACCCTCACTGTGAGTAATGTCGCTAGGGAGTAGACTCGCTACACACTGCTCCCTCCGCCGCGCTGCTCGAGCCCGCGCCCTGGCTGCGACAACACGCCGCGCCCGCGCTCGCTGTCCCCGCTACCCTCACTGTGAGTAATGTCGCTAGGGAGTAGACTCGCTACACACTGCTCCCTCCGCCGCGCTGCTCGGGCCCGCGCCCTGGCTGCGACAACACGCCGCGCCCGCGCTCGCTGTCCCCGCTACCCTCACTGTGAGTAATGTCGCTAGGGAGTAGACTCGCTACACACAGCTCCCTCCGCCGCGCTGCTCGGGCCCGCGCTCTGGCTGCGACAACTCGCCGCGCCCGCGCTCGCTGTCCCCGCCACCCTCACTGTGAGTAATGTCACTAGGGAGTAGACTCGCTACACACTGCTCCCTCCGCCGCGCTGCTCAAGTTAGAACTTATTAACCGAGCGAAAATACTCAATAAATAACTCAGTAAATACTATATTAACATATTTTCTCATATTTTCAGCAAATCCACCACGCCTTCCTAGTCATCCAATCGACGTTGCTCAAGAACGTTGCCCTCGCTCACTGCACCCCACCTCCTCACGTCAGGAAACTATACAAGAACCACAACGAACGAATATATTGGATCCACAACGTTCTCCTAAAAGAATTTCACGAAGAAATCAGAGAAAACCTACAAGCCTTACAACGAATGTACAGACTATTAAAGAATTCGACGACCAAAGATAACGATGTGAAGAAGCTCGGTGCTGCCATCAGTAATAATTGGCTTTACTCTGACGTTCACAATGGTGTTGCCAGGGCTTGTCTTGAATTGAAACTGGCTTTAAATAAAAGCAACAGCTTAGATATGTTTTTGGATTCGTGTGCGATAAATAATGCAGAATTCGATTTGGGAATCTTATATAAGGATATAGATGATTTAATCGATAATGTGACAAAGTGTCTAGCAACATTGCAGAGTTCCCAGATTAGGTTGAAAAAGCTAAAAGGAAAAGTTGAGGTGCAACCTCAAACGTCAGAAAAAGATGTGGCGGAAAGCGCGGCAATTTTGAAAATAGAAGACAAGGAGCCAGAGACAAAGGATGAAGTTTTTTACTTCATGAAAACGGAAGAGGACGACGTTATCTTTCAGCCAGCGGGAGACCTAACTACGGCCCCGGGAAAGAAAGAGAAGGAAACAACAAAAATTGTTTTAAGCGAATTGAAAAGGAAGTTGGGTAAAAGAGAAGACTTGATGAGGGAAAGAGAGAGGCAGGCTCTAGGAAAAACGATGCCAGATTTGAAAAACATACCGGAATTCCCTAGACAGATAAAATATGACGAATTCTACGAAAGAAAAGGGTTTATAAAGAAAATCAAACGAGAACCCAAAAGGAAGAGGCTTTTCCCATATTACAAAATAGAATCCAAGTCAAAAGATGAAAATAAAAAATACAAGATGAACATTGAAGGATATGGGAAAGAAAGTGATATCAAAGGTGATTTTTTGGAAGCAAATTCACATTTGAATTTTAAAAGCAAACTTATAACCTTATCAAGTGAAAATAAGGCCTATAACATTACGAGATGGTGCAAAATGCTAACTACTAAAAAATCAACAAAAGATTTATCGAGCGGCATGTCTGACGGCTTGAGCGACGTCGAAGCAGGAGCTGTCAATAAAACTGTCAACCAAGCTGTCAATAGGAATGATAGAACTATCAATCTCCCTGTCAATACAGACAAAAGCATCAATCAGGCTGTCAATGCCAACGATTTAGTAATGAAATTATCAAAGAAAGATCTTGCTTGCTTGCTAGAATTGTCTGTTTCTTCATCTGATAGCGACACCGAATATTATCAGGAACAAAGACAGCTTTTAAAGGACGTGCGAAGGCATAGGGTTGCCAGACGAAAAAATCACCCGAACAGCAAAGTGAAAGCTGATGGCGGGCAAAAATCCACAGACAATGTAGACCGGAGAAGCATAGATAATGTAGACGAAAGTCTGAAGCCCATAGAGTATAGTCTGGGGACGGGATTGGCTATGGCTTCAGTGTTGCAAGTTAACAACCAGAAGTTTTTAAACTTGGCTCAAGAAGAGGTATTCGTGGGGGATGGTGAGGTTTCAAATGACAGTGGAAATGATGAAGATGCTTAGTTTTTTTTTAAACTGCATGTAAATGAGCAGTTTTCCACAAAACATTTTTTTTGCTGTCATCGTCAAGACATGACACTCGCGTAACTTTTGCTATTTACTTTTTAAACATTTTCATGGCAGTGGAGAACATCATTCAGTCAACGTAAACAGTTCAAAAAATACAAAATCCAGTAAAATTATGTCTAATATCTTTATGATAAATTCGTATTTTGAAATGTTTACGTACATTCATTTCCATCTGACCAAACTTTTAAGTCAGTTGTGTATTTAAAAAAAAAGAAATGACAGAAGTTGGTCTGTCATGTCACGCCATGGAAAGTTTAAAAAAGTACTACTGTTACCAAAACTGTCCTCAACCTCATCTAGCAAGAAATAAATAATGCTTGCATGGGCGTACCCAGCTTGTGTCGTAGGAGGGGGCAAGTCAGATTTTTTAGGTCGGATCGTCCGCGGCTGTTTTGTCATACACACTACACAACACACCTACATGAGTCATTAGATGTTTGTAGTGTAGTGTGTAGGGCAAACACCCGCAAATGATTCTGTTTTATAGGTAGTTAAATAAATAAAATTTTACAATCCCGTCACAGTAGTACATTTAACTATATTCTTAATGAATCATTAACCAACTTTGTCATTAAAATTTTGATGCAAGTTCCCTATTGCATCGTGCATTTTGTCAGTGTCTACTGCGCGGTTTATTTAAAAGTTAGAGCATAACTCGTTTACACTTTAATTAGTAATTAGGGGAGTTCATACATGTCCTGCGAGATTTTCAAGGGGGGGCAGCTGCCCTCCCCTGCCCCCCCCTGGGTACGCCCATGAATGCTTGAATGACATTTGGAAAATCGCTCACTAGTCGTCGTTCGTACAGACCGTGATATAATAATACACTCCGCAATGTATATCATTCCCAGTCAAACATGGTCACGTGGGCAACACATTTGACTGCCTCGGTGGCTCAGTTGGTAGTGAACCTGCCTGCTGAACTTAGGGGCGTGGGTTCGATTCCCACCTAGGGCAAATATTTATGTGATGAATATTTGTGTTTGTTCTATGTCTGGGTGTTAATACATATCTATTTATGTCTGCATTTTAAAACATTTATGTGCATACTAGCTGCGCCCCGCGGTTTCACCCGCGGTTAAAAAGTATCCTATATGCTATTCTAGACTGTAATCTATCTCTGTGCCAAATTTTATCCAGATCTGTTCAGCCGTTCTTGCGTGAAAGAGTAACAAACATCCATACATCCATTCTTACAAACTTTCGCCTTTATAATATTAGTAGGATATCAGTATCTGGCACTTATAGTACAAGCTTTGCTTAGTTTGGGGTCAGGCGACCGTGTGTGAAAATGTCCCGAATTTATTATTATTATTATTACATAGTGACGTCAACCGCTGCGTAAGCAAGACCGGAGTATGTAATTTAGAAATAAATATGTTCCAGACATTGTCACACACGGTCGTCTGACCCCAAACTAAGCAATCCTTTAACTATGGCTGCCAGAGACTGATATATGTACATAGTAGCTGCCCCCCACGGTTTCACCCGCGGTTGAAAAGTATCCTATGTGCTATTCTAGACTATAATCCATCTCTGTGCCAAATTTCATCCAGATCTGTTCAGCCGTTCTGGCGTGAAAGAGTAACAAACATCCATCCATCCATTCATACAAACTTTCGCGTTTATAATATTAGTAGTGTTGTGGATCTCTTAGTGGACTGTATTTTCTTGCTTATGTTCAGGTCTTCCTACGATGGCTCAGGTAGCTCGGAATGAAACGCTCTCGTCGAAGTCAAGTAACAGAATGAATTTATTTACAAAATGATCCTATCTATATACAAAACAGTACTCTGGCAACTATAACTAGGTTGAGCGAGTAGTCGTCGTTCGCGGATGTCCTATGGCGCGGCGCTCGATGCCGCGCTCTTGCTTGTCTCGGTGGGCGAACTAGCTGTCCTCAACAGCTCTCCCCCCGGCGTAGCTTGCGTAGCCTCTTCTTGCTTCACGAGGACTGCGATCTTGTTCGCCGGACGCCGGAAAGTTCCCGTTTTCGTTCGCAGCTCGACGACTCGTACACCGCCGTCTGGTCCGGGGAAGACGCGCTCGACGACGCCGACTGGCCACACGTTCCGTGGCAAGGTGCGGTCGATCACCACCACGACGTCGCCGGCTCGCAGTTTGTCTTCATCGGTGAACAGGATTTCGTGCTCGGCGACTTCGGTCTCGGAGTTCGATGGCCACTGGTCTTCAGGTTCGCGCAGGAAGTTCGGCCCGCGAAACCAGCGGTCTTCCGACGTTATAGTCGTGCCCGAAAATCTCGTCGCGTCATCTGCTACGTTCTCAGCGGTAGGTAGCCAGCGCCACTGATGCTTCTTGGTGCTTTCTGCGATTTCGCCGAGTCGGTGTGCGACGAACGGTGTGTATCGGCACTGATCGTTTCTAATCCATTGAACGACAGTTGACGAGTCGGTCCAAAAGACAGTGCGGGACACCTTCACACGATGCTCGGCCAAAATCGTTGCTGCCAGTCTCGTTCCAATCACCGCGGCTTGTAGTTCGAGCCGCGGGATACTCTGTGTTCGTCGTGGCGCCACTTTCGCTTTAGCAGCTACTTGTGTCACGACGATGGTCTTGTCGGGTCGTACCGCTCTCCAAAAGGCGATCGTAGCGTAGGCCTGCTCGCTGGCATCGCATAGGACGTGTAACTCGATGTCATGACAGTTTTGCAGCGCGTAGCACCGTCGTAGCCGTAGAGCCTCTACGTCTCGCAGCTGTTGTAGCCACGTAGCGAAGTTCTCGGCGTGTTCCGCAGGTATGCGCTCGTCCCATTGCGTCTCTTCTCGCCATAAGTTCTGGAGCAGGATGCGGCCTCGGATTGTGAAGTTCGTTATCAATCCGACCGGGTCATACATTGACATGACCGCGCTTAACGCTTCTCTCTTGGTAGGTGCGCGTGATAGCGAGCGCACCTCTGCTGGTACTCTGTGCATGGCGGTGTTGAATCCCATTTCGTCTTGATCGGAGTCCCAGAAGAGCCCGAGTATTTTATTACTCGGAGCTCCCCCCAGTGTTGTAGGCGCGTTCGCTCGTAGTGCCTCAGGAATAGGGTTCAAAATCGCTCGTTCGTTGGAGTTCCAGCTTCGTAGTGTAAAACCGGCTTGTGCATGTACTTCTCGCACCTCGCAGATAGTGCGATGAGCTTCTTCAATATCGTCGTAGCTGTCGGCGTAGTCATCCATGTAATGACTTTTCGTGATAGCTGCGAGCGCTCGGGGGTGCGTATCTTGATGCACGCGTGCGTTGTGATCGCGCACGCTATGCGCGAGAAAGGGTGAGCTTGCCGCGCCGAAAATCATACTCTGCATTTTGTAGGCGCGCGGCGGGTTCTCTCGTTCATTTCCTCGCCATAAAAATTGCTGCGCGGGCTGATCTTCTTTCCTTATCTTGACGCGCAGAAACATCTCTTGGATGTCGGCTGTTACGGCGACGGGTTTCTCCCGGAACCGGAAGATGACTCCGGGCAAGGACAGCAGCAGGTCGGGGCCCTCGAGCAGTCGGTCGTTCAGGCTGACTCCGTAGCTCTTGTGCGCAGCGTCGAAAACGAGCCTTCTCTTTCCGGGCTTGTTCGGGTTTTGTACTGCGAAATGCGGCAAGTACCAGCTGACGGGACTCTCGTTCTCGGTGCCGTCGCAAGGCGTCGCGTAGCCTTTTCTCAGTAGGTTTTCGATCTGCGCCGTGTAGTCGGTTTTGAAGCTCGGGTCGCTGTCCATTTTCTTTTCGATGCCCTTCAGTCGATTCAGTGCGGCGCTGTAGCTCGGGGGCATAGTGACGTTGTCGCTACGCCACGGAAGGCCCACTTCGTAGCCTCCGTCGATTTTCTTAATAGACTCGTTGAATATCTTCACAGCTCGTTGGTCGGCGTCGCTCACTCGCGGCTTTTGTGATACGCCGAGTGACTCGATCTTGAACTGTGACTCGACTAGTTCGTGTAGTCGACGATCGTGCGTCTCGCTCTCACATACACGCGGATCGGGTGCGTATATGTGCAGGACGCTCTCGCTTTTGTAGATAACGCTGCGTGGTGCGGTGCCATGTATCACCCATCCCAGGTGCGTTCTCGAGGCGGCCGGCTCGTTCGATGCGCCGACTCGTAGGTCTCTCGAGACGATCAGCTCCCAGTGGTCGGCACCCACCAGGATCAGCGGACGAGCTTGGTTGTAGTATACGTCGCCGATGTCGCGCAGGTGTTTGTGTCGCAGCAGCGCTCGCGAAACCGTTTGTTCCCGCAGCCGCAGATCACGTACCGTGCGCGCCTTCACGTCGTATAGCGCTGTCTCGCTCTTCCCACGCAAGCGGATCGTTACTAGCTTGCTATCTTTTTCTCTTTGTGACATGTTGACGCCACTCATCTTGAGCGGCTGGTTCGGTCCGTCAGCGCCGATGTTCGCTGCCAGCTCTTGATCGATGAGCGTGATCGTAGCTCCCTCGTCCAGCAGCGCGTAGGTCGCAACTTCACCCTTGGGACCGGAGACGATGACGGGGCACACTTTCAGTAGTACTTCTCGGTCGGTAGCGTGTGAGGTAGCTACCGATAGTACCACGCCGGAGTGACTGGACTTCGATGGTTCGGTGGATCGCGCGGCCGGTTCGGATGCGGGCGGCGCGACCTTCTCTTCCTGGTGTAGCGTTGAGTGATGCGGGCGGCGGCACTTGTTCACGCCGCAGCTTCGCTCTTTGCAATGTATTCTGCGGTGCTTCTTCGTCGCGCATTTGAAACAGAGACCGTTGGATTTCACATAGTCCCATCTCTGTTCCACGTTCATTGCGCGGTATTCTGGGCACTGGGGCAGCTTGTGCACTTCGTTGCACTTCGGGCAGCGGTCGATTTGTTCGGTATCGGCCTCTTCTTCAGTGTTGTAGACGGCGGGCTTCTTCTTATACAATGCGCCCGTGTTCGCTCGAGTCTCGTTCTTACTTGTTGATGCACACGTAGACGGCTGTTCGTAGGCGTAACGCAGTGCGATCTTCGCTTCGCGCATGAGGAATTGCGATAGTACGACGATATCGGGTTCTTTGGTATCCTCGTGCGCATGCGCGTACTCGTACCATTTGTTGCGCAGCGTCGGTGTCAACTTTGAGAGTACCTCGCGGGTCAGCTGCGGATCGTACAGGCAGCCTCGTCGGTCCATACTTTGCAAGGCACACACTGCATTTTGAACTTTCACTGCTAACTTGTTCAGGTCTCTGCTTGAGAGGCCTAGCTTGGGGATCTTCCTCACGTCGTCGCTGATCTTGTCGACGATCGCCTCGGGTGAACCGAAGCTCTGCTCCAGCGTCTCCATGATGCGGTCGGGGGTGGAGTCGGTCATGAGGTGGGCCGACACCGCCTCTAGAGCATCGCCGGTGAGCGCTGTTTGCAGACGCAGCACGTTCTCGACGGGGGGTATTTTGAAGAGCGTTGTTGACTCACGCATCGCAGCCTTGAAGCGCAGCCACTCGGTCGGGTTGCCGGAGAACTTAGGCAGGTCCCCGTTGTAGCGGCGCTGTGGTCTCGACATCCTGTCGAGCGCCTCGGCGATCTGAGGTCCGTAACCGCGAACTCGTGCGGGGGTCAACGAGCGGTCTCTTGCATCAAATCTTGCTCGGTGCTCTGGTTCTTGTTCAGGTTCGGTGGGACGCGATGGTTCGCATCGCTCCCCCCGTGGAGCAGCCTTGCGCAGCCACTCGTTGACGCGCTGATGCTGCTCCTCGGGGTTCGTAGTTGGCTCGTCGCGCAGGCTGCCTTCGTTCGTTTCGGCAGCCGCGATCTGCACGGCGAGTCGCTTCTTGATGAGCTCAGTCTCAATCTTGAGCTCCTCCTTCTTGATCGCGGCGAGCTTCTCCGCAGCCTCCAGTTCAGCCAGTCGCACTTGCAGCGTTGAGTTCGTCGTGCGCCGCGATCGATGCGAGTGGTTAGAGGGTTGCGGGGACGGTACTCGCTCCCTTGACATGGTAGCGGCAGAGGTCTCGGCGTGCGGTTCACCGGCCCGGATCGGTGGGCCGGCTGCAGCTCGAGCCTGCGCAGCCGCCAGCATGGTAGGTATTGGTGGTGAAGCTGGTGGCTCGCAGCTCAGGCGGCGCTGCCGCTCTTGCTCGAGGAGCCGGAGCTCTTCCGCGTTCAGCTTCTCCGCTTCGGATCTGGTCACCACCATGCTGGTTCTTGGATCTTGATTCGCTTGACACTTCGATTTTCTGGTTCACTGTTCTTCTGATCCGGCTTCTGAAGGACCAAATGTTGTGGATCTCTTAGTGGACTGTATTTTCTTGCTTATGTTCAGGTCTTCCTACGATGGCTCAGGTAGCTCGGAATGAAACGCTCTCGTCGAAGTCAAGTAACAGAATGAATTTATTTACAAAATGATCCTATCTATATACAAAACAGTACTCTGGCAACTATAACTAGGTTGAGCGAGTAGTCGTCGTTCGCGGATGTCCTATGGCGCGGCGCTCGATGCCGCGCTCTTGCTTGTCTCGGTGGGCGAACTAGCTGTCCTCAACAAGTAGGATATATTTTTAAACACATACTTATATAGGTATTAACACCCAGACATAGAACTAACACAAAAGTTCATCACATAAATGTTTGCCCTAGGTGGGAATCGAACTCACGCCCACAAGCTCAGAAGGCAGGTTCACTACCAACTGAGCCACCGAGGCAGTCTAATAAAAATCGTTCGAGAGACGGATGACGAGTGACGTCATCACGTGTTTGCTCCCGGAATTTTCCTTCCCGTTTGTTTTTTTAGATCATGGTACAGACGTGACTATACAGACGAATGACGACCGCATGGAATTGTTAACAAAGGATAAATTTAATTTAAACAATAATTTTGTAAATTAATTTACTTGTAAGTATTAAATATCAAAGCTTCCTGAAGCAATAATTTCGATAATAATTAATTAATGGCTTGAAATAAAGATAGTTATTTAAAACTATGGATGTAGCGCTAAAAATGCCCCAACGAGAGGTAAACTAAAACCTTAGTATTCGTAATCTGTGTTTTAGAATTTAGACTAGTGTCAAAAGCACAAATTAAAAAAAAAGTTAATTAAGCCAAAGTCAAAAATTTCCATTCGGAAAAATTTTATTCGGATTTCAAAAATTTTAAACCTAAATTATTCGAATCTCAGTCTATATTCATGAGTTTTTAAACGTGATTAATTCTTCCGATCGGATTTATGCTTGATTCTCTTCGAGTTTGAAATTTCTGGGATCCGATCGGAAACGTTTCCGAATGGTTGTGAATAGCACCGCTGATATACAAGAGCTATGATTTTTTACGGTAAAAAATCATATCTCCGCCATTTTGAAGAAACTCCAAAAACGAACTTGTCAATTCAAAAAAAAAAAACCTAATCAAGATTTTTTTTAAAACGGTTGAGGAATGCGACCCGTAAAGTAGGACAAACGGACAGACGTCGGCCGCGAGGTTTTCAGATCACGTAATTATATCCGCCATTTTGAAAAAAAATTATAAAACTGACTTGTCAAAAAAAATCTATAAAAATTACCTACTTACTCAAAAGTTTCAAGAAAATCAGTTATGAAATGTGACCTGTAAAAGAAGACAGACGGACAGACGTTGGCCGTGAGGTCTTCAGCTTGCAAAGCTTTATCATTTTTTGTGATATGTAAAAGTGAATCTTAATTTATATCAACTACTGGTTTTTATTTTTTCGTTAATCTTCTCTTAGGGCCGTATGCTTAGACGACGCTCAGTCATGACTCTCGATTTAAGAGGGCCGCGTTCTGAAATTTCCATACAAACGCGCTACTCAAATTTCTTGAAACCCGTTTGTCAGATTATGATGAAATTTAGCATGTACAATTAAATTAACAATATCTTCGCCCCTATGTTCTTGTTTTTTTTTTTAAAAACGTTCTCAAGCTAAAATAGAGCTATGAAAAATACCCGCATTTTAAGGGGTCACTTTTGACTGATTTATTCAATAGGTAGACAAAGCAAATAAAAAATTCCATTACGTAAGGAAGTTGTCTACATCATTAGCTGTTAAATGAATCAATAATACAAGGGAAATTCTTAGTTACTTAAGAATGATTACAGTAGTGCAAAAGTCATCAAAAAAAATTGAAATTGCACTTGTCACTCTGTAGGTGAGTTTAGAGGCTCGTCAGTATCATTACTCGCTCTCTTCGCTCGTCTTCTTCTTCTAGACGAAATGGCTATAGAATACCTTAAGCCAATGCGAAGTTAGTCTAGGTTGTCTAGGTCGAAATTAGTTAGGTCGCCGGACTCTTAATACTGGTTTTACCATACATAAAACCAGTTTAAAATGGAGATATGTTTATGACTGAGCGCGTTTAAGCATACGGGCCTTAGACCCTATTCATAGTTTTAAATTGAACATCTTTGACTTAGAATTAAAATGTTTAATGATAGCAATTAAAAATCGCTTTTAGAGATCTGTGATCTAGATCAGTAATTGTAAATATTTTATCATGATTTGTAATGGCGTTGAATAAATAATTGAATTTAATATGTTCAAATGTTTTATTTGATACTAGCTGCGCCCCTCGGTTTCACCCGCGGTTAAAAAGTACCCTATGTGTTATTCTAGACTATAACCTATCTCTGTGCTAAATTTCATCCAGATCGGTTCAGCCGTTCTGGCGTGAAAGAGTAACAAACATCCATCCATCCATTCTTACAAACTTTCGCGTTTATGATATTAGTAGGATAGCTATTGGCCGATTTTGTAATTTTTATCGCCGTTGCGTTAAAAATCATCTTCGATCGATAATATCGTTGTCAGCGTGGACGTCCACGATACGATGGCATGCGATGGCAGCCTAGTTGGGAGAAGGCCCGCCTCTCAAGCCAAAGGGGCGGGCTCGAAACCAGCCGAAGGCACGCACCAATTTATTCATTGTGTGAACATATGTGCGTATTGTATGTCATCTGCTACATGACTGGAGCCCGGTGTTTGGCGACAGGCTCGCCCCCTGCCACATTTGGGGCTGAATATCGTCAGGCGAAGTGTGGGTGTTCTATTACACCTCTGCCAGCCCCCTCGGGGGAAAGGCGTGACGATATGTATGTATGTTCGTTAGTTACACTTTCACGCCTCAACGACTCGATCGATCATCATATGAAATTTTGCATACATATTGGGGGTACGGAAAAGGACTCGGGTACCTTTCATCCCGAAAAAAATACGGTTCCTATTCCGCGGCTGAAACCGCGGGACTCAGTTATTACAAACTAACTAACGAACAAACATTTCTAATACACAAAATATTAGTAGGGTGTGCCAACTAGCTGTTACCCGCGACTTCGTTCTCGTTTATTCAGAATAATTATCCAAAAACCTTTCTTGTGATACCTGTACTAATGGTACTATACTTTATTTTTAAATTTGATAATTACATTATTTGATAATTACATTATCAAATTTCATTAAGATCAGTTCAGCCGGTTAGCCGTGAAAAGCCTACAAACAGATAGACAGACAAGAGTTAGGTACTTTCGATTTAATAACATTTAAGGATTAACTTACAACCACTCATAGCAGATGTAACGGGAACTACATAATTAACTTAATATGACAGATGTATAATTAATTATTGTGCGATGATAGCCTAGCCGGAGAAGGCCCGCCTCTCAAGCCAGAGGGAGCGAGTTCGGACCCAGCCGACGGCACGCACTAATTTGTTCATTGTGTGAATTTGTGTGAACATATGTGCGTACTATATGTCATCTGCTACATGACTGGAGCCCGGTGTATGGCGACAAGCTCGCCCCCTGTCACATTTGGGACTGAATATCGTAAAGTGTAGGTGTTGTACACCTCTGCCAGCCCCCTCGGGGGAAAGTCGTGACGATGTAACTAAGTATTTTTAGCCGATTAAAAAAAAGAGGAGGTTGTCAATTCGTGTCTGCTTTTTTTAACCGACAGCGTAAGATGGAGTGTTATGTTTTTCGAGTGTATGTAGGTATGAGGTTTCTTTGGTTTCGTTGGCCCTGTAGCCTAAACAGCTTGATGTCAGGTCATTCGATTAGAATCCAATATGCAGTATGACTCGCGATAAGCTCCCAGGTATTACTTACAAGCGAAATAGGTATTTATTTACGATAATTAATTCATTAGGTACTTACCAGATTATTTACTTCTCACAAGGAAATAATTATGTATATTGTAGATATACACCTACATGACTTCAAAACAGCTGAAAAAACATTGTCTGCTTGAATATGATTTCATAAATCGAGAATTGCGATGTAATTTAAGAATCAGGTGTTGGAATTTCAGACTTCAGGCGGCCTAAAAACTAGGGATTGGCGATTTGGCCAATAGCTAATACCCATCTTATAATAATAAAGGTATCATGGATACACCGAAATACGCTTGTTTGACCTAGGTTCATGGCTCTCGTGGGTCGGCAGTGTAAGGGCCAGCGCACACCATAGACGGTGGGGGATGGATTTTTAATACATCAAAGAATATTTATTTAACAAAAAGAGGTTTGTTTTATACTGTTCGTTTCCGCCGGAGGATCATGAGAAAAAAATGGGAAAGCATTCAAATACGTGTATGTTACGTCTGTGAAGTATTCATTAATGTAGACCTATAAGCCTGACACACTCGTATATTATAATACAAATGAAGTAGATGTTATCATAATAACATTACATGGAATAGGTTGCCTGAGTATGTGGTAACTGCTAAATCCATCAACGCATTTAAGAACCGGCTTGATGGCTGGGACCCTATTCGGAGATTTGAGATTTTCATCTCACTTTTTCTCGTCCTTGTTGCTCTCGTTTGAAACGTCATCGGTGTGAGAGTGACCAAGATAAAATCTCATCTCATCTCACGCGTAGGAATAGCCCCCCTGGTTGCAAAGCAAATGTCTCTGACAGACATTTGAATGTGGATAAAACAATATTTGTGCGAACTTTTAGTGAATTTGGACAATTTTAATTCAACACAGTGTGATGTAGGCACATCAGCCCTAGGCTGCTCGCCTATAGTTAAATAAATAAATAATTATGTATTATAAGTTTGTTTGGAAGCCTAGGTGGGGAAGGCTCGCCTCTCAAGCCAGAAAGAGCGGGTTCCATCCCAACCAAAGTCACGCACCAATTTGCTTATTGTGTGAACATAATATTATGTGCGTATTTAATGTAATCTGCTAAATAACTGTGGCCCTATTCGGAGATTTGAGATTCTCATCTCACCTTTTTTCGTCCTTGTTGCTCTCGTTTGAAACGTCATAGGTGTGAGAGTGACCAAGATAAAATCTCATCTCATCTTACGCGCAGGAATAGCCCCCCTGGAGAACCGTAGTGTATAGCCACAGGCTCGCCCCCTGTCACATTTGAACATCGTCCGGCGAAGTGTGGGTGTTGTAATACACCTCTGCCAGCTGCTTTGTGGGAACGCGAGAAAAAAAGTTTAACCTATTTGTTTTGTTTCAATTGAATGAGTAAGAAAAAATTATTAAAATTATTGAAAAAAAATACCGTCCCGCCGCCGCCGTACGCCGGTTTGAGCTGGCCCTAAATAACTGTTAGTATGAATGCTTAACTGTGTTGTCAACCACACAACAAAGTGTGTAAATATGTGGTAAATACCTATCTATCTAATGTCTAATGGCATGGTATAACAGTAGGTCAATAGTGTATCTAATAATATGATGTTAACTGCCGTTTAATAGCTCATGTATTTACAATTAATTGGTAGTGACGACTGATTATTTTACGAGATGGACGTTCGTGGAGTTGTGTGAGTGTTTTTTTTTTTAATTTTATTTTTTTATTGCCTTTTTAATGGATTGGCTTTACAGTTTTCGCGTGAGTCTTCGTGGAAAACCATTTCTTATATTTTATTGACGATGTTAACCTACACGCCCGAAATTAATAATGTATACAGATGAGTACCTACCTAGGAAATGTTCGAACCAATTTGCTTAGTTAATTTTCTGTATAATTACCTAACCAGGAACTTGCTGCATTTCTATACACAAAGATTAGTTCTTCAGATTGAAAAGGTAGGAAAACTCGATTTTTATGGTGTGAGGTTGTAATTTTGACTGCCTCGGTGGCTCAGTTGGCAGTGAACCTGCCTTCCGAGCTTGAGGGCGTGGGTTCGATTCCCACCTAGATCAAACATTCATGTGATGAACCTTTGTGTCCGTTCTATGTCTTGGTGTTAATATCTATTAAAGTATGTATCTAATCGTACTTATTTATGTACCTACGAGTATGTTTATCAGTCTCTGGCAGCCACAGTACAAGCTTTGCTTAGTTTGGGGTCAGATGACCGTGTGTGCTAGTGTCCCGAATATTTATTTTATTTCAAGCTTATTCCTCGTCAGTCGCGGTCATTCGTCAGTCGCGTCAGTCATCTTAGCCATAGTAAATTCTACTAGGTAATCTAGGTATGTCTTAGCGGGAACCTAAAGCGTGGTACAAACCGTGCAGCACAGCGCAGCTTATAACGTTGTACCTAATGCATGGAATATTATGGGAAATAACACACCAAGCGCATGATTAATGATCTAAAAGAACAAGGCAAAATAACTAGCATTCCTGGAGCCAACACGTAATGACGTCACTCGTCATTGTCATCGTTACTTTTGCACTACAAATTTGTAAATGACGTATTGCAGGGGTGGCCAACCGGTCGATCGCGATCGACTGGTCGATCGCGGCTATTAGTCCAGTCGATCGTGGCTAATACGTAGAATAGACTACGCAACGTAATTATCAACAGCTGCGCACAATATTTTGTATAGTTTTTAAATTACCGGGTCGTTCTATGACGTTATTCATCCTTTCTCCCATGCAGGTAGCTCTCTTTTATTTTCAGCATGCGAAAGACAAAAGTCTCGGAACATGTGGGACACAGGGATGGGGTGGGTGTCAAGCCAACTCGTCAGTTGACGAAAGTTACTAGCAGACTACCGAGATAAATCACGATTAGACTTAGCATCGCGCCTATGGATAAATGGTTGAAGAGAAACTCTGAAGAAACTTCAAATAAAGAAAGAAATCCTTCATCCTTCATCCATAACTGAACTATACATACTGTTTTTTTTTTACTTTCAAAAAGTATTTAATTGGTAGATCGCGGAGGATTTCGTCACTTAGTAGTAGATCTTCGGTCTAATCAAGTTGCACGGAAAAAAAAAATTAGCTGCTGTTACTAAATTTTAGTTGTAGTAGCAAAAATCCTTTCAAACTATAGGGACAGCTAAGTTTTTTGTTAGCGTAGCAAATTGTTTTTAGCTGAACGAATTTAGCTGTTGCAGCTAACAATCTTAACAATACTTAGCAGTAGTTGCTAACAATCTTAACAATAATTAGCAGTAGTTGCAAATATTATTTGCTAAAATTTGCTATAGCAGCTAACGATTTTATCTATTTTTAGCTGTGGTCGCTAACAATATTAGTGATAACTACTAACAAGACTTTGCTGCAGCTGACAAGAAGTTTAGCTGTGACTGTGAATTGTGTTTGTTACATGTGCTAAGGGTTTTAGTTGCGAGACCTAATATTTTTATCTGGGGCAGCTAATAAACTTAGAAGCATGAACTATTAGTATTAGTAGTAGCAGCTAAGTTAATTTGCTATTCCATCACACCACCGTAGCTACAGCTGACAAGTAGTTTAGTTGTGACTGTGAATTGTGTTTGTTACCTGTGCTAAGGGTTTTAGTTGCGAGACCTAATATTTTTATCTGAGGCAGCTAATAAACTTTGAAGCATGAACTATTAATATTAGTAGTAGCAGCTAAGTTAATTTGCTATTCCATCACACCATTGTAGCTACAGCTGACAAGTAGTTTAGTTGTGACTGTGAATCGTGTTTGTTACCTGTGCTAAGGATTTTAGTTGCGAGACCTAATATTTTTATCTGGGGCAGCTAATATACTTTGAAGCATAAACTATTAGTATTAGTAGTAGCAGCTTAGTTTATTTGCTATTCCATTACACCACCGTAGCTGCAGCTTATAAGTAGTTTAGCTATGGCTGTGAGTAGTATGCTCATGCTAAAGATTTTAGTGGCGTGTTATTAAGGCTTCTGTCTACATAACGAATGTGTCGCGAAGTGGCAGCAGATAAGGCGTGAGACTGTGCAAGTTTTAATATGTACAAGGAAATGTATAAAGCATACGCATGGCACATTATTTATACTTTTCCTTAAGTTACGCACTCAATCTATCGCCGCGTCGCATCAACGTTCGATGCGCAGAATTGCAGCTTTTAGATCACGCAACTAAATCACTTAGCACAAGTAACAAACAATTCACAGCGACAGCTATACAAACTACTTGACAATTGCAATTTGTGGTGTAATAGAATAGCTAATTAACAGAGCTGTTACTACTTACTACTAATACTTAACAATCATGCTTCAAGTATTTATATGTACCTATAGTCCTATACACATCGCATATTCGGTGAATATAAGCTCTAACAAAAAAAAAACAATTGTTTATGAGGTTTAATAAATGATTCTCAAAAATAATTGACAAACAAGTCTGTTGTTAAGTCTGTTGTTGTTAAACAAGTAAGTTGACTGCATTCAGTACAAATATTAATATCCCTCGTCTAATTGATTTTAACTAATAATAAAAACACTACTTCCATTATATACTTAAATTTTTACTTAAGCCTGCAAGGCATGAAATGATTTATAAAAAATGTCAAAGGCTGTAATGTTATTAAATATCAGAAAGCACTCAGAGATTTTGTCTTCATCCGGAGAAACGGCAAACAGCTGGGGCCCAACATTCAGTCCTCGAAACTTTTCTTTTTTAGGTAATGCGACTGGATTTCGGCGGCAGACTGAAAAAAAAACACATTAAATACATGTACCCAAGTAGTTTGGTTTTATATGGTTTTGACAGCTAAGGTAACAAACAATAAAGCTAACGTTAAAATTTTTCATTATTCCTGAAATGATAATCAACACAGGTTCAAATATTAATAGAATTGTAGCTAAAATATACTTACTTTTAAAAATTGCATCATCCTTTGTGTCCAAGCCGGGACGGTCTCCATTGCCGTTTCTTCTTCATGACTATAGCTTTTATAGGAAATAGTGTTGTCATTGCTCTAAACATTTTCACTTTTTTTCCACCTGTAAATAAAAAAAAACATAGGTGGGTACTTAATAAATAAATCATCAAAACCACAAAACATTGTTGGCTTTAAATAAAAATAACATAAAACCTAAACGAGATGTGGTTGTGTGCTAACCACACACGGTTTGCCCATTTATAGACTGCTACTCATCTCATATCTTCCAAACGAAAGAAGGTATGACTATGAATTTTAGCTCAAATTTTAAAGCATAATTGCTGCCACTGGCAGCAAAATTTTCAAGTCTCTGGGTTATATACTTTTCGAGTTATAAGCTAATACCTATGTGTAAGCTGAAGTTACGTCACTTCAGCTGACACATGTTGAATCGACGAAACTATCAAACGTAGAGTTTTCATTTAAAGTACAAAAATTAAAGCATGATTGCTGCCATAGCATAGGCAGCAACATTTTCAGATTCCTAGACCTCGTAGTTTCCACGTAATAATCAAAAAATAGTTTTCGCGCCCAAAAATTCAAATTTTTGCTTAAAAGCGGCGTTGCCGTTCCGTGCGGTACATTATTGCAATTCAATTTGATCTTAGCGCGTATGCTACTCGACCGTGAACCTTATTGGGCAGCGATATGACTCACAGGCGCTCAGCGTCGGCAACAAAACGTAACCAAGACCATCATGGTAGACCCCCTGTACTTTGCGCGCTGATTACATACCAGCTAACAGAACAAGTCGGAAAATGCATAGGTACGTACCATCCCTACTTAGTCGACATTCCATCAACTCGTACTAAACGGTTTGCCTCCACCTTCCTAATACGAACCGCTAGGGTGTGGAACACCTTGCCATCGTCTGTATTCCTGACTAACTACCTATAACCTGGATATCTTGAAGGCTAGAGTGAATAGGTAAGCACCTTCTAGGTCGTCGTGCTCCATCTTAGACCACAATGTCGCTTAACATCAGGCGAGTTGGTGGTCAAACGTCGACCTATTCTAGATATAAAAAAAAAAAGCCGCCCGTCCATCGCGGGTGTCCGGTCTCAGCTGATTACCGAAAACCGTGTAACAGATTACCAAATAGTTAGTACACGCGGCGGGCGGCACGGTGCGAAACTCACTTTACGCTATTATTACTTGTTCTATGCTTTACGGTCGTAGGTCTTTTTGGTTCACAGCGTCTAGTGATTAAAAAGAATAGGCTATTACAACAATAGGTATTGACAATTTCTGACGAAGTGATTTATCTCTTACGTAGAAACTTAGTAAGCAATCCGTGGTAGGTACTACTCGGCGTACTAACATAAAAAAAAATGTTTTAAAATAAACGATGTTCATCAGTAAAACTCTGATCGCGAGTACGAAAAAAAAAACAGGGAGTAGGTATAACACGGCACTTAGCTCATTATCAAAAACATATAAGTAATAGGTATATACCTATTTACATACGCTTGGACTTGTAAACCTCCTCCGTTTCGTCGGTTTTCGTTCAACCGTTTTGGCCTTGGAAACGCTACAAATAGAATAGAGAGATAGAAATTAGGTACCTACTATTGTTTTTAATACTTTTTAGGTTTAGGTACCCTTGCCATTGCATACCTTGCATACCTACAATTAGAGATATCCTCTACGCTCATACGTAGGTAAGGAGGTATAGGTATTTCCCTTTTGATGACTGTCTGTATAGCGACGCGTATACGTTATTTATACGTGTTGCGTTACCGTCAGACAGCAAACATAGTCGACCAAGCGAGCGTTAGCGAGCGAAGCGTCTGTGCTTCTTATGTCCGGATCTGTCTTTTATACAGCTCGCATTTTTTTGAAAAATAAAATCATATACCTACCTAGATCTCCGCCATTTTGAAAAAAAACGAAACCTGACAGCTAAAAAATTCTGAATAATTATAGAACCTGTTCACAAAATTTCACGAGATTCGGTTGAGAAATGTAACCAGTAGAAGGACAGACGCCGGCCGCAAAGTCTTAGCTCACAGAGCCACTAGCTAAGTAGGTGTAGGTATAAAAAAGCCGATTCATCTAAGTTTATTGAGAGACCGCTTCGCTTGGTCAGTTAGTTGGTTTAGTACCTACCTACTTTAGAACTAAATTAGTACCGAACGGAAAAATGCTCGAGAATTTTATTACTTCATTGACAAATGAACAAGCAACTATAGCATAAAATACGAGTACAAAATAGGTAGTAGGTATATTTTCAACAGAGAAGTCGGCGGCGCCTCGATATTATACGATATTGGATTTTAGAATATGGTGATATGGTTCATTTTCAATGACGTCAAAAGTTGATCGAGCATTTTTCCATTTTCTGTATCTAGTAGTTGCTACTGACTAAAGTCATAAACTTATGTTTTAAAGTATAGTATACTTAGGACCTATGTCCTCTCCTTATAAAATATGTATTGTCAAGATCCGTTCACCCGTTAGCCGTGAAAACGCTACAAGGGGACACAGAGATAGACTTTAGTGTCTTATATTTAATAGTTATATTTCGCTATGAATGACTATACTGTATGTATAGGGGCGCACGCACACCACGGCACCGCTTCACACTAGGCTGCGTATAATGCGTATCCACATACGCAACAAAGACGGCAATATCTAGGTACATTTTTCCAGTCGCCTCGAATCGGAGTTGCTAGTTCACTCCGCCACCGCCGCCGCCACTTCGCACCCTACATCCTATCCTTCCTACTTAATATTATAAACACGAAAGTTTGTATGTATGGATGTTTGTTACTCTTTCACGCCAGAACGGCTGAACAGATCTGGATAAAATTTGGCACAGAGATAGATTATAGTCTAGAATAGCACATAGGATACTTTTTAACCGCGGGTGAAACCGCGGGGCGCAGCTAGTTACCTATAATAACCTTGCATATTTATAATGACCAAAACAGAATCAATTAACACATACAGAATCGTGTAAATCACAAATACCTATACTTACTGTATTGTAGTCTTGTTTGATGCAAAATAGAGTGATACCAGCCGATGGTACGCACCAATGACTGGAGCCGATATATAGTAACAGGATTGCCCCCTGTCAAAATTGGAACTGAATATCGACCGGTGAAGTATGGGTGTTGTACTACACTGTACACACTTCACACTTGTTGCGCCCAACATTTTTCTTTCTAGGAATTACCTGTAAACAGCATATATGTTAGGACTCGACAATTATTAGTGAAGAAGATAATGCAATAAGAAGTACTTATTGCAATAAGTTATAGTTACTTTCTGCATGTTTTTAAAGTGACAGATATAGTTCGCTGTCATATTTTCGGCAACAGTTTTTCCAAAAATACTCGGTCAATAGAGGTAGGTGATGAGCTTCTATATTTTCATCTGTAAAAATAAAGCTTACGTTATTTTTTTGCAACACATGTATTCTATAGGTAAGTACTTGTGTTTCGGCCAGGGGTGCTAAGTTCACGCCAGGTTCTCTTTCGGCTCTACAGACGATAACGAAAGCCTACTACTCACCTTGGACACTCCACGCCACTGGACCCGCTGTACACCATGCACTGATAATAGCACTATTAGTTCAATATAAACAATTTAAACTTTTTTAATGTCAAGTCCGAAATTTTACGTGCGAGCGGACGCAAAAGCGCGGGACAATCATTCACCGACAACTGACTGACTGCTTTAGCGCGTGCGATGCTCGCAAGCCGAAAGGCAGGGAGTTTACGTCTCCCTCTCCCCTCACAGGTATCTCGCGGCTTTGTGGATGCCGCCGGCTTTCGTAGGTATCGTTTTCTATCTATAATGTCTACAGATATCTGGCGTAAACAACTTGCAATCTATAGGCATCAAACTTTTGGCTAATTTACAAGCTTGGCAATAACAAGATCGCGGTTCTAAAGTGTGAATATGGGCAAAATCGGTACAACTCCATACATCAATTGCGAGATGTCAGTTCGATGCAAACCTGTACAGCCGGCTAGGTTTTTGCAGCATGCCACTTTTCTAACGGAAAATCTTATCAGTAGATAGATTACTGTATCTGGACACGCAAGATATTAGGTATCTCATAATAAGATGATGTGATGCAAAGTATGTAGGTACTTACTTACTTTTGAATTTATCTTTGGGCGGCATTGTAGCCCTCCACAACATGTAAAATCCTTTTTTTACACTATAATCACTTTTTCTTCCAAGTTTAACGCCGTAACGCAACCAAATTCACGTGAACACACACGTTACGATACGATACGAATTACGAAATGAAGTGAAACTTTTTGTAAGTGAATATGTATATATTCATGTATTTTTAGTATTTCAAAATCGCTAAAAAAACTTATCTCCACCATTTTGAAAAAAAATTAAAACTGGCTCGACAAATGAATCTATAAATATTTATCAACCTATTTATGTTTTTATCAGAACAAAACATAACATATCGTCACGCCTTTCCCTTGAAGGGGCTGGCAGAGGTGTAATACAACATCCACACTTCGCTGGACGACAGTCAGTGACCAAGAGTGACAGGGGGCGATCCTTTCGCCATAAACCGGGCTCCAGTCATGTCATGTATGTAGCTCAGATGACATACAATCCGCACATTGGTGTGAGGTGGGCTTTCTCAAACTAGGTTATCATAGCTTAACATTTTTTTTACAAGTATACTATATACCTACCTAGGTAAAGTACCTAATAAGCGTGTTTAGTAAAATCTTAGACATGAATTTAGAAGTAGGTACCTATCTACCTATCTATCGAAACCGCGGTAGGTACAGAAAAACGTATTCTGTTCTAGTTAGGTAGGTAAACAAATTGTGTGCGTCTATACGTACTTGTGCCTACGTAGGTAGGTACGAGTATATGTATGGTACAGTTCCGGCACCTACCAATTATGAATTACTTAGTAGGTATTACTAACTTCACAGGTAGGTAGGTAGCTACCTAAATTTTGTGTAGTCGCACAACTATAGCGATGATGGATATAGGTACTTATTATATAGGTCCCGCATTAGATAACTACATGAGCCACTTGTCAGGTAGGCACTAATAATGCTCCGAAGTTTACACCATGCATGGCAGACATGAGGCCAGTAATGCTAACAGAATAACATTTCAGAATTTATAAATTCTAAGGCTCGAAGTTTAACGCCTAAGTAGTCTAATTACCTATACCTACCTGTATACCTACTTACTTACCCATGCATAGATATTTTTGTAAGAAAACCAATAAAACCAAAAGCAACCGACTGCCTTGGTGGCTCAGTTGGTAGTGAACCTGCCTTTTGAGCTTGTTGGCGTGGGTTCGATTCCCACCTAGGGCAAACATTTATGTGATGAGCATTTGTGTCTGTCCTATGTCTGGGTGTTAAAATATATTTAAGTATGTATTGAAAACTATCTAAGTAGGTATGTAGGTATATCAGTCTCTGGCAGCCATACTATGGCTATACAAGCTTTGCTTAGTTTGGGATCAGACGACCGTGTGTGGAAGTGTCCCAAATTTATTTATTTATTTAATAAGTACCTACCTAGGTTTTTAAGAGTTTTTATGTACTTTTTAAGTACCTAAACTATTATTAAATACTATGATAAGACACTAATAACAACTAGTGGCTCTGTGAGCTGTAGACCTCGCGGCCAACATCTGTTTTCCTCTACAGATTGCATTCCTGAACCGATTCACGTGAAATTTTGTGAGCAGGTTCGATGATTAGACATATTTAAAAAAAAAACTATCTAAATAGTGAGTCTATTTACAAAATTTTGGGAAATTCCGTTTGTATCGGCCTGTGGAGGAAGGCATTTTTTTTTAAGCTGAAGCATAGACGCTTTGTCAAATGCTCGCTTGGTCGATTAAGTAAGGAACAAAAGTAATAAGTAAAAGCTCAAAGAAAACAATCAACTTACGTACGCATAAATGCATCTACGTAGGTATGAAATATTCTTGTCTTCATCAATAAAATAATGCTTTATGGTTAGCACCTACATAAGTTAGGTTATTGTACCTACCTACCTAACAATAATAATGAGCGCAGTGAGATGACGCGGTGACGCGGACTGCCCTCCCGTCGTTTGTGCCCTTGCAACGCGGAAGAAATAAGTACCTACCTACGAAAAGCTCACATCGCGAAGACTTATGAAGATGTAACTAATTTCTCACACTTCTCTCACTACTAGCACACTACTCATACACTAGCCCAGACAGGCTAACATGAGTCGTAGTAGAGCGAGCGAGAGCTTATTTTTCTCTGCTATCTGTTTTTCTTACGCATTTTCGCTAGTTGAATTTTAGCCGAGTTGGAGAAGGCTTGTTTCTAAACTCGATTCTCGAAACTCGATTTCAGCCAAAAGAGCGCACCGATTTGTTCATTGTGTGAAAGTATGTGCGTAGGTATTTAATGTCATCTGCTATATATTGTATAACTAGAGCCCGGTGTATGGCGACAGACCCCTGTCATATTTGCAAATGAATATCGTTCGGCGAAGTGTAAGTGTTGTAATACACCTCTGCCAGCCCTTTCGGAGGAAAGGCGTGGCGATGTGTATTTACTATTTAAGATAACCTAGGTACATTCTGAGCTACAATTTCATTTCTTCCAATGGTTACCTACGTGTTTAAGGAGTACGAGTACTTAAATATAATGTGGGAAACAGGCTTAAAATGTTTATAAGTAAGTAAACACTACCAGGGAGGTATCACTCCGAAGTTTAGGTACGTTTTGCCAGCGCACTTACTGATTCTTATCAATATAATTAATATTCAATATCTAGATAAAATTTGGCACAGATATAGCTTACGTCCTGGACATAGGCTACTTTTTCAAGGCTGAGGAGCTCAAACATACTCAGGACATAGGGTACGAGTACTTCCCGAAAAAAATAACAGTTACTGTGGCACTGCGGGTGAAACCGCGGGGCGCAGCTAGTATCTCATAAAATTTATTTTGGTCGCATAATTAAAGTCTAAGTAGCAGTTACAAATTCAATTACGACTTACTTATTTTTAAAGTAAAACAATTGATGCCTTCGGTTACATATAAACGTGGGATAGCTATTTAACTTAGTTGCTACTACTAACTTCTATGCCACTAATTAAATTGCTGCCTTACAAAAAGGAAATTAATCACGCAACTAAGTAGTTTTGTTACAGTATTAAACCAAATTTATAACCACAGTTAAAACTCTTGTGAGGTGCAGCTAAATATTAATTCACTAAGACAGCTATCATACTTTGCTACAACAACATACCTACTAAAACATATCTTCATCATCTTTACATAATGATATGTCTCACACAATGCTATTAGATCACAACATTAGGAACAGCACAAAATATCCCGCTTGCCGTCTAAAATTTCACATACGACATGGAAATAACTGTAATAGAAAAGACTGGTTAATGTAGATAATGTCAATTAGCAATAGCAGGTAAATAATTTATCCTAAAGTAGTTAAAATATTTTGCTCTGATATCAAATTGAAACATTCGAATTTGTTTTGTTAATATAGATAACAAATTTAGTAAACTCAGTTAAGTAATTTGTAGTAACTGCAACTTGAGTGTGATTCTCCTAGCAAAATTTTATTTTGAATAGTAGCTAAGCAGTCTTTGTCGTAGTCAACAAAACTTTGCCAGTGTTTCGAAGATATTCGGTGCAGCAGCTAAGACATAGGCAGCAAAACAGATTTAGTTGCCACAACTAAACCATTTTTTTCCGTGTGGCCACCCCTGACGTATTGTCTTGCTTATGCATTGATTAACGTCACTACTTGATGCCTACGTGAACATTTTTGACTCGGAATGCTATACCTAGCGGAGTATATTATTATACTTTGATGTTGTGCAGCGCTGCAACTACACGCATCACGTTTGACGTCTCATTTCCCATATTTTAATCTATTAATAAAAATGAATCGCCGAAATTTATGTACGGGGTTAACTTGCGAACGATTTCACTAAATTTTTTTTTTTTCTTTTGTTTGTTATTATCAGGACAAGGTTTGTATTTTCTTGCGTTCGTTATTGTCAGGACAAGGTTTGTATCAAAGAAAAAAAATGACAATTTAAAAAAAATGTGGTACAAAGTTCGCCGGGTCAGCACGTTTATCATAGGTACATTATAACGTCTGCTGCTGCGCTGCGCTGTGCAGCACTGCACTGTATGCGGTTTGACCCACGCTTAGCCAAGCAGGGTCCAACCGTAGGCCGCAATCAAGCGAGATTGTGGTTAGCGATCAAACTTTTGCTTTGAGAACTTTGAAAGTCAACTAATATAAGCTTATCGCTATTGCATTACAATACAATACAATACAATACAAAAACTCTTTATTGACACCAAATACAAAATAAATCTAAACTAAACATTCAAAAATATAGGCGCAATGGGCGGTCTTATCGCTTAAGAGCGATCTCTTCCAGACAACCTTTGGATGGAATAAAAACATTAGATTAAGCATGGACGGTGGTGTGTGCTAAAGAAAATAAATAAATAATAATAATTAAGCAATGTACTTACAAATTTTAGAATTATAATAAACATACATACTAATACCTACACAAATAATGACTAAATATACAAATAAACTACCCTAAATATAGTCATAAACATACACAAGTACCTACATCAATAAATATACTAATATATATAATTATAATTAGCATTGATCAACGAATTTAAGAAAAAAGTTAAAATTAAAACTTAGAACCCTGTTTTTTTTTTAATTGTCTTTGTAAGTATAAAAAACTTCTTTAGAACAAATAGAATATTCTCAAATTATTTCTAGCGTGATCCTGGCGCTGGTTTCCTGCGGGGTGTTAGCCCAGGTGCAGACAAACAGAAGAGTTATTGAGAAAGCCGCTGCCGCGCTAGCCACTAACGATATTGACGACAGTAAGTACAAAAGTCTCCCATGAGGCTTAAAAATTAAAACAAGCTTGAAACGATCGGCTCGGCTAAGTACAGGCAGGCCTAATTCTTGTTGAAGTCGTCGGCGTCTTCCCCACACTTTTAACTACACAGGCCAGGGGTTTCCACCTTTTTTCGTCCTTGTTGCTCTCGTTTGAAACGTCATAGGTATGAGAGTGACAAAGATAAAATCTCGCGTGAGATGAGATGACATTTTATCTTGGTCAGTCTCACACCTATGACTATTCAATTCAAACGTGAGCAACAAGGACGAAACATGATGAGATTGAATTTCAGTCCGTAAGAATAGCCCTCCTGGCTTGAACACTGAACGTCCAATCACACGCACAAACAATAGTATGCGCAGACCATGCTGTGGGGTTAGCGCGGTGTAGAGTTTTACCAACCACACGCTAGGCGTTCCGTGTTCAAGCCTGGGGGGCTATTCCTGCGCGTGAGATGAGATTTTATCTTGGTCACTCTCACACCTATGACGTTTCAAACGAGAGCAACAGGGACGAAAAAAGGTGAGATGAAAATCTCAAATCTCCGAATAGGGCCACTGAATTATACAGGCCGGACGTAAGGCGCCCCCGATATTATGCAGACGCGATTACGGCCCAAAAACTGTAAATAGTCCAGTCGGGGCAGACATAAAACTAGCCTGAAATAGAAAAAATTCCGGGGAGCGATTTTTTTTTTTTAAATGTCGGGGGAGGTGGTTGGAAGTGTAAATCTCGATTTTCTAACTAATCCCGGTAGAGCATTCGCCGCCATCTTGTTTTAAAGTTCAATTTTTTCGTTTTTCTGAAATAACTCGTTAATTTTCAACTTTAGAGCAAAAACGGCATTATCCGAAGTTGTTGGAAATTTAAGTTCTCACAAGTTTGGTCATGATCATTTTTACGCTAGGATCAACATTTGCAGAGTTATACTATCAAGTTTATCAAAAAAATCGTAATGGGTGGAATTTTATTTTCTTCAACTTTGGTTGAAAATGACGCAAAATTCCCTTCCCCATTCTATATTACAATTTTTTTTATAAATAAACTAGATAATAAACGAGATATTTGAAAAATCAAAAAAAATTTGGTTCTCGCACTTATTTTTACTCCACGATCAATATTTTCGGATTGATAGTATAACTCTGCAAATATTGATCCTAGCGTAAAAATGATCATGACCAAACTTGTGAGAAATTAAATTTCCAACAACTTTGAATAACGCCATTTTTGCTCTAAAGTTGAAAATTAACGAGTTATTTCAGAAAAACGAAAAAATTGAACTTTAAAACAAGATGGCGGCGAATGCTCTACCGGGATTAGTTAGAAAATCGAGATTTATACTACCAACCACCCCCCACGACGTTTAAGAAAAAAAAATCGCATCCCGGAATTTTTTCTATTTAAATGTCTACCCCGACTGGACTAAAAGCATCGTGCCTGCTCCGCGTCATTTGTTTATTATTCAAAACACGTCGCTTTCATACATTTTAAAGGTTTAGAAGTTTGCCACATCCTCGACTTACGTCCGGCCTGTATAATTCAGGCCTGAGAGTAAAAAAAATGATAGTAACTGCAGCAATTAAACTCACAGTTCGATCAAGACTGTTTTTATTTCCTCTACCCACATATCTTATTTAATACACGACATCTTCCCCCTTAAAGAGAGCTAGGTTTTATATTTAAAAACTAGTTAACAGCTAATAATGTAACTTTAGGTTAGGTGCCTAGTATGAATTTAAAGTTGCAGAACAAAACAATTAGATAGTCTTTCTTTTTTACTAAACCTATTAATTGATACATGATAGAACAATCTTATTATTTTTATTATTATTTTTAAGTAATTAGGCTTATGGAAAAGTATACAGAATGAATTTATTGATTAAAAGCACACCAAAAAAAAATCTTATAAACTGAATAAATATCTCACAAGGCAATACATACATAATATTTATAATGTTTATCTAACATATTAAGTATAGATAAGAGTCGTAAACATTTGTAGTTTTGGTAAGTAGGTACATAATAAACAATTAGGAGTAACAAGAGAGCTATTTATATTATTATTTTTTGTTAAACATATCCGTTACTTTTTTACGTGCTATGTTAGCCGCCGGTCTGCGCGTGCGTGGTACGATAGGGTCGAGAGTTACGGGCTCGCGAGATGTGCTCGGCGTCGGCGCCTGCACCGCTGCCGCCGCCATAGGTAGGAGCTTGCCGCGCGTGACGTCATCGTCAGGCTGTGCCATGCTGTCGCTGTCAGGACTCGCCCACTGTTCGTCACCGCTATCTGGAGGTGCACGCTTTGGTGTAATTGGTTCTACTGGGCTTGTACTTTCGAGCTTTATTAGATGACGTCGGTTTCGTCTGTATCGCCTGCCCGAGCTGTCGGCCACAAAGTAAGATCGTGGCTGTGGGGCCCGCGCCACTACTCGCGCGTGCTTCCTGCGGCCTTCATCCGCTACGAGCACCGGTTGCCCCATTTCGAGCTCAGGAAGCGGTCTCGATTTCTTGTCGTAGTCCACTTTGTAAGCCTGCCGCTTGGTCATCATATTGGTATAGTCCACGGCGTTATCTCGACTCGGTTTTAATTTATTAAGGTGAGTGGGAAGTCTAGTATTGAGCCTCCGACCCATCAGTAACTCCGCAGGTGAACTTACACCGTCACGAGGAGTCGTCCGGTGGTTTAGTAATCCCAGATAAAAATCACTTCCCGACGAGATAGATTTTATTAGGATACTTTTTACTGTTTGAACACTTCTTTCACTGAGTCCATTCGATTGTGCGTAATTTGGAGAGGTGGTGGTATGCAAAAATCCCCACTGTCTACTAAAGTCCGCAAAAATCTTGGAGGAGTAAGCCGGGCCATTGTCGGTGACCAGCTCCTGCGGAATGCCGTGTCTCGCGAACTGATCTTTCATAGCGGCGATCACAGCATTTGACCCAATATTGGTCAACGGATTAACTTCTATGTAGTTGGAAAAGTAATCCGCTAATATAAGAAAATATTTACCGGCGTACTGGAAAATATCAGATCCGAGCTTAATCCACGGTAAACTGGGTACTGGGTGGAGCATGAGCGGCTCCCTGGTCTGTCGGGGCGCGCGGTCGGCGCACGCCGGGCAGCGGCGCACCATCACCTCTATATCACGTGACATGCCTGGCCAAAACATGACCTCGCGCGCGTGCCGCTTGCATCTATCTATACCCATGTGTCCGTCGTGTACCCGATTCAACATTTCTTAACGTACTGCTAGCGGAATATAAACTAAATTGTCCTTGAAAATAATTCCATTCACATATTCAAAACTGTCCTTGAATGACCATACACTTCTAACACGCTCATCCACGTCGTATTTATTCATTGGCCAACCGTTTTGTATGTATTTTATTATTAACTCACATTCGGTATCATTTCTTATCGCATCTTCAATAATCTTCATTTTTGCATCGCTGAACCTCACATTTTCAATTAAAAAACAAGATTGCTCTTCTACCTCTTCATCAATCTTTCCCGTCAATACGTCCGGCAATGGCGCCCTCGAGAGTGCGTCGGCTACAAACAGGTACTTACCGGGCTTGTAAATCACATTAAAATCGTAGCGTTGAATGCGCAACATCATACGTTGCAGCCGTACCGGGATTGAATCGAGTGATTTTTTGAAAATTGCTTCGAGCGGCTTATGATCGGTTTCTACCGTGACGTCACACCGGCCATACACATACTGATGGAAACGTTCCAGTGCAAAAACAATAGCTAGAAGCTCTTTCTCTATTTGAGCATACCTGCTCTGCGTATCTGTGAGCGTCGCGGAGGCAAACTCGACCGGTCGGTGCGCCTGCAGCAGCACGGCGCCCAGCGCGCGGGAGCTGGCGTCCACCGAGACCAGCACGGGATCGCGCGTCGAGTACAGCGCCAGCACGGGCGCGCTGCACACGGCCACCTTCAGCGCGCGCACCGCCGCGCTGTGTGCTTCCTCCCACACCCATGCGCTATCTTTCTTCAGTAACCCCCTCAGAGGTGTCGCTATATCCGAATAAATCGGAATAAACTTTGATAGGTAATTAATCATACCTAAAAATCTTTCCAGCGCTGGCCTATCTTCGGGATCGGGCATGTTCTCTATCGCCTTAATTTTATTTTTGTCAATCGACATCCCCCGGTCGCTGAAAGTGTGTCCTAAATAACTTACCTGACTGACTTGAAACTCACACTTCTCTTCGTTGAATTTAATGCCAACCTCGCGCGCTCTGTCGAGCAGTTTATTCAGGCGCTCATCGTGTTGAGTCCTGGTGGACCCCCAAACTATTACATCATCCACAAACGAATCTACCCCCTCCAGGTCCTCTAACAGCTGACGAATTTTTGAGTGGAAAACTTCCGACGCACAATTAATTCCGTACGGCAACCGTAAAAACTGGTATCTACCGAACGGGGTTCCGAACGTGCACAAATCAGCGCTGACGTCATCCAGCTGGACCATCCAGAACCCAGACCGGGCGTCCAGCTTACTGAACACGGTGGCGCCCTCTAGCTGTGTCGCGATTTCAGTAAGTGTCGGCAACGGGTAATGCGCGCGCCGCACTGCACAGTTCAGCGGCCGCGGATCGAGGCATACGCGAATGCTACCATCTTTCTTTGGCGCCACGACGATGGCGTTCACCCACGGAGTCGGATGCGTTACTTTTCTGATCACACCCATAGCTTCCATACGAATTAACTCGTGCAACAATTTATCGCGGACTCCCATCGGAATCTTTCTAACCGGGCAGACCGTCGGCTGGACATTTTTATCAACAACAATACTGTATTTACCTGGCAGCTTGCCTAGTCCTTTAAATAAATCTTTGTAAACATCGAGATTCAGCGACAATATGCGCTGTATCATACCCATATTTTCGCAAGCAAACTTTCCTAATACATTTTGACAATCAAAATCCGCTATCACAAAATGCAATTTAAATACCTCATTTTCATAAACCCATTCAATTTCAGAAGATCCAACAATAGGTATATACTTGCCACAGAATGATTGCGCCCTTGTATTGTCTGAGTTTAAATTTTGAACAGAAAATCCGAGTCTAATAAACGTTTTTAAAGACATAACATTTAAATCAGATCCTGAGTCTAACTTAAAAATTTCCTTTTTCCCGTTAATTGATAAAATCAAAGTTTCGTACCATTTAGAGTCCTTACGTTCCCGCTCTTCCGATATTGTAGAAATATAGTATAACTCGTCGTCCTCGCCGACGTCGTCATAGGCCGCACTATCTTCAACATCGATTTGAAACACACGACGCTTAAGCTTCGGACACATATTTTTAAAATGCCCACGTTCGTTACACCAAAAACACATAGCCGTCTTGGCTGGACATCTACTACCATCACAATTATAACTAGCACACGCGAAGCACGGCTTTCGCACAGCCGTTGAACTAGCAGGAGCTCCAGGGCGCTGCGCGGGGGCGCGCCACGGGAGCTGCGCGCGGCCCTGACCGCGCGGCCGCCCGGCGCCGCCTCCGCCGCGGGACCCGCTCGCGCCGCGCCAGCCGCGCGCGTTCATCGAGTCGACCGCCACCGCGGACGTTCCAGCACTCTCTCTTCCAGTCTTGGTTCCTTCTATCTTCCTTCTCTCGTTGTTCTTCTGTTGACATCTCGTTAGCCTGACACACTTTTACAGCACGGGCCAGAGTCAGATCGTCGGCCCGTAGCAGCCGGTCACGTAGTTTACCGTCACGTACTCCGCACACTATTCTGTCACGTACAAGGCCCTCTTCGAGATGTTCAAACCCACAGTGTTGCGTTAAGAATTTAAGCGCTGTCACATAATCATCTATAGACTCGCCACTCTCTTGATTTCGTGTAAAAAACTTAAATCGGGCCATAGTCGTATTTTGTTTGGTCTCGAAGTGTTCATTGTATTTCTTAACGAAAGTATAGCAATCTTTATCTTCATTGCCAGTGAATTTGAAGGTTGTATAAACGTCGTAACCCTCTGACCCGATTAAATTGACGAGTAGGCTGGCTTGCACATCAGGAGGCTCCTTGTAAACACCAGAAGCCTTCAGAAATACACAAAACTGCTTGTACCATTTCCGCCATGACTCCGCACGGGACGCCGGCCCGCCTTCTAAACACAATTCAGCTGGCGGCCGGGCGTGTTCCATTTTAAACAAACGCTAGTACGCTGTTATCATAATCGCGAAATAACTTGATAAAGCAAATAATTTGCAACTAACACGCAACAAAACTATTTTTCTTTATTATTTTACTAACACCGCTGTCACCATGCAGCAATTAAACTCACAGTTCGATCAAGACTGTTTTTACTTCCTCTACCCACATATCTTATTTAATACACGACAGTAACGTATAGTTTCTGCAAACTATACGTTACTATCATTTTTTTTTAATAGTATTAGTAACGTATAGTTTGCAGAAACTATACGTTATAAAAAAATTAGAACCAACCAACCAATTTTTCTATTTTTAGCCATCGTCGCCCCCGTGAACTGTACTACAGCTAAAGGCGTAAATGGTGTCTGTGTCGACAGGCAAAATTGTGAATACAGCACGTACGCCATTGATCTCACCCTGTACGCACCTAGAAGTTATAAGATGTAAGTGGTTTTCAGTGAGTTACGTTACAAGATTCAGCAAATACTTCCCGTTCCATTTTTTTATCCTTTATTTTCTTTCAAGGATAAAATGAAATGGCTAAATGTACAAAGCGATATGTGCCAAAAAAAACTGTCGATTAACTGTCAATTTCAACAAAATTAAGATGTCAGTGTCAGTCAGCTTTACTAGGTTAGGGTATTGATTTGATCAAGTGCGGCGTGGTAGATTATTTTTTATTTTAAAAGTAATTAATTTAAGTTTAAAAAAAGGTTAAATCACAAATAAATATGTCTGACGACGATTCAAACGACGTAGTTATGGTGGAGAACACTGATGAAAATTCCAAGATTAAAGAACCAGCGGATATGGAAAGTAAGTTCATGTTTAATAAATACTTAATTAATTAGATAGTGTTTTAAACTGATATTTTTGAAGTTTAAACGGTTTAAAAATTATAAATTTAGAAGACGCTATAACTACTTGTAGTAACACCAGCTGCCAAAAACTACTAAAACCTAGGTTGTCCATTAATAAAATGATGTTTTCAGCAATTTTTTAAATCGCTCCCCCTGATAAATATGTATTTAAGTATGTATTTAAAAATATCTAAGTATGTATATCAG
Source organism: Peribatodes rhomboidaria (assembly GCA_911728515.1). Taxonomy (NCBI): domain Eukaryota; kingdom Metazoa; phylum Arthropoda; class Insecta; order Lepidoptera; family Geometridae; genus Peribatodes; species Peribatodes rhomboidaria. Next base: position 7,737,178 of record OU452192.1, read on the forward strand.
TCTCTGGCAGCCATAGTACAAGCTTTGCTTAGTTTGGTGTCAGGCGACTGTGTGTGGAAGTGTCTCGAATTTATTTATTTATATTATGTGGTGAGGTTTAAGACTAAACCTCCCTCCCCTCTCACAATCACTAATCTCAAAAAAATTAAGAAAATAAAATATTCAACTAAGTAAAAAAATTAATATCCTACTAATCCTATCCTATCCTACTAATATTATAAACGCGAAAGTTTGTATGTATGGATGGATGGATGGATGGATGTTTGTTACTCTTTCACGCTAGAACGGCTGAATAGATCTGGATGAAATTTGGCACAGAGATAGATTATAGTCTAGAATAACACATAGGATACTTTTTAACCGCGGGTGAAACCGCGGGGTGCAGCTAGTTTAAAATAATAATAGATCCCCGTAATGAAATTCCATGATATTTTTTTTTAAACATCTCCCACTTTTAACTTTAAGTGATTAATGAATGATCCTCTATAAGCTGTTATAAATTAAATTAAAACAAGTCAAATTGCTATTCAATATTTCCTGTTCAATATATATTTTAGAAATCAGAATTTATTGATAACTCCAATAGTCACGTCGAAGTTCAATAAATGTCAAAACAGTAAATACAACTGTCAAATAAGAAATAAAAAAATAATATCAACAGAATAAATTGCATACCTATTAATAATGTAAGTATCATCAAATAAAATAATCATAATTCAAAATTAAATTCAAGGTCATAAAACAGATTATCTAGTAACCAAGCTCTGAGCTTGGTTTTGAAGTATGCGGTAGAAGGTGCATCCCAAACGGTAGCTGGTATACGGTTATAGATTGCGGGCCCTAAAATATAAACTGACCATAACCACCATGACCATTTTGAACATGCTATTTGCTCAACTGGCTTCAAATACCATACTGAAATAAATTACATTTTTAATAATTTATTCACACTTTATTGCTTAATAACTTTATCATATTGCCTTCTTACCTGTTTATTTGTATGCGTCACTGGCTCAGTTTGTGCCAGTGGCAGAGGGCAGTGATCATCTGAGATGAACAATTATGTGATGAACATTTGTGTTTGTTCTATGTCTGGGTGTTAATATCTATTTAAGTTTTTATTTAAAAAAATATCTAAGTATGTATATCAGTCTCTGGCATCCATAGTACAAGCTTTGCTTAGTTTGGTATCAGGCGACCTTGTGTGAAAGTGTCCTGAATTTATTATATTATTTATTTCAACTCCGACTGCTGCACTAAATTCGAAAATTGCATGATGCAGTTGGTGATTATGATGGCTTTTTAGGTGTAGACTAGTCTAGAGTATCATTTTTAGTGGAGTTTCATTTAATAACTTATAAATTAGGTGGGAATCGAACCCACGCCCCCACGCTCAGAAGGCAGGTTCACTACCAACTGAGCCACCGAGGCAGTCGAAGCAGGATATCCTTATTTACCTCATCTTTTATTTCAGCCCGTCCAATAATGCAGCTCTTTCAACGGCTAACAAGCAATGATGCCAAGCAGAACACGGTCCTAACAAATGCACAGATCATCTCTATTCTACATAAAGAATTCGACATTGACATAACAACGCTACATGAGTTAGAAGTGGATATTTATTTGAACATCGTGAAGAGGTATTTAAAATTGCACTCCAAATAAAAATAAAAATATTTAAAATTGGTCTGCTCTGAATGTTTCTTTGACAGTAATACCTAAATACAAAACTTGCAATACAATACATCTTTAATGCACAGCAAAAATACAAAAAGAAAACAAACATAAAGAAAAAAAAGAAATATCATTTGGGAGTACAAGGGCGGCCTTATTGCTTTAGTGATAAGGCCACCTAGGCTTTGAGAGCCTTGCATGGCCCCTTGTCAATTTTACAGTCAGATTTGCAGCTCCTTATTTCACTAGCATTACCTGTTACTACTACTATATTTTACGTTAAGAAAAGTTAAATTAATCCACATTTCAGATTCCTCAAAGACTGGCCTAAATGGGATGAGTTTGACCAAGGAATCAACACACTCCGCAAGAAAAACGCTTACAAATCTATCAAGAAGACCCTCGAAGTTCAATATGTAGACCTGAAGAACTATCTCAAATTACAGTTAGAAGAGACAAAGCCACTTGCCCAAGAAGCCGTTAACAACATGATTAAGGAAAACTCAAAGCGACTGGAAAAAGTTGACACCAGTGGGATTGTATTAGAAGTTTACTGTACAAGGAAGCAACTCAATGAGCTGGTAGTAAGCCAACCAGTGCCGGGGGACTGTGAAAAAACCGTTTTCAACGTAACAGAATTTAAACCCACCTCTATTACGCTAAATAAACTGCCAATTGAATCTATACTCAATTGGTATGCCGTTCAGATCTCAATTGATACACAGCTGTTCAGTTACCAAAGAGGGACTAACCACCAAGTCAAGCATGTTCTGGTCAACTCAAAGACTGGTCCAAGAAATTTCACACGGATACTAAAAACTCAGATACAGGTAAAAGATGCGAAACGTACAGTAAGCGACGACATTGATAAACAACAATTTTTACAGTTCTTTGAAAACCTGGCTAAAAACAACAGCATTTTAAATCCTGAGCAAAAAATGATATTGGTGTCTCTGATAGAAATTGCTAAAAATGACTTCCACTCTATGGATAAATTCAAAGTACCATCTACATACCGACAGCATTCAACCAGATATCCCTATTTCCGAAGGCTGAGAAAAGAAATTCAGTCCGACACACCATCCGTATCCTCGCTAACACATAACTTGTACATTGAAGAAACAATAGCTCCGATGCATTATTTTACTATAGGTCTGCCCACTCAGAAAAGTCAGAAAGACTTTAATTTCATGGTTGAGTGTTTGGAGTGTAAGCTTAAGTTTACTGGGGACGAGATGTACACTTTAATGAGGGAACACTTTGACACTTACCACTCAAACGAACCTGATTGGAGCTGCACGAATTGCGAGAAGACTTTTATCATGACAGAACTAGCAAGAAACAAGTGGCAACATTATTGTTCGTGAATTTTAATTATGAGTTCATGTCCCAAAACGCTAAAGGGCAGAAGCCACTATTAAAAAAAAAAATTGCTGACGTCGTTAGTGTCATCAGCTGTCTGTCTAACTTAATTATGTCAGTCTGAAAGACGTCCACTGCTAGATAAAAGATCTCCACGACGACTGGGGGGCTATTCCTGCGCGTGAGATAAGATGAGATTTTATCTTGGTCACTCTCACACCTATGACGTTTTAAATGAGCGCAACAAAGACGAAAAAAAGTGAGATGAAAATCTTAAATATCCGAATAGGGTCCCAGGTCTTGCGCTGCCTGCATTCAGCGGCTTCTCGCGACCCTCACCAGCGGTATTCATAATCATTCAGAATCGTTTTAGATCGGATTCCACAAATTTCAAACTCAAATTGTTCGAAACTCAGTCTACTTTTATAAATTTTTGAATAGGGAATCGCTTAAAAAGAATCAAAAGAATGAATCACGCTTATTTAAAGACTTATGAATACGGACTGAGGTTCGAAAAATTTAAGTGTAAAATTAATGGAATCCGAACGGAAATGTTTCTGCATGTTTGTAAATTCCTATGCAATTCGTCGGTCCACTTTGTGAGAGACCTTCCCATGTTGCATCTTCCTGTATGTGGTCGCCACCCGAGAATCTTTCTGCCACATCGGCCGTCGATTCTTTGAGCGATGCGCCCTGTGGCCCTATTCGGAGATTTGAGATTTTCATCTCTCTATTTTTCGTCCTTGTTGCGCTCGTTTGAAACGTCATAGGTGTGAGAGTGACCTTGGTCCTTGGTTGAGTGACCTTTCACTTGGTCACTCTCACACCTATGACGTTTCAAACGAGAGCAACAAGGACGAAAAATAGATGAAAATCACAAATCTCCGAATAGGGGCCCTGCTCACATGAGCTGTTAGTTTTTTTTATGAATAGTACCATAAAATCTTTTATGTGGGTACCCTTGATAATGTGTATGCAAAATAAGATGATCGATTGAGCAGTTACGATGTGGAAACGTAAAAAACAAACAAACTTGCATTTGTAATATGTCGGTTAGGTTAAATTAGGATTAAGGTCATTTATCAGTAATTTAGTTTTAAATAAATTTAAAAAGTACCTTCCTTTCTAGTTTTATTTTGCTTTGTAAATGCAACATTTTAATTCTACGGGATTCTCCGTTCGGTAACGCCGACTCAAAATGACTTAGGCATACTTACATTCGTTGATGGCGGTTAAATTTTTTGTAAAAAGTTTTTGTTTAATTAATTAATAATTTTTTGTGGGTATGAAAGAGGCTGTCCGGTCTAAGCTTAGTATTAAATCTGCAAGCATAAATCACCCCTATTTTCCCACGATGTTTTCCCAATTATGAGACCAACTTCGAGGCATACCTTTTCCAAAAAAAAAAAAAAGAATTGTCGAAATTAGACTACACTGTAAAAAGTTATGCGTGGTCATACATAACAATGAATGAACAAAAAATCATCCCCCGTTTTTCTACCCTTAGGGTTGGATTGGAGAAAAGAGGTATGTCTTTGTCGCACCAATTTGTTCATTGTGTGAACATAATGTGCGTAATGTATGTCATCTGCTACATGACTGGAGCCCGGTGTCTTGCGACAGGCTCGTTCCTTGTCACATTTGGGACTGAATATCGTCCGGCGAAGTGTGGGTGTTACATTACACCTCTGCCAGCCCCCTCGGGAGAAAGGCGTGACGATATGTTATGTGATGTCTTTTTCTGTGCCCCTGACAACCTGGATGCAAAATTTCAAGAAGACCGGTTGTGTAGTTAAGGATCCGGCGACCACTTTCGACTAACTTCGCAGTGGGTAAAGATTTTCTATAGCCATTTCGTCTAGAAGAAGACGACGAGCGAAGAGAGCAAGTAATTATACTGACGAGCTTCTAAAGTTAAATACAGGGTGACACAGTGCAATTTCAATCATTTTTATGACTTTTGCACTTCTCTAATCATTAAAAACTAACTAAAACTTTGTGGATAAATTTAAAATCTAATGATGTAGACAACCTTCACAAGTAAAAGGATTTTTGATTTTCTTTGTCTGTCTATTGAATAAATCAGTCAAAAGTGACCCCTTACAAATGCGGATATTTTTCATAACTCTATTTTCTCTTGAGGATGTTTTTTTTTAAAACCAAGAACAAAGGGGTGGAAATATAGTTCATATAATTGTACATGCCGAATTTCATCATAATCTGACAAATGGTTTCCAATAATAATTTGATAAGCGCGATTGTATGGAAAAATCTGAGCGTCGCGGAACTCTTTAAGACGTGAAAGCGTACCAAACGAGCAAACTCACTTTAGTTTGCATTTATAAAAGTTAGTTAGGACTAGTTGTGCCCCGTGGTTTCACCCGCGGTCAGTTACAGAAACCGTTAATATTTTCGGGAGACAGGTAGCCTATGTCATTTTTGAAAACGTGACCCTTGAAAACGTGAATGCAAAATTTCATGATTCTCGATTGAGAAGTTAGAGCGCCAAAGCATAACAAATAAACACGAACAAACTCACTTTCACATTAATAATAAGCTTAGTTATAGTTCGGATAGCTTGATTCGCGGGACAGCCCTCAAGATGACATATTTGTCATACATCAAATGTCATCTTCATCCTGAGAATTAAGCTACGTCTAACGAACTTAAGTAATTTGGATTTGAACATTATCCAAAAAAACAAGGAGGTGCAAACACACAATGACGCCACTCGTCATCGTCATTCGTCTCTTTCGAACTATTTGTAAATTACTTAATTCGATCTTGCTTAAGAGTCCGGCGACCTAACTAACTTCGACCTAGACTAATTTCGCATTGGCTTAAGGTATTCTATAGCCATTTCGTCTAGAAGAAGAAGACAAGCGTAGAGAGCGAGTAATGATACTGACGAGCCTCTAAAGTCACCTACAGAATGACAAAGTAGGATTTAATTTTTTTTATGACTTTTGCACTTCTGTAATAATTTTTAAGTAACTAAGAATTTCCTTTGTATTATGGATTCATTTAACAGCTAATGATGTAGACAACCTCCCTATGTAATGGAATTTATTATTTGCTTTGTCTATCTATTGAATGAACCAGTCAAAAGTGACCCTTTAAAAATGCGGATATTTTTCATACCTCTATTTTAGCTTGAGAACGTTTTAAAAAAAACCCAAGAACATAGGGGCGGAGATATTGTTAATTTAATTGTATATACATGCAAAATTTCATCATAATCTGACAAATGGTTTTCAAGAAATTTGAGTAGCGCGTTTGTATGGAAATTTCAGAGCGTTTCGGCCCTCCATTATTTTGTTGGATTTGGACTAGTTTCCTCTCGCTGCTCTATTACCCTAAAAAGTAGCCTATAAGTGTTAGTCTAGAATTTAATAAGCTATCTTCGTTCCTTTCATCCAAACCCATCCATCCGTTTGAGCGTGAAGAAGCACCTAACAATAAACTAAGGCCTACGCCACTCTGAGCAGAAAATTCCTCGCTGCGCCGCCGGCCGATTTATCCCTTCGGATCCGTGTATTGTGGCGTAGGCCTACATACGTACATACTCAAAAACTTTCATATTAAGTAAGTATAGTAGATATTATTAGAGTGATTTATTGTGTTAATCTACTCTGCAGGCCCTGCACCGAGAAGGAAGTGTGCTGCCCTCCAGGATTCCAGGTGCAGCTTGAAGAGAAGGCCAAGTGGACTGAAGACTTCGACGATGACGATGATGACTTCTAAAATACTAAGATAGTCTACTAGTGGCTCTGCGAACTGAAGACTGCTGCTGCTGCCCGGCGTCTGTCCACGTCCTCCAAAAAACCATATTGAAAAGTTTCCAAAAACAAAATTGCATAATTATCGAACCTGCTCACAAAATTTCACGAGAACCGGTTGAGAACGTGACCAGTGGCCCTATTCTGAGATTTTCATCTCACCTTTTTTCGTCCTTGTTGCTCTCGTTTGAAACGTCATAGGTGTGAGAGTGACCAAGATAAATTCTCATCTCATCTCACGCGCAGGAATAGCCCCCCTGCGCTGCTATTCACAATAGTTCGGAAACGTCTCCGACCGGATCCCACGAATTTCAAACTCAAATTGTTCGAATCTCAGTCTACTTTTATAAATTTTGGAATAGAGAATCGAGTATAAATCCGATCGTAAGAATGAATCACGTTAAAACTAGTAATGAACACGGACTGAGATGCGAATAATTTAAGTATTTATTATTTACTAGCTGCGCCTCGCGGTTTCACCCGCGGTTAAAAGTATCCTATGTGCTATTCTAGACTATAATCTATCTCGGTGCCAAATTTCATCCAGATCTGTTCAGCCGTTCTGGCGTGAAAGAGTAACAAACATCCATCCATCCGTCCATCCATCAATTCTTACAAACTTTCGCGTTTATAATATAGGATTTTATTTATTTAAACAAAATCCACAGCTCACAATGACATGAAATAAACTTACAGATAAACTTACCGCTAATTACGAATTTACATTTTATTTACTTACAAAATAATAGAGTAGAACATTTTTGGAATCCGAACGGAAACGTTTCCGAACGATTGTTACTAAATGAATACCTGGGGGGCTATTCCTGCGCGTGAGATGATGAGATTTTATCTCGGTCACTATCCCACCTATGAAGTTTCAAACGAGAGCAACAAGGACGAAAAAAAGTGAGATGATAATCTCAAATCTCCGAATAGGGCCACTGTAAAGGAAAAACAGCTGGAGGGCTATTCCTACGCGTGAGATGAGATGAGATTTAATCTCGGTCACTCTCACACCTATGACGTTTCAAACGAGAGCAATAAGGACGACAACTGGTGAGATGAAAATCTCAAATCTCCGAATAGGCTCACTGGGGGGCTATTCCTGCGCGTGAGATGAGATGAGGTTTTATCTTGGTCACTCTCACACCTATGACGTTTCAAACGAGAGCAACAAGGACGAAAAATAGTGAGATGAAAATCTCAACTCTCCGAATAGGGCCACTGGACAGACGCCAGACATTCGAAAACATTTTTGCCGAAGTTTAAGCAGAGACGGTCGATTACAACATTTACCAAACTAAATACTTGGTTCGCGGGCCACTAGAGTGAATCGTCAAATATTGGGTGGGCCTTGTGCTATTGCATGTATAATTCGCGTCATGTAAAAAGAACACTGGAAACTTATCAGACACACGTGATCCGTGGTATAAAAATATACTCGGCCAGGGGGGCTATTCCTGCGCGTGAGATGAGATGAGATTTTATCTTGGTCACTCTCACACCTATGACGTTTCAAACGAGAGCAACGAGGATGAAAAAAAGTGAGATGAGAATCTCAAATCTCCGAATAGGGTCCCAGGTAAAGCATTCGGCAACACGTAGTGACGTCAATCGATGCTTAAGCAAGACCGAAATAAGTTATTTACAACAAGTTTGAAAGAGACGGATGATGATGACGTCACTAAGTGTTTGCTGAGTGCTAGACCTTGTTTTTTTAGATCATGACATGATCAAAGGCTAAAAAAAGTGGACGGGTCGCACGGAATCGCGCACGGAAGTACTAGGCCTATTGTTTTATTTTTAACCAGCCTTTCGCTCGCGGGCTTCTTATTTTGATTATTGTAGGTTACCTCAATCAGATAAAACGCTTATAGCGTAGATTAAACGCCAGCGCTTTTTTTGCATGACTCGACGTATCCATGATGGGGCCTTTTTAGGAAAACACGTGTTACTGATTATAGTTAATATTTATTCATACCTATATAATTAATTGTCTTTAGAAAATGCGTGTTTTGCAAAATAAATAAATAGTAAACATTTCTTTCTATCCGTCTAATTGAAAAATAGCACTCCTTGTATTTAAATATTTATGGATTGAATCCAGAAGAACTTCGATCAAGAATTTTATTTCCTACATGAGTAATTTTAACTTTTCGAAAATAGCGCCAACTCTTGGCGCTTACTAGCACACTCCAGGCTCCTGAAAACACTTGCTACTTTCCAGAAAGAATTTTTGATTTACTGTCTATTCTAATAGTAACTCTGTCTGTCTGTTCGTAGGCTTTTCACGGCTAAACGCCTGAACGTATCTTGATGAAATTATTAAATATATAGTAGCAGTATGTCACAAGGAAGGTTTTTGGATACTTTTTTTCTGAATAAATAAATCTTTTTGTCATGAAATTCTGTAAATTAATAAAAAATTACGCGCCGCTTACCAAATGCGTCAGACAACATCACAGAATAGTACGTAGGTGGTACTAAAATAACAACTGACAATTAAAATTAAAACTCCACTCAAAACCAGCCAGTATTTTTCTTTAATGTTGGACTCTGATCTCTTTGGTAACGGATTATTATTCATAATTTGATAATTAGTTACAGTATATTTCGAGGAGGGTTTACGGATACTATTTTCTGAGTAAACGCAAACGAAGTTGCGGGCAACAGCTAGTCTATTATATAATTCCGTCGAAAGCAAAACAATCACTTACAAAAGCGGATATTTTCCACAGCCCTATTTTCTAATGATGGCGTTTTAAAAAATTACAGACAAGGCGGAAGGAGATAAGCCTATTATTAATTAATTTATTTATAAAGATACGCCAACACTGATCGTATTCCACTGTCAAAATTAAATTGCTAAATATATAGAGCTGATATGAACACCCTTTAGAGGCGTATACTGCATTTGCATAATTCAGTAGTTAAAAACCAATGATTAAAAGATTAAAAATAAAAATTCTTAATACATTGAAACAGAAGTGAATGAAAGATAAACAGATAAACAAAACAAATGCGACATTATGAAATAGGATCTCTAACGACTTGATTAGTTTGGTTTTAAAAACAGTTATAGAATCGCTAAATTTATCTATTAAATTGCACACGTCAATTTCACCAATCTGATGAATATAGTTTTCTAGAAATTCGACAAGCGCGTTTTTATGTAAATTTTAGAACTCTGGACGACCATAAAGGAAAAACAAACATTTCGTTTCAAAAAAGTAGGTATATTTGCATCATTATCATATCACAGTCCTTCATGAAGGCTTTACAATTATCTACACCAATTAATATGCCGACTTGCACAAAATATAAGAATTGCTTGCTTAGTTTAAACTATTCCTAGCTAGTTCCTACCTAAATTTTCTTGCACGAACCTGTAGCCATTCCTTAAGTAGGAGAATCTTTGCATAATATGCCAGATAAGCGAATACTTCGCTATAGGAGTAGTCTATAATAGTATAATGCTGTTTAATACATAAAATAAAATAGACTAGGAAATTCTTTTACTTAGTGCAAGTGGGCGTTAATAATATACAAAATATAAAAAGTATATAACAATTTATCTATCAAAGTGTATTATAAAATAATAATACAAATCCTATTTACAACCCCTCGTCCAATTTCGTTCATAATGATGCCTTGGGAACGGAAAGGATGGCGGGCGGAAATGGGTCCTTTTCGACCCAGCGGCGCCCCTTGGGGCCCTGGGGCAACCGTGACAGTTCGCGGTGTGCCCCTGCTAAGTCCCACAGAGAACGCAGCTGGGAGAAAGATCGTCCCTAGTGAAGTCCTAAGAATAGGATGGGGTAAGCGGAGAGGAGGAATCCCACCTTCCTAAAAGAGATTTGTAAATTTTTCCATGGACTATAGTAGAATGTTACGAATCTCATCTTATCATCGGTCAAATATATAAACAATACAAATCCGAATTGTCCAAGTAATCCGAAACTGCGCTACGATCGGTCACCTTAAATCTCCAACTTGGGGGTCCAAATAAAATAGTGAGTAACAGTAGAACCTCTAAGAGACCCCCTTTAACCTACCAAGGAATTCAAATGGGCCACTATCCACCGCCATCACTAAGGGATTCCAATGAGGCCTCTATAAACCCCTTGAGGGGTTCAAATTGAAAAAAAGTCAATTAAAATTAACCAACTATGAATGGCTTGCTCCCAACGACCACCACGAAAACAGCCAGTGGTGGTTGTTAAGATAGAACACGATCATTTTATTTTTAGTGTTTAGTTATTATAATGTAAATATACAGTGCAACCTCGATATAACAAATCGGAGGGGAACAAGAAAATATTCGTAATATCAAGTAATTCGTTGAACTGAGGTTTGTTATGTTGAGGTTAGATTGGTCTAAAATTCGTTATAAAGAGGTAAAAGGTGTTTACATTACTTTCCATCAAAACAACAATGACTACTGTACAAACAAAAGCGTGTCGAAACATGTCGAGACATGAATCACATTATAAGATTAATTAAGAGTTATATTATTGGTGGAAACTTTATTTAAAGGTTTTGGGTTGGCAAAATTCGTTAATTAGAGGTATGAATACTTTTTCTTGATAGTTGAAAATTCGTTATAAAGAGGTTGTACGCAAAGAATGTTCGCAATGTAAAGGTATATTTTATATTGACTCATAAGGACAATTCAAGGGGATTACGAAGAATTTGTTAAATCGAGAAAGTCGTTATATTGAGGTACGTTATATTAAAGTTGCACTGTATATAGTTAAGCTGTGTTACAGTGTCAACATTTATCTAAAACTGTTTTTTTTTTTTGGAAAGTGACGATGTGGTCTAATAGGTGCCCATGAGGTGCCTATTCACTCTTGTCTTGCAAAGACCCAGGTTGTATCTATTGCTGGGGAACACCGAGGCAGGAAGTGCGTTCCACTCCTTGGCAGTTCGGTGTTAGAGTTCTATCGGTTTGACATAAAAAATAAATGTTTGTTGTGTAGTTGTGTTGAAAATTAAAATTTCTAACTACCGCCACTGGTGGCCGCTTCGGTGGTGGTCGTTGGGAGTAATCCCAATTAACCTAATCGACCATCTTCACCATCACAGTTTCGATTTATAATACTCTCTCACATCATCAACGAAAACCTTAAACACCTCATTGGCTTCTTCAAATTTTTCCACTTTTTGCTTGCCAAAATCTTTTTGCAAAAACTGCTGAACGTGATCAGCCAATCTCTCCGGGTTAGTAAAATGGACGTCATGACCTCCTTCGATGGTCAAAACTTTGAAGTTTTTTAATTTTTTCTCTAAAGTGTCAATGATTTTAGTGGCTTCTGTTTTTCCTTTGGCGTAAGGGTTGGAAGTCACGTCGGTGGCTGCCAGGAGGAGGGTGGGGGGTGCGTTCTTGGAAAAGAGCTTGATGTAGTAGTCGACGGGGTAGTTTTGTGGGGCCGGGTTTTTGAGGCGACGGTCCCAGGTTAGTCTGAAAGTAAATATATTATTTTTGTTACATGGAACAGTACAAACTAATAACAATGATAAATATTACCTACTCTTTTTTTATGAAACAAGGTTACGGTGGTTAGGTGCAGAAAAAGATTAAAAAAATATGTTTATGAAAGGTGTGGCGGACTCCACAACATTGGTTTTGAAAATAAAACGCAGCGTTGGTTTTTGAAAGTGGACTGCGCGAATATGTCTTCTTTACAATGTTTGCTGTTTCACTTTTCCAGGTTCTCTTTTGCTGTCTCACTGTCAAAATTTGAAAAATACTGAACGAAATTTGTTCAGTTTTTTCTAGAATCGATCTACCTTTGTTCTAAATTTCTCGTTCTCAATTAGATAATTCACAAATCTCACCTACATATATGCCGTTGGACTTATCGCTGCACTCTTATGCGCTCGGCATACATATACCCCCTTAGCAATTAACGTTGTATAGGCTCGTAATAGATATACAGTCTTCTGTCTTTTTCTTTCTTTAACATCGATCGAAAAAGACAAAAGACTGTCTAACTATTCAGAGGCTATACAACGTTTATTGCTAAGGAGGTTAAATTTTTACATCTTTTTTCAACCCCCGACGCATTAACGACGGGGTGTTATAAGTTTGACGTGTGTGTGCGTGTGTTTGGTGTATGTGTAAGTGTGTGTATGTGTGTGTGACTGTGTGTATATGACTGTGGCATCGTAGAACCCGAAGGGATGAAACGATTTCGATTTTGTTATTTTCGTTTGAAAAGTAAATTATTCGGGAATGTTCTTAGTTTGATGAAAATTGGTGTCGATGAAAACCGGTGTCTTGGTTTTTTAATTTATACTTGTTCAAATTAACTCTTCAATCATTTAGATATAGGTGCATAGAAGTCGTGTCTCATTAAAAATCAGGCCTCTATAGTTACTACTCACTCTCTCCTAAGAGAGAGAGAGAGAGAGAGAGAGAGAGAGAGAGAGAGAGGTCCAACACAACCTCACTCAACTCATGTATTGCTATCCCACTCTCTCCTGTACAGTTAGACACAGAGAGGGAGGGGGGTAAATCTTACCTGTACTCGTCCTCTCCCACTCGCACTATACTCCTCGACAGCAGTGTTCGCCTGCGGCACCGTCAGCCCGACAACTCTAATCTATTCCTATCTTACTCTCTCCTATACAGTTAGACAGAGAGAGAGAGAGAGAGAGAGAGAGGGGTACAACTCACCTGTACTCGTCTCCTTCCACTCGCATCATACTCCTTGACGGTACCTATTATGTTCCCCTGCGGCACCGTCAGCATGACAGCCTATTCCTATCTCAATCTCTCCTAAGCTTTAGAAAGAGAAAGAGAGAGCTCCAACACAACCTCAACTCACCTAATGCTTTCCTACTCTCTCCTATACAGTTAGACAGAGACAGAGATAGAGAGGGACCTATAATAATCGTATCTCACCTGTACTCGTCGTCTCCCACTCGCACCATGTTCCTGGACAGTATAATGTGCGCCTGCGCCGCCGTCAGGCCGCGCGCCCGCATCACCGCCTCCGTGGCCTGCGAACATGCGACCTGTCACTAGTCGTTCGCCCCTGACTGAACCTCGCGGTTACCATGTGCAGAAAGCCTTGTCCGATTTAAAAAATGGATAAAACTCAAATTTATAAAAAATATATTTATTGCCTAAACCTATAACTTTACAACACAATGAAGAAAACTATAAATACTCATAACATTATACTCCTAATAAGTATAATGCTAAAATTGTTTCGGCAATTGGAGTAAGCTCAGCACTGTTCTCCGTAGAAGAGGTCAACAATTGAAAAAATTATTGATTGAAATGTGAAAGAATGCTATGAATTATTTTCTTCTAAAATGTTAACAAGAACAGAGCGACAACTTTTGCTTACTATACAGTTTGTACCCTCTCACCTTTTGCTTACTATACAGTTGATACCCTACCCATCTTTTGTTTACTATACAGTTAGTACCCTACCCACCGTCTGCTTACAATACAGTTAGTACCCTACCCACCTTTTGTTTACTATACAGTTAGTACCCTACCCACCTTCTGCTTATTATACAGTTAGTACCCTACCCACCTTCTGTTTACTATACAGTTAGTACCCTACCCACCTTTTGTTTACTATACAGTTAGTACCCTACCCACCTTTTGTTTACTATACAGTTAGTACCCTACCCACCTTTTGCTCACTATACAGTTTGAACTCCCAGTTGTCCCGCTCATAGTGATCATAGTAGTCCAAGTAAAAGTCCCGGTAGTATTCCACAGGGTCGTGCACCTGCAGCCTCTGCAGCGAGGGCCCCAGGTCTAGAAACACCAGCTTAGTTATCCTGCCGGGGTAGGCTGCGTTGAAGAATAGACCTGGAAAATATGTTGTTATTTTTTAACCGACTGTGCAAGGAGGGTTATGTTTTTCGAGTGTATGTATGTATGAGGTTTCTTTGGCAAGGGCCTACAGCCTTAACAGCTTGATGGATTTCGACATGTGAGGTGTCATTTGAATCGTCTTGATAGTGGAAGTGACATAGGGTGCAACATTTTGCAGGCTTGGTTTTTGTTTTTCTTTTAATAATGTTGTAAAATTATAGTAGGTTACCTTGTTCACAGCCCATAGAGTGCCCGATGTAGGCAAACTGGTCCCACTTGAGATGTTCTATGACTACTTGAACAGCCGCTATGAAGTGGAACCTCATTATTTTGATACCTGAAACATTATCACACAATACAGCAATTTTTGCAGCTATATGACTTATTAAAAAACATGTCTATCTTATTCTTGTCCTTGTCTAATTGAATTAAATTAATTTATTGAGAACAAAATTAACAATACAATATAAAAACTCTTTAATGACACCAAATACAAATAAATATAAACTAAACACTCAAAAATAAAAGCGCAATGGGCGGTCTTATCGCTTAAGAGCGATTTCATCCAGACAACCTTTGGATGGAATAAAAACATTATGATTAATCATGGATGGTGGGTATGCTAATACCTACATATAATAAATAATTACTAAATAGGTATACAAATAACTGAACAGTTTTTATCTCAAAAAATTAGAAAAAAAATAAGGTGGGAACCGAAACCACATCCCTAAACTCAAAAGGCAGGTTCCCTACCAACTGAGCCACCGAGGCAGTGAATAGCTAGTAGATCAAACAAACCAATCTTACCATGTGGGAAAGAGTCCGAGCGCCCATTCCCTGGCATGTCAATGCCTACGTAGTGGTATCTGTCAGACATGCGCTCCAGCAGTGGTATGAACGTGGCTGCACTGTCCTGGCGGCCATGGACGAGCAGCACTGGGGGGCCCGTCGGGTTGCCCCATGACATTACTGGAATTTTACAACATATTATTTTTTGGTTGCATATTTATTTATTTATGTATTTTTACTATGGAAACTAACATGGTTTTCACACATTATGATGGCGATAAAGCATTGGCAGCCTAGTTGGGAGAAGGTCCGCCTCTCAAGCCAGAGAGAGCGGGTTCGAACCCAGCCGACGGCATGCACCAATTTGTTCATTGTGTGAACATATGTGCGTATTGTATGTCATCTGCTACATGACTGGAGCCCCGGTGTATGGCGACAGGCTCGCCCCCTGTCACATTTGGGACTGAATATCGTCCAGCGAAATGTGGGTGCTGTATTACACCTCTGCCAGCCCCCTCGGAGGAAAGGCGTGACGAGATGTCATGTTAACTGAGGGAGCATTTATGACAGTCTCCAGCAACTTATTCCAGTCCAACACAATATGGTTTGATAATTACTCACATACAATTTAGTTGATTATTCCGACTATAGTTACAACCTCATTTGGCGGTCTTTAATAAGGCGAGTGCGCGCGCGCGGCTGCATCTCGCATAGCACAGACCTCGGATGACTATAGTTGAGATAATCTACTGAATCGTATGTGAGTAATTAATTAAAAATCATTTATTTCGGAACCAGTCCATAGTCGTGCACATAATCATATTTTATCATAAATAATCAAAATTAAAATTAAAATCAAATACATAATTACAAAATAAATGTCACATCAAATCAAAATTAAAATCACTAAATTCAATAAAAATCAGTCCATTCAATAAAAATCAGTCCAGTCAATAAAATAAAATCAATAAAAATAGTAAAATAAAATAAAAATGGAACAAAACAAAATTATAATCTTAGCGCAGTCTAAATTTAGGTTTGGATCCAGAGTGCTCAACATGCAGCCTAGTCCAGTGCTGCATTATTGGGCAGTCTAGATCCATCCTAGAGGCAAACAGCTGGAGGTAACTGTTGGCGCTGCCCCGTACGCGGCGCTGCAGGGACGCGACTCGTTTGCGCATGATCGCTGCGAAGCCATCAACGTGCGCGTCCGCAAACATCCCTGACGCGCTACAATAAGGTGGCAGCCTCAACAGCGCCCTGAAAGCGTTGTTGTATTGGATGCGCAGGGCATCGTACGATTTTTTAGTGTGCTTGACCCATAGGCTGCAGGTGTAAAACGATTGGCAGAATGCTCTGTACAATGTTACCTTCACTTCTGCAGTACATCGCGCAAACCTACGAGCCAGCATATTTGCCCGAACAGACAATGCCCTACGCTCCCTCTCCATATCAAAATCATCTGCCAGCGTCTCGGTGACCCAGTGACCCAGATACTTAAACTGTACAACTTTTTTAAGGACACTGCCATTCAGTATGACCGGTGGGACAGTGTCATAAGTTTTTGACCCCGCCTTAAACACCATTAACTCGCTTTTGATGGCGTTGTATCTGAGCCCATGAGCCTCCGCATAACGCTCGCAGATTGAAATTAACTTTCTGAGGGCACTAATCGATGGGCTCAACAGCACCATGTCATCTGCATAACTGATGTTGTTCACAATAACACCATCAATCGAGCATCCGACTTTGGCGCTGCTGAGCTCACGGATCAGCCGGTCCGTGTAGAGGTTGAAGAGGGTCGGCGATGTTAGCCCGCCCTGCCTTACACCACATTCTAACCTGTACTCGTCCGAAAGTGACCCCGACCACCGCACAGAATTGCTCTGATTACCATACCAGTATCTTAGGAGGTTTATGCACTCGATGGGAAGGTCTGTATCACTCGCCAATTTTTGCCACAACCTGTCGTATGCTACTAAGTCAAACGCCTTAGATAAATCCAAGAAGCAGGCATAGACGGGTGTGCTTCTGTCAGTGTAGTACTGGACGGTATGCTTGAGATTCAGTATCGCCATTTCAGTTGACAAGCCAGGTCGAAAGCCAAATTGCGCGTCGTGAATCTTCACATATTTTCGTAACTGAATATCAATGATACCGTCCAGAACCTTAGCAATGACTGTGGCGAGAGATATAGGCCTATAGTTATTTAATTTTGACGCGTCTCCTGTCTTGTTCTTTACTATAGGAACAACAACCGTTCTCATCATAGCTTCAGGTAGATATGAATGGCTCAAACAGAAATTAAACAACATGGCGAGCACCCTCGGCAGATGAGCACCCGCATGTTGCAAATGCTCGATGCTGAGTGAGTCATGGCCAGGGGATTTTCCACGCTTCATGTTGTTTACAACCTGAGCAACCTGTTTCGCCGTGAGTCGAACAGCCGGTTTTTCTAAACAAGTGTTTCCCGCACCTATCTCCGTATTCGCTGGTCCCAGCGGAGAGTGCACCCTGAAATGCTCCTTGAAGAGGTTGGCAATCTGAACGGCGTCACTTATACCCTCCACACTCACGGGGATACTCGGCTAATACCCATATCATAAAATCATAATGGTTGTCTATTATTAAAAATCAGTGATCAGATATTCAGATACATATTTTACTGGTCATCAATATGTACCAAAAGTATGGAAGCGGATTTCCAATTTATTAACTACTAGCTGCCCCCGTAGCTACTGCTATGTGCTAATCCAGGGTATAAGCTACCTCCACACCAAAATTTAATCAAACTCCGTCTATATTCAAGTGTGGGGAAACATGTTACCAAACAAACTCACAGAAACTGTCGCCTTTACAATTTAAGTAGAATTGTAGATTAATTACTTTTCTTATCTACATCGTAACATCTTATGCAAGCCATTTTAATGTCTAAGTAGAAGTTTCATAATAAATTTGAAATAAGATGAGACATTCACTACAGTTTCAGTTTGGAGATCCTAGTTTCAGACTAGACCTGACCTAAACAAATGAATATGACTTTAAATGGCTGAAAATGTCTTGATGAATTTTAAAAAAAAAATGCCTAAGAAATTTAAGTAGGTAGAGATAATTCTAATGAAATTTTATTCGGACAACAAATAAATTTCTTCGACTTGATTATATAAATATCTATGATCTTTTTATTACTAATTACAGAGTTGACTCTTACTCTAGAGTATACAGTTTCGGTCGTTTCGAGGCTTCGTGACAAGTAGGTCAAAGTAGAATAATAATAGAATTACAGGCAGTATTGACTAATTTTCAACTTATTTTTCAAAGTTACATTCAATACTTACAGGCTATGTTTCCCCACGGAGCTTCGACAAACCATTCTTTTAACACCTTCATTTTGAAGAATACCTGATAACTGTAATTATCATTATCATGGCATCCAAAGTTCAATTCAGAATAGGTATTCAATTAAAATATATCTTTTTACATTGCACAAATCGTTCTAAATTTTCCCTAAAATGTTACTAGCTAAGTACTTATCGTTGCGTTTTTTCCCTGAAACTTCCATTAGGGTAGTCAGCAAGTTTATCTCAGGGCAAGGAGTCTTTAAATTAATGTTTAAATACCTCTCTCTGTTTTAGTTCAGTTAACAGTACAATATGCTTGTCTAAGGAAACATAAATAAATTACTACAACAAAGGCGATTTTTGGAATACGTTTTAATTATTTTTGTTATTCTTACTTTAATATTTTCCGATGTACGGGAAAAATAATTAAGCCTGGTAGCACTAATGACTTCTGTCATTTGATATGACAGTTAGCTTTGTTCCAAAGAGTCTACAGATTTTTAGCATATACCACTAAATCACTTGCAAGTATTTTTAGGGATGGGTTGTGATGATTTGAAATAGTTCACTCAGTTATATATGAGCCAGTCAAGCATCATCATACAAACATCAATAGAACAAGGTTCGAGTAAACGAAGAAAATAAATAAAAGTAGCATGGTCGATTCTTTCACCTCATTTTTATTCGAATAATTATAAATTAACAATAACGTTATACTTACCCTACATAAATAATTAATACCTCTCCAATAAATATAACAAATAGTTTAAAAAAGTAATGGAAAAAAAGTTAAAAATTGCCGCTATCATCGTCTTATCTACTTACCCGTATCCCACTTTAGTGGGGTCGCGGTCCGTTCGGTGCAGTATGTATCTAATAATACCTGTCACAATTTACATTTTTTCTTAAATACACTCGTGTAACTTCTTTCGTTACTTTTCAAAAACTGTTGAACGTGAGGGACTATGAGCTCAGGGTTTGTGATATGAACGTCATGTCCACCTGTCACTGTAACTCTATAGAAGTAGGGTAAAGTTTGTTCACATTTTCTTAGAAAATTTTCAGCAAATCTTTTAGAAGTGGTTTCTCCGAGTGATTCAGATGCGTCGAAGCTTAGAGTCGGGGGAATCTTCTCAGTCATGATTGTGTACAGAGTCTCTTCGGGCATTGGTAACTGGGCGATCTTCTTCATACGTGGCTCCCATGATAATCTGCCCAAACAAAAGTTTGTTAGTATAGATGCCCAATTTCTTCTAATGAATTTAGTTACTATAAAAAAGTATGGTAAATTAAATAGGTTTAAACATTTACTTGTAAGAATCTATTCCCATTGGTACTAAAGATCTCGAAAGTACTACTTCAGATTGTTCTTCAGTTAAACTCCTGTTTCTAACTAATAAACTAACTACTGAGTCATATGAATATAGCCTTGGTATTCCCGAGTTCCATCTAAAAAAAAACAGATATTATTAGCTGAAAATCTTAAACACTTAACGCAATCACAATTTATCACTTGTTACCACAGTTTGTTACATACTTCTTGTAATTATCGTAATAATCCGAGTAGACAGCTTGAAACCAAAGAGGCTGTTTCCTCTCTGCTACATAATACATTGCCAATGGCAGTATTGGATCAAGAAGTATCATTTTCTTTATAAAATCGGGGTAAATGTGGTGGTAAAATAAACCTGGAAAAAAAAATTGTGATGATTTAAAATATTTTAATAGAAGTATATTATGATCATTCAAATCTTTTTTTGTGTTTACCAATAATACAGCCCATGGAATGTGCCAAGAATATAAATTTATTCCATTTCAAATGCTCTACAACTCGTCGAATTACTTCTACTACATGTAACTGAGTAACAAGAATCCCTTTTTGAAATGGATCTGATTTTCCATGTCCTGAAACGTACAATATAGTTAATTTATTAGGCTTACAACTAGCTGCAAAAAATTATTGAAAGGATGTGAATGACTGGTTAGAATAATATTGTATTTTATTATTGTACTGAAGGTTTTATTTATAATAGTAACTTAATATGAAAAAGCAAAAACCAAAACTAAACTAAAATAAACAAATAGCCCAACAAATAATCCTCTACCAATAGGCATCGAATTAAACCTATTGGTCAATTTTGTAAGAAAATTATATACCTGGCATGTCAAATCCCACAAAGTAATGTGTGTCAGGTAATTGGTCGACTAAAAGAGTGAACGTCGCTGCAGTGTCCATATAACCATGAACTAATAGCATTGGTGGGTTACTAGGATTACCCCAAGTCACCACTGGAAAATTATAGTATTAACTAAGGTGATTGTTTATCATTTACATTTTAACTTTAGTAAAACATCAAAAGTCAAAGTCAAAGTCAATTTGGTTGATCTTTTAACTGATCACTCAATTGATGCTCAAGTACAGATGTTTTTGAAGCACATCACTAAACTGAATTAAAAACTAGAAAAAATAAAAACCTTGAAAAAAGGTGGAAAAATTACACGTATTTATAACCTTAGAATAACTCATTTTCGGTTACTCTTAGTAAGTAAATATATAAATTATTACGATTAAATCCATAAAATATAAATCCTAACTTATGAGTTTAAGAACTTCTGTGCTAGAAGTCGAGCCTGTGAAAGCGTTGTTAATTAATATCTCTTAAAATAACATTAAAATTTTAATACTTACAAGCAATTTTACCCCATGGTGCCTTAATACAAAACTCTTTCACTTTTTTCTTGGTCATTTTAACTTAAAAACTTAGCTAATTTCATTAGACTAGACGTGTTTGTTTTGTTATACTAACGTGGAGATTGCATTTGGGCTGGTGGTATAGATAACGATGTACTTAATGTATGTTTATCTTATTAGTGCCTACATTGATAAAATGTGGGCAAAAGTCAGTTTATTAAACAGATTATGTAAGACTACTGTGATGTGAGCAAAGTCTAAGTTTTTATTGACTGTTTACGTAGCTTTAAACATTGTTTGGTATTTTTTTTTTCGATGTTTTACTATGTCCATAAATTCTGTACATCTTTCATGCTAAAAATGTAACACTCGTTTCATGGAACATAATCATTACTGTGCTAGTGATGTGCACGATATTGAGAGATATAGTTCAGTATTAAAGTCTTTAGTTTAGATTCGGTAGATAGATTTTTAAAATTAAAGGCTCATTTGGCTAGAAATAAATGTATTCCGCTTACATGAAGATTAAGAAAATTTGCTCAGAACTCCATGTAGGTCATTAAATTTATTCGATGTAGGTAATTAGATTTATTCCATTAAGCATCAGTATCGATATGGTCAACCCTACAGCATATATAAAGAAACGTCTTATATTGTCTCCAGGGGCCCTATTCGGAGATTTAAGATTTTCATCTCACTTTTCTTCGTCCTTGTTGCTCTCGATCGAAACGTCATAGGTGTGAGAGTGACCAAGATAAAATCTCATCTCATCTCACGAGTAGGAATAGCCCCCATAGCCCCCCTGGGGGGCTATTCCTGAGATTTTATCTTGGTCACTTTCACACCTATGACTATTCAAACGAGAGCAACAAGGACGAAAAAGGGTGAGATGAAAATCTCAAATCTCCGAATAGGGCCCCAGTGCCCTTCCCATGAGTTTTGATAGTTACGAAAACATTTTTCGTTTTCGTTTGTCTTCATATTGTATGAAGCCAAAATGTATGGAACATACATTTTAATAAAGCGCACCTGGCGGAAACGTTAAGGAACTAAATTAAAAAGCTGACGTTACCTATCAAAACTCGTAAGCCTCCTAAACTACTTTCTTAATCACAGTTTACTTTGGTTATATATTTTTTTGTTACTCTCCAAAAAGCTCACGATATGTTCAACCATATCTTCAGGATTAGTGACATGAACGTCGTGGTCACCAGTTACAGTAGCAGTATAAAAATGTGGTAAATTTTGTTCGCAATGCTTCATTGCTTTTTCCGCAAACGCTTTAGCGCCAGGCATTCTGACAAATACAATGTAGTTGGACGCGTTGATGACCAGCGTTGGAGGTAGCTTAGTCAGGAGTTGATAGAGAGTTTCAATTGGTATTCCTACGTGGGCCAGATACTTTACTCGAGGCTCCCATGACGATCTGAAAATGATAATAATTAAATACAATTTATACATGTACAGCCGTGCGCGCGCACTCGCCTTGTAAAGACCGCCGAAACTATAGTCGGAATAATCGACTAAATCGTACGTGAGTAATTCCCGTGTCATAATCATAATGTGTGAAAACCACGTCAGTTTCCATAATAAAAATTATACATGTACCTACCCATTACAACAGAGACTTCTGATTTTCATGAAATGTTGCAGGTAAAGTATTCCATTTTTAACTCCCGAGATAAAAACGACGGAGTGCTACTAGTTTGACGTGTCTGTGTGTGTGTGTGAGTCTGTCTGTGGCATTGTAGCTCCCGAACGGATAAACAATTTTTTTTATAAAGGTGAATTAGTGGAGAATGTTCTTAGCTTGTCAAGGGTTTTTTAATTTTTTTAAATTTTTATATAAAATTATAATATAAACCAAATCAGTTCGGGGTTGCTGACATACAGAATCCGCGAGGTTTCAGTTTAAGGCGAACGACTAATTATGAAATAAACGAATATAAACTTACTGGTAAGTGCCATTTACTGTTGGCAATAAAGATCGAGACAGCATGACTTCACTTTGTTCCTTTGTTAAATTCCTCGTTCTTGATACTGATTTGATCCACGACTCGTAGGCTCGTGATTTTGGTTTGCTAAAGTTTAACCTGAAAATAACCAACAAAATATAAAAAAAAAATGTGTGCAAACAAATTATTCAATTTTCCATACTTAGTCAGAAGACGAAGGTTTAGTCCTATATCCTCAAGTGAGCCAAGAAGTTCAGACCACAGCTCATTTCATGATGATGTATCATGATTAATGCTGCGGCCTCACATTGGTTTAACTTAAGGTCCAAGTTTGGCTTCAATTTGAAATGGTCAATATTGAACCTTATTACTGCGTGACAAATTGGCTTCAACATCAACTTTGTGTCCAAAGACTGGTACACACATTGGTGTTTGTACTCCAAAACCTAGATTAGTGTAAATTTGACCAATATATGACCGCAGCCTTATAATGTAGTCAACAGTAGTAGCACGCCAAGTTTGGTAGGCTCTGAAATGAATGAGTTCTAGACGTTCTAGTTGAAGAAAAAAATTGAGTCTTAACTAAAAATCTTACTTTTGAAAGTCGTCGTAGTAGTCGTTATAGACCACATCGTACCACAGTGCTGGATGATGATGGATTACATAGTACCATGCCAAAGCCGGTTTTGGATCCAACAAGATCATTTTTCGAATACTCCCAGAGTATAAAGTGTTATACAATATAGCTATAAAGAAAACATTATTGGTTTTTTACATTTTACATTAAAAAAAGCTTCTAATGCTTTGTACAATTTATCTGTATACTCGTACCTAAAAGTATATAAATGCATTCAGTCTATTTACAGATGCTTTTCTCATCTATCTACATTAATATACCTAAGTAAAGAGGTAAAGTTTATACCTACAGTTGTGTTTGTAGGGGGCAACAAACTCCGGAACTAAGTACTTGTCAGTTTTATAAAGTTTGATAACGTAAGGTTAAACAATCACCCAGTACCATAGACACAAACAACAAAGCTTGAACGAAGACACGAGTAATTTGTACTATGGTTCGCTTCAGAATTCAGATAGATTGAGGTAAGAGTTCACTGGCTTTGTGTTTCATTCCGCTTTGTTGGGGCCAATATATGCGTAGATTTCAATTCAGACAACAGTTAATTGGCCCTTCAACCGTGTGATCATGGGTTGTGAGCATTAATCACACAGATCATATTTATTATGCAATAATATTCATGAAGAAATGTTTTTTTAGATTAATCCATTTGAACCGTACTACAGTAATATGGCAAGAAACTGTGCTTATTGTGAGATAGTTTTACCCACAAACGTTGTTATACCTATGACACTGCCCAAGGAGTGCGCTAAAAATGTAAATGACTTCCATTTCAAATGCTCCACCACTATTCGGATAGCTTCCACAACGTGCAATTTGGTTATCAAAAGTCCAAGTCAAAAGTAGAAAAAAAGGAAGGTGGAAACGGATCTGATTTGCCATGTCCTGAAAAGAAAAAAAAATGCGTAGATTTCGTCTTCAACACGCCTTAGAGAATTATTTTTTGTACCTTTATTTATTTATTATTATAGTAAATAAAACATTATGTTACTGCAAAACAAAAAATTTAAATCAATTTAAGAATATATTTTTAAAATATTTGTGTTGTTTTTTTTAAAACCAAATCATTTTGTTTACCTGGCATGTCCATCCCGACGTAGAAATATTTATCAGGTAATGTGTTTACTAGAAATGTGAAGGTTGCTGCCGTGTCCATATATCCATGCAACATTAAAATAGGAGGATTCTCGGGGTTACCCCATGACATAACTAGAACAAAGGTTAAAAGAATATTTAAACTACACAAAGTGAAAATTAAGTGACAAAAATTATATACAATTCCAGCCACATTCGGATTATAACTAACAAAACTGACTGTTTGCCCTTCAAAATTATTGTTAATTCCTTCATTCATTGAAGTCGATAACTCTTAAAATAGAAAAAAAAAAACACTTATTATTTTCAAATACAACAATATTTGATAATCATTTACAAATATTGTAATGGGTAATAATTTATTTTGTAATAGAATTAGTTCACTCATTTGACTTTTTTTTCTGATTTATCGATGAAGCGATGGCCCATCACTAGTTTTTATTCGGCCCTAACGGCCTTGACTGGAATGAACTTCGAACAGCTGGTGTAGGTAACATCATATAAATTTATCATTCTTTACAATACATCTAGATAATTTAATTTCACAGATGTCTTGGTAAATATTATTGTTTTCAGTGGTAGCCTGAAACAGAGATCCTGCCTGACTTTTTAGAAAACTTGTTGGCTTGTGCATTCAACAATTTAAAGCTTTTTGGTGTTTTTTCTTGACAAAATTAAAATAGGAAAGAAGGTACTTACTGGCTATTTTACCCCATGGTGAACTTAAATATAATTCTACTTCTTTTCTATTGCACATTTTAGAAACAGTATGAAAGGTATAGGAATGAATAGGCCTAATTCGTAATAAATGCCACCAAATCTCGTAGGTGAGTAGGTACGTCAGTTTTTATCTGACTGATTTAAAATAAATAAATTAGATTAACTTCGTACTTAATATAAAAAAACTATCTGTGCTAAACGCCTGTGAAAATATAAAGATTAGCGATTTCGAGATTTGTGAAATTGTACCTAAACACAAAAGTGTTACCCATGAAAAAAATAGTAAACCACCGATCAATTAAATGAATATTATTTTAATTCTGAAAAACAATTTTTGTTTCTCTCATTCCTGAAGATATGTTTTGCCACAGTCTATTTTGCAGTAAGTACCTGTGTTTTAATTGATTTCAATTATGAGTTCAGAGTTACGTAATGGTATTGCCATTAGTTGCAAAATAACTTTAAAAAAAGACCGTTATTTTATATTTAGTATTTAGTTCATTTTGTGACAAAAAATAAAGAGAAGAGAGATTTTGTTATTTTTTTCGGCGGGAACCGCAAATTGTCACCATTTTGTGCCTATAATTATCTAAATCTTGCGATTTTTCAAGTGTTAAAGTGTAATAATGGTGCATTATTAATTTTTAGGTTCATTAACGAACACGAATGTAGGCAAATGGTACAAATAATGCAAAACGCGACTTTTCGAGTTCCCTACAAAACTCTACTTAAAGTTTCAGTAAATTATCCAACACTTTACTGAAATGGGGCTACGGGCGTGATATGACGAGAGGGATATCGCCTTTATCGTTGCTATCACTTAATTATCATTGCAACTCAGAAATGCAAATTTACTTGACACTGGGAAATGCACTTGACGTGCGCCACCTAATTCCCCTGAGAGGCTAAAAAAGGAGAAAAAATAAACAGATAGGTATCCAATAAAATTTCGTAACCACAGTTTAGACCTCGTATATTTGATAAATCCCAATACATCTAATATCACATAATCATTGCTTACGAAACTATCAATATCTCTCATTATCTTGTTACAATTTCTCAACGGCATTTTTTTTATTAAAATGCCGCGAACGAACAACTCTTGGAGACGGAGCTTGTCTTCTCTGAATTCTGAATGCCTGGCGTCTCTGTTTGACTCTTGACATCTGTAACATTAAAAAAAAACTTATAGAAGTGGCACAATACACATTTTTTTTTTAAGTGGCTTCTGCCCCTTTGGGTTTTGGGGTAATTTTGCCATCAACAGTGAGGGAAAATACACATTTGTGTGATGGTCAATCAAGAAAAAAAAAAAACTTTTTTTGTGCCGTTTGCCACTGAGGTCTACTGTAGTACTGTACTGTAGACCGCAGTAGCAAACGCTGTAACAGCGTACCGGACGTAGCGCTAATAGCGGTGATGAAATTTTGGTTTCTAAAACTTAGTTATTGAAGTGAAACTTCCAATGCGACTTCCAACAAGGTTGCGTTAAACGTTTAACGCTCCTGGGAAGGGTTCACTTCTTCTGCGCGGAGGGACTCCACGCACTATTTTTGTTCAATTGTACAAATTACTTAATTAACTTAGGGCCCTAGTAGGAGAACCCCTAGAAGCTTGAGTTATCTTTTCAAGAGGTCATTAGAGGTTAAACTGACAAATAGCTTTGCCTTGGAGGCCAAGGGCACGACCACGGGCATACTCATATAAGCTGACGTTTCAAATCGACAAAATCGGTAATTTTCACACAAATTATTCAAATTACTCGATTTGAAACGTCAGTATGTGCGTGCTCGCATCGCAAGAGTTGGAAGCTAACCTTGAGTTAAACAATATTGGAGTGACATCCTACTAATATCATAAACGCGAAAGTTTGTAAGAATGGATGGATGGATGGATGGATGGATGGATGTTTGTTACTCTTTCACGCCAAAACGGCTGAACAGATCTGGATGAAATTTGGCACAGAGATAGATTATAGTCTAGAATAGCACATAGGATACTTTTAAACCGCGGGTGAAACCGCGGGGCGCAGCTAGTTTACAATATTTTCCTCTAAGCTAGTTTATCGAAGTCTCTCAGTTAATTAACACTGCGTTTAAGAATGTAACTCCGTATCTTCTACAAATGGGCCAATTAAAAACTCTTCATTGTTTAGATGGGAAATTATTGCTGCTGTTTAAAAAATGGTGTTGACTTTTTTTTATTTTATAACTAGCCGTGCCCCGCGATTAGACTCACTATCCTACAGAAACCGCTGCTTTTTTCGCAATAAATCAATTTCCCATGTTTTAGCCCAAACTAAAAATACCTCGACACCAAATTTTATATAAATTCGTTCAGGCGTTTTTGCGTGATTAGGGTGAGACATCCAAAAATGCTTTCATATTTCAGCTATTAGTCGGTATTTAGAATACGTTTTTCAGATTAATAAAAACCCTAGTATATAGGTAACTCTGTTTAAGTCATTATCTTGACAAGTACAAATTAAAAAAAAAACCCCGACTATTCCTGCGCGTGAGATGAGATGAGATTTTATCTTGGGACCCTATTCGGAGATTTGAAATTCTCATCTCACTTTCTTTCGTCCTTGTTGCTCTCATTTAAAACGTTATAGGTGTGAGAGTGACCAAGATAAAATCTCATCTAATCTCATGCGCAGGAATAGCCCTATTGGTCACTCTCACACCTATGACGTTTCAAACGAGAGCAACAAGGACGAAAAAAAGTGAGATGCAAATCTCAAATCTCCGAATAGAGCCCCTGTTTCTTCAGAATAACTATAATTATTAAGCAAGGCGCTTACTTTAATAAATTGATAAAAATCAACAAAAGAAGTAAAAACGTATCAGCGCAGCGATGAGTCGACGAATTTACAAACTCTGGCTATTTTCGATTTCTTTGTTAATACCGAATCTTTGTCAAAATGATTAATTTAACAATTTCCGATCAAGTTATGTAGGTACAATCGTGTAGTGCAGGGATAATGTTAAAAAGCAAATAAAACCTTTTTGAAATTAACTTCTTGAATTTTTCAAGCCACTGGTCGAAGTCCGTGTACAGCTCTTCCAAGGAGGCCGAGCATTCTTCTCTCGAAGCTATGAAACCTGAAAATATTAAAAATTATGATAAGTATAAAACCTGCAAAGTGTTAGCAAATTTGTACAAGATAATTGGATTGTAATTATTATTTTATTGTAGGTACTCTACTTTTGAAATGGTGGGTCGTCGGTAAGAAAACAACGAAACTAAAACAGTCCTAGAGCAAGTTTCCTTATGTTTTAGTTCGAACAAATTATACTAGGTGGCGCTTTTCTCAATTCATCAATTAGGAATTGTTTTTTTTTCATCAACTTTTTTCTACTTTATGATAAACAAGCTGCGCCCCGCGGTTTTATCCGCGGTTAAAAAGTATCCTATGTGCTATTCTAGACTGTAATCTATCTCTGTGCCAAATTTCATCCAGATCTGTTAAGCCGTTCTGGCGTGAAAGAGTAACATTCATCCATCCATCCATCCATCCATTCTTACAAACTTTCGCGTTTATAATTATGATAAATAATATTAGATGCATACCCCACTAAGGTGAGTTCATATAGGCCGAGTGGCTAACCCTAGTGTCACAGCAAAACGATCCCACGCAATTATACAGTCTCACGTTGATTCCACACAGCGATGCTATGTTGCATCTCGCTTTATCTCTGTGTCAGGGCCGCATTTAGAGGAGTGGAGGCCCTAGGGCAACAAAAGAGTGTAGGCCTCTAATTACTTCTCAAATAAAATGAAAAAAATAGTCAAATATGTATTGCAATTTTATTGATTGCAAGAAATAATTTAATTTTTTAACTAATCATTATGTGTATAAGTTGGTAATAAAAGTAAAAAAAAAACGGAAAAAGTTGTTGACCTGCTAAATTTTTTAATTTCTTTTTTGAATCCCTATTGTGGGGGCTCTCTCTTGTGGAGGCCCCGGGGCTGTAGCCCCGCCTGTCCTCCCCTAAATCCGGCCGTGCTGTTTGTGATCCATATAAATACATCTCATGCCGTATAATATCGCTACATTACCGCGGTTCACCACGTCGGCGTGGAATCAGCGTCACCACCTCAGATAGTCGTCAACCGACAAACATCGGCACACTATATTTTTTATTTTTACAACATTCTCAATTCCATGTAGGTAAGTACTTTTATCAAAATCAGACCTTTAAGTCCTTTGTTTTGTCAAAAAAAGTTAATAATCATGATTTATGAATTGTTGATTATAAGCTTGTCTTATACCTACCTACATAATTTAATATGCTTATTGTTTACCTGCCTAGTGATTCAAAATTAACAAATGTTAATGAACTCATTAATAATAAAGTACCTGCCTAAAGCAGAGAGGTCGTAGGGAACTAATCGCGACCGTCTGATTCACACAGCATGCTACACAGCGCCTTCATAATGAGTTTTGATCGTTAATAATTTCATTTTTTTTTGTGAATGACTAATGCTGTTGGCCACTGAGGCCTCTACAGCGTACCGGACGTAAGGCAAGCGCGAGGGGCGCAGGGCCCTGAGAGTTTAGTTATTTAAAGCTAAGGGCGACTGGCACAAGGGCACCACTAAGGTACGGACCTCGGCTTGGGCCGTCGCCGTTTGGCTCCTTATATATTTCAATAAAGCGCCCCTGGCGGAAACGTTAAGGAACTAGGTTATATATATGGAGCCAAACGAAAGCGAGAATGGTTTTCGTTTACTATCAAAACTCGCGTAGAGCCTCTAGACACAGCGGCCCGCATGGACATAAAAATAATAATAATAACATATAACAATAACATCTTGCTAAAGGCGAGTACTTTCACAAGCACAACCAAGTAGCCAGGATCATCCACCAGCAACTTGCCCTTCAATACGGTCTTGTCGAGTCCGAGGTGCCGTACTAAAAGTACGCACCAGCGTCAGTTCTCGAGAATGGCCGTGCTTTGCTCTACTGGGACCGCTCTATCATCACGGACAAGACTATTGTTTCCAATAAGCCTGATATCGTGCTGGTCGACCGGTCCCAGCGCCGGGCAGTGCTCGTCGACATCACCATCCCACATGACGAGAACCTCGTGAAGGCCGAGAAGGACAAACTCAGCAAGTACCTTGACTTGGCTCACGAGGTTACCGCCATGTGGGATGTTGACTCGACGATCATTGTCCCGATAGTCGTATAGTAACTGGTCTCATAGCTCAAGAGCCTCGACCAACACCTCAAGAGGCTCTCGTTAGAAGGTTGCTGAGTCAAGGGTCAGATACAAAAAGCAGTGATCCTAGACACGTGCCGTATTGTCAAGAGGTTCCTCACTCTGCAGCTCTAACCACCGGTAGCTTGGGCCTCGCCCCGCTGCCGGCGGCACCCTAGTTTTTAAGTTTTTTATAATATTTATATTTATTTACATATATTATTTTAAAAAACTTAAAAATTAAGAAGTAAAGTATAATATTGGAACAACAATAAAAACTTGTTATTATTTTCTTCTTTGTTCTTCGTCAAGTCAAAGAACAGACTTTTCTATTGTTTGAGAACAGAAAAGTTAGCGTCGTCGCCTCGATATCATGCGATTTTGCATTTTAAAGTATGGTAATATGGTTCATTTTTCATTGAGATCATAACATACGCGAGTATTTGTCCGTTCTGCGTGAGCCGACCCTTAAGAACCCTGACTCCCCGTGTCTTTAACACTAGTGGCCATTTGCACTAAATATAAGAATTGCCAAAGTCGTTGCTTAAGGCTCGGTATTACACCAAATCAACGAAAACAAGAATTTTGTATGCGCCTAGTTTGAAATGAAGCATTGTGTTGATCAGGTGCAAAAAAATACAGCTGGTAGAAAAAACAACCAAAATTAGATTAACCGAAGCAGAATTTTGAAAATCATTCTCATTTTGGAAAAAAAATCACAAAAAGTAGGTATCTTTAAAACACTGTTTGTGTCTAAATTTTAAGCAATTACAACACATTTTTTTTCGATTATTAAATAGCCAGATTAGTGCTCTAATATTTAACCGAGTAACTTATTTGTGTACTTATTACGATTAATACCAATAAAAAGGCAAAAAAATGTAATTCTAGGCGCCACGATCTCATTTTTACCATGAAATGTTATGAACGATTTTCGACTCTAAATCTTAGCGAAATATTAGCTTATCAAGCTCGAGTCTCGAAATGGCTAAAGGTTCTTACAAGAAAATTTAAGTAGGAGCCTAGCTAGGAGTAGTTTAGACTAGTTAGGCAAGGACTTAGGCAATTCTTAAATTCAGTGCAAGTAGGCATAAGTATTCTATCCCTGCGGGCAGAGCCAAAAAATCACCTAATGTATAGTGGACATACTAGTTGTTGCAACAGAAATGCTTGGGAACAATATACAATTTTTTTTGGAATTTGGGATAACGGGACAAACAAACAAACAATTATGAATATTTCGATTTGTACGACCAACTTATCTGTAAAGTTGAGTGAGGGAGACACTGTCGCATTTTCTGATCTAAGTTGACAGCGTCCCGGGGAAAACTTTAGTTTCACCATTTGACCACTCTGTACATAATAGTTGTCAGACTGCAAACGAATGCAGTTAAATGTATTAATGTACTTAGTTGAGACGCTAAAATTTTTCAAGTAGTTAATACGCATACTTTATTTAAAAAATTAACTACTAAATATTCAGTGAAACTTACCGCTTTCTTTTAAATCCATTTTTTAATCCAAGTCTTCACATTACGATTTAACGTAGACGGGAAAAATATTAAAAACACAAACCCTGGCTTGTAACAAAGACGAAGTGCAGGTAAAAAATAAAAAGTTGAGAAAACGCGCGCTTATTTTTATTTTCTTAAAGTAAGACCCTTTTAGAGTGATCGACCTCTATGGATGCTAAACGCTTAATGTTTGCGTTTTTAAAGTCATATTTTAAACAAAGAATCAAAATAAAAACAATGATGTTTACGCGAGGAGCGAATGTTTACTAAATTGTAAACAAAAGTACGAACGATAGCGAGAGTCCAACGATTAAATCGTAGAGATGTCACGACTTATCGATAAATCGGTGTCGATAAGGCACGTAGTACGATAGTTGGCATTTTAGTGAAGTTAAGTAATTTGTTACGTAGAATTTTGTGCAATAAAATATTTTTAAAGCGAATATGAATTAATGATTGTAAAACAAAATGTGAAAAAAAAACTTAAAATGTTAATTTTCCGGGTAATCACTAGGAAAGTTAATTAACTTTTCTTTATCAGTGTTGGTGTTTGTTTTATGGATGTTTTATTTCATTTGTAATTTTTATACCACCATATTTTATGGTGACTTTAGAAATTAAATTTCATTTCAATTTCAATTCAATTTTTTCATTCGATTTGACGTTTCGAGCACACAAAAACATTACAAACCTTACTTTTACATAACATTTTCTTTTTTTTGTCTATTGAGCATCAAGTTAGGCGAATAGCTGAGAAGCGTATTCAATGCTCTCTTTTCATAGTATAATAAGAGTGATGTGTAGTAAGTATCTCAATAAAATATTGAAATAAAAATGCTAATGTAAGAAATTCAAGGGAAACAAAGGTTTGTATTATAAAGAACTAGCTGCACCTCGCGGTTTCACCCGCGGTTAAAAAGCATTATATGTGCTATTCTAGACTATAACCAATCTCTGTGCCAAATTTTATCCAGATCTGTTCAGCCGCTCTGGCGTGAAAGAGTCACAAACATCCATCCATCCATCCATTCTTACAAACTTTCGCGTTTATAATATTAGTAGGATTAAGCAACTGCGTTAATAGTGTTTAACTGAATTTAAGTTTTTCTATTCATTTATGCAGAAATTGATAAAATGTTACCTATCGACATAGCAACTAACATTTTTATCATCATCTCTAAAACAGAATAAATCACACTTTTAACTATGCATTAATAATTATCATCGTGGTACTAAAATGCAGTAAATGTAGGTACTTACTTACAATGGCAGGTCAATGATAATTATCACGTCGTGATTCGGCAACCTGTTCAATTAGATGTCATTAGTTAAATTCGATAATTGCGTAAGGCGTTCCTAGACGGACCTAATTTTACTGTAATTCTGGCCATTCCTGCTATGCTACTCCTGCGCGTGAGATGAAATGAGATTTTATTGTGGTCACTCTCACACTTATGACGTTTCAAACGAGAGCAACAAGGATAAAATAAGGTGAGATGAGAATCTCAAATCTCCGAATAGGGTCCCTGGCGATGTTGTGACAATATTTTGAGGGTGGCTCAGCTACTTCTATCAGCCACACCAGCCAGCCATTCATACATTTCTAGCATGGCTGATGGTGGCTGGACTACAGTCGGCAATATTGCCAATACTGCCGGGTCAGTATTGGAAGAAAAATACGGTTCATCAAGGACCACCCTAATCAATTGAGTGAAGCGAGGTCTCTACTGGCACTCTACTAATACATCACGGCATTTGTTAGTTGGATGATAACTTGAGTATTGTTGGTCCGATCCTTTGTGGAAATTTGCAGACATATAGTTAAACATACACACATATACATACATATCGTCACGCCTTTCCCCCGCCATTACATCTTACACATTACATTACTACACACACTTTGCCGGGCGATATTCAGTCCCAAATGTGACAGGGGGCGAGCCTGTCGCCATACACCGGGCTCCAGTCATGTAGCAGATGACATACAACACGCACATATGCTCACACAATGAACAAATTGGTGCGTACCATCGGCTGGGTTCGAGGCCGCTCTCTCTAGTTTGAGAGGCGGGCCTTGTCCCAACTAGGCTGCCATCGCTTTTTTGTTAGTTTATAACAATATAATTTTTAACCTACGTCGGATGGGGGTTGTGTAGGTATGCGAGGTTTACGTTCGACGCGAACTACTCGTTTACATTAGAGTGTAAGTACAATTCCTCTAGCATAAGTATTGTTTAAAAATATGTAATAGGTACGTCAAATCATCATTCACAGCCTTCTTGAACCCACCGTTAAATATAAATATAGGCTTCTCTTGCTGTGTCATCTGTTTCGGCTCTATGCCCGTCGGGTTCTGGTATCCTGGGTCGTTAATTAACCCTCTAACTGCTCAAGTAAGATTTATCCGACAAAGATCTTCTCACCAATTCTGACTGGCACGACGATATTGTACGTTTTAGATTGTAAAAATGTTTATCAGAAAAATCGTCTCAGGCTGTCAAAGGGTTAATCTTATCGTATCAAAGTATATGATTATAACAAAACAAAATAATTATAAATTATAACAAAACAATGATGGGTAGTAATATTAAACATATGATTATTATTTAAGTATTCAATGGAATAAAAGCAACTAAAACTGTTTACCTTTACCCTCGATAGTTGCTTTTTCATGTTTTACACTTTTTCTATTGAATATGAACTATAGGTAGGTACGTATTGTTTTAAATAATCTTTATTTAAAAGATCTAGAGGCAGTTAGCTATCGATAATTTTGCTGACGATGTATAATGATGTGTTTAAAGAAACAGCTAAAGATTTCGATTGATTACCCGTCTCTACGGGTAAACCGCATAACACTACCACGCAGAGTCAAACACTTAAAAATATCCGGTCTACCAAGTTTTCGCAAATTGACAAACACAAATGCTTGCAAATTTGACTAAAGTCGTCTTAGACAATTAAAATTTCTGGTATATTGCGATATCGCCTGCGTTCTGACGTTCTCCTGGTAACTATTTTTCTATCGACATTTATAATCTACAGGGAAAATGGGAGCAACACTAGTGATTGCGCGTGCGAGCGTTATTCTGTAACCGGTTGCGATTTCACTGTTAGCTAAGCGTGATTCTAGTTCGAAGTAGGTGTTTGAATAACTTAGGCGTCTTAGGTAGGTTACTTAGATACTCGTAGATACAGAGATCTTGTGCAAGTGTGCATCACCGTCTACGTCACAATGCCGTGGTCACACCTCACGATTATATTATAAATGCGAAAGTTGGGATGGATATGGATGTTAGGGCGCTCCTAAACAAGTCATATTTTTAACGCCTGACGCTAAAACGACGGGGTGTTATAAGTTTGTTGTTTGTCTCTCTCTCTCTCTCTCTCTCTCTCTGTTTTTGTGTGTGTGTGTGTGTGTGTGCAGCTATGCTAGAAATGTATGACGATAATGCCGGGCCACACTCAAAATATTGTGGCAATATTGCCAAGCTAGAATTGCGGGTCAGCCTGACAGTATAACTATGGCCCTTCTAGGAGCGCCCATTCCTCAATCACGCCAGAATGGCTAAAGGGATTAAGATTAAATTTGGCACAGAGATAGATTAAAGTCAGGAATAGCACCAGCTACTTTGTAACCGCAGATAACACCACAGGACGCTGCTAGTTTGGCATATTTGCACCAATCTAGATCTTGGGGCTGAGGCACCAATGTGTGTGTGTATTTTTTTTGTGAATGACGTTGGCCACTGAGGCCTCTCAGCGCACCGGACGTAAGGCAAGCGTGGAGGGCGCAGGGCCTTATGTGTGTGTGTAGCTGTGTACCTACTAGTCTTTTGACGCAAAGTTGATATTGAAGCCAATGGCCAATATTGAACCTTATTACTGCTGTCACGCAATAATAAGGTTCAACATTGGCCATTGGCTTCAATATCAACTTTGCGTCCAATATTGAACATTATTATTGCCTGTCAGCTTAATAGGGTTCAATATTAGCCATTTAAAATCGGAGCCAAGTTTGGACCCATAGTTATACCTATAAGAGGCTGTGGCCTATTTGTTCTCAGTCTACTGGGTGTTACAGTCCTTAGCATGTTCGGGATGTAGTCCGGTGTAACCGTTCCGAAGACGGGTCTGAGCAGTAGCGCACTTGTAGCGCCTCACTCAACTGCCGTCTTTGTTCTTCTTAACTCTACAAAACTTCAAGGTTAGTGAATAAGTACCTTGTAGGTCGTCGTGCTCCATCTTAGACCACAACGTCGCTAACATCAGGCGAGTTGGTAGTCAAATGCCGACCTATTATACATAAAAAAAAAAACCTTAGCATTTGTTTGTTTGACTATTACTTGGGTATTGTTAATCAGATCTGTATGAAATTTTGCAGACATGTAGTTTATCATTGATCAAAAAGTGTTTTTATAATCTAGATGAATTCTTAACCGACAAATATTTAATAGAATAAAACCAGTCCGAACAATGTTGCCATACCCTATCAGGGTCATTATGTGATACAATTTTATGTGTTTTACCTTTAAGAACTGCATGTACCATAATGGAAGCAATAAATTATTGAGTATTGAGTACCCCAATAGAATTTTTCTGTCTATCTGTCTGTTGTAGGCTTTTCACTTCTTCACCTTTTTCTTCTTCCCCTTTTTACAACAGAACAAGTCGGAAAACACATACGTACCATCCCTACTTAGTCGACATTCCACCAACTCGTACTAAACGGTTTGCCTCCACCTTTCTGACACGAACCGCTAGGGAATGGAACACCTTGCCATCGTCTGTATTCCCGACTAACTACAACCTGGGTATCTTCAAGGCTGGAGTGAATAAATACCTTCTAGGTCGTCGTGCTCCATCTTTGACCACAACGTCGCTTAATATCAGGCGAGTTGATGGTTTCTACGTAAAAAAAAACTGCTAAACGGATTTTTATAAAATTTGATAATTAGTTAAGGTATACCTATCATGAGAAAGGTTTATTTTAGAAGAAGGTATTTTCTGGACAAACTCGAACGAAGTCGCGAGCAACTCTAAAGCTAGTAATAAATAATAAAAAGAAATCATATTTTGGGCAGATTACGTGGGTTGTGGGCAGGATCAGACCTAAACGGTCATTTACCTATACTAGCTTGAGTGACACAGATACATAATGATTTCTAGGATTAGGATCGGTATTATGCAAGAATGTGACATTAAAGCTTCCTTAGCAAACTGTGAGTGGATGACTGTTCGCTGGCCGCTTCTAAATCGCGTATTGGGAAAACTCATTGTTGAACAATTAGAGAACTGTAGCAAAAAAATACGAATGGGGTGCGCACTGAATGAGTTAATGAGCGTTACACCTCAAACTGTGAATTTATATTTTATTTTATTTATTTATTTACACACGTAAGTACAAACAAAATATACAAAAATTACATTAAAAAAAAATCATTCATATTGATGAGTACAATGAGCCCTTAAGAGGATTTTGGTAAGTTACATTTAACCATGTAAATGTATATTCATTACGTTTTACGCGATCACAACACAACTCAAAAATTTACTCTCTTTTGGAACCAGTTTTAGGCTTATCAATTTATATTGCCGGCGAATCGTTACTCTTTTCGACTCGCCGGCAATATATATTAAGCCTTAGAACTTATGACAGATGATAGCCAGAAATGCTGGAATGCAGTTGGTAATTATTTACTAATGTAGGTTCATTGCATACATTAGATGATTAGATAATTATTTACGAGTATATACTTATACTTACTAATTACTTACTGTACTCATCTGCTTGTCTAATATTATTACCAGCTGCGCCCCGCGGTTTCACCCGCGCTCCATCAGGAATCGTTATTTGTTTTAAAATCCTACTCCTACTAATTTTATAAACGCGAAAGTTTGTAAGAATTGTTTGGATGGATGGAGGGATGTTTGTTACTCTTTCACGCCAGAACGGCTAAACAGATCTGGATAAAATTCGGCACAGACATAGATTATAGTCTAGAATAGCACATAGGACACTTTTGAACCGCGGGTGAAACCGGGGGTGCAGCTAGTAATAAATAAATAAATTCGGGACATTTAAAGAAAGAAAGAAAGAAAAATATTTATTTGGCTTACACCACACACACTTAAACAATAGATACATTTTGACAAAAATGATGAATATCAAAGATATACAATATACATAATTATAAAAAAAAAACAAAAAATCTTAAATTAACTTAACTAATAGGTAATAAATTTAGTTGCGTGTGCGGTAAAGCCTAAAAGGACAACACTCAGCCTATTGCCACAGATTACTGTGACGCTGATTTTCAGTGTTATCCTTTATGGCGAGTGACGTACGGTCATACATCCATGCACTGTCCTTTAAAAAAGAGAACAATAAAAATACTAAAACAATATGAAATATGAAAATCAAGTGAATACCTGCCATTAAAAAACAATAAAAATCAAAAAAATAAGAAAACAATAGTAAGAATAAAGTACAATAAAATAAAAAACCAATAAAATAAAGTTTAACACAACAAAATATAAGAATATAAGAAACGCGGCATCATACACGAGAAAGAAGAATTATTAAATTATTCAGAAGACAACTGAACACTCAATAAATACTTTTTAAAACTTATTTTAAATGTTGTTGCGTTCAGATTGCGTAACGGAGGGGGCAAGTTGTTCCAGCATTTCGTGGCACAGTATCGGAAACTGCCACGAAATGCAGCTGTCCCATGACGAGGAGTGCGTAGCAGATAAGATGATGCTCGCGTTGCAACCACATTTGCACACTGGCCCCAAACTAGGCAAAGCTTGTAATAAGGCTGCCAGAAACTGATAAACACACATATACGAGTATTTATTTAAATACGTTCTTAAATATTTAAATAGATATTTTAATGAAAAATGGCCTATGTCCTTTTC
The DNA here is from genome assembly GCA_911728515.1 of Peribatodes rhomboidaria. Classification (NCBI taxonomy): domain Eukaryota; kingdom Metazoa; phylum Arthropoda; class Insecta; order Lepidoptera; family Geometridae; genus Peribatodes; species Peribatodes rhomboidaria. The sequence goes on from OU452192.1 coordinate 7,776,713, forward strand.
TGTGCGATGATCGGTTGAGTGATAGAGAGTTAAGGCGTGAAAGCACGACAAACAAACAAATAAACTCTTATACATACAACGTGTTGTTTTGCTTTCCCTATGGAGCAACCTTAAAATCGAAAAAAAAACAGCTGTTCCACACAAAAAATTCGTTGAACGTCGACAGAATGTATGGAACAGCTATTTTTTTTTCGATTCCAAGGTTGCTCCATAGTTTATTCGTGCTCTGCTAGTGGAGTATAACTACCTCTACAAATTTCGCGGGAATGCAATACAACACGTTGTATAGTTAGGATACGGAAGTTTTAAAGATAGGGTTATTATGTCTTATCTTACCTATTTTTAGGCGGAATACATTTGTTACACACAAACAAACGAACTTAGGTACAACTTTAAAGTACTTTAGTATTTTGTGGTAATGTTAAGACTATTCCCCAAAATAATACAGGTTGTATATAAACGTTGTAAGGATAGCCTTTGAATAGTTTTCCAGTGTTTGTCTTTTTTCTAAATTTTTAACTCGCTCGAAAAACACAAAACACTGTGTAAGTATTTCAAGGCTATACAACGTTAATTAATGAGGCTCATTGTTTTGATTTTAAATTTATTTAAAAAAATAAATACATTTTTAAATAAGATGAAATTATCGATAACAATAGTCTACATCGAACATTTCCCATCCCTAGAATATTGTGAGTGAAGTGAATGACATTTCATACACGAATCGTTGCTTGTCCTTCACTAGGGTGACATTTATTTGGCAATGCACGCAAAGTTCACTGTTCACTATAAAAGTTCCTTATCAACAGTTTTCCTCTCGCTCTGGCAGCAAATAATGTCAACTGACAGACAGAGACAATGACATTTTGTCAAGGGACAAGTTACAGTGAACGGACTGTAGTAGTACTCATGCGGTGCTATAAACAATCATTCGGAAACGTTTCCGATCGGATCCCAGAAATTTCAAACTCAAATTGTTCGAATTTCAGTCTACTTTTATACATTTTGGAATATGTAATCGAGTATAAACCTTATTAGAAGAAAGGATCACGTTTAAAAACTTGTGAATTTAGACTGAGACTCGAATAATTTAGGTTTAAAATTTTTGAAATCAGAACGGAAACGTTCCGAATGGTTGTGAATAGCCCTGATGGTCCAATAATATACTCCGCCAGGTATAGCATTCAGAAACACGTAGTGACGTCAATCGATGCCTGAGCAAGACCGAAATAAGCAATGTACAACACGTTCGAAAGAGACGGATGACGATGACGTCATTATTTGTTTGCAGAATGCTAGACCTTGTTGTTTTGGATCATACTGAACGAGTTTCTGGCGGGAAACCGAAAAGGTGACATCGTAATTTTGTATTATTTTTTAAAACTTTTGATTCTTCCCGAGTGGACTGGCAGAGGTGTAATACAACATCCAAACTTCGCCGGACGATATTCAGTCCCAAATGTGACAGGGGGCGAGCCTGTCGCCATACACCGGGCTCCAGTCATGTAGCAAATGACATACAATACGCACACAGCCTTAGAAATAAAGTTTTAAAACATGTGTACACACATTGTGTAACACAAAAGCTGAAAAATAAAAATATTTTTGACTTAAACGTTGTGTACAGTTCGTGTACAGATGTAACAAGTTCAAAGGAAAATAAACATTCGTTAAACGGCCGGGTACCCTTGTTTAGCGGGTGTGTACGGGGTCAAGATGGCGGATTTCACTATAACAGCTGATCTACACTCAGTAACTATGATAGAAACTGTGTCATGTTTTTCTATTGTCAAATTAAAAAAGTTTTTATTTGATATTGTGACATTAGACACATTGTAGTGTTGACATTGATTGTTCCGTTCAGAAATTTGTTGTTAGTCTCCCACTATAACCAAAAGAAAATGTTTTCCTCTAAAATAGTTTATTAAGACGAATTTTGGACAAGAGATTCAAAAAACAACATAGTTTATTAATATTACTTTCCTAAAACGTAAATTGTACGTGCAATATTAAAAATTAAGGAGCTCTCATAAAAAATAATCACTAAAAAACTATTTGGACGAAAAAGTTTCTAAACGAATTTACCAAAAGTTGCCAGACGAAAAAGAAAAAATTGATAAGCATGTGTGTAAATACCCAATGCCCATTCACACTTTATTGCTCAAACAATAGTTACACGTTTGTGTAGCGCTATTTACTGACTACTCAATGTCTAACTGAACATTGGTTTAGCAGATGTTTATGCATTTTTTTATTTCTAAGGCTGACAATGTTCACACAATGATAAAATTGGTGCGTGCCGTTGGCTGGGTTTGAACCCGCTCTCTCTGGCTTGAGAGGCGGGCCTTCTCCGACTAGGCTATCATCCCTACAAAAAAAACGAACAAAATTTACTGGTAAATGCAGATGACGTGCAGCGCCAAATTCCTTTGATAGGCCAAAAAAATTACAAAGATAACCACTAAGTATTATTTATTCTGATAGTGTGATGTAACATAGTATGCTATAATAGGTATGTTGTTATAAGTATGAAATTGATTAGTTATTTCATTTCGCTTATTGCAACTTCAAGCAGTCGTTTTCTTTTCAGAATCAGAATCAGAATAATTTTATTGTGAAAATGTAGCTTTTAGCCAATCAGGTAAAAAAATAGTGTGGAGTGTTCGCAGCCTGTCGGGGATTTTAAAATGTTTATTTTATCTTGCTACAATTACTAACCTAATAGATACGCGCGAAAACTATAACCCTTCCTGGCAGTCGGGTAAAAAAGTGTATGAATGGTAAATGCAGTGATTATTTTAATTAATATACCTACTTACAAGGTAATAGGTAACTCACCAAATACCTCTTAAGGGTTCATTGTACTCATCAATATGAACAACTTTTACTATGAAGCTAATCCTGTAATCGCAAAAAAAAACAGCTGTTCAATAAAATCAATAAAATATTAGTACTAGTAGTGTACATATCCATCGAGATAAAGATAAAAAAGATACCGGTTGATGTTCTTTACCGTCTCGAAAAAACTAATTGGATATAAGTAATAATAATAAGTGAACCGAGAAGCCAATGGCACATTTTTTTTAATTCAGAAAACAAATAATTCGTTTAAAAAGGTAAATTAAACATCAAACCTCCGACAAGCTAAGAACAGACACCCACACACACACAGACACGTCAAACTTATAACACCCCGTTGTTTTTGCGTTGGGGGTTAAAAACATCAACGTTCTAATCATACGCACCCTACTTAATGCGCGGAATTTTGAAATGAATTCGTAACCCACTCCTATACTTTGAAGGCCGATAGGAAGGTACTCACCACACGTGCTGTCGGCCTCTTTGATAATCATTTCCTTTTTCCATAATTTCCTTTGATTATCATTCTTTGGTATCCCCGCCAGCCCGCGCCTTGCGCTCTCTTATAAACAAATATTCTCATCTATGCATAGCTTCTGTTCCACTAACACGATGTACACCATATTATTCTCGAGACGGTAAAAAGAGTCGATACAAAATTGCTTTTATAAATTAAAAGTTCTTAATCGAATTAGACCGTATTTTAAAGGAAGACTTGCATAAGCAACTTGTGGAGTCTCTAGTGTTGTCCAAATTTAATAACAGGGATGCAGTTTTTGCCTCCAGACTTCTAGCGCGGACACTAAAGGTCATTGCATACGTGACGGGATTTTACTCGGACAGGACGGAACGGGGCAATTTTACATCCAAAAGAACAGTAGTAAAATATACGAGACGGGATCTCGGACGGGACGAGGCTCGTGACGGACAGGGCCTAAAAAACATCTCGTGGACGATGTTCACTACGTCCCGCTCGGCGCGGCCCTCGTCCCTTACGTACGTGATTTCGCTGCGTATATGCACATTCGCCCCATTCGCTCCAGAGAGTGGTGTAATGCAATGAGCTCCGTGCTAAAGTTAGCTTTGCGGAATTCACACGGTGCGTATGCGTTACAATCCCGTCCGGGCATTCACACTTCACACTGTCACGTTCCGTCCCCGTCCCGTCCGAGATATTATCCCGTCACGTATATAGCGACCTTAACACTTACCCAAAGAGTCCAAAATGCTTGTGCCCGCATCTGTTTTATTGTTCCGTCAAGATGTGACCCCCATATCTCAACATACACTCCATTCTTAAAATGAAGCATCGACGCAAACTGAACTTTATATTACCTATATAACGCTAACGTTGTAGGGTTTGATTCCTACAGGGGATGCTGCTGCTGACCGATAAAGGAAAGACGCTTGTCTCCTTAAACGGTATTTAATTGATAATAGCTGATGGTAGGATGAGTGCGAATGTCGCGGCGATTGTTGATGCACTGACTCAAGTAAATCGCTCGAACCACTGATGTCGGCGCGTGCGACCTACTTGAGGCAAAACGCTGTGTTCGATGATTAACCGAACATGCTCCCGACAGGACAAGAACACGCGGCAGGATGAAATGAGGCGCTACAATGTTTTGATTGATTTAGTAATACATGGGTGATATAATATTTTGCTTAGGCTAAATGAGGGTTAAAACATGCTGGATGTGACTAGCCTAAGTGATTGTTACGAGTAACTTCACTCGTAATTAATTACACTAATCCCTATCTATTGTAAAAACCGATTGTCTTTCGTTGGGCGACGTGAAATTGTCCTTTTTTCCACGTAGACTGGACCAACGTTTGGTCGCACAAACACTATATTTTTGCTCGGGCACAGGTAGTTTCCGCGCACTAACACTGCACTCTTGCTCGGGCAAGGGTAGTTTTCGCGCACTAACACTTGCTGGATCACTTGTCGCGACCGACGTTGACGAAGGTGAAGGCGCGTGCTCGCGCGCCTCGCTCGCGCGCTGCAACGCTTCGAAGGCGGGCGCGTTTGTCGAGCTGGCGGCTCGCCTGCTTCGCCGCCACAGGAACCACAGGAATCCTAAGATGACTGCTGCTAGTACTACGTATGATATCGCATAGTGGTGGATATCATGCGAAGTTAGGGTCACCTCTTGTTGAGCTGCGTCCTTCATGGCGTTGATCTGCTCGCCGAGTTGTCGCAGTGAATCGTTAAGGTTCAAGCCGTCTGATCTGATTAATGGTGGCGTGATGTTGAGATTATGATGTTGTATGGGAGCTATGTTCTCAACTATCATGTCTGACTTGAGTTCGAGCGTGCTTTCCTGCTGATATGAAAAGAGCGTGATGTCACGACCCTTTACTACGCATTCTTTGCGAAGTTGTATACGCCCGGCCTTGCTGACTCGGCGAGCTCGTGTTTCACTATCGCTATTCACGAGTTCGATGTCGTGTTGATATTTTTTCCGCGAAGCTTTGATCGAGTACTCCAAACAAAATATTTGTCACAGAGCCGATCGCGTTGACAAGGCCGCGTCGGGTTCTGGATTGCGCACCGAAGTGCTGATTTAGCATCAGCTGATTGTAAAATTGTAACTCGCTGTAATCATGCTGTATTTGCACTAGAATCATGTTACAGTGGCTCGCTTCCTTAACTTGTTTACATGTGGCCTCTAGGTACTTTATAAAATTGTTGACTGCTTTGTCTCCTTGCCAATAAGTTTGCATATTGTAATACGAGACAATTTTCCATTGATCACGTATTAAATACATCTTTCCCACGGGGTCGTAGTATAATGACTGATTGCCGTCGAATTGGGTTATGTTGTGAGATGCTTCACTGGACCAAAGGATGCTCATGAAGAATATCAAAGATAGTGCCATATTCGCGAATTTGACACACTTTATTTTGCTTGTTCGTCTGTTTTGCTTCGCGGAGTTCTCCTTGGTTGGCTCGTTATCGCTGTCTTCCTCTTTTTCTTCGCTGCTTTGTTCGACAGGTAAAATGGATAGTTTTACTATAGGTCGCTTTAGTAACCCATTTTTTGTCTTTAATGTCACTACCCTAACGAACCCATCATTGCCCTTGTGGACTTCTACCACTCTCCCAACTGGAAACTTCCCAGACGGGAAGTTGTCGTCATGAATAGTGACCATGTCGCCAATTTTTATGTTGCGTTTAACTTTTAGCCATTTGCTGCGGACTGACAACTGACTCAGATATTCTGTTTTCCACCTTTTCCAGAGGTCATGGAAAATTTTGTTTGTTAGGTGCCACCTGGTTCTAGCGTCGCTGACTGTTTCCATGATTGTCAGTCCCGCTCTGTTAGTAAGGAAGTGTGCTGGTGTAAGGACATCCAGGTCATCAATTTCGTCAGATAACGGACAGAGAGGCCTTGAATTTAGGCTCGCTTCAATCTGCGCTAGTACAGTGCTGTACTCTTCAAATGTTAATGCTTGCTCGCCTATAACTCTCTTTAGATGTTGTTTTAGGCTTCTTATTGATCTTTCCCAGATCCCGGCGGCGCTGGGCCAGGACGGACAGTTCCAGTGCCATTCTATCTCCATTTCAGCTATTTCTTTATAGAATGAATCGTTGAAAACTTGCTGTAGCTGGTGATATTCTTCCTTCATGATATTATTTGCCCCAATAAAGTTACTTCCGTTGTCAGAATAAATATGTTTCGGGGCTCCTCGGCGTGCTGCCATTCGTCTTAATGCTGCGATGAAAGAGCTGCTGCTTGCGTCTGAGACTAAGTCTATGTATACAGCTTTTGTTACCATGCATTTGAATAAAACTATGTATCCCTTCGTAGTTTTTATTCCTCGGCCTTTGTTTGCTTTTACTGGCACAAAACCCGTGAGATCTACCCCTGTGTGATAGAAAGCCGGTGCTGGGTTAGTTCTACAGGCCGGTAAATCTCCCATAATCTGTTGTAGTTTTCTGGGCTCCTGTTTTTTACACGTCACGCATTTCTGAAGCTGTTTTTTGACTGCTCGATTTCCTTTGATTATCCAATACTTTTGTCTAAGAAACGACAAAGTAAGCTGAGCTCCTCCGTGAAGCGTGAGCTCGTGCGCTTGCTCGATAAGTAGTTCAGTTAATCGACCGTTATATGGAATGATCATTGGACATTTCATTTCGAAGCTTATGCTTGCGTTTCTAAGTCTACCTTTTGCTCTTAACACCTCGTCTTGATCCAAATAAGGATTTAAACTGATAAGCTTGCTGTTTGATTTAAGTTCTTTGTTATGCAATAAGCGGTCAATTTCCTCAATGAACTCATTACGTTGTACGTGTTTTATAATAATCATTTTTGCCGACTTAATCTCGTGTAATGTGATATACTTCGGCTTTTGTTTACAAATACTAATAGGTGTCAACGCTCGTCGTATCCATGCTAAAATACGAGTGATTTTTGTGAATGAGCTGTACCTATTCAGTAAATCTTTGATGATGCTGCTGCTAGCGCTGATATGTTGGGTTACATTCACTTGTTTTTTTGTTTCTTGATCAGTGATGTACCTCTCCCCTTTTTGTTCTAGTTTGAAGTTCGGTGATGATAAAAAGGTAGGTCCTTGCCACCACAGCGAGTGTTTCATCAACTGAGATGACGTCAGGCCTCTACTGGCTGCATCTGCTGGATTTTCTTTGGTGTTTACATAATGCCACATGTCTGGTGGCATGTCGCTGATGATTTTCTTTACCCTATTCGCTACAAAGGGTTTCCATCGCTCCGGAGAGCCCTGTATCCAGCTAAGCGTGACTTTTGAATCACTCCACCCGTGCGTCACGACGACGAAGTTGTTAAGGCTCTTAACAACTTTTTTCATAAGTTTTGTTAGTAATTCGGCCGCGCATAGCTCCAACCTGGGTAATGATACTTCTTTGCCGCTGCTACTAGGTACTAGCCGTGTTTTTGCTGCGACTAGCATTACTGACGTTGAGTCATTGTTGACGATTCTCGCATATACCACACATGCGTACGCTTTGATTGATGCGTCACAGAACCCGTGTAGTTCGATGACGTCGCCTTCTTTGCTTTGTAACCATCGGGCCATTTTAAATTCATTTATTAGGTTTAGCTCTTGCTTCATTCGATTCCATTCTTCTTTGATTGATATAGGGACTTCATCGCTCCACTGAATCTCCGAGTGTTGCCATACTTGCTTAAATAGGATTTTCATTTTTGTTGTAAGTGGGTTTAACCAACCCGCGGGGTCGAAAATCCTCGAAATTTCGGATAAAAGTTGTCTCTTGGTTAGCTTCTCTGTTTCTGAGCTTGGTAGTTCACATCGAAAGGTGAATTCGTCTTTGCTTGATTCCCAGCGGATACCTAAAGTTTTTGCTGAGTTTTCTGTCTTGAATGTAAACAGCGTTTGTGGGTTATTTGTAGTTTGCATGACTTCCTCTAACAACTGGTTATCATTTGCTGACCATTTTCTCAATGAAAATCCCCCGCTTTGGAGACATGCGTTCATCTCTGCTATCATCTGCTTTCCTTCTTCAATGGTGTGGGCACCTGAGACCCAATCATCCATGTACAGCTCTTCTTTGATGCATTTTGCTGCTTTAGGGAAGTTATGCTGTTCATCTTCTGCTAATCTACGGAGAGTCATCATTGTAAGAAACGGCGCTGATTTGGTTCCATATGTTATTGTTGATAATTTATACGTTTTGATAGGTTGCTTTGGACTCTCCCGCCATACGATTTGCTGTAGCCTTTGGTCATGCTCGTTGACCATAATCATACGGAAACATTTTTCGATGTCGGATGTGTATGCGAACCGAAATTGCCTCCATCTCATGATAAGCTCTAGAAGGTCCTTTTGTAAGTTTGGACCCTTGTACATTAGATCGTTGATGCTTTGGCCTGACGATGTTTTAGCCGAGGCGTTGAATACTACTCGTAGTTTTGTTGTGGTCGACTCTGCTCTTTGTACCGCATGGTGGGGTAGAAAACATTCTATTTCGGTATCTTCCTTGCTGATATGAGATGCTAAATTCATGTGCCCGAGCTGCTCGTATTCGCACATGAATTGTTTATATTGCTTAGCTAGACTTTCTTGTCTGATAAATTTCCGCTCTATATTTTTGAATTGTGCTATGGCTATCTCCTTTGAAGATCCTAACTTATCTTTTAATTCTGGCTTCATTGGCAATCTAACTTCATAGCGACCGCTTTCTAAGCGTTTTGTGGTAGCTTCATAAAAGTCTAGACATGCTTGATCTTCTACGGACATTTCATTTTGCTCCTGAATATCTTCAATTTTCCAAAACTGCTGGATATCTTCGATGTTATTTAAGATGACGTTGCATTGGAATGTTGTCTTCACATTGCCGCCGCATAACAGCCATCCTAGCTGAGTATGCTGTGCAAGGGGCTCTGATGAGCCTTGGCCGCGGATTAACCCCTCTAATAGGATATTGGAATATACTTCAGCCCCTAGTAACAGGTCTACCGGCCGGCTAATGTTGTAGTCCGGATCTGCTAAGAGGATGCTTTGTGTATGTTTCCAAGATGCTTTAGCGAAGGATTCATTTGGTAAATTCTTAACCAAGTTGTTCATTATGAAAGCGTCCGTAGTGACCTCGTAATCGGTGTAATTCGATTGACAAGTGATCGTGATTTTTCCCTTGCAGTTATTTTCCCGCTCTCCTACGCCGACAATAACTCCTCGAGATTGTTTTCGCTTTAATCCTAGCTGCTGTGCCGCTCTTTCGCTGATCACGGACACTTGCGAGCCCTGGTCGATAAGTGCTCGCATTGTGTGCTTGGTGTTGTCGGCTGCTATAACTTTCACCAAGGCTGTTGAAAGTAGGATCTCAGAAGAAGTTTCTCGCTGAGACGGCCGAACCCCGTTGCTAAGGCCTACTTGTGCGCTGCTGTCAATTTGCTGTTTCGCAACATTAGATGTGTATTTGTGCTTAGATTGAGTTGCAAAACAATCATGTAGGCTAGTATGATGATCTGAATTGCATATACGGCATCTTTTAGTCGAGTGGCAGCTGACCCCTTTGTGATCGTAAATGCAATTCATGCAGTATTTCAATTGCTTAATAATTTTTATTTTCTGATCATTTGATAATTCGAAGAATTTGTTACAATAAATTAACTTATGCTCTGCTGAACAATGAGGACACTTATTTGCTGATTCTGACACGTGTAACGCAACATCGTATCTCTTATTGTTTTTGAACTCATTATTTTGCTTATAATCATCTCTTCTATGAAATTTTGTTGCTTGTTGCTGAGATGGTGCTGATTTTGTTGTCCCATCTTGACGTCGCCGAGAAGCCTCTAGCGTCATGAACTTGCTCTCCAAGAAATCTAGGAAGTCTTGAAGGACCGGTAGCTCGCGCGTATTCTCTAATGACTCGATGTAGTCGGCGTAAGTGTCGCTATCTAACTTTTGCGACAGTATGTACACTAGTAGCGGATCCCATGTCGTAGTATCGATACCTAAGTTCTTTATAGCGTGGAGACTTTCGAGTGTGACGTCATGAAGTCGTTTTATCGCTGTATACGACTGCTGCTGAATGTTAGCAAGGTTGTAAAAAGTGCTAACGTGCGCTGAGAAAATCTGCTTCTTGTTATTAAATCGATGGTTCAAGATGTCCCAGCACGTTTGGTAGTTATTTGAGCTTACTGGAAGATGTTGGATCAAACGCTCAGCTTCTCCCTTCACTTTGCTTTTTAGCACCTGCATCCTTTGGGCGTTTGACAGGGCGGGATTCTTGTCGATAGCTTCATTGAACAGATCTTTGAACGATACCCACTGATGGAAGTTGCCTGAGAAAACCGGAACTTCCATCTTGGGTGTAGATTTATCTCTATACGATGCTGACCACAATCCTGCGTTGATGGCTTTTCGCAAGGTGTTGTAGGTGCGCTCATGCTTGTTGTAGTTGAATTCGTACGCTTCGTCTTCTTCCAACTCAACCATTATTTCCCAGTGGCACTTGTCTACTACTGTCCAGCGAGTTTGTAAGACTTGCAGGGCATCTTCGAACTCCCACCGGTCGCGGAAGGACTCAATATCTAGGCTTTCCACGGCTCTCATGAATGCTATAAAATTAATTTTCTGCTTACGTAGCATTTCGTCTAGTTTGCTATATGTCCCTCTCGCCTCCGCGGTGTTGGTAGGGTTGGGTAAAGAGGACCTTGCTGCTGCTGGCTGAGAAGTGGGTCTCTCTTCTTGCTCCGAGAATTCCATAGCCTTGCTTTCCTGGCTTAACTCCTCGCGATATTTAATTATTGTTGCCTTTGTCGATTGGTAAGATGTGGACGTTTTCTCGAACTCACTGTCGACAAAGTACCTATGACCTTTGCTTTCGTAAGGCGCTAGCTTCTCGTTATTGCGTCGGTACTCTAGCCAGTACGTTTCCAATAGCTCAAGCTTCCTTTTGCAATAGTCGTCAGTTTTACGGTGCTCGCCGTCCTTTTTAAAATTAACAAGGACTTTTGCTATGCCGTCAGCTAACTCTGATTGTTGGAAATAAAGAGTTTCCATTTCTACGCAAGTGCGAAAAATAAACGGAACGCTCTTACTTGCAAACCGTTGTCCTACGGTTACTGCTGCTGCTGCTGCTGCACTGACGCGGGTAGCTCCCCCCGGCAGTGTTGGGTCGAAGATGAGGACGCGAGCGGCTCACTCGCTGCTGCTGCTGCACTGACGCGGGTAGCTCCCCCCGGCAGTGTTGGGTCGAAAATGAGGACGCGAGCGGCTCACTCGCTGCTGCTGCTGCTGCACTGACGCGGGTAGCTCCCCCCGGCAGTGTTGGGTCGAAAATGAGGACGCGAGCGGCTCACTCGCTGCTGCTGCTGCTGCACTGACGCGGGTAGCTCCCCCCGGCAGTGTTGGGTCGAAGATGAGGACGTGAGCGGCTCACTCGCTGCTGCTGCTGCTCTGACGCGGGTAGCTCTCCCCGGCGTGATAAGTAGAGTACACTCACAAAACACTACTACTAGATTACGCGTTCACTGTATATCACAGGTTGCTGATTCGTTCGTTCTCGAAGGACCAATATGTAGGGTTTGATTCCTACAGGGGATGCTGCTGCTGACCGATAAAGGAAAGACGCTTGTCTCCTTAAACGGTATTTAATTGATAATAGCTGATGGTAGGATGAGTGCGAATGTCGCGGCGATTGTTGATGCACTGACTCAAGTAAATCGCTCGAACCACTGATGTCGGCGCGTGCGACCTACTTGAGGCAAAACGCTGTGTTCGATGATTAACCGAACAAACGTGATTAAATTCAAACAGCCTTTCTACGATAGATTGATTTGGATGCCCAGTCATATGTCCCAAAAGTCCCGACTCTGCGCACCGGTGCTCTCCACGCAGCGCCATAGCTCGCCCGCCTTGAGGCAGTTTCCAGTACGCTGTTAGTAAATGCTGGAACAAAATCTCACCGCCGGTAAGGAACTTGAAAAATGTTAAGAGTTATAGATTTAAACTTAAAAAAATTTATGACTGTACTCACTACGTAACAAATGTAAATAAAATAAACGATGTAAATAACCCCCTCTGGGTTGCCTGGGCAAATCGACTCCCCCCCCCCCGGCGACGGTCCAAGCCGAGGTCCGTACCTTAGTGGTGCCCTTGTGCCAGTCGCCCTTAGCTTTAAATAACTAAAGTCTATTAAGGTCCTGCGCCCTCCGCGCTTGCCTTACGTCCGGTACGCTGTAGAGGCTTCAGTGGCCAACAGCATTAGTCATTCACAAAAAAAAAAAACGATGTAAATAAAAGACGCAAATATTTTAAAACTTAATTTAATCCACATTAATCAAATGACTAGATTTATGAGCTAATTAAGTACGTATTTAGTTTCTACAATACTTAGACCTAGGCATTAGTCCTTATTTTACATTTAAACCTATCACTTATCTATTTATTTAGCCATGACTTCAAATTATCGTCTAAAAGTAATAAATAAAGACCTATATAATACACATTAGCTTCTTATGGGTCGTCCATTAATGACGTGGAGTGATTTTGGCGATTTGTCGACCCTCCCCCACCCTCTAATAAGATATGGTGAGATTTGGCTCAACTCCCTCTCTCCGCTCCCAATTCGTAAGAGATTTTCCAAAATGCGTTGCGCGTCTGGTTAAAAACTCGAGGAACTGCAGTGCCCAGTTTTCTCACAATTTTTACACTATTTCTTGCCGAAAAAATTACGCGATATTTGCACAGCTCCACATGAGATTTGGTGAGATTAGCCACAACCCTAAACCCCTCACGCACAGCCCTCACGTGATTAATGAGTCGTCCTTAGAGTAGATTACATATTCCGAAGGTACAGAATCTATACCTCAAAGTCTCATTTCGTATTTGATTTTGTGATGATTTCATGAAGGAAAATTGTACTAACTAGGTCCATGTATGTAATGTATCTGTCGCAGGGTCGGACTGGCCATACAGTCAGGGTGGCATTTGCCAGCCGGGCCCCAGCCGGCGCGGGCTCTCTTCAAACTTGACTTACCGGGGCTTGCTGTAAGCAAGATGGTAGGTAGGTTGGGGGCTACACTCCGTCTCGGGCCCCTGGCTTGTGGGGAGCTACCCGGTCCCTTCCAACTCAGTCCGACCTTGTGTCGCTCTGTTTACATTAATATTGGTACTTGTACTTAGTGCAATTTTCTTTGTAGGAATTTTATTTAAGGGTGCTTCTAGAAAGGCCATATTTGTGCTGCAAAACTGCCCTGGCAATTTTGCGACAATATCTTGAGTGTAGACCGGCCTTATGCCTTATATTCTGAGTGTGGCCGGTTATACATTTCTAACATGGCTCATTATTCTTTGAAAAAATTATGCGCCTCAGTTTCTTGCCTCTTCTTCTGAGTAGAGGCTCTTTATCCGAACAACGCGGTCGAGTCTATTTAAAAAAAACCTTTGACGTTCCTAAGTGTATCTTTGATACCCAAATTGAATAAAAACATTTGACTTTTATGGCCGCGCTACACTGAGAAAAATGGCTTTCGTAATTCCGGACAGTTTTAAAGGAATTTACGGACTTTTATCCGTATTCCCAACAAAAAGGTACCAAGAGTTCTTAATAGTGTTTTGTGCGTAATTCACCAAAAAATATCGTGAATAGTCGTCACCCATAAATATCAAGAAACATCACGACGTTATTATGTGCTTTAAACTTATGTTTTATCGTTTCGCGTCATGACATTTTGTCATGACAAACACTCTGAATACTTAGAACGTCGATGACGAGAAATTATGATCGGAATGATAAATATTGTAGAAAACTGATACAGTACAATTATTTAAATGATGAGTCTTAGTGAACATCATGATAATTTATCGGACTTTCCTAATAATTGTGAGGGAAACCATTGAATGTTTTTCGTAATATCATGACAATTTTTTGAGCTTCCTTGTATTTTATCATTATGAACTAATAAGATTTAATTACCTATTCTAATGGTTTATTGGTATTGGAAGGATAAATGCGACCTGAATACCTATAAAATAACAGTACCGTCATGACAAAGCTGTATGTTTTTTACATATTATCGGTATTTTACTGTCAGCATCTAAATAATATTTCTGATAGCAGGCTGTTTTAACTGACAAGATCACTAGAAATTCCTGATCTATAGGGTTGTGGGTCTCTGAGGGTGGTATAAATGACTTCAACACATAATGCAAAAGGGTATAGTATTTTATTTAACAAAGTTACAGATGGGAAACATGAAACAGTTTTAGCTATAATAATTAAAATACTTGCGCGAGCGCCTTAGCCCACGTTACATCCTCCCCCTCTAACCTAGATAAAGCGCCCTCGCGACTCAAGAGCTTAAGTCTTCGTTGTTTATGCTTCTCATGGAGCAATACGAGTGGTACTTCCTATTCCTACGAATTGGTCAACTGGAAGAGATGATAACGACCTAAAATCTCACTGGTAGATATCCGTACGTGGTTGCACTCACGGCTTCCCTAATACGGTACGGTCCATCTCTCATTAATTTGGGTGTTTGTCTGCAGGTCGGATCGCTACTGCCTTGTGTTTTTAAAAGTATTATCGCCACAGTAGAATATCGGAGCTGGGCAACGAGCTCCGTTGGCGTAACGCTTTTGATCAGCTTGAGCCTTTTCACGTACTTTACTCGCACCTATTAGCACAGTCGACATCTTCACCAGGTAAGGAATAGGGCAGCGTCATCACTTTCTTTGATTTCGCAAGTATTTTTGTACGCGTCGGCTGGCGCGCATATTTCGCTCCCGAATGTAAGGTACAAGGATGTCTTTCCTGTGTTGTTGTCACTGCGGAGTTCACACGAAGCGAATAGCCGGGACGTTAGAATACCATGCGTTGTAATAATTGTGATCTGCGGCTGTGTCTGCGAATGTGTGGAACATACTGTTTCATTATTTCGCTGATAAACTGAACTCCGTTGTCTCTTAAAATTCGCCTGGGTATTCCGTATCTTAGGATCAGGAATTCAAAGATAGACTCGCCCATCCGCGTCATTATCCCATCAGAATAAGTAAACACGCCATGCGTCTGCCTCTTCTCTTTAGTGCGTTTTCTCGAATTTGAATTTTGGGTTAAGAAAAATGGACTCGCCCAAGTGTTTTGCAAATTCTTATTAACACTATTTGTATTAAGTTCCCACATAAATGCACAATCGGAAAGGGTTCACAAAGTCTATGTTCACGATAGGGATATAGCACATTAAGTCACTTTAGTGTATTGATTCACGTTTTTAGCGTTTTTCACTTTCGA
Organism: Peribatodes rhomboidaria; assembly: GCA_911728515.1. Taxonomy (NCBI): domain Eukaryota; kingdom Metazoa; phylum Arthropoda; class Insecta; order Lepidoptera; family Geometridae; genus Peribatodes; species Peribatodes rhomboidaria. The sequence continues at coordinate 7,792,317 of OU452192.1, forward strand.
TCGCGCCCGCGAGTGAACCCCGTCACTATAAGATGAGTTGGTTGCGGGTCTTTGAGGGCGTTATAAATGAGTTCAACACACGATTCAAAACGGCAATGCACTGTAATTAATCAAAATTACAGATAGAAAACGTGAAACAGTCTTTAAACCATAATTATTTATCAAAATAATTGCGCTAGCGCCTTTTGACCGGCGGAATCAGAAGTCTGTCGAGCACTGGTAAAGCCTGCGTTATATTTTTTGATTTTCATAACAAAAAGTAATTTTTAAACCGATCTAATAAAATTAGGTACTTACATCATGATAAGGTAATGACCAAACCCAATAGATGTTTGTGAATTCTTGACGAAGCATCAAGAGATCATGATATTTTCTAAATAATGAATGAGCACCTTGTGCGTCGTACCTAGGTACCTACCATTTTTTTGTCATGCAGTCATGATATTATTTTATTCCGCTTACGGACTATTCCAAGTTACACACTTCTCAATTGTCGTGCCTAAATCTGTATCAGGATAAACTCTCAAATCGTCGTGAACTTCACCATAAAACCTTAGGCTAGTACCAGGAATTTAGAATTACGTAATTTAATATTTTAATGATGAAGCGTAATGAAAACCAATGATTATAATCCCTGCAATTTATAATAATGTAATGTTAGTTTAATCCGACTGAACTATAATTTACTATGCACATGATAATGTTGAAGGAGTCAGGATTAAATGATGTTATTCATGTTACTTTTTTATGAAGGACGGAAACCATTTTTCTCCGTGTACAGTCGGCAATATTGTTAGTATTTCCGGGCCAGTTTAGCGGCAAAAGTATGATCCGTCTAGGAGCGCCCTAATCAAACATAATATTAGCCTTTTCCCCTGAAGAGGCTGGCAATATATACAACACCCACTTCACACTTGTATAATCATTTGTTACAAAAATGAGAGTACCTATTTTTGTAAAATCCCATTGTCCCATATTTTATGAACTTTAGCATTATTTCACACGTTCGTTTATTTCCTTACAAGCTCACGCGTCATCGTGAGCCTCGTGCGAATGCCTGTGCAGCACCGCCAGGCGCTGCTGGGTCACTTCCAGGTGATGCTTCCGCCACTTAATGCGCCGGTTCTGGAACCACACCTTCACCTGGAGAGAAAGTACAACTTTACGACACTGTTTTTTTTTATGTAGAATAGGTCGGCGTTTGACCATTAACTCGCTTGATGTTAAGCGACGTTATGGTCTAAGATGGAGCACGACGACCTATAAGGACTTATTCACTCTAGCCTTGAAGTTTTGTAGAGTGAAGAAGTACAAAGACGGCAGTTGAGTGAGGCGGTACAAGTGCGCTCACAGACCTAAGATTTTTTTTGCTTCGCAAAAGACCAACGAAGCGTGGGACAGAGAAGTCTCCATCGAAATGTAAACTCCACAAGAGAGAAAGAGGTCGCCTACAAATAAAATGTTAGTCAATTTTTCTTTTTCAAGATTCAAGATTCAAGATTCATTTATTTGTGAGAACATGGTTTAGTATACAACATACAGGATAGCATACAGATCTTAAAATATGGTAGTACACATGTCCTGGCCTGGTGCGGCATACAAATAATAATTTAAAATGTCAGAGCTAATGAATATAATAATAATGAATAATTGAGTTAAATGTATTACATGTCAAAGTTTTTTACAAAAGTCAGTTTACATAATGCATCAAATTTCCTGTCATCTAAAAAGTCAGTAATTGTGTAGTAACACTTGTCAAGTAATAGTATTTTTAATTTCTTTTTAAACATAACACTATTTAATTCCCTAATCGATCGTGGTACTTTATTAAAAATTATGGGGGCCATACAAAATACACTTTTGGCCATAAGTGCCGTTTTAGATTTTCGTACACATTGTCTAGTATTATCCCGTCTATTACGTATATTTACATCTGCCAGCCGTGTAAATAAGTCTGGATTTGCTTTTACATATGTTGCAATTTCAAGTATATATAGACATGGTAGAGTTAAGATCTTATATTTTAGAAAATAAGGCTGACAGCTGTCTGTCTTTTTTAAGTGAAACATAGCTCTAATGCATCGTTTTTGGGCTTTGAAAACAATTTCTCTATCAGTGGAGTTTCCCCAGAATATAATGCCATAGCTAAGAGCTGATACGACCATACCGTAGTATGCCGTTATCAGGGACTCTTTATTTATTATTAGAGATAGTTTAAATAGCGCATATGCAGAAGAATGTACTCGTTTGCTGAGAATATCTATGTGTGCTTTCCAATTGAGTTTACTATCAATGGTTAGCCCAAGAAATTTGGTTGACTCGACCTCTCTCACTACTGTACCGTTATACTGTACCATAATCTTATCTTGAATAGCACGTTGCCGAAAGTGCATCACATTTGTTTTTTCTAAATTTATTTTTAATTTATTGTCATCCAACCATTCAATTATTGATTTTAAACTATTATTTATGTCAGATTCGTATGTCAATTTATTTTCACATTTAATTGTCACTGTACTATCATCTGCAAAGAGAATCGTCGGATGGTCAATTGATTTTGGTAAGTCATTAATATAGATTATGAACAGGATGGGTCCCATTACGCTACCTTGAGGGACACCGGTTTTAGGTGATCGCTCTCGTGATTGGTAAATCTTTTCTTGTTTTGTTCTTAGGTCAATTTTTGCAACTTCTGTGTATTGTTTCCTATTAGATAGGTATGAACGAAATAGTTCTAATGTGTTGCCTCTGATACCGTACGCTTCCATTTTATTTAGGAGTATATTGTGTTGAACATAATCAAATGCTTGCGTCATGTCACAAAATATCGCGCAAACAGGCTTAGTTTTATCGACGCTTGTCATAACATTAAGTAAAAAGTCGTATATAGCCATATTAATTGTCCGATTCTGTCTAAACCCCTTTTGCTCGTTGCAGAGAATATCCATCTTCTCTAAATATTTGTAAAGTTGTGAGGAGATATACTTTTCAAACACTTTAGATAAAATAGGAATAAGAGAAATTGGCCTATAGTTGTCTATACATTCTTTGTTATTCTTCTTAAATATCGGTTTGATAATCGAAATTTTCAGCGCGTTAGGATAGATACCGGAGCATATAGACTGATTTATAATATAACTTAAGTGTCCACAAATATATTTAGAAACACGCTTTATTACCTTAGTATTAATTCCGTCGTAGCCTACACTATTCGTATTTTTTAATGAATGTATTATTTTAAAATTTTTCTTTTGTCATTAATGACAGCGCGCCACCTGGGAACACGCGAAAATTCCTATGATTTATATTTTTACTAAAATAATTATAAATAGACTCAAAAGAGAGCAATTGTAACTAAATGCAGTTATGTCATCTTGTGAGTAAAGCAATTGTGATGTGAATCCAAGATGTAACCCACAAAATTTGTCGTTTCATGGGTAAATATGAAAATTCCATTGTGATGTTTTTGTCTAAATTTTGTCTAAAACATAACATAAATTGGTTTCAAAAACCGATTTACCAGCGGTATGTTGTTGTCGTTTCTTCGTAACATCTATATTTCCTAGATGAAAGCAGAATTGGTGATGAAATTCAGCATTAAAATATTAGTTAGTTTACGCTCGATTTTCACTAGAGATGGATAAAAAGATGACGTCATTATTATCGATAGTTTTTATCAAAGTTCATTAGGTAGGCGATGGGTGCAATACATAAACAAAGCATACATTTTTGAATCAATGCCATCAAAAGTAAATTGACATTCTTCCGAGTTTGTACTGAATGATGAGGCGTAAAACATTTTTGTATTATATATATAAGTATGTACCTTCAATTTCTGATCATCATTTTTAATTCAATTTACACATTTTGGGTGTCTTACATCCAAGTCTAATTTAATTATATTTAATTAATTTAAATAATATATATGTAAATTATAAATAAATGTACAAAACCAATGAGATAATTAAATTACTTATCCTAATCCGTATACGAGTAAATTTGGTCAAGGGTCACAATTCGAAGCGAATTACTAGGATAGTATTATGTTGATCTTATTATTTACTTTTCTTATGTTAATTTAGATACATGGTGACACTGATATCTAACTCTTCCGCCTAGCTTAACACCCGTTTCGTGATTAATATTCATTTTAGCTCAGCAGAGGTATTACTTGGAACAAAAAACAACTCAATTGGTATGCGAAAGATTATTTTTATCGACAAGCACCCGGAGGACCATTTTTGGTCAATCGATAAATTAATAAGTACTTTTCACAACACTAATTTACTCACGCATGCGCAAATGTTTTTTTGTATCACTATCGAATTGTCACTGTCGATCTTTTACATCCTAGATCTGTGAGTGCGCTACTGCTCAGACCCGTCTTCGGAACGTTTCTATTACTATTTAAGAACGCATCAGGTGCAGCTGCACGAAATTTAAAACAAAAGACGTTGTTTGGTGTAACATATTTTACAGTTCCTTTTTATTGCCTCGCAGGAGGTGTGAAAAGAAGAGTATTCACCTCTAGGATAAAGCAGTGTCTTTGTCTTGAGCGGCTTGAACCCCTCGCTTCACTCAGGACTCTACATAACTCCCTCGCTGCGGTCGGGAGTTAACTCTAGAGTTCCTCGTTACGCTCAGGGTTCAATAAGCGCCTGTGAGACACTGCTTTGTCCCTTCAGTGCATAATATACTATTAACTACCAATAGGAACACTTTCACAGGCGTTCGCGGTAATGGTCTAGTTCTTGCTTAGCACCGGTAAGTAATGTATTCCTGCCCTGCACCTCAGTGAGCTGCAGCGCGTGCGCCAGGTACAGCCGCTCGGGCCCACTAACCTCTCCAGCTGTAGACTGTGGCCCTGTGTATCTAACACCGGTAAGTAATGTATTTCTGACCTGCGCCTCAGTGAGCTGCAGCGCGTGCGCCAGGTACAGCCGCTCGGGGCCGACCATGTACTGTTGCCGCTCGAACTCTGCCTCTAACCTCTCCAGCTGTTCAGGCGTGAAGATGGTTCGTATTCTTTTACTTCGCCCGGAACTGTGAAGAGAAATATTTTTACTAGCTGTGCCTCACAATCTTAAATAACCATGGTATAATAATTTACTCCGCCAGGGTTAACATTCGAACACGTAGTGACGTGAATTGATGCGTAAGCAAGACCGAAATAAGTCATTTACAACAAGTTCGAAAGAGACGGGTGACGATGACGTCATTATGTGTTTGCTGAGTGCTGGACCTCGTTTTTTTGGCTGATGAAATTAACCATTCACCATCCTGCACGCTGTTGCCAGACGCGATTAAAGCTGCGACAACATTGAACATCCTGCATGAAGCGGCAGTCCTGCAAGCAGTACTGGGGGCCTACCATGAAATCTTATTGTCATAATGGTTACGTTTTGATTTCGACGCTGCGCGATCATGGACCTTGTTCTGCGGCGATACGATTCGCGGTCCCACAGCGTCAAAAAAAAAACAGCGTCAAACATCATGGCAATAACATGTCATGGTTGGTTGTCAACCATTCACCCCTGCAAGGCAGGATGGTGAATGGTTACCTTAAGAACAGTGCTGGTACTGCAGGAACTGTTATTTATTCGGAATAAAAGTAGCCTATGTGTTAATCCAGATTCTAGGATAGAATCTATCTCCATCTCGTTTTTTTTTTTATGTAGAATAGGTCGGCGTTTGTCCAACTCGCCTGATGTTAAGCGACGTTGTGGTCTAAGATGGAGCACAACGACCTATAAGGTACTTATTCACTCTAGCCTTGAAGTTTTGTAGAGTGAAGAAGTTCAAAGACGGCAGTTGAGTGAGGCGCTACAAGTGCGCTACTGCTCAGACCCGTCTTCGGAACGGTTACACCGAACTACATCCCGAAACACGACTAAGTCGTTTCACGGCATGGCTTGGTCCGGTGGGTGGTAACTAGCCACGGCCGAAGCCTACCACCAGAGTTTGCTACCCGGTTAGCACTACCCGGGGACCACGTGTAGGGAAACAGAGTAGAGTACACTCCTACGGACGAGGGTAGCTCAGCCCCCATAAAAGCCGTTTCATCATCACCATCATCATCAGTTTCATCCAAACCTATCTATTAATTTGAGCTTGGAGAATAAAGTTACAAACTAAACACACAAATATAGGGTACGCAGCACACCTCTTGCATTTATCATATCAGTGTGGTGAGATGGGTGGTTGTTGAAGGAGGCCTTTGTCCAGCAGTGGACGTCTTCCGGACTGATATGATGATGATGTGATGCGATGAGTATGGAGTCGGCGCTTGGTACAGCTAGTTAGAAAGGTGTAATACCTGCTTACCTGGTGGGGCAGAGCGCGTGTGTCCTCGGCTTGAGCTGCGTGGGCGGCCGCTCGCGGGGACTGTCTGCCACAGAGAGATAAGTCTAAATAGGGTAAATAGATTATATAATCGCAGTATAAATAGGAAGAGGGCTCTTTATTTATACTGGGATTAGAACTGATCATACCCATGATACAATGATATACTCCGCCAGGTATAGCATTCAGCAACACGTAGTGACGTCAGTTGATGTTTGAGCAAGACCGAAATAAGTCATTTAGAACAAGTTCGAAAGAGACGGATGACGATGACGTCACTATGGGTTTGCTGAATGCTGGACCTACCTTTCATTTGTACCAGAGATATGTGAGGATGGGTAGAGAGGGAGGTGTTTGTTAGGATCCAATAGAATCCATTAATTTAGCTAACCTATTGAGAGAGAGAGAGCCCTAGATTCTATTGGTTTTTCACAACCTTCGCTCAGATTTACATAGATGTAAAGTCTCAACACGATAAATGGCACCACGAAAATAAGGCTTCGATCTAGTGTAAGCCTTGTTTCGCTTCAGTCTCTCTGTGATCATGTCGGTGTCACGACGGCTAAATGTGCTAAAAACAATTAGCAAATGTCATCAACGTTATTGCGGAACGAAAAGGCTTAGATTTAAAGGTAGTTATATGTTTTTTTTTGTACTACTTCTATTAAGTAGTAAAAAAAACATAAAACTATAGCTTGCGTTTGTCCGCCAACATGCCTGATGATAAGCAGTGATGCGGCCTACGATAGAGCACGCTTGCCTAGAAGAAACCGATTCACTCGAGACTTGAAGACACCCTGGGGGGCTATTCCTGCGCTTGAGATGAGATGAGATTTTATCTTGGTCACTCTCACATCTATGCCGTTTCAAGCGAGAGTAACAAGGACGGAAAAAGATGAGATGACAATCTCAAATCTACGAATAGGGTCCCAGATTATAAGTGTCAGGGAACACACTTTGGCAGAGTATTCCACACTACACATTGTATTTGATTATTTTTAATAGAACGTTAAGTGTCGATGCTGTGCCAATATGGAGACTTGATTTTTAATGAGACACGACATCTATGTACAAATTTGATCGAAGTACTCAGCACATCCCTCACTACGCAACTCTGATGGGAACGCAGGCTTCCCAACAGTCAGCAGACTTCCTACTAACCGATAGTTTGGTCGGGTTGGGCTGTCCTTTTTTTTACAATGTTATCCCCACTTTTATTAGGATAGATAGATAGATAAACTCTTTATTGTTCACACCACAAATAACACAACAACAAGACTTAATAAAACTTATTAAATAGTATAACAACTGGCGGCCCTATCACTAAAAGCGATCTCTTCCAGGCAATTATGCAGGGTTATGATACTTTTTTTTTTCTTCTTTTACAATGTTATATTACTTTTTTTTCCTTCCTTTCTCTTTTCGGGTTGGGCTGTCAGTTACTAGTGCTAGTCTGAAGGCGATTGTAGCCAATATACTGAATCGCTGTAAAGTGCGAATATGCATACCTCTTCATACTGATTAAGAGTCCGGCGACTTAACTAACTTCGACCTAGGCGACCTAGACTAACTTCGCATTGGCTTAAGATATTCTATAGCCATTTCGTAAAAAAAAAGACAGTATGTCACAAGGAAGGTTTTTGGAAACTTTTTTTTGAATATATGAATCTTTTGTCATGAAACTCTGTAAATTATTAAAAAAATATAGTTCCGCTTACCAAATGCGTCAGACAACATCACAGAATAGTACGTAGTTGGTACTAAAATAACAACTGAAATCTAAAATTAAAACTCCGCTCAAAACCAGCCAGTATTTTTTTTTATGTTGGACTCTGATCTCTTTGGTATCGGATTATTGTTCATAATTTGATAATTAGTTACAGTATATCTCGAGGAGGGTTTGTGGATACTATTTTCTGAATAAACGCGAACGAAGTTGCGGGCAACAGCTAGTATAATATAAAAGCAAAGCTTAAAAAACGTCAAAGTCGGTTAAAAAATATACAGACGAATTGAGAACCTCCCCATTTTTCAAAGTCAGTTAAGAAACATACAGACAACCCCCTCATTTTTTGAAGTCGGCTTAAAAAAAACATACAGACGAATTGAGAACTTCCTCATTTTTCAAAGTCAGTTAAAAAAACATACAGACGAATTGACAACCTCCTCATTTTTTGAAGTCGGCTAACAAACAAACAGACGAACTGAGAACCTCCTCATTTTCAAAGTCAGTTAAAAAAAACATACAGACGAACTGAGAACCTCCTCATTTTCAAAGTCAGTTAAAAAAACATACAGACGAACTGAGAACCTCCTCATTTTCAAAGTCAGTTAAAAAAACATACAGACGAACTGAGACCCTCCTTATTTTCAAAGTCAGTTAAAAATACAGACAGACGAATTGACAACCCCCTCATTTTTTGAAGTCGGCTAAAAAACATACAGACGAATTAAGATTCTCATCATTTTTCAAAGTCAGTTAAATAAAACATACAGACAAATTGAGAACCTCCTAATTTTTCAAAGACGGTTAAAATAACATACAGACGAACACCTCATTTTTCAAAGTCAGCTAAAAAAATCATACAGGCAAATTGAGAACCTGCTCATTTCTTAAACTCAGTCAAAAAAACATACGGACGAATTGAGAACCTCCTCGTTTTTCAAAGTAAATTAAAAAAAATACAGACGAACTGAGAACCTCCTCATTTTCAAAGTCAGTTAAAATATATACAGACGAATTGACAACCCCCTCATTTTTTGAAGTCGGCTAAAAAACATACAGACGATTTAAGAACCTCCTCACTTTTCAAAGTCGGTTAAAAAAACATACTGACGAATTGAACACCTCCTCATTTTTTGAAGTCGGCTAAAAAACATACAGACGATTTAAGAACCTCCTCACTTTTCAAAGTCGGTTAAAAAAACATACTGACGAATTGAACACCTCCTCATTTTTCAAAGTCAGCTAAAACAAACATACAGACGAATTGAGAACCTCCTTATTTTTCAAATTGAGAACCTCCTCATTTTTCAAAGTCAGCTAAAAAAACATACAGACGAGTTAATGACCTCCTTATTTTTCAAAATCAGCTAAAAAAACATACAGACAAATTGAGAACCTCCTCTTTTCTCAAAGTCGATCAAAAAAAGCATATATTCGAATTAAGAACCTCCTCTTTTCTCAAAGTCGGTCAAAAAAGCAAACAGACGAATTAAGAACCTCATTTTCCAAAGTCAGCAAAAAATATACCTACAGACGAATTGAGAACCTCCTCATTGTTCAAGGTCAGTTAAAAAACATACAGACGACAGTCTGTATGTTTTTTCAAACAGACGTTTTTGTTCTCAATAGAACTCCCTCTTTTATGTGAAGTCGGTTAAAAAACATACAGACGATTTAAGAACCTCCTCACTTTTCAAAGTCGGTTAAAAAAACATACTGACGAATTGAACACCTCATCATTTTTTGAAGTCGGCTAAAAAACATGCAGACGATTTAAGAACCTCCTCACTTTTCAAAGTCGGTTAAAAAAACATACTGACGAATTGAACACCTCCTCATTTTTCAAAGTCAGCTAAAACAAACATACAGACGAATTGAGAACCTCCTTATTTTTCAAATTGAGAACCTCCTCATTTTTCAAAGTCAGCTAAAAAAACATACAGACGAGTTAATGACCTCCTTATTTTTCAAAATCAGCTAAAAAAACATACAGACAAATTGAGAACCTCCTCTTTTCTCAAAGTCGATCAAAAAAGCATATATTCGAATTAAGAACCTCCTCTTTTCGTTTTGTTCTCAATAGAACTCCCTCTTTTATGTGAAGTCGGTTAAAAATAAAGAGCGTCGTGCCGAGCCGCGGAACAGTGTGTCAACCGCCTAAACTAATTAGTGTCTACAAAGCCCGTAACTTTTAACCCTCGCGTTAACGGTCATTCAGCCAGTTAGGGCGGATTAATGTTAACTCCGATCAAGGGTTGGACCCTGTTTAATTAAAATAATATTGTTACGTTCACTCTTTAATGTTGGTAGTGTTTTTTTTTAATGATTTGGCTTATCTACCTGCTTATTTGTTTTTTTTTAATTTAGGCTTATTAGGATACATTCAAATTAGAATTTGTTGATGTTCATCCATATACATCGTGATTGACTAAAATTAAATGATAAGTACCAAATTAAAATACGTAAATTTGAGGAAATCAAATTACAATGTAATTTAAATTTAAATGAAATTAACTTGAAATTGAAATCTGAAACTAATATTATAAATGCGAAAAAAAGTGATTTGTTCTTTCGTTTGTTTGTTTGTTTGTAACGCTTTCAACTTGTTACGCCATGCGCCATCGAGATTGACATCATCGCTTCTCAGACCGCCGGCCACCAAATTCTTCAAGTAAGCGCTTCGATTCTCCAAATCTCGCGGTTTCACAACCTTTTGTTCTCACCTCCTTCCCGGTGTTTAACCGATGACTCGATCGGACATTGTATTCCTAACATTGGTTGCAATCGCACATGTACCTAGTTGTAATTTCATTTTTACTTTATTAAATAATTAATATAGTTTTATATTTGGGTTTTCTTGGATCCTTCGGCTGCGGCCTACATAATTAACTGCTCAACAGATCGTCTTGAAATTTTGCATACATGTTGTCTGGGGTACAGAAAAGGACATAGGGTACTTTTTATTCCGAAAAAATTAACATTTCCTGTGAGACCGCCGGTGAAACCGCGGGGCGCAGCTGGTTAAAATATAATTAAATTGAAATATGGTTGAAATTAAACATAAGTCAAATTAAAGTGTCAGTGAAATTACTGTTTCAATAGTGATTTTTTCCTGTTTTTTTTATAAAAAATGGTTTATTTAAGTCTGAAAAATTTTGCAGAAAAATTAATGTAAGTATTTACTTTCGCGGAAGTCCAAGTTCACGTCTAATTTTTAACCGACGAAACGAAGGAGGTTTACAAGTCGACGCGTTTATTTTTGTTTATGTTAGATCACGCATAACTTTTTACAGAATAGTCTGATTTTGATTAATATTTTTTAATTAATTACTTACATCATTTTTTTTTAATGCCTATTGAATTTGAAATCAATTGACTTGTTCCCCCTACGATAATTTTTGCTCAATTATTTTCTCAAGGAGAATAAATTTTAACTTGTAAATATATTTTATCCACAACTATAATTTAGAATTATCCACATTAATTAATTAATTAATAATATTACAGATTTGAAAGTATCTCTGTCTATCCGTCTGTTTGTAGGCTTTCCACGGCTAAACAGCTTGGAATCTTAATAAAATTTGATAATTAGCTACAGTATACCACGAGGAAGGTTTTTACATTTCGTCATAATCGCCTTTCCCCCGAGGGGGCTGGCAGAGGTGTAATACAACACCCACATTTCGCCGGACGATATTCAGTCCTAAATGTGACTGGGGGCGAACCTGTCAGATAGATATTAAGATAGAGCCTAGATAAGGGGCTCCTAGGGAGTGGCTTAAGGTTTGTGCGAGAAAATTCAGATAGAAGCTAGTTAGGAGTTGCTTAAGGTTCGTAGGAGCTAGGTAGGAGTTGTTTAAATTAGACTTAGGCAATTCTTATATCAGTGCAAGGCCATTAAAGAGTTTTGGTTTTATTTTGACATTGGCGTCAAACAAAATCTGCATACTCCGACGGATAAACGATAAGTGTTAACACAAAAGCCAAAGTAGTTTTCACTTATAAACACATAGTTGCACGTAGAAAAACCCTCTAAAAATACATAATTAATTAAGTACCTCATACAAATACTTATATGTATTTACAAAATTATTTTTTTGTATTTAAACGTTTATTTGCCACGTTACGCGATTACTCCGCCAAATGTGAATCGATTTTAATTTTTTTTTTTTGTGAATGACTAAAGCTGTTGGCCATTTTTGTTTGGTAGATCATAATAGAGGTATTATTATTAGGATTTTTATACATAGTCCCATAAGTATATATTTCATCGAAGTCGGTTTTCAACTTAATCCAACTGTTTTAAAAAATATCAACAAAAGTCTGAAAAATTGTGTAGGTACGTGTTGACGAATCACCGGATGGCAAGTCGGCGTTCATGCTTTTCTTTTCATGTTATTTAAAATATTTTTTTGGCAATTAAGGTTGTTTGATGTAAAGATACAATTAAGACAAATGTACCTACGGGTACGTTAAAAAAATCTAGGCGTACCTTTTTTCTTCTTTTTTTATTCTTACCTTGTCGCAACACCGTTTGGTGCGTGACCATACTCCTGAACCCCTCGTTGATTCTCTGCACGTCATGTCCAGAGTACAGATAGCTCTGCAGCTGCCTCTGACTCTGCAACCTCTCCTGCACGCTCAGGTTCATGACATCTTCTTCCGTGTTCGTCAGACCCAGTATAGCAGCTATCGTGAAAGACTTCTTCAAATTCGTCTCCTTCCCTGTCAAATCGACACCATATTGGCTGCTGTCACCGTCATCGAATGCCGACGCTGGAGATGAAGATCGATTATCGAATCGTTCTGACGATTCGAATCGTTCGGTGGGCTCGAATTCGGCGAATTTCTCGTCGCTGTCGGTGATTGCGGATAGGCGGTCGACATTTTGTTGGTATGCTGTGACGGCGAGTTGTAGGTCTGTCAGGTTGGCTGGGTAAATCGAGTTTTGACGCTGTTCCATCATGGCTGCTTCTTTTTTGGCATTTTCTGGTTAATTTTATTTTTTTCACATTTTTGCACTATTCACTCTGATTACAAAACAGGCAAGCAAACCTCTTTGTCAGAAATAATCGCGTTCTCTTTTCAATTTAGATACATACTTTTTAAAAAGCTAATTAGTCAAATAGAGATGTAATGATGTGACTTAATTTTGGAAATGGAGCGCGCGAACTGGCCACCGAGACGTTATTGCGGTTATGATTTAAAAAGGCCAGATTTAAATTTCGATTCGGGGCGGGGCTAGACGTCAAACGATCGGTTTGGCGCGAAAAAATGACATCGCATACAGCGGTCAATTGTGATGGCTGGAGGGTGCGTGGTTGTGAGGGTAGAAGCCGGTAGGGGGATGGAAATAGAGCTCTGTGATTGGTCGACCGTGCGCATGCGTGGGCGGGGGCGGGGCTGAACCTAGGGGGTGTGGTTGAGCAGTGATTTGCGGTCGGCGAAGCCTTTGATTGACACAGGGACGGATTCAGGGTTTAATTGACTAATTACATTCTGTGGAGATAATTAGCCTTAATAAAGCAATTATCTGGCTAATGCATTTGTTCTACAAAAGCATTTGATTGTTTGTTGTAATTTTACTCAGTAATATCTTGTCTGAATCGTTGAAACGTGCCATTTTTACGTTTTTCATTTTTGAAATCAGAAATCAGAATTTATTGATAACTCCTATAGTTACACGCCACAGTTCAATATTTATAATTAAAAACAAATGTCAGAACAATAATAATTGAAAATTATGCCAATTATTAAAATAATTCATTCATGTCATAATACAGTTAAGTATTTAGTAAAAAATAGCTAAATATGATGTATGGCTATTATTATACAAAATAGTAATAGTTCAAAAATTTCTTATTTTAAAATAAGCTTCAATGTCATAAAACATATTTTCTAGTCACCAAGCTCTCAGCTTGGTTTTGAAGCACGCGGTAGAAGGCGCATCCCGAACGAAAGTTGGTATACGGTTATAGACAGGTGGCCCTCAAATATACCTCTAATTTGACCTCCGTCTTAGCCACATGTTAAAGTGGCATAATGCTGTATTTTCTACTCAACCGATCATCGTAAAATGTGTACATGTTGCCTGGTTTACAGAGAAAAGAAATTAACGATTCCTGTAGGACCGGGTGAAACCGCGGGGTGCAGCTAGTAGTAGGTTTATATTCACATACAACATAGAAATATTAATATTATATTAGGCAATGGCAGCCGAGTTGGGAGAGGGCCCAACACCAATTCAGCCAGCGAGCACTACTCAATCCTGCGTTTAAGAAAATACCACTTTAGACTAAGTTCGCATTGGCTAAAGGTTTTCTATAGCCATTTCGTCTAGAAGAAGAAAACGAGCGAAGAGAGCAAGTAAAGATACTGACGAGCCTCTATAAAGTTATCTACAGAGTGACAAAGTGCAATTTCAATAAATTGTTATGACTTTTGCACTTTTCTAATCATTCTTAAATAACTTAAAATTTCCATTGTATTATGGATTAATTTAAATGCTAATAATGTAGACAACCTCCTTATGAAAAGGGATTTTTGATTTGCTTTGTATATCTATTAAATAAACCAGTCAAAAGTGACCCCTTACAAATGCGGATATTTTTCATAGCTCTATTTTGTCTTGAGGACGTTTTTAAAAAAACCAAGAACATAGGAGTATAAATATACTCGTAGTTCATTTAATCACCTTAGTAGATTTAATATTCTAAAACTGCACATATTTGTAAGAGTTTAATGTTTCGGCTTTTTCAAAATTGACTTGTGAAAAAACTGCACAGTTTTTAAAAAGAACCACAAAAGAGTCCTGGCCACACTTTAATAATGCACTGTGTATATTTATGTACACGAAATTATACCGTAAATCAATGCTCATAATGTCGAGGTAAGAATGACCAAGCGAGTAGCGTAGTTTTTTTGCGTCAATGTGTGCGTCTTGTGTACATATACGACAGCAGCGTAGTTTTTTTGTGTGGCTTCACCTAAATGATACGCCGTACGCCATCTGACTCTCTAGGTTTATCTGAGCTGCAAGTAGGCTTTATAAGTTTCCTCTTTTTCGCGCGCCATTCTGTTCAGTCCTGTGCCAATTTTGGTCCTTTCCAAATATTACAGGCACTTCAATCCGGCCCTGCGCCCGCCCCCGCGCCCGTCCCCGCCCGCTCTCGTGAAACAATTTAATATCATAATCTGCTCCGATATTGTTAGGTATCTATCTAAAACGTGGAGTCACATCGTTTAGGATACGGCATTTTATTAAGTACTTTTATGTTAGTAAGTCAATAGGAAGTTACGTGTCAAATAATTGAATAAAACACGTAACCCTACCTTATGCAGTCGGGTAAACACACACACATCGTCATGCCTTTTCCCCCGAAGGGGCTGGAAGATATGTGCTACACCCACACTTCGACGGACGATATCCGGTTCCTTGTATTGTTTGTTTGTTTGTTAGGGTTTCACGCCATATCTAATATTAAATCTATAATCAAATCTATAATTAGCTCTCTGATGCTATAAGTTATTAGTAAGATGTTTCAGCTGTTGATTTTCCTTAATTTAAATAAATAAATAACTACTCATCAGATCATTTTGTAATTTTGTAGACACGTTGTCAGGGGTGCAGAAAATAACATAGAGTACCTTCATCCCGAAAAATTAATAGTTCCTGTGGAACGCTGGTAAAGACGCCGGGCGCAGCTAGTCAAATAAAAATAAATTCGGGACACTTGAACACACGGTCGTCTGACCCCAAACTAAGCGAAGCTTGTACTATGGCTGCCAGAGACTGATTTACATACATACTTAAATATATATTTACACCCAGACATACTCTTAGAACAAACACAAATATTCATCACATGAATGAAATTATTATAGCAAAGAAAATATAATAATCTGAGTAACATAACATATCGTCACGCCTTTCCCCCCGAGAGGGCTGGCAGAGGTGTAATACAACACCCACATTTCGCCGGATGATATTCAGTCCCAAATGTGACAGGGGGCGAGCCTGTCGCCATACACCGGGCTCCAGTCATGTAGCAGATGACATACAATACGCACATATGTTCATACAATGAACAAAATG
The DNA here is from genome assembly GCA_911728515.1 of Peribatodes rhomboidaria. NCBI lineage: Eukaryota > Metazoa > Arthropoda > Insecta > Lepidoptera > Geometridae > Peribatodes > Peribatodes rhomboidaria. The sequence continues at coordinate 7,808,480 of OU452192.1, forward strand.
GTGCGTGCCGTCGGCTGGGTTTTAATGTACGTAAAGAAAAGATTGTCATATATTTAAGATTTTAGTCCATATCAGTACTTTTTAATAACGATTTTAAATTACAGAATAAATAAGAAAAACCAATCAATCAAAGTGACTAAACTACATTGTAGTATTGTATTGTATTTCATTTAATGTTTTGACATAAATAATGACGAATTTAGAAATGAAATTCATGAAAATAATAAAAGTTTAATAACAGAAAAACCAATTAAATTACAAACACATTTATTTGCATTAAAATTCATAGAAATATCAAATAATAACACGACACAATTATATAATAGTACAAAGTCCATATTTTTTTTTAAATAATATAACATTTGCGATAACGGTGTACAACCCCTGATCAGACAAATCCAGGGGTCAATACACCTTTGCCTCGATCTATCTGGGCACTAGGCGTTCGTAACCAATCACTACGCTAAGCGACGGACGTCACGGTCAGCTTACAGATGGGTGACCGAGAGAGGAGTTACTATTAGGGTCAACTGGGGTAAATGCGTCTGTGGGCAATTGAGTTTTTCGAGAATTACTGACAAACCCATCACAAATTACGCAACTAACCACAGACATATAATACAGTAGCAGACGAAACATAAATTGCTAGTTATTATTATACATATAGATAATCAGTTTATCCTTTTCATTCCTCAGTAACAATTCAGTAATGGTATCTCTTTCACTTACCTATTGCAACAGGATCTCACACATAAACAAGAGACCATCTGTAGCCATGCCGCCATGTATAGCTAAGGATGGTTGTCATGCTCAGATCAACTAGAATATCAGATGGCGCACGGCGTTTGATTTAGGTGAAGCCAAGAACCATCCAAAAACTACGCTACTGTCGTATATGTACACAACACTCACACATTGACGCAAAAAAACTACGCTACTCGCTTCGTCAGTACTAACCTGGACGTCACGCTGAGAACATACAAAAAAATTCTGGAACGAAGCCGTCATGTGCTGTGAAACACTGCACTAACTACACGAAAGTGAAAAAGATATGTGTAAGTATTGATAATAACATCTCATTATTTAGTAAACAGCATTGTTTTAGGTTATAATTTCGGACACCTATATTTACATAGTGCTTTTATTTTATTTTATTGGCAACTGGATACAAAGTCCATAATGCCATTTTAGGACTTGACAATGACATTACATGAATTTGTGGAATGTCGTGCAGTGTTGTCATAATCGCATTTTTTTCTCCAAAATATTATTTTAAATCCTAAGACTTTTTTAGGTTCCCAATTAAGATTGAAAAAGCGACATTAAAAGAATGGGTGGTTGCCATACAAAAAAGTCGAAATGATCAAAAATGGCAACCATCAAAAAGAGATGTTGTCTTTTCAGACCATTTTAATGAAAGAGACTTTTACCTGACCAAGCTTGGCCTTCGCCGTCTGAAAAGGACTGCGTATCCCATCAGGGTAAGTTTTAATTTTTTATCAACGAAAAGTTGTTTTCAATTCAACGCGTAATTTTTTTTTTTTTTTCTGATTACGTATTATGGTTCCATACTCAAGGGGTGCTACCAGAACCCTAATACTAAGTCTACTATATTGCCTTCCGTTGAATAATTTAAAAAATCTTTATTTCAAAACTGTCGTCCAGTTTAGGTATTATGATTAAGGTATGATGATGATTTTTTGGCAATTGATATTTGGCAAACATTTGATTAATTAACCTGGGAACTATTACATGAATTCAGTGGAATGCGGATACATACGTTGGAAAACTACAATACTCAGGGTAATTTTTTTTTTCATGGCAACACTTCCACAGCACACATGTAACAAGAAGTGGCTTCACCTACATCATACGCCGTGCGCCATCTGATATTCTAGTTGATCTGAGTTGTCATGACAACAGCACGTGAAAGTTTGGTTGGTTTGATGACATTTATTTTAGTAACAAAATATAGCTTTTTTGATGATTTTATTGCAAGAAAATCGGTGAACATGGTAGAGTGCAGTGCATACCGATGTGAAAGTGCTTCATACAGCAAATCATCCATTGGATTTTCTTTCTATCGGTGAGTTTGATGGTTGCATTTTTGCTCTTAGAATTCTATTCGTTTTCTCCAAGAAATTTAAATATATGTTCAAACCAAAGGGTTTCTTTCGCGGATAATCTATCTTAGATGCTATTTGTTAGTGTTTTTTATTTGAATTAGAGTAATAAGAGCGTAATAAGTAAAATTAATGGGGGTGGGACAAAATTTGACAGCTCAAGTACCATTTACAAAAACAGGGAGCGGATTGTGAATCTATAGGAATAAAGTTGATAACATAGACGAATAACGAACGAATGACGAATAACGAATAAATAAAAGGATTGCTTAACTTTTCCTTTGTCCATTGGTCAGTATCAGCCATGCCAGAGGCCACTGGGCGGCCTAGAAACTCTGACATCAGGACTTGCCACTCGGGTTATACGAACTTGCTTGCTTAGTGTCAAACCTTTACCTTGGATAGAGTAAATATAGGTTTAAAGATGTCTAATTGAAAGATATTGACTGAGTCACATACGAGTATAACCTTTGTTCCAGATATTCAACGAATAAAAGTAGTGGAATGCCTGAATAAAAAAAAACATGAAGATCCAGGATTGACAACCCAGTTTGGCTAGTGTACTGTACTCAAAGCACTGGCTTGATTTCAGTAATTTTCGTACAAGATTCCGTCCTGGAACAATTCCTACTTTGTTTGAATTGCCTATAGCTGCAGAAGGAAGTAAGTAACCATATATAAAAGTATTTAGTCACTCCCCTTTTAAGTAGGTATAACAGTTTTGTCTAATTATGACCTAAGATAATACAATTGTATTATTCCAAAACAAATAAACGAGTGTTGTATGTGTACTTTAAATTTAATTTCTACGTTACCTATAACTTGATAGGTGTTATTTAAACCTATAACCGCCTAAAAACCAGTGGGCAATTATTAGACTTAGGCTTACTTGGAGAACATAAAATCTTCACAGATCACCAGTCTTATAATCTGGATTACAAACAAGGAACAACGAACATCCTTAATGCGGCCCCTTCTAAGCTACATGTCTATGTGTGTTTTCATACCACGCTGATAAATACCTAATGTTTAGTCTGCTACTGTATTATATGTCTGTGCAACTAACGACATCTTGTACAGATTATTGCAACTAAAGATAGAAAAAAGATGTAGGTGGCGCGTAATTTGTTAAAGGTTTGTCAGTAATTCTCGAAAGACGCAATTGCCCTACAGACGCATTTAACCCAGTTGAGCCTACGTCTTGATTATTAATTATGCATCGATTGACGTCACTGCGTGTCACAGAATTCTCCCTCCTACATAGGGCTAGTGACTATGAGCTGGACACCTCGCGGCCGGCGTCTGTCTCCTCTACAGTGGCCCTATTCGGAGATTTGAGATTTTCATCTCACCTTTTTTCGTCCTGTTGCTCACGTTTGAAACTTCATAGGTGTGAGAGTGACCTAGATAAAATCTCATCTCATCTCACGCGCAGGAATAGCCCCCCAAGTCGCATTCCTCAACCGATTCTCGTGAAATTTTGTGATAATATATCATTTACATAATATCGTCCGGCGAAGTGTGGGTATTACGCCTCTGCCAGCCCCTTCAGGGGAAAGGCGTGACGATATGTTATGAAATTATTATTATGTCTATAATTGATAGATAAAGCTGTAAAAATTGGTTAAATTTGGTATACAATTGTATTGTCTCTTTTTTTTTTTTTTTTTTTTTTTTTTTTTTTTTTTTTTTTTTTTTTTTTTTTTTTTTTTTTTTATGAATGACTAATGCTGTTGGCCACTGAGGCCTCTACAGCGTACCGGACGTAAGGCAAGCGCGGAGGGCGCAGGACCTTAATGGACTTTAGTTATTTAAAGCTAAGGGCGACTGGCACAAGGGCACCACTAAGGTACGGACCTCGGCTTGGACCGTCGCCGGGGGGGGGGAGTCGATTTGCCCAGGCAACCCAGAGGGGGTTTGCGCTTGAGCCCTATTAGGTTTATCTGTTTGACTATTTGGAGAGAATCTAACCGATCTTCTAACAGATCCTGGGAGTCTTCGACCTCGCCGGCGAGGTCGGTGTTTTGTTATCGTGTTCCTTTGGTAACCGGCGCCTATACCAAAAACTGCAAACTTCCTGTTGCGGGGAGCTGTCGGGTCGGCCGACCCCAGCGCAGCCGCCGTGGCGACTGCGATGGGGTCGTCCGGGTCGCCGAAGATGTCTCTAGGGCGTCTACGGAGAGGGCGGGGGGCAGCGGCGTCTACTGCTGAGTAGTCCGCCGTGCGAACGACTAGAGGATTTGAATGGTGGGAGGCCCTATCAAAGTATCTGCGCGAGGTGAATTTAAAGTACTGCCGAATGGAGGGGAGCTCTACATCGCAGTGCAAGTCGGAGTTTCGCTGGAACCAGCTGGCTCCGACCGCTCTGCGAATAAATCTATTCTGGACGGCCTGGAGCTTGTCCAGGTCGAAGCCAGACGCGTGGGCAAACACTACGGAGGCGTAGGTCATAACGGGGCGGATGCAAATTTTGTACAATATCACCTTATTTCTAAGGGATAGCTTACTACGATCGTTGAGGAGGGGGGCGAGTCGGCTTAAAAAGAAAACCGCTCGATTCCTAACTGTCCGGATGTGCCTCGAGAAGGTGAGTCGACGATCGAGGGTCACGCCAAGGTACTTGGTCGAGTTCACCCAGGGGATGGGCCTATCGTGCAGCATGAGCTGCTGCCGGATAGGCCATTTGTTGGGGTGAAAGCACACAGCTGCGCTTTTGTCCGGATTGACCGAGATGGCCCACTTCTCAAACCAGTCGCCTAGGCGGCGCAGGGCTTGTTGAAGCGTGCGGAAAGAGATGGACTGATTCCACCCTCTTATAAAGAGGGCAGTATCGTCCGCGAAAAGCGCAAGCTCTACCTTCGGATGACGTGGAATGTCATGCGTGTAGAGGGAGAACAGAACGGGGGCCAGCGCTGACCCCTGAGGGACGCCAGCGCCGATGGGGTGGGGAGCCGAGCGGGTGCCGTCGACGCGATAGCGAAAGTTTCGACCAGTCAGATAGTCGTGTATTATGAGTACAAGACCATCCGGGAACCCGAGCTGGTATAACTTGTATACCAGCCCGCTGTGCCAGACTTTATCGAACGCTTTCGCTACGTCGAGGAACACCGCAAGGGTGGACTGACATTTGGGCGTGACCTGGGTGAAGCCGTGGTAGGGTTTCCGATTGAAACCCTCTAGGATGTGCTCCGTGATGCGGTGCACCTGCTGGACGCACGAGTGTCTGGCTCGAAAGCCGAACTGCTCGTCGGGGAGGAGATTGTTATCTCGGATGTGGGACCAAATACGCTTCAGAAGGATGCGCTCGTAAATCTTACCTAAGGTACTGAGGAGACTGATGGGGCGGTAGCTAGAGGGCTCTGACGCCTTCTTGCCGGGCTTGTGAATGCCGATGACGTCGGCAGACTTCCAAGCGTCGGGGAAGGTGCAGTTGGCCAAGGCGGCATTGAAGATGCTGACGAGGAGGTTGATCAGGAAGACGGGGAAGTGCTTAATCACTCTATTGCTGACGCCGTCTGCACCTGGGGCCTTCTTGGTTTGGAGACCCTTGATGATCGACTCTACCTCCGACACAGAGACCGGCTCTGTGGGTTCGAGGGCGGGGCGGGCTGTGAACTCGGCGACTTCCTCTTCCACCATATCTAGGTGGTCGGGGTCGACGCGCTCGAGACTGGGGCTGCATTGCCTTTCGAGGCTTTCGGCAAGGCACTCGGCCTTTTCGTCGTCCTCGAAGGCAAGCGTGTCGTTCGGACGAGACAGGGGGGGAATATTGGATGACTTGCTGCCCTTCAGCGATCTTACCATCTTCCAGTATGCCTGGTGAGATGGTCTGATCTCCGAGAGCAGGGTGTCCCACCTCTGATTGCGGAGTTCACTCATGCGGTTCTTTACGGCACGCTCGTAATACCGCAGAGTGGCTCTGTTCTCTTCGGTGCGACACCAGTCGTATGCCCTAGTGGCCGCGTGTTTCGCTCTCAACAGCTCCCTCGCATCCTCGGGCAGGGCCCAGCGTTTGTCGCCCTCGGCTGGGACCTGCTTCGAGGCTTCGCCAACGGCTTTACGAAGGTGACTGTTGAGAGCGTCTATGGAGAGAGCGATATCGTCGGGGGTCGCGATATCGTCTGGTATTCTATCTAAATCGGGTGAGCTGGTAGCTTTTAGGCTTTCGCCCAAGAGCTCCCAGTTCACCACGGTCTTTGTCGGCGGAGTTCTGTTGCTCGGGTCGGGACCCAGCAGCATCAGAACTGGCCTATGGTCCGAGTCAAGCTCGTGTAGCACCTCCAAAGAACGCAACTGGAGTGTTACGCCCTTTAGGAGTGCTAGGTCGAGAATGTCCGGCCTGTAGTTGAGATTACTGCTAAAGTAAGTCGGGGAGCTGGGGGGGATGATATCAAAATTTAGCGTATCCGAGAATGAGTACAGAAGGTGCCCATTCCGGTTATTCGCGTTGCAGCCCCACATCACGTGCTTGCCGTTAAAGTCGCCGGCCAGAATGACCGAGCTACCGAGAGCGAGAAGCGCTTCGAGGTCTTCTTTGAGGAGAGTCTTGCTACCCGAGTGGTAACAAGACGCTATTATGATGGACTGATGACCGGTCATCGCAAGACGGCAACAGGAAGCTTCCAGATTGACTAACGGGGGAGTGGCTATGGGTGTGCAGTGCAGAGACCTTTTGTAATAGATCAGAGTGCCGCCCAGGGGGGCGGCGAGTCTGTCATTACGAACCATCAAGTAGTTTGCAACCCTGGGGTTCCTCTTGCTTGGTTTCAGAAAGGTCTCGTTGATCAACATGATGTCGACCTGATGGGTCGTTAAGAAGTGGTGGATGAGATCCCGCTGATCTCTGGCATCGGTGTGGATGCCGTTGGCATTAAACCACGCCAACGCCAATGAGTGGGGCTTAACCTTAGTGGGTGTGCAATCCATTAAGGTTATTGGGAGAGGACGCGGGGGGCGAAGCGCTTCATAGCGCTGAAGAGGTTGCCGTGAGTCATCATGATGTCCAATAGGGCATCAGGATGCTCGCGGACCTCCTGGGCTACGGCACGGACCTCGTCGAGGTCGAATGCCGAGGCTATCTCTGCCAGCAAGAGCAGATCCGCCTTCAGGCCATAGGGGCCCTGGGCGGGTTTGAAGGGTGAGGGCGGGGGGGTTGGACGGCTCTGGGCAGGCGCGCGGGCGCTGCTGGCCGGAGCTGGGGCCGCCTTCGGTTGGACCAGGGACGAGGGCCTGGTCCAAGCATTGGTGGCGGGTAGGGGAGCGTCGATGAACTTCGGCGCAGGGGTCTTGGCGCTGACGCCATGGGGACGGGTTGGGCGACGGGGCGCAGGGGTTCTCTTCGCCCCGGCCGCAGCCTTTGGGGCTTTGGGGCAACCACGATAGTTCGCGGTGTGCCCCTGAGTCCCGCAGAGCACGCAACTAGGAGGATTAGGATCCCCCTTGACCCGCTTGCACAGCGCGGTGCTGTGCTCGCCCGCGCACTTGACGCATCGGTACGCCGCTTCGCAGAAGCGGGCGGCGTGCCCGTACAGTTGGCAGCGGTGGCACTGACCGGGTATGCCTCTCCGCCTGGGAGCCTCGACTTTCAGGCCGGAGAGGTTGAGGACTCTTTCTATCCGAAAGATCCCCTTCCCCTCCTCCGTGCGGTCGAGGATGACCAGCACAAGGTCTATCGGGGCCTTCGTCCGTCCGTTGGTCATCCGATGGACCTGCTGGACCGGGAGGCCTTGGGCAAGGAGATCGTCACGGACGAGCTCCGTGTCGATCTCCTTAGGGATACCGCGCAGTACTACGCGGAGCACTTTTTCCTCTTCCAGCGGATACGCGTGAAATTGGATCTGGTGTTCCCTAAGGGAGCGGGTGGCCTGACGATAGTCGTCAGACGTGGGGACTGTGACGGAGATGCCGTCAGCATGACTCTTGCCGGAGAACGTCACGCTACTGGCCGTGAGGATTGCGACCACCTCCTGCCAGCGGTGGCGGTCCCGAACCACGAAGGGGCGGGGGGGCTTGCCCACCCTGGGCGCGGGAGGCGCGTCCATGGCGGTGGGCGGGAGAGAGGGGCATGCAGTCGGGCATGCGGCCTTTAACGGGGGCGGAGGGGAGCCGGCGGCGGAAGCGGGCCGCTTCGTCCCCTTGTTGGCGACGACGGTGAAGCCGTCGTCGCCTCCGCTGACGGTTTCCATCTCCTCCGTGGAGGTGTGATTGGAACCGACCGTCAGGGTCAGTCGCGGCGAGCGAGAACGAGAACGCGAGCGCGGCGCCACCGTACGCGATCGCACGCGGCTGGAGCGTGCCACGCCTGGGGAACGCTTTGCCGCGGGCGACCGGCTCTTAGCGGCGGCGGCGGCGGGAGTCGGGGCGGCCGGCAGCCCTCTGAGGGAGGGCGCCAACTTAATGGTGGCCTTAGGGGCCGGGGCAGGGGCAGCGGATTTCTTCCCGGCGGCCTGAGGGGCGCGGGCGGGGGGGGACTTTGCCTTAGGGGCGCGGGCGGGGGAAGGCTTGGCCTTAGGGGCGCGGGCGGGGGAAGGCTTGGCCTTAGGGGCCTTGGCTTGCAGAGAGGCTGCAAACCTTATAGGATCCGTTACGAACTCCTGAAGGGAGCTCGGGTTGGCGCGCAAATGGGCCCGGATGGAGGTACCTAGGGCGGCAAGTGCCGCCCCGAAGTCCACTTCCGGCCCCATCGTCGCGAATAAATCGCGATCGCCGGGGGAGGAGGTCCCCGGCTGGGTGCGGGCCGCGGGCATCACCCTGCCGGGTTTAGGCAGGGTGGTGTGTGCCTAATTCGTTCCCTAATGTGTGCCAACTGCCAGTCTTATTGTGCAGTTGGTGAGTACCTAACACAGGGCCCTAGCTGCCCCGGGGGAGAGACAGGGACTCCGGCGAACCGGCCGTCCGAGCCAAACACGCACCCGAGGAATCGGAGGGGAGGCGGAAGGGTGGGAGGGAGATGCTTGGCGTCGGCGAGGGGCGACCCCAAGGCCGGTGGTGCCAAGCCCAACCGGATTCCGTTTTTCCCCTGAGCAGGGGAAAAACGAGCGCTCCGGGTCCACGCTCCTAACAGCGATCGGCTTCGTTGGCACCGTTATGCGTGTCCACCGTCGACCACAATTGTGGATTTGATAGACGTGAGGAGAGGTGAGCGGGCGGCGGTCGGGCCCGCCGGCCCAGCTTTGGCGCGAGTCCCGCACTTAGGTCACTCGAATCGCGTGTAGTATGCGAAACTAAACACACTACACGGATAAGGCGCCCCGGTGCCGGACTCGAGAACACACTCGACGCACGGTGACGTCACTACGCGACTCGTAACTGATTCACCGAGCGGCTCTGTGAACAGAATCGGACGGCGGTAAGCACTTAGTCACTCTAATGCACACTAACTGACCTGCAGTCCGCTACGCTGATGCGTGGGACTCCTATCTGAAGGATCCTGAGCGGGCACTGAATTTAAAAAAACTATAACGGAATTTCCGTGAAGCGGAAAAAAAACGGAAAGAGACGACTGCGCGGCACGACGGTCAGGAGCACTATGAATTGTATTGTCTCGCCGTGTTACTATATAAATATGTACGAGTATGTTTGTAAATCTGCTAGAAGATCGGTTACATTCGCTCCAAATAGTCATTCGTTCAACCTAGTAGGTCTTAAAAGCAAACCCCGTCTGGGTTGCCTCCCCTGTAGGCAAATCGACTCTAAGGCAGGCAGGCAGGCAGACAGACTAAAGGCTCTACAGCAACAGTTTTGCAGGTTGAAATGCCTTGTCTAAGTTCACTAAAACCTATATTCTACCTATCTATTCTATTTAAAAGTAGAAATCATGTCTGCTAGGCTCGAACATCAAGTTGTAACTCTATTTATTTTCCAAATTCTTGCGTTACGTATATTTGAAGAGTATCAATTTTAGTAGGTGATCATTTAAAAAGTTTCACCGATTTCCTAACTTTCTCAAACATACCCGCTTATTCTGCATTAAGGTCTACTTCTATTATGGGGATAGAGTAATGAAAAATCATCTTAGCTGAGTCTTAGCTGTCTTAGCTTAGTCATAGTCTTAGCTTAATCTGAGCTGGATATTTCGTTAATTTCAAGAGAGATCTCTTCGTCGTTTTTCTCGTTTTCGAATCTGAGCGAGACCTCGTCGACCGCTACCTCGCTAACTGCGATCGGTTTCGGGCGCCGTCGCCAGCCCACCGAAACTGATCACAGTTCCGTCAACTTCCGTATCAGCTTGCGCGCTTCGATTAAAATGTTTTTATGCTCGAGTGCAATCTCCTTAAACCCGCGAGATCTCGGCCATTTTTCGGCCGAGATCAATCTCGCAAAAAAAGGCCGAGATCTCGCGAGAACGAAATTGCATTCCCTACCTGCGCTCTCCGCGCTTGCCTTACGTCCGGTCCGGTACGCTGTAGAGGCCTCAGAGGCCAACAGCATTAGTCATTCAAAAACCAAAAAAAAAAATAGTTTTGGGTTAAATCTTTGAACTGAGAGCTGTACACTAAGGTCCATATGTATTTTATTTGGGATAATTTTGTTCAGCTCACCATTCTGCTGCTAATTACATCATCATCAATACCCGGGTCGAGTCTATCTCCCATTTATCAGCCATTTTGAAAAAAAAAAACAGAAACACGACAAATAAATTCTAATGAACCTTGATTGAAATGAAGTACGCGAGAATCGGTTGAGAAATGAACAGCAGACATCCACCGGATATTCAGAATATTCGGAAATACGACACCATCTTTGTTTACGCTGAAACGGAGACGCTTCCCTCGCGTTTTACTCGCTAAGTCTAACACGTGGCATCGCTGACTTAAATAAAAATGAAAATAAAAACACCAGATAAATGAATGTCATCAAACAATATCCGCCCCATTCTGTTAGTTACAACAAGTTGAGCTTATGAAATCTGCCGTGGGGTGGCCTGTCAACAGTACAGTGGTGTGCAGTAGCACAACTTTACTGACATTTAATTTCTAATTTTATGTCTAATAAATAAATAAATTTGGGGCACTTCCACACACGGTCGCCTGACCCCAAACTAAGCAAAGTTTGTACTATGACTGCCAGAGACTGATATACATACTTAGATATTTTTAAATACATACATAAAAAGATATTAACACCCAGACATAGAACAAACACAAATGCTGTTCATCACATAAACATTTGCCCTATAGGTGGGAATCGAACCCACGCAACAAGCTCAGAAGGCAGGTTCACTACCAACTGAGCCACCGAGACAGTAATCCATTTTTGTGTGAAAATTTGTAAGAATAATGTTAGTTTGTATGTGTATACAAAAAAATACAGTCTATGCTCTGCTGTGTGACGTTTTCCGAACGAACTGTCAAAGGAATGTCAGTGAAGTAGCGCCTGAGTCGCCCGCCCCGCCAACCGGGACTTTTCGTTTCGCTGGAGCACGGAAGAGGACGGATCTCGTTGTGTTTTTCATTGGTGTCCATTCGATTCATACTGAAATTGCCTACATATTGTACATGGTTTGGATTATTAGAAGTATTAGTAGTTTACATTTACATTGAGGTGGTTTGAATACCGTCCCTTCAGAAATAGTTTACAATAAATAAACTGAATAACTGACTTTTGTAGTGTTATTAATTACTTTTTTCAGCAACCGATAATTTACAATTTTTCTTTACTATCTTCATTGTTCCTAAATATATCATAAAAAAAATGTATTTATTGCCAAAACCTATGAGTTAATAACACATTAAAGAAAAGTACTTAAATCATTACACCTAAACTAAGTATAATATGATAATTTTTTATCATGTTAAATTCATGGTAAAATGTACTCTGCCAGATATAGCTATCCGAGTCAAAAATATTCACGTGGGCAACACGTAGTGACGTCAATCGATGCCTAAGCAAGACCGAAATAATTATGTCATGTAAAACAAGTTCGTAGGAGTTTTGGCGGGAACCGAAAAGATGGTGTCGTGATTTTGTATTATTTTCTAAAACTTGTGATTCTTCGAGTGTTAAAGTGTAATAATGGTGGATTATTAACGTTTATCAGTTCGTCAACGTGCACGAGTGTGGGCAAATGGTACAAACATTGCGAAACGCGACTTTTTGTGTTCTCTGCAAAACTTCATTTAAAGTTTCAGTAAAGTATCCATAACTTTACTGGAATGGGGAAAGGGGAGGGATTCATCGTCTTCATCATCACCTCATCAAAATCATCCCTTCATTTGTGAAAACGAATGATTAGTACTTGACACTGGCAAATGCACATGACGTGCGACGCCAAATTCCCCTGAATCGGAAAAAGAAAAAAAAACAAGTTCGTAAGAGACGATGCAAATGACGAGTGACGTCATTACGTGTTTGCTCCTGAAATGCTAAATCTTGTTTTTTGGTTCATGTTTCAACTATATTGGCCCATGTGTGCACCTATGTGTGTGTATTATTTTAAGGATGTTTGGATAAGCAAATAAAATTAAAAACTTTTGTAAAATAAATCAAATCAAATCATTTATTACGCAAAACTTGGGTAAAATATACAATGGTTTAAAAAAAAATCTGAGGTAGAAGCCATGTCTTAACCACAGAATATGCCCTATTACTCTATGTCTATGGTCTTAACCTATCGGAATGCGAAAATAACATTGTCAATCATGAACGTAGAAAAAAGTGTACATTTTTACAAACCAGAAACGGATTAGGTTTTAAAAAAAGAGAGGAAGATTCATAACAAATCATATTCATATTCATTTTATGCATAAAATGTAATTTTACATGTCTATTTAAATAATAATACAATCAATGTATAATAAAATAATACAGCAAAAATTTCAAATTCAAAAATTACACAACACAAGAACACATAGCTAAAATAAAAATATTAAGAATTAAAATTATTAATAATATCACATGTCCGAGTTTACAAATTCATGAAAATCATAGATCCTCTAAGACCAAGAAGAAAATCCAACAAGGTTTAATTCTCTAACCATCAACTTTCAAATTAAATAATCCTACAATGTCCGACACGCTCAACCACACGACCAAAAAAGATGACGCGCTCCTCTCGGTGCTTCTCTGGCAAAGAGTTTCCCACCATGCAGGTCCCGTCACCGTGACGTCAGCAAGGAGGTTTTGCAGGATATTTCTCATAATTTGTAAAAAATAAAATATAGCTGAGCGCGACAATGGATAATATTTCTTTTTTGTTAATAATCACAATTCCGATTTCAATTTAAGGTGATGTTGCAGAAAAGTTCTCGAGTGACGACCACGAACCAAGACCGGTCGTTATGGAGATCATTGGAGGAGGACTTTGTCCAGCAGTGGACGTCTTCTGGCTGAAATGATGAATATAATAATATCCTACTTCCTTCCTACTAATATTATAAACGCGAAAGCTTGTAAGAATGGATGGATGGATTACTGTTTCACGCTAGAACGGCTGAAGAGATCTGGATGAAATTTGGCATAGAGATAGATTATAGTCTAGAATAGCATATAGGATACTTTTTAACCACGGGTGAAACCGTGGGGCGCAGCTAGTTATACAGGTATATTTCCTTTTTCTGTTGAGTTTATGTATCTATTTGACATAGTACAAGCTTTGATTAATTTGGGGTCAGATGATCGTGTGTGCAAAATGTCCCGAATATCGACCGAGGGAGCGTTAGCGAGCGAAGCGTCTATATATGCTTTAGCTTCGACAAAATGCTTTCGTATGTCTGAATACTGTCTGGATTTCTGTCCGAATCACTGTCCGGATCTCTATCTTCCTACAGGAGGGCTATTCCTACACGTGAAATGAGATGAGATTTTATCTTGGTCTCTCTCACACCTATGACGTTTCAAACGAGAGCAACAAGGATGAAAAAAGGTGAGATGAGAATCTCAAATCTCCGAATAGGGCTACAGGTCCCATTTCTTAACTGAGTCTCTTGAAATTTTGTAAGCAGATTCGATAATTTTTTACAGTTTTTTTTCAAGTCAGTTTGTGGACAATTTTTAATTAGGTATGTTTTTTTTGTAGAGAACAGATGTCAGCCGCAAGGTCTGCAGCTCAGAGCCACTAGTCTATTTATTTAAAGAAAACAAGGACAAAAATTGGTTGTCTGTAAAGCCGGTTTACGGACGATGGTTTAACGTGACAACGTCATAACAAAACATTGTTGAAATCTTCTCCTCGGACGCATAGGCATTCCAAACGAGTGGAAGAGAGATAGATGCGGCGCAAGCCGATCGTGCCTGTCGCTCGCTCGTGTAGCGCTGTCGCTCCAATCGACCGAGCGTAGCGGGACAATGAGTTATCCTTTTTCATGATTATGAGTTTCTAGATTTATTAGACACTAGCTGCGCCCCGCGGTTTCACCCGCGGTTAAAAAGTATCCTCTATGCTATTCTAGACTATAAGCTATCTCTGTGCCAAATCTCATCCAGATCTGTTCAGCCGTTCTGGCGTGGAAGAGTAACAAACATCCATCCATCCATTCTTACAAACTTTCGCGTTTAAAATATTAGTAGGATTGTTGCGTCAAAATTTTGGACTGTGTTTGAGTTGTGCTACTGCCAAGCTCCTGCACTGTCGCGATACAAGTGCACAATTTCATTGTAGAGCAAGGGCGGGCCGGTCCACGCGACCCGCAATCAGATGATGCGCTTTTGATGCGCGCCACCCCTACTACACTTGACGACCTAGGGTTGACAACTAAAACAAGTAACATTTTAAAAAGAAAAACAAAAAACCTGGCTGTATGTCACTTTCACTATAAAAAAAATTTCAAATCAAAATACATCAAGCTGTTTAGGCTGTAGGGCGTGCCAAAGAATCCTCATACACAAAACCACATACATACATACATTCGAAAAACATAACCCTCCTTCTTGCGCAGTCGGGTAAAAATACTAGGATATAATTATGTTACAAACACTTTAATAATTGATTGATTGATTGCTGATCTACATGCTGTCAGTTTCTTGCCTGTTGCATACAAAAATATTGAATCAACAATTCCTGAAAGTTATTGTGTGTATTGCATACTCGAAACTGCAGCTTAATCGGACGAGAGGTAGAGACACTGCGAGTTCTCTGTTTTAGGTAAACTACTATAAAATTTTAAGTTAGAGAAGTACGAATGCGCATTATATTTTAAACTCTTTTTAACACAAAGATTTGCTTGCTTAGTACTTCTCAAAGGACATCTTCATCGACAGTTTTGGATAAAATTTGGAACGGAGATAACTTAAGCTCTGGATATTATCTTACTAATATTATAAACGCGAAAGTATGTAAGAATGGTTGGATGGCTGGATCTTTGTTACTCTTTTACGCCAGAACGGCTGAACAGATCTGGAAGAAATTTAGCACAGAGATAGATTATAGTCTAGAATAGCACATAGGATACTTATTAACCGCGGGTGAAATCGCGGGGCGCAGCCAGTATTTATATACATATAGGCTACTTTTTAACCACGGGCAACACCACGGGCACAGCTAGGCGTTGAAGTTTTGGCGGGAACCGAAAAGATGATGTCGTGTTTTTGTATTATTTTCTAAAACTTGTGATTCTTCGAGTGTTAAAGTGTAATAATGGTGGATTATTAACGTTTACCGGTTCGTCAACGTGCACGAGTGTGGGCGAATGATACAAACATCGCGAAACGCGATTTTTCGTGTTCTCTACAAAACTTCACTTAAAGTTTCAGTAAAGTATCCATAACTTTACTGGAATGGGGAAAGGGGAGGGATTCATCGTCTTCATCATCACCTCATTATCATCATCCCATCATCTGTTACTGAAGGAAAAATTATTACTAAGTTAGGCATGAAGGACTTTGTATCCAGTTGCCAATAAATAAAAAAAAAAAAAGATAGGCGTTTTTTTTTTAATTTAAAAAAACCTATTTGCAAATATTTTATCAAAAAAGTTTATAATACTTAGTTTGTTTCTTTTTTTTGTTCGTTTGTTTTTGTGCCAGCCCTAGCTTTAAATTGTCAACGTAGGGCTGCGGTGATTAAAATTCCTCGATGTAATACCCGGTCGTACATTAAGTGCGCTAATCGGCGCGACTGACAGCGCCACTTTATTGGATTTTTTATAGAGATTCTATCTGTTTACTAATGAATCGGAATAAACTGTGTTTTGGTATAATGTACGGCTTTGATTAACAATGTTTGTTCGTATAGCCTGGCTAGCTAATATGGAAGGCTATTGTTAACGAGCAACACCAACCTTCCTTAAGCCATGCGACTTGTTTTTTTTTTTTATAACAAACTACTTAGGCATGCGTTTGACCACTGACTCGCCTGATGGGAAGCGTGACGTTATCGAAGGTGTAACACGCTTGCCTAGGAGATACCTATTCACTTTACTCTTAAACACCCCCGGATTGTATTTAGGTGGGAAGACAGACGCAGGCAACGAGTTCCACACCTCTGCAGTTCTTACAACTTGTTGGTACACTCTGTTGTAAATGCACAATGAGTTTTTATTATCTTTAGTAGAATATCGATGGTCCACTAATGGTCTGTTATATTATGAGCTATTATATAGTTTCGATTATATAGGCAGGGCTGGGCAAAATACATGCTTTGTCCTTATTAAAATACAAATTACAAAATACTGTATTGCGAGGAATTAAAGTACGAAATACAAATATCTTTAATTAAGGTATTTGAAATATAAAATACAAAATAAGTTTTTTTTTTGTAATAATAGGTCTGATAATAAGTATTTATTGCATTAAATTCGTCATTATATATGTCAAAACATTAATGTTATTAAAATACTTGAAAAATAAATAAATAAGTATTTTAGCTATTTTTAATTGAAATACGATATACAAATTACAAAACACACAATAAGTAATCAAGACCAGCACGGGCTGAAAAGTAGAGGAAAACAAGATTAGTGTATCAGTAAAACCAGAGTTTTCTTTTATGAACACTAGATTTTTAAATGTACTGTCACACAAACAGCCTCTTGTTGGAGAGTGAATAAAACCTGCTAAGAAAATAATCTCTCTACAGGTACACTTACTGCATGAAAGTTAAATGTATTTTAATGTTAAAAAGTATTTTGAAGCCTCAAGTATTTGAAATACAAATTACAAAATACCTCACCGTCAGGTATTTGAAATACAAATACCAAATACGTTTTTGTATTTCAATTACCGTATTTTAATTACGAGTAATTCAAATACTGTCCAACCCTGCTTATGTCTAATTACAATTTGTACGTAAACATGCCGTTAAAACCAAAACGGTTTGTCTAGGATAAACCCTTCCATAATTTGGCGTAATTTAATAAAGTAACTATAATTAAACGCACATCGCTGCGCGCGCGCACCCAAAACAACTTGTAAATGTACTTAATTGTCTAGAGAGAGTTCCGTACTGTTTAAGAACGAAAAGTGACAGGCCAACTTTTTTAAATTAGTGTGCGTGACAGCAGGGACCCTATTCGGAGATTTGAGATTCTCATCTCACCATTTTGCGTCCTTGTTGCTCTAGTTTGAAACGTCATAGGTGTGAGAGTGACCAAGATAAAATCTCATCTCATCTCACGCGCAGGAATAGCCCCCCAGGTACGTCTTTTGCTAGGGTTGCACCGTACATTTTGTTCAAGAATCTACATACTTCTAAGCTAGGGGGCGTGGATTTGATTCCCACCTAAGGCAAACATTCATGTGATAAACATTTGTGTTTGTTCTATGTCTGGGTGTTAATTATCTATTTAAGTATGTATTTAAAATATTTATGTATGTATATCAGTCTCTGGCCGCCATAGTACAAGCTTTGCTTAGTTTGGGGTCAGACGACCGTGTGTTCAAGTGTCCCGAATATTTTATTAAATCTAACAATGGGCTGTTATTTTTTGGGACTGTGCAATGTATTTTCAGTCCATCTTGGCATATCATTTATCAAAGGTACAAAGGAATTGATATTAAGTACTTGGTATTTGTATGTATTATAAATACAAATTTCAAGTTGTCCCGGTAGACTGTGCAATTTAACCAATTAAAACGATGCAATTGCTCTGTCAAACAAAGAGTGCGTAAAAATCCGTTCTGTACCGTTGGTTATAAAGTCAGGGTTCCGCGCCATGCGTCACGGAACACGACAATAGTTCATGACAATACGCTCGGATACGGCGCACTATCTCAGTATGAACAACTACTGAATTTGGTGGAACAGAGGAAAACGTGGAGTCGTGTCATTGAGATATAATAACTCTGTGGAGAGTGAGACTCTTTAGGTACTATCGTTCGTTAACCATAGCTTGTTCGCGGGACCGTCAAGATGATATATTTAGAACTATAAAAATGTCAACATGACATTTGATGTATGACAAATGTGTCATCTTGATGTCTGTCCCGCGAATCAAGCTACGTTTAACGAATTATAGTACCTACAGAATCACAAACGTGCAACGAAAATGTCCAAACAATACTAAGCGAACCGGTATGCGAATATAACACCGCGCAATACCAAAGTGTTCAGTAACAAATTGCCCGAATAATACTAGCAATACGTCTAAATTGGAGCAAATTATTTGATCAATGCGTTACGAGGTTAGGCTTTAGTCAGTCTCCAGAAAAAAAAAAACTTAGCATTTCATGAATTTAATATTCATGAAATGCTAAGTTTTTTGAAGGTATAAAATCACAAAAATATTGTCACGATAAATTTTAATGGGTTGCTGATAATAATATTCTAAAGATTCAGCAAATAAAATTACCATTTTACAAGTTCAACAAGTTTTGATGTATAAAAATGGATCCTAGTACTGAATATTTTTAAGTAAGACTAGTTGTGTGCCGCGATATTAACCGCAGTCAGCAAGTAGCCTATCTGTTTATCCGGGGTAGAAGCTACCTCCATACCAAATGTCATCAAAATCTGTTCATCCATTTCAGCATAAAGTAACAAACACAGACAAACAGAAATTTTCGCATTTATAGTAAAAAGTAGAATAAGTAGGAAAACTGCAACTCCACAGTTGTCTCTATCCAACAAATTTGCAAAGTACCCTCATAACGTTCCCAATAAACTTGATTCCTTTGTCGTTCGCCAATTTGTCATCCATTGTGCTCCCCCTCCCCTCCTCCCCATTCCACGCCCCACCCCCAGCCCGCGATCGCAGGCATAATAACATGTTGTTCAAGAGCCAACACGCGGCGGAAAAAACAATTAGATATTGTCTCTGGTGCGGCGGTGACAGCTTTTTGAATTTAGAATGGGGACGGTTTTTAAATGCTTTTTTTAGATTAACAAGTGCGTTGACAAAATATAGCTCTTGTTTTTTAGGTTGTTTTATTTGATGATTTGTAATGGCATTTTATATTAGAGGTCCCTACAAACGACCTCTATGGTCGTTTATATTATGGTTTATATGGTATAAAAAATCTAGATCTTTCATAGAACGTATCAACTTAAAAATACACGTGTTTAAGTCAGGATCTAAATAATTAATAGGGCATTTTACCGATTGTGAGACCACTTTTGGTTATTTCATTACGGCAGATAGCATTCCTATTTTTTAAAACGTTTGCATGAGTCTGTATAGCTCGATATAAAATACAAATGATTTGCTTTATTAGGAGGGACCCTATTCGGAGATTTGAGATTTTCAGCTCACCTTTTTTCTTTCTTGTTGCTCTCGTTTGAAACGTCATAGATGCGAGGGTGACCAAGATAAAATCTCATCTCATCTCACGCGCAGGAATAGCCCCGTAGGTATGTAGTTTTATTAATTTGTGTATTCTTTTTTCTATTTATATATTTACATGGAAAAAAGGCCTAAGTAAATCAGAACGCTAAAATGCTAAATCTGAATATACTAAAACTATTCGCTCTGTGAGCTGGGGGGCTATTCCTGCGCGTGAGATGAGATGAGATTTTATCTTGGTCACTCTCACACCTATGACGTTTTAAACGAGAGCAACAAGGACGAAAAATGGTGAGATGAAAATCTCAAATCTCTGAATAGGGCCCCTGTAGACTATGGCGGCCAACTTCTCGTAAAAATTGTGAGCAGCTTCGATATCTGTACAGAATTTTTTGTCGAATCAGTATTTGTATTTTTTTTTTCAAAATCACACACACTAAAGACCTATTGAAGAAGACAGATCCGGGCATTCGAAAACATTTTTGCCAAAGCTGAGCCAAAGATGCTTCGATCGTTAACGCTCACTCAGTCGAATATGGATGGCCTTGTCCATGGCATATTAATATCCTCGCTTTAATATAATCTAATACGCAGCAACAAAGACAGGTATATTTTTAGCTTGTTTAAATTTAGCAATTTAGCGTTCTGAATAAGACCTCATATCGAATAATGAGGTTGTAACATAACCTCTAAGCCAACCATAGACAAACACGGCAAAGCGTAGCAATTTGAACAGATTACGACAATGTTATTAATTGGCCGTAATGGATGGTGGCGGCATTATCAGCCGAGAGCGAGTAAATGAGAAACCAGGAGGTGGAGGAAGGGAGATGTGGCATGTACAGGCTCAGAACATGGTATTTAATATACTCCGCCAGGTATACCATTCTGGTCACGTGGGCAACACGTAATGACGTCAATCGATGCTTAAGCAAGACCGCAATAAGTGGTTTACGAATAGATCGAAAGAGACGGATGACGATGACGTCATTATGTGTTTGCTCCCGGAATGCTAGACCTTGTTTTGGATCATGGCTCAGATCAATTAAAGGGTAAGGATGGAGCTCTGCGAACAGCGTCTTGACAGATCCTTGTAAAAGGGGGGCAATTTTTTTTTTTTTAATAAATTCGGGACACTTCCACACACGGTCGCCTGACCCCAAACTAAGCAAAGCTTGTACTATGGCTGCCAGTGACTGATATACATACTTAGATATTTTTAAATACACATTTAAATACATATCTACACCCAGACATAGAACAAACACAAATGTTCATCACATAAATGTTTGCCCTAGGTGGGAATCGAACCCACACGCCCCCAAGCTCAGAAGGCAGGTTCACTACCAACTGAGCCACCGAGGCAGTCTGAATTTCAGTTTCAATTCAGCTGACCATAGCCGTTGCCCAGCTGAAGCATTGACGTTGCGTTTGTTATAAAAAAACTGGCCAAGTGCGAGTCAGACTCGCGCACGAAGGGTTCCGTAACATCCTAACTAAAATCATAAATGCGAAAGTGAGTTTGTTTGTTAATTTGTTTGTTTGTTTGTAACGCTTTCACGCCCTAACTATTTAACCGATCGTCATGAAATTTGGCATACACGTTGTCTGAGTTACAGAAAAGGACATAGGGTATTTGGCGTTTTATCCCAAATAGTTCAACTGTAGAATAGCAAAAAAAATCACCTTTGTTATATGGAAGCTCCCAGATATACCCCCATAAATATTTATTTTATTGTTTTTAGTATTTGTTGTTTTAGCGGCAACAGAAATACATCATCTGTGAAAATGTCAACTGTCTAACTGTCACGGTTCATGAGATACAGCCTGGTGATAGACGAACGGACGGCGGAGTCTTAGTAATAGGGTCTCGTTTTACCTCTTGGTAAAACGGGACTCGATAGGTAACACCAATGTTTCGTAAACATGTGGATCGATACGTCAGTTCTACCCGTACTCGGCTATACAATAAATAAATTAAATAAATAAAAAATGTATTTATTGCCAAAACCTATGAGTTAAAAACACATTAAAGAAAAGTACTTATATCATTACACCTAAACTAAGTATAATTTAAAAATTTATATACCTAAATTGTTTTGCATTTGGAGTAGGCTCAGCACTGTTCTGAGTAGACGAGGTCAATAGTAATAGGCACTGAGTTGTTGCCCAACCGTTTTTTTTAAAGACGGATGTAACGTCAACGTTTTGGTTGAGCATCGGTTATGTCTAGCAGAATTGGCCACCAGGAATTTTACAGTATTTGTTATAGGCGCCAGTTACCAAAGGAACACGATCAAACACCGACCTTGCCGGCGGGTCCGGAGACTCTCATAATATATTAGAAGATCGGTTAGATTCTCTCCAAATAACACAGTTAGCAACTGTTAAACTCTGAACCTTATATTAAGAACACTTTTTGTACACAGTTTATGCAATAAAAATATTCTATTCTATTCTATTTACAGCTCAACAAAAAATCTTTTTTTTTCTTCTGTTGCCCTGAATACTTCTGCGGACTTCTATGTTTTCAAATGGCTGATTTTCGAATAAATTCATGAATGTACTGGTTTGGCTCAATAAAATTTACACTACTGCTCTCTCTCTCTGCTTTGGAACAATGAACTATTTTTATAGTGCAATGTGAATATCAAGACTTTTTTTTAAAACTAGTTCTAATATTCCAAAACCACCGATATTTTCTTAAATTGTTGACGTACCTAGAGTATTCAAAACCAATATCACATCAAGAGCAACAATATCACTGTTGACCAGTGTAATCATTCAGTTCAACCTGGTAAGGTTCAAGAACACACCCTTGGGCAAACGATAGCACAAGCCGAGGTTCGTACCTTATAGGTGTCCTTGGGCTAGTTACCCATAGTTTTAAAACAAAGTCTCAAGGCCCTACGCCATGTGCGCTTGCCTAACATCAGGGGGGCTATTGCTGCGCGTGAGATGAGATGAGATTTTATCTTGGTCACTCTCACACCTACAACGTTTCAAACGAGAGCAACAAGGACGAAAAAAGGTGAGATGAAAATCTCAAATCTCCGAATAGGGCCACAGGGGGGCTATTGCTGCGCGTGAGATGAGATGAGATTTTATCTTGGTCACTCTCACACCTATGACGTTTCAAACGAGAGCAAAAAGGACGAGAAAAAGTGAGATGAAAATCGCAAATCTCCGAATAGGGTCCCAGTAGGGCTATTCTGAAGGAGTGAGATTCAATCTCACTATTTTTTGTCCTTGTTGCTCTCGTTTGAATGGTCATAGGTGTGAGAGTGACTAAGATAAAATCTCATCTCACCTCACGCGTAGGAATAGCCCCCCTGTGACCCTATTCGGAGATTTGAGATTTTCATCTCATCTTTTTCCATTCTTGTTACTCTCGCTTAAAACGTCATAGGTGTGACAGTGACCATGATAAAATCTCATCTCTATTCCTGCGCGTGAGATGAGATGAGATTTTATCTTGGTCACTTTCACACAAAGTGACCAAATAATTTCATAAAAAAAAAAAGATAAAAGGTCATAGGTGTGCTATGACTTTTTAAACGAGAGCAACAAGGGCGAAAAAAAGTGAGATGAAAATCTCAAATCTCCGAATAGGGCCACTGCTACGCTGAAGAAGCCGCAGTGGCCAAATAGCATTAGTCAGTCACAAAAAAAAACTGAAGTCCAACATTAACTTTTTTACGGCGCGTTGGATAATACAGCAAAATTAAGTTGACTTGCGCAAGTTTTTATGGCTTTGAAACTTTAAAACGATAAGACGTTATTTCGTAATTACACAAAAAGCAATATTTTTAAGCTGTAAAGCGTAGGTAGACTTTGTAGATTGAAAAACAATTCTTAACGGCCATAAAACAAAGAAAAAAACGGCGCGTTTCACAGAAATTACGGTATTTTGTTATTAAATCGTTCCTACCTCCGCCGCCACCACAAATCATATTTCGCGAGTGAATACAAGCGCCGCGGAATGTAATAATTACCTACCGCGCTTGGCTGGCGGGCGGCGGTGTTGCCAGGACGGAATATTACATTGAGATTTTATTTGATTTATGGGCATTTGCACTAAATATAAGAATTTCCTAGGTCCTTGCTCAACTAGTTTAATCTACTCCTAGCCTAGCTCCTGCCTACTTTTTTTTTAAACAAACCATAGGGCATTCATTTGGAGAATCTTAATTTAATGTGCCCGATAAGCAAATACTTTGCTTGTAGTTTAAAACTAGTTAAGCAAGGAATTCTTATGTTTGGTGTAAGTGGGCATAAGCGTTATTATTTCAAAATCAGTAATTAATAATCCTTGTATTATGTATGGTTAACTAGCTGCTCCCCGCGATTACACCCGCGGTCCCACAGGAACCGTTTATTTTTTCGGGATAAAAAATTCCCTATGTCCTTTCTGTACCCAAGACAACGTGTATGCAAAATTTCAGGATGATCGGTTGATTAGTTAGGGCGTGCAAGCGTTACAAACATACAAACAAATGAACAAACTCACTTTCGCATTTATGATATTAGTTAGGATGTAACGTATAATCTCTCAATAAATCTCATTTAAAGTATTAATATTATAATTGCAATTTGTAATTAAAATAATTACCGATTTGGTTTCAAAAATACCCGCATTAGAAGGAACTGCAGTTTTTTTTAATTAATTGAAATGGCAAGTAAAGGGTTCGGTTTCTTGATCGTGCTTTATTTGTTTCATTTCGATAAGTTCCATAACGTTTTCGAGGGAAAAAGAACCTGAAAACTCATAACATAAGTGCAAAATATATTTTACTTTAACCTAACAGAATTACTACAAAAACAAACCGAAATTAACATGAACATAAACATCGTAACGCCTTTCCCCCGAGAAGGCTGGTAGAGGTGTACACAACACATAAACTTCGCCGGACGATTTTCAGCTCCAAATGTGACAGGGGGTGAGCCTGTCGTCATACGCTGGGCTCCAGTCATGAAGCAGATGACATACTATAAGCACATATGTGCACACAATGAACGAATTGGTGCGTGCTGTCAGCTGGGTTTGATACCGCTCCCTCTGGCTTGAGAGGCGGACCTTCTCCAACTAGATTATCATTACTTATAATTACTAAAACCAAAATTTCAATAAAAAACAAAATAGGGAAGTACATATTATTATTATGTTGTTTTTTACTGATTTTTAATATTTATTTTTCACACTGTTTAAACGTGGTTTGTACACGTGATTAGTCCAGTGAAATAAAAAAAAATTACATAATCATTTATTTATTTTAAGTTCTAGTTTTTAGTTAATTGCTTAAGATTTCTTTGATTTTCTGTTTTTTTTAAGTTGTTTTCAATTAAATACTTTTATTTTTACGTGCATAAAATGTCACATCTCAAAAAAAAAACATTGTTCAACAACATTTTCCCGTCTAGCAACCCCGTAGCCCGCGTTATTGAATATTTTTATTATGAATGCCGGATCAAAGGAAGCACTTTATGAAATTATTCTATCTTTGATGTGAACTCCGCCATAACTATGTGTTAAATTAAACGAGGACGGCGTATCGGGGCGGCTGATATTGTTTTTGTTATACTGTATACAGAGGTGAGGTAACTAATGAAAATTCTGGTAAGCACAGTGAAACCTAGTTAATTGGGATCTCAAGGGACCAAGACAATCTTAAATTAGTTTAGTGTTTAAATATATAAAGTAACGATGGGGCTGACGTAGATCTGTGGTCCAAATGTCCCTAAAAAAAAGGAAAAAAAAGGAACCAAGACATTTGTGCCAATTATTGAGGGTTTCCAAAATCCAGTTATCCAATTAAGCAGGTTTAAAATTATAGTTGTCTCATTTAAAAACTACGCTACTGTCGTATATATACACAACACTCACACATTGACGCAAAAAAACTACGCTACTCGCTTGGTCATTCTTACCTCGACATTATGTGCATTGGTTTATGGTTTAATTTCGTGTACACAAATATACATATAGTGCTTTTTTTTTTAATTAATTTATTCATGACCATGGATACTCGTCCTTCAGTCGGATTCTTAGTAATATTTTTTCCTTCAGTAACAGATGATGGGATGATGATGATGAGGTGATGATGATGAAGACGATGAATCCCTCCCCTTTTCCCATTCCAGTAAAGTTATGGATACTTTACTGAAACTTTAAGTGAAGTTTTGTAGAGAACACGAAAAATCGCGTTTCGCGATGTTTGTATCATTTGCCCACACTCGTGCACGTTGACGAACCGGTAAACGTTAATAATCCACCATTATTACAATTTAACACTCGAAGAATCACAAGTTTTAGAAAATAATACAAAAACACGACACCATCTTTTCGGTTCCCGCCAAAAAACCTCTACATATAGTGCATTATAAAAGTGTGGCCAGGAGTACATTTTGAGGTTCTTTTTAAAAACTGTGCAGTTTTTTCACAAGTCAATTTTGAAAAAGCCGAAACATTAAACTCTTGCAAATATGTGCAGTTTTAGAATATTAAATCTGCTGAGGTTGTTTATTGGGACGGAAATTGCTAACGTAGAGTTTGGGAATAAATCTTAGTTTCCGTGCAATTGTAAATGTTTTTCATGGCAACATTACCACGCGCACACGTTTAAAAAGAAGTGGCTCCAGCGAGATATAACGCAGTGTTCCATCTTTTCCTCTAGATTACGACCCCATCGCAGTCGCCACGGCGGCTGCGCTGGGGTCGGCCGACCCGACAGCTCCCCGCAACAGGAAGTTTGCAGTTTTTGGTATAGGCGCCGGTTACCAAAGGAACACGATAACAAAACACCGACCTCGCCGGCGAGGTCGAAAACTCCCAGGATCTGTTAGAAGATCGGTTAGATTCTCTCCAAATAGTCAAACAGATAAACCTAATAGGGCTCAAGCGCAAACCCCCTCTGGGTTGCCTGGGCAAATCGACTCCCCCCCCCCCGGCGACGGTCCAAGCCGAGGTCCGTACCTTAGTGGTGCCCTTGTGCCAGTCGCCCTTAGCTTTAAATAACTAAAGTCCATTAAGGTCCTGCGCCCTCCGCGCTTGCCTTACGTCCGGTACGCTGTAGAGGCCTCAGTGGCCAACAGCATTAGTCATTCATAAAAAAAAAAAAAAAAAAAAAAAAATTCCTCTAGATTGATCTGAGATGAAGATGAAAAGGCTCTTTGGTGGGTCCGTTACTAATAAACGTTGTCTAACTTCGGAAAAGTTGGTCGGCGACAGATAGAGCTGGGGGGCTATTCCTGCGCGTGAGATGAGAAGAGATTTTGTCATTGTCACTCTCACACCTATGACGTTTCAAACGAGAGCAACAAGGACGAAAAAAGGTGAGATGAAAATCTCAAATCTCCGAATAGGGCCACTGATCCGAATTTGCCCTAAACTGCCACTGTCGGGTCCATAAGTATTCACAATCATTCGGAAACGTTTCCAAAAACATTAAACTTAAATCATTTGAATCTCAGCCCGTTTTCACAGGTTTTTAAACGCGATTCATTCTTCCGATCGGATTTATACTCGATTCCTTAATCTAAAGCTTATAAAAGTGGACTGAGATTCGAAATTTGGGTTTGAAATTTGTGGGATCCGATCGGAAACGTTTCCGAATGATTGAATGCATGATAGGCAGAGGGACAGACAGATACGGAAAGCAACTTAGTTGCATACTATACTAGCTGGGCCCTGCAGCATCCTGTGTGCTATTCCACATACTAATCTATCTCTGTGCCAAATATCATCTACATAGATCTAGATGCATACAAACATTGAACGAACACGTTAGGTTCCGCAACGCTCTGAATTTTCCAAACAAACGCGCTTGTGAAATTTCTTAGAAACTATTCGTCAGATTGTGATGAAATTTGGCATGTACAAATGAATTTTATTAAATGTCCGCCTCTATATTCTTGGTTTATTTTTAAAAAAAGTCCTCAAGAGATAATACAGCTTTGATAAATATCCGCATATCTAAGGGGTCACTTTTGACTGATTTGTCTAATAGATAGACAAAGCATATCAAAAATCCCTGTACATAAGGTGAGGTTGTCTACATCATTAGCATTTATTTATTATTTCTTTAAAATGGACAAGCTGCGCGATAGAAGGAAAGTTCGAGATCTCTCATTTCAGTACAAACTTGTTCGCAACTTTATTGATTGTCCCTCAGTTTTGGACGATACGAGTACCTCCTTGCGTGTTCCTTGCAACTATCCACGTCAAAGAATAGCAAGTCTTCCATGTTCCTTATTCTAGGACTAACTTAGCTCATAACTCTCCTATATTGAGAATATGTCGAATGTATAATGAAATCAATGGTTCTTTAAGTGATCTTGATATTTTTCATGACTCTTTGAACGTGTTTAAAAGTAAATTAACGAATTATTTTAATAGCATTTCTAATAAGAAGTAAAATGTGTTTTATCATCTTCGGTGTCAATTTAATTAAATTTCATTTGTAATATATATTTTATTGATTTTGTTTCTCCAACTTAAAAACAAACCCACCATACTTACAATAACTTTGGCAAATAAATGTAGAAATTGTAATAGTTAGATGAAAAATTTGTGAACATGTACAATAATTAGTTAAAGTATTAGAATAAGATAAGAATGTTGTAAATAGCTATTATAGGTTTTCATTTCAGAACTCTGTATTAAGTAGGTAAGTGTTTTCTTTATTAATGTCTAAAATGTAAACTGTTGGTATTTCTACCTAAATAAATAAATAATAAATAAATAGTAATCCATAATTGCATGGCAATTTCTTGTTATTTTTGAATGACTAGCTGCGCCCCGCGGTCCCACAGGAACATTTACTTTTTTCGTTTTTTTCGGGATAAAAAGTATCCCATGTATTTTTCCATACGCCCGACAACGTATTTGCAAAATTTCAAGATAATCGATTGAGTAGTTAAGACGTGGAAGCGTTACAAACAAACCAACTTTCACATTTATAATGTTAGTTAGGATTAGGATTAGAGAAGTGCAAAAGACGTAAAAAATATTGAAATTACACTTTATGTAGATGACTTACAGGCTCTTCATTATCTCCACTTGCTTTCTTCCTTCGCCGTCTTCTTCTAGACGAAATGGCAATAGAAAACCTTTAGCCGATGCGAAGTTAGTCTAAAGTGGTCGCCGGACCTTGAAGTAATGGTGGAATTTGCGTCAATCATAGATCATTACGATATTTTGCGGAAATAGGAAACAGTAACGCACCAGATTGCTCTAATAGGTCATTTAACCGACAGACTAGTATTAAGTATTTGTTACCATTTTTTTTAATATACAGGCTTTTTTAAGTGCCAGCATTTTACTTTACGCGAATTTTTAAGTTTTTTTTTATTTTTTTTTAATTAGATCGGGTACCTATTGTAAACTAGCAGCGCCCCGCGGTTTCACCCGCGGTTAAAAAGTATCCTATGTGCTATCTCTAATCTAGACTCTAATCTATCTCTGTGCTAAATTTCATCCAGATCTGTTCAGCCGTTCTGGCGTGAAAGAGTAACAAACATCCATCCATCCATTATTACAAACTTTCGCGTTTATAATATTAGTAGGAAGGATTAACAAGTTGATAGCTGTTGAAACGAAGTTCGTCGGGTCCACTAGCCTTAGATAAAAATCATTCAATAAAAAATCCGACAAACAAGCCCCTTGCGCTCTGCAGGTGGACTGACCCCCGAGGGGTCATGGCGCCCCTCTTGACGTTTATTCATGACACCCCTTGACAATATTGCTGTTGAATTGTGATTTATGACAAGCAAGTGCGCTTTTCGTGTTTTGGATTTGTAATAAATTAATAGATATTTATATAGATATTTTTATATTTACCAAAGGGCTGGTGCTTACCTCGGTCAGCGAATTAGCATTGCTATTCAGCGAGGTAACGTGGCCAGCCTTTTGGGTACTGACTTGAGCTCTGTTTATTATTTGTAATTTGTTATTTTTGTTTGGTTTATTTTTTGCTGCAGTAGTTAATTATAATATAATAAAAACATACATAAGACGAAAAAAAAAAAAATAGAAATTTGATGTTATTGTTTATTTTTGTGGTTAATTTTGTTTTAAATGAAGATACAGGTATTAGTTTAATTATTTTATTTTTTAACTCCCGACGCAAAAACGACGGGGTGTTTGACGACATGTTTTTTTTTTTAATTTGGGACACTTCCACACACGGTCGCCTGACCCAAAACTAAGCAAAGCTTGTACTATGGCTGCCAGAGACTGATATACATGTTTGGATATTTTTAAATACATATTAACACCCAGACATAGAACAAACACAAACGTTCATCACATAAATGTTTGCCCTAGGTGGGAATCGAACCCACGCCCCCCAGCTCAGAAGGCAGGTTCACTACCAACTGAGCCACCGAGGCAGTCAGTTTGACGTGTCTGTGATGTGTATGTGTGTTTATGTGTAGCGAGCGATGTGTGTGTGTGTGTGTGATGTGTGTGTGTAGTTTAGTGTTAATGTGTGTTTTCATCGTAGCTCCTGCGGTGCTATTCACAATCATTCGGAATCGTTTCCGATCGGATCCCACAAATTTCAAACTCAAATTGTTCGAATCTCAGTCTACTTTTGTACATTTTGGAATAGGAAATCAAGTATCAATCCGATCTGAAGAATTAATCACGTTTAAAAACTTATGAATATAGACTGAAATTCGAATAATTTAGGTTAACAATTTTTGAAATCCGAACGGAAACGTTTCCGAATGGTTGTGAATAGGCCTGCAGGGGCCCTATTCGGAGATTTGAGATTTTCATCTCACCTTCATTCGTCCTTGTTGCTCATTTTTGAAACGTCATAGGTGTGAGAGTGACCACGATAAAATCTCATCTCATCTCACGCGCAGGAATAGCCCCTCAGATCTCCTGAACGGGTAAACAGTTTTTTTGTTGAAAGGTGAATTAGTCAGAAGTGTTCTTAGCTATGTTTGTTAACAACACCGGTCAGAGTGCTTAGTGTGAGTTTTTCTTACTTTTCGATCGCGTAAAAGTTAACCCCAATTTGTATAAAAAATAAAAAGCGCCACCTAGTTGGAGTAATGAGAAACCGCAATCGTGAGTGCAGTTTTCTGTTTACTGCCAACATTGACATGGAAAATTTACTTTTTCACGGTGAATTTACGCGAATCGAGTGACAAGCTCGATTGGCACTCACACTCGCTCATTTTCGATTGTCGATCCGTGTGACGTAAACTCGTTTACGCTGTAGTAAAGTTATTCGATTTACTTTGAGCAACTCACACTAAGCACTCAGGGGTTTCCGTGAAAGTAATACGGCGTAACATGCCTTTGGTCGTAGCAGCTGCTACACTTTTCGTAGCACTGGCGTAGTACTTTGGCAGCGGCGCTACAAAAGTACTAGGAACTAATTAAAAGAGACTTTAGATTTGAGATTATGATTGACTTTTATAAAAAGTTTTAGTTGACCGAAAGAGCGTTGGCGCGGGAAGCGTCTCTGCTTCAGCTTCGACAAAAATGCTTTCGTATGCTTGAATTCTGTCTGGTCTAAGTCAAAGTTATTTATCCTACTCCTACTAATATTATAAACGCGAAAGTTAGTAAGAATGGATGGATGGATGTTTGTTACTCTTTCACGGCAGAACGGCTGAACAGATCGGGATGAAATTTGGCACAGAGATAGATTATAGTCTAGAATAGCACATAGGATACTTATTAACCGCGGGTGAGACCGCGGGGCGCAGCTTGTTATGTATGTAAATGCGACGAAAATGAGTTTAGTTTGTTTGTTTGTTACGTTTCTACTCAACCGATTTTCATGAAATTGTACATGAATAATTTGTTCATTTTTTTTTTAAATGTAAAATAGGTCGGCGTTTGACCACCAACTCGCCTGATGTTAAGCAACGTTGTGGTCTAAGATGGAGCACGACGACCTATAAGGTACTTATTCACTCTAGCCTTGAAGTTTTGTAAAGTGAAGAAGTACAAAGACGGCAGTTGAGTGAGGCGCTACAAGTGCGCTACTGCTCAGGCCCGTCTTCGGTTTATGTAGGTATTTATGTAGGTATGTTTGTTTCTGTTAGGAAGTACTCCTGTACAGAAAAGGACATAGAGTACCTGTCTACTTATTTTACATCCCAAATATATCGGTCCCTGTGGGACCGCGGGTGAAACCGCGAGCGTTGCTAGTTTTTTTATATCTGTCAAACTATAATTTATGAAATTTTGCAGGCAAGTAGTTTGTGCAACTACAATTTTTAAATTCGAATATGTAGCAAATCGGTCGATAGGCTGGTGAAGATTATACAGTGAAACCTGGTTAAGTGAGACATCAAGGGACCTGCTATGTCGTTTCACTTATAGAGGTATTCCACTTACCCAGTGTCTCAGATATACAGGTATGAATAAATATCTGTCTCATTTACAGAGGGTTCCATTAATAGAGGTGAGAATACAGGTTATTTCAGTTATACAGGTGCGATCATTAAATAAAATAATATGTTATGTATGTAAATGAGTTTTAATAAAAAAAATCTCAGTTACAGAGGTTTATGCATTAAAATTTACTCGCTGTCTCAGTTATAGAGGTAACTATGATGATAAATCGAAAGAACAAATCCCAGATATAGAGGCTTACCTCGAGGTAATTCAGTCGCAGAATTACTGACAAACCCTTTACAATTTAGGCGTCACCTATATCTATTTTTTCTATCTTTAGTTGCAATAATCTGTACAAGATGGCGTTAGTTGCCTAATTTGTGAAGTAATTCTCGAAAGACGCAATTGCCCCACAGACACATTTTACCCCAGTTGACCCTAATTAGAATTAACTGAATAAAATAGAATATTTTTTATTGACATTAAGTAACCAGTTCCTTAAACATTTTAGCTAAAAAATGAATTAAGGATACTCTTTTAATGGACTCGTCAAAAGGTAATTACACTAAGTTACAAAAGCATTTGATAATATTATTGACGTCTTATGTCTCCCTCAACAAACGACAACGACAATATTGCGCGGGTATCAGGACTATTCTAACTATGTTTAAGCTTTAAATTAAATTCAACTATGTAAATCTAACAGTAATCTTTACGAACTTCGTCAATTATTTTATTTTATTTTTTTGTTTTTCCGTAGGGCAGGCTAAAGCCAACATGGCCTTGTCATCCGTTTGATTTTTTCGTTTCTGAGTTATTAAATCTAAGATGAAGATGATAGGGTGATGAAAGATGAGATGAATCCCTCCCCTTTTCCAATTTCAGTAAAGCCGTGGATACTTCTTTACTGAAACTTTGAGTCGATCAGTAAAGCTGTGGATACTGTACTGAAATTTTAAGTCGAGTTTTGTAGAGAACACGAAAAGCATTTCTGTTTGTATCATTTGCCCACACTCGTGCACGTTAACTAACCGGGAGAGGTTAATAATCCACAATTATTACACTTTAACACTCGAATAATCACAAGTTTTAGAAAATAACACAAAATCACAACACCATCTTTTCGGTTCCCGCCAAAAACCCCAGGACTTCGTCAAGTAAATAGAATTAATTTGTTTAATACTTAAGGAGTGCGAGACGTTTCAAATCGACAAAATCGGCAATTTCCATACAAATTTGTCGATTAAGTCGATTTGATACGTCAGTTTGAACATCCGCGCTCGCACTGTGGTTGCGCGGTCACATTTCGGAGCGGACAACTAGTTTAGTTTTCGAGCAAATAAACGATCCTTCCAACGCTTATTAGGTACTTAAGTTAAATTATCTTTCATCTCCCTCTGAACTCGCCTCTCGTTCGATACGCGTCCCCATTGGGATTGTGACTTGTGTCGCTTTTAGGGCAGGGATGGAGGCAGGAGGACTTGAGGGGCGGGATAAACATTTTTTTTGTTATATGTAGGTATAAGTGAGCATTGTTTTAAGAAGGAGGGTTATGATTTTCAGGGGTATGTATGAATGTTGGGTATGTATGTATATATGAGGTTTCTTTGGCACGCCCTACAGTTTTAACAGTTTGATGTATTTCGACATGTGAGGTATCATATAAATCGTCTTAATAGTGGAAGTGACATAGGGTACAATATTTTGCAGCCGGGTTTTTTGTTTTTCTTTTAATAATGTTACTTGTTTTCGAAGGATTTCTAACTTTCGGTATTATTTTCGAGGTATTAGGCAATATTTAGTCACCTACTTGACTAAATATTGCTACTACCACTTAATCTCATTTTCGTTATATACTGAAGTATAATTCGTGATTAATTGATTTTTCTTCGGTGTCAGCAATCGTACCTAGGTATATTGTAACGCAATGTGCAATAAGCCTTAAAATAAATATCGATATTGAAAACATGCTTTTAAATTTTGAAATGAAATGAAATGATATGAAAATTTATTGCCAAAGTAAAAAAAACACAATAGAAATAATTAGGTACAATAGGCAGATACGAGTAACTACGGTGGCAAAGGGTGTAAGCTCAGCACTGAGCTGCGTAAAACTAGATCAGTTTATGCAAGGCTGATTTTCAGCTTACCCCTAGACTCGAATTAAGATGTTCGTCGAGGGTATAGTCATGCGAGTGTTCACTATATACATTTATTTTGTTGTCATCATCATTAGATCAGGCCCGTACAGGCATCTTATATCGATGATGGTTACGTTTTGTTTCCGACGCTGCGCGACCGCGAATCGTATATCGTCGCGCAATAAGGTACATTGTCGCGCTGCGTCGGAAACGAAACGTAACTATTATGTCTATATGACGTCATGGTACGGGCCATAACATATCTAAACGCTTTTCCCACGAAAAGGCTGGCAGAGGTGTACCACACCCATACTTCACCAGACGATAATCAGTCTCAAATGTGACAGGAGGCGAGCCTGTCGTTATACACCGGGCCCCAGCTAGCAGTATGTAGCAGAGACATTAAACACGCACAAATGTTCCCACAATGAACAATTGGTGCGTGCCGCCTGGGTCCGAACCCGCTCCCTCTGGCTTGAGAGGCGAACCTTCTCCGACTAGGCTTTCATCGTTTTTAATCAATAATAGCAAAATTGTACATTGTCACGGCACTGCATGTGATAATCCACTGATTCGTAACCCCCAGTCCGGGCCGAGTCCGGCCCTGTACCCCGGAATCCGTGGTATTTAAATGAATCCGCGAGCGGTGCCACGCTCCACTTGCGCCGTCTCTGGCAACTTTCATCGTCTTTGTTCGAACATTCTTGTGTTCTACGAAAGGAATAGATACATTTCCGACGATACTTGGTTCCGGGTACAATACACGTACTCTACAATAGGCAAATTCGTGAAGACGCGCCTAATAACTAAATTGCCTGCGAAAATTCCTCAAAATTCCTAAATCGTACATACCTAATCGAACAGGCGATCTAGCAAACGAAGCGTCTCTGCTTCTGCTTCGTCAAAAATGCTTTCGTATGTCCGAATTTATTGTTTAAAAAAATAATGCCCCTCAGTTTCTTGCCTGGAGCCCTATTCGGAGATTTGAGATTTTCATCTCACCATTTTTCGTCCTTGTTGCTCTCGTTTGAAACAATACAATACAATACAATACAATATATCTTTATTGCACACCAAAAAGTACATGAAAAACTTAAAAACTAAAATACATTTTTCGGCAGTACAAGGGCGACCTTATCGCCTAAAGCGATGAAACGTCGTAGGTGTGAGAGTGAACAAGATAAAATCTCATCTCATTTCACGCGTAGGAATAGCCCCCCTGTGCTTCTGAGTAGAGGCTCTTTATCCGAACAAGGCGGTCGAGTCTATTAAAAAAAAAACTTTGACGTTCACAAGTGTATCGTTGATACCCAAATTGAATAAAAACATTTTGACTTTGACTTTGATTTTGTCTGGTTTTCTGTACGGGTCTCTGTCCGGATTTTTGTCTTACTTATTATTAAAATTAAATTAAATTATTATTAAATTCGGGACACTTCCACACACGGTCGCCTGACACCAAACTATAGTACTAGCACTAGTATAGTACTATGGCTGCCAAAAACTGATATACACACTTAGATATTTTTTTAAATACATACATACTTTAATAGATATAAACACCCAGAAATAGAACAAACACAAATGTTCATCACATGAATGTTTGCCCTAGGTGGGAATCGAACCCACGCCCTCACGCTCAGAAGGCAGGTTCACTACCAACTGAGCCACCGAGACAGTCAAGCACTCCGATATTCTGAAAATTCTTTAATAAAACTGACTCGGCATAAAAACTATAATTATCGAACCTGTGGCCTTATTCGGAGATTTGAGTTTTTCATCTCACTTTTTTTCGTCCTTGTTGCTCTCGTTTCATCTCATCTGATGAAATAAAATTAACTGCAGGTCCCAACTGGAGAAGAGTGGCTAGAAATAGAAAGCAGTGGAAGATGTTAGAGGAGGCCTATGCCAAGGCACACTGAACTAAGAGACATCCTGTAAATAGAAGGCTTAATGTATTGTATTGTATTGCTCTCGTTTGAAACGTCATAGGTGTGAGAGTGACCAAGTTAAAATCTCATCTCATCTCACGCGCAGGAATAGCCCCCCAGCTCACAAAAATTCACGAGAATCGGTTGTGGAATGCGACCTGTATAGGAGGACACACGTCGACCTCGAGGTCTACAGCTTACAGAATCACCAGCCATTATGTATTTCATACTAGGCTTGACACCTTAAACTGGCTCTGCATATACTGCAAGAAAGCTGGCCAGCACTCTCTCACTCACACGTACTAGGAACTCAAAAGTACAACATGCGCTTCGTGTTAAAGATTATGTCATGTAAAAAAAGCGAAAGAGTGACTTTTTACAAGTAAATTCAGATTTTTTAATAAAACGCTGCCCCGTGCTCCTGCGTGAATGATAGCCGTTCGACAAAATGTGTTCGGGATAGCATCCCTTTTTTTTCTTCTCAGTGACCTAAATAGAGCTCCTTCCTAAAAAGGACTGCCAAGGAGTGGAACGCACTTCTTGCCTAAAAACTAAAAAGAAAGACCAACTGATGACGCCATCACACCGTCTCGTCAAGTCGAAGAGGTCAGTATATATTTTAGGACCCGCAATCTATATTCAATTCAATTATTCAATTCATTTATTAGGGTCATAGGTATAACTACTATACACTTGACAACGTCATTTACAGATTACATAATATTATTAATTTAAAATTTAATGAAACAGTACAATATAGGATATCGGCTGTAAAAATGCCTTGTCAAATTTGCAGCTGTAAAGAGGCTTTGTCAGATTAATAATAATAATAAAAAATAAAAACCTTAGGTCTAATTAATAAATTATCATAATATTAATTACATTCAAGACGAAGTCTGTAATGATTTTAATACCGACTTTTTCCATTGTACTCTGTCTTTAATAAACATTTCTCCAGAGTAGTATGCTTGGCTCATCAAATAATTCTTAATGCTATTTTTTAAATTTGCTTTCGCTAAGACTTAACAACTGTTCTGGAACGACATTGTAAAACCGTATACTGTTTCTGAGAAACGATTTATTTGTTTTTTGAAGCCTACACCTAGGAAATACGAGTCTGTGTTTATAGTGTGACGCTTCAGGCTTTTTATTAATGTCACATAGATTTTTTCTGGCATACATACAATACAATACAATACATCTTTATTGCACACCAAAAATACAAAGTAAAACATACATAAAGAAAATATTAAACAACTAGCTGCGCTCCGCGGTTTCACACGCGGTTAAAAAGTATCCTATCTCTCAAGTTGGATCGAACTGCACATGGTGTGCGAATTTTATTATAATCGGTTAAGTGTTTTAGGAGTTCATTGAGGACAAACATTGTGACACGAGATTTATATATATTAAGATAAGATAAAATATCATTCGGCAGTACAAGGGCGGCCTTATCGCCTAAAGCGATTTCTTCCAGGCAACCTTTGGATGGACAGGACAGAACGAAATATGACAAACATAATGCATTCGTAGATGTAAAGAGATGGCACGGTCAAGATATTAAAAGTATATAACCGTATATACCAGCTACCGTTCGGGATGCACCTTCTACCGCGTGCCGCGTGACTTTTGCATTGACCGCCACCGCAAGCCGCGTCTGTCTCTGTATCGGGAACTCCAGATATTGCCTCTACCATGTGAGCTCGTTTACCAGTTAGCCCTCTTCACCCATGCTAACCTAGATATATATTTCGACGTCCATAGTAGGTTTAATTTGCGTAGTACTAAAAAGAAAGACCAACTGATGACGCCATCACACCGCCTCGTCAAGTCGAAGAGGTCAGTATATATTTTAGGGCCCGCAATCTATAACCGTATACCATTGGCCCTATTCGGAGATTTGAGATTTTCATCTCACCATTTTTCGTCCTTGTTGCACCCGTTTGAAACGTCATAGGCGTGAGAGTGACCAAGATAAAATTTCATCTCATCTCACGCGCAGGAATAGCCCCCCAGCTACCGTTCGGGATGCACCTTCTACCGCGTGTCGCGTGACTTTTGTCACGCGATGTTACTGAATCACACCAGAACGGCTCAACGGATCTGGATGGTATTTGGCACAGGGACAGATTATAATCTGGAATAGCACATACCTAGGCTACTTTTTAGTTAAGAATAGCATATATTATACTTTTAGACCGCGGGTGAAACCGCGAGGCGTAGCTAGTATTATAAATGCAAAATTGAGTATGTTTGTATTGTTTGGCTTTCACGCCTTTAATGCTCAACCGATCATCATGAAATTTTGCATACACGTTGTCAAGGATACAGAAAAGGACTTAGGGTAGGTATTTTTAGTCCCGAAAATTAGCTAGTTATTCTTTATAACACAACATACTTAAATTAAAAAAAAAAAATAGGCGCTGATCTCATTTCACCATCAAATATGATTTACGATTTTCAACTCTAAATAAAGCAGGTTACGTAAACGTAGATAATCGTGGAACGACAGAGCCTTAAAGTAAAAAACAGAAAATTAAATGCTTGATCATTTACATCTTGCAGAGTCGTTTGCATCCATGTCACTGTCATTAAATGCCAACGAATCAATTGTGCGATCGCTAAAAAATTTAAATGTAAAATAAGGTCGTAACTTCAACTTTACTGTCAGGGACGTTTCCCCTATAATCCTATTTACATTACATACATATAATCACGCCTTTTTCTTATAGCGGTAGGCAGAGACCACTTCTCTCCACTTGCTACGATCCCGGCATAAAACTTTCGCTTCTTCCACTTCCACGAGTCTTTTTAAACACGCTCGCACACACGCTCAGTTGTTCCATGAAGAATCAGAAGACCAGGGAGCTCCTAGTATAGTTACCTCGTCTTCTAAGTTCATAAGAATCTATCTTTAAAATAACATACATACCTAGTTTCATATAGTTCAGCGGCTCTCAGTCTAAACAAAACTAAAGAATTTTGAACACAAGTTAAAATGACTTTTAACACTATGTCCACGCTAAGATCAAATTGAATTGCAATAATGTACCGCACGGGACGGCAACACCGCTTTAAGCAAAACTTTGAATTTTTGGGCGCGAAAACTGTTTTTTGATTATTACGTGGAAATTAGAAAGGAAAAAGAAGAGGTCTAGGAATCCGAAAATTTTGCTGCCTAGGCAGCAATTATGCTTTAATTTTTGCCCTTTAAATGAAAACTCTACGTTTGATAGTTTCGTCGATTCAACATGTGTCAGCTGAAGTGACGTAACTTCAGCTTACACATAGGTATTAGCTTATAACTCGGAAAGTATATAACCCAAAGACTTGAAAATTTTGCTGCCGATGGCAGCAATTATGCTTTAAAATTTGAGCTAAAATGCATAGTCATACCTTCCTTCGTTTGGAAGATATGAGATGAGTAGCTGAAATGACACAACACCAGCTTACACACAGTTTTTTGATCATAGCTTCTACATGTTTTGAGTAGCATCGTTCAGATTTTTCCTACCTTGTGCAGCTTATTATGCTTTAATTTTCTAGCTATTGTCCCAAACCCTAACCTCACTGGTTTGCCTGTACTGGATGTGCGAGCTGAGGTTGTGTCACTCCAGCTGACACATAGTAAATGGCTCATATTAACGAAGTTCTTGTGGCAGCTAAACTAAGACTGGGATATTTGATTGCAGCTATTATGCTTTAAATATTGGCATAGGTAAAATTATTCTATCACCTATGAGGAAGCTGAAGTTACGTACACCATTACCCCGCGAATAACGAGCTTTTACTGTATCCAATAAAACACAACATTTATATTTCTAAACATGTCATTTATTTCTAATAATTAATTCACTTATATAATTTAAGTACTATTAGATATTAAATTATAATAATACAATAAATCCATTATATACAGATAACAATTGATACAAGCTTTAAACAAAATTTTAGTGCTTTTCATTGAGGAGTGCGACATAGCGTAAAAATAGATAATTAAGAACCGCCTCCTTTTTTTAGGAGTGGGTAA
Source organism: Peribatodes rhomboidaria (assembly GCA_911728515.1). NCBI lineage: Eukaryota > Metazoa > Arthropoda > Insecta > Lepidoptera > Geometridae > Peribatodes > Peribatodes rhomboidaria. The sequence continues at coordinate 7,848,720 of OU452192.1, forward strand.
AATAAATTCGTGCATATAGAGAATAATAAAAATAACTATACTTTGCATTATATATTGTTCACAGCAGATAAGCCGGAGAGGAGAATTTGGCTTGCTCCCAACGACCACCACTAAAACAGCCACTAGTGGTGGGTAGAACAATGTTTTAATTTTTGTCCCAACTGCCGCTAGTGGGGCTCGTTGAGTCATAAAACATAGTTATTAATTTTAGCGTCTTGTCATTAAAATGTAACATAACATATCGTGACGCCTTTCCCCGGAGGGGGCTGGCAGAGGTGTAATACAACACCCACACTTCGCCGGACGATATTCAGTCGCTAATGTGACAGGGGGCGAGCCTGTCGCCATACAACATTTTTAACAAATAAAATAAAAAAATAAAAATACACCGGGCTCCAGTTACGTAGCAGATAATTTATATAGTTAAGCTTTGTAACAGTGTAAACATGTATCAAAAATTGGTTTTCCATTTAAGAGTTCTATCGGTTTCAATGTAGTTTTTACCAGTGGTGACAGTTTTGGTGGTGGTCGTTGGCACTAAATACATCTTTATGATCGAACAAGCCCCACTGACGACAGTTGGGACAAAAACTAAAATATTGTTCTAACACCACTGTTGGTCGTTTTGGTGCTGGTCGTTGGGAGTAAGCCGAGAATTTTAATGTGGCATACATGGTTATCAGGAAAGGGAGTACTAAGCTGTAAGGAGGTAATTGTATTTATCATTATGAACAACCTTTGCTTTGGAGCCAACCCTCAAATAGAGAAAAAAAAACAGCTAAGTATTCCATTATAAAAAGTTCATTGATCCAAGAAATTGTGACAAACAGCTGATTTATGTTCCGCTAATTTAGAGGCCGGTTTTGGTTAAGCAATAAACCAAATCTGTTAAATTCGTTAGATTATTAAATAGGTCTGTTAAATCCGTTAGTTGAAATATCAAATTGTATAACGTTTAAATTAGATTCAAATATCAATTTGTATGAAGTTTTCTAGTAAATGTCAAAATTATTTTTTTTAATTTTAAATTAAGAATAGAATTGAAAATTCATATTCCTTGATATACTTAATGCGACGTTAAAGCGGAATTACACTAGATATTAGTTCAAGTAACAATTTTGAAGATGAACTTCCGCAAAGTAACGCCTGATTCAATCAACCATAAAAAAATGTTTTTTTTTTCAAATGAAAAACATTTTCGGTTTAGCACATTTTCCATGGAAGCTGACATATCCACCTGCTGCCAGCATTATTTTTATATTGATGGCGATCTTTACCTCCACACATATTGACAACGTGACACTGTAGGGTACCATACTAATATTTTAAAATCGAAAGTAATTCTGTCTGTTTGTAGGCTTTTCACGGCTGAACGGATCTTGGTGAAATTTGATGATTAGTTACAGTATTTCACGAGGAATTTTTTATACTATTTTCTGAATAAACGCGAACGAAGTAGCCGGTAACAGCTAGATTACTATGTGTTACCGGCTGTCAGGATATACATTAGTATACACTGACATTTTACGTTTGCGTTTGTCTAAGTGTCCTCTTATAATATACTAGCTGATACCCGATACTTCGTTCGCGTTTATTCAGAAAATAGTATCCAAAAATCTTCCACTTGATATGCTGTAGCTAATTATTAAATTTCATCTAGATCCCTTCAGCCGTTTAGCCGTGAAAAGCCTACAAACAGACAGAGCTACATTAGATTTAATGATATTAGTATGGAAGTATGGATATCACGTTCATCGTGCACAAAAACTTTTAAAAAAAACAAGATGGCGGCGGCGTGCAGGTGGAAATGCCACAAGTCATTTGTTTAAATTTATTTGTGTTGAATGTTCGATTTACCAAAACAGAAACGTTACCTTACAAAATACGAGTATTTTTTGCAAAAAAAATGCGATATCTGTAGCAGGTAAATTCTGATTAAATTTCTAATTTTACCAAATCGTAACTTCTGTGAAATGTTACTTAACTAATATTTTAAAAGTAATTTTGTCTATGATTTTCTAAGGTTCCTTTTCTCTACATGGTTATTTGTAACTTACCAGAAACCTCCTAAGGGTTTATTGTACTCATCAATATGAACAACTTTTACTACGGGCCAACTCCGAAAACGCGAAAAAAAAATCAGCTGTTCCATACATTTTGTCAAAGGTGATTGAACTTTTTGTATGGAACAGCTGTTTTTTTTTCGCGATTACAGGATTGGCTTTATAGTAAAAGTAGTTCGTACTGATGAGTACAATGAACCCTTAAGAGGTTTTTGATTAGGTACAAATAACCCTGTATATGTAGAGGGTAATAACGATTTTAGGCACATTTTTCAGGGTTTCTTATTTTAATGAGAATTTTACATTAATAAGCGTTTAATATAGTTGCCATTATGTGATACACCACTATTTTGAATATACAGGGTGTTACAAAACCCTGTTATACCCGCGAGGTATCCAGTATCGACTGAAAGATGCAATTTTGCTAGCTAGAGTCCGGCGACCTAACTAACTTCGACCTAGGCGACCTAGACTACCTCGCATTGGCTTAACGTATTCTATAGCCATTTCGTCTAGAAAAGAAGACGAGCGAAGAGAGCGAGTAATGATACTGACGAGCCTCTAAACTTACCTACAGAGTGAAAAGTGCAATTTCAATTTTTTTTATGACTTTTGCACTTCAGTAATCATTCATAGGTAACTAAGAATTTCTCTTGTATTATGGATTTATTTAACAGCTAATGATGTAGACAACCTCCTTATGTAATGGAATTTATGATTTGTTTTGTCTATCTATTGATTAAATCAGTCAAAAGTGACCCCTTAAAATGCGGATATTTTTCATACCTCTATTTTCGCTTGAGAACGTTTAAAAAAAAACCAGGAACATAGGGGCGGAGATATTGTTAATTTAATTGTACATGATAAATTTCATCATAATCTGAAAAATGGTTTTCAAGAAATTTGAGTAGCGCGTTTGTATGGAAATTTTAGAGTGTCGCGGCCCTCTTAAATTAAATATTGACAGTAAAATGTTTTAACACAAATCGCGCTCCGCCCTCCTAAAAGCGTGAAAGCAGACACTAATCGCGTCAGTTTTATTTGTAAACTATTCGCGTCGTGTCGCTACTTTCTTAGAATAAAAGCCGCCAACATACGCTACAGATTTGTTAACATTTCTGCAATATTTCTGTTTTTTCTTGCATTCTTAAACCGGTCATAACTCTTGCTATTTTGAACGTGCATATTCTTTTGGTATTTTTGCATGAATACTTTTATGTGTGTGTACATGCCCTTCAATTATACAACAGGGTTTTCGTAACACTCTGTATGTACTAGCAAAATGTTAAGGGTCAGTTCTCTACATCGTAACAAACAAGAAGAACTTTTACTAACGGACAAACTCTGAAGTCACAAAACAAAAATCAGCTGTTCATACAAAAAGTAAATTGACCGGCAACAAAATGTATGGAACAGTAATTGGTTTTTAGGGTTCCCTACCCAAAAGGTGAAACAAGATCCTATTACTAAGACTCCGCTGTCCGTCCATCTGTCACCAGACTGAATCTCATGAACCGTGATAGTTAGACAGTTGAAATTTTCACAGATGATGTATTTCTGTTGCCGCTAAAACAACAAATACTAAAAAACAGAATAAAATAAATATTTATGAGGGCTCCCATACAATAGACATGATTTAAGTATGTATATCAATCTCTGGCAGCTATAGTACAAGCTTTGCTTAGTTTGGGGTCAGGCGACCGTGTGTGGAAGTGTCCCGAATTATTATTATTATTTTTTTTCGCCATTTTTATAGATATAATAAATAATAATAAATAAATTCGGGACACATCCACACACGGTCGCCTGACCCCAAACTAAGCAAAGCTTGTACTATGGCTGCCAGAAACTGATATACATACTTAGATATTTTTAAATACATACTTAAATAGATATTAACACCTAGACATAGAACAAACACAAATGTTCATCATATAAATGTTTGCCCTTGGTGGGAATCGAACCCACGCCGCCACGCTCAGAAGGCAGGTTCACTACCAAATGAGCCACCGAGGCAGTCGTATAGGCAGATGGTGGTACGGAACCCTTCGTGCGAGACTCCAAGTTGCACTTGGCCGGTTTTGTTTTGCTATTTGCTATTTCAGGGTTGGTACCATAGTAGATATTGTTTGTTATAAAGTAGAGAATCAGCTTTTAAAATTTGCTAGAAAAATAGGGGTACTTTTTTTTTATAAATACTAATGTCAATAAATAATACTTATTAGATTAATTATTTATTATCTTTAAATTTTACCTAATTAGCGTTTTCGCCAAAAAAAAGATGTAATTCATGAGAAAGCAATGTCCAAAATGTATGTCATTTATTTGCTACTTTGCATTCTCTGCAATAAAAATGTCTTAAGGCGGACACTGACTTTTAACGTTTCGTCCTGACGTATTGTGGTCGCGTATCGTGTCATGGATTTGAGAAAAAACAACAGGCCAAAATTCCAAATTTCCAAAATGAGAATGATTTTCAAAATTGAACTTCGGTTAAACTTTAGTTGGTTGTTTCTTCTACCAGCTGTATTTTTTGTACCTGATCATCATAATTCTTCATATCAAACTAGATACGCGTTTACATGCGAATTGGATTTTGTAAAGAATGGGACCAATCTGTAAGTATATTCTTGAAACTAAAAAAAACTATAAATAACGGCGTTATGCGATAACAAACATTTAAAAATAACAACCGAATTGAGAACCTCCTCCTTTTCAAGTCGGTTAAAAAAGTCATCTCATGCTATTTTCCTAAAAATTACTTGGCTCCCTCTAACAGCTGGAAAACACATAAAACCCTCATTAAATAAACTTAACAGCATATTTTATGAAGCAACTAGCTGTTACCCGCGACTTTCGCGTTCATTCGGAAAATACTATCCAGAAACCTTCCTCGTGATATACTGCAATTAATTAACAAATTTCACCAAGTTCCGTTCAGCCGTTTATCCTTAAAAAGCCTACAAACCGACAGACAGAATTGCTTTCAATTTTATCGACCAAGCGAGCGTTAGCTAGCGAAGCGTCTCTGCTTCAGCTTGGACTAAAATGCTTTCGTATGTCCGAATTCTGTCTGGGTTTCTGTACGGATCTTTACCATCCTCTACGGGTTGCATTTCTTAACCGATTGTCTTAAAATTTTGTGAGTTGGTTCGATAATGGTGGGGGCTGAGCTACCCACGTCCGTAGGAATATACTATATTATGTTTTCCCTACACGTGGTCCCCGGGTAGTGCTAACCGGGTAGCAAACTCTGGTGGGAGGCTTCGGCCGTGGCTAGTTACCACCCACCGGACCAAGCCATGCCGTGAAATGACCTAGTCGTGTTTCGGGATGTAGTCCGGTGTAACCGTTCCGAAGACGGGTCTGAGCAGTAGCGCACTTGTAGCGCCTCACTCAACTGCCATCTTTGTACTTCTTCACTCTACAAAACTTCAAGGCTAGAGTGAATAAGTACCTAATAGGTCGTCGTGCTCCATCTTAGAAAACAACGTCGCTTAACATCAGGCGAGTTGGTGGTCAAACGCCGAATTATTGTACATAAAAAAAAAAAAAATTTTATAGTTTCAGGTAATTTCCTCGATTCACGATTTTCAGGATGTTCACAAAATTTTACGATAATCGGTTGAAGAGTGCCACCTGTAGAGGACAGACATCGACCGCGAGCTCTCTAGCTCACGGAGCGACTAGTGATATTAGTGTGTACACAGGGTTATTTGTACCTAATCGAAAACCTCTTAAGGGTTCATTGTACTCATCAGTACGAACAACTTTTACTATGGGGTGAACTCCGAAATCGATCGCGAAAAAAAAAACAGCTGTTCCAGACAAAAAGTTCAATCACCTTTGACAAAATGTATGGAACAGCTGTTTTTTTTTTTTCGCGATTTCGGAGTTCGCCCCATAGTAAAAGTTGTTCATATTGATGAGTACAATGAACCCTTAAGAGGTTTCTGGTAAGTTACAATTAACCATGTATATTGAGAGCCGTATGCTTAAGCGGCGCCGACGGTTCCGTCGATCGGTCGTAGCTCCAGCTTGACGTCGTCCGACTTCAGCTCGGAGACCAGCTGCCGGATACTGGAAACAAGATACATTTATATTAATAACATTAATTAATTTTTAAAAAAAGGCTTATATTTCTTGTTACATATCGTCACGCCTTTCCCCAGAGGAGGCTGGCAGAGGTGTATAACAACACCCACACTTCGCCGATGTTCAGACCGAAATGTGACAGGGGGCGAGCCAGTCGCCATACACCGGGCTCCAGTCATGTAGCAGATGACATACAATACGCACATATGTTCACACAATGAACAAATTGGTGCGTGCCATCGGCTGGGTTTGAACCCGTTCCCTCTGGCTTGAAAGGCGGGCCTTCTCCCAACTAGGCTGCCATCGCTTCTTTATACAATTCTTAATACTTTCTAAAATTTGATATTTATTTATAATCTATACAGTTTGATATTTGAAGCTAATTTAAACTTATACAATTTTAAATTTGAAACTAATTTAAACTTATACAATTTTAAATTTGAAGCTAATTTAAACTTTATACAATTTGATATTTGAAACTAATTTAAACTTATACAATTTTAAATTTGAAGCTAATTTAAACTTTATACAATTTGATATTTGAAACTAATTTAAACTTATACAATTTTAAATTTGAAGCTAATTTAAACTTTATACAATTTGATATTTGAAACTAATTTAAACCTATACAATTTTAAATTTGAACCTAATTTAAACTTTATACAATTTGATATTTGAAACTAATTTAAACTTATACAATTTTAAATTTGAAGCTAATTTAAACTTTATACAATTTTATATTTGAAACTAATTTAAACCTATACAATTTTAAATTTGAACCTAATTTAATACAATTCGATATTTGAAACTAATTTAAACTTTATACAATTTAATAATATTTAAAGCATATTTTTTTTACAATTTGATATTTGAAGCTAATTGAAACTTTGTACAATTTGATGAAATTTGAATCTAATTTAATAAAGAATTGAATATAACTATAAATTTAACAGAACTAATAAACTAACCTGGCGAGTTGTGTCGGCGTGACGTAGATGGTGTCGTCCGAGTGTCCTCCTGAACCGGCTGGATACTTGATCGTTCCGAGATCCACTGCCTTCGACGAAAGCGCCTGCGAATACACATTTACATATTACCACCATGATAAAAAAAGGGCCAAGTGCGAGTCGTATCGGAATAATGTTATAAAAAACAAATTATTTCATTCTAACATCTGTAATTAGCTCTCTGAAGCTATAAGTTATTAGTAAGATATTTCAGCTGTTGTATTTCGTTAATATAAATAAATAAATAAATAAATAAATAAATAAATAAAATAAATAAACATTTAGTGTTTGGATCTTCTCTTTCACACGTATTCAAAAGTCAAAATATTATGACTCGACCAACACCTATTCCTTAACCCGAATCCAAAAAAAGACAATGGGCAAAAATAGATGGACGTTGGTCCAAGCGCCCGCAGGATTGACACTATAGCCAACTTGTAGGTAAGGTTTATGGGTTTTCGCATTATACATCTCGCTAAATTAGAACCCACAGTGTTGGAGATATTTTGTATTGTAGTTGTGATTTAATAAACATTGTGAAAGGAAAATTAAAAAAAAAAATTGAAGCCAAATAAAAAATATCGTCTGCACCCATGCAGGTCACGTCATCGCAATTCGCGACGTCACCATGGAGGTTTTGCTTAACATTTCTGATAATAGATTTCTATATACAGCGTTATAGGTACCTAACCAATAACCTCTTAAGGGTTCATTGTACTTATCAATATGAACAACTTTTACTATGGGGCGAACTTCGAAATCTCGAAAAAAAGATCAGCTGTTCCATTCATTTTGTCTCAGGTGATTGTACTTTTCGTATGGAACAGCTGTTTTTTTCTCGCGATTACAGGATTGGCTTTTATTTTATTTATTTATTTTTTTATTTGAATTGGTTCGGTAACAGACTATAGGCTATAACACATGTAGGTACCAACTTAAAATATATAAAATTTGAACCTATAGTCCAATTATGACCGTACACAGCTTATAAAATGTACAATGAAACTAAAAACTATAATTAACTTACTAATACATTACTTAATTAAGTTATTTAAAAAATATCTGAAACTTATTAAACTACACGAAAATATGTCTCTGGTCTCGCTTCATAGTAAAAGTTGTTCATATTGATGAGTACAATGAACCCTTAAGAGGTTTCTGGTGAGTTACATATAACCCTGTATTTATTTACTATTCTTAAAAATAAAATATATCGATTACTGTAGGTTGAATTTTACCAGTGTCACATTTTTAATGCATAAAATAATCCACCGAATGCGCTATTTGCCAACCCTGCGGGCAAACATATATATAATTACATATATATTTTTGGACCAATTTGCCCATTGTCCTTTGTAGAAGAAGTCAAATAACTGCTGTGAAAGAACTAGGAATTTCATTGATGTTCCGGGCATTATTAAGCTCATACAATTAGTTTTTAAAACCAATAGCCGTTTTGAAAGATAGTAAGATACTCGTATGTATGTCACAAAAGTCGCACTATGTATTTATTTATATATTAGTGACATTTATTTTTAAACATTTTTAAAGTATTTATATTATATTTATTTCGTCTACTTATTAGTATTTATTTGTGTATTTTTATCTTATTATTTTTTACGTCTTGTAAAATTATGTATTAGATTATTACTATTGTATTAGATTAGAACTTTCAAGGCCTCAACTTATATAAATATTCCTGTCCATTCAGGTTGCCTGGAAGAGATCGCTTTGAGCGATAAGGCCGCCCATTAAAAACTTAGTTAAGCCTTATTTAAGTACTATTGTAATTATTTTATGTTTTTAATAAAGGGTTGTTGTTGTTGTTGTTGTTTTTTTAGGAGAGTTCCTAAGAGAGTCGAGCCGATACTCACAGCGGACAGCTCCGGCGCCGGGAACTGCGCGAAGTCTGCATCGACGCAGCGCCACGGCCGGTGCAGCAGCAGCTGCCGCCGCGCTTCACTCTGCAGCTCGGACAGGCGCGCCTGGACACGAAACAATATATCACGATTTATGAAACGGGAATTACTTACCTACTATTTATTGACGTGACAACGTCTTATAAATTGGTTTGCCGGGTGACACTTCAAGAAATTGCGTTACGCTCCGCTCACGTTATGCGCTCACAATGAGAGCGAGTGAGAGGCACGCGTCCCTTCCACTCGGGCATGGTTAGCCCGCCTAAGAGCGAGAGAGACAGACATAAAAAGTGAAAGGCACGCGTCCCTGTCGTTGTCACGTAAAACTTTCGCCCGTATACCGACTTTACAGGCAACCAATTTTATTTAAATATTTATTATGAAAAATTGAAACGCATTTTTATGACTAGCTGTGACCTACGGTTTCACTCGCAGTTAAAAAGGACTCCTTTACTAACTTCTTTTCCAATTCTGTCCGAAGCTCTTTATGTCAAAAACACACTATTTCATTATATACTATATTATATACTTCATCAATAGTATCAAAAAACCTGCCTCAGAATATATTAACCTCGCTAAACAGTAACTAATTCACAATGTTCATCAAGATCCGATCAGCCGTTTAGTTGTAAATAGCATACTAAGTAGACAGACAAACAGAGTCACTGTCGATTTTATAATATTAGTGTGGATTTTAACTTTAATCTTTGCTTTAATAGTTTATCGAGAATCGAAATAGAAATAATTTTTAAAAGAAAATATTTAAAAACTTAAGGAAATATCGGATCCCCTTGGCACATACCTCTAGCTGCGCCCGTACCTCCCTCTGCTTCTCCTTGTGCGCTCGCAGCGCCTGCGCGTACTTGCCGGGCTCCGAGGGGAAGTGCACCAGCCCGGACCGAGCCACGAACAATGTCCATTCCTGGAGACGACAGACATGGTAAAAATTATCTATGTTTGAAATAATACAGAGGTAAAGTTTAAAGATTGTTTCTAGAGGCTTATTTCTGAAACTACTGAACTAGTTCTAAATATTCTTACACTATAAGAAAGTTACATTATCCCTCACTGCCATAAGTGTGTGGGCTATAAGCCGGTGTGAAGACGGGAGCACATGTTACTCGTATGATTTGTAACATAAGGTCGCCTGGCGGACCGTCCCTAGGTAGAGTGTGTCTCACCGCGTGCAGAGTGCTGAGCAGTGCGTCGAGGCGCGCGGCGGCGGCCCGGCGCGCGCGCGCCGCGGGCCCGCCGGGGTGCGCGAGGGGGCGCAGTCCCTAGGTAGAGTGAGTCTCACCGCGTGCAGAGTGCTGAGCAGTGCGTCGAGGCGCGCGGCGGCGGCCCGGCGCGCGCGCGCCGCGGGCCCGCCGGGGTGCGCGAGGGGGCGCAGTCCCTAGGTAGAGTGAGTCTCACCGCGTGCAGAGTGCTGAGCAGTGCGTCGAGGCGCGCGGCGGCGGCCCGGCGCGCGCGCGCCGCGGGCCCGCCGGGGTGCGCGAGGGGGCGCAGTCCCTAGGTAGAGTGAGTCTCACCGCGTGCAGAGTGCTGAGCAGTGCGTCGAGGCGCGCGGCGGCGGCCCGGCGCGCGCGCGCCGCGGGCCCGCCGGGGTGCGCGAGGTGGCGCAGTCCCTAGGTAGAGTGAGTCTCACCGCGTGCAGAGTGCTGAGCAGTGCGTCGAGGCGCGCGGCGGCGGCCCGGCGCGCGCGCGCCGCGGGCCCGCCGGGGTGCGCGAGGGGGCGCAGTCCCTAGGTAGAGTGTGTCTCACCGCGTGCAGAGTGCTGAGCAGTGCGTCGAGGCGCGCGGCGGCGGCCCGGCGCGCGCGCGCCGCGGGCCCGCCGGGGTGCGCGAGGGGGCGCAGTCCCTAGGTAGAGTGTGTCTCACCGCGTGCAGAGTGCTGAGCAGTGCGTCGAGGCGCGCCGCGGGCCCGCCGGGGTGCGCGAGGGGGCGCAGTCCCTAGGTAGAGTGTGTCTCACCGCGTGCAGAGTGCTGAGCAGTGCGTCGAGGCGCGCCGCGGGCCCGCCGGGGTGCGCGAGGGGGCGCAGTCCCTAGGTAGAGTGTATCTCACCGCGTGCAGAGTGCTGAGCAGTGCGTCGAGGCGCGCCGCGGGCCCGCCGGGGTGCGCGAGGGGGCGCAGTCCCTAGGTAGAGTGTGTCTCACCGCGTGCAGAGTGCTGAGCAGTGCGTCGAGGCGCGCGGCGGCGGCCCGGCGCGCGCGCGCCGCGGGCCCGCCGGGGTGCGCGAGGGGGCGCAGTCCCTAGGTAGAGTGTGTCTCACCGCGTGCAGAGTGCTGAGCAGTGCGTCGAGGCGCGCCGCGGGCCCGCCGGGGTGCGCGAGGGGGCGCAGTCCCTAGGTAGAGTGTGTCTCACCGCGTGCAGAGTGCTGAGCAGTGCGTCGAGGCGCGCGGCGGCGGCCCGGCGCGCGCGCGCCGCGGGCCCGCCGGGGTGCGCGAGGGGGCGCAGTCCCTAGGTAGAGTGTGTCTCACCGCGTGCAGAGTGCTGAGCAGTGCGTCGAGGCGCGCCGCGGGCCCGCCGGGGTGCGCGAGGGGGCGCAGTCCCTAGGTAGAGTGTGTCTCACCGCGTGCAGAGTGCTGGGCGGCGGCCCGGCGCGCGCGCGCCGCGGGCCCGCCGGGGTGCGCGAGGGGGCGCAGTCCCTAGGTAGAGTGTGTCTCACCGCGTGCAGAGTGCTGAGCAGTGCGTCGAGGCGCGCGGCGGCGGCCCGGCGCGCGCGCGCCGCGGGCCCGCCGGGGTGCGCGAGGGGGCGCAGTCCCTAGGTAGAGTGTGTCTCACCGCGTGCAGAGTGCTGAGCAGTGCGTCGAGGCGCGCCGCGGGCCCGCCGGGGTGCGCGAGGGGGCGCAGTCCCTAGGTAGAGTGTGTCTCACCGCGTGCAGAGTGCTGAGCAGTGCGTCGAGGCGCGCCGCGGGCCCGCCGGGGTGCGCGAGGGGGCGCAGTCCCTAGGTCGAGTGTGTCTCACCGCGTGCAGAGTGCTGAGCAGTGCGTCGAGGCGCGCGGCGGCGGCCCGGCGCGCGCGCGCCGCGGGCCCGCCGGGGTGCGCGAGGGGGCGCAGGCGGAGCGTGGCCGCTAGCGAGGCGCGCTGGCACGCCGCCACGCGCGCGGAACGTTCGCGCTCCAGCGTCCTAGGCGAGAAAATGAGAATTAGAAATGTCACACATGCACAGGGATCGCGGAAGTACTCCATGATGTAAAGAAAACGTCTTTGGTCCACCCTTTCTTCAATCTCCGGTTTAGTTTGGGAACAGGTTATAAATAGGACACTGCTAAAATCCCAGAGGTGAATACTCTACTTTTGACAACTTCTGCGAGGCAATAAAAAGAAACCGAAAACACCGTCTTTTGTTTTAAATCGTGGAGCTCATAGCCCAGCTGCGTACTTTTTTTTTCTTGGTGGCCAGTTCAATTTCCGAATAAACTCTTCTTACAGTAGTGGCGGTTTGGTGGTCGTTGGCACTAAAAATAATTGTATGTACCAACAAGCCCAACTGGCGATAGTTAGGGAAAAAAAATTGTTACAACGCCCACGACTGGTGGCCAACATGGTGGTGATCGTTGAGAGCAAGCCTGGAAAATTGGTTTATTTATTTTTTTTGCCACTTACCAGCTGAGCACTTTGAGCTGATGCTGCAGTGCATCGTTGACTTCTCCCGCGGCGACCCCCGGCGCCACCTTAACCGGCGTCTCCTCTGCAATAGATGCGGCCTTAGATTGGGGAGACTGGGCTAGGTTGGTACTTAGTACTCATAGGCAATAAACTTAAGCGTTTTAAAAAATTTACTTGTTATTTTTTTTTTGTATTAAGAAATGTATTTTTTGCATTGAGACTTAAGGCGTTAATAAGGCCAGTCGTTCGGATCCAGAATTGTATATTGGGAGAGACTTGACACAACTGAGAGTTGGCTTTACAAATGTAAAAACTAAAAAATAACACAACGTTTTGTGTGCGATATTTTTGGGGGTTTTAACACTAGGGGTTTTAACTTAGCCCTCTCTCCCCTGGATCCGCTCCTGGATAGAAATAATGACTTGTCTGCTGTCTCTTTCTTGCATTAAACATGAATAAACATCACGAGTGTTTAAAAAATTGTTAGTGAAAATGTTAGTTTTGATTTTCCCACTCTGCGATACATATTCACCAAAAATATTAAAATGCGTGTAAGAGATAGCCGGCAATCGTTTATCTCCCTCTTAATAAATAAAGTAAATATAAGATTAAAAAATTAATAGTTAACACATTTGTAATGTTAAAGCTAATATTTAGTAAAACATTAATAAAATTATGTAAGTACATGAGAAGCGTGAACGTGAATTAAAAAGTTTGAAAGAAAACTAATGTAATTTTTTTTCGCACTTTCTCCCAAACTTTGAGGGGTTTCCGTATTGTTTTTGGCCAATAGAGAGCGCAGCAGGCAAGCTTCAGCATAGGTATTCAAAATCATTCAGAAACATTTCCGATCGGATTCCAAAAATTTTATTCACAAATCGATCGAATGTCAGTCTGTATTCATAAGTTTTTAAACGTGATTCATTCTTCTGAATACCTGATTCCCTATTCCAAAATGTATAAAAGTAGACTGAGATTCGAACAATTTGAGTCTGATATTTGTAGGATCCGATCGGAAACGTTTCCGAATGATTGTGAATAGCACCGCTGACGTCTCAGTGCTGCCATCTAGTACTAGGCCTCTCGGAAAACCCTCATTAAACGTTATGGCCTTTTTATAAACGTTGCTTAAATTAATAGACGACATTCATTTAACTTAACGTGTTCCATCTTAGACCACAATGTCGCTTAACATCAGGCGAGTTGGTGGTCAAACGCCGACTTATTGTCAATTAAAAAAAAAAACTTTTTTTTTTGCGCAATACAAAGAACTCTTCATTCATTTAAAATAAAACTTACTCAAAATCGGTCCATCCGTGTTCGAACCGAAGTTCACAAACGGATTTCTCTCTCTCTCTCTCTCTGGCGTTACCGACGCCAGAGGCAGACACACACATATGACAAATGTCAAGAGCATTGAACAGGCGTTATTGTTCTCTCGCTCACACAATTCAGCGTTTTTAATAATAAAAAATGATTGGGTGAGAGAAACTCTCCGTCTAAGAGAAAGGTATGAAAACTAAAATTACTTTAAAATAACCTTTATATAATTAGCTAAATAGTAAGGTTCAGAACCGGGAAATCCCAGTCCTTTTGACGGCCGAAAGAACCGGGAAATCCTTAATATCGATTAAGGATTTCCCGGTTCTTGATTTTAGCGCGACAACGTGACACGAATTTTCGCGCACTAATGTAGCCGCACCTTAAAAGAGAGAGTTGCTAGCCCTAATGTCAGTTTTGAAGCTGTCAAAAATACTAACTAACGTCACAAGACTTTAAGCAGCGTTTATAAGAAAAGCTTTTATAAAAATATGTTTTTAAAATGTTAAAACAGTGGACACATTTGACAATCATGCTTAAATTATGATGACAGTACAGTAAGTAAAGTAATATTTTAAGAAGCTTTAAAATTGTGTTTAATTATAGCTGATTTTAAGCCGCTGACTATCTGCCAGCGTAACGTCAGCTTTATTTTTAGGGTACGTCCTAATTGTCCGAACAGATTCGCCGAGATTCAAGAACGAACGAACAGATTCGAGAACGCGCCGTACGGACACTCCTTTATATTACAAGGTGCTGGTGTGTAATAATCTACCCGTCAAACTCAACTTCTAAAAACAAAGTTTGCAAAATTCGAGTGAAAATAATATTAAAAACTAACTTCGAATCCTGATATTCGTCAACCATGTAAACAATTCTTAGACTTTTGTTGATATTTTAATAACTGCTCGACAAATTTCGATAAAATTTATATGATGGGACCACCTCTAAAGTATGATCTACCAAACAAAAAAGAATCATTCAAATCAATTCACAATTGCCGGAGTAGTCACGTAACATACATACAAAAAAAAACATACAATCGAATTAAGAACCTACTTTTTGGAAGTCGGTTAAAAATCAAATCTTCATACAAAATTAATCATGTGGCGAG
This sequence comes from Peribatodes rhomboidaria, assembly GCA_911728515.1. Lineage (NCBI taxonomy): Eukaryota > Metazoa > Arthropoda > Insecta > Lepidoptera > Geometridae > Peribatodes > Peribatodes rhomboidaria. The sequence goes on from OU452192.1 coordinate 7,863,848, forward strand.
TAGAAGACAGTTGTTAGACCCTTAAGAGTCCGGCGACCACTTTAGACTAACTTCGCATTGGCTTAAGGTTTTCCATAGCCATTTCGTCTAGAAGAAGATGACGAGCGAAAAAAGCCAGTAAAGATACCTAATGAACCTTTAAAGTTACCTACAGAGTAACAAAGTGCAATTTATTTATTTTTTATGACTTTTGCACTTCTGTTTCAGTTTTCTGTTTTCAGTTGTTACACTATTTAATAAGTTTTATCATTATTTTTCTCTTGTTGTTTTGTTATCTGTGGTGTGAACAATAAAGAGTTTATCTATCTATCTATCTATCTATCTATCACTTCTGTAATCATTCTTAAATAACTAAGAATTTCCCTTGTATTATGGATTCATTTAAAAGCTAATGATGTAGACAACCTCCCTATGTAAAGGGATTTTTGATTTACTTTGTCTGTCTATTGAAAAAATCAGCCAAAAGTGACCCCTTACAAATGCGAATATTTTTCATAGCTCTATTTTAGCTTGAAAGCGTTTTTTAAAAAACCAAGAACATAGGGACGGAGATATTGTTAATTTAATTGTACATGCTAAATTTCATCATAATCTGACAAATGGTTTTCATGAAATTTGGGAAGCGCGTTTGTATGAAAATTTCAGAGCGTCGCGGGACTCTTAAGTCTAACTACCCCCAAAACCAGCAGCTTGTATAATATGGTGGTGAACTGGATGCAAAAAGTCAACCGTCCACAGTTTTCTTGGTCAGGACGAAGCCTTAGATAGCCATCGGCTTACTCTCAGCTATATTTCAACACGACCTAAATTATTAAAATTAAAATTATCAAACAAGAGCTCTAATAGTATTCGAATAAAACTCAACAGCGGATTCTACAAAACGCGAAACGGACCAATCACGATACGAACAAATTCGATGATACCGTCAATTTGACCAATCACGCCTAAAGGATGTTAAAAACACAGCCTTCGGCCAAAATAAAAACTATTTGAGCCCTTATTTAAAAAAAAAAACAAAACACCAAGTTTTATTTAAGAATGTTGTAGTTTTCCAGCGTCCCGTCCATTAGTTTCTCCTATTATATAAAAGACCTTTGGGAAAAAAAACTGTAAATTTGACGCAAAACATAGATAAAAAATGCTCATGCTACACCGACACATAGAAAGTAGGTCAAAAGTCTTACGAGGCGTGATAATCTCTTTGGCCACGGGGGTTGGTGTTGCCACCGCTATAATGTAAATTGTACCAAATTATTCAGTGTTGCTAGTAGTAAAATATAGAGTACCAATTCAGCAGTTCCTAGTAAATGTTTGTGGCTTTATTTTTCAGCAATTGCGGGTATATTGAAGCGAATGAGTTTTTTTTTTGCTAATAGAATAATTGCAGACCAAAATAAATATGATCTAAGTTTTACAAATTAACAAATTAATAAAAATAAGTATTTGTTTACGTTCAAAATTAAAATTTACTCATTATAAAAAAACAACATCTTAAAGCAGCTGTAAATGTCTTTGACAAATTGACCATTTAAGGCAGCTAAAAAGCTTGGAGGGGTAAAAAACGGCCAAAAAAGGGGATAAAGAGAAAAAACCTTTCAAAGGGTAAAGAAAGATAACGCTAAAAAAAGGTACAAAAAATCACCAAAAAAAGAGGCGGAAACTAACAAATAAGACTTAAAAGGAGTTTGATAAAAAAACTTCAAAAAGGTACAGACAAATACCAAAAACGGCGTAAAAGAAGAAAAAAGTAAAAGGAGTCGGATACAACATAGGCTTTATTAATTTAAAAATAAAGCACGTAAACTGATTAAAAAAAGAGGTAGGTTAAAGGAGGGTTTTACTATTAATAAAAAATAATGGAGTAACAGATTGGTAGTCCCTTGGATGTCTATGGGGTGGGCAGTCGTTGGCACGATGCAATGACAGCAAGCGTTAGACAACGATGACATTAATAAAGCTGCTTCAAATTTAGAAGGAGACAAATAGTCATCAACTATCTCTTTTGCACAATGAAGATAGAAAATGACGGAGTGAGAATTTTGAAAAAAATAATCCTCAGTTTCTTGCCTGTTCTTCTGAGTAGAGGCTCTTTATGCAAACAAGGCGGTCGAGTCTATTTAAATAACTTTGACGTTCATAAGTGTATCTTTGATACCTAAATTGAATAAAAACATTTTGACTTTTGACTTTGACTTTGATATTGAAAACAAAGTCGCAAATTGTATTTAAAGACATACGGATTTTATAGAAATATATTTGGTAGGCATATTTCAATTTCGAAAAAAACTTGTTATTGTATTTTTCCCAAATCTTTGATAAACAAGAAGATAATGAAATCAATACTTTTTTCAAAGTATTTGTGGTATTTCAAACGATTATTATTATTTGTCTGTTTCTTGTTTTTAAAATTCCGACTCAGTCATTTTAAATTATTCAATAATCTTTTGAATTTAAAAAAAATCAACTTCCCGTCATACAGATATAATTTTGTAAAAAATTGGACCAATCTGTAAGTATATCCTTTCAAATAAACAATGATTTTACAAAATTGGTTCACAAAATGGAGTTATGCTGTAGCAAACATTCAAATACGATTTAGTCGGTTATTCCGACCATAGTGCTATGCGAGCCGCAGTCGCGCGCTCGAACTCGCCCTGATAAAGATCGTCGAAAGCGGTTGAAACTATGGTCGGAATAATAGACTAAATCACACGTGAGTAATTTCCGTTTCGTAAAACCATAATTAGAAAATAAACAATATAATTGAGAAACTCCTCCTTTTTGGAGTCGGTTAAAAGTGTGCGAAAGAGACAGCTGATGGCTGTTCATCTGCCCCTTAAGTTTGTAAATCGCAGGTGAAGCGCATACACATGCTGAGTTCCTTACGTGAGTAGTCCCGGACGGCTGTTGGCGTCGCCACGGCTGGACATACCAAATACAAATTTTACAAAAAAATATTGTACAAACTTTTGCAAAGATTTTGCAAAAACAAATTAGGTTTTTTTTTAAATATCCATATAAACATTTAAACGCTCAAGTATTTTGACTAAATATCCTAACAGGGTCAAAAAGTCTATAGGTATTTCATAAAAAGGAAAAATAAAAACCTTCAACATAAAATATTTAACAAAGAAAAGAGCTCAATATGAAAAGAGCTAAATATAAATAAAATGTAAATAATAAAATTCAATTTTTGGACTAAATATCATAATTCGATATTTAGATGAAATAACATAATTAGATATTTGTTTTTTTTTTTACTTTTGGCCCTTGGGGTCCAGGCGCATGTTTACTTTTCAATGAGCTGTCAAAACGGTCAGTGTCAAAAAAAAAATAGAAACATTGGCTTTTTTTTGGTAGACGCGTAAATATTATACTAAAATCAAACACAAACGCAGGCGGTAAGTACTTAGAACACTTGACTTACTTAGGAACGCCAAATCTAAAATAACATAAATGAACACATAGTTTAATAAAAAATAATTAAAAATACTAGAATTTAGGGCATAGGGTATAGGTTTAGGGTGTTTTGCTCCTCCCCTTAAACAATATTTATTTAGGGGTAAAAAACGGTAGTAACCGTAAAGGGGAATAAACGAAACATGAATTTGTAGGGGATATGAGTATTAGATGTGTATGTGTAGAGGTGTGTATTGTTTTGTGAACTAGCTGCGCCCCGCAGTTTCACCCGCGGTTAAAAAGTATCGTATGTGCTATTCTAGACTATAATCTATCTCTGTGCCAAATTTCATCCAGATCTGTTCAGCCGTTCTGGCGTGAAAGAGTAACAAACATCCATCCATCCATCCATACATACATAAAAAGTATCCTATATGCTATTCTAGATATTTCCTAGATATCTATCTCTGTGCCAGATCTATTTAGCAGTTCTGGCGTGAAAGAGTAACAAACATCCATCCATCCATTCTTACAAACTTTCGCGTCCTGCGCTTGCAACGCGGAAAAAAAAAGATAATTAACGACATCACATTAGAAACCTCAAAAATATCAGTATTTTTCCACTATTTAATGGATGTTATTATACATATAAACCTTTCTCTTGAATCACTCTATCTACTAAAAAAAACCGCATCAAAATCCGTTGCGTAGTTTTAAAGATTTAAGCATACAAAGGGACATAGGGACAGAGAAAGCGACTTTGTTTTATACTATGTAGTGATGTCGAATTTTGTATGGACCTTAACAAGTCTACAAAATTCGACATTCACACATTTTCATTTCATATTTACTCACACATTTTGTTTGTTGAATTTTGTATAAATTATGTAAACTTTAAATGTACTACAACATGTAACTACATATTGATATTTTCAATAAATTTGCTGTCCATATGGACATTTTGCTCTGTGGTCTTTGAGAGCCTTGGACATTTTGCTCTTTGGACATTATGCGACTAAACCATGTAGGAAATGTTTGTTATATATGTGTGTGTAGAAAGTGTGTGTATTTATTCATTACACCGGTACAGACTCCAGTTACATTAATTCATATTATTGTTATCCTACTAATATTATAAACGCGAAAGTTTGTATGTATGGATGGATGGATGTTTGTTACTCTTTCACGCAAGAACGGCTGAACAGATCTGGATGAAATTTGGCACAGAGATAGATTATAGTCTAGAATAGCACATACGATACTTTTTAACCGCGGGTGAAACCGCGGGGCACATCTAGTAAAATATAAAGTAACTCTGCCTTTCTGTTTGTAGGCTTTTCACGGCTAAACGGCTGAACGGTTCTTGATGAAATTTGATAATTGGGTACAGTATTTCTCGAGGAATGTATGTTTAGGAAGTAAGTGTAAGATATGTATGTTGGATGTGTATCAGGAGAGCTATTCGTGTGCAGTGAGATTCAATCTCACCATTTTTCGTCCTTGTTGCTCTCGTTTAAATAGTTATAGATGTAAGAGTGACCCAGATACAATCTCATCTTATCTCACGCGTATGAATAGACCTCTTAAGAAGTGTGTGTAAGATATGTATTTGGGATGTGTATGTAGAATGTGTATTTAAGTTGTGTATGTACATACCGTGGTGTCCGCCCCGTTTCGCGTACAGCTTGAGTTTGTCTCTGAGCGCGCCGCGCTCGGTCTCCAGCGAGTCGATGTCTTGCTGGAGGTGGTCCATGGTTTCCTCGAACTCTTTCTCTTTGCTGTCAATTACAAGCAATATACAGTGAGACATACACAAATACAATAAATAAAGAAACAAAAAAAATACATACATACATATTGTAACGCCTTTCCCCCAAGGCGCTGGCAGAGGTGTAATATAACACCCACACTTCGCCGGACGATATTAAGTCCCAAATGTGGCAGGGGGCGAGCATGTCGCCATACACCGGGCTCCAGTGTGTGTCCAGTGACAATACTTTTACTGTGCCGGCCATATAGTCATACATTTCTAGCAAAGCTGGTGATGGCCGGGCTGTGCCGAAGTGTGGGTGTTGTTATACACCTCTGGCAGAAAAAGCGTGACCATATGTATTAGCTGTTCCATACAAAAAGTTCATTGATCGTCAACAAAATGTATGAAACAGCTGTAATTTTTTTTTCTATTTCAATGTTGCCCCATACTCTGCTAGTGAAGTATACCTACCTCTACAAATTCTGCGGGAATGCAAAACAACACGTATTTTTAAACCCCGACAAGTGTTATAACTTTGACGTGTCTCTGTGTGGGTGTGTGTGTGTGTGTGTGTGTGTGATTGTGTGTGTCTGTGGCATCGTATCTCCCGATTATATTCCCGATATTAGCTATGTTTTTTTTTTTTTTAAGGACACTTCCACACACGGTCGCCTGACCCCAAACTAAGCAAAGCTTGTACTATGGCTGCCAGAGACTGATAAACATTAAACACATACTTATTTTTAAACACATACTTAAATACATATCAACACCCAAACATAGAACAAACACAAATGTTCATCACATAAATGTTTGCCCTAGGTGGGAATCGAACCCACGCCCCCAAGCTCGGAAGGCAGGTTCACTACCAACTGAGTCACCGAGTGTTTGATGAAAATCTTTGTCGGGGTTAAATTTTTAATTTTTACCTGTATGTATAATGTTTACCGTTTGAGTTGGTTCTGCGCGTCGTCCAGTTTCCTCTGAAGCGTCTCGGCCCTCAGTTCCGCGTCTCTGGCAGCGGTGGACAGTTTCCTCTCGCCTAGCTCACGACGGATCTGCATTTCGGATAGTTCTTCTTGCTTCGCCTGTTAAGGAATATAATATGTTAGTTAAATAATATATAATTCAAATACAAATTATTTATTAAGACAAAACGATTACACGATTAAACTTATGGCACGCGATAATGAAAATAATAAATAACGATAATAACAATGTCAAATTCCAAAATAATAATAATAAAGATTAAATATAAATAATAATAATAATAAATCATTTATTCATCAAGTATCATAGACTCATACAAGTTTAAATTAAATAAATCAGAGTAACAGTCACATTATTATCATCATAAATTGCACCACATTAAATTACCACATTAATAAATGGTAATATAATAATTGGCTAGAGAACTTAAATTATGATGATACAGAAAAAATACTTCTAGTTTTAAAATAAAACTAATTTTCACTGCATATACAAAAAGAAACACACGCACACACACACACACACACACACACACACACACACACACACACACACACATTCACACTGACGCACTCACAGTTTGCACACACATAGTACATACGCCTACTCTTTTTAAAAAAAAAAAGAAGGAATGTAGTCACCTACAGCACAAGAATATTTATGTTCTTAGTGTAGATGCTACAAGACAACTACTAATGTTACCCTTATATTTTTAAGATTTATATATAAGTAAAATTTGTAAGCTTTTCATAAATAAAAAAAATAAACATTTAATAAAAATAATGTCAAATGTCAGCAAGAAACATCGTCAAAGCTATCTGAGCTGTGTATTAGTGGATCCAGCGGTGTATGTATTCACATCATTCGGAAACGTTTCCGTTCGAATTCCAAAAATATTGAACTCAAATTATCCGAATCTCAGTCCGTATTCATAAGTTTCTAAACGTGATTCATTCTTCCGATAGGATTTATACTCGATTCTCTATTCCAAAATGTATAAAGTAGACTGAGATTCGAACAATTTGAGTCTGAAATTTGTGGGATCCGATCGGAAACGTTTCCGAATGATTGTGAATAGCACCGCAGAAGGGTTATTCCTAGGTGTGAGATGTGATGAGATTTTTTCTCGATGTTGTACAATAAATTAAACAGATAACTAGATATTTACTCCCTTACACACTCCCTCATAAATGTAAAAAGTGTCTTGCATGGCTCCTATCTTCATCTTACCAAGACACAGAAGACTTCTTGGTAACAATAAAAATAACTCACTTAATGATAAACTCACACACACTCACTCACACACACACACTCAAACACATACAAGCACATGCACACATACACAAACACACTATACACGCCTGCTTTTTTACTTCATCCATAATCATTATTTATAAATTATACATGCGATGGCAGCCTAGTTAGAAGAAGACCCGCGTCTCAAGCCAGAGGGAGTAGGTTCAAACCCAGCCGATGGCACGCACCAATTTGTTCATTGTGTGAACGTATGTGCGTATTGTATGTCATCTGCTACATGACTGGAGCCCGGTGTATGGCGACAGGCTCGCCCTTTGTCACATTTGGGACTTAATATCGTCCGGCGAAATGTGGGTGTTGTATTACACCTCTGCCAGCCCCCTCAGGTGAAAGCCGTGACGATATATTTTTAAACACATACTTAAATAGATATTAACACCCAGACAGAACGAACACAAATGTTCATCACATGAATGTTTGCCCTAGGTGGAAATCGAACCCACGCCCTCTAGCTCAGAAGGCAGCTTTACTAAATCACTACCAACTGAGCGCTGTTCTTACAAGTCGACATTTTTTTTGTCATTGTCTCCCCCCTTTCAAAAGTCATAAGAGTGAAAGGGACAAAGAACCATCTCACGCGTCAGCAACTCTGCTCGGTCTCACCTTCAATGCCTTCCTGAGTTCCTTGATGTCAGCCTCCTTGTTCTCCAGCTTGATGGTAAGGCTCTTCGTCTCCTCCAGCTGCTTCTTCACCAGCTGAGCGCGAATAACCACCGGGGGCGTCGGCTGGGAGGGACAAAAAGACATTATTAAAAGAAAAAGAAAAAACCTGGCTGCAAAAATTTGTACCCTATGCTAGGAGTACCATGGACAGGGGGTGAATAGAAACGGCGGGGTAAATGGAGACGAAAATAAGAACGTTAATTTATCGTAAAATGTTTAGTCTTTTAAAATACTTTATTTTAACTGGCTCGGTGGCTCAGTTGGTAGTGAACCTGCCTTCTGAGCTAGGGGGCGTGGGTTCGATTCCCACCTAGGGCAAACATTCATGTGATGAACATTCATGTTTGTTCTTTGTCTGGGTGTTAATTATCTATTTAAGTATGTATTTAAAAAATATATGCATGTATGTATATTAGTCTCTGATCGCCATAGTACAAGCTTTGCTTAGTTTGGGGTCAGATGACCGTGTGTGCAAGTGTCCCGAATATTATTATTACTTTTCTTAAACCAAAATATCGACTAATAAAACAACTAAAATTTGGTACACTATCTTTTCTCATATTGTCTTGATTAATGATAAAAATAGTCTTGGTTTCGTCTCCATTTACCCCCGTTTCATTTTACGGTATGGAGAAAATACGAAAACTAAAAACAGTTTTTGTAACAGATATCCTGGATATCTGTTCTGTGGTAAGCCTCCAGGGTAGCCGTGGGTAACCCTCACCTTCTCCGTGTGTACGTTGGTGAGCGACATCATGTCGTACTCCTTGTCCTGGGTGAAGGTGGCCAGTTTGGTCACCTCCGCTGAGACCATGGACAGCGAGTGCTTGATCGTACGAACCGGCCCGTGGTCGTCCTGGAACACAAAATATTCATATAATCAGTATTATAGTACACAGTATCCTATCCTACTAATATTATAAACGCGAAAGTTTGTAAGAATGGATGCATGGATGGATGTGTGTTTGTTACTCTTTCACGCCAGAACGGCTGAACAGATCTGGATGAAATTTGGCACAGAGGTAGATTATAGTCTAGAATAGCACATAGGATACTTTTTAACCGCGGGTTAAACCACGGGGCGCAGCTAGATCTCTTTAAGAGTCCGGCGACCACTTTAGACTAACTTCGCATTGGCTTAAGGTATTCTATAGCCATTTCGTCTAGAAGAAGAAGACGAGCGAAGAGAGCGAGTAATGATACTGACGAGCCTCTAAAGTTACCTACAGAGTGACAAAGTGCAATTTTAATTTTTTTAATGACTTTTGCACTTCTGTGATCATTCTTAAATAACTAAGAATTTCCCTTGTATTATGGATTCATTTAACAGCTAATGATGTAGACAACCTCCCTATGTAATGGAATTTTCGATTTGCTTTGTCTACCTATTGAATAAATCAGTTAAAAGTGACCCCTTAAAAATGCGGATATTTTTCATAGCTCTATTTTCGCTTAAGAATGTTTTAAAAAAACCAAGAACATAGGGGCGGAGATATTGTTAATTTTAATTGCTACATTGTACTGTACATGCATTATATATTTACATTGTATTACTAAATTACATGCTAAATTTCATTAGTACATGCTAAATTTCATCATAATCCGACAAATGGTTTTCAAGAAATTTGAGTAGCGCTTTTGTATGGAAATTTCAGAGCGTCGCGGTCCTCTTAAAAAAAGAGAAAAAAAAGTATGATGAAGCAAAGAACCGACCTGCTGGTACACCTTGTCGACGGCGGCCGCCCACAGCCTGTGAAGCGTCTCGTGCGGCAGTTGCCTCGGAGACGCTCAATCATGACATGATGAAGCAAAGAACCGACCTGCTGGTACACCTTGTCGACGGCGGCGGCCCACAGCGTGTGCAGCGTGTCGTGCGGCAGCGGCGCGGCGTCGCCCCGCTCGCCGGCGGTGGCTGCGCACGCGCACGCGGCGCGCGCCGCCAGCGCCGCGGCGCGCGCGCAGCGCGACAGTGTCGCCGCCACGTCACCGCGGAGCCGCTCGATCAGCTGGGGAGAGGTGCAAATACAAATAATTTTATTATCAAAAATGTACATTATCCAACACAAACAATGTTGCGGACAAGAAGAAAAACACGTAGAAAAATGCGTAGATCCTTTATTAATTTGAAATGTATGTAAATCAGTACTTAGCCTAGGTCAGAGCGAGGCCGATTGTCCATCTCGCTCTTTAGGGAACCTAGTATAAATATACTTAAAGGTCCTTATAAGTATACTGAGGCCCTGCGCCATCTGCGCTTGCCTAATGCCCGGTACGCTGTCGAGGCCTCAGTGGCCAACAGCATAGAGTCATCCAAAAAAAAAAAAAAAAAAAAAAAAAAAAAAAAAAAAAAAAAAAAAAATTAAGTAGCGCGGGCGCCATTTTGTTTTCATTCGTGCGCCGACTTCTGAACATGTAACACCTATACTATAAAACATAAAATAAATGCACAAATTGTCAAGAGGGAAGATTTTATTACTCAAGAACCTGAGATCCCTTACAAACAACTTATTCTTAAATATTTTCAAATTACCCTAAGCTAAATTAGTTTTGCTCGTGGTCCCTGCACTAGGTATGAATACCTGTATCGCAGGGGCCACCTATTTCTTACTAATTACTGGGGTGGTGCGGTACACTATCACAAAGTTTTTTTTTTTATTTTTATTTATTTGTGTAATCGACAGCGTTACATAGTAATATTTGATACAATGATAACAATATTTAGAATAAGGCCAAAACTGATTCCAATTATTCTATAAAAATATATAAATATATAAGTTCAATTTTACGACGTTACGACAATAAACATTAAGTTAAACTAACAATCAAGGATTCCAAAATTTATACAGGCATTGTGTGTGTGTGTGTGTGTGTGTGTGTGTGTGTGTGTGTGTGTGTGCGTTTGAGAGTGTGTATTAGAGAGAAAGAGAGAGAGAGAGAGAAAGACAGAATGAAAGGGAGTATGGTGATGCATTAGGGTGCAGACCTCCTTTCAGACCTGTCAGCCTTCCTTATCCTCTCCTTTAAAACGCTTCTTGATAGGTGGAATATATCCACGTCGGAATAGAACTTGTTGTAAGTTTGAGCAGCGCGACAAAGAATAGAATTTCGAACATAGTTCATAACAACAGAACAGACGGAACATAAAACAATGGCGTGGTGTATCTCGAACGGCGAATTGGTATCCGTAATGAGTGTGGAATTGTGAGTGTCTAGGGGCATGCATGGTTGTAGCAGAATGGCTGCAAAAGTTCGATCTATTTTAAAATATTTAAGAGGTACTCCGTTTCTCTGTGTGAGAGAGATTGCAAATACTTGAGTACTATATCTTTGCACTTTTTTACAGTTGTGTAACATATGGCACATACGGTGCTGCTGTATGTCGCTGTTTGAGCTGGACTTGAAGCTGGTGGGTGTGTGTGTGAAACGGGGGGTATGTAGAGTCAAATCAGTCAGTGGGGCAATTTCGTCTTTCAAGAATTACTGACATTAACATAAACCGCTTGTGCAATACTTACAACAGCGTTAGCCACAAACTTGACATTTTCAATAAGTACATCAGTCAACAAAATAAAGAAATATGTTTGTCAAATCGAATCAGGTAAGTCAACTTTCACATTTGTAATTAAGTACTAAATATTAGTTATTTGTCTTAGCCTTCATTAGTATTAGCTACATTTTTTTATATTTTTATTTTATTCATAATGTTGAGTGTAATATTTGTGTACATGCTGTGTTTGCACTTAGAAGGCTGTTCAGCGACTTGGTTATTTTTGTATGTGTCAGTATTTTTTATTGAAATGGGCTGTTGCAGCCAGTTTGCAAACCAATTATAAAAAAAAAAAAATATTTAACAAAGCGATGACAGGCTAGTTGGGAGAAGGTCCGCCTCTCAAGCCAGAGGGAGCGGGTTCGAACCCAGCCGACGGCACGCACCAATTTGTTCATTGTGTGAACATATGTGCGTATTGTATGTCATCTGCTACATGACTGGAGCCCGGTGTATGGGGACAGGCTCGCCCCCTGTCACATTTGGGACTGAATATCGTATTGAAAATGTGTGTGTTGTATTACACCTCTGCCAGCCTCCTCGGGGGAAAGGGGTGACGATCCTTACTAATATTATTTATTTATATTAAGGAAAATCAACAGCTGAAATATCTTACTAATAACTTATAGCATCAGAGAGCTAATTATATACTAATTATATTATAAATGTGAAAACGTGGATGTTTGTTACGCTCTCACGCAAAAACTACTTGACGAATCATCATGAAACTTTGTACACGTATTCTGGGAGGTACTATAAGTAACATAGGGTACTTTTAATCCCGAAAAAATAAACAGTTCCTGTGGGATCGCGGGCGAAACCGCGGGGTGCAGCTAGTATGTTATATGTGGGATCCGATCGGAAACGTTTGCGAATGATTGTGAATAGCACCACAGGTGTGCTAATGGCCATTGTGTAAGTGTGGCTTTTTCACAGAGATTTGGAAAAAATACGCT